>CM068484.1:15650735-17049485 GCA_034769265.1 Remorina albescens | reverse complement strand
GTAGTAGCTGCAGTAGTTGTAGTGGTCATAGCAGTAGCAGTGATGGTAAATAATGGAGCACAGAGACAAAAGCTGTTCATACTGTGTTCTCTTTAACCCATCAATATGAAGTTAAGTTTCATGCTGATGATGCAGAGTGCTAGGGAAAGGCCCCCTAATCTGGTCACAAACATAGTGACAGTGGGCCATCGAGGCATCCCCAAAGGAGGGCACAGCTGCAGCACACACACAAACTCATGCACACACAGAGATGTGCATTCTTCCTCCAGTTCAGACTGAGACAAGCAGCTTGCATCAAAGACCTCAGCCTTTATCTTTTAACATTTCAACAAAAAACTAAAATATACTGTGTGCAGATGATCAAAGACCAAAAAACATCACGTTTACCCCCATCTGTCAGCATTAGACCTGATAAATGATTTGACTACATCAAATCAAATCAAATCAAATCAAATCAGATTTATTTGTATAGCGCCAAATCATAACAAAGTTACATCAAGGCACTTTACATATAGAGCAGGTCTAGACCAAACTCTTTATAAAATTATTTAAAGAGACCCAACAGATCCCCCGATGAGCAAGCACTTGGCGACAGTGGCAAGGAAAAACTTCCTTTAAGAGGCAGAAACCTCGGGCAGAACCAGGCTCAGGGGGGGCGGCCATCTGCCTCGACCATCACAAAATGGGTCCCAAAATGGGTCACACTGCTCCTAAGAACCTGTGATGGAAACAGGATAGTCGAAGCCCAGTTATCAGAGTTACACTGAGCTTCATTGTGAACGTCTTTACATTAATCTGCAGGCTTTATATTATTACTGAGTATATTACAAATGTGCTCAGTATGGACAGAAAGGGCCCTTAGATGGGACAGAGTCGCTTTGTGTTTTTAATGGGGTCACCACCAGCATCCATGCAGATAAAGCATGTTCGATGGCCTGCTCTCTCCACACCAACTCCCTGAAATTATTAAATAATTATTTGCAACTGTGAGGTCATCAAGCACCCTTTAAACTACATGAGACCCGAAAATAGAGAGAGCAGTTCGCGCTGCCTTACAGTGTAAAAATTACTGATCACACTTCTCCAGTAAAACAAGCTGAGGAGCACTCTGCACCCTCAGGCCGTCCCCAAGCATCACAAGGCAAAACTGGATTCTTGTCATAGCATGGAGTCGCTCGATGCCCTTGTTCGCCCTTTACTCGAATCAACTGCTACTACAGAGTTGCTCCATGGTTACCGGTGTTTCGGATGCGTACTGCTTTTTCTGCATCAGCACCAACGTTTGATTATTTCTTTCTTACCTTTACTGATGAGATCCTCGATTTGTTGGTCGAAGCCAAGTCGGTGACATTTTCTCCACAGCCCCATGTTGGTCGAGTTATACTGTCTGCTGCACTCATCTGCGGCGCTCATGGCAAATGACTGCCGCCGATTCCGGGCCAGAAGCAGCCTCTCATCCCAGCGGGGTAGACTACTCCAGCTGGCCCGTAGCGGCAGGCTATTGTTTGGGATGTATATGAAGCCAGGGTCCTTGCGGCGATTGGAAAAGCTTCTGCATCGCTCCCTGTACCTCCTGGCGTCAGTTTCGTACCAATGGTCAGAGCACATCGCCACGGCCAGCATGCCAAGGGCGCTAAGAGAAAGAGAAAGCCCGGCGTAGAGCAGTAACTTCCCGGCAGCCATGCTCACCTGTCACAGCCGCATCTGCTCCTTAACAGACGGACAGCTCCTCTGCGTCTTCCCCGCTACTTCAGTTCACATCACTTCTCGAGAGCAGCATCTGGACCATTATGAGGAAGTGATTCAGTCTAATAGAAGGCAAAGTTCGATTACACGGCTCACAGTAACGTCGCTTTCAGTTGGCAACACAAAACAAATGCCTGATCACTGTTTTCCGTTGTCGACTTTAACGGCGCTGGAGCAGCAGCAGGAGGTTTGTCTCATCTCAGCCCCGGATCCTCAGCATCCATCTGTCTAAGCGACACCAACACACGGAACATATCAGAACAACATTCATCGTTGGTCAAGCACAGCCTGTGCTACATTTGATGTAAGATAATCCCCACTGCATAACCCACTGTCATACAAATGATGGACAGAGACAGGGACAGTGAAAACGCAATATCATTCCAATCAAATCAGATGGCGAGACCCGCCTCATTTAGACCGTGTAAATATACCTGTACATCCCGAACCGAGCCCATGCAGACCGCAATGCATCAGTAGCAGGAGTGTGAAGGAATAGCCCGCATTCCTTCAGTCTGAAGGAATGATGGCAGCTGCTGAGCAGGCCGGTCCGTGGACCAATCAGCAGCAGCCTGTCTGGAGCGTTAGCTTACACGTTATATATCAATAATGACCATATCTTGCTACAGTATACATCCTATAGACTGCCGTTGCTACCACATTGCTACATCTTAATTATGCATCGGAAGTCCCTGATCACTGGCAAGTGACCACCGTGAATGTGACATTTATTAGTATTAAGCCAAGTATTGTGGCTAATCGCACTGAAATCGGGGAAGTAAAGTTGGACCACCAAGTCTCTAGGTTCATCATGAGTAAATTAGTTAGTAAATTTATTTAAATGTTGCTTCTACTGCAAGTACACATTGCTGCACATGTTAAGCTGAAATGATAGGATGGATAATAAAATTGCTGCATCATTATCCATCCAAAGCCCCTGAGCTTAGATAGATTCCTGAGGGTTTATTTTCACCTGTTTTATATTGTACTTATATATAGTACAGACATCAGTGTTTAATGAAAATTACCCACTTAACAAAATATTGCTTATGTTATAAGAAATGTTCCGATTTTGATTTTTAAAAATACCTCTAGGATGTAAGAGATTATATGCTTATCATGATTACAATAATAATCCCAAATGATTAAAAGAAACAGTAATGACTGTCAAGCACAAATAGTACCTGAACAGTCCCATAGAAATGCTCCGTCAGCTTCTCTGAGCATGGATTCTATGACTTTTTATACTTCACTTGACCCCTTCCTTTGCTCTTCCATATTTACCACAGGTGACCTTACAATAACGAGCCAGCTTCTCAAGTGACCAATATTTTCAGAGGTAGATAGCCTCCTATCACTTTCTTTTCAGTGTTTATGTCCCTGTTCAGTGGCGTGCACAGGTAGACACTAGGTAAAGCTATAGCACCTGCCCTTTGCCCTCTGGACCAAGCAAGTGCCCTTTTGAAAGTTCGTTTTTTGTTTTTTTTTAATAGTGTATGTGGCCCATGCTGACATAATCATCTATAAATGCTCAATGATTAAATGCGTGTGATAATAATGTCCCAATTAATATGCCACCCCCCTCCCCGCACACACACCTCTCTTCCTTTGTCAACGTGAACGCACACAGCGGACACAAACGGAGGCACGTTGCAGCAGCAGCAGTGCATGCACAGCTGCAGCACACACACACCTCCTCCCCATAAATTAGCCGACTGCTCACCTGCTTAACAAGCCAGACTCTAGCCCAAACCAATTATAGATATGACATGATGACCACCACTAATATCGGTAGAGTTTGTCATTGGCACAGCATGTGAATCTATCAGTATACTTGAGCTGAATATTTAGTTTTATGTAGGTTTACATTAGGCTACATAATTAACACTTGCAGTAATTTTATTTAAATGAAAAACAGACAATTCCCAATTAGAAAAAGTAGCCTTGTGCCTTCTTGTAATGTAACCAAGCAGTCTTATTCACACTGTTGGTCTCTTTTTATTTACCAATTGCAGCATAATGCATAGAAAGGAGAGGATAAGAAAAAGAAAAAGGAAAAGAAAGGCAGCTACAGCAAACAGCCCAGGGGAGCAGCTTTATCAAAAACAAACTAATAAGTCTGTGTGGAGAAGAACAGCTCTCTGACCTTCTCCTGCTTGCCATAGAGAAAGACATCCAGATAAATCATAGTAAGGTCATCAGAATCTTTAAAGGCATGGCACCAAGGAGGATGCTGCTTTAGAGAGTGATAGTGCTGAACTCTTCACTTCAAAATGAAACCTTCTACACTTCTTTTGTTCTGACAGGAAAAAAAAAAATTTCTTATTTTGCAACCAGTACACTGATCTTTTGTTGTAGCTGCCTAACTTGCTAAAAACCTCTCCATGTGTTTATTCCAGAGAAATAAAACAGGGATTGACTGATCAGTGTTATAGTCCATTTTATTAATATATTCACATAAATAAATACGCAATTACATTCAACATGCTGCCTGTAATGTTTTGGTATTTTTTTATCTCACACTGCCAATAATAAGGCAGCCGGCAGTTCCACATGCCGCACAAAGTGTCCTAATTTTTCAGTGAGCACCTGCCCCCCAAAATGTCTGTGCATGCCACTGTCCCTGTTTGTGAGTGTTCCTGGTTGAGTGGATGCTGGCATGACTTGCAGCCCCTGCTCACCGGAAAGTGTTTTTTATGGTTTTATGGCCTGCATGGACTGTGTAATTGCACTTTTGTGTAAGTTAAGCAATCATTTTGCTTGTATAAGCACGGATTCAGTTATTGCTCCTGCGTTTTGTGTCCGGACAGGCCAATACTTGAACACAGCACCTGGCTACACAAATCAAATCAAATCAAATCCAATCAGATTTATTTGTATAGCGCCAAATCATAACAAAGTTACATCAAGGCACTTTACATATAGAGCAGGTCTAGACCGAACTCTTTATAAAATTATTTAAAGAGACCCAACAGATCCCCCGATGAGCAAGCACTCGGCGACAGTGGAGGAAAAACTTCCTTTAAGAGGCAGAAACCTCGGGCAGAACTAGGCTCAGGGGGGGAGGCCATCTGCCTCGACCAGTAGGGTTGAGAGAGGGAGAGAGAGAGAGAGAGAGAGGCACGGGGGGAGGGGGGGGCAAAGTTGGGTAGAGTAGGGAGAGAAAGAGAGCAGGAGGAGGGGATATTCAAACAGGTGTAGGCAGGAACATGATGCTGCATGAGGTTCGTAGGAATGATGCTGTATGGAATTCTTGAAGATGTGGGAGCAGCAGGCATTGCAGGAACATGGGATGGTGATGATTCATCACCTGCAGGATGAGAACAGGGAGAGAGAGGAGAGGAGCTGGGAGAGAGAGAGGAGAGGAACTGGGGGAGACAGAGACTTCGGGAAAACATGGTTAGTAAATGCAGTGCACATGCTTGGAACTGAGAGAAACTGGGATTTCGGAGAAGCAGGTTGTTGGTATGACGGCGGATGCAAGGGGGGGAGAGAGAGGGAGAGGGAAGAGGGGGAGAGAGAGAGAGATGGAGAGGGAGAGGGAGAGAGAGAGGTGCTCAGTCCTTCCCCCAGCAGTTTAGGCCTGTAGCAGCATAGCTAAAGAGTAAATGAACTTTAACTTTTTAACTATAAGCTCTGTCATACAGAAAAGTTTTAAGCCTGGTCCATACACAGATCCATCTGGCGGCTTCAGTCGCTATTTTGACCAACAAGTTTTGCATCTGGTCTGCGCTTGTATGGATGTTTCTTTCGCTCTGCCATCATCCTGTGGCAGCTTTAATTCGCTATACAGCCGCTGAACTCCTTTGGATCTGCAGGCAACTGCCTGAGCCTCAACCGCTAATGTTGCACCACCATACAGACATCGCTCTCTTCCACCACTGGAGATACATCCATTGTGGAGCTCACAGCACTTCCCTCCACGGCAACTCCAAAACAATAAACTCCTTTTGATCCACCTCTTGCCACCCTGCCAGAAACTCAAGCCGGACTGTCGACCGCCATGCATTAGTCAGCCTAGCAAGGTCGGCTAATGCCTCTGCCAAACCCAACATCACTACTGTCAACTTCGGTCTGCATCTGCTCACTACTGAGCAAACAAGTTTGATTTTCTTCGTCTGCCAGAAACTTGGCAACAGCCCAATGACTTTTCTCAACTAAATGAATACACTCCTCCCAGCTTTGTTTACTTCTGCCATCCCCGTGGCAATGGCTGGGGAGGAGGTCTTGCGATAATTCACAGCAAGAAGTGGAAACTCTTCCCAGTATCTTTGCCTACCTTTAGTTAATTTGAATACATCTCGTTCAAGCTGCCTGGACCTACTCCCACCGTTGTTGCTACAGTCTACCGCCCACCTAAGCCTCATAGTATCACCGATCATAATATTTTACAAAGAGACTGAAAGATTAAATTGCGGTGAAAGGAGCCACACTAAGCTGGTTTAACTCATATTTATTGGATAGACCCCAATTTGTTTGAAGCTCTCCAGACTTCCGGCTTCTCTAAGTGACATAAAGACTTGAACCTGGAAATTTTTACTTTTAAATTCAGACAAAACTGAGGTTATTGTACTTGGCCCTAAGTACATAGACAAACATTATTTGATCATGCAATGCCTTTGGAGGGTGTGATCTTGGCCTCCAGTTACACTGTGAGGAACCTGGGAGGGTAACCTTCTACGTGCAAAATATTGCAAAAAACAGAAACATCTGAAAATGTTGCTGTGTGAGTAATGACAGGAAGTAGAAAAAGAGATAAAATTTCTCCTGTGTTGGCATCTTTGCATTGGAACTCCACTTTGCTCTCTAAATGTGTTTACTTGTGCTCCCTAGATTCTCCAGGAGCGGAATTGGAGGCAGAGCTTTCAGCTATCAGCCTCCTCTGTGTTGGTTTGGGCTGCAGACACCTCTACATTTAAGATAACGCTGAAAGCCTTCCTCTTTAACATAGTTTATAGTTAGGGCTAGCTCAGGGACCCTGAACCATCTTTAACTAATTCTTTGGTTTTGCTGCTATTGGAACAGACTGCTGTGGGATGCACAGAGCAAATCTCTCTCCCAGTGTTGTTCCTGCTTAACACTTGCTGCTGCAGCAATTATTTTTAGTTATCATTATTTTTACTGTTGCTATTACTCCTACAATTATTGCTGCCTGTAAATGACCTTTCAGCATTTTTCTATAAATGTGTTGTTATTTAGTTTTTTTTTTTTTTTTAACCTGTTCTGTTCATCAGCTGGGGCAGGCTGTATAAATGTTCCTGGTGCCTTGTTGTGCTGAAACACAACTCTGCGAAGAAGGGGTCTGACATACTCCTCCTGTCGCCCTCTGCATTTAACTTTATTGGCAGTGGTACTGGTTTGTTGGTAAAGCTACCAGGCTGAGGCTCAGGAGTGGATAGAAAGAGAGAAAAGAAACAGGATAGGGAACACAGGAGCGGGGGTACAAAAACAACAGCAACAGCAGCAACACTATCAAGATGAGGGAGACAGGGGGCGTACAGAAACAACAACAGCAACAACATCACCATAAACAGTCAGAGCATTGGTCGCATGATTTTCCATGCAATCTGAGTTTTGCACCTTGTATGTGTGTTTATATGTTATGGTTCGTCACTGGATGCTGTGGGTAGCTGACTGTAGCTGATGTGGGGGACCGGTACAACACGCCCCTGGCCCAGGATAGCAGGCAGGTCAGGACCGAGCCACCAGGGCATCCAGCAACCCCCAGAACACAGGGAGCCCCAGGCCACCCCCCCAGGAGACAGCCCCAGGTCCAACCCACGCAAGGACACGCAGGAAAACACAGGAGCTGCAACCCCCACCATGGGGACAGCCATGAGAGAGACAAGGGAACCAAAGCAGGCTTCATAGACAATTTTGATGTCTTTTGGGAGAGGAGACATCTTTTTGGTTCTGATGGCCTTCACCTTAACAGAGCCGGCACCTGCGTGTTGTCCGCCAACCTGGCATACGGTGTCCAACACGCACACGTCACCACACTCTCCTCCCACCGCCCTAAATCTACAGTCTGACCCGTCCGCTACTGATTGATGTCCTCCAGGTCCCAGCTCCTATGTTTTTAGTTCCACTTCTGATCATAACACACACAATACTGGACTTGGACCTTCTGTTTTCACCAACAACTCACCAATTCCTGTCATCATCACGCACCGCTTGCAAAGCAAATCTCACAGTGTTCACTCTGCGAACTTCAATAACCTCAGACCTCTCCCAAAATATCAACAATCCACCTGTACATTCTGTAGGCCACCTGTCACCATCAACATGGCACTTTTAAATGTTCACTCCTTTGCGAACAAATCTTTTATTATTAATGACCTGATTTTAGACAGTAAGTTAGATTGCATTCTTTTAACAGAGACATGGCTTGGCACAGACGCACCAGTTGTTCTCACCGAGGCTTGCCCACCAGATTTTAACTTTTTATTTTCTACCAGGGGTGGTAATAGAGGAGGCGGAACTGCTTCAATTTCTAAAAATATATTAAATTCAAAGGAAGTGTCTTTTAACAGCTACTCATCGTTTGAGCTTCATGCCTTTGTTTTTAGCAGTCCTCCTATCCTCCGCATTACTGTTTACAGACCATCCCACCTCTCCACCTCTTTTGTCAGTGAATTTTCTGAGCTTTTATCAATCATACACGCCACCTATAACAGAATTTTAATAACTGGTTATTTTAATCTGCACATTGATAACATCTCCGACCCATTGTCGAGAGAATTTTTAAATCTTTTAAACTGCATGGATTTTAACCAACATGTAACACAGCCGACTCACAAGAGGACACACCCAGGACCTGGTCATAACCTATGGCCTGTCCACTGTTGTGTCCTCTGTTGTTGACTCGGCTGTGTCTGACCACTACTGCGTGTATTTTAACATTACCAGTTTTAATCATCAGGAAGCCCCGATGAGAACAGTGAGGAAACATTACCTTACTTCCGAAGTGGCTGCAAATTTTATCGAGATTTTACAGAGCACTCCCGCTGAAATTTTACCCGCACCTTACGATTTTATTGTTGACAATTTTAATAGTAAATTGAAATCAACATTGGACTCTGTGGCTCCACTTTTAACTAAAACCATAAAAAGTAAACCTATACCCCCGTGGAGAAGTGATGATATCAAAAAATTTAAAGGAAAATGCAGGATTGCAGAGAGAAGGTGTAGAAAAAGTAAACTTACAGTTCATTATGAAATATTACGTGAACAACTCAAATCCTACAATAAAACCATCAAACAGGCAATAATATCCCATTTCTCAAAAGTCATCACAGATAATAAAAACAACCCTACATTTCTTTTCTCCACCTTCAATCCTTTCACTAATATCAATTTTAAAAAATACTCAGCTGCACCAACAGACGCTCTCTGCGAGGATTTTGCAGACCACTTCGGAAGCAAAATCGATGATATTAGGTCCAGTCTTTTAACACATCAAAATGTAATTTTTAACACATCTGGACAATCGCTTCCATCCGAGGAAACACTGGAGAGTTTTGCCCTGGTTGATGCAAGGACACTTGGTCAAGTTTTCTCCCAAGTAAAGCCCACAACCTGCCTTTTAGATCCAATTCCCACATCACTCTTTAAAATGCTTAATGGATTCTTTGAGGAACAGATTTTAAATATAGTAAATTTCTCTCTTCAGACGGGTGTTTTCCCCACCTCCTCTAAAACAGCGGTGGTGAAGCCCCTTCTGAAGAAGAGCAATTTAGACCTCAACATTTTTAATAACTACCGACCTGTATCCAACTTACCATTTTTAAGTAAGATTTTAGAAAAGCTATTTTTTTTCCAATTAAATGATTAAATGAAATGCAAACAATATTTTAGAGAAATATCAATCTGGTTTTAGAATAAACCACAGTACCGAGACAGCCCTTTTAAAGATTTTAAATGACTTCAGGTGTAACGCAGACTCACAAAAACTCACAGTCTTGGTACTACTGGTTTTAAGCGCTGCTTTTGATACAGTAGATCACCACATTTTGTTGAATAGAATGAGAAACCTGGTGGGCCTCTGTGGTACTGTTTTTAACTGGTTTCGCTCTTATCTCACAGATCAACGAAGTATGGATACATGTTCCTCCAAAACACATGAAATTAGGTGTGGGGTGCCCCAAGGGTCAATTTTAGGTCCAATTCTTTTTAATCTTTACATTCCCCCTTTGGGGTACGTCATCAGGAGACATGGCATTGGCTTCCACAGTTATGCTGATGATACACAGTTGTACATCACCGTTTTTCCTGATGACTCGGGGCCAATTGATGCCCTTTTTAACTGTATTTTAGATATAAAGTCATGGATGGCAGAGAATTTCCTACAGCTCAACCGGGACAAAACAGGGTTTTAGTCATTGGTCCTGAAGGCCAGAGGGAGAAACTTTTACCAAAACTACAAGATTTTAAACCCTCACAATACATAAAGAACCTGAGCTTTCTTTTGTTCCACACATAAAAAATATTACAAAGATAGGTTTTTACCATCTTAAGAATATAGCCAGAGTCTGCCCGTTTCTCTCTCAGGCCAGCACGGAGGTGCTGATGCATGATTTTATCTCCTGTAGATTAGATGATTGTAATGCCCTGCTCTCTGGTCTTCCCAAAAAGAGGATTAATAATCTAGAAATATTACAAAACTCAGCCGCACGCGTGCTGACGAGGACCAGAGGGCGGGAGCACATTACACCAGTTTTTAAAATCGCTGCATTGGCTGCAACCCGTCTGCTTCAGGATTGATTTTAAGGTTCTCTTATTAGTTTTTAAATGTCTTAACGGTCTTGGGCCATTTTATCTATCTGACTTGCTTTTATCAAATCAACTCTCGCGGACCCTGAGGTCCTCTGGCACCGGCCTTTTAACCATACCACGAGTTAAACAAAAACCCACGGTGAGGCTGCATTCAGCCATTATGGCCTTTATCTGTGGAACGGCCTCCCAGAGAACCTCAGGGCCGCAGAGACTCTTGATATTTTAAAGGAAGCTCAAGACTCACCTTTTTAATTTGGCTTTTAACTGATTTCTTTTACTCTCTTATTTATGTTATTTTACTATTCTTATGCCTTAATCATCTTTATTTAATTTCTTTACTTTTATTTTTATTTATTTTATTTTAAGGCTTGTGCATTTTATTACTTTAAAATTTTTAAACCTTCACATTTCTAGACATTTTATCATTATTGCCTGTTTTTATTCCATCGTCTTAATCTTTTAGTTTTTAGCTCCAGTGTCTCCTCATGGAGGCCCTCCACACAGGGAGTTGTGTCTGGTCTGCCCACGGGGACGTCGTCCTGGAGATCCCTCAGACCTGGGGGACTGGGGGGGCTCTGCAGTTGTTGTGGAGTCTGCCCGGACTGGGGGGGGGGTCTCTGTGGCGGCGCTCCCTGTGGCTGCGGACTGTGGTGCCTCTGTGTGGATGGCCACCCATAGGTGGCTTCTCCTCACCTGGATCCTCAGTGCCATGCCATGTCACCAGTCTTTTAACTGTGTGTGTGAGTGTGTGTGTGCTCGTGTGGGGGGTTGGGTTTATACGTGGGGGTGGGAGGGACAGGCTTTTGTTTTTTATTGTTGTATGTTTTATATGTTGTTTGTTATTTTATTCTGTGAAGCACTTTGGGTGACATTTCCATATGCATGAAAAGTGCTATATAAATAAATAAAGTTTAAGTTTAAGTTTAAAGGACCCCAGGCCCATCGGGCGCACCCCACACAGCACGGGCTAAGCCCAGAGGCACAGAGCCCCCCGGCCAGAGACCCGGCCAGGCCCCCAGCAAGGGCCCCGCCACACACCGGCGAGGCCGACCCCCGCCTACACCCTGTGCCCGGACGAGGCGAGCCACAGCTCACCACAGCGACCAGGCCCACCATCCCCGGACAGAGCTGCCCACCCACTCCCCCCTCCAAAAAAAAAAAAACACCCCATCCTCATCCACCCAAACAGGGGCCAAGCTTTCCTAAGGCGCGGACATAGTCCAGGTTACCCCAGGCCCAATAAGACTGCCAGCCGGGGGCCCACTGCACAAGGCAAGGCCCACGACCAGGAAGGCCCCCCCACCCAAGAACGCTGAACGGACCCCCAGGCCCAGATCTAAGCACCCCCCCCATCCGCCAGGCCTCAGAGCAACACTGGTGCAGTCGGCAACAGGGGCAGCAATGGGCCCATACCCCGCCCCAGCCGCCTCCCCCATCCCAACATAATTGCAGGGTGCATGTTGTGTGTGGGAGTGTAGATGTGATGGTGTGGATGCCCAAGGTGAAATTAAAATTGGGGGAGGGAGCCCTGCCGTTTGCAGGCAGCAGAGTCCCACCATGCACTCCCCCAAACTCTTAATGTCTACGTTGTGATTAAAATTGGGGGGTCCAGCCCCTCAAGGCCAAGCGTCACATATGGTGGGGTGTGATGGGATGGACAGGCGAGGAGAGGGCGAGGCATGGGCCAGTCCCACAGGGGGCCAGCTTCCAGACTGGCCCCGCTGGCCATCCCTGCAGCCGCCAAGCTCAAATGCTCGGTTGAGCTCAACTCAACCGAGGCAGCTGGCCCCCGCCACTCCTATGTTTCCCCCACCTCCCATTGTCCAGGCCTCCCTCAAGACTACCCCCCCCCCCCAGCACCTGGGGGCAGGCAGCAATGCCCCAGCCCGCCCCACCCACATGCAGGGCCCAGGCAAGCACCGCCCCCCCACTACAGGGTCGAGTTGGAACCATGAATAAAAACATAGTTAATTTTTGGCAAGATCATCATTTTCACTGTTGCTACTCTTCCCATAAGTGATATGGGTAGTGTCCTCCCCCAGCTGAGGCTGGCCTTTATTTCTTTAATTAGGATGGTGTGGTTTAGCCGTGTCAGGTCGGAAAGTTGTGCAGGGATGTTGATACATAGATATCTAATGTTTCCTGGCCGTAAGTGGGGCGGTTGACATACTCTGGAAATCTGAGTTTATGGGTAAAGCAGTCGATTAATGCTCCAATTAATAAAGTAGTCAGAGATGGTTAAGAACATGTCGATGAGAACTATTGTTTCAGGGAGAGACGTTTGTGCATTTTGTAGGAAAAGTAATACATCATCAGCATATAGACTTCACATTTGCTGTGTTAATTCCCTTAATATTTTGGCTCTGCCGAACTGCAGCTGCGAGTGGCTCTATAAATATAGCAGAAAGGGATGGACAACCCTGCCTGGTTCCCCTTTGGAGAGAAAAGCTTGGAGAAGTTTGATCATTTGTTCTGACACAAGCATTGGGAGAGCTATACAATATTTTGATCCAGTTCACAAAGTTATCCCCGAACTCGAACTTTTGTAATGTGGTGATGAGAAAATTCCAATTTATCTGAAATGTGTTGTTTTTATGTTTATCCATTCATTTTTCTTAAAGCCAGATTATTGTTTCTCTAATAATCGTAAATGTTGTATATGGGACTTTTATCTTGAATGAGTCTGGACGTTAAACAAAAAGGTCCGATCATAAGATCGTCACTATGTCAGAAGGTCATAAATGTTTCTGCCTAACATAAAAAAAAAATAAATAAATAAATAAAAAAACGCAACGACCTCTTTAATTAAGCACCTGGCTTGATAAGGGCACAAAATTTGTTTTCATTTCTATTCATGTGGCGTTTAAATGTTTAGTCAAACTGTGGTACTTTTTTTAAGTTTTGTGCTAACAGGGATGTTGTATGACCCATACTGGCGTCGAACAGGTCAGAACAACAAGTAAGGAAACATCTGGAGTTTTGGGTAAGAGAGAAGTGCACCAATACACACACACACATAGTGTTGTGTAACCAACACAGCCAAAGTTCAAGATAAGTGAATTTGAGAAATGTATCCCCCTTTCCGTGGAAGCTGAAATTGCCTAAAAGGTCTGGTAAACAGGAAGAAGCCTATCCACCCAATACACACACATAGCCTGACCTTAGTATAAAAAGGTATGTCACGTTCTGTAATGTTGGATTTTGTCTCTGGCTACGTAGTTAGTAGGGCTGCTGTGAATAAAGAAATTCCCCATCTGATTCCTCTTTTGATCCACCTCTTTCTGCCACAACAGCCTGAGGGCCTCCCCCCTGCATGCGCCGACATACCAATAACCATGCTTCTCCGAAATCCCTGTTTCTCCCAGTTTTAAGCATGTGTACTGTATTTACTAGCCATGTTTCCCGAAGTCTCTCTCTTTCTCTCTCTCTCTCTCTCTCTCTCTCTCTCTCTCTCTCTCTCTCTCTCCCTCTCTCAACCCAACCAGTCGAGGCAGATGGCCGCCCCCTCAAGCCTGGTTCTCCCGAGGTTTCTGCCTCTTAAAGGAAGTTTTTCCTTGCCACTGTCACCAAGTGCTTGCTCATCGGGGGATCTGTTGGGTCTCTTTAAATAATTTTATAAAGAGTTTGGTCTAGACCTGCTCTATATGTAAAGTGCCTTGATGTAACTTTGTTATGATTTGGCGCTATACAAATAATCTGATTTGATTTGAATATGTAAAGCTAGAGCTTGTGAATATATTTTGTCTACTGCTGTGCATATATTTAGTGTATTGCTGAAATGTGAACATATATATTTTGATTACTGCTCATTGCTGAATAGTGTAGAGTCATGAACAATGAAGGTTTAATACTCCAGACATCGGTTTGACCTTGAAGGCTCTGTATGTTTGTACAAGGAGGATAGCATGACCTACCCGAAAGGATACAGCTTGATATGAAACTGCTTACACTCACACATTACTGTTACAATAGTTGCCATTTTGACTGCATTCGAGAATCAGATGCTGCCTAAGCAATGGTAGAAGAAAATAATAACTACTGTCTATGGCTGATTCACGTGGCCCAGCCCATGCACTTGTCTCAGTGAATAATAACTACTCCCGATGAAGAAGTAGAGAACTATGCGGAGGACCCGCCCTAAGAAGATGAATGTAAATCATCCCGGAAGTCGGGGCTCTTCTCTGTGATACAGGAATAGAGACCACAGCTGTGCTGCTACTTCTCATGCAATAAACTGTTTAACTTGAGACCGTCCCGATTCAATTCTCTTCTTCCTCAGATTCCATTTGAACATGCACAGTCGAGCGGAACTGGACACTCGACAAGCTGCATATGTGATATTAAAAATGATTGGTTAAATATTTCATTTTATGTTAAATGTGATTAAATATAAGAGGTTGGAGGTTGTCATTAAACAGAACTAAATTGGTTAAAAAGTGATATTTCATGGTTATGATAAAACAGTGATTTATGTTCAATCTGAGGTTAAAAAATCCAATTTTATTTTTGTGAATCCTGTAAATTTAGTTCATTAGTTTATTTGTAAGGGACAAGTACAGAGAAACATTGACAATTACGTGAGCATTGTCCGAGCTACCGTACATGTGTTTATAGCCAAAGCTAAGAAAAAAGATTAAAAATAGCTAAAATACAATAATGCCACTTTCATAAACAAGAATCCCATTTTCATAAAGTGTAAGGAGAGTAATATTTTTATCTTTTTTTGTTTGTTTCTTCTCATAGCTCTTATGGTGTGTTTAAAAGTGTACAGGGCTCTCATGAATATAGCGTCAAACCATTAGTTCAAGACTTAGACCATCATTCAGCTGGGGATGCTACACTGCCTCTGTTATTATAACTAACGGTTAATATTTACAAATGTAATTTTAGTTATATTGGTCATTAATATTCTTTACATCTGTAGATTTTGTTTGTGTTGTCTTTCCTGCTGTAGTTCTCCCACATTTCACCTTCATCAGCTGCCTCGTAACCAGGAGGAGTTAAAATGCCTAATAAATGAAGAAAGAAACTTTCCCACAGCACACTTACCACAGTACATCTGAAGTTTGAGAAGATTTAGGGGATGATGGAGTAAGTTGTTCTGTAAGTATCTTGACCAGTCCTTGGACTGAAAAAGAACGAAACCCTGCTTCATTAAATAGTGTTAAATTAGTGTTGGATTTACTACCTGCTCCACTGACCCAGGGGGGAGTTCTGACAATGCCTCTCGTATGGCACCATCTACTGTCTAAAAAGAGCAAAATAGTTTTATAGTCATCAAGACAAACAATATCAATTAAGATAAGATATTCCTTTATTTGTCTTGCAAATTACTTGCAAGTGTGGCCGCAATGTCTATAAAATAAGACTCTTGTATTTATGTTTATTTATGTTTACTTATTGTGGCAAGTGGAGAGTGGAAAAGGAGACTTTTTTTTTATCCTGCCAACAACGCCAAGTTTGTGGCGTGTGGAGGGTGGAAAAGGAGACGTTTTTTGCTCTAGATGAAATCAACACAGCACCCTGCTGCGAGAGGGAGTGCATGGTGCTCCGGCCACATCTACCCCCACCATTTGCATCGTCGACCCGACGATGGACAGAAAACCAGCCAGCTAACACCAAGGTCTAAAGACAGCCATTTGAGAACTACACACCAGGTCTGGGGGTCTGTTAGCCCCCTGGCCCTGAGGACCAGCTGGCCGAGGAAGATGGTGGACATTCGGGTGACGGCCAGCGGTAGAGCGAGCAGTTTGATGCAGGGCCTACTGACTAATACTTGGCTGGTCAGATGGGGACAGTGAGGAGGCCGGAGGTGAGGAACCTCCAGAGGCACCACCATGCTAGGATCAGCCTGCGGCGGTGTCGCAACCGGGGCAGCAAGAGGTTGCAAAGTATCAGGGATCACGGTGCGGGAGGTGGCAGTGGTGCGGGAGTCTCAGACATCAAGAATCAAAGCTCACCATCAGAGGTGTCATCTGCAAGGGCTACCACGGAAGGCAGGGAAGGAGAGGATGGCGCCATAGGTGGAAAAGCTACAGCCTCAGCAGGGACTCCAGCCTCCAGCATATCCTGGTGCACATTTCGGGTCTTATGCAGATCACTCAACAGGGCCAAGGTGTAAACCACTCCATCACTAGGAGGGGCACTTACAACCTGATGGACCACCGAGCTCCAGAGGTCTCGGATCTTGTGTCGGCCTTTGGCCCAATGGTCCCGCAAGTAAACAAACTGGCCCACAGGAAGAGGTTCATCCCGGACTCGCTGAACGTGCCTCTCCTTTCGTCGGGCAGCTGCTGCCAACAGGTGCTCTCGAGCAACTCCGAATGCCACTCGAAGTCTAGCCTGATGCTCAGCAACCCAATCCCGTACCTCACCAGGCACGGGTTCCTGGACTCGACCCAGCAGGAAGTCCACCGGAAGCCTAGGTTCCTGTCCGAACATCAAGTAAAAAGGTGACTCACCAGTGCCCAATGATACCTGCAGCGTGGTATTATAAAAAAAGAGCACCTGAGGCAAACAGGAAGCCCAGTCCTGTTTTTGGGAAGGTGGCAAAGTATGCAGGAGGTTATGGAGAGTCTTTAACCCTTAGCGAGTTGGCAGCACTCACACTTCTGGACCCAGTTCCTGATGTCCGATGACATTCTTGGCTAATAGCAATGCTGGCGGACCAACTCTTTGGTCCTCTCAATGCCTTGGTGGCTGTGCTCCTGATGGAACTGGTGAAGAGTCTCCTGCTTGAGCGTAGCAGGCAAGAGAAGTTGGAGAAACTCTTCTTCTCCGTCTGGGCGGAAAACCCGACAGGAGAGCACACCATCTTTTTCTACCAGGCGGTCCCACTGGCGCAGGAGGGCCATGGCAGGCTTGGAAAGCCGCTGCCTCTCAGTGGAGGTGGGGAGGGACCCTTGGCGCCAAGAGACCAATACCTCCTTCAACAGAGGATCACCCTTCTGCATGGAATGGAGATCAGGTTCAGAGTGGAAGGGAAGAACAGAGACCAGAGATTGACGGGCTACCACAGCAGGATCATGATGTGGACTCTGATGAATGCTGCTGGGGACCAATGTGCCAGGCAGGGATGAAGCAAATTAACCGTCAGGTACACACTGGCACGACAAGGCAGCTGCATTCCTGTTGCTGCAGCCGGAATGATATTTGATTTCAAAATCAAAAGCAGCAAGCTCAGCAGCCCACCTATGCTCTGCCGCTCCAAGTTTAGCGGACTGGAGATGGCTCAACGGGTTATTGTCGGTGTACACAATAAACCTGTGCCATAACAAATACTCCCGGAACTTCTCCGTCACAGCCTACTTGAGCGCAAGAAATTCCAGCTTCATAGAGCTATAGTTGGACATGTTGCGCTCAGTGGGCCAGAGACCCCTGCTGGCGTAAACCACTGGTCTCACACCACTATCTGTCTGCTGCGAGAG
Source organism: Remorina albescens (assembly GCA_034769265.1). Classification (NCBI taxonomy): domain Eukaryota; kingdom Metazoa; phylum Chordata; class Actinopteri; order Carangiformes; family Echeneidae; genus Remorina; species Remorina albescens. The sequence continues at coordinate 17,031,537 of CM068484.1, read as the reverse complement.
CACAGCGCCAAGCCCACCATGGCTAGCATCGATCTCGAGAATGAAGGGGCGCGAAAAATCTGCACAAGCCAGTACTGGGGCTGAGACCAGCCTGGACTTCAAAGCCCTAAAGTCCTCCTCACACTGAGGTGTCCATGCCGCCCCCAGAGCCCTTCTTCGACTTGGTGCCTGCAAGGTCTGCAACTAACTGGTGCAAGGGCTTGGCCAGGTTGGCAAAGCCCTCAACGAGCCGCCAATAGTAGCTGGCAAAACCCAAAAAGGAACCCAGCTCTGAGATGTGACTGGGGCGCTGCCAGTTAGCCACAACCTCCACCTTCTTGGGATTTGTGGAAACTCCCTGGCTTGAAATGACATGTCCCAAGTATGCCACCTGCTGTTGGAAAAAGGCACACTTTTCCACTTTGGCTTTCAGGCCTTCCTTCTGGAGCCAACCAAGCACCATCTCCAGCCGCTGAAGATGTTGATTGACAGAGGATGAAAAGACAATGATGTCATCCAGGCAAACTAGCAGGGTTTGACCCTGCTGATCACTGAACATCCTCTGCATCAGCCATTGGAAGGTGCTTGGGGCATTACAGAGGCCAAAGGGCATCCGGATGAATTCGAAAAGACCAAAGGGAGTGCAAAAGGTGGTCTTGGGATGGTCTTGCTCAGCCACTGGCACCTGATTATACCCACTGGCAAGGTCGATGGTAGAGAACCAGCGGGCCCCAGAAAGGGTGTCCAAGCTTTCCTCAATGCGAGGCAGTGGGAAAGCATCCTTCCTGGTCTTGCTGTTAAGGAGTTAGTAGTCCACATACAGCCGTAAACTCCCGTCCTTCTTACGGACCAGAATGATAGTAGATGCGTATGGACTACTGCTTTCCCGAATGACCTGTAACTCGAGGAGCTGGTTGATATGAGTCTTCACTGCCTCATACTCTGAGGGGGGGGGTGCGCCTATGCACCTTTGCCTGACAAGCACATCATCAAGCAGAGGTATGTCGTGGGAAAGAAGATTGGTGCATCCCAAATCCCCTTGTGCAAAAACTGAGCTGTACTTACGCAGCAAGGACCTCACGCTAGCCTGTTCCTGCTCAGTTAATGTAGACAGATCCAATGGCCCCATTCTGTCTAGGGCTGAAGGGTTGGCAGTCTGAGAAGACACAGTGGCCACAGATGACCCCACTTCAGTCACCCCTCCAGGAAGGCTGACCACTTGGGCAGCACTCAAGGCACCAAGACTAGTCTGGGGATACAGGAGGACTTCAGTTGTCCCCACATTAACAACTGGGACCCACACTGTACCCCAAACAACCTTTAACAGGAATGGGGAAGCCAACAGCCCCGTTGGCAGGCCAGACTCAGGTGGCTCAAACAGGGTGCTCTGACCAGAAAACTGTTCGGGGCAGGTTGCAGCAACCATTTGCATTACCCCACCAGGTATGCGCACCACCTGTTTGCCTCGAACCCTCACTGAACCAGTGGGGCTCGGCTGGACCTGGGTCGCAGACTGATGGCACTTCTGTAGGGCTGCCACAACCACACCAGGTGCTCCTGACACAGGGGGAGACTCAAACAGAGAGGACCCAAACACACCAAAAAGCTCTTTGTAGCACCTGTGAATTACATTCATCCCCAAGATCCCAGGGACAGAAGATTCAGCACCAGGGGGGTCTCTCACAACAAGAATCCCACAGCCAGGCATCACCTTGCCACACATCTACACATCCAATTCCAAATAGCCAATGTACGGAATAGCTAAGCGATTAGCCGCACGCAGCTGCAGCCAATGGCAAGAGCGAAGGCGGTCATGCCCCCAAGGTTCAAACTGCACCAAAAAGAAACTTTCTGTGATGGTGGACACCATGGAACCAGTATCCACCAAGCATTCAACACTGGCTCCTCCAAGGGAGACATTAACGTATCGACATGGAGCAATTAGGTCAGCTGCCGCATCCGGCTGTGAGCCTGTAGATTCCCCAACTGAGCTGTGGCTCGGCAGGCTTCAGTTTTTTGACTGCTGGGAAGAATGAGAGGACATGGCTGCATTTGGGTTGAAACCAGCGACAGAGTTAGCGCACCAACGAGGGTGAGCCCACTCACACTCACACTCTCGAGTGAAGTGGCCAGGCTGCCGGCACCTCCTGCAAATTACAGAGCGAGATGCTGGGCCTGGAGCGGGAGGGGCCTGCAAGGAAGCTACTGTCTGGACAAGCTGGCTCAACTGTTCTTGCTGACGCTTTAAGAGATCCATGACTTCACCCAAGCCTGGTCCATGGGGAGCAACCTGAGGGACTGGCTGGTGACGGCCCTGCACTCCATATTGGAGGCCATAAGTGGTTGGCAGTGACAAGTTATGGCCCCTAGCTCCACCTGGAAGGCCCTCCCTTTACCATCTAATCGCTCCTGACGGAGGGAGCTATCGAGAACATGCTCCATGAACTGATCCCTAAAAAGAGCATCAGCATTGGGCATCTCGTCTGGTGCGTGTTGCTTAACCTGCGCCACCAAAGCCATAAGAGCTAAGGAGAACTCCTGGAGTGTTTCCCCATCCTGTTGGTGCCGAGAAAAGAAAGCCTGCTGTAGGGTGACATAAGACTGGCTGCACCCATACAGCTGCTTTAGGATAGCGAGAACCCAAGCTGGGTCTCTGCGCTCCCCACCAGAGTGAAACTTAATCTCTTCCTTTGCCTCTCCCTCCAAATGATCAAAAATAAACAACACCTGGTCTGCAGCAGAAAGGTGGGGAGCTTGCACATATGCCTGGACTTCCTCCACCCATTCAACAATGCCCATGCCTACCTTACCATTAAACATGGGACATTTGCGGTCTCTGGGGATCACAACCAACCTCTCTGTAACAGAAGCTGCAATACCTGTAGCCGGACCAAGAGAGAGGCCGAAGCTGCCGCACTGGGGCCCCCCCTGGAAGCTGCGCACTCCGCTCGTTGTCTGCCTTAAGCTGCAAAACCAACTCTTTGAGCTGTTGCATCTCCTTCTCCATGGTCACCTGGAAGGGAGCTTCACAGGGTGCTATTAAAATTTGAACAGTGGCTTTAGCACTGCTGTTTTGGCTCTACACAAATGACTAATGAGAAAAGGAAAAAAAACAAAACATAAATCACAATAATGAAAAAAAACAAACAAACAAACAAACACATCTCTGCCCCTTTAAATGTGGTAATCCTGCCGACAATGCTAAGTTTGTGGCATGTGGAGGGTGGAAAAGGAGACTTTTTTTTGTGTTGCCAGACAACACCACCTGGGGAGTTGCGCCCCAGGAAATAGTTAACAACTTTGAATGATGTTAAAGGTCACACAAGGTTCGAAATTACCACAGGGCAAAAGACGGTTTATAGAAAATATATGTTGTGGCAGAAAGAGGTGGAAAAGAGGAAATCAAGTTGTCCGGACACAAGTGTCAGATGGGGAATCTCTTTATTCACATTGGCCCTACTAACAACGTTGTCAGAGACAATTCCCCACATACAATATGTGACATGCCTTCTTATACCTAAGACAGGCTGTGTGTGTGTATTGTGTGGATAGCCTTCACCCTTATCTTGAACCTCGACCAAGATGTCTTTTACTTATTGTTTTGACTTGTTAGGCGCCAGAGCAGGTCCTGATGACCTGACTCTCATATTGACGTATGAACAGAGACAAGGCCTCTGGACCCTGTCTTTCCCCTACATATCCCCCCTGAAATCACTATAGTGATTATAAATATAGTCACTATAAAATAAACACTATAAAATAGTGTTGATTATAAATGATGGATAAAATAACATTGCAAAACTAAAACACAAAATGATATGACATACTGGATATTGAATAAGTCCAACATTACTGTGATAATGATAACATTCATCCAGATACACTTGGAATACATGAAACAGTTCACAACTTCAGAGATGTATGGGAGCGAAAAACCTTTCAGGAAAATTCTCCCATGGCCCCTTCCCCTCTGGCGACCAACTTCTCAAGTCACACCTTGAACCGTGAATCATCAACAGGACACATTTTCATAAAAACTCAGACAATGAATAATGAAATTAAGTGGATATTGATACGACAATTAAGACTGTGGTGATACAGTGATTCTTATTGCTAATACCTACGTCGAGAGTATATGATGAAAACAGCTATTATGGGTGAGCAGGTCTCCAGCCTATATGTGAGCGACTATGTGTAAGCTGTTCGTCTTTGCATATACTAGCAGCAAGCAAGTCTTCATTGCACAGGCATGTGGAAATAATAAAACAATTCTAATGCATTAGCTAAACCTTCTATATCAAGAGTGTCAACATGGTACTAGAAACAGTACCTCTTTCCCACAAGAGTTCAACCCTCATCACTCGACTGACTACAACTCCGCAATGAGCACATTACCCTAAAGAGTATGTGTGTATGTTAGTAACCCACAAACTCACATCTAAAAACTTCAGTCCATTGAGTCCATCAACAGGTCTTAATGTCCATGTCCCCCCGTCGGGCATTTTTGTACTCAGAACTCTTTCTTATCTTACTCTGATTCGTCTTCCGATTCATCGGCATCATTCAAATAATCTGGTGTTGCGAGCCACTTCACGTCCCCCAGTAGTCCTTGGACCACTGGACGAATGTGAGTAATTTGTTCATTTGCCAGATTATTTACCATCCGAGCTCCCTGCAGGCCCATCATCATGTTCGTGTGTCTTTCCATTGCCCACAGGCACTGTCTCCTCAGCATGGGAATGATGCAACATGTCAAAAAGAAACCAGAATTAGAATTATGGTAGCACTCATGGCTGCTTTGGCCAAAACAGCTCCCCATTTTCCTAAATTTAGGTCCAGCCAATCCAAAGACAGGCTACCTCCCCCAACAGCATTCCCCCTTATTTCTTCTTGTAACTTTAGTAAGTTAGTCATGGCCTTTGTCCTTTGTGTTATTTGGGATATAAGTACAATAGTATTTTCCGAACAGTTGACACACACCTCCTCGTTCTGCTGTCATCCATTCCAACACCTGTCGATTCTACCATGCTACTGAGGTAGCATGCAACTGTTCCCCCAATGCTCTAAACAATTCACTGCTGTAGTTAGTGTACTGTAACTGTAATGTAGCCGCAAGGGGGTACAAGCCAGTGCCTTATTGTGCCGGTCCCAAGCCCGGATAAATACAGAGGGTTGTGTCAGGAAGGGCATCCGACGTAAAACTTTTGCCAAATCAAACATGCGAATCGAATCAATGACTTCCATACCGGATCGGTCGAGGCCCGGGTTAACAACGACCGCCATCGGTGCTGTTCACGTACAGGGTGCCGGTGGAAATTGGACTACTGTTCGTCGAAGAAGGAGAGGAGGAAGGTGTGTTCATAGGAAGAGAGAGAAAAGGAACGCCAAGAGTCTAGGACTGAGAGTAGGGACTTTGAATGTTGGAACTATGACAGGGAAAGGTAGAGGGTTGGTTGATATGATACAGAGGAGGAAGGTAGACATACTGTGTGTCCAGGAGACCAGGTGGAAAGGTAGCAAGGCTAGAAGTTTAGGAGCAGGGTTCAAGTTATTCTATCATGGTGTAGGTAGGAAGAGAAATGGAGTAGGAGTTATCTTGAAGGAGGAGTTTGTTAGGAATGTTCTGGAGGTTAAAAGAGTATCAGATAGAGTAATGAGTCTGAAGCTAGAAATCGAAGGTGTGATGTTCAATGTTGTTAGTGGGTATGCTCCACAGGTAGGATGTGAGCTGGAGGAGTAGGAGAAATTCTGGTTGGACCTTGATGAAGTGATACAGAGCATCCCTAGAAGTGAGAGAGTTGTCATTGGTGCAGACTTCAATGGACACGTTGGTGCAGGAAACAGAGATGATGAGGAGGTGATGGGCAGGTTTGGTATCCAGGAGAGGAACGCAGAAGGACAGATGGTGGTTGACTTTGCAAAAAGGATGGAAATGGCTGTAGTGAATACTTTCTTCCAGAAGAGGCAGGAACATAGGGTGACTTATAAGAGTGGAGGTAGGAGTACACAGGTAGACTACATCTTGTGTAGACGGTGTAATCTTAAGGAGATCAGTGACTGCAAAGTAGTGGTAGGTGAGAGTGTAGCCAGACAGCATAGGATGGTGGTATGTAGGATGACTCTGGTGGTGAGGAAGATGAAAAGGGCAAAGACAGAGCAGAGGACTAAATGGTGGAAGCTGAAAAAGGAAGAGTGTTGTATGATTTTTAGGAAGGAGTTGAGACAGGCTCTGGATGGCCAGGAGGTGCTTCCAGTTGACTGGACAACTACAGCTAATGTGATCAGGGAGACAGGTAGGAGAGTATTTGGTGTGTCATCTGGAAGGAAAGTGGATAAGGAGACTTGGTGGTGGAATGAGGAGGTGCAGGAGTGTATACAGAGAAAGAGGTTAGGTAAGAAGAAGTGGGACACTGAGAGGACTGAAGAGAGTAGACAGGAGTACAAGGAGATGCAGCGTAAGGTGAAAGTAGAGGTGGCAAAGGCCAAACAAAGGGCTTACGATGACTTGTATGCTAGGTTGGACAGTAAGGAGGGAGAGACTGATCTATACAGGTTGGCAAGGCAGAGAGACAGAGATGGGAAGGACGTGCAGGCGGTTAGGGTGATTAAGGATAGAGATGAAAGTGTATTGACAGATGCCAGTGGTGTAATGGGAAGATGGAAAGAGTACTTTGAAGAGCTAATGAATGAGGAAAATGAGAGAGAACGAAGAGTAGAAGAGGTGACTGTTGTGGACCAGGAAGTAGCAAAGATTAGTAAGGATGAAGTGAGGAGGGCTTTGAAGAGGATGAAGAGTGGAAAAGCACTCGGTCCTGATGATATACCTGTGGAGGTCTGGAAGTGTCTAGGAGAGGTAGCAGTAGAGTTTCTGACTGGATTGTTCAACAGGATCTTAGATAGTGAGAAGATGCCTGAGGAATGGAGGAGAAGTGTGCTGGTGCCCATTTTTAAGAACAAGGGAGATGTACAGAGTTGTAGCAACTACAGAGGAATAAAGCTGATGAGCCATACCATGAAGTTATGGGAAAGAGTAGTTGAAGCTAGACTAAGGGCAGAAGTGAGCATTTGTGAGCAGCAGTATGGTTTCATGCCAAAAAAGAGTACTACAGATGCAGTATTTGCTTTGAGGACGTTGATAGAGAGGTACAGAGAAGGTCAGAGGGAGCTGCATTGTATCTTTGTAGATCTGGAGAAAGCTTATGACAGGGTGCCCAGAGAGGAACTGTGTTATTGTATGAGGAAGTCTGGAGTGGCAGAGAAGTATGTTAGAGCGGTGCAGGACATGTATGAGGACTGTAAGACAGTGGTGAGTTGTGCTGTAGGTGTGACAGAGGAGTTCAAGGTGGAGGTGGGACTGCATCAGGGATCAGCTCTGAGCCCCTTCTTGTTCGCTATGGTGATGGACAGGCTGACAGACAAGGTTAGACAGGAATCTCCACGGACTACGATGTTTGCAGATGACATTGTGATCTGTAGTGAGAGCAGGGAACAGGTGGAGGAGAAGCTAGAGTGGTGGAGGTTTGCTCTGGAAAGGAGAGGAATGAAGGTTAGCCGCAGCAAGACGGAGTATATGTGTGTGAATGAGAGGGACCCAAGTGGAAGAGTGAGGTTACAGGGAGAAGAGATAAAGAAGGTGGAAGATTTTAAGTACTTATGGTCAACAGTCCAGAGCAATGGAGAGTGTGGAAAAGAGGTGAAGAAGCGTGTGCAGGCAGGCTGGAACGGGTGGAGAAAAGTGTCAGGTGTGATGTGTGATAGAAGAGTTTCAGCTAAGATGAAAGGAAAGGTGTACAAAACTGTGGTGAGACCAGCGATGTTTGGTCTAGAGACAATGTCACTGAGGAAAAGACAGGAGGCAGAGCTGGAGGTAGCAGAGATGAAGATGCTGAGGTTCTCTTTGGGAGTGACCAGGTTGGATAGGGTCAGGAATGAGTACATCAGAGGGACAGCACATGTTAGAGGTTTTGGAGATAAAGTCAGAGAGGCCAGACTGAGATGGTTCGGACATGTCCAGAGAAGAGATAGTGAATATATTGGTAGAAGGATGCTGAGTTTTGAAGTGCCAGGCAGGAGGCCTAGAGGAAGACCAAAGAGGAGGTTTATAGATGTAGTGAAAGAGGACATGAAGGTGGCTGGTGTGAAAGAAGAGGATGCAGAAGACAGGCTTAGATGGAGGCAACTGATTCGCTGTGGCGAACCCTGAAGGGAAAAGCCGAAAGGAGAAGAAGAAGTTAGTGTACCTCTGTTGATTGTAGTAAATGTCATTTATCCAGGCCACATTCTTATTTATTGTAATCCAGGGCAATATGGACTCTAATCCTGCCTTCACCTCATTTTGTGCCGTAAATTCATCGGGAATTCCTGTTGGCAGTCCTATTGCATCTAACTGTATTCCTTCGTCCAGAATGAAATGTCGCTTTGACCTTCGAGGTAGATCTGACTCCATTTCCTGCTTGACTATTTCATTCACTCCTTCATACATAACTACCATTGGAATTCGCAGTATAACTAAAGCACATAATCCTATCCACCTTAATGGGAGAACATTACTCAACACATCCTCCCCACACATCCAAAAACTTTTGGCTACAGCATTGGTCTGCTCACTTATCAGGTACAGAATTAGGCGGGTCATATTTACAGTCTCACAGTCTTGGTTCAGTGACACTGGATTTTCAAACTTTATAGTCTTGGTAATAAATTGAGGTTTTATCTGTGACTCTGGAAACCACGACAACACCCAGGTGACAATACAGTTAACAGTTGTATTCCCCACCATTACACCTTGAGAATCATTCAGGAAACCTCCACTGGGAAAACACTCATACTTTCATGTATAGTCAACTTTGTAATCGGTTGGTTGTTCACTTTGTGATGTAAACATGCTAAACTCTTCACACTGCTCTTTGAACCGACAGTTTGGGCATTTATCCAAATAATTATGGCTTCGCCTGGATCTGTACAGAAATCTGCACCGGACACCACACATTGGGCTTCTAAACAAGGGGCTCGCTTCTTCCTGTGGGTTAAACTTTCCTTCAGTACATTGTTCTCGTTGATGTCGTGCGCAATCTTTAAATGTATGTTTCTCTGGAATCACCATGGGAATCGTATCAGGAGATTTGGCGCATGCTAAACACTCGTTACTAGTCATTCTTCTAGTAGTATACTTTACCCACTTATAACACCCATTATAATTAGCAGCCTCCCAAAGTTCCCCACTGCCGCCACGCACACTCTTATGTCTTGGCTGAGGAGCATTCCATTGCTTCCTCTGTCTAAGCAACTGGTCTAGATTAGCTTGATCGTAGTCCTGGCTATAGTCGTCATATACATCTTGCTCATTCTCCTTTTTCTTATCTGGGGTTGGAGTGATTTCTTCAACCTTAATACTTTTAACTGTTGGCTTAGTGGTAACTGGACGGACAGTAGTTTCTCAGTCATAACTATCGGTTCTGACACAGGGGTCATTGTCTTATTGGCTTCTACTGTAGTCGTAACTGTAGTTGCTTCATCTGACTTAACATCACTTGGTATGGTCTGGGGTGTCACCCATTCCCATGCAATGTACTTGTCTCATCTAACTTGTGTCTCAGCATGTTTTTTACTTGTAAAGGTTGGTGTGCCGTGAACCTGGTGTAGGAAATCTGGTATGGGCCCTAGCACTGTCTGGATGGATGTGTTTGTTTTTGCATCGTACTCATCTGAATCATTGGGAGTTTCTCCTTTCATGGTCTGGTGCTTTCCTTCCGGCGTCCTGCAGTCGCTTGGATCTTCTTGGGCCTGGCAGGCGCTGGTTGGTACTGGCTTCATCTGTCCCAGATTGCCTAGTGACATCAACAGGAGAGTGCTTGTCACTAGTTTGCACCACACAGTCATTCTCCTCATGGTTCTCTGTCAGTTTTATACTGCCCTTTTTTTCTTTCAGAACCTTTTTGGTGCAGTGATTCAGGTGATACCACATCTTGCTTCCTTCCACCTGGACAGCCGTTGGCGTTGCTCTTACAACATTGTAAGGTCCTTCGCACCTAAGCTTTAACTGCTGCAAAATGCCTTTTGCAAGTTTTTCCACAAATGCTTTGCCATTGTCAGAGCTGATTTCTGACGGAATACCAAAACGTGGGATGACTTCTCTGATTAGGAATTTGATGACAGTTCTTGCTCCTGGATCTTTTGATGGAGTTGCTTCCACCCATCTGCTGAACCTGTCAATGACTACTAACATGTACCTTTTTCCATGGACTGGTTTTCTCATGTCAACATAGTCAATCAGTAGGTGTTTGAATGGACCTTCTGGAACTGGAATGTGTCCCACAGGTGTTGTTATTGTTTTTCTCACATTTTGAGCACACACTTCACACTGATTCAGCACTTCATCCACCATGGCTTGCATGGTGCCATGCTTGTATGGTGACCAGAGGTGGGTAGAGTAGCCAAAAATTGTACTCAAGTGAAAGTAAAAAGTAGTCATCCAAATAATTACTTGAGTATGAGTAAAAAAGTACTTGGTGAAAAAACTAGTCAAGTACTGAGTTACTGTTGTGTAACATTGGATTTATTTGTTAATGAGCATTCAATCACACAAAATTACAGAGAGTAGAGTTTATCCCATCAATAAAATAATAAAATAAAATAAATTAATAAATAATAAAATAATACCTTAAAATAAAATAATCTTTAGGTAAATTCAAGTACCTCCATAAAAATAAAATCAATGAAATAATAGAGTACATAAAAAAAATATTTACAAAAATAACTTAAATTACAGCACAAGTAACACAAATTTCCAAACCCCTCTACTTTTTCACCTGGCTCAGCAGGCAGAACTAGAACAAGACAGCCCATAAACTCCGTGCATGTTGCTCAGCATAAGGTAGAACAAGGCCATAAACTCTGATAAACTGTGCATTTGTGCGTTGGTGACAAAACATGCAGAACAAACATTTTCATCAAAGAATCAGTGATGTGACTATTAAGCTTCAACAGTAGTTGGCTTCCAAGGTTCCTGCAGTGAAGCTGTGATCGTTTAGCAGTGAACAGGAGTCCTGCATGGCTAAAAAGTCTCTCACAGGATGCAGATGCAGGAAGACCTGTGTTGACTTTGAGTGACAGCTTCTTGATGTGAGGAAAGGTGTTGAGTAGATCCATACCTGCAGTGGACAGATATGAAAAGTACCTCTCCAGCTCTCCTAATTGTGATTTTCCTGCCTCCATGGATGCAAAAAAGGCATCTTCATCAGAGTGGTTGCTGTTTGTACTGGTGGCATCATCCAAGTCGGTGTCAAGGTGATTTCTGATATAGTCAAGGCCTGTGGCAAGATAAATCATTTTCAAAATAATTACAGTGGTTCTGCACATTATTTTTACCCTTCTACTGTATAGGCTGTCAAGTTGCTGATGCTTGACATTAAAAGCTACCTGAGCATCTCACTTTTGCAACCCTGTGGTTTGTCACTGACACACTATAGTCCTAAATGACAGTAACATTATACAGATTTATATGTTAATGTCTACTGGTTCACATTTGAATTATTAAACAAGTATATTTACCAGCATTTCAGCTGGATTGAATCTATAAAAGATGTAATGACAAAAAATTACTTAAAGATATTTCTGGTGCAATGTATTTATTGTGCATTGTCAATGTTAAATACACAAATAAATAAAAATAAAATAAATTTGTTAAATTATTTCATTCACATAATCCACAATTGTCACATCACCATGCAAAGAAAACTAAGTTACTTGAGACAGTTGGATTCACCCATTAATCAGCAAGGCTTATTTATTTTTATTATTCTTTAAAAATAAAATATAAGTTTTGTCAACTTAAATCTTTATCTTTAATGCTGTGCAGACATTGCGAATTGCTTGTTCTCCTTGCTCTCGGTGGATGCACACAATCCTTTCGACAGGGAGGAACAGGGAGCTCCAACGTGTCTGACTGGGTCAGAGGAACTGCAGCTTGCATTCACGTTCCACTGTTTCATGAGCCATGGTTGACCTGCTAGTTTTATTCCAAAGAGCATGACATTTTGCAAAAGCAGACCTAGACAGCTTCTTGTACGTTTCGTTGGCAGCTCCTCCTGCAGCAGTGGCATCAACTGTGGATATAAGATTGAGGAGATGGCATGCACACTTTTGGTACCTTGGAAGTTGGTACTCAAGGCCTGTGTTGTCATCCAGAATAGCAGACACATCTTGATACTCCACCTCTGACACACTCTCATCTTCTGTTGCATCATCAAGGGTGGAGTCACTCTCCTCTTGTATATTGGTGGCTTCCTCCTCGCCATATAATCGAAAGGCGTTCAGGAAGTTTGAGCCACTGTCTGTTGTCGTCCTGGTCACTTTTTCCCTGATGTGGTACTCAGAATGTATTTCCTCTAATGTGGCAGCAAGGATGTCAAACGTGTGTGAGCCTTTGAGACGTCTAAAAGCCAATGCAGCAGAGTGCCTCTCCAGTGAGGTGTTGTCTATACAGTGACAGGTGACACCTAAGCTACGTTGTCTGGCAGACCAGCAGTCTGTTGTGGTAGCAACATAGTTCACAGCACTCAGCTTTTTGATGATTATGCTCTTCTTGTGTTTTGCAGCTTCCTGTATTCTTGTGTATAACGTTTTCCTTGTCATTACTGTATGAGGTTGCAGGGTTTCTATCATTGTGTTGAAGGATGGTGTCTCAACCATAGAAAATGGTTGGTTGGCCTCACAAAATTTAGTACCAGCTTGTCAAGCGTTGCTTGTGTTACCCGCCGTGGTGCAGTGAAGGCTGTTATTTTTGCATTTTTCACAGGAGTATCACTGGAAGAGGAGGACTTGCGTTTTCTGTAGGCCTCTTCTAGTAAGTCTGTGTACTTGGAGAGTTTGTTGGGGTGAACCCTATGTGGATAAAAACATATCTATGAGGGTACAGGCAGATCAAGCTCAGCACAGAATAGACTCATGTAACCTAACAAGACAAGCATTCGCCTATCCACAGCAAAAAAAAAGAAAAAACTATTTAGGTCAAACTTACCGCAACATGTTTCCTCAAGTTAGACGTTGAGTTTTTGAATGCTGAAATATCCGTTTGTTTTGGGGGACAAAGAAGGCAACGCATAATGTAACTGCTGTTTCGCACTGTTCGGAAACTAAACATGCTTTCAATATGAGGGGATGGGTGTTCCTCCTCGTCCTCGTCTGCATTGCCGGCCGTTGATTCTGCCTTTTTTTTTTTTCATCAAAAGACGGTGGATATCGACCGCAGTAGCTGTAATGCTAACCCGTCCCTCCGCTGATATTGAGTATGGTCACGTGACGAGACTGCACGGCTAGGGCTACGTTTCATTGGTTAAACACAGTCACGAGGTAGATCCTTGGGCGGAAGTCTCTCTTTGACAAAATAGAAGTAGAGATATTGGATAGCTTAAAGCTTTATCATCTCTGATTAAAGTAACGAGTTCAGTATAGTCTAATGTAGCGGAGTAAGAGCACTGTTTCTTCTTCAGAAATCTACTCAGGTAAAAGCAAAACGTGTAATGATTTAAAAATACTCCTAGAAGTATTTTTTTTTTTCAAAAACTTACTCAAGTAAATGTAACGGAGTAAAGGGCCGTCCACACCAAGAACTATAAATATAAGTATAACTATAATGATAAAATGCCAGCATCCACACCAATGAACGATATCGTTGTCTTGCTAGGTTACGCCAAACACACTGAGTGCTCGGCGCAAAGGTCAGCAGTGGAGCAGAGATTTATTTATTCCAAGGCTGCGCCCGATTCCGTCCCAGATGTCCCTCTTCTTGGTGGCATCTTTATACAGACTGTCATTCTTGTCATACAGAGCTGGATTTTTTTGTACCTCAATGATAAGCCTCTCTCCTATGTCGTCTGCCATGTTGAATGAGTGTGTGAGTGACATAGTGACGTGAGAACGTCTCGACCTGTCATTCCTGATGGATTTTGATTGGCTGTCAATGTTTTTATGCTTAATCAAATCGCTCTGAAAGTGATCCGAACGATATTGTCCACCACTATCGTTGTCGTTATAGTTGTAGTGTGGACGCTGCCATCCACTTGAGTTAAGAACGATTTTTAGAACCATATATTTATAGTTATAGTTCTTGGTGTGGGCGGCCCTTTAATGTAACTCGTTACTACCCACCTCTGCCTGTCCGTAACATTTATCTGACTATCCCCTCGTTGTGAATCATGCAATCATGTCATTGAATTAGTTGAAGAGTCCTGCTTAGCAAATGTTTGAATGAACATAAACTACGTGACCGTATGTTACATGCCGCCTTTGCGAAACGTGTTGTTTATTGTTGCCATAACGACGACGGTCGCCAACGGTTTAAGTGTGGAGCAATATAAGGGGCCATATGATTGGCTGAAAGCAAAAACACCTGAATGGCTGATGAATCTTTCAATCAGAAACATACATTTGATTGACAGCTTCATCAGGCAATGGTGACGTTGGTTGACCTGCAACGTCAGGGCAGTCTCAATATTCAACGTACAGATTTCGTAAATACACATTCAGAAATTCGTGTGCTCCGTGAATTTATATTACAAGTGTGCCTCAAAATTACATTTGTGAAGTCCGAAATACGACTACGAAACAAAGCACGGGCATTCGTGAAAAGCCCCGCAAGAGTTCATTCATTATGAGACTGTTCTGACTCCATAAAGCTTTTGCTCTATGAAGTTTGTATGTTCTTCCTGTGTCTGTGTGGGGTCCCTCCAGGTGCTCCTCCCAAAGTCCATGACATGTCCAAAACATGTAAGCTTGAATGGTTGTTTTTCTCTATGTCTGTCCGGGGTACACCCTGTCTGAATGTCAGCTGAGAAAAGGTAATGGATGGATGGAGTATTTAGGACAAAAAAATATATATATTAATGATGACTTACTGACTTGTGTGGCCCTTAAACAGTTAAGAGAAAGGTCTGTTAATATTTTTCGCCAAAACTACATATATATAGATATATATATTTACGAATACAAAAACTGGACTATAAATTATATTTACTCGGACTCTCGAGAGGCGGAACTGTGTGCAGTCTGACAAACTCACAGGAATCTTGAGAGCGACGTACATCCTGCCAGCCTTTGATTGCTAAAGAAACATTTAAAATTACATTAGTAATTACCGGCCTACGTGAATATTAGGTAGTTTTGATGTGAACCGAAGACATATTAATCGTAAGTTAAATTTAAAAATATATATATTAAAGATAAAATGTCAGAAACCAGGAAGTGAAAACCAATCGGCTCAAACGTGCCATGCGCATTAGAGACCGTAATGGCAGTATGTTTTATGAAGGTGAACGTTAGCTCACGAGTTACTACATTTGTTTCAACCACAGTGGTCGTTTAACTGGGAGTTAACGGTGTTCTATATTTTAACGAAGTTGCGTGTTTCCTTGGTGACCGCTGACTGAGGTAAGACGCTTTGTTTTAAGGAAAAGGAACAGTTAAAACGTTCTTAGTCATCATGCTTTAGTTTAAAGACTTTGATTAAAAGCCCCGTGTAGTGTGAATACAGCTGCTCGTTTAATTAAAAATGTGTCCTCTTGCTATATTTCTGACTAATGTGTAGTCTTTGATTAAATTATAAATACAACAGATTAAGAAAGCTCATGCATCACAATGATGAGTTGTTAAGTGGGTTTGTTATATATTTATGTGCATTTTATCGTATTGCTGAAATGATAATCTTTTATACTATCCCCAAATATAGTGTCTTAACTATACAGCTACACACTACAAAAGCCATGATGTCATTTTGATCTATCCCATTTATCAAAATGCACATAATCCTGCTTGAATAATCATCCTATGCCTCACAGTCAGTGACTATTACTACAAATGTGTAATTTATCATACAATGAGGTGGAGGGCTTCAGGAATAAAAGAGAGAGATAAAAGGAGTGGGTTTTTTTTGTTGTTTTTTTTTACCTAGAAGGGCCATGAAATAATTTAAACCTGCATTACTATTAAATGCAAAAATTATCAAAAGGCTGCATTTATACAGCCATATACTGTATGTAGCTTGTCAGCCAGACACCTCAAACAACTTTTCAGTAATACATCACATTGTCTGGCCTCATCTTGGTTTCTTTTTTTGTTGTTGTTTTTTGAGGGGTTAGAGGTTAAAACAAATGCCATTCCCAGTCATGATAATACTTAAAAATCCAAATCACATTGGTTGCTTAGCAACACCTATTGTTACCTTTTGAAAAGTGTGTGTATGTGTGTATGTTAAAACAATAAAGCCATCTGTATTCTCCCCCGTTAGAATCAGTTTGTTCTGCCATCTTGCTGGTAAGTCATTTGATTTTCAAAAATGGAAGAAATTGATCAGAAAATATTGTTCAGACCAAGAATAACTGCCAGCCAGGCTTCAACAATTCTGCACAATATAAGTGATGTTGAGGCAGAAGGGGAAGAAAAATCTGGGCTTAGTGGTGCATCTTGGTCTGGTGAATCCGACTGACTCGGAACCTGGATCTGATAATGAGCCAACCTATAAAAGGATCAAACCTTCTCTGCATTTACTTGTCAAATTAATTAGGTATATCTTTTGTAAAAAAAAAAAAAAAAATGTTATTCGTTAAATTTTATTCTTTTTTAGAGTGAAAATTACAGACTGTTCCAGCAACAGACTTCTCATTTGCAACTATAGATAGATAGATAGATAGATAGATAGATGTACTTTATTGATCCCAAACTGGGAAATTCTCATAAAGCCGCTTGTGATGCAAGGTCAAAATGACCTCATGGCCCTTGTAGGAGGAACTGGATTCTTGGCCTTTATAGTGTTAATACATTTTTAATGTATCACATATTTTAAACAGATCCTTTTTTCGTTGTCTATAACAGATAACTTTGTTGTGATTGATAGAGTGATGTTTATGATTACATTTTAGACATCCACAAATTACTTCTGAGCAGTCACATTAGAGATGTATTTGTGCATATTAAATTTTCATCTTTATTGGACCTCAAAATAAAGCATGTATGTTAAGCATGAGCATGTATACAATTTAAGATATCCATAATGTAATTTTGGTTATTGCCTTTTGGAACCTTTAAAATTGCTTCCCATAGACATTCAGTTACAGCTCTGTACTAACAGGATCACTGCTACCCCAGAGAAGTGAAACTTTAAAAAGCCTAATGTTATGAGTGATAAAGAAGTCATTTAAAATTTGTAAATCTCAGTATTTATTAATCGCCTAATTGTTTGTCATTTTAGAGGCAAGCATGGCTACATGTCCTCTCAGCAGCAGATCAGTTGAGTGAATATTGTCAACTTGGCTCATTTTTTGATCAATACATTGAATGGACAATGTGTATGTTGATCAATAAGCAAGGAGTCACTGCAGTATGGCAAAAAAATTGTAAGATAGTGAAAGGTCTGTGGTCATTGACATAGTGTTGCCATCATAGTTTGTCCATCACACAACACTGAAAAGTGTGTTATTATCCTGTTCTGTTCACTACACGTTTGATTTTACTTTAATAAGGTACATACACTGTATACCCTCAGTAACTCACCTAATGAGGTTTGATTGTGTATGCCACCGTTATTGTGATTAATAAATAATGGTTATATCACCATGCTCAGTCAGTGTCCTTCATGTCATATTGAATTTATGTTCTTCTGGCTTCTATGTATCAAGTCTTTTCTCTGTTCTGGTTACTAGTCATGGCTGGTTTGTCCGGCTATGCTATGCGCATGGCCAGACTTAGTGCACAGATCTTTGGAGAGGTGGTGCATCCGACAGATTCCAGATCAATGAAGGTGATTGAGCTGTTCAAGGAACTCCCAATGGCCAAGAGAAAGGAGGTGTATGACTGGTACCCTCAGCACAAGATTTACTATGCCATGACCCAGAAGCTCAGGTTCATGGGACTGTTCAGGTAGACCTATCTCCTAATGCTGAAGCAGGTTGTTACTTATTGTAAAAGTTTAAGTTTTTTTTTACTCTATTCAGCTGCTGTATACTGTTGTAACTGACAATTGTACATTTGAAGTCTGAAGTATAGTAATTAGTTGATGTTAATGTTATTAAAATTTTCTCCCATTGATTAATTTCAGTTATTTCTACTTTTTACACGTTTTTTCATCGCTGCTCTGTGCCTTTCTGTGACACCCTGTATTTGCTGCAAATACTTTGCCTTAAAACTCACCTGAATGAGAAGCATTTTGGTGGTTGACCCAATGGAAGGATAATAATGTAAGTGAGGATATGCAGAAAGTGGGGAAAAAATACAGCAAATGGCATACTCAGTGAGTGAAAGTAATAATTAAGTAAAAAAGGGAAACTCTATTTGTGATGATATAACTTTCTGTCAGCACAATGATGGTTTTAATTACCTGTTTCCTCTTCCTCCTCAGAGATGAGCATGAAGACTTCAAAGATGAAATGTGTCGCATGAGGAAATTAAGAGGAAAAGGGAAGCCAAAGAAGGGAGAAGGCAAGAGAGCTGGCAAGAAGAAATGAGCTGTGATATTACTGCTACTTCAACATTACACAGGACATGACTTTTTATCTTTTCATGCTGACAGGCAGCAGTGGACTGTATACTGTATGTTATCATTGTGGTTTGGCAGCTAATCCTGAAACAAGTCAATCAGTCTAGTCCAAGATATCCAGTGATTTGAAGCTTCACTTTGTTGGCATGAATAATACCCTTGGTCAGCATGAAACCTTCTCATTGATGTCTGTTGTTCAGTGGAATTCCAATCTGTTCATAATGAACTTGTCTGATTTAAAGGGAACCAGTATGGACAAAGACGTATTAAATATTATTAAATATGACTCCTGAATACCACAAAAGCATGCTGATTACTGTGATCATTTGAGCACATGCAAAACACCAGCAAGCCTGTGATCATGTCTTTTCACGATTCGTGGATGAATAACACACTCTATTGTACCGTCATTGTAGCTCATACCAACTTCATAGTTTTTAAGTGGTGCTAGTGTATGTGTCAAAAGGACAGCCCAAAAGTAAAGAGAAAAAAGAAACATCTTTCATGTTTTAAAAATTGAATTTATTTATATAGTGCCAAATCGTAACAAAGTTACATCAAGGCACTTTACACATAGAGCAGGTCTAGACCAAACTATGGGGTTAAAGAGACCCAACATATCCTTCCAAGAGCAAGCATTTGGCGACAGTGGCAAGGAAAACCTTTAAGAGGAAGAAACCTTAGGCAGAACCGGGCTCAGGGAGGGCTGCCATCTGCCTTGACTGGTTGGGTTTTAAATGTGCACTAGTAAATATTAGCAATAGAGGAGAAGAAGAGGTTACATTGCAAAATGAGTTGTAGTGTGTAATGATAACTAACAACAGCAGGTACAGAGCGGGAACATGGAGCAGAGATGATTCAGCACCTGTAGGACTGGGACAGGAGGGAAAAAACACATTACGGGAAGAAACAAAGTTAGAGACATGTAATGTTGTAATATAAATCCATGGGTGAGAGAAAGAGAGTTGCTCAGTGCAATCCCCAGCAGCCTAGGCCTATAGCAGCACAACTAAAAGAAAAAGTAATTAAACTGTAAATTTTTAACTGTGGGCTATGTCAAAAAGAAGGTTTTTAAACTTGATCTTCAAAGATGCGACAGAGTCTGCCCCCCTGGACTGATAATGGGAGTTGGTTAGGCGAGGAGCCTGATAACTGAAAGATTTGCCTTCCGATTTACTCTTGGAGACTCTAGGACCCACAAGAAAACCTCCATCCAGACAGCGATGTGACCTCCTGGGACAATAAGGAACTATAAGCTCTCTGAGTTATGATGGAGCTTGATCATTAAGAGCTTTGTACGTAGGGATTTTAAATTCTATTCGAAATTTTACTGGGAGCCAATGAAGAGAAGCTAGCACAGGAGAAATGTAATCTCTTTTTGTAGTTCCTGTTATTATTCATGCAGCAACGCTCTCAATGGACTGAAGGCTTTTCAGACAATTGTGGGTATATCCTGATAGTAATGAATTATGGTAGTCCAGTCTAGAGGTAACAAATGCATGGACTAGTTTTCCTGCATCTTCTTGAGACAGGATGTTTCTGATCTTTGCAATATTGCGTAGGTGAAAGGAGGCTGTCCTACACACTTGTTTTATGTGAGAGACAAAGGACATGTCCTGATCAAAAATTAAGATTCCAAACATTGGAAGTGGAGGCCAAATTATTGCCACCCAGAGTGGTTACATGATCAGATTCTCTAAGGTGCTTAGGGCCAAATACAATGACTTCAGTTTTGTCTGCGTTCAAAAGTAAAAAGATGCAGTTCATCCAGGTTTTATGTCTGTATGACATGCATGAAATCTGATTAGATGAATGGTTTCAGTTGGTTTCATTGACAAGTATAACAGAGTATAATCTCCCTAACAATGACAATTGTGTGTTCCCGGATAATATTGGCTAAGGGAAACATATATAGGGTGAAAAGGATTTGTCGAAAAAAGAACCCTATGGAACCCCATGATTAACTAAAGTTCTTGTGGAAGAGTCATTGTTAACATGAACAAAGTGATATCTGTATGATAAGTATGATTTGAACCAGCTTACTGTGGCTCCTTTGATCACAATTTCATGTTTCAGTCTTTGTAGTAGAATATTATGATCAATGGTGTCAAAAGCAGTAAGTTCTAACAGGAAAAGTATGGAGGTCAATCTGTTGTCTGAAGCTACTGGAATGTCATTGGTAACTTTTACCAGTGCTGTTTCTGTGTTATGATGTACTCTAAAACCTAACTGAAACTCTTCAAACAAGCCATTCCTATGCAGTTGTTCACATAATTGGCTTGCAACTGCTTTTTCAAGAATTTTGAAAATGTAAGAGAGGTTAGATACTGTATGGGTCTATAATTAGCCAAAACATCTGGATCAAGATGGGTCTTTTGAGGAGAGGTTTAATAACAGCAATCTTGAAAGGCTGTGGTACATAACCAAGAGATAAACTCACATTGATCAGATCAAGAATAAAATTAATGTCTAATGGGTAGCTTTGCGAAGCTTATTAGCCTGCTGTTCATTAACATAAAACCATTGTACAGCACAAAAGTGATGGTGACAAGCTAAATATTTCATATGGGATCACTATAAAAATATACATAAAAGGCTACACAATCAGGGCTGAAAATGAATAAATGCAGAGAGAAGACTTGGCTTTTATTGCTGCAAACTGGGTGTTACAAATATGGCTTCATGTCAGGATGACCAACTGTCCTGGAAGCACAGTCTAAATAGAAATCTAGACAAAGAAAGTTCTCAAACTGCAGGAAAAATGCAGTGGATCTGAAATAACTGGTTCTGAGTTGATATGATTTTCCCAAAGTTATTATATTATATATTCACTATTTTTCAATTAAACAATATTGTTTGTTAGATACAAAATTGAGGAGAGCTGTCTAGGTGTATTTGGACAAAAACTTGCTGGGGTCTCAAACAGATAAATGGGATAGTAGTTAAAGATGACACATCACTTGGTTCCTGTATTAGGCTATTTTTACAGTGTAATTTTTGTCATATTAAAGATAATTTTATTAAGAGGCTGTTTTAAATTGAGTTTATTGTTTACAGCACCGTGTCTTGTTTACATGAGTTTAAACCGTTTAACCGTCCACTTGAAATTGTAGCAGGTGGAGCATACATGTCTACTGTCTATCTTCCAGGGAATAACACTGATAATTAACTCTCCAATTATAAATTTGATGGTCGTGGCCCCATGCTGCCCCTCTAGTCCAGATGAGTCTTGGCATGCTTCGTCTCTGTCTCCCCCTCCTGTCCTCAACACTACCCTGCGTTTTCCTCTATTATTTTCCACTCATTTTCTCGCAGTTTAAAATGGCGGCGTTGAGCAACGCCGAGTCCCCACCGCCTGTCTTTAACGGAGACACCGCGGAGCGGGAGCAGGGCAGGGAGAGGGGTCTAGAAGAGCTCGGCGCATCCTGCGCGTCGGGGATCCCGGGAGGTCCGCAAAATGAGGAGGTAAGCGCTGCGGCAGCGGGTAGCGTGTCTGGGCTGAGAATGGGACATGGGCTCCGAGTGGAAGTAATTGGATGTAAATCTTCAGGAAACGCCGGCTGTAACATGGATCGCGGGGGCTGCAGTGCAGGGGACAAGACAATGGACTTGATGTCCATTCAGGTGTCCACAACCTCTGGTTAACAGAAAAATGCGACAGACCAACATGAGCGAGAGAGGAAGCTTTTATACCGCGGAGCTTATGTTTATTTGGGGCCTGCTTTATTCTGTTCGCTCCTGGGTTCATTTTCTAGTCTAGCTGAAACCTGGTGCGCCAAAAGCACACGTACACACACCGCTGTTGACAGAACAGCGAAACAATGCCACTTTTAACAACAATCTTCGGTAGTCTGATGTGTCCAGAGTTTTATTTGCACTGATACGGAGCTTCATCAGCCTTTGATGGCGGAGGTGGAAGCCAAATCAAGTCGTGCCTTACTTTCTGCAGTTGCAACTAGGTTACATAGGCTGCTTTTATTTATGTTACAGGCTTTATAAGCATCGCCTCCACCTCCGTACACATACACAAAGGCGGAACTAGCAGCCAGACTGTGTCCTCATCACTGAACGCAAAGCCAGGGGATCAGTCCTCAGGCTGCAGATCAGAGGCCTCACTGCTTGACCATGACAACACTTTCAACCACAGGAAAGTGCCCGTCAGTTGGCAGAATTTTAAAAGTACATCATGTGTAATGCCACCACTAAAGTCGTATATGTTGCCTCTGCATTCAAACAATAATGTATTCTTTTACGTGTCTTCAGTACCAGAGGTGTCATTGTGTGGCCTGTTCTTCAGACTGATGTGGCCTCTGGCTCCATTTCATTTAGAAAAATAGAAATTCACCAAAATAGTTGAGACTATTTAATGTCAGTCAGACTTTGGCATAGTGGGTTTGGGCAAGTGCCTGTCAACTTTAACAGCTGGTAGATGACACAGATGACACACATCACCACTGATGCCAGTCCTTTCACGGTATTCTGGATCACTATATTAGATTATAAATCAGGGCCTGTGTATCAAAGCATCTATATTGCTTTTGTTTTTGTGCTTAGTTAGTCAACAGGGCTGACTAACTAAGCACAACAGGCCTTGTAAAGGGAAGTGTCATCCTGACAGAGCTTCAGAAGGAGAACAGTATTTTATCTGCAACTAAACAAAAGTGTGTGAACTGTTAAATGTCTTTAAGGGTGACAACATCCTGTACCGTTTGTGTTTTTGTGTGTGTGTGTGTGTGTGTATATATATATTTTTTTTATTTTTTATTTTTTATTTTTAATCAAACCTATTATTTAGCGAAATGAGGGAGTCACTTAACATTCTACTGCACATAACTGTGGGATGTTAAGTCTAGAACACTGACACTGCTGTGTTTTTGACCTGTTAGTTAAACGCACATAGCAGATAATGAGGTGAGGATGTGTTGTAACTTTAGCACCTAAAACATGCATCAGTCTCTCTCTTCCTTGCTTGCTGGATAAGCAGACATTAGTGTGTATGGGACACCTAGAGGTAACTAAAAAGTGGACAGGCAACTCTTGTCCACACTATGTAATATAATCTTGCAGGTCCCACTGCTGGTGTGAATAAAAGTGTCAATGCATGTCATGAGATCCACTCATCAGTGAAAAGGCTGTTTACCCAACAATTTCTTTCCGCACATCTAGGGGCTCTTAGTGTCCAACTGAAGAAAAGAGGTGGCTCAGTGAGGGTCTTCAGTAGACCAATTTGAGCCCAGTGCTGCTGGAGATGCCTGGCTGAGCTCAAAGTGGGCCAGACAGCCTCCATCCTGCAGCTGCTGAAGCAGTCATATCCTCTTTGACTGAGTGAGCTAATTTTTGTGGAGCTACTTAAATATTTAATTAATATGTTAATAGAGTTTGTACCTTTTTTATAGAGCTGTAACCATTTCAAATGTTGCTACACAATTGTCTCAGAAATTGCGATTAGCAATATAATTGTCTCTTTCAGTCCAGTTTTTAAAATACTTTTTTCATTATCCAAGTCCAATAGTCATCACTATTTGTAAAACTATGTGTCAAAATAGTCATCACCGCTTCTTGACTTGCATTTTTCCCCAACTGTATCTCCCTTGTCATTTTAGTTGATATGAACGTGTATACGGACAAGTGCCAACAACTAACAGTTTAAATCATAATAATAATAATACAAATATATAGTCCTCAGAAAAAAAGGGCATTGGGGTGGTGGGTGAATAAAAAAACAAAAAGGTTATTTGTCAGGCAGATTTCGGGCCAGAAACACAAGCATGTTCAGTTTCTCTGGCTTGAGGCTGGACCTCACTGGGCTTGCAATGGTGCCAGCTGTGCTGAACATTCGCTGTCATGTTTATATTTCATCTGCCGGCTGAACGACTCCGCTATGCCCCGCTGCCGGGAGGGGCTATCCACTGATGCAAGGTTACTGATCGATTTGTTTATTTGTGCAAACCGTGAGGGATGGTGATTTTTGAGATGTTATCTCAAATTGGTTGTGCTAGCATTTTTTACCGCAACCGTTTTCTTACATAACCGGCAAATCACCTCTTCCAGATTTGTGGGCTCTCCCCTCTGATTTGGCTTGAAATCAAAATAATCCCACAACGGAGAAGTTGTACTATGTTTAGAAACAATCTCCATCTCGTGTCTCATTTTCCAAATTCAGTGTAAAATGATGCTATAGCTGAAAGCAGGATGACAGTCTAGTCCCTCCTCAAATAACTGATCGTCCAATCATAATTTAGCTGAAACCAGTTGGTTTTGCAGACTCCCTACATTACGACAGGATCAGCAGGACAGTGTCAAGCGACACTTTTTCTTTCTTTCTTTATTAGCAACACTAAATGAAAACTCCAGTGAAAACCAAATGTGTAGCAGCTTAATGTTATGGCCATTTCTCAATACCACTTCTCACGAAATTACCCAATTCTCTTTGGATTGTTAACGTTAGAAAGCCGATTTGACTTTGCAACTGTAAATCAATGCGCATGAGGCATCTTCCGATGGGACAGTTACTGTTCAGTCGCGCTGCAGGATGCACACGGACACTGGAAATGTGTTTGATGGATGCAAACAAAAGTGTTATGATGCTTTGACCCATCTCATGAAAATAAACCCCACCACCACCACAAAAAATGCTCTAATTGCAGTTAAACAAAGAAACTGCGATTACATCAAAAATTCGCAGCTAGACAATTATGAAATAATTGTTACAGGCCTACCTTTTTATATTATTTGCATAGTTGTGCTCCAAAAGTGTTTCATGGACTCAACAGCACTTCAGATTGATGATTAAAACTGTGAACACACCAAACCAAAAATATGCAGATGTATCTAAAGGCTCGTTTAATGGTGAACCTACAGATGCTCTGAAACTGATCAGTATTATTTGAAACAAATCAAACAAATATATAATAATGGCAATATAATATTTAACAATGCTTAAGAAAACAAGTCACAAGCTTTCCCTTACAATGATTTGATTTGTGGCAGTATAATACAATGTAAGCATTAACTGCCTTATGTTTTGTTTGTTTTATGTTTCAAATTTGTAAAGGTCATTTTGTCTTAGAGCCCTGTGCAGCTGCTCTTTACTTCTGCTCTTTTATTCCTGCAGGCGTGATGGCTACTATTGTAGCTGGTGTGTTTAGGTTTAACAGGACCGTGGTGGGCAGCTTGTTTACAGTGTCAGTGTCTGAAAAATGTCACAGCACAGAAAAGGGAAAAAAAGTACTTTCTAGTCAAAGCATTCACAATGAAGCAACTTTTCGCAGTAATATTTAATGATGAATTTAATAAGCAAATAATTGGAATCAAACACACAGATGACCATATAGAAAACTGGAAAAATGTAGCCGAGACAATACTGGAGTGGTTTGTCATCGTCATCAGTCTAGTGATCATGTTTTCTTATCTTTTTGCTTTTTGAGGCCAAAATTCTTGAATACAGAAAACAAATGAACCACAATTTAAAAGAAGTGAGTGTGCAGCGGCAGATCGACAACCGAGTATTAGGTAGCGTTGGGAAGTTTGGCTCTTTTCAGAGAACCAGCTCTTTTGGCTTGGCTCCCAAAGAAGAGAAGGTCTTTTGGCTCCCAAACAGCTCTTAATTTAGTATGGTTTGTAGCTTCATATTTTAGCCAAACTTAGCAAATATGAAAGGTTTGTGTGTTGATAAGCCCATTTGCATTAAGGGTTTTTATGAGAAGCCTCATAATTGCCTAATTTTTATGCATTGTTTCTGTTAGAAAAGCAGTCTTGCTTTTGTTTAGTATTTTAACTTTTAATTGAACAAAAACAAATCAACAAAACACTGCAAACAAATCCACACTACCAAAAACAGAACCAAACGAAGTCTTCAGTGCAGGTCAGCATTGAGAGAAATCAGCTGCCTCAGCTTGGATGGGCAGATGTGATTCCTTCTTTCTATGCATATCTGCCTTTTTTTTTTTTTTGAGAAAATACTTTTGGAAGGAACACATGTTGCCACAATTCACAGTATCCCCTTCATCACCTTCACCAGGAATGGGGCCTGAGGCCTTGGCCTCCCACCAGCTTGGTCGGTCTTCTGCTTGATGGATGAAAGGCTCATAAAGATATAATTTCACCTCCATCACAGCATCAGCTGCAGGATTTCTCTTCAAAGCATCTCCTGTACCTCTTTCATCAAAGAGCCTCCATATAGCAGAAGTTTGTGGCTCCTCCTCCACTTGGCCTTCTGATGGTGGAGGTGACTGGAGCTCCATCTGGCTGCAACACTTTTTCTTTGAAGTGTCTCGTTAACAGCTTTGTTGTCACTAAATGCAAGCTTTTAAAAGTAGGATCCAGTAACATGGTTTCTGAGATGACAATGTCGAACTCCATACACAAAAATTTTCTGTCCATGGCTGAACGTGGAGCTGCAACCAATTCTTTTACTTTCTGCACTAAAGTTCGTTGGTGGTAGGCTGTCACTCGTTGCAGACCTTTGCAAAGCAAGACCATTTTTGGAGGCTGTGAAATTGCTGAAGGAGAGAAAACAGAAACTTTTATAATCAGGCTTCTTTTTTTAAATTATGTGGCATATTGTGCTCACTCTCTCTTTCTCCCATCTTCTACCACTTATCCATTTCCGGTTGTGGGGATGGCTGGAGCCAATGCTCAGAGCGAAGGTGGGGTACACCCTGGAAAGGTCGCCACTCCATTGCAGGTGTGGCATATTGCTTTTTCACAGTTTGGTTTTGTCTATTATATTTGCTGCTACTGCAATATACAATAGTGACTAAATAGTAGTAGAGAAAAAATAATTGTCTAATTGTACCTGTTTGCACCTAAGTTCTGCCCTGTCCTCATGTGAGCAGAGATGAGCCACTGAGAGTGAGCTGAGTAGCGAAAGGAAAAAAAGTGGAGAGCTGGCTGTCAGTCAATGGGAGTTGGCTCTTCTGATTCACCACAAAGCATCGGCTAGTAGAACTGGCTCTTTTGTGCACGAAACATCACTAGTATTAGAGCCATAGTAATGGGGAAAAAAATTTGAATTTTTCTAATAAAGTCAAACATTTATTTAGAATAGTCATAATATTAATTTCCTTGCCACTGTCACCAAGTGCTTGCTCTAGGAGGGATATGTTGGGTCTCTTTAACAACTCAAAGAGTTTGGTCTACCCCTGTTCGATGTTTAAAGTGCCTTATTGTAACTTTGTTATGATTTGGCACTATATAAATACATTTGATTTGATTTCATCACAAGAATAATTACAAGATAAAACTTGAAAAATTACGGGAACCTGTAATTTTTGTGTACTTCAGTAGAGGTTTCACAAATATGGAAATACTTAATCTTGACTGTATGTCAGCTCAACACCGGAGAATCTGGTTGAGGAGGCTGCTGTTGCTCTGTGTTAATTATGGGTCCCAGCGAAGCTGGAACCCTATTGTTTTTGCTTGGATTATTATTATTATTATTATTATGATTATTAGGGGTCCAAGTGAAGCTGGAACCCTATATTATTAATAATAATTATTAATAAAATTATTAATATGCAAATGAGCCAATATCATGCACTGTAGCATCAATCGTTCTGAAATTTCTTGTGCACAATGGTAAGGCCTCACTGACAAGATATTCCAAATTTGAAAACAATACATCAAAAAATACACACTCCACAATCACTTGAACGCGCCCATTTTTAAGATAATTTTTAATATGTGAAAAAAATTATCTTCTTATGAACCGTAACAACAATTGATGAAAAAATTGACTTGTACAGCCTCTGGGGTATGCTCTATCTAAATTGCGAGGGAAATGTCACTACATCATATAATGTCAGAGCTATATGTCAATCAAATTGCAATGGTGATATAATGAGTTTTTTGTTATTTAATTGTTGTCTGCTTCTGAACCACTGGCCTGATCAACACAAAACTTGGTATGGAAAACCCTTACACTGACCTCTGTCTAATTTATGAAGGAAAAATTGTTACTTCAAAAAACATGGCTACCACAAGCCACTCAAGTAGTTTAATTTACTAATTAATATGCAAATAAGCCCAGTATCATTTACTGTTGCATCAATTGTTCTGAAATTTCTTGTGCACAGTGGCAAGGCCTCACTGACAAGATATTCAAAATTTGAAGGTAATCAATCAAAAAAATACAGCCTCCAGAGGCATTTGAATATGCCCATTTTAAGCAAATTCTTATGCCACTAAGGATTGTTTCCTGTCCCCCACTTTACTATTGTAGACATGAGAAGTGATTTTTTTTTTTTTTTTGTGAACATTACATATAAACAGGTTTAAGTAGTTATTCAGATTGTATGATAGTTGTTCATGTAGCGGTTCACTTACAGCTACACAAGTATTAACATTGCATCATAATTTTAATCAACTTAGTCTGTGTCTTTATCAGGGATACCTGGTGCCGGAACTTTGCCATCAGAGACACCATTTGTAACCCCCACATCGAGCTGCTCTGTTTAACCCTGAGGTCACTGTATTTGCCAAGGGAATTTACAAACATTTTCGTGTGCGTAGTGTATACCCCTCCAAATGGTAACGCATTCAGAGCACCCACTGAGAACTAAGACTGTGTCCATTCCCACCTACAAAATAAACCAGACGCCGCTTTCTTCATTCTCTGGGATTTCAACCACTGCAGCCTGAGTAAATCCCTACCCGGATTTTACCAATACGTAAAGTGCAGCAGTAGGAACAATAACATATTGGACAAATGCTGTGGGAATATCAAGGACGGTTACACTGCTAGGGCTAGACCCCCCTCAGTATTTCAGACCATAATGCAATCTACCTGCTCCCCACTTATAAGACAGTGTTTAAGTCCTGCAAACCAACCCTCCAGACTGTAAAGGTATGGTCCCAGGACAAAATGGAGGAGCTAAAGGGGTGTTTCCTCTGCACCAATTTGGATATTTTCTTTGAGGATGCTGATATCAACTCTGCAACAGAATCAGTCATGTACTATATATCCTTCTGTGTTGACTCAGTCATACCTCAGAGGACTATAAAGAGATACTCAAATAATAAACCACATGTTGATAGAGGTATAAAAGACTACATAAAGGAGAAGAATTTGGCCTTCAAAGCAGGATAAAGAATAAAGAAGGTGTGAAAGCTGCACAGAAAAACCTGAATCAGCTGCTGAGAACAGCCCGACTGAAGCACAAAGCTCGGGTGGAACAGAGCCTGTCCAAATCAAACACTAAAGATCTTTGGAACTCTATCCGGAATATGCCAAATATGGACACAAAAAGGAAGCCATCTTTTGGCCCTAATGAGACTTCATGTGCTAATGAACTGAATGAATTTTATTTACGCTTTTAAACTGACAATCACAATGAAAATGTTTCAGTATTAGAGAATGTGATTTGTGATATTAAGGACAGATTGGTAATTGAAGAACACTCAGTTACTAAGATTTTTAAATCCTTGCGTACCAATAAGGCCTCTGGGCCTGACAATATGTCCGCTTTTGTTTTAAAAACTTTTTCAGATGAGCTTACTGTGGTTGGGCATCAGCTGTTCCAACTTTCCATTGACACATGCTCCGTACCACAACTCTGGAAAAAATCTATAATCGTTCCAGTACCAAAAAAAGCATGTCCCCAGACGGATAATGACTATCGGCTGGTGGCTATCACCTCAAATGTTGTGAAATCCCTGGAGAAGCTCATAATAGCGAAGCTTCGGAATGAAGTGGACCCTCACCTCGATCATTATTAATTTGCGTACAAGGAACGTAGTACAAGCAATGCCATTTTAACATTAATGCACTTTATTTTAAAGCATCTCGAAAAACCTGCTACATACGTCAGATTATTTTTTATAGATTTTAGCACAGCTTTTAATTCTATCCAGCCTCATGTCCTCCTTCAAAAATTAGGTAAGTTAGACGTTAACCCTTTCTTAACCAAATGGTTTCACTCTTTTCTCTCAAATAGACAACAACAAGTGAAACTTCACTCTGCCTTATCTGACACAGCAGTAAGCCATACAGGACCCCCTCAAGGGTGTGTCTGTTCCCCTTTTTTGTTTACTTTATACACCAACGACTGTCAGCTCACATCCCAACCAATATATACTAAAATTCTCAGATGATAGCGTTATTTGCAGCCTGCTCTCAAACAAGTCAGACCCAAACAATCACAGAGAATCTGTAGACGAGTTTGTAGATTGGTGCATTGCCTATCATCTGCAGATTAACACCAGTAAAACTGTAGAAATGCTATTGGATCCTGGCTCAGCTGGAGACTACAGTCTCCAGCTGAGCCAGGTAGTATCAATTAGGTCACCTCATTTAAGGGCCGGGGGGTTACGATCCAAAACGACTTGTGTTGGAACATATAGGTGGAAAAAGTATGCGCGAAGATCCATCAGCACCTTCATTTCCTTCGCAGGCTCAGATTGTTTGGTGTCTGCAAAAATATTATGGAAATTTTCTACCGGGCCGCTATAGAGTCCGTGCTATGTTGTGGCATAACGAGCTGGTTTGGCAATTTAACAGTTAAAGCAAAGAACCAAACTGTTAGCCTGGTTAAGGTTTCAGGGAAGATTATAGGTAGGCCTGTGCCTCTCTCCCCCCATGACTTTTTTGTATGGGCCACTATCAAGCAGGCTAACAACATTATACAGGATACGTCACACGTCTTACATAAACATTCATTCATTCCAATCTCAACCAAACTTATTAATAAGCAAACGGAGGCTGGACAGAACTAGTAGCTTTTATGGTTTTTATAGTGTGATATTAATCTGGGTCTGGATTGTATGTATGTGTGTGGATATGTATGGAAGACAGTGCTATTGGTTGTGCGTTAGTAGGTATATTGTATGTGTTTAATGACTGCTGGTTTGCATGTGCTTTTGTATGTACACTATATGTATATGCAGTGGTTTCTCTTATCTCCACAACAATCTCTCCCGCGAGGAGACAAATAAAACTGACTTTGACTTTGTAGTGCTTATATTACTACTATGAAAATATCTAATGTAATATATATATATTGTTATAGTGTTTATTACACTGCTGACACATACATAGGACAATTAAGGAAAGAGAATTGTTTGTTTACAGGAAATATGTTATTGAATGACATTAAAAAATACCTTAAATTTAATTGCAATAAAGTGCAAGTCAGTAATACACTGGTGGACTCTCTGGTCAGGATGCTGAGGTGGCCAGAGTTTGAGCAGAGTGACAAGGCCACCACTCATGGGCCCTCTGGGCATGTAGATGAGGCAAGCATTGGTGGAACCTGTGGAGAGGGCGATATGGCAACAACTCCTTGTTCCTTTTGACAAGATGCTGATGCAACCACTGGTGGGTCCTCTGCATAAGACACTCAGATGTTCGCTGGTTGGCCCTCTGGGCAGGGTCACCATCATGCCCAAATCGCTCACCAGTGAAGTGACCACTGTTGGGCAAGGCATCATGACCACCATTAGGTTTGTGAAAACTGGGGGTCACCTTGCATGTACAGCATATTGTAAGACACCCCACAGCATTTCTACTGAATTAGGATCTGAGTTTTCCTGTAAACCTCTATTACTTTTTTTTTCGGGGGGTAGGGTTATGCTTAGGGTTTGTGGATTTGCTGTTTTAGAAGTGTTTTTTTTTAGATCAGTAACTTGTGCTAAGATACATTTTTGATTCAGTTTCAGCTCTTTGATAGGCAGTTGCCATGAAGTTCTACTGTTTAAAGTTAGTGTTTTTGTTTTTTTTGGGGTTTTTTTGGCAAACATGACCTCTGGCATTGCAAATGATTTTCATTAACTTTTTTGATACTCTATAATGTTAAAATATTCATCACTGATGTTTTGTGCATAAAATAAAGATCCTTAAACAATTCAGTTATATGGGCTTGGATCAGGCCGATCGTCGAACCTCTGATTGAAGAGGAACAATGCGGGTTCCGTCCTGGTCGTGGAACAATGGACCAGCTCTTCACCCTTGCGAGGATCCTGGAGGGAGCCTGGGAGTATGCCCATCCAGTCTACATGCACTTTGTGGACCTGGAGAAGGCGTACGACCGGATCCCCCGGGAGTTTATGTTGGGGGTGCTGCGGGAGTATGGGGTGAGGAGGTCACTTTTAAGGGGCATCCAATCTCTGTACGCCCAAAGTGAGAGCTGTGTGTGGGTATTCCGCAGTAAGTCGAATCCTCCAAGTGAGGGTTGGCCTCCGCCAGGGCTGCGCCATATAACTGATTTTGTTCGTGGTTTTCATGGACAGGATTTCTAGGTGCAGTTGAGGAGGAGAGGGGTTGCAGGTCGGGCGGCTCAGGATCACATCGCTGCTTTTTGCGGACGATATGGTGCTGTTGGCACCATCGGTCTGTGACCTTCAGCTCTCACTGGACAGGTTCGCAGCTGAGTGTGAAGCGGCTGGGTGAGGATCAGCACCTCCAAATCAGAGGCCATGGTTCTCAGCAGGAAACCGATGTACTGTCTACTCCGGGTTGGGAATGACTCTTTGCTCCAATTGAAGGAGTTCAAATTAGGTATCGACCGATTATCGGCACCGATATTCGGCATTTTGACCCATATTGGCATCAGCCTTTTTTTTTTTTAATCCGACTGCCAATAAGAGATCAATTTATAACTGGGTTATTTTGGCTCTAATGCAGCCACGCCTCTCTGTTTGCTGTCACTACTCCTTCTCCAGCATTGTCCCACCCACAGCACCATCTGATTGGTTACACGCAGAGCTGCGGCACGGGTAAAAGCCAATCAGCAGTGAAAGCTGTGCATGCACAGTGCTCACACACACGGCGGAGAGAAAAAGTTTTGCTGAATGGAGAAGGTCCGGAGAGTAGATATGTTTCGAACATGGATGTATAAAGAGAACTGGATACAGTGTTGGAGGCGGGGCCCGTTCATTCCTACAGACGTTGCTCAGTGGCGCATGATGCCAAAAAAGTTAGTTTTCCGGGTGTCATGTAACCCTAACCCTGCAATTTTTGTTTTTGGTTGAACTTCAGTGAAAGATTAACATTTCAGTTATATTGAAATTTTGGAAAACTTTATTTACTGTAGAAAAGCTATTTATTTGTTTAAGTTTCAATTAACTTAATAAGACATGCTGCTGAGCCTGGGAGCTCCCTGCACTTTTTGTTAGAATTAAAACAAAGATGTCTATTGCCAACATAAAAAAAAAAAAAAAACTTTAACATGTTGCAAATCTGATAAGCTGTTTAAGAAACATATGCTTAAAGGTATTTAAACAAAGTTAAGTGTTTGTATTATTCAACCAATATGACACCAATATTTTCCCTTTTACTGCAAATGAATATTGGCTCCAAATATCGGTTATCGCCCTCCTTGACTACTAATGATCGGTATTGGTATCGACCCTGAAAAAACCATATCGGTCTATCACTAGTTCAAGTACCTCGGGGTCTTGTTCACGAGTGGGGGGACCTTGGAGTGTGAAATTGGCCGGAGAATCGGAGCAGCGGGAGCGGTACTGCAGTTGCTGTATCGCATCGCTGTAACGAAAAGAGAGCTGAGCTGGAAAGTGAAGCTCTCGATCTTCAGGTCAATCTTTGTTCCTACCCTCACCTATGGTCATGAGAACTGAATCATGACTGAAAGAATGAGATCACGGGTACAAGCGACCGAAATGAGTTTCCTCAGAAGGGTAGCTGGCTTTTCCCTTAGAGATAGGGTGAGGAGCTCAGAGTAGAGCCGCTGCTCCTTTGCATTGAGAGGAGCCCCAGTTGAGGTGGTTCGGGCATCTGGTTAGGATGCCTCCTGGGCGCCTCCCTTGGGAGGTGTTCCAGGCACGTCCAGCTGGGAGGAGGCCCCAGGGAAGACCGAGGACCAGGTGGAGAGATTACAGCTCCACTCTGGCCTGGGAATGCCTTGGGATCCCCCAGTCAGAGCTGGTCGATGTGGCCGGGAAAGTCTGGGGCTCCCTGCTGAAGTTGCTACCCCCGCGACCCGACCTCAGATAAGTGGATGAAGATAGATGGATGGATGGATGGGCTTGGACCCTAGCAATATTTTACATATATTTTTTTTTCCCCCATGATGAAGAACAGGATCCACCACAAGGGTGACACCCTCTTTTTTTTTTTTTTTGGTCTCTAATTGTTTTCATAGTTTAACACCACAGGGTGTCAACATTATATGAGATTGATGCAGTTATAGTCTTACAGCAAAATATTTTATTATTTCAGTGCGTGTGTGTGTGACCATCACCAGCCCTCCCTGGAAGCTAGTTTGTTGATCTTTTATTGGGTGGAGTTACCTTTGTCTGGCAGGGAGGTCAGTGCTATACCTCAGTGAATATAGGGAAGAATAAAGGACAGAGAAGACGTGGAAGGATGGAGAGGGGAAGGGAAGCAGGTGTTGGTGGTAGGAACTGGTGGAGTGAAGGATCCTGTGCTTTTCCTGTTACCTCACTCAGGATTAAGAGAGTCCAGAGGGTTTCTGTGTAGATCTCTGGGGTGATGGGAGTCCAGGTAGGTGAAGGTGTCCACAAAGAGAAGCCGAGTCATAGATAGGGTACATAGTGATGGAATGAAAGAGCAACTCAGCCCATTTTAGGCAGGATACATCAATTCTTCATAATGTGACCCAACAGGAGCTGGCAAGTGACACCACACATCAAAATCAAATCAAGTCAAATCAGATTTATTTACATAGCGCCAAATCATAACAAAGTTACATCAGGGCACATTACATATAGAGCAGGTCTAGACCAAACTCTTTATAAAATTATTTAAAGAGACCCAACAGATCCCCCCCCATGAGCAAGCACTTGGCAACAATGGCAAGGAAAAACTTCCTTTAAGAGGCAGAAACCTTGGGCAAAACCAGGCTCGGGGGGGCGGCCATCTGCCTCAACCGGTTGGGTTGAGGGGGGAGGGAGGAGAGGTCGAATCAACTGAAAGCCTTTCAGAGATTTTTTTGGGCATCCAGATGATGAGTTACAGTAGTCCAGCAGTAGTCCAGGATGTTTCTGATTTTCCTAATGTTTCGCAAGTGAAAGAAAGCTGCCCTACTGACTTGTTTTATGTGAGGGACAAAGGACATGTCCTGGTCAAAGGTTACTCCAAGATTTCTTACAGTGGAACTGGAAGCCAAAGTAATGCCATCCAGACCGATTAGATAGGGTTTCTCTGAGGTGCTTAGGGCCAAGTACAATAACTTCAGTTTTGTCAGGATTTAGAAGTAAAAAATTATGAGTCATCTGGACTTTTATGTCTTCAAGACATGTCTGCAGCCTGACTATCTGACTAACTTCATTTGGCTTTATTGATAAATACAGCTGAGTGTCGTCTGCATAACAGTGAAATTTGATGCTGTTTTTCCTGATAATGTTGCCTAAAGGAAGCAGATAAAGAGTGAAGAGGTTTGGTCCAAGTACCGAACCCTGTGGGACTCCATAATTGGCTATAGTGCGTGAGGAGGAGCTATTGTTAACATGAATAAACTGATGTCTATCTGATAAATGGAATTTGAACCACCTTAGAGCAGTTCCTTTAATCCCAATTTCATGTTCCAGTCTCTGTAATAGAATATTATGATCAATGGTGTCAAATGCAGCACTGAGAGCTAAGAGAAGTATGGAGGCTGATCCATTGTCTGAAGCAATCAGAATATCATTGGAGACTTTAACCAGCGCTGTTTCTGTGCTGTGGTGAGCTCTAAATCCTGACTGAAACTCTTCAAGCAAGCTGTTCCTATGTAGATGGTGAGGTTTGCTTTTCAATGATTTTACAAATGAACGGAAGTTTTGATATGGGTCTATATGGTCCCAGAGTCGGGTCAAAGGCCCTGGCTCCCTATGCCGACCACCCTGTGTGCGGGAGTGCATGAGGTACCAAGCCCAGAGAGCAACCGCTGCCACATGGACCGCTCTAGTCCCCAGTGTTCCAGGCGGGTGATGGCGAGCACCACTGGACCGCCCAAGCAAGCGTGTGTTAGTTTACTTCTGTTACAGACAAAGAGAAATAAAACTGCTGCGGATAGTGTAGCATGAAATATCCTTTTTCTGATAAATATGAAAACTGTATTCTCATAATATGACTTTTTTCTTGTAAAATTACAACTTTATTCTTGAAGTCTCACACAGTGAAAAAAACACTCTGATTGCCTCAACCAATTAGATATGTGCAGCACTGCAGGCTGTGTCCCCAGAGTTAAGATCTAGGCAACAAATTGAATCGAAACCAACTGGACTTAGATTTGTCTAAGTAAGATGTTCCGCCTCATCAGTTCTCAAAGCATCGGTCTGACTATTCATCACTAGTCTGACAGGATATGACTATGACCTGGATGAATGAGAATATACACATACATACCCCAGAGTTCAGCTACTACCACCCGAGCAGGGATTTTTCTAGAGGCAAATCAATAACACAGGAGCTTCTTTTTTACTCTGGTTCCACCTGTCGGAGCGCACAGGGTTCATCGAAAAGGTTCCTGGTTCCTGGGAAAGTTCTTGCAGTCGGAATGCAGCTATTGTAGTCTGAAGGGTGACCCAGTACTGGCTACAAAAAGAAGACACCACCCACAGTCACCAGCACCAGCATCATACCATTGTCAAACTTACAGGTACCATCTTATTACCGCTGGTGGGTAACATTTAGCATATTCAATACTCAATTGGCTTTGTAAACAAGGTTAAAGGAATGAAATTGGACTCAGATGAAACCTTAGTT
Organism: Remorina albescens; assembly: GCA_034769265.1. NCBI lineage: Eukaryota > Metazoa > Chordata > Actinopteri > Carangiformes > Echeneidae > Remorina > Remorina albescens. The sequence goes on along the minus strand of CM068484.1, from coordinate 16,994,368 downwards.
ACGTTCATGACAACTATGGGGGCAGGGGAGTCATGTAATGACTGTTACAAAATAACACAATATTAGAACTGGGGCTGCCCCTGAAAGTCGACAAGTCAAATCATCTGTCTGAGATCCATGAGTATTTTATGATTTAGTGCTATATAAATAAATTTGATTTGATTAGTTGACTGAGATTCTTCAAGTTGAGCAATGTTTTTGCTTTTTTTGTTGTTGTTGTTGTTGTTTTGTTTTTTTAAACTGAAATAAATTTGTGCTGCTTGTCTCATTATTCCAACAAATCCATATGGTCACCCATTATAAGCCGGCAACTCAAATAGGCTGCAGTTTTGGGTTTTTTTTGGTTCTTTTTAATGCTCAAAAGAATGTGTATTAATGTGGCAGGTCCAGTTAATTTAAGCTAGGTTATATAACGTTAGTAATGTAGTGTTAACTACTCTCACTTATTTCATACTGCTATTCTGTTTCCGGGTCATGGAGGAGGCTGGAGCTGATCCCAGCCAATGTTCTGGGTGAGAGTGGGATACACCCTGGACAGGTTGGCAGTCTATTGCAGGGCCAACACATAGAAACAGATAGAGATGAAGAGACTCTAACACTCATACCTAACGGGAAACAGCAGTAACCACTACGCCCCTGTACTGCCCTAATTTTAACTGACTGATAAATTAACATTATATAGCTAATGTTATTTATGTTAATTTATAAACTTATAAAATCCAATAGAAAGGCATCTTCAGCTATTAAAATCAACCTATTTCTTTAATTCCCTGGCCTATTCTTCACAATGAAACTCAGTCTGACTCTCTGAGCAGGTACACCAGTGATGCTGTCACTTTCAAGTTCTTGTTCTTGCGAGTAATTAACTTTATATTAATTCCAATAGTAGTCTCTCCCCAATCACTGCCATCTTACACAGCTTTCTGTCTCACTTGGACAAAGGGAACAGTTTGATTTTAGTACCCTTTCACACCATCTTCTCCCAGCAGCTGATAGAGATGTTACCTCAACTAAACCAGAATACCCAACTTTGTTACTGGATTGTGAATGGTCTGTCAAGCAAACCATCCACAAAGACCTCATGTACCATCACACTGAGCAATCGGACCCCCAGGGATGCATCTTTAATCCACTTTTTTCTCTGCCAGTGATACAACTGTGGTGGGACTCATCACAGGCAATCATCTTTCGATCCATCAATCAATGTTTAACCGCTTTATCGTGGGCTGGATCGCGGGGGCAGCAGTCTAAGCAGAGAACTCCAGGCTTCCCTCTCCCTGGACACCTCCTTTAGCGAGGGGATCTCTGGGCCTTTTCAGGCCAGCTGAGAGACATAGTCTGCCCCAGCAAGTAGTGAGGATTACTAAGAAGATCATTGTGGTCTCACTCCCCCCCATGGTAGACATCTATGAGGGGAGATGTAAGAAGAAAGTCTTATGCATTTTCAGGGGCTCCTACTTCTCTGCCAATGGACTATTTGTGTTGTTGCCTTCTAGCACGAGATACTGCATCATCAAAGCTAAGACAGTCAGAATGTGCAACAGCTTTTTTACAACAAGGTATACGACTTCCTAACGGCCAAGCACCTTGAAACCTGATACATGTGAACCAACCCACCCCTTCAAATTATTGCATGCATATATTGTATGATTTAATTTAGAATTTTATAGGTTGCGTTTTTAAATTAGCATTGTAATCCTTGTATTTTTTAAAATTACTGTTGTTGGTATTTTTTTTGTGTGTGTATATATATATATATATATATATATATATATGAACTTGAATATCTGTATGATGAGACTTCAGCTAAGACCTGTTAGTGTCTGAGAGAAGCCAACAAATATTTCTAGACCACAGACTAAATGTTCAGCGACTAAAACATGTGAACTGCTTGTGTAATATTGTTTGGTATGTTTCCTCACAGATATGGAATATCAAACAGATGATAAAACTGACACAAGAACACTTAGAGGCTCTTCTGGACAAGTTTGGAGGAGAACACAACCCTCCGTCCATTTATCTGGAAGTAAGAATGCTGTGGCTTCAGGGACTAATTTTGCAGAGAAGGGCTTTTGTGATCAAGACTTGCTTAAGTGACATCTCTCTGGTGTGTTGTCCCATTAGGCCTATGAGGAGTATACCAGTAAACTTGATGCCCTGCAACAAAGGGAGCAGCAACTGCTGGAAGCCATGGGGAATGGTACAGACTTCTCCTGCTCACATTCTCCCATGCCAGCCCTTCTGGAAGTCAAGGTGGGAGGATGTGGTGGCGGAGGTGGGGCTCAGACCTTTCCCTCAGCCCCCAACACCTTGGCTGTCCTGCAGACCCCCAGTGATACCAGCCGAGCCAACCCTCGCTCCCCACAGAAACCTATTGTTAGGGTCTTCCTGCCCAACAAACAAAGGACAGTGGTAAGTCTTATATCTGATTTTAAGTAGCTAAAAACAGATTTATAGCTTGAAGAACACTTCAGTGAATTTATGCACTTTAAGAATAATAAATGCTATAAAGAATCCTTTGAAATCTGGAGAATACAGAAACAGGCGTGTTGATATGCTGATGTGTGAATCTTGGAGTACTGAGTCGTGTACAACCAAAATTAGGGATGCACCGATACCACTTTTTTCCAAAATGAGTAGTGTATAAGTACTTGTATTTGAGTACTCACCAATACCGATACTACTTACGCCATTAGACATAAAGTTACTTTGTTTTTTATTTATTTATTTATTTTCTGTTATTTGAAAAATATTCCTCAGTATGATTTTCCTGTACTTGGGTGACTCTACTGCAGTGAAACTTGTGACAAACACAAATTTAAGAAAATTGTCATATACTGACATTCAACATTAGTGCTTTTATAAACATGGCACTGCCACACATACTGTAAGATTTCAGTAAAACTTTGTCATATACTGAGTATTGACATTTAACCAAAGTGCTTTAAACATAATTTTGTCCTTCCTCTCAAGAGTTTTGCTGGACACAATTTTCATTCTGCTTTGTTTTTGTCGCTTTCGTTTACCTGAAAATAGTTCCACACTGCTGACATGACTCCTCGTTTCCCGCCTTGCTGTCAAGTGCTGTAAACCGCACGCTGCCGTAAAGTGGTATCGGTGGCAATTTTATGCCTGGTATCGGACCGGATACCCGATAGTGGTATCGGTGCATCCCTAACCAAAATAAAAACTATTAGAATCCCAAAACTCCTTCCAAAACTCCTTTTTTAGATCAGAGACTATACATACCAACACTGTATTTACAGGGAGACTACAGTCTGCCTGATACAGACATAAGTTATTTATGTTAATTATTTCAAGCTTAGTTTATAAGTGACCTCAAATTTCTCTGCTGACATTTACTCCATGTGGCTGTGATAAAATGGGCTATTGTTGAGCTCTGAAGGCAAAACACCTGGCTCTCAGATGTCATGTGACAGTCTACCTTGTTGTTTGAGGCAGATACACTTCAAGCACATTTCAGACCTTTTTATACTGGGCCATCCCAGAAGGAAGTTGACAGTTGTGACACAAATGTGTTGAAACAAAATAAGATTGCTGATGTGACTCTGAGACCTCGCCCTTTAATCATATTTGGAACTTGGATGCCCCCCCCTCCACCACACCTGAAACAATGATCACAAATGTACAATGTGATAGGAAACCTCTCACTCAGATCCTGCAATGATTTTAGACTCAGCTGCTTGGCCTCTGTTGTTAGCTTCCTGTGTCGTGTCAGTGAGTGAGGTGTGCTGTACTCAGGTACCAGCCCGCTGTGGGATGACTGTTAGAGACTCGCTGAAGAAAGCATTGATGATGCGAGGCCTTATTCCAGAGTGCTGTGCTGTTTACAGGATACAAGACGGGTAAGTTCTAACATGTATCTATACTTGTATAGTAAATCAGTCCCACCTGGAAATCACAAGCTTGGAATTTCAATAATTAATGCAAATTCAAGCAAACTCCACATATTTGTGGGGGCTTGGAATTTTTCGTATTTCCCACGGTTTTTCCATTTAAATAATTTGGAACGCAGAAAACCAGAAGTGGCAAGAAAAATGCACAATGCCTCTTGCGTTGTTCTTATTTTGTAATAATTAAGTAACAATGAATTGATGCATTTCCACCACCAACTGGTATGGAGTATGGCCAGAATCTGTAATACTACAGGAAAAAGAAAAAAATCAAAACAAAACAAAAAACAAAAACACAAAAGCCATAACCACAAAATCAAATTAGTCTCTTGAAGAAAATAAGAGGATCTGAAAACACTCACTTCTTGAGTCCTTTTGCAGTATTTCTATGACATCCAATCATACCTTTATCTTTCTGAGATTCTCCATCATATGCTATACTTCTTGTTGGTATTGCTGACAGTGTATAATAACATGCCTTATTGTTTCCTCTTGCCCACAGTTTCCGTGTCGCATTTGTTTGCTCTGGAAAGTGAGCCATTAAGTCCAGTATGGCAAATCTGAGTCTTGTGTTGGGAGATCAAATCAAATTTATTTATATAGTGCCAAATCACAACAAAGCTACATCAAGGCACTTTACACAGAGCAGGTCTAGACCAAACTCTTTATAGAGCTGTAAAGATATGCAAAATATCCTTTTTTGGAGGGGTGGGATGCCCCTACCCTCCCCAAAAAAAAATCTAAATTTTTGCCAGTTCCTGAAATTTTACTGTAAAAAAAAATCACATTAACAACTCTGTAAATGGCACCGAAATTTTGGAGAAAACACCCTGCAAATTCAAGAATTTTAGACTGTGCCAATCACAAAAATAACTGCAAGATCCTGGAGGACCAGTTAAATGAGTCTTTTCTGTGATAATCCAGAATATAGAACATAGTCCTGGAATTTATTTGTGTAAACACATTTTCCTCTGCTGTTTAAGTCTAAATGATTGCACTTGTTCTGTCTGCTGTGTTAAGCAATATTTTGGTAAACTACATCAAATGAACAAATCCACAGCTTTAAGCTCGGCTGAAACTGCTTATATTGGAGCATAGAGCTTTTACTTGGTAAATTTGGTTTTCTTCAGACACACATCCTCTCACAGGGTATACCGTTCAGCTGTTATTCACAAACTTTTCGTTAGGAAGGGCTTCACCTTGCCTCTCTGCCACAAAGCCTAGGTTGGCTTGCATCTATTCATGTCACACGGCATGAAGAGAGGTTGATTTGGCGAAGAAGTACAGCATTGAAGCTGTCAGTTATCATTTCTGCAGCTTCCTTATTATTCAGCCCTGGAATGTAATGAAGCATTAGTCCTAATAAAACAGTTTGAAAAGATATGGACTGCAGCTCATAGTCTCTCGGGCACACCTTTTTTTGCTTTTTTTTTAACACTTTCAATTGAGTGGCCCATGTAGTTTCTAATAGGATTCTGCAGTCATCCACTGATGGAGTTGAGAGATATTGTTTTATTCGGGGTTTGAATTACACAGTGGCTTTTGGGCAGCCCTATTTTCCTGGCTAATTGTAGCCACTACACTCTTAGCATCACTTGTTTTTGCTTGTTTGGTGAACCCAAATTGTTTTAGGTTTGGTTGTTTTTCCCCACACAACAATGGCGTGTTGAGGTAATTATGTAAATGTATGAATTTGAGTGCACACTTCATGCATATATGGAATGTAAAATTGAAGAATTAATTAAATTCTTTTATGAAAATGTCATGAACCTTTATATGCAGAAAAAATAAAATAAATAACACAAAAACTTTTCACAATTTTTTTGAGCTCCTCCTGAACGTCTCAAGAAAAGCATTCAGGAGGGGTCATGTCTTCCAGGGGAGCCACACCCCCTTAAGATGTTTTTTGAACAAGGTTTTATCACTGTCTGCCATTAGGACTGTATAAACATCAAACCTGACGTCCAGGCTGTTTTCATGGAGCCAAGTCTAAGTAAACCAGATCAGGTCACTCTTTCAAAAGTACAGAGTTATTATTTGCTACAGGTGGAGGCACCTTAGCTGCATATCAAGTGTCATAGCAAACAAATACTCAATAATCAATGTGAAAGATCTAACCAGACTATACCATTGACTTCTTGTGCGTCAGGGAGAAGAAGCCAATTGGTTGGGACACAGACATCTCCTGGCTGACAGGAGAGGAATTACATGTGGAAGTACTGGAGAATGTGCCACTCACCACACACAACTTTGTAAGTCCCATCAGACAAAGATTCACGTGATATATGGTGGCTGGCCTTACCTGGGTCTGACTGTTTCTTTCTTTGATTGACAGGTGAGGAAGACCTTCTTCACACTGGCCTTTTGTGACTTCTGTAGAAAGCTGCTCTTCCAGGGTTTCCGCTGTCAAACCTGTGGGTACAAGTTCCACCAGCGCTGCAGTACTGAGGTTCCCCTCATGTGTGTCAACTATGATCAGCTTGAGTAAGTGACACTCAGGGGATGCCTATTGTAAAATTCAGCAGGTAGGTTGAAGAATTTATGATAGCAGCCCATGAATTGGACCCTTCTTGTCTTCCTTCAGTACCACGTTCTCTGACTGCAGGTACACAATGAAAACATTGTTCACATCAAGCAAAAAAGGCCTTTTATTAATTTAATAAGACACTATGTGTAACGATACCATTTTAATTCGGTGAGACAGGTGCTGGACAAGAGCCTGTTCCAGTAAATGTCTTTATTTGCAGGTGTATACTACTGAAGCAAATTGGATAGTATTGGTTCACTAGTCTTTTTTGGGACTGATTGAAGAGATCAAAGTTGAAGCAATCTCTGTAAATATCTAAAATTAACTAATGTTAAGTAGGTGGAAGGTGTTGTCAAAGGACATTTAGCTTTAATTGGTCATTGCCCCAAAGGCTCAAACCCTGGTTACACTGTATCCAAGCTAAAGCTGATATGTCCCTTTGACCAGCATCTGTGCTGTACTTTTGTCTTTCACATGACCTTATTGTTTTGGTCCATCGGGTGTTAAATGCTGAAGTTGAATAATTTGTGTGTGTTCTACAGTTTGTTGCTTGTGTCCAAGTTCTTTGAGCATCACCCATTCAGCCAGGAGGAGGTCTCCTCAGAGGGAACTACCCCTGTGTCTGAGGCTTGTCCATCGCTTCCCCCATCTGACTCTACTGGGTGAGTCCTCTGCCTTCACTCTTCTCAGTGGAATAAGAAGAATCATTCAATTTTTTTTTATTTATTTATTTTTTTTAACATGGTTTCCAACAAAGACATTACAGTGATGTTTTTGGCCTCATATTAGTAGATAGTGCATAGATATGTCCTGTGTGGGTTTTTTTTTTGTTGTTGTTTGTTGTTTGTTTTTTAACAGATTTCACCTTCCTAGGTCCATATCTCATGCCACTGTGTCACCCTCCAAGTCCATACCAATCCCTCCCAGTTTCCGGTCCAGCGAGGAAGACCACCGCAACCAGTTTGGCCAGCGGGACCGTTCATCCTCTGCTCCCAATGTCCATATTAACACCATTGAGCCTGTCAACATTGATGTGAGTCTGTCCCACTTGGATTTACAGCTACATGTGCTCCCAAACCTTCTGAAGTAGGATTGGCCGGATTAATTTTCACTTATTCCACAAGTTAAAAAGTTGCAGTATTGTTGGCCTATGGTCAGTGCTAGTAGGAGTAGGACTAGTACGCCAGTCATCATCATGGCTCTTTAAATACCCACAAGGGAGAATGTTCATTTCATTGTTGTCACACCTGACTATGAATGGGAAAGACACTTGTGCCTGTGCAGTGCTTTTACAAGGACTACTGGAGTCAGGACAGCCCCACCCCCACAGGAGGTGATCTTAGTTTATATCATTTTCACTACTCATGTTTTATTTTTAAAATCTCTGACATGTAGTGAAAAAACATGGTTTCTAATTAATCTAATTTATGCCACTTGGAGTTCAGGATTAGGATCCTGTGCTGAATGAGAACATGATGTACCTCAGGGGGTCATAAGGACCTTTCCAGGACCCGTGAAAGTGTCAGCCTGCACAGTCACATCTATGTATGACCACCTTACAATATTGCTGCTGAAACTGCCGTCACATCACCCAAAACGCTATGAAGCTGCTTCTATGACCATTGTTCATTAAGCTGCTGCAGTGAATTTGGTATTTGTAAATTATTTTGATTTTATTTATCATGTTATCATTTTCTTCCTTCTTTAATTTCAGGACCTAATTCGAGATCAGGGCCTACCAAGGTCAGATGGAGGTAAGGATCACAATATCAGACTCAGGTTAATTTAGTGACTTTATTCCCACCATCCTCCGTCTGCGTGGTCTTGGTCTTTTGTGTGTGTATAAATTCACACCCAAGAAATTGAGTCAGTTGAGCAGTAGCTCACGTGACAAGTTTTCTCAGATCTGTGGGTCAGTTTTTTTTATCCAAAAGGTTTACTTAGAGCTAGAGCTGCTGTGTCACATCTCTAGGAACACACGTGGCTACTGTGTTTTGTTTTGTTTCTTGTTTTGTTTTTTTCAAATTGATGGAGTTAATTGAAAATGAAACTACAAGGAAGTTGTTAGAGGGATACTATGGTTGTCATGGTACCAGGTGATTCCCTGCTTAATGTACTGCATTTGGATGAGACTGATATCATCTGAATACCTAAATAATATCAATTTACATTTGGCTATGTGGAAATACAACAAAGCTAACATGATAACTGCAGTGTGGTAGGAGGGCTCTATATTCATGAGCTCAGCTGTATCCTTGGACAGTTAGAGGTGAGAGGGGCAGGGTGAGAAGCAGTGATGGTCTGTCTGTCTCTCTTTGCCCTGCAGCCCCCCCGACCCACCCCATCCGCTGCTTGAGGAAGCACCGAACACGGACCTCAAGTCCCCTCCTATACTCCTACCCCAATGACATAGTGTTTGATTTTGAGCCCGAACCTGTTTTCCGAGGTAGTTAGGCTTCCGTGTGGTCCTGTGTCTTTCAACCTGCAACCCCCAACCCATCCCCCCCTCCCCACCACCACCGCCAACCCCGACCCCCCTCACCTATGTCACATCCACTGTGTACATGTTTCTCTCTTTCCTCTATGTCCCTATGCCCTCACATGCTCACCGTGCCACACCTGATAGCACACAGATCACGCACTGGTCTCAGCACAACTCTGATGTGACTCTTCTTATTCTGTGAATGGTGCTTTGATCCCCTCCTTCAATTATTCAACTCTGAAAAATGAAATCAAAAGGTTGTTCAGATCAATTTCAAAATGGCACAATTGTATAAAATAATAATCATCACTGAGCATCAGTGGGGCTTTAGCCTCTTCCAAAATGAATTCAAATGAAAACTACTAATGTGAAAGCACAGACAGAAAACATCAGATTTTCATACAACATCACTAGCAATTCTGCGTAATATTAAATCAAATCAAATTTATTTATAAAGTGCCAATTCATAACAGAATTACATCAAGGCACTTTACTTAAAGAGCAGGTCTTTACTAATCTCTTTATGGAGTTGTTAAAGAGACCGACCAAGGGGGGGCAATGTGGGGGGTCGGTCAGGGCGGGGGGGGGGGCAGGAAGAGCGGAGATGCCATGGAAAAAAATATGCAAGCACTAGTAAATATTAGGAGTAAGTGATTTTTTTTTTTTTTTTTTTAGCAGAAGTAACAATGGAAAATGAGTAGTGGTAGTATTAAATAAAACTACTGCATTTCTTTACAACAGCTATATGGCAATTGCCCTAAAATGAAAACTTTAAGTTTTTGTGTGATTTAAAAGTCCAAAAGGCACGATTTGATGTCAAACTTACAATCTCCATCATAGTGCCCTTCATCACCACAGATGCCTATTGGTTAAGGGTCAAAGTCTCTTGGTAAACATATTTGCTGTCTTAGCCTAAGGAAATCGCCCAACTTTTAAGATGCTTTACCCTAATCCCCCTAACAGTTAATGAGTAAAGCTAAGACAAACCATGTGACTCCCTCTTAATAAAGACATTTTTATGGATGGCAGCCATGTTTTTCTTAATAAATCTTGATCTTTATTAAAAAAAAAAAAATTTAAACCAAATTGGATGTTTTTTTAAATCAAAATTCCAAAAGTTCATAACAGTGCTGGATTTGTGATTTATAAATTAAAAAAATAAACTGCCTTTCAACAAGAGCACCCCTTCACCTCTCCCCTGTGCATGTGACCAAACACAAACACAACCGTCCCTACTTAAACCTTCCCTTCTTTAGTCTTCTGCTTCATCTCATTTTTTTTTGACCTGTGTCTCTCATTCTCTCTTTGTTTCTCTTCCCTTCAACCATGATCCCCCTTTAGGCTCCACCACAGGGCTGTCAGCCACACCCCCTGCTTCTTTACCTGGTTCTCTGACCAATGTCAAGGTTCAACAGAAGTCACCCTGTCAACAGAGGGAGCGCAAGTCATCGTCCTCATCTGAGGATCGCAATAAGATGGTGAGAGATTGATGCAGGGTATTCCATTTTATCTGAAGTTCAGTGTGTGTGTGTGTGTGCTCACTTTGTGTATTGCACAACAGAAAACCCTGGGGAGAAGGGACTCCAGTGATGACTGGGAAATCCCCGAGGGTCAGATCACTTTGGGCCAGAGGATAGGCTCTGGATCTTTTGGAACTGTCTTCAAGGGAAAGTGGCATGGTAAGACCACAGTACACCGCTACAGCGTGGAAGATTGGGCATCAAATCACCACTCTGTTAATTAAGCAAGTACATTCATCACGTTTTATTAAAGACTGGGAGATAATTGACTCATACCACCATGTTTGTTTGCCTCAAGACCACTCAGTGTGATTGAGTCCAGCCTTGAAAACAGTACCAAGTGCCCACCTGAGTGATGTTTAAAAAATCCCACTGTAACAGCCTTTCTGAAAAAACAATATATTATGTTTGTTTGTTTGTTTTTTTAAATAATTTATATTTTTAGTAAAACCAATGGGTTTTGAGCTGCATATGGATATGGACTAATACAAACCTTACATGGCATTCTTTTCCTCTTTTGCGGGATTAGTTGACCGCAAGACAGGTACCAGATGCAGGGCAGGGTGATTGAATACTGATTTTAAAACAGCAAGTTTTATGTGTCAAAAACAGAGCTGCGAGTTCAGTTCTATTCACTGATTAAATGATGGATCATAGAGAAGAATAGAATAGAACAGACAGTGTTCTCATTTTCTCTCACACACCTCCAGAAGGTAACAGACTTTTGGTAGACACAGGTCTTTATGTTCTACCTCCTGTGTGTGATCTGTAGATCTGGTCTCACTGCAGTCTGGTAGAACCCTCGGACAGATGCTGTTTGCATCCAAAACTACAACTGCACCAGGCACTGCTAACAAGTGAAGATCTTTCAGTCAGTAATCTAGCCAAACAGTCCATGTGACAGTCAATCAATGATTCAGACAACCAATCAGTCAGATAGCATTTTGCAATGGTGAAACATAACATGTCTCTTCTTTTCTGCTTTCCTTGCCTCTGTTCTCCTCTCAGGTGATGTGGCAGTGAAGATGTTAAATGTCACTGCTCCTACACCACAACAGCTCCAGGCTTTCAAGAATGAAGTGGGGGTCCTCAGGTAACTTCTGCCTTCTTTTTCTTTTGTACTGCACTACAAACAGATGAGTACGGATGCTCTATACAAGACACTTCATTAATGTGACATCAGTTTTCTTTACACTGTGTGTATCCACCAAGGAAAACGCGTCATGTGAACATCTTGCTCTTCATGGGCTACACCACCAAGCCTCAACTGGCCATAGTGACCCAGTGGTGTGAAGGTTCTAGTCTGTACCACCACCTGCACATCATCGAAACCAAGTTTGAGATGATCAAGCTTATTGACATTGCCCGGCAGACAGCTCAGGGCATGGAGTGAGTTCCTTACATATACAAAAGCAGATTTCATTACATGTAGAGTCATCTAACTACCTCTTTTTTCCTCCTCAGTTACCTGCATGCCAAGTCCATCATCCACAGAGATCTGAAGAGCAACAGTATCCTTAAGCTTTTTACCGCTGAGCCACTTCATCTGTTGCTGTCATAAGAGACAAGCAAGACTTAAGCACTATGACTTTAGAAACAGTACTGCTACATGCTGTTTCCATGACTTGCTCTCCTCCAGATATTTTCCTCCACGAGGATCTGACAGTAAAGATCGGTGACTTTGGCCTGGCTACAGTCAAATCCCGATGGAGTGGCTCCCATCAGTTTGAACAACTCTCTGGCTCTATATTGTGGATGGTCAGTGAACCTCAACTTTAACCCTAAATTGTGATAATTAGAATAAATTTATAATAGAATTTAAAAATATTTTGATAAGAGTAGAATCATTAGGGGAACAACTCAGATACACACGCTAGATGTTTTCTGTTGAAATCCGTACATTAAGTTGATGTACATTTACTTTTGCCTGTCAGCAGTAGAATTGTCTAGAAAAGCTTTACTTTGGTCAAGTAACAGCCTTTAATTCATGCTCTTTCAGGCTCCAGAGGTGATCAGGCTGCAGGACAAGAACCCCTACAGCTTCCAATCAGACGTCTACGCTTTTGGCATCGTGCTGTACGAGCTCATGTCAGGAGCATTGCCCTACTCAAACATTAACAACAGGGACCAGGTGAGAGGACTGCTCAAACACATCCCTGAATTCTCAATGAAGGGATTGATTTTCTTTTCTAAATACATTTTTTAATCAAATTTTTTCAAATATTTTTATAATGAAAATATTAAGAAACATAACTCTATTTATCCATGCAACATTCAAAGGCACTTCATTATAATATCTTCTAATCTAATTTCATTCATGAATAATTTTGATTATTAATAATAATAATAATAATTAATTCATTAATTCATTCAGTCATCTTCTACCGCTTATCTGTTTCTGGGTTGCGGGGGGTGCTGGAGCCGTTCCCACCTCACATTGGGCAAGGGCGGGGTACAACCTAGACAAGTCGCCAGTCCACTATTAATAATAATCAACACAGAAAACATTGTGAGAGTATAGAGTGACACAGCCCACTCACAGTTTTCTAGTGAAACGACAGCTTTACAGGATGCCATTTATCTCTGATAATAGTTATTTAAATTATTCTCTCCACAGATCATATTCATGGTGGGTCGAGGTTACCTTTCTCCTGACCTCAGTAAGGTGCGCAGCAACTGTCCCAAGGCGATGAAGAGACTGATGGCTGACTGCCTGAAGAAAAAGAGAGAGGAGCGACCTCTCTTCCCACAGGTGAGAAATAATCACGGATTTCATTGGGAAGGCCACTGCAGCTGAATGAATACAATAAAAATGATTTTTGTCAACCTCAAAAGCAGAGAGAATGAAGTATTTATTCTTCATTTCTGATGTCCTCACTTTGATTTAACATTCTGCTCATTCCCCCAACCTCTGATTTGAGTCCAAACAACCTCTGACAGAAATGTAGATTTGTTACTTCAGTTTTACCTTTGTCACTATGGGCCAACTCAAGACTAATAGGAAAACTGCTATTGTTGATGAATAGGGTTAAAAAATAATCAATATCAACACATGGCAGCAGCAAAAGAAAATGTGAACAGCATGAAGATGAGAATTCTTCAATATATTTTGAATGCTAGTGAGACTGTGTTTCCCTCAGGGGTTGAGGGATCAAGTAATGAACATGATTCTTGCAAGATATTGTCTCATTGGCAATCAACTCATTCATCCCCATGCCCTGTGGTGGGGGCTTTGTAAACCTCTTTTCCATAGCACCACTCACCACTCTGCTCTTTGTTTTTCTACTTTAACAGAGATCATCATTATGATGGTTCTGAGAGTGACAGTTTGACTTATCTGATGTGAATTAAGGGAGGGCAGTTTTACTGCAGTAGATTTAGAACAGCTATTCAGAGCAGCAGCAGGAGACACACTGATTAATGTGCTGCTGTATGTGAGGCCACAAAGTTAATATCATTCTACTTATAATATTTTACAGCTTTTCTCTGCCATGGATCTCCATTCTCAACTGAACAGCAACTAAATTCTTGTGTTTCTACACTCCTACATATAGGTTTGTCGGACTCAAACAGTTTGTCAGCAGATAAATACACCTCAGTGCAATAATGCAGCAGTTGAGTAAAGAAGAAAAGCACTGTCAGCTTTTGCTCAGGAAGGGTTTGAGAACATAATTCTTTCTTTTTAGTTTTAGACAGAAACACAGAAGCCAGTGTCTCTGCCGGGAGCCTCTCTTTTGCAAACAGCTGTACTTCCATTGACCCCTGTGTCCACTAACGAATGTAACAGGCTTTGATTCTGATGGAAAGCATTTAGTTCTTACCTAATTGTTGTGATAATAATAGACCTTGATAAATTTACTAATAATATTTAATAAATGGGGCACGACTTGCTTTTAATGAAAAACAAGAAACATCAATCTCATACAATTTAAATGAGTTCTTTTGGATAACCGTGGCTAAAACCACTTTTTAACTAATTAAGACTGAACAACGGCATAAGAATAAATTTTCATTTATTTAACAAAATGCAGTAATAAATACACGACCAGGTCAGCTGAATGAAGCTAAGCTAAGTAGGTTTTATCTGAGTGAACTTTATAACGATAAGTGAGGGATTCAATCTCGGTGAAAACTGATATGATTAGCAATGAATTTTGACAGTGGATGTTTGAGGTTGTGAGTCCTATGATTAATGCCACGCCAACTGATATGCAGATGTGAGCAAGAAACGTCTTTTGGCTTACTTTTCAGCCGTCTCCCGGTTACGCCGCTGGCTGGTGTAGACACAAGCTGCTTCAGTTCAGGCAAACCTCCGGCGGTGATGTCTCTCTCTGGAAATCGACACGCAACGCTCCCGCAGCGTGACGATTTCTGGGAAGTCTCTGGCTGTTTAGGTCACCAAAAAAGGGGAGACTTTGGGACAGTCTGTTCTCTGCTGCTGCGAGATGTTTTCGTTTGGTGTCGACAGGCTCTGGCACTGGTCTTCACTTTGTAACTAATAATAATCTCGTTGGCCAAACGAAACGACTCAGAGTTACAAGTAAAGAACAGTTGATTGCGTCCGGGTAGGAAACGGAGAAGTCTGCAGTTTTACAACGTTATTACTCGACTGTCAATGACGCAGCGAAGAAACACAGAAAACTGGCGCTAAAACTTGTTGAAGAAAATTGTGGGGGAAAAAAGGAAAATCTAAAGACAGAAAGAAAAGTTTGACAAAAAGCTAAAAAATGTTCGGCAAGGAGCTAAGGAAAATTTTGGCGAAGAGCTACTTTACAGAGAGCGCGTTAATTTTGAAGGAGAGCGTGCCTGGGCGAAACCATACTCTGTTGGCCAATGGGAAAGCAGTTTTAAAAGAGGCGGACAAGAGGAGAATCAACTAACTAATGTTGGAATAAAACATTCATGCATAAACTCAGTTTCTCTAGTCTACATTCAAATACATTTGAGCAACAAAGATCATAAGGTAAGCAATAGAACAATTAAAAAGAAAGAAAAAAAGGCAAAAGAACAATGAATAATAAAACTATTCATAAAACAATTCACTATCAATCTAACACACAAATTTTATCTAATCGTGCAGTCTATTTTAACAGGTCTTGTAGTCGTGGTTAATATCAATTTATTGAATAGCAGTTCAGTGGATAGTAGATTCTTTAGCCGGAATGTTTGCTGTTTGTGTTCCCAGGGTCGTAAAAGCAGGGTATCAGGGAAAGCATAGTCTGTTTCATGTCAATGGCTTTTTGAGTCTTTGAAGCAATAGGTTCCTGGGGTGATACTTTGGCTCTCACTGCCTGAAATCACCGTAAATGTTTATTCTGTCAGAAAGTTTGTTTTTGTGAAAGGGGTGAAGCAGATGTTGGGGATTAAATCCAGTAAGGAATGCCATTAGCAGATCAACTTGTTGAGGTTCACACAGAGTTTTATAGGGCCACAAACATCCTGTTGTCATGTTGGTTCTGGTGTGGGTCACTACACTGATCCTGAATCTATATCTGTTGTGTGTTTCTGTTAGATATTGGCGTCCATTGAGCTACTTGCTCGTTCATTACCCAAAATCCACCGCAGCGCCTCAGAACCTTCATTAAACCGAGCCGGCTTTCAGACAGAGGACTTCAGCTTGTATGCCTGCGCCTCACCCAAAACCCCCATCCAGGCTGGTGGCTATGGTGAGTCCACACATATACGTCTCTGTCACACCAGCACTGCTTAAATACACTTGGGGTGAGTAAATTAATGACAACAATGAACTTGTGTGTAGAAATAACTAAAAATACAGAAGTAGAAATGCTGCACATATCAGACCACACTGTTGTTTTAATCCGTGTCAGTCCTGATCGATTCACATGTGCATCACCCCGAACTCCGAACCCCGAATAACAAGAGAATCCTGCACAGAGGCCCTTATGCTGATGTCCTAGGACAGTGGTCAGCAATCTTCAGCATTAAAAGAGTCATTTGGGTGCAGTTTCCAATAAAACCTACCTGGAGCCACAAAACCTATTTGACTGCTCTAAAGAAGATAGTTTCATTACAGTTATGCTATGTATATAAGAACTGTAGTTTGTTGCATTTATGAAATAAAATAATTATTTTCTACTTTGCTCAAACTTTTCTTTTTTTAGATGTAGCCATGGTTAGCCTAACGGGGGTTGAGAGCTCAAAGTAACCAACCTGTCGGCAACAGGTGACGCAAACAATGCGGGACGCATATTTTGATCGACAAAATTAAAAAAATTAAAAAAAACAACCCCAAAATGTTTTATTTCAATGTTAAAAGATCACCTAAATCTCCCGAATCATAACTGTTACATTGAAAAAAATAACCAAATAGAATAAAAATTTCTCTAAATTACATAGACATTATTTATTCACATTATTTTTTCAAAGCCACAGAGCGCCACAGCAAAGGGATGAAAGAGCCAAGGGTTGCTGACCCCTGTCCTAGGAGCTGCTGGATGACTTTTAATGTGAATGTTTGTGACCAAGTCTTTCACTTTTAATTTTAAACTTTTACAGTTGAAATCATTAGGATGAATTTGGGAGGTAAAACAAAGACAGAAGTGTGTATTTGACTTAATTTATCATTTATATATAATTGATTCCATCACATCTTTGATCATTGATTGACATCATTGATTCCATCTCCAGTGGTTTCTATGATTTTTGCTCTGAGAGAGAGGAATATGAAAGTGAAATGAAGTGTTGGAATACAGTGAACCAGTTGGGATGAGCATCCAACAGACAGTCACATCTTATTTCATTGCTTTTTCATCTCCCGAGATAAAAGTGACATCAGTGAAACATTATATTTTACCAAGATACTTGTTTTTAAATTTAGTCTTAAAATGACACTTTTTTTCGCCAATAACTTCACTGAATACTTGTTTTGCCTTTTCATTCATTTGGGCTTTTCAAAACCAACGAACAGAATGACTGCATGTTAGATTACATAAATGCATAGATGGATTAAATGTTCTTCCTAAAAAAAACAAATAAACAAACCCTGAAGTGATCTGAAGTACTTGTAAAAATGTCAGCATGGTAAATAAAGTATTGGTGTCTATAAAGGTTATAGTAGCACTTTTAAAACTTCCTTTTTATTTCCACCTGGCCAATTTTTATGAACCCCACTATAATGGCTGCTCTGTAGAATTAATAAAGTCAGTACAAAATCAGTGTTATTTGGAATTCTACAGGGGCCTCACCCTGGTTTTGGTTAAAGGGAGTTTCTCTTTTCCTGAAAGTCTTTAATGGAGGCAAGGATTGAGAAGCTGGAGACCCATAGTGCCACATTCATTACACTGCAAGAATGTCTGTTAATGTGTATACAAACATGAAGAAAGGCCTGGCTGTTTTTTCATTTTTCATAGAAAATAGGCAGACATACTGCTCTTTATGAAACTCTCCCATAATCTGTGCTTCCCACTGATATCACTGAATGTGTAAGGTTTTTGAAAGGAGAATAAATTTCACTGGCTTAAATTGGGCAAACAGCTGATGGCTAAAGTGACTTACGATAACAGTGCTTACTAATTCAAATTCTGTCTTATTTTTCAGGGGAGTTTTCAGCATTCAAATAAGTGCTGCAGATCTCAGCAGCTTATCCCTCATCACTTCTCTAAACTCTTGTCTCCCTGTGGTGGATTCATTTATCACTGGAAAAAAAGAAAAACTTGTTTCAAAGAACGGGCCGTTTTCTTCTTCCATCACGCTGAAGAAGGAAACCTTACCTGAGGCAACAAAAAGCTGTGGAGCAGGCAAGCAGCCTCACACTAAACTGAATTAGGGAAGAAAAAAAGCAACTTGAATGACACAAAAAGGAAAAAATATCCATACCCAAACAGTTTTCTTGCCTGCTGGAAGGAAAAAAAGGTGAGAGGGAGGAGAGAGGGATGAAAACTCTTATGAGAATACAGGGTTCTGGGTGAAGCTCAACTAACAATTTCCTGCGCGGACAGGAGGGACACTGGTTTTCAGCTGATTCTTGACCTGCACTGGAGTGAGGGCAGGGGGAGAGCAGCCTCCTATCTAACAGTTGATATGGATGCTCAGACACATAGCCTGGTCAAGAGAAGAGCAGAGGTCACCCAACAAGGGTTAATCCCGAAGGAAGGTGACTTGAATATACATCTGTTTTTACTTTTTAATTTGTTTCTCATGTTTCAGATTTTTGCTAGCAGTTGGTAAGAATGATGAACTTTTTGTCTTTTGTTTCCTTTGATGAGAGGGTAGCTTCCCTCCAATTTGGCAGCACAGGCCTTCGCTCTGTGTTTATGTCTTTGTGCTTTATGGCGCCCAATTTTGAGAGACTGTATTCTGCTTTGTTTGCCTCCAACATATTTGGACACCTTTGGTAATGGAATAGCTGTGGAGAGATTTGCATGTGAGAGCAGGATAAGGTCCATAAACTATACTGTCCTTTGGAAGGAAAGATGCAAATGTTTTGGGTGATGAAGGTACATGAGAGATTTCCGGTTCCCTGTAAAGAACATAGTCTAATTTGACTAGTTATTTCATGTTCGTGTGAAAGTAGGTGAGATGGTTGTGGTTCTAGGTTTGTGGTTGAAGACTTGGTTTTGACCACAGAAGTGGTTCAGAGTGAGGAGCTTTACAGAACCTGGTCAAAGACAAGCCCCTGCCCTGCTTATGAGTGTGTACTTGTGACTTCCCTAAACTTCAAAAATACTTACCCCCCATCTTTGAACCAAAGCTGCTTCTTCTGAACCCCACCTCAAATCCTTTGTGCAGAGTGCATATCCTGTGATTGTTTTGGTCTGATCACGTGGCTTTAATATTGCACTCAGGTAGAAATGGGAGTCTGTTACTGCAACTGCAGCGTAATCTGCTGAAATGACCGGTGATCTGTTGGAGATTCCCTCTGATTATGTTCTGTCAGTCACATCTTTGACCTTCTCTACATGCATACACCTGTTCTTTTTTTATTCCAATGTGTTAGGGGTTGTTGGTGTCATAGATTCATTTTGTTAAAGTCATTGTTTGCCTTTTTCTGTACAGGCAGGCCTGCAGATATTTACTTATTTATGTGAATCTTATTGTTTCGTGAATTCATTTTCAGAGCCACTCTGAGTCTTTCTTTTGATGCTTGTTTTAGTCTTTGTAACTTATGTACTTGCACTTTGTAGGACAAATTGACAGACATGCCTTGACTTTTTTATTGAAATGACCGAGCATCTACCTAATGCACGATTCACCTGCAGGGGCTGCACTGTGAATATGTTGCTATGAAGGAAGTTTTCATCGGCACCCTTCAGAAGCTAGTGTCACACAGTATACACAGTACCATGCAGTGCAGTACTGTGGGCACTGGGGATAGCTCCCTGAATAAATCAAAGGTTTGAAGGTTAGGTGTAGAGCTGCAGGATCCATCCACACAACAAACTTCTTCATGTTCGTTGTGGCTTCTTCACTTTCTTTGTCCAAGGTCATGCTGCCATATCTTTCTCAGATTATTGGCTTTATTCTCAGGAGAAGTCCACCAGTTTCAGTGCACCACTTGTGTAATCCCTTGACCAGCAGAGTTTAGTCTTGCATATGTCCAGACAGGAATGGCACAAGTGGGAGGGGTCTGAACTAGGAGATGAAGGCTGGAGCTGACCACTGACCTGATCCTATTTACATAATAATTGGAGATATTTGTTGGTGTGACCATAATGTGGTGTTCTTCTGCATATGGATCTCACACTTCTTGTTACTATAATAGGCAGCTCATGTGTGACCTTTGGTAGACCAGTTGTCAAAACACTGCTCAAGGTTTATTTATTTGCTTTTTCTAGAGCTTTTTTTATTTGCTGAGAATTTCTTAAGGTTAAGGTGAACTGAGCCTGCGCAAACCTGAAGTCTTAGGAGCTCAAATGATGATGAAAACCCTGTGATATGTCCAGAAGGAGCAGTAAGTGCACTTTTGAATTGACAACTCCTATTGTCCTGGATCAAGAATTGTCCTTAAAAAAAAATAAATAAATAAGTATTGAACTTGAATGACACATCCTTGGTCCTCCACCAGTCTGTTGTTTGCTGCATAGGGAATCTGCTGTTTGTCAACATGGCTGGACCTGAGGAAGGAAATGGCAGTCTTTAAGTGTTGTATGTTGTATTTATTTTCCTGGTTTGTGTTTTATGAGAATACTATCTCTGATATACAGTATGTTTTGCTGAGGGAGGACACAGGAGGAAACACTGAGCTCTGTCACCTACCCTGCTGATCTCACTACACACCCTCTGTTAAAACAAACAACGCACAAATTTCTCTTTAGCATTGCCCTATAGTCACTTCCTTTAGTTTTCCTCTGTAATACCCCCTCCCCTTCCCTTGCCTGCAACTTAAACCAAACAATTCCTCTTCACTGAGAACTATCATGTCATGACAAACATAGAGATCTGTTTCATTTTATTTGGTTTCACATGTAAATAGGTGTACAAAGGAAATGTTGTCAGTTTGCTAGGAGGCATGGAGATCACAAATGTAACAAATTCTAAAAGTTCAAATAAAGATGAAGACATTTTGATAGGCAGACTTCCAAGGAAAATGGTGAGTGTAAAAAATATTTAAGGCTGTATTATAAGAAGAAAAAGCTTAATGTATTTGTTGTGAATATGAAAAACTGATATATTAAAGAAGTGCATGAAAACTGTTGCTTGGTTTGTCTGTGTACATCAATGTGATGTGTAATGATTCACTGACTTGTGAAAATTTATGTCCACATGTTGGCAGCATATACTTCTGTAAGGAGACAAGCGCACAATAATCAGTCTGAGCTTTAATACATATAGACGTCATGAGAGCTTCTGAGAGAAGGAAACATGGAATCAAAACGAGAACCAGGACCAGAACAAAACACATGGGAGTAGAAAGACACATATGAGATGACATTAAGACCAGGTCATTGATCATAGACCATGAGAAGTGCTGGAGAGAGTTCCATTCAACCTCACAGATGTATCAAAATGTGAAAATGAATATTGGAGAACAAAGTCGTCATCTTTCTACTAGAGTAAACCTTTGTAACTTACCCTAACCCTTTTTACCCTACTTTTAATTATAAAATGCTATGGTGAAAATTATGACCTTTGTGGTGTTAGGGTCAGTTTCAACGCAGTTATAAGATTATAAAACAATAAGTGCAAAAACTGAAATCATAAACGCTATCAGCCAACAGCCCGCAGCCATCTCCTCTTCCAACCACTTGAGCTTCAGTTAGGGGGTGCCCAGATAGCAAAATTACATTGAATCAACGTTGAAACCTGACATTGAAACGGAATTGAAAGCGCTCGTTATGATCGATGTTGAATCAATGTCATACTTTCAACCACGTCTGACACTGAATAAACACTGATTCAACCATCATCTAAATGGTATTATACATGTACATTTTAAACAAATATACAGCGGGTAAAATAAGTATTGAACACATCACCATTTTTTTCAGTAAATATATTTCTAAAGGTGCTACTGACATGAAATTTTCACCAGATGTTGGTAACAACCCATGCAACCCACACATGCAAAGAAATCAAACCTTAGATGTCCATAAATTAAGTTATGTGTGATAAAATGGAATGACACAGGGAAAAAGTATTGAACACATGAAGAAATGGAGGTGCAAAAAGGCACCAAAAGCCAAGACACCAGCTGAAATCTATCAGTAATCAGAAAGCAATCCTGTGCCCTGTCAGTGCAAATTAATATCTACTGGTTCGTCCTAACTGATGACCCATAAAAAGGTGTCTCATTTCCAAGGTGTCACACAAGAAACATCTCATGATGGGTAAAAGCAAAGAACTCTCTCAAGACCCTCGCAACCTTATTGTTGCAAAACAAATTGATGGCATTGGTTACAGAAGGATTTCTAAACTTCTGAATGTTCTAGTGAGCGCTGTTGGGGCCATAATCCAGAAGTGGAAACATCATTTCACCATAAACCGGCCGCGATCAGGTGCTCCACGCAAAATTTCTGACAGAGGAGTCAGAATTATCAGAAGAGTTGTCCAAGAGCCAAGGGCCACTTGTGGAGAGCTTCAGAAAGACCTGGAATTAGCAGGTACAATTGTTTCAAAGAAAACAATTAGTAACACACTCAACAGCCATGGCCTGTATACACACTCACCACGCAACACTCCATTGCTGAAGAAAAAACATGTTGAAGCTCATTTAAAGTTTGCTGCACAACATTAAGACAAGCCTGTGAAATACTGGGAGAATATAGTCTGGTCAGATGAGACCAAAATTGAACTCTTTGGATGCCATAATACACACCATGTTTAGAGGTCAAATGGCACAGCACATCACCCCAAAAACACCATACCAACAGTGAAGTTTGGAGGTGGGGACATCATGGTGTGGGGCTGTTTTTCAGCATACGGCACTGGCAAACTTCACTTAATTGAAGAAAGGATGAATGGGAAAATGTACCGAGACATTCTTGATAAAAATCTGCTGCCATCAACCAGGATGATGGAGATGAAATGAGGGTGGACATTTTTTTTTTTTTTTGTTCATGGTGTATTTATTGGAAGTTTTTTTTTTTTTTACACATATACAATACATAAAAAAAGATACAAAATAAGGCAATGAGGAAAATTAACAAGAATGATAACAGCACATACATACAAGAAAGAGAAAGAAAAGAAAAAAAAATAATAATAATAATATTAAAAATAACAATAACTGAGGAAAAAAAAAACTGCCAAGATATAAATAAATAAATGGGGGGGTGTCTCACATATACAAATCAAAGCACATTCCAGAGTAATTAGATGAGGAAGTTAACAGTCAGAGGCCACAGAGTAGATGTAAGATGCACAGCTAGCTTACAGTGTCTGGAGGTTGTAAATCAAGGCCCTCTACATGTAGAAGGAGCGGCTGCCAGATTTAATTAAATTTAGATACAGAACCTCTCTTTAAGTTTCGAATCCTTTCGAGTTTTGAAAAAATTAATATATCCCTAATCCACAATGATTGTGATGGCGGATGTTGTGATTTCCAGTGTCTCAAGATTAGACGTCTAGCAATCAAACAAAGAAAAGCAACAAAATCAGATTGGGGTTTTGATAATTTAGTGGAAGTGATAAGACACTCCGAATAGGGCCATAAGTGGACATGGCTCCAGAGTTTTTTGAAATACATCAGAGTGAGTAAAGAATATGGAAACCCAGTACGTATGCAAAGATGGACATGTCCAAAACATATGAATAAGAGTACCACGACGCTGTCGACATTTATTACATAGTGGGTCAATGTTGGAATTAATACGGGACAATCTGGTCTTTGTCCAGTATACACGATGTAGAAGGTTGCATTGAATAACCCCATGTCTGGCACATACAGATGATGACTGGACACGCAAGAGGATAGATTCTCATAAGTCAGATAAATCTAGATTCAGATCTTGGGACCAAGTAGTTAAAAGTGTTTGGTCAGATGGAGAACAAAGAGAGAGAGTTGCATCATACAGAGTAGATATTAACCCTTTCATTGTCATGGGAGCCTTAAGGATTGTATCAATCGGTGTATCTGCTGGATAATGTGTGGAAAATCTTGATACAACTTTCTGTAAAAGTCTCTTACTTGGAGGTATCTAAACAGATGAGAGTTCGGAAGATGACATTTCTCAGCCAGTTGCTGAAATGAAGCAAAGACACCTTCAACAAACAGATTTCTCACAGTACATATACCATTCTGAAACCACAACTCAAAGGCCTTATCCTGCATTGAAGGGGGAAACATAGGGTTTTTACAGATTGGCATACAGAGTGGTGGTATCTGAGCTCCAATGTGTTTACAAAACTGGTTCCATATTCGCAGAGTTTACCAGTATATTCTTGCCAGTCTCAAGCCTAATAGAAACAGGGAAGGAAGCAATAAGTGCAAAGAGAGAGGCTGAAG
This sequence comes from Remorina albescens, assembly GCA_034769265.1. Taxonomy (NCBI): domain Eukaryota; kingdom Metazoa; phylum Chordata; class Actinopteri; order Carangiformes; family Echeneidae; genus Remorina; species Remorina albescens. The sequence continues at coordinate 16,970,022 of CM068484.1, read as the reverse complement.
TGCAAGATGACGATCCCATCAGGCACCAAGCGGGGGGCTCATCATCTGCTCGCATCCAGTGCAGGATTGGTTGCATGTTGGCAGCCCAGTAGTAGTATAAAAAGTTGGGTAGTGCCATACCACCGTCTCTTTTTGTTTTCTGTAGGACATTTTTACGCAGACAGGGACCTTTTTTGTCCCATATAAACTCCAACATGGCCATGTCTAATTTGTGGAAAAAGGTCTTAAATTAAGGAATTTGGGGAGAATTTTAATTTTAATTGAATTGATTCTATCTGCCAAAGATAGAGGCAGTGACGACCAACGATGAAGATCGTCTTTTACACGTGCGAATAAAGTTTCGAAATTGGATTCAAAAAGTTTTTTAAATTTATCAGTAACCGCCACCCCTAGGTATGTAAAACCTTTCTTTGACACTTTAAAGGGAAGTGTTGAGAGCAGATTTGTGTCTGCAGCCTTATTGACCGGAAAAACCTCACTTTTATCAAGATTGAGTTTGTAACAAGAAATCTTTCTGAAACATTTTAATGTCTTTAGTATATGTGGAACAGATTCTGTCGGCTTGGAAATGAATAAAAGGAGATCATCAGCATAGAGAGATGATTTCTGAATATTTCCATATCGAGTAATTCCTGTAAACCCTGGAAGACTATGTAGAGCGATGGCCAACGGTTCAATAGCCGCAGCGAACAAGAGAGGAGTAAAGGGCCGTCCACACCAAGAACTATAACTATAACGATAAAATGCCAGCATCCAATGAACGATATCGTTGTATTGCTAGGTTACGTCAACCCCATGAGTGCTCGGCGCAACGGTCAGCAGTGGAGCAGAGATTCATTTATTCCAAGGGTGCGCCCGATTCCGTCCCAGATGTCCCTCTTCTTGGTGGCATCTTTATACAGTCTGTCATTCTTGTCATACAGAGCTGGATTTTTTTGTACCTCAATGATAAGCCTCTCTCCTACGTCGTCCGCCATGTTGAATGATTGTGTGAGTGACGTAGTGACGTGAACAACGTCTCGACCTGTCATTCCTGATGGATTTTGATTGGCTGTCAGTATTTTTATCATTCATCAAATCGCTCTGAAGGTGATCCGAATGATATCGTCCACCACTATCGTTGTCGTTATAGTTGTAGTGTGGACGCTGCCATCCACTTGAGTTAAGAATGATTTTTAGAACTATATATTTATAGTTATAGTTATAGTTATAGTTCTTGGTGTGGACGGCCCTTAAGAGGACATCCTTGTCTAGTCCCCCTATGGAGAGGGAAGCAGGCAGAGATGTCATTGTTTGTGTGAACTGAGGATAAAGGTGAGGAATAGAGAAGTTGTATCCAAGACAGAAAACCTTGACCAAATCCAAATCTGCTCAGATTGCTATTTGACCTATTCATTCACTGTAACATCTCTGTCTCATCTCTGGTCTCTGTCTCTCCCAGTTCCTTTCCTCTCTCTCCCTGTCCTCATCCTGCAGGTGATGAATCATCACCATCCCATGTTCCTGCAACGCCTGCTGCTCCCACATCTTCAAGAATTCCATACAGCATCATTCCTACAAACTTCATGCAGCATCATGTTCCTGCCTACACCTGTTTGAATATCCCCTCCTCCTGCTCTCTTTCTCTCCCTACTCTACCCAACTTTGCCCCCCCCCCGTGCCTCTCTCTCTCTCTCTCCCTCTCTCAACCCAGCCTGTCGAGGCAGATAGCTGCCCCCCCGAGCCTGGTTCTGCCGGGGGTTTCTGCCTCTTAAAGGAAGTTTTTCCTTGCCACCGTCGCCGACTGCTTGCTCATCGGGGGATCTGTTGGGTCTCTTTAAATAATTTTATAAAGAGTTTGGTCTAGACCTGCTCTATATGTAAAGTGCCTTGATGTAACTTTGTTATGATTTGGCGCTATACAAACAAATCTGATTTGATTTGATTTGATTTAACACCCTGGAAATATGTGAGCTTTGCACATAGATGGATGGAGACCACAGGAGAGGAGGAGGGAAGAGGAGGGAAAGAAAAGAAAAAAAAAAAAGAACACAAAACAACAGCTCCCAAATGAGCTGCATTCAAAAGCACCACTGTACCTTCCTGAAACTCCTCAAAAAGAAGCATTTTCCAGTTGCTTCAAACAGGACCATGTGATATTAATAGTAAACTTAACACAAGAACACTTAAAATTGAAAACGTCATACAAACTACACATTTTGATTCAAGGTGCAGTAAAAGGCTGCACAACAAAATGGATTGTAACACACGGAGTCCAGGGAGAGCAGATTGAGATAATATTGAGAACATGTTGTCAATATCCCCTCTTCCCTTACAATTATCTTAACACAAATGTATAAATGTATTAAATTGACTTATCAAAAACACACAACAGAGTAGTATAGAGCAGAAATGCTGAATCATGAAACTGGATGCAAAGAGCATAACAGAAGCAAGAGACCACCAATATTCTCCTTTTTCATTTATGATTTCACAGTAAACCTACCACCAGCTTTCAATACACGGGCTATGAAAGAAGCACTATATAGTGTTACCTATTGAGGAAAGTCCGCACCCACACAGTCCACCGATGACGCACCGTTACCAGGGACGGCAGAGTCGTCTGGAGGTACTGAGTGACGCCAAACAAAACGTTCAGCTGCCGACGGATCCTCAAAGCGGTGCCACTCCCCATTTAGCAGAATTATCCTCAGATGGCCGGGCTGAAAATATCCATAGTCCTTAAATGTGGTGTTGCCGTGCAGGAGCCGCTTGACTCCCATGAATGCTTCACACTTTTTCATCTGGGAAAGTCTGCACTCTCCTTCCCTCGTATTGTAGAGCATCACCGAGTGCTCTGGCTTTCTGAATAATAGCGACCCCGTCTTGGTAGTAGTGTAGGCTGATGATCATGGGCCATGGAGCCTCATCGGTTTTTGGCTTGGGACGCAGCGATCTGTGTGCCCGGTCAATCACCGGCAGAGAGTCCAGGTGCATAGTCTCGTGCAGCCACTTAGCCATCGAAGTAGCAGTCTGACTGCTTTCCATGTCCTCTCCCAGGCCAACCACTCTCACATTGTTTCATCTGGACCTGCTTTCCAGATCTTCACACTTAGCTTTCAGGGAAGACACCTCCTGGCCCAGGTCGTTACAGCCGTCTGCAAATCTCTGACAGAATCCCCACAAAAAGTGGTGGTGTTTTCGAACTCAGCAAGCCGAGTTGAATGGGAGTCTGCCGTAGCACGCAGAGCATTAGTGGAGGAGGCTAGCTCGGCTTGTGCAGATGATATTTCGCTTCGTAGGGATCCCGCCACCGAGTCGATATTCCTGAATAAATCGTCCTTCAGTATGTTCAACTGGTTGGTAAAAGTTGCCAGGCTCAGTGGGGTATCCATCTTAACCAGATGCTGGTCGAGTGTGGGTTGGTCACCATCATGGCCGCCTTTAGCTCAAGTATTCGGCATGGTTGCAGATGTAGGATACAGTGTTGGGAGAATATAAGTGGGTGGTTTGGGTTAAATATAAACACTAATTAACTGCTCTAACACAATTTTGCAGTGTTCATTGTAAAATATCAATCAATGTCTCACATGTCCGCGGAGCTATCTTCACTCACGTCTGAACAGCTTCATGACCAGAACTGGAAGCCGAGGGTGGACATTTCAGCAAGACAATGATCCCAAACACACAGCCAAGGAAACTCTCACTTGGTTTCAGAGAAAAAAAATAAAACTGCTAGAATGGCCCAGCCAATCACCTGACTTGAATCCAATAGAAAATCTATGGAAGAACTAAATATTAGAGTTCACAGAAGACGCCCACGGAACCTTCAAGATTTGAAGGTTGTTTGTGTGGAAGAATGGGCCAAAATCACACCTGAGCAATGCATGCAACTGGTTTCTCCATACAGGAGGTGTCTTGAAGCTGTTATTACACACAAAGGCTTTTGTACGAGGTATTGAATAAATTTAAATAAGTGTGTTCAATACTTTTTCCCCTTGTCATTCCATTTTATTACACATAATTTATGGACATCTAAAGTTTGATTTCTTTGCATGTGTGGGTTGCAAGGGTTGTTACTGACATCTGGTGAAAACTTTATTATTTTAGTTCAAAAAGACCTTTGTGTACTTTAATTTGAACCATGAAATATAAAATTTTAACATTTGAATTTGAACTAAAAAAATAACAGAGCACATTGTTTTGAGCTTCACCTTTATTCGGAAAACTCATGAAACAACAGTAACAACTGAAGTGAATTACAGAACTATTAAAATAATCCATCAGGGGGTAAGGGGCTACCCTAATTTTTGTTTGGAGTCCTCCTCAAACCTGCTCAATCAGGAGCATATCTGAGCCACTTTTTGACAGTGTTACTGATGTCAAGGTTGGACAGCTTGCGGTCAAACTGTCTGGCTCCAGCTGAAAGAGACAAGATTAAAAAATATTACATACAGTGTGGACAATGTGCTTAAACATTTTTAATGATCATTAAACATGATTGAATTATTCAGTCTACAATTTTTTGGTAGCTGTAATTCATGTGGCAGCTGCGAGTGTTGGCTGGATTGTGTTTATTTTAACTTGTCTATTGTTCCTTTTTTTCCTTTAAAAATAAGACATTCTGCTCTAATATTCCATAATGCGTGATTGGTCACTTGCTGCAAACACTGCCTCTTTTCATGTGAAGGCTCACATAGCTCCATGTGTAGCACCTAATAAATTGTTAATCAATAATGAAATTAACTGTCAAGTATTTTGATAATTGATTGATCGTTAAACAGATTTTTGGTTTCTGATTACTCATCTGACAGTGAACAGAATATCTTTATTGTAGACAAAACAAGACATTTGAGGATATCATTTGGAATACTCAACATTTTTGAAAATTTTCTGATATTTATGGATCAAAAATTAATTGTTAATGGAAATAATGAAAGGGTTTCCCATGCATTCATTCATTTATGACAGCCCACCACCAAACTCGCCAAACATGCAGTCTTTCATCAGCGTTTGGCTGAATGGCAGCTTATTTTCTTTGCCCACCCGGTTGAAAAAACTGGCCAGGGAGTTGAACAGGGCAGCTGACACCATCCGTCTTATCACTGAGTCTGAGGACATGCCCCCAACTAAAGCCAAGCAAGCAATCTAAAGAAACAAGAGGGAAAATGGTTATCATGATGTCAACTACACTAAAATAATTTGAAGCCACTGCTTATACTGTTGTTTTTGCTTACATTAAATGTACAGTAAGACAATATGCCACAAACAATATAGCACTCATATGTCATCAATACACACACATCAACCTCTGTTTCCATAAATTTTTGTACCTATAATGTTCTATGCAGTAGCAGAAGTGGTCAGTCAGGTTCCACCAGTTTTAAGCTTAACAGGCAATAACTGCATTTTTGAGCAAAGTGTAGCAGTCCCTATTGTAACAACTGATATGGAAAGGGCTGCTTTTCTCTGGCCAACACTATGCTAACCATTTAGTTAATACTGGGGGTGGGGAAAGTGATAGATTCTTGAATGCATTGCAATTCTCTTTGGAACAATGATGTCTCAATGCTAAAGGTGAATAATTAAGATTTTCTTTGGCATTTCATCTTTAGTGGACAGGGACAGTGTACAGGAATGGGGAGAGAGAGAGGGATAACATGCAGCAAAGGGTGAAGGCCGGAATCAAACCTGGGCCGCTGCGATTATGTGGGGTGCACTCCCAAAGCAACTTCACATTAACTACAGACAATAAGGTAAACAACTGTATCTCCCTCTCATGTCTCCTACATTTCTTATGGCAACATGTGTATGGCCTTGAGAGAGAGATGAGAGCTAGAGCAAGAAACAGGAAAAAAAACTGAATGGGCCCTTTGAAGTAAATGTCTAAAATAAATGCAAAAATTACTTTTCTGAATCTCAAATCTGGTTACAGTGCTCAGTGTAAATGAGTACACCCCCTTTGAAAAGTAACATTTTAAACAATACCTCAATGAACACAAAAACAATTTCCAAAATGTTGACAAGAATATGTTGTATATAACATCTGTTTAACTTATAAGATGAAAGTAAGGTGTAGTGTATTTTTCACTTCATTTTCTTTATTTTAACATCTAAATTTTTGTATTTTCTATTCTTAAGTCAAACAAGGATGTTTATTAAGGCCTTGTCAAAGGTTTCTTTACGATCCAGTGTAAGTTGAACTAAAGGAATGTGCCTTGGAGGTCAAACTGTTACCCATTTGCCTTCCTGATTGATACGGTAGAGCATGAGACACCACGAGAGATAGGATGAGGGGGTTTTATGCTGGCCCTAAAAGATCAAAGGCTTTGACCAGTGACCAGATGATATTTACCATTTTGTTGGAGGCTTCTTATTGGAAGAAGTGCCCATTCCGAAAACAGACAAGACATATAAATAGAGGGGTTTGGGAGACAGTAGGGAGGAGATCTCATATTGGCAGAGAGGCTCCAGGATTCGGCATTTTTGGCACTGTTTCTTTCTTGTCAATAAACTTCTTTTTGACTGCAAGTAAAGACGTGTCAGCGGTGATCGCTTCTTCACATCGGCATCTCAAGATACCACAAAGGTTAATAATTTAACTTATGTAACGCCCTTAAGTTACACACACACAAAGTAATCCTCAATTTTTCCAACAATGTTGAGCAGTCTGAATGAGTTTGTAGTTTTTGTAGTTCCTTATTTTCACCAGCCTTATCACCACCACCATTAGTCATACACAAGCGCTACTCGCGGTCAGAGTTCTTCGTTTTGTTCCCGCTCAGTTTTTTCCTCCACTGATGCCGATGAGAACAGACACACTACAGCCGAGAGAGCATGTTAATGTTAATAACTACATGAAAAGTGGTGAAAACTTTATTTGGTCTTGAGCTATTGATTACAGAGGGTATCAAGACCCGTTAGGAGGTTTTTGGGGTTGCCGAACATCGCCGTTTTATTGCGCTTTTATCGAGAAGAAAACTCCGGTAAGTATCAAACATTAGTGCTTAGCATAGCATGCTAGCGGCTGCCGACCATGGCTAATTACTCACTCATTTCATGAATATATCATTATTTTGTGTATCGCTATGCTTCTGAGACAATGTTTACCAGACCAACCAGAGGTATAAGAGAGTGTATTGAAGTTGATAATGTGGTTAATTTTGTGTTATGTGTGGAAAATATCTGTGCTAATCGAGCTAGTGCTATGTGTTAGCAACGGGGTTATTGCTATATGCTAGCTAATGCTACAAAGCTAAACCAGTTAGTTTTGTGAGCTGAAACATGCAGCCAAGAGCATTTGAGTTACTGAAACACGGTAATTTAATCTTTTTTTTTTTCTGAAAATGAGTTGAATGTGATTAAGTTCATGATTTGTGTGCACTATGCGGTGGTAAAAGCTGAAAACATTTAAAAATATTTCATATACACACCATTTTGTGTGTGTGGGCTGTTTATTTTATACCTGTATATGATGCATTGTCAGTGTGAATGGTTTACGTTCATTGATTTTAAACTAAAAAGAGGATAAATACTGTACAGTTGGTTTAGATAAATGCAGAAAAAAAAGAGATTAATAATAGAAAAAAAAAAACCCTGCTGCTCTAAGGAGGGTTTTGGTTTTTTTTTGGGTGTGTATGAAAAGATTCTGATGGCGAGCCAGAGCCTGGACCCGAGGAACGTGGAGCAGGACACCAGCTTACATGCGTGGAAGGTGTGACGTCGGCGGCAGCTTCATCGAGCATCTGGAGAGAGCATATGTATCACATCATACCGATAAGAAACAAAATCACACTACCCAGGTAGATGAACAATCACATGAACAATTACACAAACACACATTAAAGGACTAATACACACACTCACAATGAAGGGAAAAAGAACACTGACTAATCTGGACAATTGGCTTTTTTGGACTTAACTGGACTTTGTTTATTACTTTGGGGCCCATTTTTTCTATTTTATTTGCACTTTGAAAGGGTATAAAAAAAATTTTTGCTGTTATTTTTGTTATGGTTCGCTGAGGTTTACATTTGTAAATTCCAAGTTGATTTCTGTTTTCTTCATATGGAGGAATAAAAATTTAGGTATAGTTGAACTACTTTAATGTGGTACAGTAAAGAGTGGCTTCCTGCCAATAAATAACATTTTTTTGTTACTTCTTCAACTGTTGTCTGCGTCTAATATATCCTTCTTGAGCGAATCTATATCTTCTGATTTGGCCTAAACTGAAAGTACATGACAGTCACCTTAGTTCAAGTACAGTAGATAGTATTCCATTTGTTACACTTACACATTTTTCAGTTTTACTCAAATTAGGGTGATGCAAAAATGAGTACACCCCACAACAATAACTGCACATCTAGTACTTCGTATGGCCTCCATGATTTTTAATGGCAGCACCAAGTCTTCTAGGCATGGAATGAACAATTTGGCGACATTTTGCAACATCAATCTTTTTCCATTCTTCAAGAATGACCTCTTTTAGAGACTGGACGCTGGATGGAGAGTGATGTTCAACTTTTCTCTTCAGAATTCCCCACAGGTGTTCGATTGGGTTCAGATCCGGAGACATACTTGGCCACTGAATCACTTTCACCCTGTTCTTCTTCAGAAATCCAACAGTGGCCTTAGAGGTGTGTTTAGGATCATTGTCATGTTGGAAAAGTGCACCACAACCAAGGGCACGGAGTGATGGTAGCATTTTCTCTCTCAGTATAGAGCGATAAATCTGTGAATTCATGATCCGATCAATGAAATGCAGCTCCCCAGCACCAGCAGCACTCATGCAACCCCACATAACAACACTGCCACCACCATGTTTCACTGTAGGTACCATGCATTTTTCTCTGCCTTCCTCACCTTTGCGACGCCATTCAGTTTTGAAGCCATCAGTTCCAAAAAGATTTATCTTGGTCTCATCTCTCCAGAGTAGAGTCCCAGTCTCTTCATCTTTGTCAGCATTGGCCCTGGCAAACTCTAGGCAGGCTTTTTTGTGCCTAGACTTTAGTAGAGGTTTATTTTGTGGATGGCACCAATGCATTCCATTCCTCTGCAGTGTACACCGTGTTGTGTAACGGGAAATAGTCACCCCTCACCTGTGGTTGATTCTTGTTAAATTAGACATTTGCAGTCTAAAATTTAGCTTTGCCCCAGAGACTTTCAGTGAGGTGCACTAATTTTTGCATCACCGTAATCCAAATAAAACTGAACCTTACTTTCATGTTATAAGTTAAACAGATGTTATATAAAACTTATTATTGTCAACATTTTGGAAATACTTTTTGTTTTCATTGACATATTTTTTAAAATGTTACTTTTCGAAGGGGGTGTACTCATTTACGCTGAGCACTGTATATGTCTTCGAAGACGTTTTGCCCCTTATCCATCAGTTCAGCTTCATCAGTCTGACAAGACTAGCCATTATTTAGTCTTGACACGCATGAATTGATGAAGCCACTTGAATAGGGGGCAAAATGTCTTCGAAGACATAACTAAGTTTGGTTGCCTTTGATTTAAATCTCTGAGATAACTATGATCTGGATCATTCAGAACACCCACAAGCACTTTTCTGATTAACCTATTACTTTTATGGGCAGTAATTAATAAAGTAAATAAGTCACTATAATTTGTAATCAATTCTAAGTAATTTGCCAGACACTGGTCTCTACTGCACATGCTCTACAGGCACTGAAAGGTAGGCACTCACCAAGATAAGGGTGGCTGGCTTGGTGTTGAATTCAGGAATTGAAAACTATTTCTGGTGACTGACTCACACAAACCCAAGTCGGTAGAAGGAGTTGTATAAACCATTATAGAAATTGTTTAAAAAAGTAGCAAGAAGCTGCACAAATAAATGAACCGTGTATAGAAAACAAATTCTTTGAATCATCGAGATGCATTCATAACTTTTATGATTGAATCCTGAGGCACTCAGAGATTCCCAGAACTAGTTTTTACTGTGCTGTGATACACAAAAAGCTGTTATAAAAGCATATAGAAATAGCTATAACACAGGCAGTACACTGTAAGGTGTTCTCAAAATATTGCAGTTCAGTTTGTCAAATTACCGTGTTTTGACGGACTGTTTCATTTTTCAGTGATGATTCTGCCTCATCAAAGTCATCTCTATTCATGATTGGAAGCCCAATGGGGGTCATCCCAGGGGTTGTGGTAAGCGCTGGTTCCTGCCAGTTCTTTTTCAATGAACTGCACATCTCTTGACACTTCCTTTACCACAACTACTACTTCAGCGAGCATTGCGGTCATTTTCTTGATGGCAAGGTCTAAAGAAAAAGAAACAGAAAATTGTTAGTAAGGGAGAAAATAAACAACTTGCAAATTACTTCTGAGAGCAAAACAATTTGAAATTGACTTGCCTTTCAAAAGCTGCCTGCTGTTTTGACCTTCCATCTGTATGGTTATATCTATAAAATACAAGCACTTTACATTACACATATCTTCATAATAAAAAGCATTTTTAAATAAATAGATAATAGTGGGCTTTTATTGTGGAGAAGTGGTAGGAAATTTTTTTTTGCCACCAAATTAGTGAGCATTTATAGCAAACTTCTCCAACAGTACTGCGGGGAGGAAGAGCTTTTTACAGCAGCTCCTCTGACCACCACACAAGACATGCACATCACAGGTTAGAGACACATCATTAAGCAGGTTGTCCTGTTGTAATGGACAAACAAATTCATGCCGTGTTGGGCTGATTCTCCAAGTCAAACAGTAGGGCTGGGCCCAGCATGTGTTTAATAAATTGTGATTGGTAAGGAGTGTAATGGCATACCATTTTGTGCATGTTGACAGTGATTAAGAGGAGTGTATTGCCCTGAGCTGTATCCCACCACATCTGTTGAAACAAGAAATTAAAACTATAATTACAGTTACATTTAGTTTGGGTGCACTAACAAAAAAAAGGGTTAGGGTTGTCATCATTTGGTGAGCACAATTTCATGCCAGAACGTCCTTGCTTTGGGATCTGCAGCGGATGGTACTACCTGGGGATAGCTCCTGGTATCCCTGATGGAACAAACTAGCAAATGTTCATGGCAGTTAAGTTATTGGTACATGATATTAATTGATTGAATTAATTTTCTCATGCTGTGTACCACAAAGGTGCCCATATATTTTCTTTTTCACTATTCTTCTTAGAACAAACATAAGCTCTCTTAGACTGGAGTGAGTAGCATTTAACTAAAAAATAAAATATAGACTGACCCAAAGTAATGCTGCTTAGTCATCACTTATGGGCTTCTGTACATGTGTGGTGGTGACTGTCTGCAGAGACCCTGCCCTCTGCTTGTATTTTGATGTTTTGGTTGACTCAAGACGGCTCTGGGTGGACGCAGACATAACAGTAAAAAAGAGAAAGTACAACTGCAGGTGAGGTTAAACACCAAGTCAATAAAGCTCATTAACGATGGTAAACCCAGGGTTGGATATCATCCCCTTTTGGGCACTTATGGAGCGGCTTGAGAAGAACAGTGACACAGAATGTTGTGTGTAAAAGGTATTAATGAAACAGCCACTCAACTTGATCTGGTACTGACTGCATACTATAGTGCCCTCGGAAGAAATCTAAAGCCAGGAAAAACAAATGCTAAAATATGTAGACAAAAACAAGGTTGACTTAATTTGCTGACTGAGTTTTATTTTCTCTGCATTTAATTAGTAAATTGTGGTTATTAATAAGAGGGCATACCGTTTTGTGCATATTGAAAGTGATCAAGGGGGTAGTACTTCTTTGAACTGGATCCCACAACATCTGTTGAAACAAAAAACTATAATTACATTTAATTTTATTTTGGAAACACTAAAGATGCTGCAGATCTAACCCAACTGCTGCAGCATCTTACGACCATGGAGATGGGAGATTCTACCTCCTGTATTTTAATTCTTGATTCAGTGGTACCCTGAGCAGATCCTGATTGTAAGGCATCACTCATAAGAACGTTGTTCAATGTGGGCAAGAACTTTCTTCCCACTTAAAAGAGAGGGGAGGAAGAGAGACAGACAGAGGGCGAGAGAGAGCGAGAGAAAGATGGGAGGGGCTTTAAAGAAATAAAATAGCAGCATGCCATGAATCAGATTTTACAAATTAACGCATTATGACCTTTGATCTCATCACAATTAATGCTTACAGTTCTAATCAATATTTACAATTATGTAGTAACTCACCATTTTGACCACAATGAGGTGATTGGGTTAGGGTTAGGTTGGGGGACAAAAAGCTCACTGTACAATAAATACTGAGCAGCACTGGTGCAGGTGGCATACTGTCCTCCATTATTTCCTTGGAGTTAAGGTTAGGAATTGTGGGGGTGGGGAAGAGAAGGAGAGGGGGAAAAAGGAGGGGGGGGGGGAGGAAAGGGAGAGGTGGAGGTTAAGGTTAGAGGTTGAGGTTAAGGTTAGGGTTATTGGTTAACGGAGAAAGAAACAGACGACAGAGAGAAAAGAAAAAAAAATAACACGAAGATAAAAGATATACAAATAATACCTTTCCCCTAATTAAATGTTAACAGGCAATACCGTATTCCCTCAGATCCTTCAGATAAAAGGTCAGTATTTTCTTTCAACGAAATGTACATGATACATGGATAAAAGAAATTTGGAAAGTATACAAAGAGTAAAAAAAGTAAAACATAAATAAAGTGCTTATGTTAAAAAACACATCATATCTTGCTCATGCATAAAATGAAGTAAGTTAAAATCTCATGCAATAAGAACACAAAGTTTAAAATAATAAATATATGCAAATAAAATATGGGGTAAGAATTCATATTTAAGACACATTAAAAGGAAAGTAAGAAATAAAACGTACATAAAGTTGAGAGGATAAAAAGAAAATCCATGTATTGGTTTTATTAAAAGAAAAAAGAGGGACCATATCTATTTTGTTTTTCTTCTGGGTGAAGGCACTGTCGAGGGTATTGAATTCTGGGTAAAAAATAAAAAATAAAAAGGAGGGGGAGGTGAAGAAACTTTATTAAATGATAAAATATAACATATTGTATTTTTGTCGGAATCACATGTTGGTGACGTCACTCGGGCAATGTGTGACCCAGAAGTTACTGTGACATCACTTCCTTATTGTTCCCGTAGTCCGAGGCATACGGTGGTTCCGTTTCTTCTCAATAATAAAAAATTTATAAAACCATTCTCGGGACAAAACTGGTAAGCCTGTATATTGAAGATAAAACAGTAAAAGCCTTGGATCATGGATTAAAAGAAGGATGAATGATTTTTCAGCCAAAATAAAGAGTGGGTCAACGGCTACCTGTTAGCCCCGCCGGATCGCTAGAAGATAAGTCCGCTATATCCAGTAAGGATTATTTTTATTAGTAAAATAAGTGTCATAGTATATTTACAATGATTAAAATATATATGTACAATACACAGAATGAAAAAGTAGTTTTTCTAAAAAGTTTATAGTAATGAGTGCTTTTTTGTTTTTTTTTTATAAAAAATATATAGCAGTTCCTTGGTCGGTGATCGGGGGGCGTGTACTGGACAGGATAGAGCTTGTCCGAAGTAGCGGTGGGTCCGTTATTTCAAGACATAGTGGATTGATAGAATTAAAAATATTGATCCATTTCTTTTCTGTTCTCTTCCTTTGAAGGGTTGGCCAATCTCTTCTGCTCTCCAGACCGAAGGCTTGTACGTTATCAATAGAATGTAATTGGAAATGTGCATATAGGAGGCATTCCTTACTTCCTTTCCTGATTTTGTATAGATGTTGTTTTAATCTCATCTCCAATGTATTTTTGGTTTCCCCAATATAGAGTTTTTGGCACCGTCGGCATCTTATGCCATAGACCACATTTGTGGTTTTTAGATTAATGGTTTGCCAAATTGGGGCACTCTTACCCATCAGAGGATTGGTGAGGAATTTAAGGTGAGTGAAATATTCCATTCTGCGCGGGGCTTCACTCTTCATCTTTGAATGCACCATGGTATATTGGAGATTTTTATTTCTCATATATGCTGAGATGATCTTAAAATCTCTTAAGGCTGTGTTTTCTTCCTGGTCATGTTAGAAAAAGGCCTTAAGTTGGGTGCCCAGTTTACCAGTGGTCTGTGAGTAGGTGGATACAAAGGTTATCAAAGATTTGTCATCCCTTATTTTCTGGGAAGTGCCTGACCCGGAAAACAGTTCTCTGATCTCAGTTCTAATGTACCTCAAGAATCTCTTGGTGTAACCCCGAGATGCCAGAGCTGTGTAGAGTGTGTGTATGGCCCTATCTACATCCTCTTGAAAAGTACAGATACTGTAAAAACGGATCAGTTGTAATTTGATGATGCCCCTGAAAGTATGTTTAGGGTGAAAGCTGGTTTTATGTAGTAGAGCATGTCTGTCAGTGTCCTTAAACCATACTCTTGTTCCCAACATTTTCCCCTCTGTTATGTCCGGAATAAACAATACCTGTGTGTCCAAAGACTCTAGCTGTTCATTTTGTATGTTATGTGTGATTTTGATGGCAGAATGGTGTGTGTTGAGGATGTCCAGGAAGGTCTGGAAGTCATCCCTGGAACCAGATGCCAAATATGTCTTCCAGATATCTTAAGTACAGTAAGGGTAAGGTTTTACATTTAAGAAAGGAAATTTCTTCCCAGAGGCACATATATAAGTTAGCATATACAGGGGCAAATTTTTTGCCCATGGCTGTGCCATGTATCTGTAAATAAAATTTACCATTGAATTCAAAATCATTACAAGTGAGACTGGGTTTCAATAATTGTAGAAGGGCCTGGTTCGGACGGGTAGAGTCTGGGTATGTGTTGAAGGCTTTTTGTACAGCTTTTAATCCTAATTCAGTGTCTATGTTTGTATACAATCAGGAGATGTCAATGGAAAAAAGGAAAGCTTCCAGAGGTGCTCTTATTGCTTTGAGTTTTGCTACAAAGTTGTAAGTGTCCTTAACATAACTGTCATGTTTTTGAGATTAGGGGTTAATGTAGTAATCTATGAATTCTGCTACTCTGTATGATTCAGATCCACAATCAGTGACTATAGGACGGCCTGCTGGCACTTTAAACGGGACTTTCCAGTTTTGAGGATTTTTGTGGATCTTGGGTAAGAGATAAAATTGTCTAGTCCTTGGTTCATCTGGTCCTAGGAGATAATTGTATTGTTTTATTGTAATGAATTTATCATTCAGCAATTGTGTAAGGATTTCTTGCATCATGGATCTGGTATTGTCTTGGATGGGTTGGGGTAGAGGAACATAGTGTTTGTTATTGTTGAGTTGTCTATTTGCCTCTAATAGGTATTGAGATTGTCCATAATGACAATCTGTGACCCTTTGTCCACCGGTTTGATAATTGTGTCTTTATTTCTGCCCAGTGTTTTAAGGGCCTTGTGCTGTTCTTTGGTCAGGTTGCACCAGAGCGGGGGTTGTGACCTGAGGGTGGAGAGAGCCTGAGTGTCCTTTTAAATTAAGGCTTTGATGCTCTCAGAGGCCCCTTCAGCGAGAGGAGTCCAAGTGGAGGGACTGATAAACGGTAAATAGGAGAAGTTAGAATTATACTTAAAGTAATTTAGTATTCTCAGCTGTCTATGGTATTTGTACAGGTCCCTGTGGAGTTCCCTCCAGTCCAGTTTGGTGGGAGTAGGGATAAAAGTTAGGCCCTTCTCCAGTACTTCCGCCTGCTGGGTAGAAAGTATAAAGGAGGAGGAAAGTTTCATGACATTGCAGTGAGGGGGAGTAGTAATGGAACAATTCTCCCCTATGAAAAATTTATTTGGTCAAGCCAGAACTCTAGAATCCTAGATGCTGTCTCCTTTGTCCAGTGGACCAGACCATTTGGTTCTGTCTTAAACAGAAGTCTGTTAATGTCTGGTAAGTACAGGCATTTTTGTTGTATGGTGTTATTTAAAATTGTCAGACGTTCCTGTTGTATTTTATTGAGTTTCTCTGAATAGTTGATAAGGGGGACAAATATTTGAACTTTTGGAAAAAGTGTCTCGCAGGTTTTCAGTAACTGTTGTAGCTGTTTCCATATGATGGAAGTGTTACGTCCTTTCAGGCAGTTATTGAGCCCTAGTGATAGAACGACTCTCTCAGCTCTCAGCATAGAATTCTTTTTTAAGATTTCCTTGATGTGGAGGAAGGTAGCGCCAGGGAAGCTGTCCACTTGGACTTGCGGGTTAGTAAAAGAGGGAATACGGGAGAGGTTAGAATTTTTTATAATAACTACAGGTTTGCAAACATTAATGGACCATTCTGAAATCTTTCTGAAGGTATAGGGGTGTCTAACTCAAGACGAGTGTTCTCAACGGACTCCTCATCGAGTTGAGTGATATTGTTAGAAGGGGATTCAGATAGGGAGTCCTTTGGATATTGTACATCCTTAGAGGTATCACCCATCATCACGCAACCTTCACCTTCTGTTCCTTCCTTTGAAGATGTCCATTTTATCACTGTCTGAGCCTGGTGCTGATCCTGGATTGAGGGAGACCGAGAAATTATGGAGTTACTGCATGGTAAGGCAACATTACTGTAAATAGTTGTATTATGATCCACGGGTTGGGGGGTAGTTAACACCCTCTCTTCCGAGGCTCCCTGGTCTTTCAACGTCTCTCTCTCTTCTCCCTCTGTTCTAGTTGTCCCATGGGCCCAGGAGAGGTTCTGGTCAGAACCAGTGGTTCCACTACTGAGGGCACTCCTTGTAGGAGGGGAGGATCTCCTTCCTCATCCGTGGAGTCCCTCCTCAGGTAAAAAGGAGATTTTTTTAAGCGATTCAGGTATATGTTCCAAGTCCACTGTAACTGTTCTAAGGTGGTTGGTTTGTTGGACAGATTGTGGTTCTGAACTATCAGGCTCAGTAGGGGTTGGTTTATCTCTCTCAGTTTGAACCTGCATCTGATTAGATGAGGTAGGTGTTTTCACCACCTCTGAAAAGAGGAATGGGCCGGAGGATTCTGTTCTAATTGTGAGATGTGTTGTCATCAGAGGGGGAAAGTCCTGATCTGACCACTGGGGTGGAGTGTTGGGAGTTGGAGTGGGTTCTTTATGGATCATTAGTTTTAAGGTAATCACAGAACTATCAGTAAGTCTATTTTTATATCGAGTCTTGCCCCATGCTACCGCTTTGTTAAAAGCTTCCTCATTCCAGACCTTTGTTGTTTCTAGTCCTTTCGCAATTACCTCATCATAGTGAGTTATTAGAACTTTTATGATCTGCTCCAGCCAGGTTATAGTGTTTATTCTGACTTTTTCCAGAGTCTCCTAGTTTGGGGAAGAGGGTTTGATGAAAGCCGTCAACTTGTTGACTTTCTTCATCATCCCTTGGGGAGCTGGAGAGGTTGTGTTGAGGATTTCTGAATGGTGAATTGCTTGGAGCATTTTAAAGTAAGTTTTGGTTAGGCTCCCATTGGGAGTTGTTTCCAGATTGATGTTAACCTTTTGTGTTGGGCTTTTTAGGTTTGATACTATGTCCTCTTACCCTATTTTTAGACTAGTTCCTGTTGCTCTGTAGAATGAAGGCCATGATAAAAAAAAAAGAAGGGGGGAACCTGAGGATCACTCAAAGGTCCCTGGATACTGAAATAGAATGAAATAGTTAAATGGTTGCTATGAAAAGCAATAAAAGCACCAAGAAAAGGGGAAAGGTTTGTACATCCACAAACAATAAAAAGATAATAGAAATACAGAAATACCATGTTAAAAATACTGCAACAAACCTGTACAGGGTTTTCTCCAGGATCAGGAGTTTTAAAGTACTTACGTAATTCTTATAGGTGTGGTCCTCACAGTCAACTGAGTTGCCCGAGGTGGGCCCTGGGGAACTAGTAGTTTTATATTGTATGTATAAAAGAGGCGGCTTTAATAATCCAAGAATCTTCTTCCTTTGTAGAAGGCAACGGATGTATCTCCTAGCCGGGCTTCCACAGGGAGAAGGAGTATGGAAATCTCCAGGTAATTTTTAGTTTTCCACAGAGAATGTTTTTTCAGTGTGCACACCTGAAGTTTTTTAAGTTATGTGGAATTTAGTTGGTTTTAGTCCATACTTACAGCTGTACTCTTTGTGTTCTTCTAGGTCCTGCAGGAGGTTTTTTATTCAGTTGACCGGTGTCCAATGAAAGTATTCCACAATAAAAGAATGTTCCTTGTTGGTGTGACAGTGAATTAATTATGTTAAAAGAAAAAACAAAAAGAAGAAAAAAAAGAGGAAGAGAACTCCCTATAAAAAATAATTAAGAGAATTAAAAGAGATCCCGACGTTTCGCCTGTGTCGGCTTCATCAGGGGCTGTGTTTCGGGTGTGGGAACTAGAAATTTAAAAAATGGGGAGGTTAGACCACATGATCCTGGAATGGATTGTGATTGGGCTATATTATCCTCCCTGCACCCAGCCCAACCATCCATCCCCAGAGGGGGGTGGACAGGTGCCATATCATCCCAAAGGCTGTCCAGTTAGGTTACAGGCAGTGGGTGTGAATATTGATTTGATCCCATACTCAAAGAAAGATAAAAGAAGGGGGTGTTTAAGACAAGGAATGTATATTTTTTATTAAAAAATTTTATATATACATATTTCAAATTTTAAGGCGGTAGATGGCCAACCAGGCACTGGCAAGGTTAGGTTGGGGGACAAAAAGCTCACTGTACAATAAATACTGAGCAGCACTGGCACAGGTGGCATACTGTCCTCCATTATTTCCTTGGAGTTTAGGTTAGGGTTAGGAATTGTGGGGGTGGGGAAGAGAAGGAGAGGAAAAATAGGGGTTAGGGTTAGGGAGAAAGGGTAAAGGAGGGTCATCCCTGTGAGGGGATTTTTGATTTTTTTTATATGAAATTAATAAAAATGGATAAAATAATCATAATGAAATAAATCCCCTTTAAAATAGGCCTTTGGAATGTGTACCGGCGTGACGTTTCGACCTGGATGAGGTCTTCTTCAGGCTATAGGTACGCATCCTCCCCCCCCCCAGAAAAGTAAAACAAAAATGAGGAGAGCTGCTGTGCTTGGGCTTTCATACTCTCCTTAGCTCCGCCTCTTTTAGTTCCAGTGGTCTTTAGAGTTTAGTTTTGTGTTTTAGATTCCAATTCTTTTGATGTAGTTTTAGACCCTTATTTATTCCAATTATCAATTTTAAGTGAAGTTTAATAATTTTATTATTATACAGGTAGGTATTTTTAGGTTTTTAAAAGGTAAGTATTACAGTTTTATAATGTGTTTTTAATCATTTTTATTCCAAAGGTAAGTTTTTTAGGCTAAGTATTACGGTTTTTAATGTGTTTTCATTCCACAGGTAAATATTAATTTTCATAATCCAAAGATGAGTATCCAATTACGTCCCAATGATTTTTAATAAATATTTTTAATCCAATTGTGTCTGTTGTTCATTTGAATTGCCATATTAATAATCATAACTACCCCTCCTTTTCTCCTTCCTTGTCTTTCCTATCCATCCCACTTTGTTTCCTTCAACTTCCTCCCTTCCTTCTTCTCCTCCTTGTCACCCCCTCGCGTTTGGCTTCACTAACCTAAACCACCTCTTCTTAGCCTCGGTCCTGTCTGACTCCCATGAAATATGAATATGAATAGGTCCTTAGCAGGTTCTTCCTATTCCCACGGACAGTGAAAGAGCTTTGACGGGGCATTCTTCATCCCGGAGCATAATAATAATGAGTAGGGTAAATCAGACAGCGGACATCCAAATTGGGTTGGAATTAGGGTTGCGGGATACTAAGGTTAGGGGAAGGATAAAAGGACATGCCACTGCAGAGCGGTGGCATGGACTGTGCACACTCCATCCAGCCCCGTGAGGCATCATTCCTAGCCCCCATAAGGCCTCGTGGACGTTGTTTTCCCAATCTACTGATTAAGGTCCCCTTGACTCTCTGTCCTGGGGTCTGATTCAGGCCTGATTGTGTTTTAGGACAGAGGTTGGCACAGAATGATGGTTGTGCTCTGTGTTCCTGTATAGGTGTTAATTTGGGGTCAGACGGTAGGTTAATTGGGATTATCACTAGGTCATCCTAACAAAACATGTCATTCAGACAAAAAGAGACAAAAACATTAAAGCACAATTAAACAAGGGGAGACATTAAGGTTCAAGTGCTCCACCCAGTGGTTGAGCATGGCCTCTGCTGTCTCCTTCGACCAGTGAACTTTGTCATCCTCAGTGCTGAATTTTGAGGAGGGGAGCTGGGGGATGGAATTACAATATTTAATAATATATAATATAATAGTATCTAGTCTAGTGAAGGAGTTTAAATGTACCAAGGTTAGGACAGAGCTCCTGTTATCTGGGAGTAAAGATGTGGTTGTTAGTAAGGTGGTTCCAAACCCAACCAAGGGGAGAAAATGGAATCCAAGAATGGCAGTGCAGGAAGCAAAAGCAACCCTTAGGCATACAGAGATTGTGGGTAATGTACAAATAGGCAGGGGAGGCTTGGGGCTTGGCTCAGGCAAACCGGTGTGGAGTAGAGCAGGTCCCAAAGAGAAGAGGAAGCTAGTTGTGGAGCAGGTTCGTAGACAGGAGGAAATATTAAGGAGTGCAAAGGCAGTGGCTCAGGCTAAGAAGGGACAGTGGTTGAACTGGGAAGGTGTAGAGAATAAAAAGCTTAGTTGGAAAGAGCTGTGGAATATGGAGGAAAGTAGTATTAGATTTTGGATAGGGGCAACATATGATGTATTGCCAACTCCCTAGAACCTAAAACTCTGGGTAAATGGAGACCCGCTATGTTCATTGTGTTCAGGTACTGCAACTTTAAAGCACATCTTGTCAGGTTGTAAGGTTAGTCTGTCGCAAGGACGATATACGTGGCGACATAACCAAGTTTTAAAAAGCTTAGCTGCAGGCATTGAAGATATACGGAGGCAGGCAAATTTAGGAGGGTCTAAGTTAGAGAGAGTTGCTATTCAGTTTGTTCAAGAGGGAGGAAAGTTAATAAGACAGCAAGGAGGCAAGGTCGCTTAGAAGATGCCAGTGACTGGGAGATGCAAGTGGATTTAGGAGGAAAGCTTGTTGTTCCCCAGGCCTGATATAATTTTGTGGTCTAGGAGTAGAATGAGATTATATTTCATAGAGCTGACTGTTCCGTGGGAGGATTCAGTTGTAGAAGCGTATAAAAGGAAAAAACTTAGGTATGCAGACTTAGGGGCTGAAGCTGAGCAGCGAGGATTGAAAGTTAAGATTTGTCCAGACGAAGTAGGATGTAGAGGGTTTGTAGCAAGGTCTGTTGTCTCTTTGTTGAGGGAGTTAGGAGGAAGGGGACAGAGTGTGAGGAAAATAGTGAAGGAAATGTCAGATGAGGCAGTAAGATCCAGTCAGTGGATTTGGATTAGAAGAAGTAATAGTAGCTGGGGGCCCAGCAGGGGGAGCACTTAGGATAGACAGACTCTTGAGAGAAGCAAGGAAGAAATGCAGGAAGAGGAAGTGTACTTAAGTGGAAGGTGTGGCCTGTGTGAGCCTCTTTGACACCATGTGGTTACTCCAGGTGAGTTGGTTTGTAATGGTTTGATTTGGCTTGTGTCTTTCTTTGATTACAGGACAATTTAGGTGAGTCTATTTGCTGAATCTGCTAGTGTAGCTAGTTGTGTGTATCTTGTGTATCTTGTCCTCCACCTCCTGCACCCTCTATACTTTCATTACCCCCTACCCGAACCAGGGTCTGTATCCCATCCCTACTTTTATCTCCACCTCTTCTATTTCTCCCCCCTTACCCGAACCAGGGTCTGTATCCCCAACCCGCTTTTATTGGTGCAGTTGGTGAGAGGTCGGTGTAGTTGACGGTAGTGCTGTTTCAGATAGTTGTCTTGGTGTGAGGAGCGGTGATAGCTGGCATTAGGGGAGTGACTCTGGGACGCCAGTGATCACTGTGTAGCCTCCTGGAGGTGTCGGTGGACCAACTAGATGAAACACCGGTGAAAGGAGGTTCCCACCTGATGACCCCAAAGACATGTTAGTTATCACTGCTCACTGGGTTAGTTAGATATAGTTATCTTTAGGGCACGTAGGGCAGATCGCAAGGTTGTTGTTAAGGCTAGGGAGTTAGTCACCGAGTCCGGTCCTTTTTGTAGCACAAATTTGTGTTTACTCTGAATTTGTTCACCCGCTCCAGATTCCTCTTTTGTGGCAGAGGGAGCTCCTGAGAAAAGTTGATCAGAGGCCCTGTAATATGTGTTTGGGGGAAGTGTCTCTTGGCTGCTCTCAGGGCCATTTGGAGTTGTTTGAGGACTGTGGGTGGGGTCTTCTGGGACCTATGATTTAGCCCAAAGGCCAAGATAATGGTGTGTGGGGTCTGAAAACAATTGGCCCTGGAGAGGATGACAGCTGCATGTTTGAAGTTGGACCCTGGATAGCTGTCCACCTGCAGCTCTTTCATTTTGAATGAGGGGCACCTGGCCAGGTTATAGTCCCCTATGATAAGAACTGGTTGCATAATTGTTAGGCCCCAGTCCCTCATTTTTTTTCTTGGTGTGCATGTGTCTGATGGGTCTGCGGGAAACAGCTTTTAAGGGGGAGGTGAAGGGGGATGACAAGAGTGAGGAGTCCTGACTCACTCGACTGTCATTTTGGGGTTGTGCAATGCTCTCTGGTGGTCGATGAGAGATCTGGGCCGGTGGATTGGAGCTGGTGACAGGTCGGGAGAGTGTGGGTGTTGAGTGGATCCGTATGGGTGTCAGTCGGGGTCTAATGGTGATCAGTCATGGAGGTCTGTCTGGAAGATTAGGGGAGAGCCAGTGGGATGAGGTGGGTGGGATGGAGGTGACATCTGGGTGGTCTCTCAGGATGGTGATTACCTCCTCTGTGTGTTGTATGCAGGGGTTGGGTTTGGAGGATCGGGGGAACTGTGAAGGGGCCAACGTCGAAGGAGGAGCAGGACAAGCGGGACAAGGGGCCGGAGGAGCAGGACGAGAAGCAGGAGGAGCAGGACGAGAAGCAGGAGGACCAGGAAAAGGAGCAGGAGGACCAAGAGGAGCAGGAAGAGGACTAGGAGGACTAGTCTCAGGTAAGAAGGGGGGGCGCCTGAGGGAGGGGGGTCATTCACCTTCTGGCCTGGTGCTGATGCTGCCGGAGGAGGTTGTGAAGGAGGAGCAGAGGTACCAGCTGATCTTATGTAGACACATGGAAATAATGGAGGTCTAGGAGGTCTGGGAGGTCTGGGAGGTGGAGTGGAGGTGGAAACAGACTTGGTGTAAACCTGAGACAGAGGTAAGTCTTTGTTCTGGGTTGTGGGGGGGGGCAGGTTAGTTGTTGTGCGTTGTGTTTGTGGCAGACTGTGTTTGGCAGGCTTGGTCTGCCAGCTGGGCCAGGATGATGGCTTCAGCTTGCTGAATGGTGTCCGTCTTTAAGTGTCGGCCCATCCTCCTTTTGGCCCAAATGGAGGCAATCTGAATTGGGCCGTGCCAGTCCGGGTAATTGAAGGTTACGAGTTTATTCATTTCAGTGTCCGGGATGGAATTATAATGTTCTTTCAGGACCAGGAGGGTCGTATGTTCCCAGTTCATGGCGTTGCCCTGGATGAGGAGACTCATGGACTCTGTGGGGGCAGCCGACCTGATGAATGTGGCCAAGATCTGGGTCATACGGCTGATGGTGGGCGGGGCCTGATCCGCCGAAACAGTAATCAGGTGATGGGCCGAAATAATAATTTTGTTCACAATACGCACCTTTGTGTTGAAGTCCAGGTCATCAGATTGGACTCTGTGTGCGGGTCGATCTGCCCCATGTGTGTGTTGCGGCCGAGGATCACGGAGCCGGGTCCCGGTCCGGTGTGTGGAGCTGTACATGGAGCGGCGGTCTGGTTGCTGGATGCTGCTGAGGATCGGCTGTGTGGTCCGGCGTTGGTCGGAGCCGGAGCGCTGTTGTCCGCGGCGTTCTGGAAGAGTCGCCGGCAGCGGCCGTAGCGGGCTACGGTCCAGTCATCGTCCCTCTCGTGTAGAATCATCCCGTATGTGTCCCGGTGAGTAGCAAGAGCCTCCCTGATTTGGAGGGGAGGGTAAGGCTAATTTTATCCTCAAAACTATATTTATTTCAAAACAAATCAAAGAATGAATAGGACTACGTAAAGGACGTGCGCTACATTTCGGTCATATAATTAGACCTTATTCAGGCAATTTAACGCTTTCTGACCTATACAAAATGATTAATTACCCTCCGGAATGTTGTCCAGTGTGTTCAGGTCGGCAGGGGAGAAGAGGACTGAGGCTAAAGAAGCCGGCAACATTCAAATCTCATGGCGTAAGAGAGGCCAAAGGCTAGTCCAAAGACTCCACACTGCCATCCAGTGGACAGGAGGGTAACAACACTTCCCAGGAGAATATTGTACACTGCTCAAAAAACTAAAGGGAACACTAAAACAACACATCCTAGATCTGAATGAATGAAATATTCTTATTAAAAACTTTGTTCTTTACATAGTTGAATGTGCTGACAACAAAATCACACAAAAATTATCAATGGAAATCAAATTTATTAACCCATGGAGGTCTGGATTTGGAGTCACACTCAAAATTAAAGTGGAAAAACACACTACAGGCTGATCCAACTTTGATGTAATGTCCTTAAAACAAGTCAAAATGAGGCTCAGTAGTGTGTGTGGCCTCCACGTGCCCATATGACCTCCCTACAACGCCTGGGCATGCTCCTGATGAGGTGGCGGATGGTCTCCGGAGGGATCTCCTCCCAGACCTGGACTAAAGCATCCGCCAATTCCTGGACAGTCTGTGGTGCAACGTGGCGTTGGTGGATGGAGCGAGACATGATGTCCCAGATGTGCTCAATTGGATTCAGGTCTGGGGAACGGGTGGGCCAGTCCATAGCATCAATGCTTTTGTCTTGCAAGAACTGCTGACACACTCCAGCCACATGAGGTCTAGCATTGTCTTGCATTAGGAGGAACCCAGGACCAACTGCACCAGCATATGGTCTCACAATGGGTATGAGGATCTCATCTCGGTACCTAATGGCAGTCAGGCTACCTCTGGCGAGCACATGGAGGGCTGTGCGGTCCCCCAAAGAAATGCCACCCCACACCATTACTGACCCACAGCCAAACCGGTCATGCTGGAGGATGTTGCAGGCAGCAGAACGTTCTCCACGGTGTCTCCAGACTCTGTCACGTCTGTCACATGTGCTCAGTGTGAACCTGCTTTCATCTGTGAAGAGCACAGGGCGCCAGTGGCGAATTTTGTGGCCAAATGTCCTGCACGGTGTTGGGCTGTAAGCACAACCCCCACCTGTGGACGTCGGGCCCTCATACCACCCTCATGGAGTCTGTTTCTGACCGTTTGAGCAGACACATGCACATTTGTGGCCTGCTGGAGGTCATTTTGCAGGGCTCTGGCAGTGCTCCTCCTGTTCCTCCTTGCACAAAGACGGAGGTAGCGATCCTGCTGCTGGGTTGTTGCCCTCCTACGGCCTCCTCCACGTCTCCTGATGTACTGGCCTGTCTCCTGGTAGCGCCTCCATGCTCTGGACACTACGCTGACAGACACAGCAAACCTTCTTGCCACAGCTCGCATTGATGTTCCATCCTGGATGAGCTGCACTACCTGAGCCACTTGTGTGGGTTGTAGACTCTGTCTCATGCTACCACTAGAGTCAAAGCACCGCCAGCATTCAAAAGTGACCAAAACATCAGCCAGAAAGCATAGGAACTGAGAAGTGGTCTGTGGTCACCACCTGCAGAACCACTCCTTTATTGGAGGTGTCTTGCTAATTGCCTATAATTTCCACCTGTCGTCTATTCCATTTGCACAACAGCATGTGAAATTGATTGTCAATCAGTGTTGCTTCCTAAGTGGACAGTTTGATTTCACAGAAGTGTGACTGACTTGGAGTTACATTGTGTTCTTTAAGTGTTCCCTTTATTTTTTTTGAGCAGTGTATATGGACATATGAGGGTCGATGAAAACAATGTACAGGTAAGTAATAATTGATATCAAAAGTTATATACAGGTAAGGAACAATTATTAACATTTCTAGGTTGAATACTGGAATATTACATAAGAAACAGCAGGTAAATAGAAGACTGTTATGTATGATTATGATGAGTATGTGTGTGTTTTTTTGTGATGAATAAAGGGTTTTTAAATCAATCTGTTGTGTGATGTTATTTAAGTATAATGGTGACTATTATCAATGAAAATATTAAAAATTGTATTGATAAGACTATACCAGATCACTCTGACATTCATTCCCAAAACTATAAATCAGAATTCAAAAAGATTTTTCACTATGATTGTTGAACATCTTAATGCAAAAAAAGGGGTTACATTGTGAACACAACAATAAATACTGAAACTGGATTGGGTGATCTGGATAAAGGGGACCAAGCCGAGCCCAGATATAATAAAGTCATGTGTGATGAGTCTATGATTATGTGATTATGAGGGTTCTGTACATAGAAGCTGGAATTCTAATGGGATTGTAGTGGTCCTAGTTAGGGCTGCAGTCAGATAGGGTTGTCCTGGGATAGGGTTATGATGGAATATGGTGGTTATGTTTAGGGTTAGAGTCAGATGGGGTTGTTCTGGATAGGTTAAGGTCAAATTATTAAGGTTAAGGATGGGTTAGGGTTGGGGTTATAGAGGTCCTATATAGACTTAATGTACACTGGCCTAATGATTTGGAGAGTTCTATGCCTGTCATAGCTAAAGGAGTAATGAGTGGTGAGTACTGAAGGTTCAATGTGAGCAGAGTACTGAGGGGAAATAGGTCAAAGGTCTAATAAGAGAGGGAGCAGCATAGTGAGGGACAGTAGGTCAACAGCTTCAGCGAATGTATATGGTGTTATAGCTCAGTAGGGTGGGCCTAGCCACTTCCCTTGGAGGAGCATGGCTTGAAACCCAGGAGGAGCAGCCCCCAGCCAGCGGAGCCACACAGCGAACACACCCAGCATCACACTAACCAAAGAAAGAAGGCTTCAGCAACACAAAACACTATGGACCACAACGGCAACACAAGGAAAAAACAACACCATTCAACAAGTGACAAGAGAAATGGCCAAATTTGTTGCCATAAATGTGTGCATCAAAAAATTGTTGTATAACTGCTATTCTTTGTATTAATGCAAAGTAGGGGTTGTATAATATATGTAAGTAATACTGTCTCCCAACTATTAGTATCTGTATACTTGCAATAAAATATGTAGGAAAAGAAAAATAAATAATATGTACATAATATTAAAATTGTCTAAAATTTATAAAATGCATTAAATAAATATTCTCCTTAAGTGAACTTATATAAAAAATATATAAAATTTGTTTAAATGAGGTATGTAAGACAGTATCAAGTCAAGAGTTATGTACAAAACCATAATCCACCATAATAAATATAACTATAAAACATACATGCTATGACAGAAGATAAATAAAATAAAATTTTATATATATCTGTTTAGAAAATGTATCGATGGCAAAAGAAACCATTATTGTTCAAAATTACTCAAACAATTCTATAGGCAAGAGAATAGTGAGACATTTGTTGAATAAATATTTATTTGTTTATTTATTTATCTGTTAGAATGTGGTCCCTCAAACGAGCTGTGGGTGTGATCGCTGTGAAGGGAGAGCGAGAGATTCATTCAGATAGATAGACGAAGAGAAAGGACAGAGGGAGGGAAGAGTGGATATTTTGGGGCCAAATGTCAGGGTCCAAGGTTAGGTTTAGGCCCGTGAAGCAGAGATACAGTTAGGGTTAGGATTAACTGAAGGTCAGGGGATGTAGTTGAGATGAGATAGGATCAAAGTCCAAGGTTAGGTTTAGGCCAGTGGGAAGGAGGTGGTTAAGATTAGTGTAAAGAAGGTTAAGGAGAGAAAGGGAAACGGGTTGCGGTCAGGCATTAGGGCCTGGGTGAGAGTTGTGGTCCGGACCTGAGGGAAAAAAGAAGTGTATATAGAGGGTGAGAGTATGTGATTCTGCACCGGTTGGAGGTAGACAAGAATAGCTGAAGAATTGGAGAGAAGTAATAGGTGATGGAAAGGAAGAGAACGGCTGAAATCTGCACTGGTTAGAGATGAGATAAAGGATAGACAAAAAGTTGGAGAGAAGTAGAGAGGGATAGAGGAGAAGGGAATGGCTGAGAGCTGCTCCTTGTCTTCTGCTGCCACCTGCTGGATAAAGTAGGTTAAGGTAAGTCGTTTAGACCTCTGGGTATAGTTGTCCCCAGTCTCTCGATCCAGATTCTTTCTGATCTTTTCCTCTGCCCCGTGGTCCAGGTGCTGTTGGATTCCAGACCTGATACTATGAGGTAGTCTGGGGAATGGTTTTGGAAGTGGTTGACACGTGGTGTAGTGAGCTGAGCTTTCCTGATGTTCCTTAAATGTTGCTGCAGTCAAGTGTGTAACGTATGTTTTGTTTCTCCAATGTAGTATTTATTGCATATGGTGCATATTATAATGTAGACTATGAAAAAGGATGCAGGTGGATTCTTGAAAGTCTGATTGTAATGAGGAAATGCTGTGAAATCTGATGATTTGTGATTTAATGATGCCTTTAAAAGTGTGTTTTGGATGATAACTGGATTTGTGAAGAAGTGCGTGGGTGTCTGTGGCCTTGAAGTATACTTTAGTTAACATTTTTTTGGATTCTGGATTGATGCTTTGAAAAAAAAACTGTAGTGTCTAGAAAGTTCACTTGATGTGGGTCTATTGTATGTTTTACTTTTATGGACGGGTGGTGATTATTGAGGATGTCAATGAATTCCTGAAATTGGGTTATCGAGTATGGCCATGCTCCAATGATATCATCTAGGTAACATAGGTAAAAGGATGGTTGAAGAGGGCACTTGGCCAGTGCCTCTCGCTCCCACTCGTTCATGTATATGTTTGCATATGATGGTGCGTATCTCTGACCCATGGCTGTCCCATTAATCTGTAGATAGTGTTTATCGTTAAAGCAGAAGTCGTTATTGTTCAGGCAGATCGTCAAAAGTTGAATTAATTCTTGATCCGGTCTATTAATATCTGCGTATTTTTTGAAGATGTTCTGAATGACTTTAATGCCCAGATCCGTATTGATGTTGGTATATAAACTCAACATCTATAGTAAATAGGAAAGCGTGTGCAGGGACAGCCATGGGTCTTATGATATCTAGAAAAGGGTAAGTGTCCCTAATGTAACTGGGGTGTTTAGTGGAGAGGGGGTTGAGAAAGTAGTCTATGTATTGTGAAATGTTGTAGGATGCGCTGTTGCAGTCAGAAACTATGGGTCTACCGGGAGGAACTTCAAAGGGAACAGTCCAGATTGTGGGGTCTTTATGAATTTTTGGAAGGAGGTAGAATTGTCTTGGTCGGGGATTATCAGTGCTGAAGAGAAAGTTGTGTTGTTTGGCTGTGATGTATTTTTTATCGTAAAGTGATTGAATAATGGTCCTGAGCTGAATCTGAGTGTTATGTTGAATACTATGTTCTATGGGTTTAAAGTATTTGGTATCAGAGAGTTGTCGGTTAACTTCATGTAAATACTGTTGTCTGTCGAGTATGATTACTTTAGAACTTTTATCTGCTGGTTTTATTACTATGTTTGGATTGTTGAGAAATTGTTTTAGGGCTCGGCATTCGGCTGTTGGAAGATTGGCCGGGATGTCAGTCGGAGGTTGATATGAGCGCAGGGTTTGTTGGTCCAGTCTGATTATTTTTTGTGTATAATGATGGAGAGTAGATAGTGCTGGTTCCTAATTGGATGATTGCGTGAACGGTTTATGTTGGTGATGAAAATGATCCAGAATTTTTAGACTTCTATGGTATTTGTGGATGTCCCTCTGAAGTTCCTCCCGGTCATGTTTCGTGGGGCGTGGAATAAAAGATACTCCTCTCTTTAGTAGTTGTGTTTGGGCTGTAGATAAATTGAGGAGTGAAAATAAATTGAGGACATTGGAATCTTTATTAAGTTGTGTTGTGATGCGATGTTCCTGTGTGACGGTGCGAGTGGAGGGGGCTTGAGGTCGTGTTTCCGAGTGGGTGGGAACTGAAATTTGGCTGTGATTGTGATGGTCCGGGTTAGGATCTAGAGCGACGTTAAATTTAGCTGTGCACACCAATGATTGAATATGCTTTGGGCCATGGTTGCTCACCAGTGAATATTGTCCGCTTCCGTAATGAAAGTGTTGTGTGGGATTTCAACTAAGAAGGGAAAATGAGTGGTAATAGTATTGTTGATGAGTTTGAGATTATCCTGCTGGGTTGGTGTGAGTTGTGTGGAGAAATTCATGATCGGAAAATAAATGTCGGCGTTGGGGAAAGTGCTTCTGGCCTGACGATACAATGCTCTGAGCTGCTTTATTGAGGTTTGTTTTAGATCTTGGTCTTTGTTGTTTATGCTGATGGAGAAAACTACAATCTTGGTGGATGGACTGACTATTGTTTTTTCACATGTTTTGAGGAAATTATATAAGTTTGCTCCCGGGTAACTATCCAGTTAGATCTGTGGGTGATGATGGGGAGGGATTCTATTGATGTTTGAGTCATCAAAAATGACTATGGGTTTTTTTGGGTTTGAAATGCCAATCCTGTAACTTCCGGTTTGGTCTTGCCAGATGGTAGGTAGGTTTGAAGTGAGTGGTGAGAGGTGATGTGATTCGTGTTTGAGTGGCTGACCTAGGGGTACACGGAGTGGAGTGTGCACTGTTCTGTGGTCCAGTTATAGAGCCAAGCTGGCCAGGTGGGTGGGCCTCACACACTTTTGAGTAGAGGGTTCAGATAGGGCTCTAGGTGCGGGTTAGGGTTTACCTATCCCTAGTTAGGGTTGCAGTCAGATAGGGTTGTCCTGGGATAGGGTTATGATGGAATATGGTGGTTATGGTTAGGGTTAGAGTCAGATGGGGTTGTTCTGAAAAGGGTTAAGGTCAAATTATTAAGGTTAAGGGTTAGGGTTAGGGTTAGTGTGTGGGAAAGAGAAGAGTCATACCTGTGAGGGGATGGCCCGGGGCACTCGCACTACCAGGGGGGCCCCCAGTCCCTTCCCCAGCTAATAAATGATGTTGCTTATGTATAATAAATTTTTTTGTATTTTAAATTTTTTTTTATTGAGATCATAATAATGAATAAAATAATCATAATAAAATTAAAACCCCAAAATAATAGGCCTTTGGTTGCGTACCATTGCAACGTTTCGACCTGTAGTGGTCTTCATCAGGCTATGGCACGCTCCATCCCCCCGAACAAAAAGAAAAGAAAATGAGAGAGCTGCTCTGCAGTGGCTTTTATACTCTCTGTTAACTCCAACCACTTGAATTTTTAGTTGTTTCAGAAGTTTTAAGTTTGTAATTTTAATTCCAGGTCCTTATATGTTATTTCCAATGGTTTTAATGGTATTTTTATAGATTTTTAAGATATATTAATTAACAATTGCAATTTTTGGAGCCTTAATTTATTAATTAATAAATGAATTTTAATTTTAAGTATTAATTTTTCATAAAGGTATTTTTTTCTTTTTTTCAGGTACAGATAAGTATATTATTGTATGTAATTATAGTGAATAAAAGATTTTTTCAATTGTGTGTGTGTCCATTATTTCTTAATCATAATTTGTGTTCCATATTACTGTACATAGTTCCTCCTCCTTTTGCCTGTCCTGCTCCTTCCTTTTCCTTCCTTCCATCCTTCTTTAACATCCTTACTTCCTTTGTTCTTCTCCTTCTCACCCCCCTCGCTTTTCGCCTTTAACACCTATCCTTCGTCTTCTTAGTCTCGGCACTATCTAGTCCCATATGAAATATGAATTTTGAATGATTGGTCCTTAACGGGGTCCTCCCAGTCCCGCGGACAGTAATAGGCTTCGACGGTGTACACAACATCCAGCAGCATAATGATAAGTGGGGTTACCGGATAGTGGACATCCAAATAGGGTTAGGGTTAGGGTTGCGTGGTGCTAGGGTTAGGTGCCCGCAATACACACCACACAGTAAGATTTTTGATGACAGAAGCTAATCTACAGTAGTAAATGTGGATTCCAAAAATCCAAATCTGGAAGTGCCTTCTGCACCTCCAAAAATGGCCACTTGATGGCAACGTCTACCCACGAATGAGACTTTTTTGTCAAATGTTGAAGCGGTTAGGGGCTGGGTGTCAGTGAAGTCCAATTTTCAAGCTAGTTAATGATAAAGGGGATTGGTGACCTTTTTGAGCCTCCCAAAGCCCCTGAAAAGGCCAAAATAGATGTACGTGACCGCGGGGATCCAGGCTTTCGGGCAGAAGTTCTGGCAAGGCTCCTTTACACCTTTTGGATGATTGTGCGACCCTGGGGCACCCTTGTGCCAGAGACATTGGCAGGGGGAAGGGCCATGCACGGGGGAGTGAATAATGGCCTTTTTCCAGCATTAGAAAGGTAAAAATTTTGATAAGGGAAGGATAGGCTTGAGAAGAAGTGATCCCCAATGCTCTGAAAGCCCTCTTAGGTGTACTTTGGGCTTGTGTCCCTAGGGTTATGTTTGGCATAAAACTTTAAGCTATGGGTCCACGCTGCATATATGCGGTAGCGCCCTTTGGTAGCTTTCCGACAATGCCCGTTTGATGTCCCAGACTGCCTCTGTCGAGGAGATATGTCCCGTTACAAGTTGGGAATTCTGTGACTTTGGAGCCCCCTAGCTCCTGGCAGGAGGGAGCTAGAGGCTCCGTTCAAAGACCATCCGGCTGTGCTCGAGGAGACCTTTTGGTGGACACCTGGTTTAAGGCTCTACGACCAAGTTTGAGAAAGATGTGCATTTTCATCCAATTGGGCAGGCAGGAGGCTTTGAAAGGCACCAAGACCCACAGGCTGTTGACAGGCAAGAAAAGCTTTAGATTGGAAAATGGAATTGCAGGGTGTACAGCGACAGATATAGATGTGGAAGAGATCCTAACCCCCCACCCCACACCACAACACCTGAAAATCATCAGTAGGAGGAACCCAAGGACAATTTCTTACTCCCTTATCCGAGGGTTTTCAATAGCACTTTTTCCCGCGTCTCTCCTGCACATATGCTAGAGCACGTTGAGAGCTTTCCAGGGGTCTTGGTTTGACGTCCCAGACTGCTTCCCTCGAGAAGATACGTCCCGTTAAAAGTTGGGAATTCTATGATTTTGGGGCCCCCTAGCTCCTGGCAGGAGGGTGCTAGAGGCTCCGTTCAAAGACCATCTGGCTGCACTTGAGGACACCTTTCCATAGGTACCTGGTTTAAGGCTGTACGACCTAGTTTAGGCAAAATGTGTAATTGTATTGAAATGAGCTCGAGTCCCACAGGCTACTGACAGGAGAGAGAAATGAGCCTGAGGCTGAAAAACGGACTTTGAGCTAGGCACTTGATATTGACATATGAGTTGGGAGAAGCAATCAGGGACAGTCAGTCCCACATCCCAAGCCCTTTGCTAACGCCCAGGTAATTTTTTACGCCCATCTTTCAAGATGAATGGAATGGATGAAAACTTGGAATTAGAAATTCCACATTCTCATATGGAGTACATTGGTTAGATGGTCAGAGGTCAAAGTTCACAGCAGCCATATTGACTATTCCACCACACGGCCCGAGTGACACAAGGTAAGATGCTCTCTTCAAAGTGATGATTTGGGCCAGCGTCAGCCCGTTTTGACGGCAGAAACTGGTTTCAAATGTTTCCTAAAGAGCTTGGATGCATTTTTTTCAAAGGTTTTGTGTGAAATCTTGGTTTAAAAAGAGACATTTGGTGTGGCTAAGTGACGTGCTAAATTGCTAGCACCCACTGCGTCAAGATAGATCGAAATCTGGAATCAAAGATTCCAAATTTCCAGATTTAAATCTATTATATGCTGACAGCTCACATGGTCAGAGGTCAAAGTTCACGGCAGCCATATTGACTATTCCTCCACACGGTCCAAGCGACACAAGGTAAGATGCTCTCTTCAAAGTGATGATTTGGGCAGGCGTCAGCCTGTTTCGACGGCAGAAACTGGTTTCAGGTGTTTCCTAAAGAGCTTGGACGCATTTTTTCAAAGGTTTTTGTGTGAAACCTTGGTTTAAAAAGAAGCCTTTCGTGTGACTAAGTGACGTGGCAAATTGCTAGCACAATTCATAACCTACCGCGTCATAATAGAATAAAATCTGGGATCTGTGATTCCAAAATCTCATGTTGATAGATGGAAATTTGGAATTTGAAGCTGACAAGTAGGGTAAACTGTAGAGTAGAGAAGCACTCATATACCTTGTCTGCTCTCCATTCGCCTTTCAACAGTTTGTGAAGCCCAGAGGACGATGACAACATGTCAGTATGCCCGAATGACCCTGCCTACGGGTCCCTTCCCGCAGCCCAGACCAAGCCGTCTGATAAAACAAAGCCATCTGATGAGACCAAGCCCACCAACAAGTCCCCTCCAGCGACCCAAACCGAGCCCACCGATGAATCCCTTTCAAGGTCCCAAACCGAGGAGGCCTTTGGTGAGCCGAGTTTTTATTGTACCGAGGAATTCCCGCTACTCTCCCCATCAAGGCCGACCATGCACACCCTGCCTGATATGCGTACTAAGATGGCATCCAAAAGCGGTCAACTGCATCCAGCCAAAGTCCTGGTGAACCCAGGCTCTCCGCCGCATTCCCCCCTCAGGCCAAACTCACCAGTCGAAGACTAACAGACAGTCCGGTGTGGATCCTGGCTGAAGTGTATTGGTGGTGAACAGTTAAATGTCATAATGTTTTTGGACGGTTAAGAACAGGAGGCTACATTCAGGTTGTATGTTCAAGCCAGTTTTCATTTGTGTGACTGCAAATAAATGTTCTGGGCATTCAGTTGTGCATACGAGTTTGATTTTGGTACTTTACAGTACAATTCTGTCAATAAATTCCAAATGGTCGTCCAGTCCATAAACAGTAGATGATCAGCGTGAGGCAAACCCCAACCCCCGTCCTAACCCGCCGTATCATAATAGATCGAAATTAGGAATCACAGATTTCAGATTTCCAGATTTCAATTTATTATATGGTGGTGGCTCACATTGTCAGAAGTCAAAAGATTACGGCAGCCATATTGACTATTCCTCCACAGGGTCTGAGCGACACAAGGTAAGATGCTCTCTTCAAAGTGTTGATTTGAGCAGGCATCGGCCCGTTTTGATGGCAGAAACTGGTTTCAGGTGTTTCCTAAAGAGCTTGGATGCATTTTTCCAAAGGTTTTTGTGGAAAATCTTACTTTAAAAGGAGGTATTTGGTGTGGCTAAGTGACATGCTAAATTGCTAGCACAATCCCTAACCCATCGTGTCATAATGGATTGAAATGTGGAATCACAGATTCCAGAATCTCATCTGTTGATAGATGAAAATTTGGAATTTGGAGTAAGCCTTTTCATAAGCCTTGTCTGCATTGCATTCACTTTTCACCAGTTTGTGAAGCCCAGACGACACTAACCATGCTAACCCAGATATACAGGTCACATACGAGATGGTAAGTAGATGGTAATGGCGGGATATTTTATCCAAATAAGCAATGTATTCATGTCTATTGTATTTCTTTCTGGCCTTCAAAATTGTGTGGAATATGTTTTCGTTGCTATAGCAACATAAAACAGGTCTAATGGACACAGAATTCAAAATCGAGAAGAGTTGAGCCCGCTCGTTAAATATGGCAATGCAAGGTAAGCATAACAGGCTAGCATATTCCCATTAAATGACGTCAGTTTCCTTCTTCTTTTTGCCAAACTCACGTGGTTGTCTCATTGTCTAACTCAGGAATTCCGAGAATCTTAATTGTCCCCTTCGCAGCAAAACTGACCTCAGCAGGTTGGACAAACACCTGATGGTGTTTCATAAAATTCTGGATTCTAACGTAGGTCAACTTTGGTGTTTTGTTTTTGTTTTGTTTTTTTGTCAAAAATGTGCAAAATGGACATTTATATTTTTTCTTCCTGGTTATTGTGAAGGCACTGGCTGACCTGAGGCAGTCCCAGCCGGTCGTCCCCATGCTTTCATCGTTGGACATTGGCATGCATGCAGAAACAGGTTGCTTTTCTTCTCCAAATCTCTTGTCAATCTGGAAGCATTGATTCCAGATTCTAATCTATTAGAATGGGACCAGATTATCGTATGAGGAAATTGGAATTTCATAATCCTAATTTTTCCCAGATTCTCCTATGTAAAATTTGGTCCCATATTGGAATGTGGCTATTTCTGTGTGGAATGTGGCTTTTTTTAAACTTTATATCATCTCCCAAAGATGAGCTCCCGTCCACTGATGATGTGCAGGATCCCCTGGAAGAATGTAGAGTGGAGGGAAAGTCTGCTGCAGAGACCGTTAACAACTTCAGGACGGAGGAGGAGGAGGAGGAGGTCGACGATGATGACGTCAGCTGAACCCACCTCCATCATCGACGCCAATCCCGCAGGACTGGGCCTCAGCTGTAATTTCATCAGCCACACCTCCCTGCTCACTGGTGGCAAGCTCAATGAAGTGCTCCTGAAACTGCCAAGAACTCTCGGCCAGAGTGAACGAATTGGAGGGGAAAGTGGATCAGTTGATGCAGCAGAAGGCAAACGTCGATGGAGGCGGAGCAGCCGGAAGACCCAGCTGCCAAAATAATGAGCCAGACGGCAGAAATAATATTGTTCCAGAAGGGCAAAACCCTTTTAAGGAGGCCAGCAGGCGACAGCTTGTACGGTGAGTATGCATCTGTTGGAATGGCCCCTGTTTTAACAGATGAGAATCTGGAATTGGCAAATCCAGATTCTCATCTGTTAGAACAGGGCCCCCATTGTAACAGAATTTGGAGTTCCTACTTAACCCCCATCTGCCATATCGCATCAGAGCTATACAAATACATTGTACACCATGATGGTATGGTAGGCATTCTGACGGATTCTTCTCTTTCGCTCCACAGAGAAGATTCTCTCTGATTTTGAGCAGTTTCGCCGCGGGTCTCATACAGCCTGAAAAGACTTTGACAACGCCCGCCAGGCACGCAGCCACACCCTTCGTTTTTGCACCAAATGTTGGCCAGCGCTGATGCCAACGCTGGCAAGGCGACCTGAAATTCTTGGGCCAAATGGACAGGCTTGGTTTTTCTTTCGAATGCAAAACAAATCTAGCACACTGTGTGGTTAAACTGAGGCAACTGGACAAAAATGACTTTCAGTCACAGACTGAAAAAAAGATCATCCCCGTACCTGCGAGAAACCCCACGGCCAAAAAGAAATTCTGGTCAGTGCCTTCGTCTCCAGCCAAGTCTTTCGCCTGGGACACAGTGGATCCCCCGCTTGATCTATGTTCAGAATAGAGGAAGGCATCATCGATGCCGTTGTCCCCAACAGAAACACCTGTCTGGGACCCAGTGGAGCCCCATACAGCAGTGTCCAAAGACTAAAATCATGTTTTCCAAGAAAGTTTTTGTTATCATGCATAGTTTTTTGAGAGAAGGTAAAATTGTTGGTGGATGTTTTATTCGGCTCAAGGTTCATTGGTTGTCAGATTATAAGAAATAAAAGTTTTGATTTTCATTTTAGTAGTCCTGATTAGTAGTCTCTCCATTCTGGATTCCCATTCATTAAGATGGGCCCCATGTTAATAGATGGGAATTTTGAATTGGTGGATCACATGGGAATAGATGAGAGTTTGGAATCATCGACTTCCATATTCTCATCTGTTAACATGGGCCCCA
Source organism: Remorina albescens (assembly GCA_034769265.1). Classification (NCBI taxonomy): domain Eukaryota; kingdom Metazoa; phylum Chordata; class Actinopteri; order Carangiformes; family Echeneidae; genus Remorina; species Remorina albescens. The sequence goes on along the minus strand of CM068484.1, from coordinate 16,932,483 downwards.
TGTTAAGTGATGGATGGGAATTTGGAAATCTTGGACTTCCAGATTCTCATCTGTTAACACGGGCTCCATGTTAATCCAGTAGAGTTTGGAATTGGAGGCCCACATGAGACTAGATGAAAGTTTGGATTCTTCGACTTCCAGATTCTCATATGTTAACACTTGCCCCATGTTAATAGATGAGAGCTTGGAATCTTGGACTTCCAAATTCTCATCTGTTAACATGGGCCCCATGTTAATTGACAGATGGGAATTTGGAATCTTGGACTTCAGCCCCATGTTAATTGATAGATGGGAATTTGGACTTCCATACTGTCATCTGTTAACTTTGGCCCCATGTTAACAGACGGGAATTTGGAATCTTGGACTTCCAGATTCTCATCTGTTAACATGGGCCTTATGTTAATTGATAGATGGGAATTTGGAATCTTGGACTTCCAGATTCTCATGTGTTAACATGGGCCCCATGTTAATAGATGAGAGTTTGGAATCTTGGACTTCCAGATTCTCATCTGTTAAAATCGGCCCCGTGTTCAAATCAAATCAAATTAAATCAAATCAGATTTATTTGTATAGCGCCAAATCATAACAAAGTTACATCAAGGCACTTTATATATAGAGCAGGTTTAGACCAAACTCTTTATAAAATTATTTAAAGAGACCCAACAGATCCCCCGATGAGCAAGCACTTGGCGACAGTGGCAAGGAAAAACTTCCTTTGAGAGGCAGAAACCTCGGGCAGAACCAGGCTCAGGGGGGGCGGCCATCTGCTTCGACCGGTTGGGTTGAGAGAGGGAGAGAGAGAGAGAGAGAGGCACGGGGGGGGGGGGGCAAAGTTGGGTAGATTAGGGAGAGAAAGAGAGCAGGAGGAGGGGATATTCAAACAGGTGTAGGCAGGAACATGATGCTGCATGAGGTTCGTAGGAATGATGCTGTATGGAATTCTTGAAGATGTGGGAGCAGCAGGCATTGCAGGAACATGGGATGGTGATGATTCATCACCTGCAGGATGAGGACAGGGAGAAGCAGGTTGTTGGTACGACGGCGCATGCAAGGGGGGAGAGAGAGAGGGAGAGGGAAGACGGAGAGAGAGAGAGAGAGAGAGAGGGGAGAGGAAGAGGAAGAGAGAGAGGTGCTCAGTCCTTCCCCCAGCAGTCTAAGCCTATAGCAGCATTGCTAAAGAATAAATGAACTTTAACTTTTTAACTATAAGCTCTGTCATACAGAAAAGTTTTAAGCCTGGTCTTTAAAACTGCTAAAGAGTCTGCCCCCCAGACTGATACTGGAAGTTGGTTCCATAGAAGAGGAGCCTGATAACTGAAAGATCTGCCTCCTGATTTACTCTTGGAGACTCTAGGAACCACAAGTAAACCTCCATCTAGAGAGCGGAGTGGCTTACTAGGACAGTAAGGAACTATGAGCTCTCTGAGGTATGATGGAGCTTGGCCAGTAAGAGATTTATATGTCAACAGAAGGATTTTAAATTCTATCCTGAATTTTACCGGCAGCCAATGAAGAGCAGCTAACACAGGAGAGATGTGATCCCTTTTTCTAGTTCCTGTTAATATTCGTGCAGCAGCATTCTGAATCCACTGAAGGCCTCTCAGAGATTTGTTTGGACATCCAGATAATAATGAGTTACAGAAGTCCAGCCAAGAAGTTACGAATGCATGGACTAGTTTTTCTGCATCCTCTTGAGAGAGGATATTTCTGATTTTCCTAATGTTTTTCAGGTGGGAGAAAGCTGCCCTACTGACTTGTTTTATGTGAGGGACAAAGGACATGTCCTGGTCAAAGGTTACTCCAAGGTTTCTTACAGTGGAGTTGGAAGCAAAAGTAATGCCATCCAGACTGATTAAATGATTAGATAGGGTTTCTCTAAGGTGCTTAGGGCCGAGTACAATAACTTCAGTTTTGTCAGAATTTAGAAGAAAAAAAATTGTGGGTCATCCAGACTTTTATGTCTTCAAGACATGTCTGCAGTCGGACTATCTGACTAACTTCATTTGGCTTCATTGATAAATACAGCTGAGTTTCGTCTGCATAACAGTGGAAATTGATGCTGTGTTTCCTGATAATGTTGCCTGAGGGAAGCAGATAAAGAGTGAAGAGGATTGGTCCAAGTACCGAACCCTGTGGGACTCCATAACTGGCTATAGTGTGTGAGGAGGAGCTATTGTTAACATGTACAAACTGATATCTATCTGATAAATAGGATTTGAACCACCTTAGAGCAGTTCCTTTAATCCCAATTTCATGTTCCAGTTCCCTGTAATAAAATATTGTGATCAATGGTGTCGAATGCAGCACTGAGATCTAAGGAGAAGTATGGAGGCTGATCCAATGTCTGAAGCCATTAGAATATCACTGGAGACTTTAATCAGCGCTGTTTCTGTGCTGTGGTCAGCTCTAAATCCTGACTGAAACTCTTCAAGCAAACCGTTCCTATGCAGATGGTGATGTAATTGGTTTGCTACTGCTTTCTCAATGATTTTAGAAATGAAGGGAAGGTTTGTTAAGGTTTTGTTAAGTGATGAGAGTTTGGAATCTTGGACTTTTCCAATTTCACTTCCAATCCAGTAGAGTTTGGAATTGGAGGCTCACTTGGGACTAGATGAGAGTTGTTTGGAGTCTTTGACTTCCAGATTCTCATATGTTAACACTGGCCCCATGTTAATTGATGGATGGGAATTTGGAATCTTGGACTTCCAGATTCTCATCTGTTAACATGGGCCCCATGTTAATAGATGAGAGTTTGGAATCTTGGACTTCCAGATTCTCATCTGTTAAAATCGGCCCCGTGTTCAAATCAAATCAAATTAAATCAAATCAGATTTATTTGTATAGCGCCAAATCATAACAAAGTTACATCAAGGCACTTTATATATAGAGCAGGTTTAGACCAAACTCTTTATAAAATTATTTAAAGAGACCCAACAGATCCCCCGATGAGCAAGCACTTGGCGACAGTGGCAAGGAAAAACTTCCTTTGAGAGGCAGAAACCTCGGGCAGAACCAGGCTCAGGGGGGGCGGCCATCTGCTTCGACCGGTTGGGTTGAGAGAGGGAGAGAGAGAGAGAGAGAGGCACGGGGGGGGGGGGGGCAAAGTTGGGTAGATTAGGGAGAGAAAGAGAGCAGGAGGAGGGGATATTCAAACAGGTGTAGGCAGGAACATGATGCTGCATGAGGTTCGTAGGAATGATGCTGTATGGAATTCTTGAAGATGTGGGAGCAGCAGGCATTGCAGGAACATGGGATGGTGATGATTCATCACCTGCAGGATGAGGACAGGGAGAAGCAGGTTGTTGGTACGACGGCGCATGCAAGGGGGGAGAGAGAGAGGGAGAGGGAAGACGGAGAGAGAGAGAGAGAGAGAGAGGGGAGAGGAAGAGGAAGAGAGAGAGGTGCTCAGTCCTTCCCCCAGCAGTCTAAGCCTATAGCAGCATTGCTAAAGAATAAATGAACTTTAACTTTTTAACTATAAGCTCTGTCATACAGAAAAGTTTTAAGCCTGGTCTTTAAAACTGCTAAAGAGTCTGCCCCCCAGACTGATACTGGAAGTTGGTTCCATAGAAGAGGAGCCTGATAACTGAAAGATCTGCCTCCTGATTTACTCTTGGAGACTCTAGGAACCACAAGTAAACCTCCATCTAGAGAGCGGAGTGGCTTACTAGGACAGTAAGGAACTATGAGCTCTCTGAGGTATGATGGAGCTTGGCCAGTAAGAGATTTATATGTCAACAGAAGGATTTTAAATTCTATCCTGAATTTTACCGGCAGCCAATGAAGAGCAGCTAACACAGGAGAGATGTGATCCCTTTTTCTAGTTCCTGTTAATATTCGTGCAGCAGCATTCTGAATCCACTGAAGGCCTCTCAGAGATTTGTTTGGACATCCAGATAATAATGAGTTACAGAAGTCCAGCCAAGAAGTTACGAATGCATGGACTAGTTTTTCTGCATCCTCTTGAGAGAGGATATTTCTGATTTTCCTAATGTTTTTCAGGTGGGAGAAAGCTGCCCTACTGACTTGTTTTATGTGAGGGACAAAGGACATGTCCTGGTCAAAGGTTACTCCAAGGTTTCTTACAGTGGAGTTGGAAGCAAAAGTAATGCCATCCAGACTGATTAAATGATTAGATAGGGTTTCTCTAAGGTGCTTAGGGCCGAGTACAATAACTTCAGTTTTGTCAGAATTTAGAAGAAAAAAAATTGTGGGTCATCCAGACTTTTATGTCTTCAAGACATGTCTGCAGTCGGACTATCTGACTAACTTCATTTGGCTTCATTGATAAATACAGCTGAGTTTCGTCTGCATAACAGTGGAAATTGATGCTGTGTTTCCTGATAATGTTGCCTGAGGGAAGCAGATAAAGAGTGAAGAGGATTGGTCCAAGTACCGAACCCTGTGGGACTCCATAACTGGCTATAGTGTGTGAGGAGGAGCTATTGTTAACATGTACAAACTGATATCTATCTGATAAATAGGATTTGAACCACCTTAGAGCAGTTCCTTTAATCCCAATTTCATGTTCCAGTTCCCTGTAATAAAATATTGTGATCAATGGTGTCGAATGCAGCACTGAGATCTAAGAGGAGAAGTATGGAGGCTGATCCAATGTCTGAAGCCATTAGAATATCACTGGAGACTTTAATCAGCGCTGTTTCTGTGCTGTGGTCAGCTCTAAATCCTGACTGAAACTCTTCAAGCAAACCGTTCCTATGCAGATGGTGATGTAATTGGTTTGCTACTGCTTTCTCAATGATTTTAGAAATGAAGGGAAGGTTTGTTAAGGTTTTGTTAAGTGATGAGAGTTTGGAATCTTGGACTTTTCCAATTTCACTTCCAATCCAGTAGAGTTTGGAATTGGAGGCTCACTTGGGACTAGATGAGAGTTGTTTGGAGTCTTTGACTTCCAGATTCTCATATGTTAACACTGGCCCCATGTTAATTGATGGATGGGAATTTGGAATCTTGGACTTCCAGATTCTCATCTGTTAACATGGGCCCCATGTTAATTGACGGATGGGAATTTGGATTCTTCGACTTCCAGAGTCTCATGTGTTAACATTGGCCCCATGTTAAGTGATGAGGGTTTGGAATCTTGGACTTTCAGATTCTCATCTGTTAACATGGGCCCCATGTTAAATGATATATAGGAATTTGGAATCTTGGACTTCCAGATTCTCATCTGTTAACATTGGCCCCATGTTAATTGATAGAGGGTAATTTGGACTTCCAGATTCTCATCTGTTAACAATGGCCCTATGTTAACAGATGGGAATTTGGAATCTTGGACTTCCAGATTCTCATCTGTTAACATTGGCCCCATGTTAATTGATAGAGGGTAATTTGGACTTCCAGATTCTCATCTGTTAACAATGGCCCTATGTTAACAGATGGGAATTTAGAATCTTCCACTTCCAGATTCTCATCTGTTAACATAGGCCCCATGTTAATCGATAGATGGGAATTTGGAATCTGGAATAAGGGGATAACTTGGGAATAGATGAGAGGTTGATATTTATTCATAAAAGAGGAACACAGATACACATACCAAAAACAGTAGAAAGTTAGAAACCCTAACCTCTCCAAAAAATGTACCAGTCAGTACAATAGAAATTGTATATAATCATAAAACATACATTAGAATTAAGTATAAAATGATTGCAAAACAGGAAATGGCGAGGAACATGAGCACTAGGTTAACAAAAAAGCACACGGTCGCAACACACTGCTGACAGGGGGGCAAGGAGCTGCCAAATGTAGCAGGTTCATATGCAGCGGTGACCGGACATTGGTTCGGGCACTTGTCCAGATCCTGCATGGCTCTCTCCCCATTCGAAGCTTCAGTCTGAGTCAGGAGAGTTGATATCGGAATGTACATCTGCTCGGCCGGGGTTGCAGTGGGGTCAGTCCTGGCAGCAGTCACGGCAGTTGTTCCACTTGAGGGATGTCTCTCGCGGCAGGTGATCAGCTCGGCCGGACAAGCTCTTTTTGACTCGATGAACTGCATGTCCATGGGCTCTGATGGGGTTGCTTCAGCGCAATCAGCGTCTTGTGGCAGCGGCTGCATGTTGAACTGGGGTTTGGATTTGGCACTAAGAAGGGAGTTGTTAGGGGGTCAGTAAAAGCGTCTCAGTAAGGTGCAGAAAGAAAAATGTTTACACTGCCCTTAAAGGTCAAATTCCAAATTTCAATCTAGTATTGTGTGCTGTGATAATAGATGAGAATCTGGAATCACAGATTCCAAATTCTTATCTATTATTACATGGCAGGTTAGGGTTGATGTTAGCACTTTAGCATGTTTGGTAGCATTAAAATACACCCTTTTTAGAGTAAAACCTTTCAAAGAAACTTTTGAGAAAGTGTTTCAAAATGTGACCAAGTGCCTTATGAAACACACAAAAGCAGTTGGAACTGTTCAGATCGGCCAAAAACATTGAAAATTGCAATTTTTCAAGAGAGCAACTTACCTCGACCGCATGGAGATGAGAACAGTATGGTTGACGCAGATCACATGACCAGTCAAAGGTCATCAGAGTGTCCGTTGAACAGATGCAAATCTGGAATCATTGATTAGATTTTTCCACTTTCTTGCATGTAAAATTTGGCCCCATATTAATAGATGAAAGTCTGGAATCACCAATTACTACACTTTGATAAGAACTTGGAACTTTAACAAATACTTTATTAATTACAACTTTTCAGCATGTAAAATAACAACAACAACTACAACATATGAACATACACTGAAAACATTTAGGTGTAATGTATGATAATTAAGTTCAAGATAAGCATCAAACATAAGCCAGCCACGATGCTTAGCAATGCAATTACCAGACAGAAGAAATCACAAACCTGCCGAGAGGGGGGCGTGTGAATGCTCACGGTATGTATTTTACTGAGGTTTGCGTTCAAACGAACCACGATCTCCTTGAATATTAATTAACTACATGATTCATGTCAATTCTCTGCTGGGATTTGCTCATTTCAGTACTTTTCATACAGAGTTCAGGCTCAATTCAGCGTTTGTGCGCTTTTGACACTTCACTTTGAAATGCAATCTTCTTCTCCTTTCGGCTTTTCCCTTCAGGGGTCGCCACAGCGAATCAGTTGCCTCCATCTAAGCCTGTCTTCTGCATCCTCTTCTCTCACGCCAACCACCTTCATGTCCTCTTTCACTACATCTATAAACCTCCTCTTAGGTCTTCCTCTAGGCCTCCTGCCTGGCAGTTCAAAACTCAGCATCCTTCTACCAATATATTCACTATCTCTCCTCTGGACATGTCCGAACCATCTCAGTCTGGCCTCTCTGACTTTATCTCCAAAACCCCTAACATGTGCTGTCCCTCTGATGTACTCATTCCTGACCCTATCCAACCTGGTCACTCCCAAAGAGAACCTCAGCATCTTCATCTCTGCTACCTCCAGCTCTGCCTCCTGTCTTTTCCTCAGTGACACTGTCTCTAGACCAAACAACATCGCTGGTCTCACCACAGTTTTGTACACCTTTCCTTTCATCTTAGCTGAAACTCTCCTATCACACATAACACCTGACACTTTTCTCCACCCGTTCCAGCCTGCCTGCACACGCTTCTTCACCTCTTTTCCACACTCTCCATTGCTCTGGACCGTTGACCCTAAGTACTTAAAATCTTGCACCTTCTTTATCTCTTCTCCCTGTGACCTCACTCTTCCACTTGGGTCCCTCTCATTCACACACATATACTCCGTCTTGCTGCGGCTAACCTTCATTCCTCTCCTTTCCAGGGCAAACCTCCACCACTCTAGCTTCTCCTCCACCTGTTCCCTGCTCTCACTACAGATCACAATGTCATCTGCAAACATCATAGTCCATGGAGATTCCTGTCTAACCTCGTCTGTCAGCCTGTCCATCACCATAGCAAACAAGAAGGTGCTCAGAGCTGATCCCTGATGCAGTCCCACCTCCACCTTGAACTCCTCTGTCACACCTACAGCACACCTCACCACTGTCTTACAGTCCTCATACATGTCCTGCACCGCTCTAACATACTTCTCTGCCACTCCAGACTTCCTCATACAATACCACAGTTCTTCTCTGGGCACCCTGTCATAAGCTTTCTCCAGATCTACAAAGATACAATGCAGCTCCGTCTGACCTTCTCTGTACTTCTCTATCAACATCCTCAAAGCAAATACTGCATCTATAGTACTCTTTTTTGGCATGAAACCATACTGCTGCTCACAAATGCTCACTTCTGCCCTTAGTCTAGCTTCAACTACTCTTTCCCATAACTTCATTGTATGGCTCATCAGCTTTATTCCTCTGTAGTTGCTGCAACTCTGTACATCTCCCTTGTTCTTAAAAATGGGCACCAGCACACTTCTCCTCCATTCCTCAGGCATCTTCTCACTATCTAAGATCCTGTTGAACAACCCAGTCAGAAACTCTACTGCTACCTCTCCTAGACACTTCCAGACCTCCACAGGTATATCATCAGGACTGAGTGCTTTTCCACTCTTCATCCTCTTCAGTGCCCTCCTCACTTCATCCTTACTAATCTTTGCTACTTCCTGGTCCACAACAGTCACCTCTTCTACTCTTCGTTCTCTCTCATTTTCCTCATTCATTAGTTCTTCAAAGTACTCTTTCCATCTTCCCATCACGCTATTGGCATCTGTCAATACACTTTCATCTCATCTTAATCACCCTAACCGCCTGCACGTCCTTCCCATCTCTGTCTTTCTGCCTTGCCAACCTGTATAGATCAGTCTCTCCCTCCTTACTGTCCAGCCTAGCATACAAGTCATCGTAAGCCCTTTGTTTGGCCTTTGCCACCTCTACTTTCACCTTACGCTGCATCTCCCTGTATTCCTGTCTACTCTCTTCAGTCCTCTCAGTGTCCCACTTCTTCTTAGCTAACCTCTTTCTCTGTATACACTCCTGCACCTCCTCATTCCACCACCAAGTCTCCTTATCCACTTTCCTGCCAGATGACACACCAAATACTCTCCTACCTGTCTCCCTGATCACATTAGCTGTAGTTGTCCAGTCAACTGGAAGCACATCCTGGCCATCCATAGCCTGTCTCAACTCCTTCCTAAAAATCATACAACACTCTTCCTTTTTCAGCTTCCACCATTTAGTCCTCTGCTCTGTCTTTGCCCTCTTCATCTTCCTCACCACCAGAGTCATCCTACACACCACCATCCTATGCTGTCTGACTACACTCTCACCTACCACTACTTTGCAGTCACTGATCTCCTTCAGATTACACCGTCTACACAAGATGTAGTCTACCTGTGTACTCCTACCTCCACTCTTATAAGTCACCCTATGTTCCTGCCTCTTCTGGAAGAAAGTATTCACTACAGCCATTTCCATCCTTTTTGCAAAGTCAACCACCATCTGTCCTTCTGCGTTCCTCTCCTGGATACCAAACCTGCCCATCACCTCCTCATCATCTCTGTTTCCTGCACCAACGTGTCCATTGAAGTCTGCACCAATGACAACTCTCTCACTTCTAGGGATGCTCTGCACCACTTCATCAAGGTCCAACCAGAATTTCTCCTTCTCCTCCAGCTCACATCCTACCTGTGGAGCATACCCACTAACAACATTGAACATTACACCTTCGATTTCTAGCTTCAGACTCATTACTCTATCTGATACTCTTTTAACCTCCAGAACATTTCTAACAAACTCCTCCTTCAAGATAATTCCTACTCCATTTCTCTTCCTATCTACACCATGATAGAACAACTTGAACCCTGCTCCTAAACTTCTAGCCTTGCTACCTTTCCACCTGGTCTCCTGGACACACAATATGTCTACCTTCCTCCTCTGCATCATGTCAACCAACTCTCTACCTTTCCCTGTCATAGTTCCAACATTCAAAGTCCCTACTCTCAGTCCTAGACTCTTGGCGTTCCTTTTCTCTCTCTTCCTACGAACACACCTTCCTCCTCTCCTTCTTCGACTTCTTCGACGAACAGTAGTCCAATTTCCACCGGTACCCTGTACGTGAACAGCACCGATGGCGGTCGTTGTTAACCCGGGCCTCGACCGATCCAGTATGGAAGTCATTGATTCGATTCGCATGTTTGATTTGGCAAAAGTTTTACGTCGGATGCCCTTCCTGACACAACCCTCTGTATTTATCCGGGCTTGGGACCGGCACAATAAGGCACTGGCTTGTACCCCCTTGCGGCTACATTCAGTGATGGGTTATTATCTATTGAAATTATCTCAGCTGTCTTCGTGGTCAATAGGTTTCCTTTCAGCCTCATGTTAAGAAATGTTGCAGTAGTGTGAAAAAGATTTCTTAAATGTAATTGCTATGGCTCTAACCTAACTGCAAGTCTTACCCTTGGCCTGGGGGTTTGAGTTGGGCTCACAGATACTGAGAAGAAAACTAGTTATAACCATTAAATGTGAAGATTTTGAGAATGACACTGAAACGGTTGAACTGTGAAAGGCTGAAATATTAGCCTACAAATTACACTGGTTTCTGAGGTGTGTGTGGAGCAATTGATATAGAAGAAGCAGATAGAGAAAGTAAGGTGTTGCCCTCTTTACCTGTGGCTTCAGCCCCTGGATCCTTGCCTTGGCGGTCTGCTTCCAGCCACTGGTACAAAGCTACAGACGAGCAGCATGCAGAAAGATATAGAGCAGAAAAGACACAATAAGTAAAAACTCAGGCACAGAAACACAAATTAGCGGACATATGAGAATGAGCTGTGCAGAAGCACGACAGTGTCAAAATACAACAGAGGAAGACATTACACACAGGGGGCGGACCTCTGAAACAATTTACTGGTCACTGAGATTGGTTATGTCTCGGGACAGACAAGTGAAGGAGGTGAAATGATTTCAGTGTTCAGGTTTTTTCAGTCTTGGTTATACTGTCAAGAGCTGAGGGTTCAGTGTTAGTGAGAAGAATAAGATTCAGTCAAACCAAGCAGGAGTGTTTCCTTTGCAACAAACAGATGGCACGTTTACATCACAGGAAAAGTCCAGAGGGTCTTCACCCAAAGACCGCATGACAGACTATGGTACTACATCTCTTCTCTGCATTGTAATTGATCCTTTATTACTTTCATGTGTTCAATTTTATTTATAAATGAAGATTCTTCAATAAGACTGGCGACCTGTCCGGGGTATACTGGTCTTCGGCCGGAACGTTATCTGGGATTGGTTCCAGCTTGGCCTTGAAAATGGACGGATGAATTCTTAAGTTACTGACAGATGAAGTACAAACATTCCTCCCCCTATATGTGATCTTAGACAGACATATTTCACACTCTGTATGAAAAGTAGTGAAATGAGCAAATCCCAGCAGAGAATCAACATGAATCATGTAGCTGCTTCGTATTCAAGTATATCTGAGTAGTTTCTAAAGAGATTTGTTTAGTTTGTAGTGGTTTGTGAAGAGATTTTTGCAGTTTTATTGCATTTCAAGGTGAAGTGTCAAAAATGCACTCAACGCTGAATTGAGCCTGTTTTTGAACTCTGTATGAAAAGTGGTGAAATGAGCAAATCCCAGCAGAAAATCAACAGGAATCATGTAGTTCCTTCATATTCAAGTAGTTCTGAGTAGTTTGTGAAGAGATTTTTTAAGTTTGATTGCATTTCAAGTCGAAGTGTCAAAAACGCACTCAACGCTGAATTGAGACTGTTTTTGAACTCTGTGGTCAAGTGAGCCGACATTCGTCTTTGCGGAGTCAAGCCAGCCGCACCAACATTTTCAGTGCGCCCGTGTCATGGAACTTACGTTAAATGCTCGGAGTCTACGAAGAAAGTCAGCACTAGGTGAATACCGAGCGATACTACTTCCGGTTGTCAAATTAAGATGTTGGTAATACAAAGGCAACCAATCAAGCTCACCTATTCATTGTAATGACTAAAATACAATTTTTAATGTGCAGTAATATCACTTTGGTCCATAAGTTCTGACAATGATTGGTACATTTGACATCTGGACCATCTTGACTACTCCCTCACTCAGCATTTTTACTGTATCATTTTGGAGAAATTAGGCCTCAAAGTTGGCTTTTTTTAAAAGGTTTTGCACTTAAAAAGCCAAATGTTCCATCTTTGCTGTACAGTAATATCACTTTGGCCCATAAGTTCTGGCAATGGTTGGTACAGTTGACATCAGGACCATCCTGACTACTCCCTCATTCATTATGAAGCATTTTTACTGTGTCATTTTGGAGAAACTAGGCCTCAAAGTTGGCTTTTTAAAAAATGTTTTGCACTGACAAAGTCCAAAGCTCCATTCTTACTGTACTATAACAACACTTTGCTCCATAAGTTCTGATAATGGTTGGTACAGTTGACATCTGGACCATCCTGACTACCACCTCATTCATTATCAAGCATTTTTACTGTATCATCTTTGAAAAATAAATAAAAAAAATTGAAATAAATAAAAAAAAAAATTTTAAGAAATAACTTATTATATCAATTAATTTTTTTACACACTGTTTTAAAAATTTTGTGTTTGAGTATAAATTAAATCTTATTTTGTCAGTTCATAACGATCACTGCATAAGCGCATGCGCAAATGATAATTTCCAAGAAAATTACACCATCGGAAAATCGGTTTCAAGACCTCATAGGTTGCTGGACTTGGTTTCAAGAATGGCTGCAAGAAAAGGGTAAGCGGGCCTTATTTTTCCCAAGGCTACTTGGCTAAAGTGACATCTGATTTTTAAATTGGAACTTGAATATTTTATATGGGTTAGGAAAAACATTTATGCTGTCCTGCATAGCTTAATTGGACAAATAGGATAACTATGGGGTCAACTGCGACACGTGGTTAGCTTAATGCAGAGTGTGCACTATACATATATATATATATATATATATAGAATTTCAGAATAAGGCATTAAGTTAATAGGTTAGGCTACTGGACGGAGCAATATTACCAATATTTTACTGTCAAGGAGGCCCTAAGGTGACATTGTTAAAAATAAATAAATAAATAAATAAATAAAGGTTATAATTATTACACTTTTTTTCTGACTTTCTATATTTTTACAGCACTCCTGTGGCCATTACATTACTTTTTCTTTTCTTCTCTTTAGTGTCTGTGTCTTCTCTACATTTGGAAAGGTAAGCAATGCACATAGGCTTTCTAATACTTTATAAATCTTATGTTTTCTGCTAGAAGATAATTTTATGAGTGAGTGGGAATCGCGCTATACATTGCTCGACAGGTTTTGAGCTTTTCACTGTGTGTAATTTATGTTCTGACAAATTTTTGGATGATCTATCGATTTGCCTGTATTTTTTCTTCAGCATCACAGTGCTAGACACCATGGACAGGACTCAAGGTGGTGCAGGGTGGCGCAGCTGGCGCACTGCAAGTTTCAACCAGAGCAGCTGTCTTTTTTTTTTTTTCTTAAGTTTTTCTTAAGTTTTGCAGTGAAAAAGCCTAACGTTCCATTTTTACTGTAGTATAACAGCACTTTGGTCAGTAAGTTCTTACAGTGATTGGTACAATTAACCTCAGGAGCATCCTCAATACCACCTCACTCATTATCAAGCATTTTTGCTGTATCATTTACCCTTCCGTCTAATCACTACTTTGTTATAGTAAAGGGGGAAAAATTAATTTGCATTACGAGGTGTGAGATAGAGAATGAAGGTGACCAAATTTTATCAAAGTGTGGGAGTTTATCCATAAGAGTATATTTTATTCTCTCTATTTAATTTTGCTGATATGTTCTTACATAGTCTCTATGAAATTGTATATTGTGTTCTTGTTTCGAGGCCAGAAAACTTGAAAAAAGTATTGAGGACATAGTTGCTGTTATAGATAAATTTCATTCCTCAACAAAAGTTGTTGAAAACCCAAAATAAAATGATCAGGAAACGTTTTTTGGTGAAGTCTGCAAAGAAATTGGAATTGCTAATTCCAAGACAAACAGGACAAGGCTCAAGAATGGATATCGCACTTATAAAAAGGTAATGGTTTCACATTTATCACATTTATAAAAAACTTCGGATTCGAATAATTTTCATATGCCTAACTTTATCCCTTTACCCCTAGAAAAATGTGCCAGCTGCCACAGGAGAATCTACAGTGTCACCTGAGGAAGGCACGATTGAGGAGGACACTCCTGGGCCTCCTCCTTCCAATGACAGCACGACCACAACTCCTGCACAGGTAACACTAGAGCTCATTCACTGAGTAGCATGGATAGACAGTGTGGAACAGGATCTTAAAACTCATGAAAAATAACTTAGGCTGTTACATTACCATACATTCAAAGTGCAGTAGTAGAAACATATGAATTTTAATCCATATTCCAGAATAACTATTAGATTTTAATTGTGTTTCATTGTTATTTGCAGATTGGACCAGTATCTTCCGATTCAGGAAACACATCAGAAGAAGAATATTTGATCCTTTAAACATTCACTGCAGCCACCGCCTTGTTTCTTTTTTATTGAAAACAAAGATTGGATGAAGCTTTGGAAGAAACAACGTCTTCACCATTTAAAAACACTCAAACTGGACATCAGTTATGGCGAAAGGCCATCCATACATCCACTTTGTAGTTTTGCATTCAAGAGACACAGGGTAAAATCCATCGGCTGAACTAGAGGTGGTCCAGTCTTTGTGTATTCGGGCTACTGCCTTTTTGATGACTGCCCAGTAGAGGTTGATATTAAAGTCCAAGATGAGTCATCTTTGAAAGCCCTGGTAACATTCAGAGGTAGTTTTGTGTGTCACCGATGGGACCAAATCAAAAGACAGCCGGTGCGAGGTGATGAAAGAGATATCTTGTCCCATAGCCTTTCAACAAAACTCCCCGGGAGTGTCTTCCTGGAGAGCATGGAAAACCTGGATGACACTGTTGTGGCATCAGGATGCAAGGACCAGGTCCCTGCAACTGGTGTCATGAAAACTATAAACTTCATGGAGCCAGAAGAAGAAAATAAGGAGGCCATCAGCCCCCAGAAGATGCTGGAGGAAGAGGAGGAAGAAGATGAAGAACACGTGATCCAAAAGATCGGTCTTCACCCTAATAGCGTGATGCTGTACTGTGTCAAAACACTCAATGTTTTATTTGACCACTGCAAAGATGACATTGTGTATTTAGATGCAACAGGCACCATTGTGCAAAAGGGCAAAGGCCAAAAGTCACCCTTCTACATATATGAAGTAGTTGTTAGACACCCAAACAAAGGGTCCTCCCCTCTCTATGTGGCCACCTACGTAACAAGTGACCACACCACAGCATCGGTTTCGTATTTTTTGGCATCAGTGATCACAGATTTGATCAGAAAACATGGCCCAAAAGTGAAAACAAGGCCAGTAATGATGATCTGTGATGGATCAGTGGTCCTGCTCCAGTCACTTTCCTATAATTTCTGTGGAGTGACTCTGCAAGAACTCCTCTCCAGATATTTCCTGATCGTGACTGGACAGGCACAAGATGATTCCATCGGTCTTCCAATCCTCAACATATGCCTGAGTCATGTTATGAAAAATGCCAAGGAGCTTTGCAAGAAACAGTAAGTGGTATCTGTATGTTAATATGCTAAATTTCAGACATAACTACAAAATCTCTAACAAAGATTTTTAAATTTTCCTTTGTAGTGCCTCAAAACACTTCAAGTTGGCAATGCACTTATTTGGATTAATGACCCAGGCATCTACCCTGCGGGAACTGGATGAAGTGGTCATAAGTGCCAACATGGTGTTCTCCAGTTCCCGCAGTGGAGATAATGTTCAGAAACATTTTCAACATCTCCAGGTCCTGCTCACCAAGGCAGGACCGTGTGCGGAGGATGAATCCATCACAAATCAGGACTATGAGGTATCTTTCTCTTTACTGTAACTATTCTTGGTTTGGATGTAACTTTTGGCTTTTCCTTACTCAGAAATGTGAAAGTTCAGACTCATTTGGCTTTTAAAATTCAAGTTTAAAAGCGCATAGCACTGGATACAGATAATGATTTAGTAGTTCTAAGAAAGTATTACATATTTTTTAATTATTTTTTTAGAACGACGTGGGACCGACACCTTTTCAGCACCATTTGAAGAGGTGATTGAGAAGGTGGACCTTGAGCAGGAAGGTGATGACAACCCCTACCATTGTCCAACCTTCATCCCGACCTTGATGAAGTACTTTCTTCCTCAGGCTGCCCTATGGTCAGGATTGCTCATGGGTGAGTCCTGTTTGATTCTTATGTGTTATGTTTTGTTATGTCATCTTACATGTATATATACAGATTGACTGATTGCTTTAATATTGTAATATCTTTAAGTAGTAAAAAAATGTCTTCTTTCAGGTGATCTTTCAGGATCATAGAACAGGCCCAGTCTATGACAGCCTTAGGAAAAAGTACAGTAGAGCTGCATCTAAAACAACACAGGTACAATAAAGCTGACCATCTGTTAATAAAATTGAATGTTACTTGCACGATTACATGCTAGATATTACATATGATAAGATAAACCGAATTAATGAAGATATGACCTTTATTTTGATGGAATGGAATGTATACTGTATGTCCAACCCAAGAATTACACCCAGGACAACCAGGTGCAGGGTATCATGGAGAAAAGTCAGTGGGACCAAAAGAAAATCAGATTCCAGCGCAAAAAAATAACGAGGTTTGATGACTTTGTCAATAAATACAAATTGACTCTAAAGGCCCTATTGAGGGAGTATGCTGACTCCCACAGGAAAAAGAAGAAGGTAATTAATTCACATGTTGCTCATAAACACTTAAATTACTTGACATTTATAAATTTTTGATTGTGCACTTGTCATTGCTATCAAAATTTATAAGTAACCCCGTAAGACTAGTACATTCGTATTCAAGAGCATTTTCCATTCCAAGTCTCATGCAGATGTGATTTAATGTGACATGGAATGATGCAATATTGTGCTTTTGTTATAGGACTATTAAATAAATTGTATATTGACAGTATTGTTTTGTTGATTAACTTTAGACACATTGGGTGGATGTGGAACGCTGGAAGAGTCGAGTGAGAAATAAAGAGGGGTATATGTGTCGAAATTGTCAAAGCCATTTAAACAACTAAAAGAGAAGGTAAGTGGTTTTTGAGAGATTTAAATTTCAAAAGTGGAAACAGAATAATCCGATGTGGTATAGAGAACACTGGATAGAAAACAATCAAAAACATCAAAAGATTCTCCATCTCAGGTAATTTTTTGAGCCAAAAAGATATAAAAACATCTTGTGATATGATGAAATGCAATTGGTTGCTATATATACTTTAATTATTATGATAACAGTATTAATTATGATCACACTATTTCTATCCATAGTCTCCACAAGGCAAAACACAGCGTCCAACTGCAGCAGTCATTTCCACAGCAGAGGATCCTAAATCACAAGTATGATCAACATAATCTTATATTTCCTAACTTCTTACTTTTTTACAAAAAAACACACATAGAAAGGAATATTTTCCACCTAAGAAACAGTAATTGCTTTTTATGATTGGCAGGTGACACAGCTGTGGAGAAAAAAAGACACAGAGGTTGTGGTTTCTGTGGTGCCCTCACAAATTGTAGGGCAAAACTTCGTTATACATCACTGTGAATTCAAAACACTGAGGCCTCATCGTTGGCTTGTAGGAGAGGCAAGTACTTTGATTCAAATACTGAACCACTTATCAGAAAGGCATAAAAATTGTGAAAGCTTCAAAAAGCAATGATCAGGGCCTTTTAATGTGGCTGCATTTGAATTTTTTTTTTGGATTACAGACTCAAATCATGTAATTTACTGTAATTGTCTTTCGTTGATTTTTGTGTTATAGTACATATAATAGAGAAGATGAACAGTAGTCTGTAAGAATCATATTTTCTACAATTGAAAATAATGTATGACTTCTCAAGACTTTCTGTGTGTTTAAAATTTCTCTGAAAGTCATTGAATGCCTCCTTCATCATACTGCCACTGCACTGAATTTGGGGAGCACCATTTATAGTCTTAGGCCCAGTCCCAATACACCCCCTACCCCTAAATTTTGAGCGTTCCCGCAAGGGTAGTGGTGTCCCAATTCCTTTTCTCACGTAGTGGTAGGGGGCATAACAAGGGGTGGGGGCTATGAATCCAGCCCTTCAGAGCAAGGGTTTTTCCGATGCTGACTTCCCAAGGAAGGGCCAGTTCCGCGATCCCCAGAGAGCAAGAGGATGTGGAGAAGTCGGAGAAAAAAAAAACACAAAAAATTCATAATAGACAACAGACGTCGATGGTGTATTCTTCTCCGTGTACCTCTTGGTTTATTTATCACCGAAGCATGATGAATACTAAAAAAAAAGGATCGCAACCAATCGCGACCGTAGACTCCATGTTTTTTTTTTTTTTGTTTGTTTGTTTTTTTTATACATTGACAAATCTTACATTGACAGACAGAGTATGAACAGGGTGAGAGCATTACATACGAAAATAAAATCATGCCGATTGAAATTTACATGAACCGTAGCCTCCATGTTGCTGCTGGGACTACGCAATCCCTTCGTGCCCGGACGTAAACTGCGCGGTGACGTAGCAAGTGGTGTCCCAATTCCTAGGGAAGATTACAAAGCCCTACCCCTTGTGGCTTCCTTTCGATTGTTAAGGGGTAGTGGGCGAGGGCTAGGGGTAGTGAGTAATGGCTAGTGGTAGTGAGTAGGGTGAACACTGGGATTGGGCCTTAGTCACTATGTGGCTGGTGTCATCCTCTTTGGAAAGAGGGAGGATGTTAGGCGGCACAGTCTCTCTAAGGTAATATTTTTGTCAGGCACAAAAGCAAAGTAACAGCATGATTGAGAATTGTTTACAATTTGTACAAGTTAGTGTGCGTGTGTGTGTGTGAGATTAATCAAAATAAAATCTTCCATTATGAGAAAAAGTCTTGCTCTCACATGTATACATACCCTGCCCCTGCTTCTCTCATGAGATGAGTGTGTTTAACAGTGTTCATGTGTGAGTATAGTAGTGTGTGAGAGACGATGATGTAGATGACGTAGATTCATAGTATAAATTACTTAGAAAATTATTAATAATTTTTTTATTTTGTTACAGATCCACTTTGACAACTACAAGGTAATTGTATCCTTTGTAAACATCAGTGATATTCACAGGAAGTTTTTTGTAAGTCGTTAATTAATACATCACAACTCCCTTCAAATCTCCTTTGGATGTCATTAGTAACTTTTACATAATATCATAATTTCTATTTTGCTTACAGTGCTGCACGCAGCACAACCGAGCTGGCTGACTCAGATGATGCAGCGGATAGATTTCGGTAATTAAGCTATTTTACCTGTCAAGCATGAATGTAGCAACTTCAAACCCTTATGTCTTTGCAGGATGTGTTTTCTTTAAGAAAGTACTATAGTGTGAATGCAATGATGTAAAAGAGGATTACAGTAATCAACATGCATCAAACAACATGTTTGAGGCTTGACTACAAAACAGAAATAGGGAACAAGGAGGATTTAGGCATTTGAACTAAAGGCTGGACAGCAACATAGGCATTATGGCAGAGAATAGTTGTCCAGGATCCCTCGTATTAACTACATATCACCTCTGCTAAAAACCAAAGTTGGAAGAGACTTTCTACCACTGAGAGATGCCATTACCAACATCATGATTTATTTGGAACAAACTTGTTGACACCTGAATAACTAGGCTATTTTGAATTCTGACCCTTCTATCAAACTCTCTCAGCCAACCAACCCTCTGTGTCTTGACCAGGACATTGTTTTGTTGGGTGCATAATATATTTGTACCTATTCATTACATTAAACACTTTAAAACTTTTCTGACACAGCCAGTACATCAAAATGAGGAGGACTTGCCATGGGAGGAGTGACTGGGTCAATGTAAGGTGGAAAGGTGGAGTTCTAAAACACCCCTTCCAGAAAGATGGCTCCAGCTGCGGAGTGATTGTAATCAAAGTAATAAGAATGTTTCTTGAAATACTTGAAATGCTGCTTTTGGGTCCAAACCTCACCCATTACATAAGTTCTATGATTTGTGATGATACACCTAATATTTTCAACTTCATGTTAGTGTTTAACACAGACACGAGCTGTGCCATGTGCGCAGCTGTGAAACCGCCACTCCCAGGGCCTGCCTTCACAAACTGGGTAAGTTATTGTTTTGTAAACTTTATGTATGCCTTATATTTAATTGGATGACATCAACCAAGGGCAGAGAAGGATCGGAAATGAGGACACACAAGCATCTTGAGCTTCTCTCCTCAGCCAAAAGGATAAGCATGTTTTACAAGAGATGACAAAATTTTGATCTGGAGACTAATCAAATCTAGATGAATAATCATCAAAGGGTGGTGGTAGGAAATGTATTGTTATTGCAGTACATAATTACTTAGTGATTTCCATGAATAATGCAAAAACAATAGCCATGTCAACCTTGTAATTCCATGTCATTCACATACATTACATATTGGTTTACACTGTGTGAATGCATTTTCACACAGTGAAATATCATCTGGAACACGACCTAAATACCCGGCTGAGCTATCACCATATTAAGAGGACAAAGTCGTCATCATGTCTTTGAAAGACGTAACAATTAAGAAAAAAATACTTTGAGTATCATGATTATTTTCTGTCTATTATAATTAAATAAAAAGGTTTATTCTTGAATGCGTTTTACAGATCCAGTGTGACACCTGTTGCCGGTGGTTCCATGTGGAGTGCCTTAGCATGGACTCTGCAAGATTTCAGCAGGCAAAGGCTAGTGACTGGAATTGTCCTATTTGCCAGCAATAAAACCATTGCCAGAACTTATGGGCCAAAGTGTTGTTATTGTACAATAAAGATGGAACATTAGGCTTTTTCAGTGCAAAACTAAAAAAAAAGCCAACTTTGAGGCCTAATTTCTCCAAAATTATACAGTAAAAATTCTTCATAATGGATGAGTTGGTAGTCAGGATGGTCCTGAGGTCAACTGTACCAACCATTGCTAACTAAAAAACTAACTAAAAAAAAAAGCCAACTTTGAGGCCTAATTTCTTCAAAATGATACAGTAAAAATGCTGAGTGAGGGAGTAGTCAGGATGGTCCAGATGTCAAATGTACCAACCATTGTCAGAACTTATGGACCAAAGTGATATTACTGCACATTAAAAATTGTATTTTACTCATTACAATAGGTGAGCTTGATTGGTTGCCTTTGTATTACCAACGTCTTAATTTGACAACCGGAAGTAATATCGCTCGGTATTCACCTAGTGCTGACTTTCTTCGTAGACTCTGAGCATTTAACGTAAGTTCCATGACACGGGCGCACTGAAAATGTTGGTGCGGCTGGCTTTACTCCGCAAAGATGAATGTCGGCTCACTTGACCGCAGTTGGGAGGGCTCTATACTAAACATACTAGTAGGTCTAGCAGATTGTAATCACGTGTGTATTTCATTCGGACAGCGTTGGTGGAGCCCGAGCCCAGTGGGTGCGGAAGACTGTTATGGGAATGTACTGTCACGTGATTGTCAAAGTGGAAAATGCAATATGTATACACTCACAATACAAAAATGTGTGGTATATGAGCTCTTTGTGAAAACTGGGGGCGCTACAGCAACAATATATTAACAAGTAATTTCTCCAAAGCAGAATATGATCATGTACTTATCCCAGCAACAGCCCCCGTGGCACTCCAAATTTCCCTGGAATTTTCTAGTAATGTTTAATCTTGTTTCTAGTTTTGTTCGATGATTTAGTCGAGCTGTGAGTTAGGAGGCTAGTCACCCCGGGTGACAAGAAATTATTCCAATCAGTTTCATAATTCAGAGAGGATTTTTACTCAACGAAAAAATGTATAAAAATCAGATTTTACAACTTTACAAAACATTCAGTGAACTGAAAAGGAATGATAAAGCTGCTTGCGTGCACACATGCATGCACACCTGTGTGTGTATGTGTGTGTGTGTGTGTGTGTGTGTGTGTGTGAGTGAGAGGAGAGAGTGCTTCATTTGCAACCGGTTTTCCTGTTCACACACAGATAAAGAACTGACTCCAAGCTGAACTGCTGTGAAAGAAGGGGACAGGGCTCGCCTTTTGACAATATACATACAGAAGGCTATTGTACTGTGAAGTAGATAGTGTGAAGTATCTAAATACATATGCACAAGCACACCTGTTGGTCAGATATAAATGGAGGTGCTAATGTGTCTATTAAGCTCATTTCTGTCAATAGAGCCCAGGAGAGTAAACAACCATTAGCCTGTTGGACTTTTTATTGTAATTTTGTGGTAACTTACTGGTCTACAGTACCTTTACTGTGATGATCTTTCAGGGTAAAACCAATTTACTATAAATGTTTTACAGTACAACAGCCTTACTGCTTTACAGGACATGACAAATTTAACATTGCTCTCAAAACAGAACATATCCACCAACATGAACATGAACTTCTGCAGGCTGGTCGGGTTCAGCTGAGCCTTATCACTGATCTTTATCGCCACCTGTCAGAGACACATAATCAATATTCATGTTCCTAAGGTTATATACTTGTTTGTCTCTTGTCTGTCTGTCTTAGATTATTTATGGTGTTGTATGGATATGTGTACAGTAATACATAAGTGTTGGACAGAGTTATGTATATATTCATCAGCTTAGATTACAGGAAAAAACAGCCTAATGTTTTGGCCTTTAGGCCTGTGCCGAAACGTTAGGCTGTTTTTTCCTGTTGGTCATGATGTATAATAAATAATAAAAGAAACAGCAGCAAACTGTGTGTGAATCCAATTTTTGTACAATCTAAAACAGACAACCCCCTGTCAGGTTAACCATCGTGGGTAAAAATATAGAATACCACAATTAATTACACAGATTTCTAAAAAAAAAAATATTACAATATGATAGAAAACATTTACTTACCAAGTACGATTACCCTTGGTGTGGTGGGTAAAGTCATCTCCCTCTCAACAGACTACTTGGTGGAAGATGCCTTTAAAAGGAAGTGATTTGAATGATGAGACCCGAATTAATTTGAACAATTCTCCTTTAAGATGTGTGTTTTATATTGAGAGTGTCAGTGAAAAATTTAAAAGATAATTACATCAGCCAAGATGAAGATGGAGTCCTCTTTTCTTGGAAGTACTTCATCAGTAGAAGGATGGCTTTTGTGGCGATCTGGTGGTGGTTCAACTCTGCACTGTCGCACTCATGTAGCAGATGCTCAATCTCCTTGTTCCACTTAAGTCTCTGGCTTTGAAAGAAGTTCCAAATTCTCCTTCCCTTCGTAAGAAGAGCTTCACTGAGGCGTGTGTCTACCTCAATATCTGTGAGTGTGTGGAAGTGAGTGCAAAGGTCTCTTTTAGTAAAAAGAAATGGCCAATGCTCTTGAATCTCACATAAGGTGGGGGGCAGGCCAAGAATTTAGCATGTGCCTTTGGTAAGTATAAGTCAATGACATAAATTGATTGACATTTGTCGTCTCAATAGCTTGAAGTCCTGCTGATCTGAAGACAGTTGACATAGTCTGTCTTTTTTGCTCCAAGGTTTCTGCTGTTTCTCCTGGTAGAGTTGTGGGTTGCAATTTGATGCAACCATAGCTATCAAGTTCAGATCTCCCCCTTTTGATGGAAGCATCACCACCATTGTTTTCCGTGGTAGACCTTTTCTTTGGCTGTCGGATTCTGCTGCTGACATTGTCTCTGTTCACATGTTCAACTCTTGTTTTAAGCTGTTTGAGTAGGGAATAATAACCGCAGCCTAACTGCTCACCGTCTGCAGTCTTATCCGCAAAGGTAGCAGGATACTTAGACACAATAGCTCTGGCTACCTCTGCACAAGCAGCTCTGTTAGGGTTGGGGCAGTGCACTCGCATTGCTTCCACAACAGTCCTAATCATTACTCTCCTCTCTTCTGGGAAAAACTGCTGATCCAGGAGGTGTTGCTTGCAATTAGTTGTGTGGAGGGGGGTTGACCTGATGCTTGTGCAGAATGGAGTGAATAACCCTGTAGTGACATGAGCACAGTTGGTGGGCAGTTGGTTTCAGGTTCCTTTGGGTGGTTTGAAGAGTGTGACTCCACTTCTGAATCTGAATAAACACACACACACACAACTGAATAATTTCACATTAACTATGTACAGATGGAATATTTATTGAGTAATAAATGTAAGCTCTGAAGTTTATATGAGAGACAAAATCAAGAGTGTTTGTAGACATAATACCCATGGCAATGAATGCTAGTTTTTGCTAGGTTTTTGTTGTTTTAGTTGTTGTTGTTTTTAATGAACTATGAATTGATATATGAAGTACAATTTTAAAATACTTCTCAAAATAACTCATGTCCAACTATTTTCAAGACAGATCTTCTACCATTTATGACAACAATATATTCTCACCTTTTCTGAATACTTGACACCGATAATGTCTCGTAGGTGCTCAGTAAGTGTCCTTAGTGTCTCTTCATCCAGTTCAGGTAATGCCAGGTTAATTGCATGCTGTAGGCTGCTATCATCCATATCTGCAATGATTTAATAGGAGGATATTGAATGATGCAAAGATACAACGGTCAAGCCTGAAGTGTTATTCACTGGCAAAGGGTAGTAATCACACAAACACATATGAATCTTTTTTCAGAATTGTGTAGGCAGTGAAGTCCAAGATCAATCAGTAACACAGACTGAAGCGTGTCCAAAATAAAGAGTACTTGTTTGTGACTGATGAGGATAACTGATATTTATCCAAAGATGTGGCCATGTTCATTATGGCCCATCACAACAACAAGCCCTCTGCTATACTTTGTTCCTTTGTAAACTACTGCTGATACCTCTGACGTGGTTTCCTTTGTCAAGCCAGCTATCCTGACAAACTCCTGAATAAAAGCATTGTACAGCTGCTCATCATATTCACTAGCTTCACCAACTGCTTGGACTGCTGGGGCAATCAATACACCTGAAGCAACTGATGCCTTTCTGCCAGTGTTTTACAAAGGTGAACAAAGTTGTGCAGTTTTCGGGCGCATTCCTTAAAATATGAATACTTACTCTCAAACGAATAAGTGGCCCAAAGTGCAAAATGAGGTCACTATAGTGAAGCAAATAGTGATGCTTGGGCTTGAGTGAGTGATTAGGGAAGATTGTATGTCTTAAATGCACATATTCCTCAGTTATCTTAAGGTATGTAATCTGGTCATGATGGATTTTGGGAGCACACATGAGCTCAACCATTTCCTTGAGCTGTAGACACAGTTGCCATATCTGACTGTCCATGGGATTTTTGATCCTGTCACCAACCAACAATGGCAACAGTCGCAACAGACACCAGTTCTGCGCTGCGGAACCAGCAAGTTTTTTGCCACACTCCTTAACCTCACATGGTTTACTGAGACTATCATTTGCTGAGTATTTAAACTGTGCAATCAACCTGTTTAGTTGAGCATAAGTGAAATGCTTTTCCTGTTTCACTAAATGACTAATATGCAATGCCAAATAATTAGAGACTACACCTTCAAATAAATCATGACCCAAACATGGGGGAAGCCCAGTGCAGACAAGAAAATATTTCAGTGAATTGAAGGGTGAGTCAAATTTTACCCCCTGTACCATGTCCTGACCAGTAGTGGATAACAGTTGTACACTCTCTTTGTGATCACTGATTGTTCTTTTTGGGCCAAGTTTTAGAGGTCACTTCTTTCAGTCAAGCAGTATCTACAAAAATGGCTACTGCAACTGAAGTTTTCCGTGAAGCCACCTACACAGTGTGAACCAAGATTATCTCCACAAATGGAAATTAAGGCTGCTTTAAGGGTATTCCCATCATCTGTGTCAATCCCTGTATCTTCTAAATGTTTAAGTTCTGTGATAATGCTTGAGAAGATTTTCTCCTGACCAAAAGTCTTGAAGTCATTTTCTCTGCACAGCAACACCAACTGCATGGGATCAACTGAAGAGTGATTGTGTGATTGGACCTTACCGAGACTCAAAACTTTATTTTTTCTTCCCTGAGCCAAGAGGATTCACAACCCCAAACGAATCCTGGTAAAGGATGATGGACAATGAAGAAGAGATGTCTTTCAACAGAGCATTTTCTTTGACATTTCTTCCATCTGCCACATCCTCTACAGCCATATTAGTAGAGGTATGATTTTTGGATTGGTGATACTGCTCTGTAACACTTGACTGTCTGAGGAGGGATTTTAATGTCTCTTTGATGGAAATGTAATGACAAAAGAGTTCCTCTCCAGCAGCATCAGTTCCTAGATAAATCTGGGGGGGTTCAACATAGTCAAAATACTGCTTGTAAAATGTTTTCCTTGTTTTGTCAGATCTGAGTATTGTCATGTCTGGGTTGGGGGAAGGGCCCAAAAGCAGGAGCCGGAGGCAGAAGGTTGAAGGTGCAGGTGAATATTTAATAATATACAAAACATAGAACAAAGGAGACCAAGGATAACAATGGATAACAAAGGTAACAAGGGAAAACAAGGGAAACTACGGAGAACAAGAGAACGACAGGGAACCGGAGAACAACGAGAGAACAGGGGAACAGGAGAGAACCATGGAGAACAACCAACAACAGAGGACAAGGAGTACAAGGGAGAACAACCGAGAACCAGAGAACAACAGGGAACCGGAGAACACGAGAGATCAGAGGAACAACGGAGATCAGAGGAGAACAGAGGACAAAGGACAAGGAACAAAGGACAACATGAGAAGGAGACAAAGAGGACAAGAGAGCAACAGGGAACCAGGGAACCAGAGAACACGAGAGAAACAACGGAGATCAGAGGACAAAGGATCCGACAAGGACTGGACAGAAAACAAGACTTAAATACCAACTGAACTAATGACACAGGTGAAACACATTAGGGCAAGGAAGGCAATCACACAGGCGGGAAAGAGAACCAAAGCAGGAAGCAAAGTGGACAGAGACATAACAAAACACAGACTACCAAATTAAAACAGGAAGTGAAAAAACTAAACTGATCGTAACAAAACACAATTAAAACTGACAGACCATGACAAGTATTCCTTTGTTGTATATTGTGAGGAGATAGAAAATATCATTCACTATCTCTCTAAAGACTATCTCAGTTCGTGGTATGTTTAGCTCAGAAAGCTTACCTCTCAACTTCTCAAAAAAGTCTGACATAGAAAAGCTATGAACATGATGAAATCCATCAATAATGCACTGTATGGTGCTGGCTGGCAACAGCATTTTTGCCTGCATTTTTAGGTAAAAAAAGGGCCAAGCTATGCAAAAATGTCTCTTGAACACCACACTCCTCCTCTACATGATCACATGGAGTTGGAGTTAGATTCTCCTCAGGAGGCTGAGTACAGCCTATATTTTCTGGCAGAGTTGACACCTGAGTTGTTACTGCCTGCTTATGTTTCCTGGATATATGTGTGGCAGTAGTTTCACTCTAGCATTAGCATGCTAAGTTAGCCTGCTCACTGCCGTCTTCCCTCGCTAGTCTGCTCCTTTTTTCCACCAGGAGAGTTGATTTCTGTCTTTCGCCACAGGTGTGGAGATGTTTGTTCGTTAGTGTTTAAATGTTTTGAGTGTTAATCTCTGGGTCTATTTGCTCTGTACATGTTGTTGCCGCTAAATGATACAGAATGCTGCTGAATGTGATAATAGTCTATTTGAATATAATGTTAAACTGAGGCAGTGAAATGCATTTTCTGGTTACCATATTAAGTTTGGTTACCCAATTATTTAATCTATATAAAAAAAAGCAGAATTACTGATGTCATTTATTTTTGGGTTTCCTGTTGAAATTTAAATGCAGAAGCAATGAAAGCAGAGACTAACCTGTTTAAAGGACCAATTTGTGTTATTTTTTGTAAATTAGTTTTACTGTGCAAAACTGATTATGTTATTGTAACATTTCATATGTTAAAAAACCTTTTCTAGCTCACACACAGCTCACAAGTTCTGTGTGTTTCTGTCTTTTGCCAGAGTTGCCAAGTAAAGATCAAGAGATCCAGTCCTGACTCCTGCATCTCCTTTCCAACTCGGGACACAACAGAGACATAAAGTGGAGACGGGTTACTTATATTTGATAAATGATAGAGGATGACTCCCAGTGAATATTTGCTCAGTTTACTAAAATGATTGTTAAATACCCTAAATTTACAGATAGCATCTTTAAATATACCTATTAATGTATTTTGATGTACAGCGTTTGATTTCCCATTGTCCAATTCTCTAAAAGAAATTCCTATTTGATTAAAGGTACATATTTTGTTTATACATTGTGTCATTGTTTTTTTTTACTTGGGGAAACCACAATTATGCAGCAAATCGGTGTAGATGGACAAGAAATTACTACTAAATACCCTTAATTAATAGGGATCGTCCTTAAATGTAGCTATTTTTGATGTATTTGTAATGTATTTAGTTTGTTTTTCCACTGTCCAACGGTTGCTTTTTAATCTACTAATTCTCTAAAATGACAAATAAATACTGTACATTTGCAGACATTTATCTTTAATTTTATTAACTTAGTTTGTTTTTATACATTATAACATTGTACTTGGGAAAAATAGTATTTTAACATGAAATTACTGTAGATAGACTTGGCGCTTTCCTAAAATAAATAATGTATACCATGAAATTACAGAGATTAATCTGAAAAGTATCTGATTTTAATGTTTTTTGACATAATATGTATGTTATTTTACAGTAAAATGGGAATTTATCAACTATAATATACCGTATTTTAATTGATTTTGACTGACTGTATCTGCTCTGTATTTTTACGGTATTGTATTTAGTTCTGTGATACAGTTATTTACTGTAATTTTACGGTATCCATTTGGAAACTTTGCTGCCAGTGCTTTAACCGTTTTTTTACTTTTTTTTTTTTTTTTTTACTGTGTACAGCTATGTACACTATATACACACATGCACACACACAATACAACGGCTATTTACACTATACACACACACAATGCACAGGCAATGTACACTATACACACACACAGACACACAATACACAGGCTATGTACACTGTACACACACTATACATACAGCTATGTACACTATACACACACACACACAAAATACACAGGCTATGTACACTGTACACACACTATACATACAGCTATGAACACTATATACACACACACACACACGAGCTTGCATTGAACCCATCCCTCCGGAGAGTTACTTCCCACTGCTTCCTCCTGTTGCTATCTTTGGGAAACCTATGTAGTGTGACAAAAGTTAGCCAAGCAATTAACAACAATCTTACTAAAATGTTTGGGGCACAATAATAAAATAAGAATGAAGACTTAATCGTTTGAAGGCGAGTTTGACCGTGCTAATTCATTGTTTATGTTCTGAATAAGGGGTAACATACAAGATTGTTCTTGCTCCTGTTCCTTTCCTACTATGGATGTGTAAACTGAGTTGTTAAATTATTAACTGTATATATTTTGATGAAAATATATACTACCATGAGCAGAATAAATCAAAATAAATGAATACGCGGGAATACATTGTGCTTTCCACAACATCGGCAAATTATGCTCTCAATACTATGTTAAAATGGCCAAATAATGCAGTCTATGGTCCAAATACTATCAAAAGTAATTGCTACAATTTTGCTACAATTCCACGCAGCATAGGAATGAGGTATCTTCTCTGCTCCAATGCTTGCCTCATCCAATATGGCGGCGACGTTGATGTACAGCTCAGCGCTCAGTGCAGCATTTACGTCTGTGGTGTTAACCACTATGCCCCGTGTTTGTGTGTGTGCAAATATCTTTGTGTATATGTATCCGTCTTTTTTTGTATGTCTGTATATGTCTATGCATGTGTGTCTATGTGGATCAAAATTTTGGTAGAATAGGAATAATAATAGTAGTAAGAAAAAGAAATGCAACAATAGTGACTCTTGTGTGAGTTGTTGCCATAGAGACGTTGGGGAGCAGAGGTAAATTGTTATACCCCTTGAAGGCAGATTCATTATATTTTCACACACTGTAATAGAATCTACAAACTATGAGTGATTTTTTTATATTAAAAAAACCCACAAAAATTTTTAATATTTTTCCACTGTTAGCTATACAGTGTAATGGTTTAGTACTGTTAATGAAAAATATAGCATGGACTGTTTTTAGAATTACTTTCACAATATTTAACAATTAACTTATATGTTAAAAAATACATGGTCGGTCTTCATATTATTGACATGATCAACTATATCACCTTTTTTGACCAACGATATATTGAAAAATCCAAGCATTAGGCGATAGCAGGGGAGTGAGTTAGTGAATGACTTCAGACCCACTCGAAGACACCAGTTCTCTCAATACAGCCTTGGTAGACCGCTGACTGTGTGAGTGTGTGTGTGTGTGTGTGTGTGTGAGAGAGAGAGAGTGAGAGAGAGAGAGAGAGAGAGATGAGTTCCAAAATAATTTTCACTGCATCTTCTCGCATACAAAATCGACGCATGTACCCCTCATTTCCTCTTATCATAATGTGGACTATGAATATTAAATCCAAAGAAAAAAGCCTTGAACTAGCCCCTCAGCCATCCAAAACTTCCTAGCCTGGAACATTCAAACAGTTGTATGTATAGGTTCAGAAACAGAATACAAATAACACAGATATAATAATAGAAAGAATACAAGTAATGAGATGTTATTAGTAAAAGAATGATTGAGAGAATAAAAATTAATATCAGTGAGAGAATGGAAGAGGTATTCAGACTTTCTACTCTAGGGAGAGAGAGAAGGGAGAAGGAGGGTGAGACTGACAGGAAAAAAAGGAGTTAAAGGGATGAGACAAGCTTGTGTTTTGATAAATACACGTGAGTAATGGGATTGAGTAGTCTCACCATCTAAAGTGAAGTCCCACTGAAAGTCCATGAGTCTCCTCAGCAGAGTGGATACATATGGATTGAATGTTGTAGTCTTTGCTGGTGACTTTACCAGTTTTCTTTGATAAGACTTTGCCCCATCCAGTCTTGGTGCCTCTCTTAGGGTTTATTACAATGAAGTGGCTGAAAAATTATAGGATTTCTTCAGACACTGTGTAGAAATCAAATTGTGTAACTCATTCAGATAAACACAATAAAAGGCAGCTAATGTAATAATAATAGCATTTCATCTAAAAGATGAGAAAACTACAAGTTTTCCTGAAAGTATCTAACCTTCAGATGAATCCCTAGTGTACATGCTAAATGTGATGAATGAATAAATGTGTAGAAGATAAGATAATATATTCCTTTATTTGTCCCACAATGGGTAAATTTGCATTGTTCCAGCAGCAAGTGGACTGTGAATATAAGAGCAGAATAAAAAGAGCAAAATAGCCACTAAGGTGGAAGGTGGAAAATAATGCAGTGAGCCCCACCCAAAGGGGGGAAGGGCTGCAGGGGCATGGGGCTGGGGTGCCGGAACCACACCCCCGATGCACACAGACCGAGGTGACTGCGGGAGTAGGAAATCTTCCATGCATCGGGATAAGCCCCTTACTCTCCCAGAAGGGAGAGAAATGACGAGCCATCACACACCAGCCAGTAAGCACATTTACATGCACAGTTAAGTTGAGCTATGGTTATAGCTCGATAAACCATCTCATCGGACTTCTGTCCTTGTCCCAGTATACATGCATGGAGTGAAATCGATTTATTTGTTGAAATCATGTCGCCTCCGCTACGATAGGTGGCGATCTGCACTCTTCAAATCAAATCAAAATCAAATTTATTTGTATAGTGCCAAATCATAACAAAGTTACATCAAGGCACTTTACATATAGAGCAGGTCTGGACCAAATTCTTTATAAAATTATTTAAAGAGATCCAACAGATCCCCCGATGAGCAAGCACTTGGCGACAGTGGCAAGGAAAAACTTCCTTTAAGAGGCAGAAACCTCGGGCAGAACCAGGCTCAGGCGGGGCGGCCATCTGCCTCGACTGGTTGGGTTGAGAGAGGTAGAGAAAGAGGGTGAGAGGGAGGGAGAGAGAGAGAGAGGGAGGCACGGGGGGGGGGGGGGGGGGGGGGGTCAAAATTGGGTAGAGTAGGGAGAGAATAAGAGCAGGAGGAGGGGATATTCAAAACAGTTGTAGGCAGGAACATGATCCTGCAAGAAGTTCATAGAAATTATGCTGTATAGAATTCATGAAGATATGGGAGCATCAGGCATTGCAGGAACATGGGATGGCGATGATTCATCACCTGCAGGATGAAGACAAGGAGAGAGGAGAGGAACTGGGAGAGACAGAGACTTTGGGAAAACATGGTTAGTATATGCAGTACACATGCTTGGAACTGAGAGAAACTGGGATTTCAGAGAAGCATTATTGTCGGTATGTCGGTGCATGCATGGGGAGAGAGAGAGAGACAGGGGGAGAGGGGAGAGAGAGAGGTGCTCAGTGCTTTCCCCAGCAGTCTAGGCCTATAGCAGCATAGCTAAAGAGTAGATGAACTTTAACTTTTTAACTATAAGCTCTGTCATACAGAAAAGTTTTAAGCCTGGTCTTGAAAATTGCTAAAGATACTGGAAGTTGGTTCCATAGAAAAGGAGCCTGATAACTGAAAGATCTGCCTCCTGATTTACTCTTGGAAACTCTAGGAATCACAAGTAAACCTCCATCTAGACAGTGGAGTGGCATACTAGGACAGTAAGGAACTATGAGCTCTTTGAGATATGATGGAGCTTGGCCATTAAGAGCTTTATATGTTAGGAGAAGGATTTTAAATTCTATTCTAAATTTTACTGGCAGCCAATGAAGAGCAGCTAACATGGGAGAGATGTGATCCCTTTTTCTAGTTCCTGTTAATATTTGTGCAGCAGCATTCTGAATCAACTGAAGGCCTTCCAGAGATTTGTTTGGAGATCCAGATAATAATGAGT
This sequence comes from Remorina albescens, assembly GCA_034769265.1. NCBI lineage: Eukaryota > Metazoa > Chordata > Actinopteri > Carangiformes > Echeneidae > Remorina > Remorina albescens. The sequence goes on along the minus strand of CM068484.1, from coordinate 16,899,669 downwards.
TACAGTAGTCCAGCCTAGAAGTTACAAATGCATGGACTAGTTTTTCTGCATCCTCTTGAGAGAGGATATTTCTGATTTTCCTAATGTTTCTCAGGTGGAAGAAAGTTGCCCTACTGACTTGTTTTATGTGAGGGACAAAGGACATGTCCTGGTCAAAAGTTACTCCAAGGTTTCTTACAGTGGAGCTGGAAGCCAAAGTAATGCCATCCAGACTGATTAAATGATTAGATAGGGTTTCTCTAAGGTGCTTAGGGCTGAGTACAATAACTTAAGTTTTGTCAGAATTTAGAAGTAAAAAATTATGGGTCATCCAGACTTATGTCTTCAAGACATGTCTGCAGTCTGACTATCTGACTAATTTCATTTGGCTTCACTGATAAATACTGCTGAGTGTCTTCTGCATAACAGTGAAAATTTATGTTGTTTCCTGATAATGTTGTGTAAAGGAAGCAGATAAAGAGTTAATAGGATTGGTCCAAGTACCGAACCCTGTGGGATTCCATAATTGGGTATAGTGCATGAGGAGGAGCTATTGTTAACATGAACAATCTAATGTCCATCTTAAATTTAGCCACAGCATCTTCAGATAAACATCTTCTATAGCCGAATTTATTCTTTCGGCTTGTGGGAATGGGCCACTACCGATTGACCTATGATGTCACAGACCACAACAGAGGTGGAAAGAAAAAAAGACCGGTAGTCAGGGGCCATTTGACTCGGATCGATAGATCACAATGGACTCCATTTTGTGGAGTTGCTCTCATATTGGAAGCATGAGATGCATCTCTATGAAGGACATGGACAAAAACTTTATAAATACAGTGCACTCCTATGCACGTGATTGCCTGGATGACCAACTTAAAGTCATGGACAGACTCATTGACGAGGGAACTGAAGCGACGCCGATTCAATTACCTGAAGCTCCTAAAAGGTCAAAATCAAACAAAACAAAAAAGCCGGTGAGTGAAGAGCCGGAGGACTCTGACCTGAACCTGGAGTCGTTAAGCATACTTGAGAGAATTGATAAGAGGCAAGTTGAGCCTCTCAAGTGACTCCAGGCCCTGGAAGATGCAGTTAAAGAAAACACCAAAACAATGAAAAGTGTCACAGATTCTTTGGAGGCTCTGTGGGGACGGGTGGAGGACATGAGTGGCCAGGTGAACACCCTCCGGGTCGAAGTTGCAACCCTGGGGAAAACAAGCATGGAGCTTGGGCACAAATACAATGATATGGATGCCTATCTGAGACGATGGAATCTCTGAGTGGCCGGGATACCCAAGAAAATGGGGGAGGATATTAAGAAAATCATCACTGACCTATTTGGCCAAATCTCCCCCGACATTGCAAACCAGTTGGCTCTTACGGTGGATATTGTGCACAAAGTGGGACCCCGCTTTGCCAACGAGCACTTCAGTCGCCACATCATAGTACGCTTTCTGTCTCTATCTCATCGGGATAAGATCTGGAAGGATGCCAAAACCTCAGATTTCCTCAAAGAGAATAGAATAAAGATCCTAGAGGACCTGACACAAGAAACCAAGGACTCCAGGGACCAGCTGTGGCCGCAGATGGAGAAGGCGAGGAAAGAGGGAAAGAAAGCTGGCTTCAGAGGAGCGCACGCATATACTGACGGTAAAAGAGTTTCAGCCTAGGACATGTAAGTTACAGACTTTAAATACCATATGCAGGCCAATGAGTGTATTGATTTAGGACTGTCTGACCAGCAAGCCTAGCAGTAAGGACTGAATTTGAACTTGAACTCTTAATTCAGAAAAGGACTCAGTGCTCCAGGCCTATTTTCTGGCCGGTACAAGTGCTGATTTGGTTTGATTGATCTAATTTGGGTTAGGGTTAGTTTAATTTTTCTCTTCAGTCTTTCGTTTTGATGTAACTCTAAAATGAAGAGGGGTATATTTAGTTAAGTTTTCAGAGTAAACACAAATTTGTGCTACAAAAAAGACCAGACTCGGTGACTAACTCCCTAGCCTTAACAGCGACCTTGCGACCTGCCCTACATGCCCTAAAGATAACTATATCTAACTAGCCCAGTGAGCAGTGATAACTACCATGTCTTTGGGGTCACCAGGTGGGAACCTCCTTTCACCGGTGTTTCGTCTAGTTGGTCCCACAACACCTCCAGGAGGCTAGACAGTGATCACTGGCGTCCCAGAGTCACTTCCCTAATGCCAGCTATCACCGCTCCTCACACCAAGTCAACTATCTGAAACAGCACTACCATCAACTACACCGACCTCTCACCAACTGCACCAGTAAAAGCGGGGTGGGGATACAGACCCTGGTTCGGGTAGCGGGGAGAAATAGAAGAGGTGGAGATAAAAGTAGGGATGGGATACAGACCCTGGTTCGGGTAGGGGGTAACGAAAGTATAGAGGGTGCAGGAGGTGGAGGACAAGATACACAAGATACACAAAACAAGCTACACTAGCAGATTCAGCAAATAGACTCACCTAAATTGTCCTGTAATCAAAGAAAGACACAAGCCAAGTCAAACCAATACAAACCAACTCACCTGGACTAAACACATGGTGTCAAAGACGCTCACACAAGCCACACCTTCCACTTAAGTACACTTCCTCTTCCTGCATTTCTTCCTTGCTTCTCTCAAGAGTCTGTCTATCCTATGTGCTCCCCCTGCTGGGCCCCCAGCTACTATTACTTCTTCTAATCCAGATCCACTGACTGGATCTTACTGCCTCATCCAACATTTCCTTCACTATTTTCCTCACACTCTGTCCCCTTCCTCCTAATTCCCTCAACAAAGAGACAACAGACCTTGCTACAAACCCTCTACATCCTACTTCCACTGGACAAATCTTAACTTTCCATCCTCGCTGCTCAGCTTCAGCCCCTAAGTCTGCATACCTAAGTTTTTTCCTTTCATACGCTTCTACAACTGAATCCTCCCATGGAACAGTCAGCTCTATGAAATAAACTCTCATTCTACTCCTAGACCACAAAATTATATCAGGCTTCTGTTTTGTACAGGCTATTTCCTGGGGAACAACAAGCTTTCCTCCTAAATCCACTTGCATCTCCCAGTCACTGGCATCTTCTAAGCTACCTTGCCTCCTTGCTGTCTTATTAACTTTCCCTCCCTCTTGAACAAACTGAATTGCAACTCTCTCTAACTTAGACCCTCCTAAATTTGCCTGCCTCCGTTTATCTTCAATGCCTGCAGCTAAGCTTTTTAAAACTTGGTTATGTCGCCACGTATACTGTCCTTGCGACAGACTAACCTTACAACCTGACAAGATGTGCTTTAGAGTTACAGTACCTGAACACAATGAACATAGCGGGTCTCCATTTACCCAGAGTTTTAGGTTCTGGGGAGTTGGCAATACATCATATGTTGTCCCTATCAAAAATCTAATACTTCTTTCCTCCATACTCCACAGCTCTTTCCAACTAAGCTTTTTCTTCTCTACACCTTCCCAGTTCAACCACTGTCCTTGCTTAGCCTGAGCCACTGCCTTTGCACTCCTTAATATTTCCTCCTGTCTACGAACCTCCACAACTAGCTTCCTCTTCTCTTTGGGACCTGCTCTACTCCACACCAGTTTGCCTGGGCCAAGCCCCAAGCCTCCCCGGCCTATTTGTACATTACCCACAATCTCTGTATGCCTAAGGGTTGCTTTCGCTTCCTGCACTGCCATTCTTGGATTCCATTTTCTCCCCTTGGTTGGGTTTGGAACCACCTTACTAACAACCACATCTTTACTCCCAGATAACAGGAGCTCTGTCCTAACCTTAGTACATTTAAACTCCTCCACTAGACTAGATACTGGGAGCTGAAGTATGCCTTTCTCATACAGTGCCACAGTACTTAAACATCTAGGAACACCTAGCCACTTCCTAATGTAAAAGCTAACTAATCTTTCCATTTTCTCTGCAGCAGATAATGGAATCTCATATAGAGACAGTGGCATCATCAACCTGGGAAATAATCTGAACTGCAAACACCACAGCTTCAACTTTCCTGGAAGCCCTGATTTATCTATTCTATCCAGTCCCTCAGCAACATCCTTCCGAAACTGCACTACCTGCTCTCCATCATGCAAGTCTGCCTTGTACCACCTACCTAGACTCTTTACTGATTTTTCCCTAATTATTGGAATTTCCTCTTCGTCTATTATAAACTTTCGATCACTTAATCTCCCTCTACTTATTGAAATGCTTCTAGACTTACTAAGCTTGATTTTCCTACTAGCCCAGTTTAAGTTTTTATTAAGTCTCTCAAGTACTCTTTTCATACATGGCACCGTTGTACTTACCAACGTCATATCATCCATGTATGCCCTAATTGGTGTGAGGCGCATCCCATCTTGTCGCCTCTTTCCACCTACAACCCACTTAGAAGCTCTAATAATTACCTCCATCGCCATTGTGAATGCTAATGGAGAAATCGTACACCCTGCCATAATGCCTATTTCTAGCCTCTGCCAACCTGTTGTAAAGCCTGCTGTGCTTAAACATAGTCTGATGTCCTGGAGACATGCTCTTACTAAAGTGACAACTACTCCGGGCACTCTAAAATAATCAAATGCCTCCCAGATAAGGCTATGTGGTACTGAACCAAATGCATTTGTTAAGTCCAAAAATATTACGTGCAAGTCTCTTTCCCCACTCTTGGCTGCCTGAATCTGATGCCAAATCATGCTAGTGTGCTCTAAACACCCTGCGAAACCTGGTATTCCTGCCTTCTGTACTGCAGTGTCTATTAAGCTATTCCTTTCTAGGAATAGAAAGGAGAGAGATCATCTGAAACTGACTCAGGTCTGAAGACTCCTTCTCTTTTGGAATAAAAACACCTCCTGCCCTACGCCATGCTCTGGGAATAAACTGTTTCTCCCAAACTATTCTTAATTGCCTCCACAAAAACCTTAGGATATCAGGTGCGCTTTTATAAACCCAGTAGGGGACTCCATTTGGCCATGGGGCCGACGAAGCCTTTGCACGCCTGACTACCTCCTCAACCTCCTTCCACCAAGGTGGTCTAACATCCATCTCCTGATCTATCTCCCCTAATGGTGGCATGTCAGGTGGAAGGCCTACTACTCTATTCTGCTCAAAATCTGAATATGTATTTCTTAGATACTTTTCTACCTCTAACTTTGTTGCTTTAAGCTTCCCTCCCTTTTCCTGGTCAAACAACCCTTTAACAAACTTAAATGGGTCCCTGTAAAACGCTGTCCTAACATATTCTTTCTTCTTTCTCTTTTTCCTAAGATATTCGGCCCTTCTGAGCACTTCTAGCCTGCTTCTCAATTCCTCTTGCAACACATTAATTCCCTCCCTCTCTTCCTCTGTAGCTTTTTTCCACTGCTTTCTTAGTTGTCTTCTTTCCTTAACTAATTTCTCCATTTCTTTTTGCCGTCTAGACTTAACTAACTGTACTCTTTCAACCCTCTTTCTATCTTGCACCCCAAATCTTTCTACACCATAGGAGTAAATTATACCTCCCATCTTCTCTAATCTATCGCTTGCTTTTCCTCCTAGTCTGCTTAAAATTACTGACAAATCCCTGTTGACTGTCTCCCATTATTTGCTGCTATTTGCCCTAGGCCATTTCTGCTCCATATTTCTCTCTTTGACTGGCCTGTTCACCTCAGTATCAGCTGCATCCCTTCTTATAACCTCCTCCTCCACCTCCAACTTACTCGATTGACTTCTTAAGAAGTACTGATCGATGCGGCCACACTGCCCTTCCTTTCCCACACACCTCTTTCTTCCCTGATGCACTCTAAGGCCTCTAAATGATGTTACTTTCTGCCAACCACAAAGACAAACCTGGAGCTTGTTTCCCTCCAACCTATCATTTTCTCCAGCCATGCTCTCTTTGCCCTGCGAACTATTCTGCCCAATTCTAGCCCTAGAGAATAGGTCCGTGCCCCTATCCTTCACTGAGTCACATGTCCAACTCATAGTCTTGTTTGTTCCAGTGTCTGTTACCGTGTAGTCTGCCTGTGAGTCATCTTCCACCCCTGCTCTCGCTGACCCTTGGGCTATTTTCCTTATCTTACTTGTAGCTTCTGCTGGTTGTAACAAATGTTTGAATGTGGTCTGATCTGCTCAAGTAGCCATCCACTGCAGTATCTGCTCTCAACCCAGAGAAGTTTTTGAGTGGGTGCGTGTGTGTATGTGTGTGTGTGTGTGTGTGCGACTGTCCAATTTAGCTTATGTCAATTTCTGTTTTTTCTGTCAATGTCAGGGGTATTAAGAATGAGGTGAAAAGGAAGAGTTTATTTTAATTTCTTCATAATAAAGGTGCAGATTTTTATTTCATCCAAGAAACCCATTCTTCTGAGGTTGATGTTTCACACTGGAGAAGTCAATAGGGAAGAAATGTGTGGTTTTCTCATGGTAGCAATCGCTCAGCAGGGGTCACCATCCTACAGGGGAAAGCTAGTGGGCAAATTATAAAGCATGATACCGATAAAGATGGCAGATGGATCATTCTGTTGGCAGATATCAACCAATCTCATGTTACTCAGATAAACATGTATTCCTCCAATAGTAAATCTCTCAATAACATAATTTTCTCAACAATAGAAAATAAGGTCAATCAATGGCTGACATTGTTTCTCTCTGCTGAAATCTTATTGGGAGGAGATTTCAACACAGTATCTGATGGAACCTTGGACAGATGGCTTCCCAAAACCAAACAGATGACAGAATAGGAAAATATTTGCCACAGAATGAACTTGATTGACATATGGAGACAAAGGCACCAACAGGAAACAGTATACACTTGGAGCAATAAGGACAGATCCCTCCAAACCCGCATAGACTTTTGGTTAACGTCAGTAGAACTACAAAAACAAGGTAGATTCAATCAAAACAGAACCCACAATACTTACAGATCACAACATAACAATTCAATTCCATCTTGGATCTGATAGGCAGAAGTCGAATAGAGACTATTGGAAATTAAACAAAACGCTGTTGCAAAATAAAGAATTTGTAAAAGAAAGCCAAAAGATTATTCATAAATGCTGGCGACAAGCTAACATGCTAAAAAGGTTTGGACTGTATCAGGAATGAATGAAATATGAAATAAGAAATTTAGCCATACGGTTAAGCAGAAGGATCAGCAGATACAATGAAGAAAAAGAAATACAACTTATCACCCAAATCATTCCATTATCAGAGAACACTGACCTCACCAGCAATGAAATGGAAGAATTGGCTTACTTGCAGACTGAATTGGATGAAATCTATAAGGAAAAGGCTAGAGGTGCCTTTATCAGATCCAGACGGAAGTGGCTTGAACAGGGGGAAAAGTGCACAAAATATTTCTTCAATTTAGAAAAAAGAAATTATGAAATATCTTCCCTGAGCAAACTTAAAATTAATGATACTGTATGTGAGGATGGAAAATTTGTGTCACCATATGTAGCGAGCTTTTATGAGAAGCTGTATCTGGCTGAGCCCCTGAACAAAGATAAGATGACATTATTCCTTCGAACCATACAACCAGGTAGTAGAAGAATAGATGACATTTTTTAACATGTGATCAGAAAATAAGTATAACAGAGTAGCAAAAATGTACTGACATCCCTAAAGATAACAAAGCCCCGGGGAACGATGGGTTGATAGGGGAATTTTATAAAAGCTTTAAACAATCAGTTGCTCCATTTTTAGTTGGACTGTTTGAAGAGGCTCTAGAAAAAGAGGAACTCCCCCACACTCTGAGACAGGGATTGATAAAACTAATCCCAAAGCCGAAAAAAGATAAATTAAGCATTGAAAACTGGAGACCGATTAGTTTATTAAATTATGATGCAAAGCTGTTCGCTCTCATCTTTGCCAAAAGATTAAAAATAGGACTAGCTGATATTATTGATGATGTTTAAGGGTTTATGGCAGGATATTGTTAATATTATTAATCTGATATTAGATATGATAGATTATAATGAATTTATACCAGATGAGAGTTTTATTCTGTTTGTTGATTTTTATAAAGCATTTGAAACAGTCAGTCACCAGTTTATATATAAAGTCGTTGAAAGTTTCGGCTTTGGGAATAGGTTTCTGAGGGCAGTAAAAACACTTTATAAAGGAAGTAATAGCTCAGTCAAGGTAACAAATGGTACAACGCCCAGATTTAATATCAGCTGTGGAATCAGACAAGGATGCCCACTAAGTCCATTTTTGTTCTTGCTGGTCACACAGGTCATGGCAACACATATTACACTCAATTAGCCGATGACACAACAATTTTTCTGTCCAATCAAAATGAACTTGACATAGCTGTGCACTGCATCAAGGTCTCTGGTTTGACTATGAACCTTGGCAAATCTGTGCTGTTTCCCCTTAAACACTGTGATCTGGTAGAATTGAGTGGGATTCCCATTAAACAAACTGTGACATACCGGGGTGTAGTACTTGACAAAAATGAAAATAGGCCACGGAGGCAAATTTTGAGCCATTAACTCAACAAATTAAAAGAAAATTCAATATGTGGTTAATGAGGGATCTGTCCTTAAAGGGCCGGACGCTGTTATCTAAAGCAGAAGGAATATCAAGATCTATATACTTGTCTCTAGCACTAGAAATGCCTGCAGCAGTCTCCAAGAAACTAAATCAAATATTATTTAACTTAATCTGGAAGAACAGGTGTCACTACCTAAAAAAAGATATTTTGTGTAACGCCAAGAGGGATGTTGGCTTGGATGTTTTAACTTTTGAAACACTGAACAGTTCTTTTAAGATTAACTGGTTAATTAACTTAAGCAGACAAAAGAACAACTTGTGGAACTCCTTTTCCAGAATACAGAATACAGTTTACTCTAATTTTATAAAGAGTTTGATCTAGACCTGCTCTATATGTAAAGTGCCTTGATGTAACTTTGTTATGATTTGGCGCTATACAAATAAATCTGATTTGATTTGATTTGATTTATTGAAATGTAATTGTGAAAGTTTGACAGGAAGCTTTTCAACTTTATAAACAAGCTCTGTTGGCCTGGAAACTGATCTACAAGCATAATTTCTCACCAACCAGCTACTACATATGGAATAATGAAGACATCCTTTATAAAAAATAAATCACTGCTTTATAAGGATTGGTTGGAACATGGCATTTTATTAGTTAATCTACTTTTTAATGACCAAGGTCTTTTACTTTCTTATGAAGAATTTTTGTTAAAATTTCAGTTGCCAGTTACCCTGAAGGAATATGCTGTGGTCTTTGATGCACTACTGCAGGGTGTGCTGCAGCTTCTGAAGGGGACTGAAAGAAATGCTGCTGTTGCAGAAAATTAAAAATGTGAGATTTTTGTTGGTGAAGTAGACATTACAAAAAAATCCTGCTCTAACAGATATTTGAGAAGTTGCTTACATTCTACAACTTTGCCTAGAGGGCAAATCTACTGGTCTGCACAATTTGGAGAGCTTAACTGGCATAAAGTGTGGCTGGCTGATGATAAATTCTGTTTTAATAACGAGGTGAAAGAAGTCTCATTTAAAATATTACATCAAATCTACCCTGCAAAGAAAACACTTGATAGATTTAAAATAGACATTGAATATTTGTGCGAATTCTGTGGACTCGAAGATGAAACCATTGCTCACTTATTTTTTCAGTGCACTTACAGTAGAACCTTTTGGGAAGATGTCCAACAGTTTGTACAAGTAAAAACAGAAAGAACGATTAGTTTTCAGAAAAAAAACATTTAAATTTATTTCGATGACCGGACTGTAAACAAAGATTTGTGTTTTTTCTGTCAGTTGATCTTGGGTTTGGGGAAATTTCATATTCATAAAAACAAATGGGCCAAATCTAAACCAAACATTGTACTCTTTAGGGAAGAACTGCTCTGCTATGTTGCCACAATCAAAGGTATCAGAAATAAGAAAGCTGCCAAAACATACGCTATCATGGGAGAAATTTTGTGGAAGTGATCTGTAAAATCCTTTTCTTTTGGTTGTTACTTTGTTGTGTGTTATACACAGTACCCCCTATGTGCTTGTAAATATGAATTGGTTTGTGTTTGTATAAGATAGCACAATAAAGAAAAAAAAAAAAAAAGACCGGTCAGCTAGCAAGTTAGCATCTGTATCCGTACAAAAATTAGCTTTTGCTTCAGACTTTGCCATGTTCTACGTGTAGCAGTTAGCCGGCTTCTTTTGTCTGATCTCTTACATTTGCGTTTACGTTTTAAATGCTGTTCGACTTCCGGGTCATAGTTTAGCGTGAAACCTAGCACATGTGCAGATCACCTCCTCCAGCTCCAGTCCGACTGTCCGTATACAGGCAGCAGTAGATCGACTTTCAATCGCATTATCTGGGTGTGTTAGTCCGACAATTTTAAGTTCGATTTCAGTCGAGCTTATGTGTTTACATGTACTTTAAAAGTCCAGTTTTGGTCGGACTAAATTCGCAATAATTTGTTTTTTTAGGTGTTATGTAAACGTGCTTAGTGTCCGACTCACAGAGGCCACCAGGGAACAGGGTCGCCATGGACCCATCACAACACAGCGCCAGGAGACAAAAGCCCAGCTATGAGGCTCCAGAAGAGCCCCACACGCCATCCAACCGTGGAGGAGTGCCCCCCATGACTAACTTCAAGTGAGTGTCCATTTTTCACATGCTTTCTCAATCCCTGTCGAGAAAGCCTTGCCCTGCACTGTGAATAAGTGTCCCTGGACCACCTCCAGGGTCACTTATGTGTGGTACACTACGATTAGGGGAAAGGAGAGAAGGTTGGGGGCAAGTAAGAGGGCAGCAGCACACTGCTGTCCTGCAGCCTGCCCCGACAGAGTGCCCCCTGAACCTGTCCCCCAAGGTGTGGTGCATTAAAATCTTATGTTAGATGTATATTGTGTACCTAAATGTGTCTGTGAGAAATTATATAGTGTAAAGCGTGTGGTGAGTGAAGAGTGATGTAGGTGCAATTTAGGAGGCAGGCAAGTTAGGGCCCGGTCCCCAGCCAGAGAGCCACGGCGGAACAGGGGGCCCCAGGGAATCCGTAAGCCCCCCCCAACCGCACCCCGCCCCCCAGCGCAGTGTTGTTTGATTATTCTGCAATCATCTATGAAATTCTAGTTAGCTGCTGAATCCTTCTGTCATGACGTGCACATAATGTATTCAGTAGGCTAATGCAAACAAACTGGAAACATCACAAATATACTTTGCAACAATTTATGGATTAATGAAAACTGCTACTCACCAAATAATTAGCAAAATGGGGATGGATAAAGTAAATAAGAGAGGCAACTTCACGTGTACAGTTCAGGTGAAACTGTCCTTCATAATTCCAAAACTACTGCATGACATTGTAGTTTAGATACTTTGGATGAGTTATTAGCAGTAAAGTGCTGTATTTTGGGAATACATTATAGTTCTGTTAAAAACAACAACAACAAAAAACAAAACGGTAAATTGACTGAGTTTTGTTTGTATTACCAGTAGAGGGCTGTATTTAAAAATAACAGGTTAATACTGTTGAAATCCTGCTGTAAATTAGCAACAATCATTTACAGTGTAGACAATCACAAACAGCTTCTACCCTGTGTACTTTTATTGAAACACTTAAAATAAATATCAGAAAAGAGTCATCATTCCAACATAGGCATGAAATTGTCTGACATTTCCTGCTGGGGCAGCTCCACTCAGGGTTAACACCACTCCACACACTGCCATATATGTTCATTGTCATAGCCACCCAGCGTCAGTCCAAGGAAGAATCTCAGAAGTCCATAGCACAATTCCTCAGTCCGCACAGGAACTAGTCCAGTGAAGCCTATAAAAAAAAATAATTACCCTATTCAATCCTGAGGCCATGCTGCATTCATTCATGTGCAAACTAGCAGTTTTTTAAAACAGGATTAAAAATATTAATAAAAAACTTTTTTGAGTCAACAACACCTACATAAAGATCAACAATGAATTGATCCCACAAACAGGTGAAACAATGATAGAAAAGGTAATCAAAACATTTACTGACATTTAATGCACTAAACACCTATTAATTACTTTTAGAAAACAGTGCCCTAGATATTCCCCTGTATGCCATCCTGTCTGAGAGCAGAGCCCAACAGTTTTAAGATTTAACTTAAACCTTTTAAGTTTCACAGCCAAAGCATCCACATCCCAGGACATTGTCGGTTTGAACTTCCAAGATCAGAGAGGCAACAGTACATTCTCCTCCTTGTGAAAGCACACAGCCTTTGTCCAAATAGACAAAGAACCAATCAATAACAGCAATGCTGCTCTGTTTGGCTCTAATTGTTCAGCCTGAACACAAATGAAGTGTATGACAGTATATTGTTCTGAAGAAGTTGGGTAACCTTTATACATCTGTTTATACTGATGTCACATTGTCACACACAAAGGATGGAGTTTACAGAATTCCTATTTAAAGGGACAACTGATGCCATTGGTCTGGTGAAGAAGCTAATCCGTAAATTGAGACTTTTTATGTCAGTTTGTTTTTATGTCCCAATGACTGACTGAGAGCTCTTAGCAGTTTAAATTGCACTGAGTGAATTATTGTAACTGTTAACTCCTTCACCACACTGATCATTTCTAAATGTGTCTGTTTATATCAGTCAAAGTTAATTTTTCATCATGGCAATAAAATGATCTTAACTAAATTAATTTACTTGGTCAGTCGTCACTCACTTTCTTCCTGTGGGTAATTTTTTCCTAGTCCCCATCACATGCGCATGGACACAAATTAAAATCCTAACTTGCATGGTAATAGTTGATTTATGTTTGTGGGGCCATAGACAAAGCACCAGGAAAAAGGTTTCACAGCATGTTTAAAGAACTTTCACAGTCTTCACTTTCATGTCAGTCTTTTTACCTCCCTCCTTGGCAGTTCATTCGAACATTATCAAAATCAATCTGTTTGGAAATTACAGTGCTATTACATGTTAATGCCATCCAGAATATAAGCACATTAGAAAAAATTTGTATTAATGAATGTTTCTGTCTTTTTGCTGCTCATCTCCTTCTGACAGGTGTATCTCTATCAAAGCAGGACAGATATGATCCCTCTGACCCCTCCATACACACACACACACACCCACACACACATACTAACCCTACTCCTTCTGTTTGTTTGAAAAGAGGAGCAGCAATTATATATTTGGAGCGAAAAGAAACAGGTTAATCTTTCAGATTTATCTTTCAAAATATTCAGAAATCATACAGTGTGATATAAAAACCAGTTGACCTGGAAATTGGGAAAGTAATCTAACAACTGTTGGTATGTTCAAGAGATTGGAGAGACCAATGTGAAGTGTCTGGGACTTACAGTGAAATAGAGCATACCTAAGCAGTGGCTGCAATTGAAACAAACAGTCTTTCAGAGCCACAGTTGCAGGGGGATCCTGACTTTTCACATGAAACAGTGAAACATTTTGCTTTGGTTGCTCATTAATAAATATGGAGCCATAAATATGACCACCAACCCCCCTTGATTTAAAGGTCAATGCCTTTGACCAGTGAAGATTCCAGTGTGATGGGGAAGTCGTGCAGCGTTTCCAGGATTCTGATGAGGGCATTGACAGTGCTGCTGTCTCTGAGTAGTGCAGTGTCTTCATACATCTGTTGTACTACAGGGCACTCCACCAACAGAGGGAGCCACTGAGGCAGGAGGTAGTCCCTGCACAAAAAACAGTGGATGATGGGTACATAATGGAAAGTAATGACAAGTATGATTAAAATTTTGATTCATCTTCACTGTCACTGTCCACAATAGGAAACATAAAAAAAGATATATGCAAAGAGATGGATTTTTAAAATAACATAAACAGTATGTACATATGATATGTGTATACGATATCTACTGGACAAGGTTTTATTTATCAAATATCTTGTCTAAAGAAACATGCACAGATCAGCTATACCATTATGATCACCGGCCTATGGTCCTCCTTTTCCCTCCAGACTAGGTCTAGGTCTTTTAGACTCTGAAGGTGAGCTGTGCTTTCTGGCACTAGGATGACAGCACAAGATCCTTAAAGGGGAGGGGGGGGTGGGGTGGGGGCTTCAATGAATCGGACATGTTGTCCAGCACATATTGTCAACACCTGCACATTAAGTCAACATCTGATTGTTGTTCCACAAACCATTCCTAAAATTGTTGTAGTGTGACCAGGTGCATTTTCCTGCTGAAAGAGACCATTGCCATTATACAATATTGTTTCCATGTAGGAATGCCCTTGGTCTACAACAATGTTTAACTAGGTGGTATGAGTGAGTACCAATTACCATGCACATGAATGGTAGGACTTAAGGGTTTCCCGGCAGAACATTGTTCAAAGTGTTGAATTGCTCCCACTAGCTTGTCGTCTTCTCCAAGTGCAACCTGGTGTCCCAGGTTAGAGATGAGCCGGCCATGTACATGATCATCAGACCAAACCATTTTCTTTCATCACTCCATGGTCCAGTTCTGATGCTCGCATATCCATTTTAGGAGCTTTGAGGTGAGCAGGAGTGTTGGGATCTCTATCCATGTGCTCTGTGCGCTGTCCCTCCAAAAGCCTGAGCCTGAGTAGGCTGACCATATGGAAATGGCGCCACCACCCCCTAAGATTCACACCTAGATATGAATCTGAGTTTGAACAAAACTCAACACGGGCATTGGCCGACAGACACACTCAGCAAGGGACCCTGGCGACGTCATTCAGGTAATAAAGGCGCCGCCGCCTCCTCCGGGCTTTTTCCCAGTGCACAGGTTACAGTAGAGAGCTACTCCAAGCTTTCGCCACAACCTGGCCGCCGAAGGGAGCAGCACCATCTCAAATGTTTGACTTCTACCTCCTTAAAGCCTAGGTCACAGTCTTCAACTTGCGGGACGAGCACACGGACTGTTGTTTTTCTTTTTGTCTTTTTCCCCTTTTTTGGACCCGACGTAGATCGCTGTGCAATCAGCTGATCTTACGTCCTGTAACGACAAGTGTGCCCACTCAGTTACAGAAGCAACAAAGTGCACCGCCTTCCAACCGTGATCTTCCCGGCTGCTGCCGATGAACTCATCACATCGCCCCGTCAGAAGAGCGAGGCACTGACCGCTCGATCCCCAGCCACGGAACGCGCTGCGGACACCCGAAGCTGATCTCTTTCCTTTCTCCCTCAAACTCAAACTGAGATCGGAGCAACGAGAAGTAAGTGGCTTATGTCTGGGCAGAGACAATTAGCATAGAGTGCAGTTGTATCTGTATTTGAAAGTTGACTTGTAAGTGCTGTGGTTTGTTTTTCTTTGTCGTCGGTCGTTCACCGTGATCAGCTGATAAGTCAATCATCCCTAGATAAAGGACCAATACCCGACCCGGTAGCCTCCGGTTTGCCGGCTCTGCTATTGCATAGTGATATTGCAATTATCAGTTGTGGTGACGATCTTTTGTGGACTCTCTCTCTCGCTCTTCCCAATCACTCACACACACACACACGCACACACACGCACACACACACATCTCAAAGACATTAAAATTGTCGTCGGGCGTGATCTTGAGTCCGTTATATGGAGGTTGCCTTGGTAATGCCTAAAGCTCAAGGGCCGTTCCCCTTTCCCTTCATTCACGCTAACCACATCTCGCTACGAGTCACCATTTTGGCTCCGGCAAGAGCGTAGCCTATGTCACTTTGCCGCCATCTTGGCTCCTAAAGGCGTGTCACTTGAAAGCACAGAAAGCACAAGAAAGCTCTAAAAACTGTTTCTGTTATGGACAAATACTATAAAGACTAATGACTCAGTTTACATTATCATGTATCTCCTTATTCCATAATCTGGTATTTTTTGGACTTTGTCTCATTGTTTTATTTTATTTATTTTTTCTTTTCTGTCTTTGTATATCTTCGTTTGTTCCTTTTGTTGTAAGATTTTGTTGTGTAACTGTATCTTTAATCCCCTGGCTATAACACTGTATATATGGTAAATGGTATGTTGTAAATAAAGTATAAAAAAAAAAAAAGGCATGTCACTCACGTGACCCCACCGCCACTTTCCCTCTAACTCCTCCCTACATACACACGCACGCACTTCACCATTGTGACTGCTGTTGCTGTTGTAATTACCACTGCTATTGCAAGTGCTGGTGCTGTAGCTACTGCTGCTGTTGTTGCTACTGCTATTGCTATTGTTACTGCTACCGCTAATGCCATTACATGTGTGTTGCCTGTTGTAGTTAGTAATCAGTGTTTAGCTTTTGATAATTGAATTAGTCTTTATAGTCTTTATACAAAGTAACGTTCCATCCATCTTCTACCGCTTTTCCGTTTCCGGGTCGCGGGGGTGCTGGAGCCAATCCCAGCCAACGTTCCGGGCGGGCAGTGGGGTACACCCTGGACACCCAGTCCATCACAGGGCCAACAAACGAAGATGAACAACCACTCACAATTTAGAGTCACCAGTTAACCTAGACATGCATGTCTTTGGACGGTGGGAGGAAGCTGGAGTACCCGGAGGAAACCCTCACAGAAACAGGGAGAACATGCAAACTCCGCACAGAAAGGACCCAGGCCTAATTATTGCTTCAAATAATTCCTATTATAATTTAATCGGTCATTGTTTGTGATTGTTTCGTTTATACAATTGTGACAGTTGCTGGATTCATAACAGTCAGTGCTCGAGCTCATCCTTTACCAACCATCTGAGACTGTATTTCAGTTTGTGGATTTGGTTATTGGTCCCTGATGACAGGGTGGTGTCCCGAGATTTACTATTTGTACTAGATATTTCTGATTATTAATAATTAGTCCCCTAATTATTAATATCAATCACCAATAACCAAATTGCCCCTAGTAGTGCACAACAGGAGTCAGCATGGACAACCTGACTGGTCTGTAGCTACACAGCCCCTTATACAACAAACTGTAATGCTCCTTGTGTTCTGAGACCTTTCTCTTAGAATCAACATGTGCTTTTTCAGCAGTTTGAAGTAGTATAGCTCTAGTGTTGGATTTGGTCTCACAAGCTAGCCTTTTCTTCACCACAACCTTCAATGACCCCTTGGCCACCCATGGCCCTGGCCCTGGTTCATCAGTCCTTCCTTGGATCTGTTTTAATAGGTATTGATCACTCACATCACACCAACGTTATACTTTTTACCTGTCAGTGGTCATAATTTTTTGGCTGATCTGTGCATACCTCTCCGTTTCACTGGCAACTAATAATAAGTCATGTGCCTCTTCCTCCAGAAGGTGGGAATAATGAACCTATAAGCCCCCACAGAAATATATGAAAAAGTCAGCTGACCTGGTTCCAAGGCAGACCAAGAGCTGGAACTTCCCATCTTTGCCAATACTCCTGGAGGTAGAGTTTATGGCATTGATGTAGTGACACATTGACTGACATGTCATCCCAAGGGGCTCCATGGTCCCCTGGAAGTCCCCCATCTGGTCAGCAGACTCCATGTAGGCAGCAGCCTTCTCTGCATAGGGAGGAGAGGGTGTTATAGAGGAGACACAAACGCAAAAAGCCTTAGACCATGGTTTTCGAATCCTGTTACACTCATCAAGAACCAAATCAAATAGTCAAGTTTGGTGCTGCAACTCCACACTCACCCACAAAGTCCCACATGAACATTGTCTTCTGGAAGAGGCGAGCAGACTTGAAACCGTGATGAAAGAATTGTTCCAGTGCCGCTACCAAACTGTTTTCTCCACACAGTAGCACTGTTAGGCTACCCCTCTGCACCAACAAAATCAGGGGACACACTTCAACATGTTTAACATCAGACAGGGCTGAGGTGAAATATCATCATGTCAAATACAAAAAGAAAAGAGGGTGGGATTTGGGAGGACTCAGAATTCTTTCCAAAAAACTTCCAAAATACTGAAACTAATCCAATCTATAGATGACTGAATAAAAGATGGAGGCAATAAAGGACAACTCCAAGTATGACTCAAGCTCAAGCTCGAGAATTAGTGGGCGATGGCCACTACCTTTACAGTGAAGATGGAAGCAAAGATACCAGCAAGAGATGTGTGTGCGATAGCAGTGTAGGAGCAATAGTGTGAGTGCCTGTGTGCTGCTAATTGCATTGTTAAAAGTGGTTTTGACAGCACTATTATTGGATGACAAAGGGACTAGACGTGGAGAACAATTCATAAGGTAATTTTCTCTCAGCAGGTCTGAGATTGGTGCACTACTATTAAATTGTATGAGGCAACCATGGTGGAGGCAATTTAGCAGAGTGGAGTGTCCATGCCTCCTGCTGTCACGTAATTTCTGGAGAGTGTCAGTGTTGAACCTCACTTCAAATGTGAGAAGAGAAAAAATGCAGATTATAAATCAAGTGTGAATTCAGTGTAGTGTAGTTCAAAGCCTACTCCAGCATACGAGGCTGAGGCTATGAAATGTTCCAAATTGAAGTAGCCTCAGCCATTACTTAATCATCTGTTTCTGCATCTGCGACAGTGGAGCAGACATGAGCTGAACCGCAATGAACAATCAGTCTTAGGGTTGTAACCAAGCCGCAGTGATTCTTCAACAGAATCAGATAGATCACAGACCTCTTTCTCTGGCTTGTGGAAGTGTTTGATGATGTTGTTCACTGCCTCCCCAACAGCCTCCTGGATTTGGGCGGAATTGAGTTCTGGGGAGAGAAACACAAAATCGCATGATTTTCACTACAACAACTTTTCACTGGATAGTTGTTTATTATTGAAATAGCAGACTTTTAACAAGCTTTTAACAGGCAGGGCAGGTTAAACAGTATTTTGTAGTCTGACTTGAGTTTTTGTATATGTGATTTCTTATAGTCAGACAACTTGAATCAATAATCAAATAAAAGATTCAACAATTCTGCCCCATAATTTCAGTGCATTTGTAGCCATAGTTGTCAATTTCATTCATTACTGTAGAAATAAATTATTTTCTTATAGTTTCTCCTTAAATGTACCAAATTATTCAATAATAATAATAATTTTTACTAAAATAAAGGCCTCCATCAAGTGCTTAAGTTACATTTCTCCCCGAGATTTCCCCCTTAATCTAATCAGAGCCAGATACTGACTGGATCCTCGTCCAGACATGGATGTGATGCTGATGCGTCTGGTTTGAGATGGTGAACGCTGCAGTGGGGGTGTATGGCAGCCTCTCCTAGGATCCTCTTCTCCACAGGGCACCACCAGCTCACCGATAAGTACCCTTTCCAGGCTGCCATCATCCACACCCTTCCCAAGCCACCGACCGCATGGGAACCTGGAGAGAACAGAAAGTATGTTGTGTTGTTCTTCTTGTCCTGTTGGAAGACTTCACACTAAGCTCAGTAACTGTAAAGAGTGATTACAGGTGAGAGACAGTGTACTGAAAAACTACGGCCTCCACTCACCTGTATGTATGTCCTGTGATTTCATTACGCACCATGACACAGTCCACCAGCCATTTAGCCAGAAGACCAGCATTATCGTGACCCAGCTGCACTGTGGTGAGCTTCCCCAGGTTCTGACACTACAAATATAAACAGACAAAAACACACAGGAGAGAGAAAAGTATTTTAAACAAAATTCCAACTGCAGTATTAAATCCCTCTACAAACAGCTGCTTTACAGCACTGCTACTGCTCATGCTATTTTACTATTGCAGTCGATTACACTCTGGAAATTAATGCTTTCCATAAATGCATAGATTGAAGACTTTAAAGACAACAGATTGTATAAATTTTAGACTGTATGGATTGAATAGATGTATAGACCATAGAGTGCATAAAAACTGTGAAGACTTTATAGACTGTATGGATGCATAAATTATATATACATTAGACATACAGAATGTCTAGATGGGGTAGTTGTATAAAAAGTTCCCCTAAACCTGTCGTTACTAAATGACTAAAGTTTGTAGACTTTTCAGTAGGTTTCATCTATTATTAAGATTTTATTATCCTGTTGATTTCATGGAAACAGACATGAGACAAAGTTCAGTGAGCTCCTTTTCAGAAATGCTATAGCAGGATGAACTGCACAGTGGGTCATGACAGTGTGCTTCATTACAGCTAAACTTTTGAAGTAAGAAAAAGTAATATTGAGTCAGAATAGGGTCTTGACCTGAACTAATGAAGGGAGGTCCTGTTTTGAAAACTCTTCTAAAAACCCTGACATCTTCGAAACTAAACCAGAACAATCTGAGGTCAAAGAAGTCTACAAGGGAAAAAGGCTTCAAATGAGAATGAAGTGGTGGTGGTGGTGAGGGAGGGGGTGTTGGGTGGGGTCTCTGACCTTGAACAAGGCGGAAATGTGTGTGTGAGGCCTGAAAGCAGACTGAGGGAGATGAAACATAAATGACGGACAAAAAAAAAAAAGAAAAGAAAAAGAAAGAAAAAACATGACAGAACTAATACAAAAAGAAAATCATGCATCATGCAAAATAACAAGAAATATCACCACCAGTGCAAACAGACAGACAGGGAACACTGTCACACTGAATGTCACATTCTTGCTCATTGCACCCTGTTCTTCTGGTATGGTTTAATGGCACATGAGTGGACAATTAGCACCACTAACTGTTTATCTCGAGGCGCTTAATTATTAAATATTATTATATATTCAACAGTCACATTTAAATGAGAATCTATTGACATTTGCATCATGGATTTAGCTGTAGGTGTATGTGAAATTTTAAAGTATGTTTAGGCTTATACAGTGATGGACAGTAACAAAGTAAATTTACTTTGTAAGTTTACAATTTTTTACTGTACTTAAGAACAGTTGAGGATCTGTACTTAACCTGAGTGATTTATTTTTGGAAACTTTGTATTTTTAGTCCACTACATTTGAAAGGCAATTATTATACTACATTTTCCACTACATTTCTATAAAGTACTTGTTACATTTGCATTAGATATATTTCATAAACTCAGTTCATGCGCATCTCGTGTGTTCAAGTGGTGTTTCGGTAGCTGTCCCTTGCGCATGCGCCACTCAGTTTAGGCAGTGAGCACATAAGTAACATTCAAGTGGGAGAGGAATGGTGATCTGCTGCAGCTGTGCACCGCCGGTCATGGCTTTAGCAGGCAATGGAGACGAATCTGCTCCTGCTCTCTATGATCATCTGCGACCATACCTGAACTCCATGTTTGAAATGACAGCATTAAAGAATGACTCTTATCTTTTTTAAAATTTGTTATTTGTTAAATTTGGATTTGACATGTTGGCTCGGTCTGACTAGTCCTCTCTAGTCTGACAGCTTGTCAGGATCTGTCTGACTGCAGTAGACTAGAAGGAGGAGAGGAGAGAGAGGAGGGACAGAAGGAGAGGAGGTAGAGAGGAGTGGAGTGGAGGGGTGGTGGGGTGGGGGAAGGTGAGGAGAGAAATCCAGAGGAAAAATTGCAATGTTTGGACTTTTACCCCAAATTAAACTTTCTGTCTTTGGCTTTAAGTCCAGTTTACAGAGGTTTTGTCACTGAGCCCAGAAGTTTATTATAACTTATTTTATTTGACATTTTGATTTTGAAAAGGGGTGTTTTTCTTTTAGTAAAAACAACAAGATCATTACAGTGTTGGTCCTTTTGTCAGTTTAAATTTTTTTCTATAGGATTTGCTTCTTATTCAATATTTCAATTCAGTTCAAATCAATTCATTCACTGCATTATTTTAGAGTCAGATTCTTTGAATGTACTGTTTCAGGACACCTTGCGTTGCAATGAAAAGTAAATTGAATACTCAAGTATTTTTAAAAGCAAGCACTCCTGTACTTTTACTCAAGTCGTAGTTTAACTTAGCTACTTTCTGTCACACCGTGGTGAGGTTATGTTTGGGGTTTTTTTCTTGTCTCAATGTTGTCTTGTCAGTTCCTGTTTTATTTTGAAAATTAACTGTCCTCTCGTTTCAGGTCACTTGCCCTTCCTCATGTGTCCCAGTCTGATTGTCCTAAGTGTTTTCACCTGTTCCCCTTACCCGATGTATATATTGTCTGCGTCTCCCTTTGTCTCGTGCCAGTGTGTCATGTTCGTCATGTTCGTGGATCTTGCCAAACTTAAATCTTGTTCACAGATCAGTTCGCGGTGTTTTTTTTCTCTCCATGTGGAGTAGCTTGCTGTTTGTTTTGTATCTTTAGTTCAAGCAGTTTTTTCCTCCCCTTTGGAGTGATTTTTATTTTTTGTATTAAAGAAAGATTGAAACTCTGCATCTGCGTCCTGCCATCATTGCCGGTCCCTGACAGTACACACTGGCCAGTATGGACGCAGCGGAGTCGGAACAGCTATCCTCAGCCCTTCGTGCTCAGGGAAAACGCCTCACGCATCATGAGGAACAGATGGCCATGCTAAGCCAGGGCGTTCATGGCCTTGCCCACAGCCAGGAGGATTTTAAGACAGCAGTGACTACTCAGGTGTCTCAGCTCACTGAACAGGTGCAGCAGCTTCTGGGTCACCTGCGGAAGCCAGACACTGCACCCACTGCCCCCCAGCCTCAGCCTACCCCAACAGTTCCGGTTCCCCCCATTTCCTACGCCGGAGCCCGGCTGGCTCCTCCTGACTATTTCTCAGGGGACCCAGGACAATGTAAGTTTTTTATCATAGACTGTGAAATGCATTTTGAAATGTCACCCCATGCATTTCCCACAGACCGAGCCAAGGTGTGTTTCATGATGTCCTACCTGAAGGAAAGGGCAAGAGCATGGGCCAGGGCTGAATGGGCGAGGGATTCTCCCATCTGCAGCTCCCTTAAGGACTTCACTGAGGCCCTCCGTAAGACCTTCGACCCGGTCTCCTCGGAACGGGAAAAGGCAAGGGAACTGAGTGGGCTGAGGCAAGGTGGAGAATCGGTCTCGGACTATGCCATACGCTTCCGGACCTTGGCTGCAGAGAGTGGTTGGAATGAAATGGCACTCTATGATGTCTTCCTGAAGGGTTTGGCAGGCCATGTTCAGGAACGACTGTTGCCCCTAGACCTACCCTTGGACCTAGACTCCCTCATCGCCCTCGCTATCCGGACGGATAACCGACTTCGGGAATTCCAGGTATCCAGGGGAAGTCAACAGCAGAGGTCAGATCACCTGCAGAAGTCCCCAGCCTCCTCCGGATTTGCTTCCTGCCTATCACCATCAGCGCAGCCTCACCCTCCTCTTCCTGCGCGGAGTGAGGAACCCATGCAGCTGGGCAGGGCCCAGCTGACGCAGGCTGAACGTCAGCGACGCTTCAGGGAAGGACGGTGCTTCTACTGTGGAGAATCCGGACACCTAGTGGCCGCCTGCCCTATCAAGACAGATCGGGTGGTGAGCCAGTCCTCAACCTCAGGTTCTACTGCACGCAGGTTGACCTCCATCAAGGTAACACACGACTCCACAGTTACTGAACTGAAGGTTTTAATTGACTCAGGAGCGGATGAGAGCTTAATGGATTGGGGTTTAGCCAAAAGGTTGAGGGTGAAAACGAAAGTAATCTCTCATCCCATCAGAGCCAGAGCACTTAATGGTAACCTGCTGTTCACGATCACCCATATCACAGAACCTATTGCTCTTACCATAGACAATCACAATGAACTAATGAACTTTTACCTGTTTCACTCACCTGCACACACCCTGATACTGGGACATCCCTGGCTCACCCGCCACAACCCCCACATAGACTGGCCGACAGGCAGGATTCTGGGGTGGGGGGAGGACTGTGGCAGAGAGTGTCTCCAGTCTAGGACCCAGGGGATGACTACCACTGTTATAAATTCCGTTTCTGCTCACCTTGCCACAGAATCTCAGTACCCGGATTTGACCTCTGTTCCCACCTGTTACCACCATCTCAAGGAGGTCTTTAATAAAGTCAAGGCGACATCACTTCCACCGCACCGACCATATGATTGTGCCATCAATCTCATTCCCGGATCCACCATTCCCAAGGGGCGGTTGTATTCGGTGTCAGGGCCCGAACGACAAGCCATGAAAGACTACATTGAGTCATCACTGAAGGCGGGGCTCATTCGCCCGTCTTCATCGCCTGCTGGAGCAGGATTCTTTTTTGTGAGTAAAAAGGACGGATCCCTGAGACCGTGTATTGACTACAGCCCCCTCAATGACATTACAATAAAGAATCGCTATCCACTCCCCTTGATGTCGTCTGTGTTTGATCAGCTCCAGCAGGCCAAAATTTTCACAAAATTAGATTTGAGAAATGCTTATCATCTCATTCGGATCAGGGAGGGGGATGAGTGGAAAACCGGGTTTAATACCCCCAGTGGTCACTATGAGTACCTAGTCATGCCTTTCGGTCTCACAAATGCTCCTGCTGTCTTTCAGGCCATGATCAATGACGTACTCAGGGACTTTCTTGACCAATTTGTCTATGTTTATTTAGATGACATACTGATCTACTCACCAAACCTGGACATGCACGAGTACCATGTTAGCCAGGTCCTTCAGCGGCTCATAGACAACCACTTATTTGTAAAAGCAGAAAAGAGTGAATTTCATGCCGACACCGTCTCCTTCCTGGGCTTCATTGTGGCTCCTGGAAGAGTACAGATGGACCCGACTAAAGTGAGCGCGGTGGCAGAGTGGCCAACGCCTGATAACCGTAAGAAGGTCCAGCAGTTTCTAGGATTTGCTAATTTTTACAGACGATTTATCAGAGGGTTCAGCGCGATAGCTGCTCCCCTCCATGCTCTGACCTCTCCCCAGGTTCGCTTCAACTGGTCTTCGGCGGCAGAGGAGGCGTTCCAGGCCCTCAAGCACCGCTTCACGTCTGCACCCATCCTCACCCTACCAGACCCACAGCGCCAATTTGTGGTGGAGGTGGATGCATCGAAGGAATCGGGGCAATCCTGTCTCAGCGATCCGAAGAGGATGGGAAGATGCACCCCTGCGCCTTTCTCTCCCGCCGCCTGAGCTCTGCGGAAAGGAATTATGACGTGGGCAACCGGGAGCTGCTGGCTGTTAAGGTCGCGTTGGAGGAATGGAGACACTGGCTGGAGGGGGCACAGCATCCGTTCATTGTTTGGACTGACCATAAGAATCTTGAGTACATCAGACAAGCCAAGAGACTCAATTCACGCCAGGCCAGGTGGGCTCTGTTCTTTAACCGTTTTTGTTTCACTTTGTCTTACAGGCCGGGGTCCCGCAACATCAAACCAGACGCCTTGTCACGGATCTACGACCCTGAGCCTGGTGCCAAGATACCAGAACCCATCCTCCCACTGAACCGTGTGGTTGGAGCGGTCTCTTGGCAGATAGAACAAGAGGTGGAGCAAGCGAATGGTGAGACGCCCCCACCTAGTGGGTGCCCAGATAACCGTCTGTTTGTTCCTGTTAGTCTGCGCCCACAGGTGATACATTGGGCCCACACCTCGCTGCTCACCTGCCACCCGGGAGTCCGGAGAACTATGTTTGCCATATCTCAACGGTTCTGGTGGCCTTCCATGGAGGTGGAGGTCCGAGAATACATCGGTGCATGTCCGGTCTGTGCTCGCAACAAGACTTCCTCCAGGTCACGTATGGGACTCCTGCAGCCACTGCCGATTCCCTCCAGGCCGTGGTCGGACATATCCATGGACTTTGTCACGGGGCTCCCGCTCTCAAGAGGTAACACCACAGTTCTGACTGTGGTGGACCGTTTCTCTAAGATGGCACATTTCATTGCTTTGCCCAAGCTGCCCTCAGCCAAAGAAACTGCCAAAATCATGATGCAGAATATTTTCAGAATCCATGGATTTCCTAAGGACATTGTTTCAGACCGGGGGCCCCAGTTCATCTCTCGGTTCTGGAAGGAGTTCTGTCGGCTCATTGGGGCCACTGCCAGTCTGACTTCGGGATATCATCCAGAGGCCAATGGCCAGACTGAGCGCCTCAACCAACAGCTGGAGACCGGCCTCAGGTGTTTGGTGTCCCAGAACCCAACGTCATGGAGCACTCACCTGGTCTGGGTAGAATATGCCCACAATTCTCTGCCCACCTCCGCCACAGGATTCTCCCCCTTCAAGTGTGTCTATGGCTACCAACCTCCAGTGTTTGCTGACTCTGAGATGGAGGTGTCTGTTCCCTCTGCCCATGCCCTGGTTCGTCGCTGCCGCCGCATCTGGACCGCGGCCCGTCAAGTGCTCATCCGGCAGGGGGACAGGGTCAAAAGGGTGGCCGATCGTAAACGCTGTCCTGCACCTGAGTATCGGCCTGGGCAGAGAGTGTGGCTCTCAGCTAAAGATCTTCGTCTCAAGGTCCCCTCCAAGAAGTTGGCACCACGGTTCGTTGGTCCCTTTCCCATCACCAAGGTCATCGGTCCAGCAGCTGTTCGTCTGCGCCTGCCCAGGTCCCTGCGCGTTCACCCCACGTTCCATGTCAGTCAGATCAAGCCTGCAATGGATAGTTCCATGGTTCCGGCCACCAAACCTCCGCCGCCACTGGAGGCGGCCGATGGAGGCCTCCTCTATAGGGTTAAGAAATTGTTGGCTGTACGCAACAGAGGCCGGGGGAAGCAGTTTTTGGTGGACTGGGAGGGATATGGGCCAGAAGAGAGACAGTGGATTCCTCAGAAACACATAGATGACCCATCCCTGATCCAGGACTTCTATAGGGACCATCCTGAGGGCCCTGGGCCGTCAGGAGTCGGCCCTAGAAGGGGGGGTTCTGTCACACCGTGGTGAGGTTATGTTTGGGGTTTTTTTCTTGTCTCAATGTTGTCTTGTCAGTTCCTGTTTTATTTTGAAAATTAACTGTCCTCTCGTTTCAGGTCACTTGCCCTTCCTCATGTGTCCCAGTCTGATTGTCCTAAGTGTTTTCACCTGTTCCCCTTACCCGATGTATATATTGTCTGCGTCTCCCTTTGTCTCGTGCCAGTGTGTCATGTTCGTCATGTTCGTCATGTTCATGGATCTTGCCAAACTTAAATCTTGTTCACAGATCAGTTCGCGGTGTTTTTTTTCTCTCCATGTGGAGTAGCTTTCTGTTTGTTTTGTATCTTTAGTTCAAGCAGTTTTTTCCTCCCCTTTGGAGTGATTTTTATTTTTTGTATTAAAGAAAGATTGAAACTCTGCATCTGCGTCCTGCCATCATTGCCGGTCCCTGACACTTTCACTTTTATTGGAGTAACATTTGACCAGTAGGATCTGTACTTTGGCTCACGTACTTGAGCTGTGTACTTTGTCCACCACTGGGCTTATACTGTAACAGTGGTGTATAATGATCAGACAAAGGGAATTAAATTGTTAATTGCAATAATTTTTATGGTAATTAATTGTCAACTAATATTTCATGATTGTGACAGCCCTATATATGACTATTCTTTTACATTAAACATTTCGTAAGAGGGTTTATTTTTATATGTATAAATTTTTATATATTGTAAATTTTGGGCAGCACGTCAACATAATGGTTAGCGCTGTTGCCCCACAATAAGAAGGTCGCAGGTTCAGTTCCCGGCCTGGGGCCTTTCTGTGCGGAGTTTGCATGTTCTCCCTGTGCCTGCGATGGTTTCCTCCGGGTACTACGGTTTCCTCCCACTGTCCAAAGACATGCATGTTTAGGTTGATTGGTGACTCTAAATTGTCCATAGGTCTGAGTGTGAGTGCGAGTGGTTGTTTGTCTGTCTTTGTGTGTTGGCCCTGCGATGGACTGGGGATCTGTCCAGGGTGCACCCCGCCCTCGCCCAGTGTGAGGTGGGACTGGCTCCAGCAACCCCCCCGCAACCCGGAAATGGATGGACGGAACGGACGGAAGACGTTGAGGATGAATGAATGAATGAATATTGTACATTTTTCAGATGATGTGTGCATTGATTCTGCACATCTGAATCATGTTAATCATGATGTGATTCTGCAGAGTGAGCTGTGAGATGCACAAAAGCGCACAACTGACACAAATTTCCACACCGAATTATAGCAACTTGAACACATGCTACTCACATCAAAAGTCATCTCCAGAACATTCTTTGGGATC
This sequence comes from Remorina albescens, assembly GCA_034769265.1. Lineage (NCBI taxonomy): Eukaryota > Metazoa > Chordata > Actinopteri > Carangiformes > Echeneidae > Remorina > Remorina albescens. The sequence goes on along the minus strand of CM068484.1, from coordinate 16,871,842 downwards.
TGCATGATGCCTGAGTCTCCCAGCTCTCCTGACACACACACCCAGGGGTTGGATGTGGTCATAGCATTGCTCAGCTTCTTGATGGGGATGATGACAACTCGGTATGGGATCACTGTGGGGACAAATTTGTCAGTTTATGTATGACACAGTTGCAAATTGTGTTCATTTTATGATGCTCAACTGTTCTATGTGCAAAAACTGATGTTTAGAATATACTCAATTGATTATAATGTTCTATAAAGTGGGAGGAAAAACTATTGCAGACAAGTCTTTCAACATGAACATCTGGGTGACTTTTCCTCTGGTGATCAGGATGTGATGTCAGAGTGTAGTGTGACTCAGAGGTCAGAGGTAAACTCACTGATGGTGGTGAAGACACTAGTGAAGCAGAAGTAGTCAACAGCATTGAGTGATAGCAGGTGAAAGAGGAACTGCTCTTTCTCCTCCTCACAGCGCAGGAAGGCATAACGCTTGTACAGGTTTCTGTGGGTGGAGTACAGGCCATGTTCACAAACAGAGCCATTTAATGTTCTATCTGTTGATTATTTCTTCAATACAGACAGGCCATATGGTTGCAACACTGATAACTTAAGATGCAAGACTTCAATTTCAGACTCAACTTATATTGCACAAATAAAACATCCTCTGGTTATTCTCACCTAAAGTGCAGTCTATCCATTTTAAAGGTGCTCATTGCTGCCCCTGGGCCTGACCGAGTAAAATACAACCACTGCACTGAAACTGGGTCGGTGAACCACAGTGAGAAAAGAGGCCACAGCCATTCAACAGTCACAGTCACCTCCACTGTGATCAACTGAGCTTTGATGTCAGCTGTAGATCAGGTGCAATCATATAAATCTGAAACTTTCTTTTCAAAATATAATGCTGAGTTTCTGTCTGTTGTTATTGGTATACATTGGTTTTGTGTGTATGTGGTAACCCACTTGGTTAAGGCTTGTTGGGACAGCAGCTGTTTGAGGTGTTGAGAGAGTAGCTTCTTCTCCAGGGACAGACGGATCCAGGCCCGAGCTCGGCCCACATCTGTTTTGATCTCAGACATGCTCTGGATATGCCTGAAGAGACAGGGCAGGATGAAGACACCAAAAAAATCCATCTTCATCAGTCAGTATTCATTTGCTGGCTTCTGATGAAAACTGTTCACTGTCTTTTTTGAGACTTAAGGAGGATTTAATTTTTGGGTAACAAGTGGTGTCATTTGTCTATAAAACAATATAATCATAGGTCAAAACATACAAGAAAGGACAATAGCAGTGGTGAACATGAAAAAGAACTATTGTCTCTCCTCTTTTTTCTTTATATCATTTCTTCCCCCCTGCCACCACCTTTTTCCCTTCTTACTCCCTTCCTATGTTGCTTTATCTGATCATTTTTGTGTTTTCTTTGACTTGTCTGTTACACCCAAACAGGTAGTTGGGTCTGCAGTTGTTCAAAGAAGACTCATAAATCACAGCACAGGGACACAGTTTATGGAAATGATTAGGTTTGAAAATACCCCGCGTTGTAATGTTGATGATCTTTTGAACTCTTTTACGGCAAGTGTTATAAATGTTTTGGATACCATTGCTCCTGTCAAGGTTAGAATGGTTAAAAGTAGGCAAAAGGCGCCATGGAGAAAAGAAGACTTGGTCAGGGCACAGAAAAAGGAATGCCGCAGAGCCGAACGGAGAGTTCATTATGAGATTTATAGAGAAAAGTTATGTGTGTTCAACCAGACTTTGCGTAGAACGAGGGGCAGTTATTTTTCAGAATTCATCACAAACTGCAGTAACAACTTGCATGTCCTGTTTGCTACAGTAAACAGATTAACACACCCTCCACTTTCACTGCCCTTAGACTTAATATCTACATCTAAGTTTAATGAGTTTGCAATATTCTTTAATGACAAAGTTCAAGGAGTTAAAAATGCAATAACTTCCACAACACAAATAATTACCCTGCATCCAGCTAGACACCTACAGCTGACACATTTTACACCTGTCATTGACAAAACAGTCGAAGAGATCATCTGCAGTCTGAGTCCATCAACGTGCTGCCTTGATGAGTTACCAAATAGATTTCTAAAGTCTGTGCTGAGCAGTTTGTTACCACAACTTGCTCAACTAGTCAACATCTCACTTCAGACTGGAACATTTCCAAAGGTCTTAAAAACTGCTGTCATTAACCCTTTTTCTAAAGATGAGCAGTCTTGATGCCACAGTACTGAACAACTATCGGCCCATATCAAACCTACCATTCTTAGGCAAAGTCCTGGAAAAAGTTGTATACAAACAACTTACTGAATATCTCCTGTCTAATAGTGTTTTTGATACTTTCGTATCAAGCTTTAGGCCCCACCACAGCACTGAGTAAGCTCTGATCAAGGTGACTAATGATATCCACCTGAACACAGACGCAGGCAAAGTCTCAGTCTTAGTTCTGCTGGACCTGAGTGCTGCCTTTGACACCGTTGACCATGTGATCTTATTACAGAGGTTAGAAAACTGGGTGGGAATCTCTGGTACTGCTCTAAACTGGTTCAAGTCTTATCTGGAGGACAGGATGTACTTTGTTGAAATTGGTAACTGTGTCTCAGACCAAATGGCTATGACCTGTGGGGTTCCCCAGGGGTCAATCCTTGGACCCGTATTGTTTAATCTGTACATGCTTCCATTAAGCCAGTTTATACGCAGCTATAATGTGTCCAACAGAACTATGCAGATGACACTCAGGTCTACGTGACACTGACGGCAGGCGAACATGGGCCTATAGATACACTCTGTCACTGCATCGAACAGATGTGGATGCAAAACAATTTTCTCCAGTTAAGCTCAGACAAAACTGAAATCATTGTCTGTGGCCCACAGAAACAAAGAAAAAGAGTTATCAGTCACCTCGAGACTCTCTCTCTAAAACCTAATAACCAGGTTAGAAATCTAGGGGTAATTTTAGACTCAGACCTGAACTTTAACAGCCACATTAAAGAAATAACATCAGCAGCTTTTTATCATCTAGAAAACATTGCCAGAATCAAAGGAATAGTGTCTAAACCAGACTTGGAGAGACTAATCCATGCATTTGTCTGCAGCAGGTTAGACTACTGTAACGGCCTGCTCACTGGACTCCCTAAACGAGCTGTAACACAGCTGCAGTACATCCAGAATGCTGCTGCTCGAGTCCTGACTAGAACCAGGAAATACGACCATATTAGTCCAGTGCTCAGGTCTCTGCACTGGCTTCCTGTCACTCAGAGAATAGACTTTAAAACAGCTCTTCTTGTGTACAAGTCTCTTCATGGTCTAGCACTAAAGTACATCTCTGACATGCTAGAGCATATGAACCATCTCGGGCTCTGAGAACCTCGGGGAGTGGTCTCCTGGTGGTACCCAGAGTCAGGACTAAACATGGTGAGGCTGCGTTCCAGTTTTATGCTGCTAAAGTCTGGAACAGTCTTTCATAAGATGTGAGACAGGCCTCATCTCTGACAATTTTTAAATCCAGGCTGAAAACAGTTCTATTTAGGCGTGCATATGACAACTGAAAGTATTTTATCTGCGCTTTTTTAGCTTTTAATTCATTCAAGATTATTTTATGTTTTATGTAATGATTTTATCTGCCTTCTTGCATTTTTTGCATCTGTAAAGCACTTTGAATTACCCTGTTTATGAATTGTGCTCTATAAATAAACTTGCCTTGCCTACTGTTTTTCCTCTGGTACACAGCAGTTTTCTCTAATAAGCTAAAATTTTCCTTGTGACATTAGCCAATGTCTAAATTTTATATTGAATCACTCTTATCTTCATAGGGTTAGGTTGCTATTTTACCACACTTGCAACAAAACAATTGGAAGGTCAGAATAAAATTTAGAGCTAAAAAAAACTTAATCATGCTTTCATTTTTAAGCAAAAGGTACAAGAGGAACTTAACTACTGTTGCTCCTATCACAGAGATCTATTTTAGCCCATGGTAAAAGTGTAATAAGCTTCACTGCAGCGAGTATGAGTTCACTGTTTGGACATTATGACTAAATCTTGGAAAGTCAGTTGGATGGTTCAAGAATAAAATGAGAAAACCAGATTATCAAAACACTATAGAGGACCAGTTTTGGCCCTTGCCTGCCAGCTACTGGATACCATACCACATTATCTAAGAGGGAGTTGTCTATTTGCAATGTCAACAACAGTATGTACCTCATGTCTTGTATGAGAGTGACACGGAGGGATGGCATTGATAAGCAGCAGTCAGACTTCCTTCTCTCAGCAACATGTGGTGCTGTTGAGGAAATATACATGGTGCATGTATTATAATAAGGAATATGTGTAAGACAGAAACACAGTGTCAGTGCGGATGTGTGTATTACTTGGTGACTCAGCATGCGACTGCTGCTCCGCCTTCTCCTCCCGGGCCTGATAATGCAGAAGATGGGACCACAGGGCTGACTTCCCCTGGGAGATCAGAATACACAGAAAACACACAACAACAAGACATATTGACAGAAGATGAGAGCGTGTGCCATCAGTTATTAGGCGGTGACCTCAGTATCAACATATTAAACTTGACATTTGCTGACGTTAAAGTACTCTTTTACAATGATGTCGAGTAAATATAAAGGCGTGAAACACAGTTTCAGCAGACAGCACAGTGTCTACAGTGAAATACAACATACTATAGTGATAAATTATATGGATTGACTCTATCAGGAACAGGAACAAAGGACAGAGCCTTGAAGGACACCTTGTGCAATTTGGAGAAACTCTGTGAGTGCGTGTGTATACTGACCTGTTTGACCTGTAGCCCGTGGCTCCAGATCCTCTCCAGTAGGTCACACAGACTGGCAATCAGAGTGTTCTCTTCTAAGCCAGTTATGTTGGCCTCCCAATGACCCAGTTCCACCGCCTCACAGCCCATCTTCTCGACCAACATACGCTTAGTCTGAACATGAACACACACACACACAAAAGTAGGACTGTTTTGTTTATATACATATATGTACAGGGCAGTCAAGTAAATATAATAGTAATTTAATACTAGAACCAACAGTAATATTGTTTATTTTACCTTCATGCGACACTCCTTGAGCAAGCCCTCAACAAACTTCCAGTTGGTTTGTGCAATGACAGCTGGAGACAGATCAGATAGTTTAGGTTGTCTCAGGTTCTTCCCCAGGCTGCGGGCCTCCTGCATGTACCTCTGAATATCACAAACAAACACAGAGAGAAAGCATACTTTGACCAGGCCTGAACATCAAAGATACCTGAATCTGAACGTTGCATTGATGCAGATATGAGACATTGAACTTGAGCCAGAGACCTATTGGTGCTGTGTGTTTTCCAGTTGACACTACAACCAGATGATATTGAGTCATTAAACTGTGACGAGGATGACAAAACTCTTACAGACCTCATTCACTTCTTGAAACTTTAAATTGAACCCTTTCTTTTTTTTTTGTGATCATTTTTTTTTTTAAATTTTCATTTACATTAAATCCAGTAAAAATATTTCAGGGGATACAATATTATTAGAATGAATTCTCAGAGAAAGACAGTTAGCCCAGACCATAAGAATGTGTCATGGAAAAGAACATAGTGAAAATATAGATGATAATAATGAAATTAGATACATAACCTACAAAAATACACATATACACACAAACTCACAAACATATATAGACAAGACAGAAGGGACTTGACAAATGGAGGCATTAGGATGGCAGAGCCAGTGGTAAAAATCAACTTACAGCATGTTTTTCAAAGAGTCAGCAGTGCTACTCCAGGTGTTAAGGGTGCTTTCATTAGCACCATTAATCCGAGCTGTTGAAAGCTCCATGTATATGACGTCCAAAAAGGAGAGAATCCGAGTTTGGATAGTTAGAGAATGAGGTGGCTTCCATCAAGTTGCAATCATTTTTTTTGGCTACTGTCAGTCCAGCAAAGATGACTCGCTTTTTGAGTTTAGAAATATTGAGGATTGACAGATCATTTAGGATCAACACACATGTAGTTACAGGCACTGATTTATGTATTAACTCAGATAGTTTGGATGCAACATTGCCCCAGAATTGTCCGACAGGAGGACGGTCCCAGAACATGTGAATAAATGTGCCCTGAGCTTTCAATTAACACAGATTACAACACGACTCATTAATAATTTTCATGTGATGGAGTTTAACAGGGGTGAGGTATGTTCTGTGTAAGAAATTAAAGTGAATTTGCTGGTGGTCTGGATTACAAGATGCTTTATGAATGCTGGACCACACTGCATCACAATTAAAATCCTGAGCTAGGTCTGGGCAATCTCTTCTCCAGATCCTCTCCACAGGGAGTGAGACAAGATCTGTTACCTGCAGAAAATGGTACAGTTGGGATACCATACCCTTAGCTCTGTTTTGTGTAGTGCATAAATCTTGGAGTGGGTGGGTAGGTAAAGAACATTGCCAGGGTACGCCATGTGCTCTGAGTGCTGACCATAGCTGTAAATAAAAGAAAAAAGTGGAATGTGGCAGATCAAATGCATCCTTAATATCAGCAAAGGACAGTAGTCCAAAATCATTACAAATATCTTTTAAATAGTGAACACCCCTCTGCTCCCACTGGGGAGCTGAGATAGGTCTTCCACCAATCAGAAGTGCCTTATTATTGAATATTGGAGATAAGGTGTGCCACTTGCAGGAACAATGGCAGTGTGTTTCAGTTAATCTCCATACCAGCACAAGGTGAGAGATAATGGGGCCAAGGTGTAGTTGACACAGTTTTTTAGAGATGTTGCTAAAGAAAACATCTTTAAGTGTCCATGGCTGAACTATATTACTCTCTAGCATGCACCATGAGACAGAGGAATGGGAATCAAACCAGGAGAGCAGGAGCCTGAGCACAAATGACCAAAAATAGAGTTCAAAATTAGGAACGGCCAGGCCGCCATCCTCCCTCCTTCTCTGAAGAATAGACAATTTCAGACACGGCGGCTTCCGGTTCCAAATGAATTTGGAGGTTGCAGATCGGAGCTTGCTCCAGTAATCAGATGGAGGGAAAAGGGGAACCACAGAGCTTACAAAATTGATCCGGGGCAGAATATTCATTTTTATAATAGAGGTATGGGCTCGAATAGATATAGGGAGACCAATCCACCAGTCCATGTTCCTCAAGATCTTATTCAGGATAAGTGAATAGTTATGCTTCATAATCTGATTTAAAGAAGAAAATATTTAAATTCCTAAATACTTAAAGTGTTTTACTGCAGGAATATTGGCAGGAAGGATGGATGTTTTAGCAGTGTCATTCAGATGTAAGAGAGCAGATTTGGACCAGTTAATTTTGAAACCTGACATATTACCAAACTCCTCACAGATGGTCAAAAGGTGTGGTGCTGACTGAGCAGGATTTTCCAAGAAAACTAAAACGTTGTCCACATATAGTGATAACTGGTGCTGGGTGTTATTAATAGAGATGGGGGAGATCAAATCGGACTGGCGAATTGCTTGAGCTAGTGGCTCCAAAAAGAGCACGAATAGTGCAGGGCTTAGTGGACAGCCCTGACGTGAGGACCTGGAAACTGAAACGAGGGAGGAGTATGTTTGACCAGTACCTGTGCTGAGGGGTTTGAGTATAGTGTCTTAATCATACCAATAAAAGTGTTACCAAAGCACATTGCCTCCAAAACAGACCATAAATACGACATTCTAATCGGTCAAAGGCTTTCATAGCATCAAGTGAAAGTACAGACATAAGTGTTTTGTTATCTGTTGCAGCGTCAATGATGTGAAGTAGACGTCTAACATTATCTGCTGCAAGCCACGACTTAATGAGGCCTGTCTGAACAGGATGGACTAATAATGGCATGTTATGCTCAAGGGGGCGAGCAAGGAGCTTTGCAAAAATCTTTAAGTCAGAATTTAGGAGGCTGAGAGGACGGTAACTACAGCAGTCAGTAGGATCCTTATCTTTTTTCATTAGCAAAGAGATAAGGGCCGTGTTAACGTCCCTGGAGAATCTGCCTTTTTCAATTGAAAAAATAATCATATCCAGAAAAAATGAGCCCAACTGCTCCCAGAAAGTAACGTTGAATTCAGGAGGGATCCCATCAATACCTGGTGATTTACCTCTTTGCATAGCTTTAGCTGCATCCCACACCTCTTCTAATAAGATCGGCTTATCTAAGTCAGTAGAGTCTGTACTTGATAGCTGGGGCAAATGTAATTGACTTAAAAATTTATGACATTGATTTTGTCTAGAGACACCTCTGATTTAAATAATTTGGAGTAAAATTTTTGAAATATTCCATTTATCTGTTTAGGGTCAGTCCTAATATTGCCATCTGCCGACTTAATAGCTGGAATGTCGGCAAAGTGGTCACTGGTCCTAATTCTCATGGCCAGGAGATGGCTAGGTCTGGCACCATCAAAGTAATATTTTTGTCTGGTTCTGACTGTTGCTTCAAAGTATTGTTGTTTCCCTTCTTAACTAGTGTACGCTGTAGAACTACTTGCTCTGTAAAATTAGATTGCAAAGCAGAATCCAACCTGGAAAATTCTGCCTAAAGATTTTGTAATTGAAGAGATCTGGATTTGCATGTATTAGAGCTAAATAATATTGTGTTATTCCAAATGAAGCCTTTTATAGCATCCCAAAGGATTCTGGGGTCCTCTACAGAAACAAAATTAAAATCAACAAATTCTCTGAATGCTGTAATAAACTGATTAATATATGCTTCATTTTTTAATAACGAAGTATTAAAACGCCATCGCGCTCGATTTATCAAGAACTGGATCCCACACTGCATTGAAGTCTGCACCTACAATGAAGGAATAGTCTGTTAGTTCTAACATTTTTGTCGTAATTAAATTGTAGAAATTGCTGTCCTAAATCATTAGGATGATATATGCTGATATAAGGGCTATTTTCCTTGAATTAAATTCTATTCTAGCAATCACAATTCTACCCATGTCATCTGCCCAGGATGCTATAAATAAGGGTTAAACCATGAGTAGGTGTGCTTCAAACGGTTTTAATGCACGACGTGGAGGTGAAGAATTGCCTCCGTGAAGTGCATTAAAACCATTTGAAGCACGCCTACTCATGGATAACCCACTTATACCATGGTAATTTTCCAAGAATCTAGGAATAAAAGGATTCGCCAACTTTTGGTGAAAGTTTTACACTCAAAATCGAAAGTTTTTGAAGCAAGAGCTTACCATTGTCATGACAAGGAATAAACTAGTCCCTTTTACAACCATGCCAGTTACAGTAGTCACAGTAGGACGGGATGAGCACTGGGGCTCAATCGCTTTAACAAAGCCAAAAGTAGGCAATTAAAAGTTAAAATTAAGCTTGATTTAGGTCAAAATTATTCCACAGTGTGGTTATGTTTATAAAATGATATATATAAAATCTAAATAAAACTGGGCTCGTTATGTTGTTATGGTTACAGGTGTGGATGAATTTAGAGCAGTTAGCCTACAAAGTTTAGCCGAACTACGTGTGCATTAAACGGTTTTAAGGCATACCTGCCGACCAATTGGAAAAGAGAATTCACACTGACCGTGGTATAATTCTCATTGGAAGACTGTGTCTAGCAAGTATGGCCACACCTTTAGTTTTTGTATCCGCAGAAGAGAATGCTACAGTATGAAAGAATCTATTAGCAACACAATCAGCGTCAGCTTTCAGCAAATTGTGACGGATTGCTGTGGGCACGTGAGGGGAACTTCTTCAGGGGGTGCCAGCCAGGTATCTCTCTTGACATATAAGATATTTGTTTTTTTGTCAGTCAGTTAAGTCTTTACCTCTTCTTTTCTTGTTTAACTATTATTATTATATATCCCGGCAGTTCCTTTTCCCACAACAAAACACACAAAGGCAATACATGTAACTATGTACACCTTCACTGAAAAAAACCACAATGAGAAAAGAACCTGAAAAACACAAAATCACACCAGCTCAGAAGTTCAGTTAAATGCAGAATACTGTTTTTATAAAAAATCAAAAATAAGGAGTCCTAACTTGGATGTCCATACAATATAATTCACACTTTTCAATAGGTCAAAAATCTCTTTTTCCAAAAATAAAGAGAGAAGAAAAACTCTATCCAAATGGAAACTATCCAAAGCAAACAAGGAAAAATTCATAAAGAACAAAAAGAACCTCGGCCCGAGTAAAATAAAAACGACTCGGTAACTGAGTTGTAAGTGTGTGTCAGTCAGTCATTTTCGAGCACTCTGGAAGGGGGGAGGGGGGAATTGAGAAGTTATGGCAGGAGTGTCAGAGATGAATCAACGGATGCTATACTGGTCCAGATCGGGATGAAGGGAGTGCAGTACAAACGATGAGTATAAAACGTCTCACTGTGGTACTATTGAGTCAGGGAGCTCCGCCGCTTCCTGTGTCTCACTCTCTCCGACTGGACTGACTGATGAGGCGGAGGTTTTTAAAATCAGCGCCATCAACGCATTAGTGAATAGGTGCAGCACAGCACACCTGGGGGTGATTATGAGGGCGTGGGCAGGCTGGCTGTCACAAAATGCGTCTCCTGTACCAATGCTATGTCAGTGTTTTTTCTTTTCAACTAACAAAGAGTGCTAGCACGTGTATGAAGAGCATTCAATCCACCACAATTCCAAACTAAAATGTTAAGTTCTCCCATCATCTGCGATCATATTGGATATGGGGCAGCCTGGGGGAATAGGCCAGCCCAGCACTATTACGGTAACATTGATTGTAGCTTGGGTAAAATGACATGGTGAAGCTGAGGCATCATACATAACATATTAAAGTATCAAAGTCTTGTTTTTTAGCTTTTCAACCTTCCATATAGCCTACAGAATAATATTAGCTACCACTATGCCCACAAAATACTAGTTTGACTGAACATAGTGCAAAATTGGGTTATACTAAAACAAAAGTAATAACCCATATTAAACATAGTCATATCAGGCTCATCGGCAGCTTACCAACTGAAAAGCATCAGGTAGTTAGTAAACTGATGTCATAATGACAGTCCTCAATGTCCTGTGACAGCAGAATAAATCAAATCAAATCAAATTAAATTTATTTGTATAGCGCCAAATCATAACAAAGTTGCATCAAGGCACTTTACATATAGAGCAGGTCTAGACCAAACTCTTTATAAAATTATTTAAAGAGACCCAAAAGATCCCCCGATGAGCAAGCACTTGGCGACAGTGGCAAGGAAAAACCTCCTTTAAGAGGCAGAAACCTCGAGCAGAACCAGACTCGGGGGGGCGGCCATCTGCCTCAACCGGTTGGGTTGAGAGAGGGAGAGAGAGAGAGAGAGGCACGGGGGGGAAGCCAAAGTTGGGTAGAGTAGGGAGAGAAAGAGAGCAGGAGGAGGGGATATTCAAACAGGTGTAGGCAGGAACATGATGCTGTATGGAATTCATGAAGACACAGAATAAACACCTCTCCTATGAGAAACTGTGTGAGAATAACAAAGCAACTGCCCACACATACAAAGTTTTAAGTTTGACAGGGAGTCGGTCCACTAGACGTGAAAATGGGACTGAGTTATGCAGCAGTAATGGCCAAGGTGAAAACTGTTGTCAAGGCGAGGAAGCGTTGTCATCCCGCACCGAAGTCTCTGGACATGGAGCCAGGACTGATGCCAGAAAATCCCTTCGCTTCTTTGGGTGAGGTGAAGGCCTTGTATTCAGCACCGTCTTTAATTTTCAATGTGGCCGGAAAAAGTAAAAAAAAGTCCAGACCTTTAGCTTTGAGTAGAATTAATAATATTTCAACCGAAAACAGTGTGTTGTCATCTTTTTTGGTTGACTTCGGGGCCACACAATCTGTCATCAAAAGGAGTGAATTTCGTCCCGAAGCCCAACCTAAGCTTAGTGGTCGATTTAAAAAAACTATCGGTGTTGGGGGGGATGCCGTTTGTAGAAAGATACACAACTCCGCTTTCAAGCATTCGTTTTTGCTTTCTGACAGATGTCCCGTCAACTTAACGGGTCGGGACATCATGTGCTTGTTAAGTATTGTTTTGATCTGTACACCGGAGGGTGTTGAAGTTGAGAGAATAAAAACCCCAAATTATTGCAATATGCTGAAACACCAATCATTTGCAAATTGGAAATAAATCTCCCTCCCTCTGTTGTGCTGCCGCTTCCTGACACACACACACACACGCACGCTGACGTCACATGCATGCACTGTATAACTCACATACGCTCCACTTGTGATTATGAAAACATTTTGAACAACACACTGCAGCTAGATTGGTTGTATTGGGATGATGTTCAATGTGTTGGCTCGGTGAAACTGCCTGATCAATTGCAAGAGTTTGTTGTGAATGATCCACACATCTCACTGGTCAATCCCACATGCACAGACCTGAGTCTGTGGGTGAGGGAACTGAATGTCTCTCCACACTGGAAAGCCACAGCTGACCCTCATGTTGACTTTAATGAAGGACTGGGGGTGCACAGAAAAAGACAAAATTGTGCTGTTGAGACTTCCTATGTGACTGTGTACATTGTTGACAAGGCGTTTGACACTGACATGAGCATGGTCAATTCGATTGAAGACATCCCAGAGTTAAGACAAGTTCCCAGTCACCTCTGGGCAAAAGATAAAAATGATGTTTGTCTGATTAAAAACTGTGAGCCAGTGATTATCACACCCAAAATCAGACTACAGACTCTGTCGTAATCAATATCCTCTCAGACGTGAAGTAGTTGAAGGCATCAATCCTGTGTTTGATTCTTTGCTGAAAGCGGGCGTAATTGTCCCATGTCCAAGTTCCCCGGTGAGAACACCTATATTTCCAGTGTGTAAGATCTGCCCTACAGGTGAACCAGTTGAGTGGAGATTTGTGCAAGACTTGCAAGCTGTAAGTGCTGCTGTGCAGGCCAGGGCGCCTACTGTTCCAAATCCACATACAATTCTGTCTCAGGTTCCAGCTAAAAGCAAATGGTTCTCAGTTGTTGACCTTTCAAATGCTTTTTTCAGTGTTCCAGTACACCCAGACAACCAGTTTTGGTTTGCAGTTTGCTTTGAAGGGAAAATGTACACTTTTACACGTCTGTGTCAAGGCTATTGTGAATCACCAACAATTTACGGTACAACACAGCTTTGAGAGACAGTTTGGAAACTCTTGTGTTGCCTGAAAAATCTGCTTTGTTGCAGTACGTTGATGATATTTTGATTGTGAGTGAAACCAGAGAACAATGCATTAAAGCTACACTTGCTCTGTTGAAACATTTGGCTGAGCAGGGCCATTAAAGCAAGCTTGTCAAAATTACAGTTTGTTGTGGAAAATGTCACTTTCCTAGGTCACGTGATCCCTGCTGAGGGAAAATCCCTCTCACCAAAACATGTTGAAGCCATTCAAAAGATTCCCAAGCCGGTGACAAAGAAACAAGTGTCATTTTTGGGGATGACTGGCTATTGCAGACAATGGGTTCCACATTATGCTGAAATCGAGGCACCATTAGCAGGAATTGCTCATGGGAAAGGCCTGAAAGCATCTGACCCTGTCATTTGGACTCCTGAAGCTGAGAAATCTTTTGTTGATTTGAAAATTGAACAGCAAAAATCTCCGATCCTTGGAATGTACACGACCATTCACTCAGACTGTTGACGAAAAGGGGGGGTACATGACTTCTGTTTTGTTGCAAGAACATGGGGAAAAACAACGACCTGTGATGTATTTTTCAGCTAAACTCGACAGTGTTGCTGCAGGTCTGCCTCATTGTCTCAGAGCTGTGGCTGCTGCAGCGAGAGCAGTCATGGCGTCACGTGATATTGTGGGATACACTGATTTGACCTTGCTGGTCCCACACGCAGTCTCCCTCATCCTCCCTAAGCAGAAAACTTCACATCTCTTTGCTGCAAGGTGGTTACGTTACAATGCTGTTCTGTTGGAATTGCCAAATGTTAAGGTGAAAAGATGTACTGTTCTTAACCCTGCTACTCTTCTGCCAACAGCTGAGGACGGAGAGCCACATGACTGCATGGCCACCATAACTTCTGTTTGTTCCCCCAGACCAGACCTGCGAGAAACTCCGATTTCTAATGCAGACTCTGATTTCTTTGTAGATGGCTCAGCATCCAGAGACTGTGAGAGTGGAAAAAACATGGCAGTTTCCGCTGTCACAACACTGCAGGAGACAGTGATTGCAGGTCCTCCGTCCTCTTCTCATTCATCACAATCAGCCGAATTGGTGGCTCTGACAGAGGCTTGTAAACTATCTGTTAACATTTACACAGACAGCAGATATGCCTGGGGGGTGGTTCATGATTTTGGACAAATTTGGAATAATAGGGATTGGGGAATAGGGACCTTCAACGGGGAAACCAATTGCACATCATGCGGTGGTGTCTGCGCTTTTGGATGCTATGTTGTTACCAAAATAAATTGCTGTGTGTAAATGTGAAGCTCACACTAACAACACTGATTTTGTTTCTCAAGGCAACACCAGAGCAGATGCAGCTGCAAAGGCTGCTTCAAGGCTATCGCTAACCCCTGAAATGCATGCCAGCTCACTCACCCCTACTCCCACAGTGGCTACCGCTGCGATAGAGGACCTACAGATAAGAGCCTTTCCGGCAGAGAAGGCTGCTTGGAAAAAAGCAGGATGTACTGTGGAAAATAAAGTGTGGACAGGGCCCGATGGCCTGCCCTGTCTCCCTTGCTATCTGTTTCCCCATTTTGCCAAGTTAACACATGGGCTGGATCATGTGTCAAAAGGGGGGATGGTTGTCGAAATATGGACACACTGGTTCACAAGAGGTTTTTCCACTTATGCCACTGACTTTTGTAAAAAGTGTGTAATTTGTGCCACTTTTTTGTGTGGGGAGGGGCATTAAAATTCCACAGGCTGCTCATCCACCTCCAGAGAGACCTTTTTACCACCTACAAATGGACTTCATTGAGCTGACACTAAGTGAGGGGAAAAAAAATTGTCTTGGTCATTGTATGGATGTTTTCAAAATGGGTTGAAGCTTTCCCCACAGCTTTCCCCACAGCCAAACAGGATACATCAGCAGTGGCGAAAGCTTTGCTGACACTGATAATTCCCAGGTGGGGAATCCCAGCTAAAATCAGCTCAGACGATGGCACATCTTTTGTAAGTAAGCTAAGCTTTGAACACTGTCGGTGAGTACATGGGCATTGATCTAAAACAACACTGTGCCTACCATCCCGCCTCGGGTGGAGCTTGTGAAAGAGAAAACGCAACTTTGAAAAACAAACTTGTGAAAGTGTGTGAACAAACCAAGATGTCTTGGATGAAAGTTCTCCCTATTGTGCTACTGCACATGAGAGCTAGGAGAAGAAGCAGAAATGGATTGAGCCCATTTGAGATTCTGTTCAGCAGACTTCTTAACACTGGGATTGGACCCCCCAAAAAAAAACAATTGCCAGACACTGGCCAATGTGAGCATGAAATGTTACGATACTGTGCAACCCTGTCGTCTGTTTTGTCCAATATCCACCAACAGGTGAAAGCTGCTCTACCCAGACACAAGGCAGTGATGACAGCTGCAAGAGCACTGACAAACACAAGCTGCTATGTCTGTGTTGAACTTCCACATCAAATGGGTAATTCCATGCCATTAAAGCCATTTCCTTTGAATGAGACCCTTGGAGTGATTGTTGCTTTCACTCAGGGAGTTTACGACGAAACCAAGACTGTTTCCGCCCTCACTGAAGGACTTCAAAAATTAAATATTGGTGTGGTGAACTACGAAGAATCAAAAGTGAAATTTTGGAATGTCACTATGGTGTCTCAGCAGGAAGTGTTTCAACTTGTCATGGGCGCTAACCCCACAAGTCAGTGAGGGGTTGTTTGTTTTTCTAGAGATTGTACTACAGACGCTGATCATTTCCTAGGTTTAGCTGCATGCGAACAGGTGGTTCAGGCAACATGTGGGGTGGTGTGGGACAACCGCATGACTGACTGCAAAGGTACAATGCCACATGTTGCAACTCTAAAACTTACGCACGCTGTTAGTTTGAATTGCTCAGGTATTGACAATCCTGCTGTCTATATGCCGTCCAGTGATGGCTATGGCTCACTCAGACATCATGTCTGGGTGTGTGGCAGACATGTTTATCAGACTCTGCGATCCGGATGGTGTAGTAAGTGCTATTTGGCCAAATTTCTCCCTGCTGTAAGAATCGTACCTGATTTGACTCACTTCCATACACACTTTGATCATTACTACCCACCTCATAGAGCTAAACGTGCTAAAGTTGTGCCCCCTGTAGAAAAAGTGTTTGGGGCCTTCCTACCACAGTGGGGGGTTGTTAACAATGCACGCAAAATGGATAGCATTGCGATTGACTTAGAAGACCTCACAATTACAGTTACTGCAGGATTTGCCTCACTCACACCAACAATACAAGGCCTCAGGAATGTAGCTCTACAAAACAGAATGGCACTGGATTTGGTTTTAGTAGGCCAGGGGGGAGTTTGTGACATTGTGGGTACTGATTGTTGCACATATATTCCTGACACTAATGATAACATGACACATGTCATTGCTCATCTCAATGATTTTTTACATTTAGAGAAAACCCGTGATTCTGAGACGACCTCAGGGTTTGACCTATGGTCCTGGCTTCCTTTGAAAGGATGGGCGAAATCACTGATGCATTTGGTTGCTCCTGTTTTGATCGTTATACTAGTCCTGTGCATTGTTATGTGTTGTATTGTGCCCTGTGTCAGATCAATGATCACCTCTACGGTGAAGTCTGCTGTAGGGGGCTAGGTGCAGTTGGAGGAGTGGATTCCTCCATATAATTCGCAGGAGCCACTACTTTAATTTTTGTCTTTAACTTTATTTTCTTAAATTTTTTTCCCTTTTTTTTCCCTTTTTGAGTGTCTAATCAATAAAGTTGATTCTTTGATAATGAATGTTGAAGGTTAAGTTTAGTAGTTGGGATGATTAAGCCTAATCACATTCATATGCATTGCTGATTAATTTCATATATTCATTTTATTATTAATTTTCATTTTCATTATTCATTTTGATTTATATTCGTTCTTGACATAAGGGTCTTTGGATTTTGTTATTCTTTCATTTAATCAGTTCCACTTAATCAGTTGATGATTTTTATTACTCTTTTTAACTAATGATTATTATTATTATTATTATTATTTTGGTGATTTTATTTCCTTTTCACGAGTGTGTGTTTTCATTATTTTGCTTATTGATTTGTTAGTTAGTTTATGGGATTTGTCCTCATCATATTCAAGGTTTTTCCAGGGTTTTAGTTAGTGTAACTAGGCAGATAAGACCTTGGCCTAAGGTTTTTTGTCTCCCATGTTGGAGACCAGAGTTTCTAGCGTGTTGCTGGAGCGGGCAGGACTCATGGGTTATAAGGTAGCAAGATCTTGTGGAATTTTCCATCAAATATGGTTTAGCATTAAAATGCTAAAAAGGGGGGAATGTGATGGGAAATTTCTGACACTAACTGTTCTGCTATTGTGATGGGAAAGTCACTGTTCAAGGTGGTTATGTCTCAGCAGGACATATTGTTATGAGAATGATGCTAACACCATATATTTCTGCTACTAACCCCCTTTGTCAAGAACACTATATAACCTGTATGTTTTGAGAGCTCGGGGCTCTCTCACTGACTGACTGTCCATACGGTCGTATGTGTGTGAGTCCATTCTGAATGCGATTAAACTCAAGAAAAGACAGCTGGCCTGTGCAGACTCTTTTTCCGAGATCTTTGTCAACTTTTTGCCACCACAGTATTTAATATTAATGAAAGAAATGTGAACAATTTCAGGTTTCTCTTTAGTATTGTGGCCAGGCTGACAAAGAGTAATAGCTCAAATTAACTACTGATTGCTGTAGCTCTCAGCAGCGATGATTTTATGGGCTATTTTTTTTTTTTTTTTACAAAGAAAGCTGTAACAATTATAAAGAAGTACACTGCAGACTTAAAAATTTCAGGCTTGACAACTGCGGCAGGCTGCACCCCTTCCTACAATCCTGCTGTCAAACGTCCAGTCTCTCAGACACAAAACAGATGAACTGGAGGCATGGGTTAAGGGGAAACCTGGTATCAAAGACACTTGTCTTCTTGCCTTCTCAGAAACATGGTTGGGCGAGTTGGATCGGGACGAGGACTTAAATATAATTGGGTTTGGATGCCCAATTTGTCTCGATCGAGACCCAGAGATAACCAGGAAAAGTCGTGGAAGAGGAGTATGTCTCTACATAAATAAAAGGTACTGTAATACTGTTGTGGTGAGAGAATATACATTCCAGACATTAAGCTGTTGACAGTTTCCTTCTGGCCATTTTATTTACTTCACGAGTTTCAGCAGCTTTTCTTTGGACTTGTGTATATACAACAACTATTGTGTTAGGTTCTTACACAATAATGACTACTTTATAATATATAATAATATATATATACACACATATCTATATATATAATGGTATGCCATTTAGGAAATTAATGAATATATGGAATGAAACTTGTCATCAGACATACCCTTCTGAATTCCCTGGTTTTGCAAAATGGCGTCATGCCATGATGATCATGATCGGCAAGTAGAAATAGCCTATTTGATAAAGAAAAAAAAGAGGACAAAAATGTGGTTTATAATAATAATAATAATGATGATGCTGCCTGGCCTGAGAGGTTGTTCCGTCTGCCTTGACTGAGCAAAGAATGAATTTCTTAATCGGTTGAACGGTATGGGGTAGTATTTCGGCCACTAACATTACACGCATTCGCCAGGGCGTTGAGTGCTTCTTCATTGCTCATGTGTGTGTGTCAGTATGAGCAGGTCAGCAAAAAATTTAGTTGCTGCAATACTCTCGCTGCAACATCCGTACAAAATGACATCAGAAAAAAAGATGGCGCTAGTGTCATGATGACGTCAGTTTTCATTCAATATATTCACTTTTCATTCAATATATTCGTTAATTTCCTAAACAGCATCCATAATATGTATATATATAAAAACAACGAAAGCTTTCCATCTTCTATGCTTCTTTTTAATGTTTTTTTTCTCAGCTGAAACTTCTCAATGAGCCTCAGTGAAGTTTCAGATCACCTCAACTGAACCTCTGCCATCACCTGATGTGTGGGTGATGAATATGTTATTTGTATATATCAGTTGAGTCGTGTTAACGTGAACAGTATAATTAACTGTATGTAATAATAAGATTCAATATTCATAATGATTATGATATTAATTATGATTGCTATGGTGATGGATATAACAATAAAAATTATTATAACAATGATGATAATCATGATAATGATGATGATGATGATGATGATGATAATGCAAAATTCTTAGTCTTTTATGTATTTTATTTGAACTTGTGATAATGCAGGTAAAGCAAGAAGTGTAGTGTTTTTGACAAGTGCAGTCACTTTAATTGGAAGTGTAGAGTCCACCATTACAGGCCTTCACAAAGAGACAATGCAGTAAGATTTTATCTCTTTTTTTTCCCTCTTTAGTATGTTAATCATTACCATATCCGATCTGGATTTGTAAGAGTGTAGTGTGAGGAGTGGAAATGAGGCTGAAGTTGGGGGTTGCCTAAGAGGGGTCTGTGAGAGGGAGTAAACACAGGCAGCTCCTCCACGTACCAGACAAGATGCAGAGGCAGATTTTTTAGGTGGTTTGAGAGGATGAGGGGAACCATTGTCCCACTCCCAGAATGCCATGGAGTTCTGCAGGACCAGACAGCCCTCCACCTGCTTTAGGAGGAGGGGCATGACCAGCATGACCAGCACAGGGTGCACACACAGATAGCAGAAGAACAAAACAAAAGAATGGGGAAAAAAAAGCAAAGAAGGTAGCATGCATATGTAGAAAGAAAAATAACTGCAATCAAGAAAGTTCAGACATGGATCAAAGAACAAAAGAAACATGACAAATGCACAGCTGTGGGGATGGCAGGCTATTCTACCTCTTTCAGATTATTGTCTAGGCTCAGGTGCTCTGTCTGTTGTCTGTGTTGGTCTTGCTTTCGATGAGTTGTTGCTGTCCTGTGAGACCACCTGCAGACCAAAGCACTGTTAGATTTGTGGTGGCACTGCATTCATTCATCAGTTGATGGTTTGACAGAAGTATCATCACATGGTGGCAGAGGAAAGACCACTCACTTGGTAGCTGGCCCTGTGTTGAGGACATCAGCCTGCAGTTTGGGGAAGAACCCCTGTTCATATTTGCCCTGACCAAACTTCATGTCCAACAGGTGAGGGTGGATGGCCGTGTGGTCAACCTTCATCAGCCGCTGTTCAATGGCCTGAGCTGCAGACAACAGAGCTTTAGCCCACTCAGAAAACAACTCCATGGTCAGAAAAAAAAATCCAGTCGGATTAGAGTAATAGTGCTTCATGAATATAAACCAATTATATACATATAAATATATCCATGGCTGTGCTGCTTATCTGTCAGAGTTGCGGAGTGTCACTGAGGTTTCTCTCTACTGTAATTGGTACCAAATATGCAGAGTGAGCAAGAATTCTGACGCTAGCCCTGAGTCCGACCTCAGCACTGAGTCCTACTTCCTGTTCACTCTGCACATTCAACACCAATAACAGAGCTAGAAACCTCAACTGTAATGAAGAGAAATCACTTGACCAAACGATTCTGTAGGACCATGTTTTTAAGTGTATGTGCAGCATGATAAGGCACAGTATGAGGCATATACGTGTGAGGCAACTGCACGTTGAGCTCAGTCAGACATACTGATCAACAAGATCCTGCTGCCAGTAACAACCATCCGATTGCTCCTCCTTCCTGAGGAAAAGCCTCCCTGTGAGCATTAAGACTGAGCTTACCAGACTCTCTGAGGACAGAGCACCTCTGATAGCTGGAAGATCTGAGACTGGGTGCACGAACGTTATAAAGATGGGCCTTATCAATGCGGGCATCAAAGACGCGGAGCAGCGGCTCTTTCTCCTCCCACTGAGACATTATTTTATTGTCAATGAAGGTGGCGAACATCTGTGTCTCGATGAAGTGTGAGAGGAAGGGCAGGTAGGGCTCAGGCTGATCTGAAAGGAATGAGGCCTGGAGCAGAGAAAAGGGGGTGAAGAAGAGCTGGTCCCACTTTTACAGAACATTTTATTACTTACAATCCCTACTTTTTATTCATTACAACAAACAGGGAAATCACATCACAATGAACCTTTTTTCACTGGAACCTAATAACGATTGTAATCTTTCATCACCTTGTCGAAATTGTGCATCTGCTCCCTGTTGGTGAGCCAGGTCTCCAGGTCTGGGGCACTCTGGATCACAAAGGCCTCATAGTCAGCAAACATAGTGGTGAAGCGACTAGCAAACACCTCCCTCAGCTGCACATTTAGCTTGGCATTCCTTAGCTCCTCGTCTTCAGCCACTGTCTGGGCTCCAGGCTTATCAGTCAGCTGAGATTTGACTCCAGCCCTCAGGGCATCCACACAGGCCACGGTAACCCCAGTGCGTTTTGTGAGTGCTTGCAGTCTCTCCAGGGTGGCATTTCCCTGCAGTAGCTCCAGGACAGCAAGCTCCTCACCTGCCAGGTTGCCGTTACGTCCATCGTCCTCCAGCTGTTGGAGGGCCATGGCCTTATGCTCTCTGCTCGGTGTGCAGGGGTTGCTGGTGGGACTGCTGTGGGTCGTAGGTGGGGCCCTGATGCTGGAAGAGATTCCAAAGCTGAGCAGGACCTCACTTAGCTCCTGGATGAATTCGGTCTTATTGGGGAACTGGGGGAAGTCCTCTGGTAGCTCGATGTAGCAGTTGTCAATGTCCACAAAACACAGATTGGCCTGGAAAAGATATTAATTTAATCTCTTTAAATATCTGTTGGGAAAAGACTATCATGAGTTTGGAAACTACTTCCTTGCCCATTATTGGAAGTAGGAAGCTCGGACAAGACAGGAGACTCTAGTAATCACAAACAAAATTTCCTCACAGAAATTTGTGGGGGGTGGGTGGGGTTGGTTATCTAGGTTTGTTAGTATGTGTCTTTAAACACAGACAAAACAAGACCTGATATGATAGCGTGACCAAACATCAGTATTTTTCGTTGATAGTCAACCCTTTCGGGGCAACCTGACCCGAGTTAAAGCTTCCCCCTGAAAATGTCTCAGATTTGAATGTAGCCAGTTAAACGTTAAACATTGCTATCAGAAAGCATGCGCAGCACCTGGAAACAGCTTTTGTTTCATCTTTGGTTTTGATTTTTACAGCTCTAATATTAAATATTGGAGACATATCATAGAATAAAAAAAACAGCTCCTGTACCCTAAAGAGAGTAGGCTACTTTTTCTTTTTAATACCGTAGCATTTTGGGGATGTTGTTCTTGATGATGCTGTTGCATGGGTAAATCAGTTAATTTTTATTTTATGAAAAAATTATGTCTGCAATACAAAGTGGCATGTGGTCTGAAAAGTTTAGGAACCTCTGATGTAGCACATTTCAAACAGGCAATTACTTCATAGAGCAGATAATTTTGGTTGTTGCCTGTTCACTTCTTATTGGCTACTAATTCTCTTTAATACAGATGGTCAAAAACATGAACATGTAATTGTCCCTGTTATTTATTTCATAATTGTATCATATTATCAAATATTTCTAATTTCAATGTATATATGCATATACACTGCTCAAAAAAATAAAGGGAACACTAAAATAACACATCCTAGATCTGAATGAATGAAATATTCTTATTAAATACTTTGTTCTTTACATAGTTGAATGTGCTGACAACAAAATCACACAAAAATTATCAATGGAAATCAAATTTATTAACCCGTGGAGGTCTGGATTTGGAGTCACACTCAAAATTAAAGTGGAAAAACACACTACAGGCTGATCCAACTTTGATGTAATGTCCCTAAAACAAGTCAAAATGAGGCTCAGAAGTGTGTGTGGCCTCCACGTGCCCGTATGACCTCCCTACAACGCCTGGGCATGCTCCTGATGAGGTGGCGGATGGTCTCCTGAGGGATCTCCTCCCAGACCTGGACTAAAGCATCGGCCAACTCCTGGACAGTCTGTGGTGCAACGTGGCGTTGGTGGATGGAGCGAGACATGATGTCCCAGATGTGCTCAGTTGGATTCAGGTCTGAGGAACGGGCAGGCCAGTCCGTAGCATCAATGCCTTCGTCTTGCAGGAACTGCTGACACACTCCAGCCACATGAGGTCTAGCATTGTCTTGCATTAGGAGGAACCCAGGGCCAACCGCACCAGCATATGGTCTCACAATGGGTCTGAGGATCTCATTTCGCTACCTAATGGCAGTCAGGCTACCTCTAGCGAGCACATGGAGGGCTGTGCGGCCCCCCAAAGAAATGCCACCCCACACCATTACTGACCCACTGCCAAACCGGTCATGCTGGAGGATGTTACAGGCAGCAGAACGTTCTCCACGGTGTCTCCAGACTCTGTCACGTCTGTCACATGTGCTCAGTATGAACTTGCTTTTATCTGTGAAGAGCACAGGGCGCCTGTGGCTAATTTGCCAATCTTGGTGTTCTCTGGCAAATGCCAAACGTCCTGCACGGTGTTGGGCTGTAAGCACAACCCCCACCTGTGGACGTCGGGCCCTCATACCACCCTCATGGAGTCTGTTTCTGACCGTTTGAGCAGACACATGCACATTTGTGGCCTGTTGGAGGTCATTTTGCAGGGCTCTGGCAGTGTTCCTCCTGTTCTTCCTTGCAGAAAGGCGGAGGTAGCGGTCCTGCTGCTGGATTGTTGCCCTCCTACGGCCTCCTCCACGTCTCCTGATGTACTGGCCTGTCTCCTGGTAGCGCCTCCATGCTCTGGACACTACGCTGACAGACACAGCAAACCTTCTTGCCACAGCTCACATTGATGTGCCATCCTGGATGAGCTGCACTACCAGAGCCACTTTTGTGAGTTGTAGACTCCGTGTCATGCTACCACTAGAGTGAAAGCACCGCCAGCATTCAAAAGTGACCAAAACATCAGCCAGAAAGCATAGGAACTACGAAGTGGTCTGTGGTCACCACCTGCAGAACCACTCCTTTATTGGAGGTGTCTTGCTAATGGCCTATAATTTCCACCTGTTGTCTATTCCATTTGCACAACAGCATGTGAAATTGATTGTCAATCAGTGTTGCTTCCTAAGTGGACAGTTTGATTTCACAGAAGTGTGACTGACTTGGAGTTACATTGTGTTGTTTAAGTGCTCCCTTTATTTTTTTGAGCAGTGTATATTTATATATATATTTCCTTTTTTATTTCTTTTTGTCTTTCCCTTGTCCTTGAAATCTGGTCAACTTTTAATTACATCCTTGTCATCCACACCATCACATCTACACTCCCACACACAACACGTACCCTGCACCCATGTGGGGATGGGGGAGGCGGCTGGGGTGGGGCGTGGGCCCATTGCTGCCCTTGTCGCTAACTGTGCTAGTGTTGGGCAGGGGCTCTGAGGCCTGGCAGATGGGGCGGGGGGGTTGATCCGGGTCTGGGGGTCCTTTTGGCGTCCTCGGGGGAGTGGGGTGGTCTGCCTCCCTTGTGTGGTGGGCCCCTGGCTGGTGGTCTTACTGGATCTGGGTTGCCCTGGACTACGTCCGCACCTAAGTAGAGCTCGGCTCCTGTTTGGGTTGAGGATGGGGGTGTTTCTTTTTCATTTCCTTTGTTTGTTTTTTTTTAAATATATATAAACCATGTCAGGGAGTGGTGAGCCCGGGCATGGACAGCTTCGGCTCGCCCTGTTTGCAGGCAGGGGCTTGGCGGGCCTGGGCCTCTCAGTTGCGCGGGGGGCTCCCTTCTCTTTCTTTTTTTTTTTTTGTGGGGGGGGTGGGGCAGGATGGATGGGGGAGTGGGATGGCAGCTCTTTCTGGGGGCGGTGAGCTGGCAGGGATGGCAGCTCTGTCTGGGCCTGGGGTGTGGGCAGGCGTCAGCCCCTGGGCTTAGCTTGTGCTGTGTGGGGTGGGCCCGACGGGCCTGATGTCCTTTGGTTCCCTTGTCTCTCTGTGGGCTGCCTCCGGTCGGGGGTTGCTACTCCTGTGTTTTCCTGCGGGTCCATGCATGGGTTGGACCTGGGGCTGTCTCTGGGGGGGTGGGGGTGGGGGTGGGGGTGGTGATGGTGGTGGTGGTGGTGGTGGTGCACTGGGGCTTCCTGGGCGCCCTGGTGGCTTGGTCCTGACCTGCCTGCTATCCTGGGCCGGGGCCGTGTTGTGCCGGTCCCCCGCATCAGCTACACTCAGCTACCCACAGCATCCAATGACAAACCGTAGCATACACATACACACACATATATACACTCGCATACATACAAGGTGCACAACTCATATTGCACTGAAAATCCTGTGACCAGTGCTCTCACTGTTTATCTTGGTATTGTTATTGCTGTTGTTGTCGTCTCTGTGTGGAGTCTCGCCCCCTCTCCCTACCCCTTGCATGCGCTGACATAATACTGACCATGTTTCCCTGAAGTCTCAGTTTCTCCCAATTCTAACCATGTGTAACCATGTAGTAACCATGTTTTCCCTGAAGTCTCTGTTTCTCCCAGTTCCTCTCCTCTCTCTCTGTCCTCACCCTGCAGGTGGTGAAATCATCACTACCCCATGTTCCTGCCCCCCCGTGTCTCGCTCTCTCTCCCCTCAACCGGTCGAGGCAGATGGCCGCCCCCCCTGAGCCTATGGAGTCAGAACAGTCTCATAATTAATGAACTCTCGCAGGGCTTTTCACGAATGCACATGCTTTGTTTGGCAGTTGTATTTCGGACTTCACAAATGTAATTTTGAGGTACACTTGTAATATAAATTCACGGAGCATACGAATTGCTGAATGTGCATTTACAAAATCTGTATGTTGAATTTTGAGACCTTGCATTCCACTGCACTTAAACCGTTGGCAACCGTCATCGTTATGGCAACAATAAACAACACGTTTCGCAAAGTCAACATGTAACATACGGTCAAATAGTTTATGTTCATTCAAACATTTAACACGCATCTACTAATTCAATGACATTGCATGATTTACAACGCGGGGACAGTCAGACAAATTTTACTGACAGGTTGAGGTTGATTAAGTCTCTCCATGCGATTTGGCTGAGAGCAAAGACGCCTGATTGGCTGATGAATCTGTCAATCAGAAACATACATTTGATTGACAGCTTTATCAGCCAATGGTGACGTTTGTTGACCGGCGATGTCAGATCAGTCTCAAAATTCAACGTACAGATTTCATAAATGCACATTCAGCAATTCGTATGCTCCGTGAATTTATATTACAAGTGTGCCTCAAAGTTACATTTGTGAAGTCCGAAGTATAACTACGAAACAAAGCATGTGCATTCATGAGTCCGAAATATGACTACGAAACAGTGTAATACGACTACGAAACAAAGCATGTGCATTCGTGAAAAGCAACAAGAGAGTTCATTAATTATGAGACTGTTCTGACTCCATATGAGCCTGGTTCTTTCCGAGATTTCTGCCTCTTAAAGGAAGTTTTTATTGCCACTGTTAACAAGTGCTTGCTCATGGGGGGGATCTGTTGGGTCTCTAAATTATTTTATAACGAGTTTGGTCTAGACCTGCTCTATATGTAGAGTGCCTTGATGTAATTTTGTTATGATTTGGCACTAGATCAATAAATCTGATTTGATTTGATTTGATTTGAAAGTATAGAGAAGTAGTAGAGGGTTGAAAAAGGCAGAAAATTTGAGTGTTGATGTACACAAAAATACACAAATGTAATTGACACTAGTTCATTTTTTTGCCTCTTTTTCGCTGTTTACTCTGCAAAAAATACATATTCCTTGGAGAAATATATACAGCACACAGATTGAGACCGAGCTGACGCTTTGATATATAACTACCCTAAGTTTTCTCAAAACTCTAGGACAAGTTAGGAATTAGAATAATAGTGATTCTGGCCTCGGGGTCCAGCACAGAATCAATGAACCTCTATAGCAATAGCCTTAGAGGTCACTGACTCTGGGCAGAACCAAGAGTCACTATTGTTATTATTCGCATTTCTTATTAGTGCCTCGGGGCCCTGCACTGACTCTATAGCTATTGCTATAGGGTTCCATTGACTAACTACAGCTCGACAGTGATCACAAACTACAGCTCTATGCTGATCACAAACTATAACTTCCAAACCAGCAACAGTATATAAGGATGAAAAGCAAACGATATCATGGTAATAGTGCCACATAATTTCAGTTGCAGTGCAAATACGACTGTTGTTATCAGAGGTCAAGTCTAAAGAAGATTACAGGGACATATACACAGACATATACAGAGACACACTTAAACTGCGCCCCCTCCTGAAAGAAGCTAAATATTGACTGAAATGTATAGCACATCCACCTCTCTGTCTGTTGGAGCTGAAATAAACTGTGTGTGTGTGTGTTTGTGAGTGGTGCATTTAGGGACCATTCAGACTAGGGTATCAAATCAGTGGTGCTATATTCATTCTTTTATTCAAGGCCCTTGGAAGTATTCAATACTGTTGTTACTGCCATTTCTAAGCAACCAAAACCTTTGGACCAGACAATGAAAACCCTTGGATGGAAAGGCTGAAGTTGAGTGGATAGTCCTGTAAGTGGAAGTCTAGGGCTCACCCTCAAAAAAATGCACATGACAACAGCTTCACTTTGAGTTGCTAGCACTGTGTGTCTCCATTGGAAAGAGGGAATTAGTGGCTACAAAAAATGCTGCATAGACATTCTCTACTGTCAGCAGCACTAAAACACAAATGCAAAATGATTCAGCTTGTGCATGCATACTTCTACAGTATGTTTTTCACTATACATGTGAGAGTCTCTCTTTTTTCTTCAATACTTTGTTCATTGACTTGTCACATTAACTAAAAACCAATGAATATAGTCAGTTCATCGAATGCCTTCCCTACCCTTTCCAATAACACAAAACCTGTTCTCAATAAAACAACATCTATTATATAGCATAAAATTATTGAGATGTTAGATGTAAAAATTAAAATAAACAGGATGTCATCAATGCAATCATATTAATCAAACTATGCATCTAGAGATCTTTAAACATTCATTCATTCATCTTCATTCAAGGCTGGCAACGACTCTGTGTGTGCGTGCACATCGTGTTGTGTTTGTGCGAGAGCACGTGTTTGTGTTTACGCGCAGCAGAGTTCCACCCCGCTGCATGATACAGAGGGCAGAGGAGAAGAGACAGATATGAGCTGCTAACATATGTGATATAAGGATATTTAGTTAATTTAATAAACGGCAAGGTAAAGACTTGTTCTATTGTGAAAGCACTTCAAATGACTTCTGTTGTGACCACGGCGGCATAGTGGCAAGTGCTGTTGGCCCAGAATCGTCATGGGTTCAGTTCCCGGGCCTGGGGCCTTTCTGTGCGGCGTTTTCATGCTTTCCCCATGCCTGTGTGGGTTTCCTCCGGGTACTCCAGTTTCCCCCCACTGTCCAAAGACATGCATGTTTGGGTTAATTGGTGACTCTAAATTGTCCGTAAGTCTGAGTGCGAGTGTGAGTGGTTGTTTATCTCTGTCTGTCTCTGTGTGTTGGCTGTTGACCACAATAGACATCCAACCCTAACTACCTAATTCACAGTCCCAACTCAAAACCTTTTAGGCCCAATCCCAATGTTCACCCTACTCACTACCACTAGCCCTTACTCCCTACCCCTACCCCTCACTCAGTACCCCTTAACCCTCGAAAGGAAGCCACAAGGGGTAGGGCTTTGTAATCTTCCCTAGGAATACGGTTCAATCGGTAAATTTTATCAATATATAAAAAAACCAAAACAAACAAAAAAAAAACATGGAGCCTACAGTCGCGATCGGTTGCAATCAGTTTTTTTTTAGCATTCATCATGCCTCGGTTGATAAATAAAACAAGAGGTACACGGAGAAGAATACACCATCGACGTCTGTTGTCTCTTGTGAATTTTTTGTGTTTTTTTTCTCCGACTTCTCCACATCCTCTCACTCTCTGAGGATTGCGAAACTGGCCCTTCCTCGGTAAGTCAGCATTGGAAAAACCCTCGCTCTGAAGGGCTAGATTCATACCCTCTACCCCTCGTTACGCCCCCTACCCCTACGTGAAAAAAGGAATTGGGACACCACTACCCTCGTGGGAACGCGCAAAATTTAGGGGTAGGGCTAAAAAGTAGGGGTAGGGGGTGTATTGGGACTGGGCCTTAGTTGTGCAGTCATTAGCTGTGGTCTGACCTTGACCCCAGATGGCGCTCAGAGCCAACATCCTCATTTAGATAGATAGATAGATAGATAGATGTGTTTTATTGATCCCAAACTGGGAAATACTCATGTCACAGCAGCAAAACACACTGTACATCAGGACAATAATAAAAAATAATGATAATAATAAGTTGAAAAATATATATAATATAATAAAAATTATAAACAGACAATAACTATACTATACTAATATAATACTATAATATATACTAATTATAACTATACAAACTAAAAATACAATGACAATGACTTAAGGTGCGATAATTACAGTTGTTTTGTTTTTTTATATCAGAGAGATGTGATTTTTCTCTGGCAGACAGATGACAGTAATTGTACAATGTGATGGCATGTGGCAGGAATGATTTCCTGTATCTGTCCATTCGACAGCAGAGCTGTAACAGTCTGTTGGAGAAGGCGCTCCACTGTCTGTCCAGTGTGTGGTGGAGAGGGTGATCAGGATTATCCATGATGGATAACAGTTTGTTCAGGGTCCTCCTCTCCACCACACTTTCAACTGTGTCCTGTTTGCAGCCAATAACGGAGCCAGCCTTCCTGATGAGTTTATTCAGTCTGTTACTGTCATTGGCTCCAATGCTGCTCCCACAGCGAAGAAAAGTACACTGGCCACCACAGACTGGTAGAACATCTCCAACATCTTGCCGCACACGTTAAAGGATCTCAGCTTCCTCTTTCAGACAGCTTCGGTTTTGGATTTCCAGTCCAGTCTGTTGTTGATTTTGATGCCCAGTTACTTGTAGTCCTCCACCTCCTCCACATCCTCTCCCAGAATGCACAGCGGCTGTGAGTAGTCCTCTTCTTCCTGAAGTCGATCACCATCTCTCTGGTCTTCTTGACATTCAGCTTCAGGTGATTGCGTCCAGCCCACTCCACAAATCTATCCACCACTGCCCTGTACTCCCCCTCCCTTCCTCCACCTATACACCCAACAACAGCCGAGTCATCAGAAGATTTCTGCAGGTGGCATGACTCTGAGTTGTACTGAAAGTCTGTGGTGTACAAGGTGAAAAGGAAAGGGGACAGCACAGTCCCCTGTGGAGTTCCTGTATCACTAACCACCGCACTGGATGGTTGAGAGAGACAAAAGGCTGTGAGCTAAACCTGTTAAAGAAAACGTTCAGCTCGTTGGCTCTCTCCAGGCCGCCTGATGTTTGACTGTCCACACATCCCTCACATTGTTCTGCTGGAGTTTGGCCTCCAGCTGTCTTTGCATTCCCTCAGCATCTTCCTGAGTTCATTTTGCCCCGTCCTCCTCTCCTCTCTGTCTCCAGACCTGAAAGCCATCTTCTTCTTGTTAAGTAGTGCTTTCAGGTCACTGGTGATCCATGGTTTATTGTTGGGGAAGCATTGTACAGTCCGGGTTGGCATGGTGGTGTGTTCACAGAACCTGATGTATTCTGTGATGCAGCCTGTCATGTTGTTGATGTCGTCCCCATGTGGCTCGCAGAGTACATCCCAGTCCATTGTCTCAAAGCAGTCCTGTAGTGCCTCAGCAGCTTCTTGAGTCCACACCCTCACTGTCCTGGTGTGAACAGGCTGCCTCTGAACAAGGGGGACATACCTTGGGGTTAACAGGACCAGGTTGTGATCTGATCTGCCAAGGGGAGGAAGGGCTGTGGTACTGTATGCATCACAGGTGTTTGAATACAGCAGGTCCAGGGTTTTATTTTCACGGGTAGGGCAATCCACATACTGATGAAAAGTTGGCAATAATTTGTCTAGTGAGACATGATTAAAGTCTCCAGTAATTACAATTTAGGCATTGGGGTGTTGAGTCCGTACACTGGCAACAGTGAGGGTGATGACGTCACAGGCAGCCGCGGAATCAGCTGGTGGGGGGATATAAACAGCAGTCACAATGGCGGACGTGAACTCCCTAGGCAGATAATATGGTCTTATTCCTACAACCAGCAGCTCAATGTCCGGGTTACAGAGACGCTGCTTTACGTGCACATGTCCGGGATTGCATCATCTCTCATTCACATACAGTGCAATCCCTCCTCCCTTCCTTTTACCGCTGCTCACAGCGTCTCTGTCCACACAAACCGTGCTGAAGCCGGGCACCGCCACGTTGTGAGAGTGCAGCCATGTCTCAGAGAAACACAAAACGCTACACTCCCTGTATTCCCTCTGAGTCTTTATCAACGAGTTTGTCTGCCTTATTCCCAAGAGACCTCACGTTCCCCGTGATAACTGCTGGTACACCTGGGCGAAACTTCCTCTTCTTGTCCCTCAGTTTAGTTCCAGCTCTGCACGTCTCCTCCGCATCTCTTCCGGGATAACAGGCCTTGCTCCGGGCAGCAGCACAGGTTTATACCAAGTAATCAGCTGACCGCGATTGTAAACAATGCCCTCACCGTCACGTCTGTTAGCCTCCGTTGCCAGGAGTAACAAAAATATAAAAAAACGGCCAGAAAAGTTTTTAAAAAAAGAGAAAAGTCATTGTCTCTCATTGTCGCTTAGACCAATGACTGGTTGGAAAACACACAGAACACGATAAAAAGAAAAGAGAAAGATACAAAAAGCTGAAAAACACACAGGAGCTGCTGCAACAGGCTTCCACCTGACACGGCACCATAGTAACCTGCTAACGCCAAGGTGATTTTACACCTGTATGAAGTCTAAGAGCTTATCAACAGCCCAGATTAAAGACAAACAATTTAAGACTATAAATAAAAATAGAAATAAATAAAAATTGTCACCTCCTTTACTGCAGGCAATGTGTGTCCGTGTGTTACATTAGCTTAGCATTAAGATGGTTAGCAGACCTGTGCTTCCAGTCTTAATGCAAATTATATTAATCTTGTCATATGAATAACCGGAGATTTTACCAAACTGAAATGTACTGGAGTTAACAGCTGTTTTAATCATGACTAAATGAACGGAGAGATACCACAGCTAATCAAAATAAATGAAAAATCCTACTATTTTCAGCAGTATGTTATTCACATATACATTTAAGCATGCCTGGACATTTTGAACTGTCAAAAATAGATGAGATAGGTCCATACCTCCTGAGGAAGCTCCAGTTTGGAGCAGTCAGTGTCCTCTTTGGACTGCAGGCCCATGAGGTAGGGAACAGGAGCATCCAAGAAGTGGAGAAGGGAGGCTGGCAAGATGGGAACATAGACATGCTGCCACTGAAAGGGAAACAGCAGGGTGGTGATGCCCTCTGCCACTGTCATCAATCGCAGGTAGTCTGAAAGGGATACAGAAAAGAAGATGAGGATATACACCTCAAGTTGAAGGAGAAAAACAATCCGTCAAAAGGAAGAACATGCAAAGTTCCTTCATCAAGGTTCAGGGCGTTTGAACCTGATGTCTGAGATAGCAGTCAGACATAGTCATAGTCACAGGATGAAATGGTTCAGATTTAAAGGTCACAACAGCTACATTAAACATCTGAGTTTCTGTTGTTTTTAAATCAGCAGTGAATGAGTCTAATTTTCAGAATTAATAATATTTTTTTTAACACATCCTTATTAATGTAAAAACCAAAACATTTGGTATTCACATAATATTTATGACATTTTAAAACCTTTACATCTAAAACCTCAATCATATCCAATTTTTTATGTAATACCTGCATAACATACGTGTTGTCTGTTGTCCACAATAAACTGAAACACACTGACTAGTCACATGTTAGCATTAAGCGGAGGATGACAAGTCAGGTCTGAACAGGCTGAAGTTTCTCCCAAACACTCTTCTGTGCAAAGCATGCTGAAAGACTGACTCAAACACTACTGTTTCTTTTTTTTTCATGTTGCATCACATCCTGCCAAACCTGTTCCCCTCGAACATCAAGATCACCTGAGTTCACATAAGACCAGGTCTGAAAAAGGCTGCCTCTTGCCTCTCTGCTCATGGGTAATAACCAAGTATTCAAGAGAAGAAGTGTGCGTGATTTTATCCTCTCTCAAACTAATTCATCAGTTTCATTATAGATAGAAACTGATACAGGGCTGATTCATCTTGATCTTTCACAACATTTTTCCGTTGCTGGAGAAACTCCCATGAAACATGAAGAGATCAAACATGCAAGCGTTTAAAAACTGATCTGATATCGCAAAACCTGCTGCTACAGAAAGCCACAGAAGAGGCAGCGTTCAAAGACACTGCAGCAGGACAGGACATGTTGAGTCATTATGAAACAGTTTATCTGGGACTGACTAACACTGGCAGCTCACACTCAGCCCGTGGTGAACAGCTGACAGAAGCTGATCTTCAGCATCTAGCGAATATACTGTGATGATGTTGTCCAATCATAGATCAGATAATGATTTTGAAGACGTCTGAAAGGAAGAGTGAGGCTTAAGGAACTATCTCATTACATCATGCAACAAGGAACAAGCTTGGTCAGTAGTGTAGTGTATAAAGTTCTGATCATACAGTATGACACCAATGCAACACAGCACAACCCAACATTGTGTCGGCTTAAACTCACTGAATACACTCAGACAGGTATAGGTGATGATGTGAGATATCAGTCCCAGAGACCAACTCCTCACCTGATAAAACCTCACTCTGGTGTTGAATCTGGATGCAGGGTCAAACTGTGCCATGGTTCTGATTGTGGTTCTGGTTTTTAATGTCTCTAACATTGACCCCAGTATTCTGAAGTGTATGCACTGGCAGAACTTTCTACATGTTTCCTTTGATTTTACAAAGCCTATGGCAAGGGTGTGAAATGTGTTTAAAGGACAAGTTTGACTGTAAACCCCAAATACACTGCAGTACAGTGACAAGGAGATTCTGTGCCATTCTCTTTAGACTTTGAAGGTTCTGCCTCCACCTTTGCAGGTTTCTTACCTTACCTTACCAGTCGACCTTCATCTCACAGCCAAAGGCATGCAGGTTAGATTAATACGTGATGCTAACTTGCCTGTAGATATGAAGTTGAACTATAATTTAACACACCTCTGCTGCTGTTGTTTTCACTTCGAGTCTGTGTGTGAGGCATTGTGTCAGTGTGATGACATAATATCCCCACACCTTCTACAGTTAATGATGACAGTATTGGTCCTGTTTCACTAAGACTATTTGCCACGAGATCTGGTTTTGGGTCAGTTACAGTAATCGATGAGGTGGAGAACTTAAACACATTTAAATTAAGCTTTGTAGCTGCAGATGTTTCAACACATCTCACAACCACAAATAAACTACAAACATTTAACAGTGACTAAAAGTCGAACTCTAATGTTCTGTGTAAAGAGGAATTACCCTGTGAGAAGAGGAGGATCTGCATTTCCAGCAGGGTGCAGGTGAACACCTGGACCAAGTTTTCCACCCCCAGCAGGCTGAAGGCTTCTGATAAGGGGAAGTCAGCCAGCTGCAGTTCACCCAGCCCAGGCCTCTGGCACACAATGGGCTCGAACACACCGTGGAACTTGAGCGTGCGGCCCGGGGTAGGAAGAGGCACCTCATACAGGATGTTGTAAACATAGCTCTCCAGCGGCAGTGGTGGGGCAGTGGCTACAGTAACAGCCCTGTGCAGCTGTGACAGGAATTGACGGCAGGCGTGCATGAATGGCATGGGGGTGATAAGACATAAGGCTTTGGTCACATAGAGGGTGTCCCGCGACAAGTCATAGCCGCCAACTGCAGGGGATGAGAATGAGGTGGAGGAGGAAGAGGGATCAGCCTCGTCTAAACTGCTGGCAAGAGAGTCCATGCTGGAGGATGAGGAGGAGGAAGTGGGCTGGGGGGGGGCATGCTCTGCGTTATGCATCTGGTAGAGGGTCTGCATGGCTGAGCAGATCTGAGGGCTCGTCACCTCCTCATAGAAGGTGTGGACAAAGCCGTAGGTCCGAGAGCCATCTTCCTTGGTAATGATGAAGGAGTGGAACTGAGGAAGACGCTGGTCTGCTTGTGTCCGGAATGACAGGCCTTTTGGCATACAAAGCTGCAGGGGGAAAGAGCAGAATCAGACAGTGTCAGAGAAAATTTACTGGGCTAATTGAAAACAACATATTTTTTTATCGATTATCTCTTCTTTGATTGAACATGTTTGTCTGTGGTGACGCTGGTATGTGTATGGCTCAGATCTACTGGTTGTAGACTGGGGGGGCATGTACCACAGAAAACTACACATAACAGTAATTTATTCATTTTCTAGTGCTTTCTGCTTCCGGGTCTTGGGTGGTGCTGGAACCAGTTCCAGTTCGCATTGGGTGAGGGTGGGGTACACCTTGGACAGGTTGCCAGTCCATCGCAAGGCCAACACATAGAGACAAATAGAGACGAACAACCACACACACTCACACTCAGACCTACAGGCAAGTTAGAGTCCCCAGTCAACCTACAAATAAAAGTAATGCTACTAATAATAATAATGATACATTGTATTTATTTACTGCTTTTCAGGAAAGTCAGATGCTTAAACCATAACCATATTTCTATGTTTCTAAGATCAGAGATGGGTCAGAGAACTGAATAATTAACATGTGGATAATTATTATGTTATTTCACAAGAATCACACATTAATTGTGTTGAATAGTAATAAATAACCGCAAAACATAAACACACATGCATGCATGCACGTGAGTCATGTGTCCACAACCAACACATATCTGACATTAGTCATCACCATGACCACCGTAAAAGTTTCCTAATGCCTGAAAGACACAATGTAAACTCACTCCCTAAATGTATCGCTTAAGGATCTGAATTGTCACACATTTCACATTTTCACCAAGATGGTGGTGGTGTCCAAGCCAGTGAATGGATGAGTTTATAAGTGTCCCAGGTGAGAGAGGATGATGGAGGGGGGAGGAGCTGCAGAGGGTCGCTCAGTTGTCAGGTGTCTGTTTCCATCCTGATGGAAGCTGAGAACCAACTGAATAATTAAACATTTCTGACACCAGTAAGAGGAGTAGGGGGAGGAAGCAGTGACTTTCAATAAGCACACGCACACTATACACTCTCAATGACTTGTTAATAAAGCTCCAAAAATTATTCTTGCCAATAATGGAGGAGTAGGGGTGTTATTGTAGGTCCCTGTCAGGTTGTTGCCTCTGAGTTAATAGTCTGTGTCTGATATGTGTGTTTCTGATTCCCACATGTCTAAGGCTGATAAAGTAAAATATCTGACAGCTCAACTTTATACCATTTTCATCTGTTCAAATCAGTTTGGGACAGATGGGAGGCACTTCAGTTTCTTTGCACAGGATCCCTTGAGAATGTTTCTGTTTTAATCCAAGCCCAACTACAGTGATTAGAGGTAATGGCACTGATTCACTTCTTCGCTTTCACACTGACAGGTATTTACAGATATTGGGAGAGGCTGATTACTTTGCTTGTTTAGGGGGTAAGGTCTATGTGTCTGCACGGTTAACTGCAATTTAAGATGCCTTGATTTCTACAGCTGCAGTAAGGTTTTACCCAGCCTGTATATAAAAGTGGATGTAGGTTATTGGTGTACACCTTAAGGCCAAATTCTATCTCATAAGCATCAGGGACAACTCCACTGGTTGTAAAATATGCATTTATACCGTGTGACCGAAAGACTGTACTACACATGGTGACTTGCCCAAAAAGCAGGATAGAGTACAGATCAAGTCAGAGGAACCTCTCACTCATTCCAACTCCACGTTCTCTTCCAAATATGGTTTCTTCTGGCCAAGATGGCCAAAGGGCAAATTACAAACTAAAGGCTTCAAAACGGCTATTCATGGCTATTAATGTTAAAGTGGTTGACAATTGGTCTACACTCTCGCTATTTATTTCGTTACCCCTATAATCCCAGGATCCATCTCCACTTACCATGTTGACA
Source organism: Remorina albescens (assembly GCA_034769265.1). NCBI lineage: Eukaryota > Metazoa > Chordata > Actinopteri > Carangiformes > Echeneidae > Remorina > Remorina albescens. The sequence goes on along the minus strand of CM068484.1, from coordinate 16,834,868 downwards.
GCATCCTGGTCAAAGGGGTTCCACTCCACATTCTCAGGGTAATGTGCTAGAACTTTGGACTTGAACGTCCTCTTCAGGGGACTTTGCTCAAAGTTTTCACCTGGGGAGACAAGAATCAGTGATTGGTGATGATGATGATGAATTTGTGTGGTTGAGTGTTTTTGTGATTATCAAGGAAGTGTTGGATATAAAGTACATTAGTGTTGCACATGACAGAAGACCAGATTGATATGTTCATCAACTAATGAATCATAATCTGACGACACAATCTATCTGAATATTGTTGCTGGTTCATTGCCTTACAGCCACAGCTCACTGTTTTCTTGTGGCTACTTCCTGCAGGACAATGTTTAATTTCACAAAGCTAAAGAAAACAGTGAGTTCAGTGACCTCCAGTGGTTTCTGAAATCCCCAGACCTGGATCAGTAGACCACCTTTGGGATGTGTTAGAACAGGACATTGGCAGCTTGAATAAGCAGCTGAATGTCAAAGGAAATTTCAGCATATGGAAAATCTAAGACATGGGGAACTGAGGCAGCAGGTGAAATAATGGTTAGCACTGTGTCCTGACAACAAGAAGGCTGCAGATTTGGTTCGCAAGCCTGCAGCCTTTATGTGCGGGATTAGCATGTTCTCCACGTGTTCTCCACGTGCTTGCGTGGGTTTCCTCCAGGTACTCCGGTTTTCTCCCACCATCCAAAGGCACCCATGTATAGGTTAATTGGTTACTAAATTGCCCGAGTGTAAGTGTGAACGGTTGTTCGTCCTTGTCTGTCTCTTCTCTGGGTGAAGGACCCAGCCATTGTTTGGGATCACTTTATTAGGGACATAGCACTGAGGAACTTTCTTCTTCCTCTGAGAGACAGCTTCCCTTCATGATGAATTACAACTTCTGTTGACTGATCTGATCAATCCATGTCAAAATTTTAATTTGACCTGCAAAACTACTGACAATATTGATCTGCCTCAGTTTTACTTCATGGTGAGTGCTATTTGGCCTTAATCTTAGTGAACATGGTAAATATATACAGTATTTGTTAAACATCAACACGTTGGTATGTTGACATTAGAGTTTTTTTTCTGACCAAAAACAGCCACATGGATGTAGATAATCATAAATATAGAAGCTTAGTCTTGATACCAAATGATTGATAGATATGTGCATGACTGTGGCAAAATAACTGAGCAACAATAAAATGAAATACATTTAAAGATAAAGGTGAGCAGAAACAGAAAAAATCCTTGTCACACTGAATCCAAGTGCCCACCTGGTCACATCTCTCTTCTAAGGGAAATTTCACTTCCCTCTTTCAGTTTCACATACATTTGAATCTTTCAGTTTCACCCCTTAACTTGTCATACAGGGTGTTCATCATTTGCAGATCAAGAATGATAGCATTAATGCAATAACGTAGAAGGGGAGTGAAGAGCTGTTAATGGTGACAAAGACAAAACCTACAGATCATCCATCAAAACGAACAGGAAGCCACTGGCTCAGGACTCATCACAGGAACTAGAAAAAGGGATCACATCTCTCCTGTGTCAGCTGCTCTCCATTGGCTGCCAGTAAAATTCAGAATAGAATTTAAAATCATTCTCCTAACATATAAAGCTCTTACTGGCCAAGCTCCATCATATCTCAGAGAGCTCATAGTTCCTTACTGTCCTAGTAGACCACTCCGCTCTCTAGATGGAGGTTTACTTGTGGTTCCTAGAGTTTCCAAGAGTAAATCAGGAGGCAGATCTTTCAGTTATCAGGCTCCTTTTCTATGGAACCAACTTCCAGTATTGGTCCGGGGGGCGGACTCTTTAGCAATTTTCAAGACCAGCCTTAAAACTTTTCTGTATGACAGAGCTTATAGTTAAAAAGTTAAAGTTCATTTACTCTTTAGCTATGCTGCTATAGGCTTAGACCGCTGGGGGAAGGACTGAGCACCTCTCTCTCTGTCTCTCCGTCTCCCCCCCCCCCCCCCCCCCCTGCATGCGCCAACATACCAAAAACCATGCTTCTCCGAAATCCCAGTTTCTTTCAGTTCCAAGCATGTGCACTGCATTTACTAACCATGTTTTCCCGAAGTCTCTATCTCTCCCAGTTCCTCTCCTCTATCTCCTCTCTCTCCCTGTCCTCATCCTGCCATCCTCCCTCATCCTACTCTACCCAACTTTGCCCCCCCCCGTGTCTTTCTCTCTCTCCATCTCTCAACCCAACCGGTTGAGGCAGATGGCCGCCCCCCCTGAGCCTGGTTTGGCCCGAGGTTTCTGCCTCTTAAAGGAAGTTTTTCCTTGACACTGTTGCCGAGTGCTTGCTCATTGGGGGATCTGTTGGGTCCCCTTAAATAATTGTATAAAGAGTTTGGTCTAGACCTGCTCTATGTGTAAAGTGCCTTGATGTAACCTTGTTATGATTTGGCGCTATACAAATAAATCTGATTTAATTTGATTTGAGACTTCATGTCCCCATGAGACAGAGCAACCTCATATTTCTGCATATTTAAATCTACAACATTATACAGTGCAAAGGGTGACACATCATTCTTGTTTAAGCAGCTGCCTATTCACTTGATGAATCTTTGGTCTGATATATGACATAACTCTTTTGAATGATAGACATTATGTTGGGCCTCCATCACAAGGTCATACAAAGAAAGGCCTACATGTAAACCCTGAGGCCTGACCACGAGGTCACCTCCGTCCCTTTGTTCTCTGGAGACAAGAGAATCCATCCACCCCATTTCCATTCATCCCTTGCAGTTCACACCTGAAGTGAACCCATCAGGACGTGGCAGGCTCTCGTCTCTGATTGGCTGAGACGTATCTACAACATAGGCAGCCGAGATAAAGGGGCCGTGGCGTCACTCCCCTTTTAAATACGGACCGGGAACTTATCTCTTCCTCTTTCTGGTATTCTCGCTCAGGAGAAGGTTTGCCCTTTTCGACCAACTAAATCACCGACGAAAGTGACCTATACACACGTGCTTATTCCCCCTTTTGGAGTTTCACCCTCGCTGGATGAGACGAGACCCGATTCATGTTCGCCTGAACACTTCTCCGGATCCGTGAGAGTCAGCTGCTTGCAACCCACTGACCACTCAGTTATTACCTGCAGAAGGAAAAAAGAGTTTCTTCACGGATAACTTCTACGTCCTGTTGTCTACCGGTTAAGGCGACCTTCTTGTGTTTCATTGCTGCCCCGCCGAGAAAACAGGACCGTCAGTCTCGAGTAACAAGGACGGCGCCGTCAGCACCACGCACCGGAGGACCGATGGATCATACTGACGGATTTATACACACACTCAGGAGAGCGACACTAGTAAGAGGTGGTCGGGCAGAGACGTTAGAGTTGTGTGTTTCACGAGTTTAGTGCTCAGTTATTGTTGAGTGTTTTAACGGTCCGCCCCCCTGCTGTACTCTGAGGAGTAATTTTAAATTGCTGCCTGTTTAGTTTTTGTTCACCATGCTAAACTGTTTGTGTAATCCCGTTCGGGATTATTGTTACTTTTGTGTTTGCGCAACCGTGAATGAAAAGCAAGTTGCTTTGTCAGTTACAACCAGACAGCGGGCTACAGACTACCATCCGTACGCTCGCTCTCTGTAGTCAAGGCAACCGCTGCTCTCCTCTCACTGTTGCGGGACCGAGAGTCGGTCCCCTTCTTCTCGCTTTCCTCTCTCTCTTACTAACACACACTACATACTCACACACACACACACACACACAGAGGTTACAGGGTTATATTATATTCTGACATAAACTCTTCATAAGTAAAAAGAAGACCATCCCTGTTGAATAACTGATTTACCAATACAATATTATTTTGAAACCAATGTTCCAAGAAAAGAGATTTGCGTTTCAATAAGATGTCCTTCTTATTCCATATAAAGTAGTTATGAGGTGAAAAATTATGCTTGTAGATGAGACACCACGATAAGAAAGCCTGGCGATGAAAGGCAGACAATTTAATAGGGATTTTAGCAACATAATAGTTACAAACAAGGAAAAAGTTTAAGCCACCCAGTTTAGTCAATATATGGAGCTGTATAGCATACCAAATGGACATAGGATTTCTGAAAAAATGTTTAAGCCAATTTATGTATTATTTAATGTAGAGAAATCCAAAAAGTTAAGTCCACCATTTTCATATGAATTCATGAGAATTGTCTTCCTCAAATGATGTGTTCTATTTTTCCATACAAAATCGAAAATCATTTTGTCAATCTCTTTTAATAATTTGTTGTCAAGATGAAGAGCCAAAGCTGTGTATCTCAATCGGGAGATTCCTTCTGCTTTAGTAATTAATATTCTGCCTCTTAGTGAGAGGTCCCGCAAGAGCCATTGGTTTAGTTTTCTTTGAGTCTTTTGTATAATAGAGTTAAAATTCAAAGCACTTCTCCTCTGTTGATCTTTAGTAATTAATATTCCTGAATATTGAATTTCATTTTTTATTGGGATATTGAAAAGGGTAGATTTAGAGCATTCCTTAATGGCCATTAGTTCACACTTATTAATATTTAAAGACAGACCAGAGGCCATTGAAAACTCCTGAATAGCTTTAATAGCGACAGAAATTTGATTTTCATTTTTTTAAGAACAATGTGGTATCATCCGCCAATTGAGTTATGATTAACTCTCTATCAATAAGAGAGATACCTTTCACAGCACTAGATCTAAAATGGTCCACTAAGAGCTGGGCTATGATCAAGAAGAGATATGGGGAGGCGGGGCAGCCTTGTCTGATTCCTCTTGACAGATTAAATCTAGGGGATGTACCTCCCATTAATTTAACAGAGCTATTACTACTTTTATACTGAGTTTTGATAGCTGTACAGAAATAATTACCAAATCCAAATTTCATTAACAATTGTAAAATGAGCTGATGCTCCACCGTATCGAAGGCTTGGTTGAAGTCTAAAAATAAAATAAAACTATCCCCCTCAAATAACTCCGGGTAATCCAAGATATCCAGGACTGGTCTGATATTATTTAGTAAATTTTGTGTTTCTTCGATAATTGAATCCAACACCATCTTAAGTCTTTTAGCCAATATCAAGGCAAAAATCTTGTAATCATTGTTAAGCAAACAAATCGGGCGCCAATTGTCAATATATAATGTGTCTTTGTTGGGTTTGGGTATTAATGTAGTTAACCCCTGGGTCATAGTGGTTGGGAGATGTTCTCTTTCTATGCTCTCTACAAAGACTTCAAATAAAAAAGGAGCTAGTTCGTCAGTAAATAATTTGTAAAATTCAGAGATCATCCCATCAGTGCCTGGTGATTTGTTGTTTTTTTAAAAGAGATATTGCATTCTTTATCTCCTCTTGTGTGATGGGTTCATCACATAACCACGTGACTCGTCACATGATCCAGGCCGGCCATCTTGACACACACACGCGCACGCATATACACACATAAACACACACACACACACACGCTGTCTTTATGTGTTTTGCTTAGCATTAGTGGGTAGTATAGTATTTGTTAATTGAAACAATTGTCGGCTCTGTTAATTATTGTGGAAGTCAATAAATACTATTTGTAGCTTTAAAGAGAAGTCTTCTTGTCATTATTGTGCATATTCTATTGTGATAGGTGGCTGATTGAGAGAGTCAGAGCTCAGATTTCACACCTTCACCATTCACCTAGTGGTGCTGATATTTCTGATATTGGCTCCTCTAATTGAACAACTGTTTATGAGGCAACGTTTACAGTTTGGTTATTGGTCCCTGACTCCGGGTGGTGCCCCACATTATTGATTGAATGTAATAATTTTTTATTTTATGATTCCTAATTATCTCTGATAATTAGGAATTATAGCTGATAACCAAATGCACCCTTTTCAAACCCAACAATTATCATGTTTTTCCGGTATATTTTATGGCCTGTTGGATGTCCAGCTGCTAATTTGTAGTGTGATAATTGTTATTAGAGCCATTTCTACATATCCTGTTTGGTTATTGTTATTTTAATCATGTTGAGTTATGAAAAATTAAAGCAAATGATGTTTCTAAGTTTATATTTTTGTTTAACCGTAAATGTTTATATGATGAGGTCCTCCTCCCAGGAAATGACATATAGAGAAGCCGGACAGTGATTGTTTTATTGGAGCACGTCAGGACCGCAGGTCTCGTCTGAACTAAGGAAGGCGGCTGAAACCCACAGACAATAGAAAGGCTGCCACAGTTGTATTAAATGATTCTGAATGATCCAGTTATCATGGCCACTTAAGAAGACGGCTTTTCAGGAGCCCTACTGAAGATCAACAAAAAATTTTACTTATTGACTCTCATTTGAAACAACACTTAATTAGTTTTATTACTGTAATTCTGAGGGCCAGTAAATCAATTGAGAATAAATGCAAATGGCTAAAAGAGTTGACTTTAACTGCCAACATATCTTTATGGTTAAATACAGAACAGTAATGACAACATGACAGAGGAGGGAGCCCTCGAAGAAGAAGAGGTTGGAGCAGTGATGGCTTGTTAATGTGGGGCGCTGGGGGCGCTGCCCCCTACATATTTACCTGAGCACAGAAAATAAAGGTACGGACATGTTTGTTTGTAACTTCCTGTTTTATTTGTGAGACCTACTTCTCGTCTCATTCCAGGTCCTGTCAATTCACGCCTTCCTGCTCCTCCCCTAATGTATCTCACCTTTGGCAAATTGTCTCACCTGTGTTCAATTGTCTCCTTCCCCTGTAGTATTTAGTGTGTGTGCTGGTTTATCACCAGATCATTGTCCTCCATGTAAAGCATTCCAGCATTCTTTCCTTGTATCGTTCTCCTGTGTTACTGACCAGCATTTTTGACTCTAACTGTCCACATTGGCCTGGTTTTGGACTGACTGCTTGTGTACCAAACCTTTGCCAGTAATGACTTTTAACTCATTGCCTGTGCATGAGTTGTGCATTTAAATGCAGTTTTTGCAACTGGCTAGGGTCGTAATAAACCGTACAAGATGGCATTTCCTGAAGATGCACTTAGCAACGCCAAAGGTCTACTCAGTGCTCAGAGTAAGCAAGCTGAGGACAGCAGAAACTGCAAAGTGCTTTTCAACCTTAAAAAGAGTTAAAACCTTTCTCAGAAACACCTTGTTCCAGGGAAGCCTGAACACACTGGCCATGCTCTCAACAGAAAACAGACTTGTAACTGAGATGACCAAATGACCTTTAAAAATAAACATTTTTCCCTCCTTTCCTTCTGGTCAGCAAATTTCTAAATGTCTTTAAGTCTTGCTACTGGCTTGTGTTTGGCATCATTATATTCTGCTGTGCTGTTTTTCTGTTTTGTTTTCTGTTCTGATTAGATTATTAAAGAGTTTTGGGTGTGGAGTTCAGGTAAAAAAATTTGTTCAGGTAATACATAAAAATTGTCCAGCTGAAATCATAATAGAAATATTCCCAAACCATTAAAAATTGTTAAGGGGTGCCACTAAGGCTGAATGTAATACCAAAACTTTAACTTTATATATTTCAAACCGTTCCCCTGCAACCACCCTCAGATTTATGGTTAAAATGAAAAGAACCTTTGTAAGTTTCTTTGAGGAATGATAAGAGGGCAAGACTTTGCCTCCCTCTATTCTATTTACGATTTGATTTTGGAGATCTAAAATGCCCAAATTTAGTGTGGTACTTCTGGACTGCACAGTTTAAATTTTTCAGTTTTTGATTATTTCTTTCTTTTTTTTAAGTGAACAAAAACAATTTATTTACACGGCCCCCACACTGACTGCTGGAAGAACTTAAAAGATAAGCAATAAAAGACAAAGGATGTTGTATCTGAGATTTACAATCTGCTGACATCAAGTCTGAAAGTTCTCAGTATAACTTAATTGTCTGGAAAGAAAATTTGCAATGTGCACTTTTAGTTAAGGGTTGGAAAACAGCTTGTGCTAATTCTCATTTTAAATAATCTTAAATTAATATAGTACAAATGGGTTATGAAGACATATATCACCCCAGTTTACAATTATAAATGGTGTCTGTTGGTATTATATCCCAAAAAATTAATTACACAAGTATGGAAAATAATCACTGACCAAGCACCGCTCCGAAGATGAGGCAGATGCAATCAAATGTTCAACTAGAAAGATACCATACATAATGAAGGATAAACAGCATATATATATATATTTATATATGTGTGTGTGTGTATACATATATATATATGGAGGCCCTACATTAGTTAGATGTTTTTTGTGTTTTAATTTTAGCTCTAATAATTCAGTGATGGTTTATTATCTATTGAAATTATCTCAGCTGTCTTCATAGTCAATAGGTTTCCTTTCAGCCTCATGTTAAGAAATGTTGCAGTAGTCTGAAAAAGATTTCTTAAATGTAATTGCTATGGCTCTTACCTAACTGCAAGTCTTGCCCTTGGCCTGGGGGTTTGAGTTGTGCTCACAGATACTGAGAAGAAAACTAGTTATAACCATTAAATGTGAAGATTTTGAGAATGACACTGAAACGGTTGAACTGTGAAAGGCTGAAATATTAGCCTACAAATTACACTGGTTTCTGAGGTGTGTGTGGAGCAATTGATATAGAAGAAGCAGATAGAGAAAGTAAGGTGTTGCCCTCTTTACCTGTGGCTGCAGCCCCTGGATCCTTGCCTTGGCGGTCTGCTTCCAGCCACTGGTACAAAGCTACAGACGAGCAGCATGCAGAAAGATATAGAGCAGAAAAGACACAATAAGTAAAAACTCAGGCACAGAAACACAAATTAGCGGACATATGAGAATGAGCTGTGCATAAGCATGACAGCGTCAAAATACAACAGAGGAAGACATTACACACAGGGGGCGGACCTCTGAAACAATTTACTGGTCACTGACATTGGTTATGTCTCGGGACAGACAAGTGAAGGAAGTGAAATGATTTCAGTGTTCAGGTTTTTTCAGTCTTGGTTATACTGACAGTAGCTGAGGGTTCAGTGTTAGTGAGAAGAATAAGATTCAGTCAAACCAAGCAGGAGTGTTTCTTTAGCAACAAACAGATGGCACATTTACATCACAGGAAAAGTCCAGAGGGTCTTCACCCAAAGACTGTATGGCAGGCTATGGTACTACATCTCTTCTCTGCATTGTAATTGATCCTTTATTACTTTCACGTGTTAAATTTTATTTATAAATGAAGATTCTTCAATAAGACTGGCAACCTGTCCGGCGTATACTGGTCTTCAGCCGGAACGTTATCTGGGATTGGTTCCAGCTTGGCCTTGAAAATGGTCGGATGAATTCTTAAGTTACTGACAGATGAAGTACAAACATTCCTCCCCCTATATGTGACCTTAGACAGACATATACAAACACAACAAATAAATAAATAAAGACAAAGATAGATAGATAGATGGACAATGAGGAGACTGACTGTGGGGCTGGTCGTCATTTCACACTGGAGGAAAATGCCCAGTTACATCACAAGCATGCACAAAGACACACATACACATATGCTGTACATACATGCTGATAAATGAATAAAACACAAAGGACCTCGTCATCTGCTGTCCCCGGACAGCGATGCAATATTCATGTAGATTCTGTTGTCCTGCTCCACTGGGTTATCAAATGCTCCGTGTGTGTAACCCAGACAAGGAGTGTGACTGACTAAAAGGTTTTGTCTACCCTGCAGATTCACATCACTGTGTGCCTTTGTACGTGTGTGTCTGAGCAGCCAAACAAAAGCGGGCTTTCTTAGCTTCATCCTGAAGTGTAGTCCTGTGCGTCAGAACTGTTTGCATCCTGTGTATCTACTGAGGACATTCAATCATCCAACACAGTCAGTTTTGGAGACGACAATTTATTCTAGACAAAAAGAGAAAACACATAGACACACGCACACTTACTCACAAAAATATGAACTCACAATAAAAAAACAAAATCTCTTAAGAGATACCAACAAAATATGTCCCTCCTCCATGTAGCCTCCACATGTTTCACATCTGTACCCATCATCATCATAGCAAGAGGGAAGGCCTTGAATCACTGCACATGTTACTATTACAGCGGATCATCATCAGATGCATCCTGATTATCACAACCTTTCATGTAAAGGAGACTGACACCCTCAGCTTGTGTCTGTGTAGTAGTTTTGCATTTTGATATGTTTGTGTGAGACTCCTGGGCTTGGTAGCTTTGTATAGTGATGTGTCCATGATATAATATATCCACACTTTGAAGTGAGTCTGGTAAAACTGACAGATAAAGCATGTGACAGTAGTTTAAAGTGAATCATTCAGTGAAGCAGAGTTATTAAGGCTGTTATGACTGTAGGCATTTGCTCAAAATATAAAGGCAAGTTGTGCTCACAGAGCAGGAGGACAACATCACACCCTCAATTTTTATACCCAGTGTTACACCAGTGACACAGCAGCACCTGATAGAACTGGGTATTGAGCATTTCCCCAGACACCAATGGCACACACACCATCTGAACAACTGCTACTAGCAAAAACACACTCAACCTTCTCTCCCTAAATGGAGCTCACCACCTGCTCGGTGAACTATACTACCAATAACTGTATACGTGCATCACCCTGTCTGTCATCATGGCAACATGACAACAGGGCAAGATGTAAGGGTATCTGGAAGAGTAACCTCTTCACCTTTATGTATTTTCCTAACATGATGATGACTGAGAATGCAGAGAGCCAGACTCACTGTGTGTGTGTGTGTGTGTTTGTCTTCATCCATCCTTTGTGTCACTAGATGTGTGCTATTTCACGTTAGTGTCTCTCAATGGTTCAGTGTCTACCAGATCTGTTTAAACCGGGCTCTATTGGGTTGATGTCATCACTCAGTTTTGTTCTTTTATACATTTTTACATGGTCATGAGGGAGAAGGAAAGGAGAGAAGGAGGAAGAACAGAAGGTAATGAGGAAGGTAGTTTGTCCCAGAGTTTCGACCATTGTAGGCTTGTTTGAGGTGACTTTGTGTCACCTGAGTGATTTATCAAATGGCAGCTGCTCATCTTCATATGCTACTCAGTCTGAGCACACTGTTTTAATGGGCAGTGACAAATGATGAAAAGGCATCATCATGTCTGTGCACAAGGGACTTTGGAGGGAAAATAACCCCTTTTGTCCCTGTTAAGCTCGTCCCTGAATTCAGCATTTTTACCCATGATACAACAGTGTGAGCTGTTGCCAGTGGAGAGGAAATGTGCTGCAACTGAAGCAGAAAAAACACTTTTTAGCCTGATGAGACTGATTTAACCACTGTCAGGTATAAACTCTTAATGTGTGAATAATTTCAAAAGCATTTCTTCAGTCTACAATGTATCCATATAATCTGTCAATGACACAATAATTTAAAATGACATGTTAGTGAGTCACGTGACGCGATGTGAGAAAGAGCCACGGAGTAGGGAGCTCTGAGTTTCATTGCTACCTTTATCCTTTAAAACATATATACCAGAGATATTAGTACTCCATTCATTGTGTAACTAAAACGGGTGCAGAAATATGTCAAAACATTCCAAGTCCTCAGCCTGTGGACATATTAAAAAACATCTGAGGTCCGCCACGGATGCTACAGCGCTAAACCAAGATGGTGGTGGCGAACCTGAGCAGCAACGGGACCACGGCATGGCTCAGGATATTGGCAATATTTTTGCAGCACTAACGAAGATCTCTGAAGATATGGAGGGTCTGGCAGAAATACGTCGTGCCACAATGTCGGTGGAGGCTAAACTCACCTCTCTAATCACAAGAATGGACGATGTGGAAAAACGAGTGGAGTACTTGGAAATGACCGAGAAGGAATGGCAAGCTAATCCGCCAGCTAGCAAGACAGATGTGGGAATGATATGCGAAAAACTGGAAGACATGGAGAATTGCTCGCGGTGCAACAATGTTAATTTTGTCGGCATTCCCAAGGGCAAAGAAGGAAGAGACATGGTGAAGTTTTTGGAGGAACTGATGTCGGAGCTTGTGAACATAGAGGGGAGATACGAGATTGAACGGGCGAGCCAGCGCCCTTCACCAGGTAATAGACCCAGACCAATACTGGCTAAATTTCTGAGATCATCGGATCGGGATGCAGTGTAACGGGCAGCAAGAATCAAAGGCCGGCTGAGCTGGGAAAATACCACCATAATGCTCTTCCCGGACTATGCTAGAGCCACCCAGATGAAACGCGACAAATTCAAGGAATGTAAGAAACGTCCTCACAAACGGGAGGTGAGCTTCAGGCTGCTGTATCCAGCTAGACTCGAGACCACCGAGGGTGAGAAAACATTTGACTTCCCAAAAAGGCTATGGCTTTCATAGATGCTATGCACCAAACCATCAAGGCAGTGGATATGTATCGGCTGTTGTGAGCACATGGTATCCTGTGGTGGTTTTAATCCTTTTTCACGCACCCGAAGTGAAAATCTTAGACCCCGGTTTTGACTCATCTCCATGGTAGCGGAGCACGAGAGGCATCGATGAGTGGAGCCTCCCGGACCAGCCATGGACCGTCAGACTTCCCTCGGAGGGACTTTTTTCCGGTTGATATGCGCAAAGTTCAGGTTCAGTTGCACACTCTTTATTTGTCATTGTCACTCACACACTCATTCAACATGGCGGACGACGTAGGAGAGAGGCTTATCATTGAGGTACAAAAAAATCCAGCTCTGTATGACAAGAATGACAGACTGTATAAAGATGCCACCAAGAAGAGGGACATCTGGGACGGAATCGGGCGCACCCTTGGAATAAATAAATCTCTGCTCCACTGCTGACCGTTGCGCCGAGCACTCAGTGTGCTTGGCGTAATGTAGCAACACAACGATATCATTCATTGGTGTGGATGCTGGCATTTTATCGTTATAGTTCTTGGTGTGGATGGCCCTTAAGTCGGCATGTCTTCTCAAATAAGTTTTTGTGCATCTCTCCACTTGGAATGTAAATGGACTGAGGAATCTTTGCAAGAGGAAAAAGGTTATGACTATGCTCAAGACGAAAAAATATGATATTGCCTTTCTCCAAGAAACCCATATTTCACTAGAGGAGTCTAAAAAGCTCTGTGGAGGATGGGTGGGACATGTATTTCACTTTGAAGGCTCCAGTATAAGGCGTAATAATTTTAGTTAGCAAACACTTACAATTTAAATGCCTTAAACATATTAAAGATAACTCAGGTAGGGTTATTATGGTGTTGGCTGAAATACAGTCCCAGAAGTTAATTTTGGCTAATATATATGCTCCTAGCGTGGATGATCATAATTTCTTTATAGACGTTGAACGGAAGCTACAAGCTGCTGGAAATCATGCAATCATTTTAGAAGATTTCAATCTCTTAATGGACCCAGTTCTTGACCACAGTGGGGCAGCACTACGTAAGGAACCAAGGGCCTTTATGACACTACAGGGAGTTTGAAAATCTTTGGGTCTGGTAGACATTTGGAGGATCAGGAACCCCTCTGGAGGGGATTACACATAGTTTATAGTAGGCTAGATTTTTTTTAATATACAAAGCACTTACTTCCTGTGCTTTGGGATGTGAAATAGGGAATATTGTAGTTTCTGACCATGCCTGGGTAGATTTAGACTTATTACCTCAGACAGAGAGAAGACACTCTTATAGGTGGCATCTTAATACATCCATTCTACAGGATTCAGCAAATGTTGAGTGGTTAAGAACAGAAATAAATAATTACTTAGAGATCAATGGGCTTTCTGTATCATTCCGAGGCACAGCATGGGAGGGTCTAAAGGCGGTGATCAGGGGATGGATTATCCAACATACTTCATATTGCAAAAAGGTAAATACACAAGGGTTGCCCGAATTGGAAAATAAAATTAAACAGGCTGAAACAGAGCTGGAGCAACGAATGACACAGGATGGCTTGAGGAAACTGATTCAACTAAAATATCAGTATAATAATATTTTATCCCAAAAAGTTGAATTTAACATATTCAGGGCTAGGCAAACTTACTTACGAGTCAGGAGATAAAGCTGGAAAACTGCTTTCCAGTTATATAAAACAGAGAGAGCATGCCTCCACCATTCCTGCTATTAGAACATCATCTGGAGACATACTCACTGCAACGGTGGATATTAATAAGACATTTAAAGAATTTTACGGTAATCTTTACAGCTCAACATATACCTATAAGGAACAGGAAATCAAAACATTTTTGGAACCATTGGGGCTGCCCAAATTAACAGATGAACCAAATTAAATTAGATTTATTTATATAGCGCCAAATCATACAAAGTTACATCAAAGCACTTATATATAGAGCAGGTCTAGACCAAACTCCTTATAAAATTATTTAAAGAGAGTCAAAAGATCCCCCAATGAGCAAGCACTTGGCGACAGTGCCAAGTGCTTGTTGAAAGGGAACAGAGGGATTTTCTAGACTCTTATATTAATATTGAAGAGCTTAAAGGGGTAATTCAAGCACTACCAACAGCTAAAGCACCAGGTCCAGATGGTTTCAATGGAGAATTTTTCAAGACCTTTGCAACAGAGTTAGCTGCTCCTCTACTTAAAGTGTACAAGGAAGCATCGGAGAGGGGTGTACTTCCTCCATCTTTACAGCAAGCCTTTATAAGCCTTGTTCGTAAGAAGGGTAAGGAGCTGTCTGATTTCTGTCTGATTTGATGAAGAATTACCGCCCTATTTCACTAATACAGAGAGATGTCAAAATAATCTCAAAAATTCTGGTAAATGGATTAGACAGTGTAATCACATCACTGATTCACACTGACCAAGTGGGGTTTATTCGTGGTTGTAACTCATCAGATAACATAAGACGCCTTATTGATATCATGTGGTCTGTGGCTGACGTTCAATCCCCAGTTGCTGCGATTTCTGGTGATGCTGAAAAAGCGTTTCACATGGTTGAATGGGGATACCTGTTTAAAATTTTGGAAGAGTATGGGTTTGGTAACACCTTCTTCAAGTGGATCCATGTACTATATAAGAACCCTGAGCCAGCTGTGCCGACGAATGGCCTTATTTCAGAATATTTTATGTTGGGGAGAAGAACAAGGCAGGGCTCACCACTCTCGCCATTGTTGTTTTGTTTGGCCATAGAACCACTTGCGGCAGCCATACGGGGGGCATCTGATTTCCTGGGTGTCACCGCACTAGATGTGGTGCATAAATTGATGCTTTATGCAGATGGGGGTTAGGGTTACTTATGTCCGACCCTGGAACATCTGTACCATGTGTCCTTAGAATCATAAACTCATTCTCAAAATTCTCTGGTTATAGGGTGAACTGGTCCAAATCTGAGGTGCTGCCCTTAACAGCTTACTGCCCCTCCACGGCCTTCCATCCAGGGGCATTTCAATGGCCTGAGCAAGGTATCCTGTGTGGTGTTTTCGTGTGTGTAAGCAGACATGCGGACAACAGCCTTTAAATGCACTGGTGAAGTTTACTGAACGTGCTCAGGTTTACACAGACATACTGCTGTGTTGTCTCTCTGGTAATTGAACTTACTCTGAGTCCCTGCGCATGCGTACTAACAGATCAGACTCTCTCTCTTGCCGCACACTCATACTGGTGTCGTGAACACTGTAAACACTACATAACTTTCTTTTTTTCTTTTTTTTTTTTTTTTAAACATTAAACATATGTTTTTAGAGATAGGTGATGCTTAACTTGAACGTTTTCTCAAACATGGCTCAACTTATACTTGCTGTCTGCACTAGACAAATTACTTTAAGATATGACTTAATAGACTATTTTCTGAGCAAAATACCACAGATCAGGATTAGAAAACTGCAATTCTGTCAGAATATCCACAATCTTCACAAACTTTTTTTCTCAATGTGCAGTTAGTATGAACAATCCTGGAGACAAAACAGTCCATGAAACTAAACGGTCTCTATCTGCTCTTCACAAAAGAGTTCATAGTGTGACTCCTCACTCATAGTCACTGAGGTATGATGGGCGCTGTCGATTTCTCCTGGATGGATACGTTTGTGCTGCAATAGTGACAGTATCATCATCTTCACCGGGGTCTGATGTGATGTCCTGCAGCTCTGGGCTGATCTTTTTAAAGAAGGAGGAGTTTCTTGTGATAGAATGTCCATCCTTAGTTGCAGTGACCATGGAGCCCTTGACCTTTGACACGGTGTATGATGCACTGTTGTAAGGCGTAGTGAGCTTGTTGTGCTTTGGCTGCTGGTGAAGCACAGTGTCTCCAGGGATGAGTGTGCTTGGCTTAGCATGACGGCGTGCATCCAAGTCGAGCTTCATCTTTGCTTTAGCCATGTGGTCACACTCTCTGATTTTGTGATCAATGTCTCTATCAATAGATATGGTGAGTATTGGGATCTTAGTGTAGATCTTATGCTGAAACAACAGCTCTGCCGGCGATGCTTCGGTGGTGCTGTGTGGTGTGCAGCGATACTCATGGAGGGTGTCTGTTTCAATGGGACGTTCTCAGTCTCTGCCACACGGATGGCTTTTCCAAGTGTGCGCATAAAGCGTTCTGCTGTCGCGTTTGCTTGGGGCCAGAGAGGTGTTATTTTCCGATGATGGAAACCTAAATGGTCTGCGAACTTGGAAAGCTGCTCACTGTTAAATGGAGGGCCATTGTCTGTTTTGAGAACTCTGGGAATGCCGAACATGGAGAACACTTTATCTAATACTGGGATGACTGTGTTGGCTGAAGTGGATCTTACTATTTCAACCACTGGGTAGCATGTGTACTCGTCTATGATGACTAGCTAGTATTCATCAGTCGGGAGTGGGCCATAGAAATCTGCACTAACAGTGTGCCAGGGGGCTTCTGGTAGTTCGGACATTTTCAGTGGTTCTGACTGTGCCACGCGTGTGTTAGCCTGGAATGCTATGCAGTTTCTGACAGTGAGTTCTGCTTTCTGGTCTATGTTGGGAAACCATACTTTTGTTCTGACAAGTATCTTAGTCTTACCAATGCCCTGATGTCCCTCATGGGCTAGCTGTAGCACTCTCTGTTTGAGGGATGTGGGGATGACGATTCTTGTGCCTCGGAGGATGATGTCATCTGTGTGTGACACGGTTAGCTCATCTCTGTTTGTATTTCTGCAGTGCAGCAGCATGTTGTGTGTCACTTGTGATTTTATGCCATGTGTTCCCTCTGATGTGGGCACTGACTTCCTGTAGGATTGTGTCTTTGAGTGTTTCCTCTTTTATCTCTGCTAGAGTCATTGCTTTGGGTGTAACATGTTGTGCCACAAAGTTAACATACTCTTCTGCTACTTTCTCTGCTCTTGTGGGCTCACCTGTCTGCACTGATACAGGATGCCGGGACATGTTGTCGGCTGGGTTCTCTGACCTTCTCCTGTACTCCACTCTGAAGTTGTAGGGCTGGAGTCTCAGTCCCCATCTCTCGATTCTCGCAGGTGGTTTTGAACTGGGGTTGTTTCAGATCGCCTCAAGAGCTCTGTGGTCTGTGACTAAAGTGAATGAGTTGCCGTATAGGTACAGATGAAAGTGCTCACAATTCCACACAATGGCTAGTGCCTCTCGTTCAGTTTTTGAATAGCGTCTTTCTACATCACTGAGAGCATGGCTGGCGTATGCTATGGTGCGCCTCTCCCCTTCTTTATTTTTCTGATAAAGAATGGCGCCCAGGCCAACTGGGCTGGCATCCACAATGAGCTCAGTCTCCTTGCCTGGAACAAAGTAAGACATGACCGTGTCACTTGACAGGCTGTCTTTGATCACCTGCGGCGCTCTGGCGTGTTCTGGTCTCCAGTGCCACGGTGTGTTTTTCTTGGTCAGCTCACGCAGCGGTGCTGAAATGGAAGCAAAGTCTTTAATGAAACGAGAATAGTTAGCCATGCCGAGCAGGCTCCTGACAGCTGAAGTGCAGCAACTTTCTTGGGGTCAGCAGAGATTCCGCTGGCTGAGAAGATGAATCCAAAGAACTCAAGCCTGGACTTGTTGAACTCACACTTGTTGCGGTTGAGCATGAGGCCTCTCTCTTTCAGTCTTTGAAACACTGCTCTGAGACTGTTGTCATGGTCAGCCTGTGTTTTGCCGTAAACGATGATGTCATCGCTGAGGTTTTTTACGCCTTTGATCCCTTGTAATGTCTGGCAGATTGCATTCTGAAACACCTCAGCTGCAGAGGATATTCCAAAGTTCAGGCGCTTGTAACGTCTCAAGCCTAGGTGTGTGGTGAAAGTTCTAATGTACCCGCTGTCCGGGCGGAGCTTTAGCTGGTGATACCCGGCTGTCAGGTCAAGCTCAGAGAATACTGTTGCTTAGTTCAGCTCGTGGATGACGTCGTCCAAGGTGGGAGTGATGTGACGTTCACGTTGTATGGCAGTGTTAGCCTGTCTCATGTCACTTAGATTCTCACTTTATCTGGATCTTCTGGCTTGGGTAGTGTCACGATGAGGGAGACCCTCGATGATATCATCATCTTCAAGCTTTTACAGCTCCTTTTCAACTTTGCACCGGATGTGAAATGGGACCCGCCTGTGTGGCTGAGAGGTAGGTTTAATGTCAGTGTCAATGTGAAGCTTGTCTTGGAAGTCCTTTAACTTTCCGATGCCTTTAAACAGCTCTGGGTGGCTGTCCACCAGTTCATCTGCTACTGTTCAGCTGTTTGGAGATGACACACAGTTTATTATTTTGATGAGGCTTAACTCCCTGGCTGTCTTGTAGCCTAGCAGAGTGCAGCCATCACCCTTCATCATATAGAATTTACCTGTAGTCTTTTTGTGTCCTGCTTGCATGTTGCATGTGAATGCACCAGCTATGGGCAGTGGTTTGGTACAGCCATATGGGAATTCTTTATATCGGCTGGAGTGAGCCGGGGGCGTGGTTTCAGTGTGCTGAAAACTGATTCACTGATGATGTTCGCTGTAGCTCCTGAATCGATCAGTGCTGATATTTTGACATCATTTAGCTTAAAACGTCAGTGGCTGTGTAGTACGGTTGTCGCCAACATTTGCAAACACATATGCATCATCACTGCTACATGAGTTACGTGTGTTATCATTGTGTGTTGTGCCGGTTACATTGTATACTTTCTTGTGTTGTTCACTGTTACCTCTAGACTTCATGTCACAGTCTTTCCCATGTTGTTTGTGCTTTGATCTACACTGCTTCTCAAAGTGATTCAGTTTACCACATGCTTTACAGTCTTTGCCTTTCACTGGGCAGTCTCCGTTGTGTGGGTATTTTCCTCCACAGTTTCTGCACTGACTGGCTCCTCTGGCGCATTGGCTGGTAGCTGGCCCTCTTTTCTGATGCACTGCATTCACTGACACTTCACTGACACAGCTGCTCCTTGCTCCATGCCCTCTGCTTGTTGTGCGGACAGCTGTAGTGATCTGCCATGGTCAAGAAGGTCACTCAGACTGCTTTCAGGCTCTCTGAGCGGTCGTCGACATAGCCTGGTTGACGTGCAGCTTTGAATCAGTTGTGCTTTAATTTCCTGATCCACATCGGCAAACTCACAGTTCTTAGGAAGCATGCGTAGTCTGGTGCAGTATGTGTCTAAATTTTCACCTGGCTGTTGCACTACTTTTCTAAACACATACACCTCATACAGCACGTTCTTCTTTGGTGTAAAGTATGTTTTCTAGCTTCTCTTTAACGTCTTCATACTTGTCTGCCTCTACTGCTAGCGTGTTATAGATATCATGCTTGCGCTCTCCTGCTAAGTGCAGTAAGAAAGCTTTTAGCCTTGCATCTCCGTTAATGTTCATTGCAGTAGTATAGTTTTCAAACCTCTGCACCCACTTAGTTCAGCGTGGTCCTAGCAAGCTGTATGTGGCTAAGCTTGTTGTGTCAGCTTAGCCACTTAGCTTGTCGGCGGCTCGCTCGGTGCCATTCCCCCCCCCCCCCCCCTTTTCTTTTTCTGCTGGCATGCAGGATGGTATCCTCGCTGTTGTTTATCCTTGTCGCCAATGTGGTGTTTTCGTGTGTGTAAGCAGACACTCCGACAACAGCCTTTAAATGCACTGGTGAAGTTTACCGAACGTGCTCAGGTTTATACAGACATACTGCCGTGTTGTCTCTCCGGTAACTGAACTTACTCTGAGTCCCTGCGCATGCGTACTAACAGATTAGACTCTCTCTCTTGCCGTACACTCATACTGGTGTCGTGAACACTGTAAACACTACATCCTGTACTTGGGTATCTGATTTCCTCAACAGCTGAAAGACGTAATTAAAATAAATTTTGACCCATTATTACAGAAAATTTCCTGCGATACCAAAACATGGTCAACTCTCAATTTATCTATGGCAGGCAAAGTTAATATTCTAAAAATGAATACTGTCCCCAAACTCTCTCATTCATTCCCTTCCTTTAGAAATACCTCTTTATTATTTCAAAAGGTTTGACAAGATATCGAAGACATTCATCTGGAATGGGAAAGGCCCCCAGTTGCTTCACAGTAAACTACAAAGACCAGCATATAAAGGAGGTCTGGGGCTTCCAAGTATGTTGTTTTTTTTTACAACGCTTTTAATCTAAGACATCTATCCCACTGGTCCCTTCCTCCTGAAAGGGCCCCCCATGGTACTGCATTGAACAATCCATACTGACCCCGCTGTCACCCCTGCAAGTTTTGTCTGTTAAACTAAGTAAGGAAGCAAAAATGCACCCAATAATTTCTCATCTCAAATTAATCTGGACTAAAGTGACTCGGATGTTTGGTGTTGATCCCATTCTAAACGTCTCCTCCAGTATTTGGCTGAAACTGAAATTATGTACCGGAAGATTCCCCATTTATTGGAAGCAATGGTTAGAGAATGGTATGGTCACATTAGGGGACCTATATTGTAAAGGTTCCTTAAAATCCTTTGAGGATTTAGTTCAACAATTTAATATTCCCCAATCTTAATTTTGTAGGTACCTCCAACTCCGGCACCTGTTGGTAGGAATCTTTGGATCCAGCACATCAGTGACCGGAGAGGCAGAATTCCTAGATAAGGTTCTAAAGAGCTATGGAAAAGGGCATGATGCATCTATGTATTATTCTATGATGATCCAGAGCCTAGGTGATCGACCTATGTCAGCCTTGAAGAGGGCATGGGAGAAAGATCTAAATTTGATATTCAATGATGAAGACTGGGACAATCTTGAGATCTTAAGACAGTGTCAAGGGATGCATGGGTACGCCTCATCCAATTTATATCGCTTTTATTGGACTCCCTCCAGAATGTTTAGATTAGGAATATTAGCTACATTGAACTGCTGGCAATGTAAATCTGAGGAAGGTCACTTACTTCATACTTTATGGTCCTGCGACAAAGTTCAACAATTCTGGGCCAGGATACATGCTAATCTCTGTGAGATTGTAGAGAAAACAATCCCATTTAACCTTAGATTATTTGTTCTGGGTGATCAGTCACTCTTAATGGTAGGGGATAAACATATTACACTGGGCACAAACTAGTATTATGATAGGCAGACAAATTCTTATCAAGAGTTGGAAGACAGAGGGAGTGCCCTCGATGCAAGGTGGGCAGCGGAAATGGCAAAAGTTGCAGCGTTTGAAAAAATGTAATATAAACTTCTTGGTAGGCTGGATCTGTATAATGGAAAGTGGGGTAAATACTTAAACTTCTTAAAGGGTCCTGCAACATGTAATACATGAGGAGACGCAAGCTCTAAGTCTTAAACCGGTATTTGGAGGATTGCTTACAGATTTTAATTATGTATGCTTATAAGGGATATAGGGAAGTTTGTTGATAGATAGGTATTCTTGTATAATTGTATAATGTGTAATGGTAAAGGCACTTTATAAGGTATTTAATTTGTGTATATATGGGCTTATGTGGTAGGCTTTGCACCTTGCCTCTCTCATTTACCTTACCATATATGCATGCAGCGACTTTGTGTTCTCCTTTTATATGTATATATATTGTTCATATGCGTGTGTGTATGTATGTAAGTGTGTGTGTATATATATGAATTTATAATTATAATAATATATTTCTATATATTTACTTATTTTTGCTTTATCTGTCATCCTTTGTAATTTTTAGGACTCCATAATTATGGTGATTTCCATCTCACATTACTTTAAAATTTTTTTTTAAACAAGGTCAGATCAGTGTTTGGTGATGACAGTTGGGGAAGTTTGTTTGTCTTTGGGAATTGTTTTTGGTTTGTTTGTTTTCTTTAGTCTTTCCCTTTTTTGTTATGAAAATGTCACGAATCTTAGATTTTGTAATGTTATATGTCAAGTTGTTTAAATGATGAAAATAAGAAAAAATGTGAATCATAAAAAAAGAATGACATGTTAGTGTGACAGGTTTGGTGTCCCAGTAAATATCTTCCTTGCTCATGCAGATTCAGCCCTGTCAATGAATACATGTGCTTCAGCTACTACAGTGAATAGTGATGGACACATATAGACATTATTTTGAAGGAAGAATAGCTCAGACAGGAAGCAGTTGCATCTGCATAATGTATGTGTACAAATGAGCATAGACATATATACGTATACGCCGCACGGAGCGCTGAGCTGTACATCAACGTCGCTGCCATATTGAATGAGGCAAGCATCAGAGCAGAGAAGATACCTCATTCATATGCTGCATGGAATTGTAGCAAACGTTGTACAGCCCAAACCAAATCTGAGGGAATTACCTTTCACAGGTAAGACTTAATTACCTTTGATAGTATTTGGCCCATAGACTGCATTATTTGGCCATTTTTACATAGTTTTGAGAGCATAATTTGCCGATGTTGTGGGAGAACACAATGTATTTCCGCACAATCATTCATTTATTTTAATTTATTCTGCTCATGGTAGTATATATTTTCAGCAAAATATATACAATTAATAATTTAACAACTCAGTTTACACATCCATAGTAGGAAAGGAACAGGAGCAAGAACAATCTTGTATGTTACCCCTTATTCAGAACATAAACAATGAATTAGCACGGTCAAACCCGCCTTCAAACAATGAAAATAGCAACAGGAGGAAATAGTGGGAAGTAGCTCTCCGGAGGGATGGGTTCAATGCAAGCTCGTGTGTGTGTATATAGTGTTCATAGCTGTATGTATAGTGTGTGTACAGTGTACATAGGCTATGTATACTATACACACACACACAATACACAGGCTGTTTATTGTGTGTGTGTGTGTGTGTGTGTGTGTAGTGTACATAGCTGTATGTATAGTGTGTGTACAGTGTAAATAGCCTGTGTATTGTGTGTGTGTGTATAGTGTACATAGCCTGTTTATTGTGTGTTTGTGTATAGTGTACATAGCTGTATGTATAGTGTGTATATAGTGTACAAAGCCTGTGTATTGTATGTGTGTGTGTGTTTGTTGTACATAGCCTGTGTATTGTGTGTGAAAAATGACTATCATTTGTTAACTGAAAAATGGCTAAAATAGGCATATGTAATTTTGTTATCTGAAAAATGGTAACATTTTGTAATTTGTTGTCTGAAAAATGGCAAAAATACGTAATTCTCTTGCCTGGAAAAATGACTAAAATATGTGATTCTGTTACCTGGAAAAAATGACTGAAATGTGTTATTTTCTTGCCAGAAAAATAGCTAAAATGTGTTCTCTTACCAGAAAAATGGCTAAAATGTGTTATTTTATTGCCTGAAAAATAGACCAAAAATAAATAAATAAAAGTGAGAAGTTGTGTTTCTTTATTTTTAAGACACACTCGATTCGTATTCCAATATATGGCCTAATATATGTGTGTGTGATCAATAAAGTTCTTACTTTGGTCATCCGAAAAGATTAAATACATTGTTTTTGGTCCCTAACTGTTTGTCAAGTATAGTAGTGCATGTGTGAATAAATGAGCGAGAGGCATTAACGTAAATTTCTTTGTAGAAAGGCACTTTATGAAATTAGGTCCATTTACTTGTATTTGTTGCCTAGCCACATCCAATATGGCGACGACGCTGACATATCGCAGCAGCGGCCAAACCCGCTCCATGCGGGTCTACGTATATATGTCTATGCAAATGAGTCCTCACAGCAACCGCATGGCAAAGAAAAAGTGGTGAAAGCAATGACGAAGGAGGGGGTCAGAGGGGTTCATATTTAGGAAAGCAGGTGGTCTGTTGGTCTTTTTTAAAAATTCATTCACATTTACATCCCGCCATTTGAGCCCAGGCGGATGGTAATTTCATTGCCTCAAAACAGGCCCCTTAACTAACCAGCCAATCAGACTTCAGGCATGTCTTACAAACATAAAGACCTGGATGACCCGCGACTTTATACTTCTGAACTTGGACAAAACTGAAGTGATTGTGTGACCCCTTCTAACTGGCTCAACCACAGCAGGCTGAAGAAATCACCAGACACAGCTCTTCAGGTTCACGGCGTTTATTCGCGATACAGCACGACTGTTAAACAAACATATGAATGTGGTCGGTGGTGATACACACACTGGTACATACAGGTCTGTCCCTACACATCAAAACATTCACATAGTTAAACTGAAGCAGCCATCATTTATATTATCTGCGCAAACATTTGTTCACACTAGTGTGTGCGGCGCAGCAGCTAGCTTTTACTCAGAACAAACAATAGAAACACAGAATGAACACTTAATAATGAGAACTTAGTCACAAAACGTGATGATACTATTTATGTCACTTAATATACGTTTTAACATGAGCAAAGTTCGTTTTATAACTCAGTATTTTAAAAAACCACAGAGTTGTTCCCAGTACATACCTTCGTTCAAATCGTCAGCAGCAAAAGTGCTGAACTAAAGATTTCCAGTTACTATTTCCAGGGGGTGGACTCTTTAGCAATTTTCAAGACTAGGCTTAAAACTTTTCTGTAAGACAGAGCTTATTCAAAAAAAATTCGGAAAAAGTTATTTTACCCTTTAGCTATGCTGCTATAGGCCTAGACTGCTGGGGGAAGGACTGAGCATCTCTCTCTCTCTCTCTCTCTCCCTGTCTCTCTTTCCCTCCCTCCGTCTCCCTCCCTCTCCCTCCCTCCCTCCCTCTCCCTCTCGCTCTCGCTCCCTCTCCCTCCCTCTCTCTCGCTCCCTCTCCCTCCCTCTCTCTCTCGCTCCCTCTCCCTCTCCCTCCCTCTCTCTCTCTCTCTCCCCCTTGCATGCGCCAACATATCAATAACCATGTTTCTCCAAAGTCCCTGTGTTACCTCCCCAGTTTGTCCAGGGGTATGGTTTTTATTATGAAAACAGAAATCAAATAAACCAAAAATCACTGGTTTCACCAGGATGCACTATAAGCAATAGGAACTGAAAACACTGGTCTACGTATAACCTAAAAACGACCAGGAAAAAGAAACTGCAGCTAAGTATCCAAAAACCACCTTTCCACAGAAAGGGACACGAAGGGCTGTCAGCACCAACACACACTGAAGGGGACCACACACCGCGACTGTCACTGCCTCTCTCCCCTTTTTATCCTCCCGGCGCCGCTCCGGGGAATGCAAAACACCTGTATCGGGGTGGAGCCATCCACCTTGGGCTAGAGAGAGAGAGAGAGAGAGAGAGAGCACAGCAGCCACACCCACACATACACACACTTCGGCACTAGGGTCATAACACCCTGCTTCTCCCAGTTCTAAGCATGTGAAACTATTTACTAACCAACTAGACTTTTCCCAAAGTCTCTGTCTCTCCCAGTTCCTCTCCTCTCTCTCCCTGTCCTCATCCTGTGGATGAGGACATGGTGAATAATTGCCATCCCCATGTTCCTGCAATGTCTGCTGCTCCCACATCCTCATGAACTTCATATAACATAATTTCTATGAACTTCATGCAGCATCATATGTCCCTGCCTGCACCTGTATTGAATAACCCCCCCAACCCAATTGGTCAAGGCAGATGGCCGCCCTCCTGAGCCTGGTTCTGCCCGAGGTTTCTGCCTCTTAAAGGAAGCTTTTCCTTGCCACTGTCGCCGAGTGCTTGCTCATGTGGATCTGTTGGGTCTCTTTAAATAACTTTATAAAGATTTCGGTCTAGACCTGCTCTATATGTAAAGTGCCTTGATGTAACTTTGTTATGATTTGGTGCTATATAATAAATAAATCTGATTTGACCTGATCTGATTTACTATAGTTACCATCACCCACGCTATAATCAAACACACTTAAGGTAGCCCTGCATAGATAAACGAATTAAGCCATTCCTTAGACATAGAACGATGAAAATAATAAGATAAAAAGTAATTAATAAAAGTCAGCAGGACATTATACTTACAAAATAAAATAAGCCTGAATGAACACAGGCATTAATTTTGATTAACTTCAACTGTCAATAATAACCCTGTTACAATTTTACTTCACCCTAAGCACCTTAGAGAAACATTATCTGTTCATGTAACCACTCTGGATGGCATTAGTTGGGCCTTCAGTTCCACTGTTAGAAATCTTGGAGTCAATTTTATCAGGACATGTCCTTTGTCCCTCATTTAAAACAAGTTTCACGGACAGCCTTCTTTCACCTATACAATATTGCAAAGATCAGAACCATCCTGTCTCAAGAGGATGCAGAAAAACTAGTCAATGTAATTCGTTACTATCAGGATGTCCCAACATTTTTTCTGAAAGGCCTTCAGTTGATTCAGAATGCTGCTGCACAAATATTAACAGGAACTAAAAAAGGAGATCACATTTCTCTTGTGCTAACTTCTTTTCATTGGCTCCTAGTAAAATTCAAAATAGAATTTAAAATCCTTCACCTAACATGCAGAGCTCTTAATGACCAAGCTCCATCATATCTCAGAGAGCTCATAGTTCGTTATTGTCCCAGTAGGTCACTTCGCTCTCTAGATGTAGGTTTTAATTGTGGTTCCTTGAGTCTCCAAGAGTAAATCAGGAGGCAGATCTTTCATCTTATCAGGCTCCTCTTCTATGGAACCAACTCCCAGTATCAGTCCGGGGTGGCAGACTCTGTCACAGCTTTCAAAATCAGGCTTAAAACCTTCCTTTATGACAAAGCCTACAGTTAAAAATTGAAAGTTTAATTACTCTTTTTCATTTGGCTGTGCTGTTAGAGGCCTAGACTGCTGTGGGTTGCACTGAGCACCTCTCTCTCTCCCTCTCTCCCTCTCTGAGTCTCTCTGTGGCTTCTCTCTCTCTCCCCCATGCAAGTATATTACAACCTTACATGTCTCTAATTTTGTTTCATCATGCAGCATGTGTTTTGTTCCTCCTGTCCTCTCTCTTCTTGTCCCCATCCTACAGAAGCTGAATAATACCTTTAGTTATCATTACACATTACAAATTACTTCCCATTGTAACCTCTTCTTATCCCCTACTGCTAATATTTACTAGTGCATATTTAGAACTACCAAGTTCCAATCACTAAATGTTTTCTGTATGTTTTGTTTGTATTTTCCATGGCATCTTCTCTTCTCCTGTTCTTGTTCTCTCTCCATCCCTCTACCAAGTCCCCCCCCCCCCCCTCCTCCCTCTGCTTCACGCTCGCGCTCACTGTTTTCTTTCACTGACACTGCTTCTCTCTTTGCCCCCATCTATCCCTCTCTTTACCTAACCAGTCGAGGCAGATGGCTGCCCTCCCTGAGCCCAGTTCTGCCCAAGGTTTCTGCCTCTTAAAGGAAGTTTTTCCCACCAATGTCGCCAGCTGCTTGCTCTTGGAGGGATATGTTCAGTCTCTTTAACAAGAGTTTGGTCTAGATCTGTTCTATGTGCAAAGTGCTTTGATGTAACTTTGTTATGATTAGGAACAATATAAATAAATTTGATTTGATTTGATTTGATTTAACTCTCCACAAAGGGCCACCTGAGTTTAGGACGGAGTGTGTGTGTGTGTGTGTGTGTGTTGAGGAGGAACAGAACAGAGATGAATGAATGGGACATGACACACAGAGACATGTTCATTTGGCCCTCAGAATTAGTAGCACATAAGCTTTTTGTCAATATACTGTTGCTTCAGGCTGGGAGGCTTGAGGAGAGGAGCATCTTTTAGTCTAGATGTTTTTGCAAATGCAAATTTTGTTTTATCCCAGCTCTGGTAAACATTATTCTACTGTTTGTATTTAAACTGATGATCAGATCAACTATAGATAATGCGTCATTTTGATAAATGATTAAAAACAGCTCAGATGTAAAGACGTTCAATACTTAGCCCTTTATGATACTGGAAGGAAAATATGTAGGTGAATATGTCACCTACTATTTTAACTCTACCATTCCAGAAGAACAAGCCAAAACTCATTTATTAAAATGGCCCTGTTCCTCACATAAATTTTAGTCTGTTCCAGGCCAGGACTAGAGAACATCTCAAGGCTGGAGCTCTGTCAGCAGTAGTGAGAGGTCACAATTATACACCATCATTACAATCCTTCATTGCTCTCCACTGCACTATTCAGTGGTTTCAATTTCATGGTATGTGTGCAGAGAGGAGGTCGGGAGGATGTAAAGAAAAAGTAAAGAGAAGGGAACTAGAAGGTAAACAAGAAGGAAAGTGAAGGTTAAAGAGAGGGGTTTAGGACATTGTTCTATCCCATAACGGTGACTAGTTTATCTGAGAGCAGGGAGAATTTTATTTACTTAAACTTATCACAGGGATCAGAGGTCAGGATGAGCTGGAACTCGATCAGAGGGAGGTCAGATTCCAATTAAACACACACACACATACACACAGACACACAAACACACATACATACTGTTCACTGAAAAAATGTTAAACAGTTGGTTTAGTTGTTTGGTAGTTTTAGTGTATAGTTGGTTTAGTTCAGCACTGAAGTGCTAAGGTCAGTGCCAAGGTCAGTGGCAACCCAACACTGTTGTTTGACTGGTTCGTCTAAACAGGTGTGTATCCAGATGAACAGTACTAAGATGATGAGCCTTGGAGTGACAAGCAGACTAAAAGAAAGTTTTGACCTTTACTGTACATTCCAGGACTATTTAAACTAATCGGACCATGTGACCAGGGGCATTTACAGGGCTTAGAGTCAGTGTTTATAAGGTTCCACCCTGCTCTAGTCTTTGTCCAAACTTTCATGACCTCTGAAGAGAGTCTAGAGACTGGTGACTTTGTGTGTGGGGCAGTCAGATGTGTGTGGATGAGCTCAGTCTGCATGATGCATTACAATATCCCAAACACACTTGATTACTATTAACCTAAAAGCTGTTATATAATCAACATGTCAGATGTATGACGATGAAGGTTTTGAAGTATAGTCCAGAGTCTGCTCTGTACATCTAACTCATCTCACTGAGGTGGGCTGGGTCCGTAACGGTGAATAGTTTAATCCGATGACTGCTATAATCTTTCATAATGTGCCTTAGTCACGCCTGAGTGGCCTCTCAGTTATGTAAGGAGGCTTATGGGATGTCTGTCGAAATACTGCTCTGCAAAAAGATGGTGGCTGTGTCCCTGTATTTTGGTCATTATTATATTATCACAACAATCACTTATGCTATCATTAATGAGTCTGCATTCATTTTCTATTGATAAGACACCTTGATACAGCTAGAGTCATCAATTATATTGTGTGCATTCCTTTTTCAAGTTTTATTCAAAGAATTATCATGTTATTCTTTTAGGTTTTTTTATATTAATTTAATGTTCTACAGAATCAGTTATATAGTTTTGATAGTTTGTTTGTTTCAAGCAATTTAATAAAACAAACTGACATTAACCATTCCTGCTTTAGCTCCCAGACTGTACTCAGGAAGCACAGGGGAGACACACATACACACACACAAAGCTTACTTAGGTAACAACGTTTGTTTTTTCTACCACTCACACGCCACACACAGCTCCATTCCCCAGAGGAGGCATGCCGCCTGTGTAACAATACTGTAGAATTAAATGTTTTTCTTATAGCAAACATAATTACATTTTGTTATGCTTTACATAAACATTTTATGATGCTATAATTATTTTTATTAAAACATTGTAGTATTTTGTGTTCTTATTTAGTAAAACAAATATTACAATATTTATCATTTGATTCTTTATATTTCATTGATACTATAATCAGTGAAATAATATATTAATAATACTTTTTCATAAAACAAAAATACATGGGCACAAGAATGTATTACCTGCTTGTCTCTCTCATTGTAATTAAAAGGTGCTTTAATGAAATTAGAGACTGAAGATAAACAATAAAGTAACAACCCAAAGATGCATATACATAAATAAAGGAGGTGAAGTGTCCTTATAAAAGGAATGATTTATAATCATTGATAATCATGGCCCATTCATGTTGGGTTCCCTCTCTCAACCCAACTGGTCAAGAGCCTGGTTCTGCCCGAAGTTTCTGCCTCTTAAAGGAAGTTTTTCCTTGGCATAGTCACCGAGTGCTTGCTCATCGGGGGATCTGTTGGGTCTCTTTAAATAATTTTATAAAGAGTTTGGTCTAGACCTGCTCTATATGTAAAATGCTTTGATGTAACTTTGTTATGATTTGGCACTATACAAATAAATCTGATTTGATTTGATTTGATTTGATTCATGTTAAGGACATCACACAGTTCAGTCCAGAGATTGGATCTTGATTCAGTGCTGACTTTCCAAAATGTGATGTCAAATCAGGGATCAAAAAGATGCTGCCAGAATTTTTCTGTTTAACATTTTCATCAGACTTTGGTTTTGTTACACACTAAAGAACTGTATGCACCTCACATCTGCTTCCCAAGGTGGCCCCATTCAGTTCAGTCCCACTGATTGATACTGACTCCCTTAATATTAATTACAACATATATAATACATACATTAAATAAAATGCTGTTAAAATCAAGATACTTTAGATTGACACAGAGCACCTTCCAGTACAGAAACCAGTACATCTCAGAATGAGTCCAATTGATTGCTCAGTTCGTGTATCCAATGCTGCACTGTCTGGTCTGACCTCTGACCTCTAAAGCTGCTGACTGATACAGAACTACAGTTCATGAGTTAGTTCTTCTATTTCAGTTGGTGAATCCTCTGTTTACTCTGAGGCAGTATGTCACAGGCTGTGAGTTATTGGCACAGTCTTACTAAACTGCAAAACAACCCATAATCATGGACACAGAGCAGAGGTCAAGGACCCCAAAACAGGAAGTACACAAACACTAATGATGTGATTGAACGATTAGGATTTCAAGATTCAGATTCCTAAAAATTACAATAAATTTTAGGTTACATTAACCACACAGTGACTTTAGTTTTCACCTTGACAACCGACAGCCCCTGACCTTTAATCCTGTCCACTCGCCATGACTGTCCAAGTTTACAATACTCCTTCTCTTTCTCCAGTTCACATCCACTATAAACTACTTTAACCAGGTTGACACACATGGACAAAGTCTGTCAACTTCAGAGGGTTGGATCCTGCACAGAGAAAAAAAAAAAAAAAAACAGACCACAGACCGCAAAACTTAAGTTCTGATGGTCATGTCCAACAGCAACTGCAATGAAGACCACCTTTTTTTTAAACAATCTGTTTCTTGATTTTTTCTTCAGAAAAATACATTGGTTCACTGGTTTAGTGTTACAGTTGTCAATTTAACAAAGCCATACAACAAGACTCAAATCCCCCACCCACCCACCCCTGGCACTTACCCCATCTAAGCACAGGGAAAACAGAAGAAAGAATGTTATGTAGCAAGAAAAGAAAAAAAAAGTATATATATATATATATATACATACACATATATATACATATACACACACACACACACACACACACACATATATATATATATATATACATATATATATTATATTGTTCTAATTCTCATTTCAGTCCAAAGAGATCTGACATTCTGTACTGTTCACATAAGACACAAAAGAGTTCCAAGTCTCATCAAATGAAGCAATTCTACCAGACAGGGTCATTCTGATTCTCTCCAGCTTGAGAAAATAAAGCACCTCTTTAATCCAGATCATATAGGTGGATTTCCATTTCAACAGAATTAACCTCCTGACCAGCACCGTTGTAAATGCAATTAAATCTTTTTTAGCAGGAGAAAGAACAGTTTGCAAAGGCCACACACCAAACAAAGTGGTCAGAGCATTAGGGGAGATATCTTTTACAATTACCTTGGATAATGTAACAAAAATTTCAAACCAAAATCTTTTGCCAATCATTTTCAAAAAGTATTATTTATTTGTAACCAGCAGATAAATGAAATGAACGAATTATCAAAACTTCTGATGATTAATTTCAGACTTTCAACAGTGTGATCACTTCAGCTGTTGTGTGTTCCAGAACCTTATCTTGTCGGATATATTTACTGAAAACTTAACCCTTACAAACCAGACATATCAGAAACTTTTTGGGTAAGGCAGATCAATTTTGACACACCCCAAGAATTCCCTCATATTAAGTGTCTATACCAAATTTTAAACTACAGATCTATTTAGAATGATTAAATAGCCTATCTGACATTAATAAATGCAGGAGTAATCTTTAAAATATCTTCCAGCAAGCAGGGAGAGTGTATTTTTTGTTTTGCTAAATTCATTTTTGGAGCCAAACATCTATTACACAATATCATGTCTTTTTTTACATAAGAAATGAAAACATAACAGCCATAGTGACTTAAATATGTTTAATTGAAAATTAAAATTGAATGAATGTTCTGGAACAGTTGGAATTCACAAATTAACTATTTATAACCATTGCAACCATTAAATGTTGTCCTCACTGCTATTTCATAAAATTCATATTAATTAACACTTGACACAACATAAAAAAAGAAAGAAAGAAAGAAAAAAAAAGTCTCTCAAGACTCTCAGTCTTTCAAACTAGTCTCTGCATTCAAAGCAGTGGTAGGAAACTTTCCTTGTGTGAAACTTGCACACGTGTTTCCACCATTGCAGCAGGTTGTCCCTGTTTTGCAGTCCTTTTTTGCACAGCAAAAGTTGCATCGCTTTCTTTTCTGTCCCCTTGAGTTGGCTTCTTGTGGGACTTGGGATCAGGGCTAGGCTCAGATTGCTGCACAGCCCTTACCAGTACTGCTGAAGCTGCTGTTGCTTTTCAATGCAAGGAGTAGCAAGGGCCTTTCGAAGTTCCTCCAAAAAGAATCTCCTCCAGTTCCTCCTGCTTGCCCTCCAGGTAGGGTTCAGCTCAGTCCATATAACAAAGGCATTGCAGGCTGATACATCAATGATATTGTAGAATAGCACAAGAGGCCAGCGGGCAGTCCTCCTCTTGCAGCTGTACATGCCTGTTACTTGTCCAGGTTATCCACTCCTCCTTTGTTGACATTATAGTCAAGAATGTTGGTGTTTTCTGTCCTCCCGAGCACTCACCTCTGCAGCCTTATGTAATGCGCTCATGAGGATGACATTCTTGTTATTCTTTTGCAAATACTGTGGTAGTGTCCTCAGTGAAAGCAAACTTTTCCTTGATTTGAAACATACTGGTGGAGCTAAATCCATCTGAATAGGTGCGGGTCAAATTTAACCTGTACGGTCTGTAAGGGTTAATCTGTAACCAACCTCTGATTCTTCTGTCTCTTCTTGAAGAATTGATTCAGACTCCTCAAAATCATCACATTGAATGAGGTCATCATCTGGCGGAGCTGTAGAGGTGTGTTTTATTATTATTATTGTTATTAATTAATTAATTAAGTTATTTATTTATTTTACCTTTATTTTACCAAGCACATCCTTGAGATAAAAATGGTCTCTTTTGCGAGCATGGCCTGGCCAGCATGGCAGCAAGGAGACAAAAGAAAGAGTTGCACGAGACAACATGTCACAAAAACACCTAACAATATTAAAACACAGATTGAAACAATAATAAACTTGTGTACTTGTGGAGGATAAAAGTTCTGTGTAGAGCACAAGTTACAATTTCTGTCTGAGTGTTACAACCTCTGCCACCCATCTCCAACCTTCAGGTCAGATCACAGCTCTATAAGTTTGGAATTTGCTGATGAGATAATCAGCAAAGGTCTTAAACATGTAAGGGTCCTCTCTCTTTAAAGTCACAGTTAACTTAAATTTAAAGCTGATGATGAAGCAGACAATGAAGATGATAATTGCAAAATAGAAGACAACAAAGAAGATGATGATGATGATGATGTGGAAGAATATTGGGAAGAAGAAGGCGATGAATAAGATAACAACAAAGAAGGCAATGATGACAAGAAGATGATGAGGAAAACAATGACAAAGAAGAAGCTGATAACAATGACAAAGCAGATGATGATGGCTGCAGTGGCTGATGTTAGTATGAGGGGAGAGGGAAGACATTAGCTCAAAGACATTTCCCAAAGAGAGAGCAAGATAGGATCTGTCGATGTGTTCCATCACAGAGATGTGTTCACTCTAGCCTGGAGGAACTATCGCCATGGATTGCTCTAACAGGTTTAACAGCAGCCTGTTCGGACTAACAGGCAACAAACAGAGGACAATGTTCAACAATGACTGAAATCACTGCGAGAGGGTCAGAGTGCTGAGCTGGAAAAGAGTGAAGAATAAGAAAGTAGCATCTCAAAAAGCAGGAACACATATTTTCCAGACAGAAGGTAGAGGATGTTATTAGATCACACTTGACAATAAAAGCCTTGGAGTCCTCATTACCCAGGCACACTACTGTTAGCCAAGTCAACAAGAGCTTGAGTCTGCATTGTTGGGTCTATGTTATCACTGGGCAGTGTTAGCATGATGTCTTTGTGTTAATTGACTCAAGCCTGTCTTTGTGTGTGGACAGATGGCCCAGGCCAGAAGGAGTTTTAGCTGCTCAAATCCCTTTGTCTTGTCTTGCTGCAGCCTGAGGCCACTCCCACACCTCTGAGCTTCAAGAAACTACAATGGGAAACTTCAAATTCTGGCAAGGGAGCTCGCTGGATGTAATGAATTTTAATTGGCAGATAAAGAGGGTCATACCAGCCCAGTGGCGGGGAGGGTTGAACACCTGACATAGTGGATTATTTGACAGCTGATGTTTCAGGGTATGTGAAGTTATGTGCTGTACAACCATGAGCACTCTGCTCCACACCACTGTGTGTGATTCATTACTGAGATTTAACTGTGACTGTCCCTTAATGAACATGCACCATCTGTTCATGTATTTATACTATTTTGTTATTCTGATCAATTGTTATTCAGCAGTTAAGTAGCTCCCTGGCATTGTGTGCTCCAGCGCCATGGCGTTGTGACATTGTATATCATAGCCCTTTGATGTTGTTGAACTTGTGATGGGGCAATAGAAAAAGAAGGAGCAAAGTCAACCTAAGTTTCACTCCCTGGCATGGGCTCCAAAAACACCAGTACTACAGTTCTCATAGTCCAAACATCTAACTTACAATAAATCCAATATTGACACTTTGGTGCATGTCTATTGTTGACAAGTATATAATCAACCGTCACTCAAAGTGGCCCCTACTTAAATAATGCATAACTTTAAACCTTAATAAATTCTAAACAAATGAATATCTCATGCAGTGGTCATGGAGGAAATTAGCTAACACTCTGGTGGAGCCAGATTGTACACAACTGCAGGTTCTGGCAATTTTTTCAGCCGGGGTTGCTATCACTGACTGAACCTCTGTAGCAGATGCTACACACTTTAGTTGAACTGACCTCATGTCTTTATCTATCGCTAACATGCCAACCATCTCCCTGCCCATATTAGCTCTTCAGTCCTCTCATCTTTCAGCCCCACAATGCTGCCCCAAAATACATTTGGTGTTAGAATTCCAGTGGTATTTCAGGCTCTGCTGTAAGCCAGGGGGTATTTATATCTCTGAGACTAACTGGCATCTTGTGCTAGGGCTCGGTGATAAATCAATTTTATTGATTAATTTGAATTTATACTTTATGTCGATTTGTTTTAATGAAAATCAATTTTCTTTTCAATATCCACCAACAATGCTCCCTGCTGGTCTCCCGTAGTTCAGAGTGCGCATGTCCCCCGCGTGTTTGATATACAAACAACATGGCGGCAAGCGGTCAAGAGCTCGTTCCGAAGAAGGGGAACATATCTTCGGTTATTTGGAATTGGTTTTTGGCATCAGACAGAACAAAAAACACCTCGTTGCAAAGTTTGTTTAAAGGCTGTTGCTACCAAAGGTAGCAATACTACTAATTTACTGCTGCTGCTCAAACAGAGGCATGCTGCCAAGTGGGAGAGGTGTTGCTCCCTCCGAAAAGAACAAGACCGCGGCAGCCCAAGCACAGCCACCAAAACACAACCTAGTGTCTTGGAAACATTAACAAACTGTATCCCGTATGATAAGAAAGGGGCCCAGTGGAAAGCGGTCACAGATGCAGTTTACAATATAAGGCTACTATTTAATGCTGTTGTTTAATTTAATGTTTAATTTTATTTGATGCAGATGTTTAATTTTCTTTACAGGATTCAGGGAATCAAAATAGTGACCAAATACTTTTTGAATATCACAGGCACCTTTTTACTATGCAAAACATGTTCAGATAAAAGTTTTGGTTGCACTTCATTTTATCAACCTAAAAAAAGGTCTTGTAATTTTATGTTTTACTTATTTTTTTAAGTTAGTTTGAGGGTGCATTGTGTCAGTTTGAAACCAGATAAAGCTTAATGAAGAGTTACATTGTCAATGTTTACAATGGCAGGCAGGGCTTGCCATCTCTTTTTTTTTTTGGCTTGTTTATGATTTCCCTTTAACCCCAGGAGGAAAAATCAGACCAAAATAAAATTAAAACTTGTTTTGAACAATTGATTTGTCATGCGCAAACTGATTTTAAGTAGGGGGGGGGGGGGGGGTCGATTTAAATCGTGAATCGGATTTGTTGTAAAAAAAAAAATTTTATTAGGCCATATCGCCCAGCCCTATCTTGTGCACTAAGTTTCTGACTGACTAAGCAGCCATTTATGGTAGTTATTAAAGTGTGTAATTAACATTCTACTCAGGACCAAAGAGCTCATGAACTACACTGAGTGAGTACTTTATTCTTTATTAGGAACTCCATCATATACTGGGTAGGATCTCCCTTTGCTCTCAAAACAGGTTGGGTACCAGTTCTCTTGAAGGCAGATACAGAAAGAGAAGACACTGTAAACCCTGATTAAGCCTTTCTGGTCTACAGGAAGTCTGGCCCTCTCAAGAGAACAATGGGCTCAGGGAAAGGAAGGCAGAGGGAGGGAACCTCGGCTGACAAAAAGAGAAAGCATAGAACGGCATTTAATGTGGGTCACTTTAACAGACTAATCAGTTAATCAACTGCAGCTGTGCCATGAATCTTCAGCCTCTTTATCATTTGTGATCACTTTGGGTATGAAACTTTATGTCCTTGAACCATTTACCTCTGGGCTCTCTCTATTTAAGGCCCAAGGACATGCACATCTTTAGATTATGTCGTCCTATTACATCTCCAATATCAAAAAATTATGGGTTGATACTCTAATAATGAAGAATTTATGGTGTTGAGACATTTTGAGAAAACGCTATTTCTGGATAATACAGACAAAAAAATTCAAAGAGAATCTAGACAACAAGTGACACGTGAAAAGATACTAAACAACAGAAACACACATAAACAGACACTGGGGAAATCTATCTTTAAGAGTCATAGCTTTGTAAATTTTCAGCTTTCAACAGACACATGGACTTTACTGCTGTGAACTTTGGTCCAGAGCCTCAGTTACACATACTCTCACTCTCTCTCTCTCACACACACACACAGAGAGAGAGAAGCCACCACAACATCACTGTGATATGCAACAAAAGGAAGATCCCCCCATTACCACCACACACACACTTAAATGTGAGGTCGTAGACAGAGTAAACTTTACCTAACCGTGCTGCAGTTATCTGTTGGTGCTGGTATAGTTTCTTCAGACTGTGCGGTTAAGTTAGTTTGGCGTTCAGTGAGGTTAAAACACCAGATAATAAAAAGCCCCTACCTGCCAACTCGTCCGATTCCAGTCCACTTTCTGTGTCTATCCCACAAATAACAAAGTAGTGAGCGAAGCGGCAGGCCGCCGGGCCGGACGCCGAGTAGCTTCCACTCATCCCGGCTTCCTTTGTAGCACTGTCAGCTGCTACTTCTTCCAGCAACACATCTCCTGGGGAGGAGGGGGGATTAGTTGGATAAAATAAACTGCGACGTTTCCCGTCGTAAAATAAAAAGCTTCACGGTGTTTGTGACAGTTATTCCGATGGGAGTTCTCTTCTCGGGGACTGCGTCAGCAGAGGTTCCCGACACTGACTGACGGAGCTGCAGGGACACCGTGCTGAGCAGAGAGGTGACGTATGCGAACGAGTCGAATTTATTGAATGACTCTTTTCAATGAACGATGAAAAACGAGTCGAAATTGCGTGCCGTTCGTCTGCGAGCAGTTCTTTTTATATGCAAATTGTCGACAATTCCTTCATGTGACACGTGAACACTTTATGGCATCTTTGAGTTTCTGAGTTGTGCGCGCAATCTCCATTCTCGTGAAAGCATCTATGCACAGCTATAGCAACTTGGGGAAGGAGATATACGTAGGAGCAGCGCTGAAAAACATGGAAAAAATGAGCCAAAGGAAACGTAGTAGCATGGATCCACTTTTCTGGGGACAACAGGCAAGGCAAAGCACAATGCAATATTTGCAAGAAAAGCATCTCATTGAAATCTGGGTCAGCAAACAATTTACATCGCCATATGAAAACAGTAACAGTGTGGGATGTGAGAAAACAACGGATTGGCTCTGGTACTAATCAGAGTGACGTCTCCGTCACTGAAAGTACCTCTATGTCCATAGATTCAACTAGTTTTACCTCCACATCAGGTAGTCTTTCCTCAACACCAGCACACTTAACACTCCCCCAGACACCACCGGGCCCTCATCATTACCTGGTCAAATGAAATTATAATCAATATTTCAGAATAATTCCCACCAATGGAGTTATATTGGTGGGGTCTGTAAATTTGAATTATTCTGATTACCTTAAAATTGTTACCAGTGGTTATTTCCTTGATGAAAATGAGGTACCCCTGGTTGACATCCATCCATCTTCTACCACTTTTCCGTTTCCGAGGGGCGGGGTACACCCTGGACAAGTCGCCGGTCCATCACATAAGGACACACAGACACGAACAACCACTCTCACTCACACACACATTCAGACCTACGGACAATTTAGAGTCACCAGTTAACCTAGACATGCATGTCTTTGGACGTTGGGAGGAAACCGGAGTACCCAGAGGAAACCCACGCAGACACGGGGAGAACATGCAAACTCCGCTCAGAAAGGCCCCTAGGCCAGGAACCAAACCCGCGACCTTCTTATTGTGGGGCGACAGCGCTAACCACTATGCCGCCATGCTGCCCTAAATATCAAATCAAATCTAATCAAATTTATTTATATAGTGGTACTTTATACATAGAGCAGGTCTGGACCAAACTGTTTATGGAGTTGTCAAAGAGACCCAACATATCCCTCTAAGACAAATTACTTGGCGACAGTGGCAAGGAAAAACTTCCTTTAAGAAACAGAAACCTCGGGCAGAACCAGGCTCAGGAAGGGCAGCCATCTGCCTCAGCTGGTTGGGCTGAGAGAAAGAGAGAGCAAGGGAGAGAGGGGGAGAGAGAACCAGAGGCAGCAAGAGACACACAGTGAGAGAGAGCGTGAAGGAGAGGAGGGGGGACTCGGAAGAGGGATGGAGAAAGATAAAGAGCAGGAGGAGAGAAGATGCCATGGAAAATATAAACAAAACATACAGAAAACATACATAAACATACTGAATATGAAGTAGTAAATATTAGCAGTAGGGGAGAAGAAGAAGTTAGAACGGGAAGTGAGCAATAGTGTGTAATTAGTTATATGTAATGATAACTAATGTTAACTATTTCAGCAGCAGGTACTGAGCGGGAATATCGAGCAGAGATGATTCAGCACCTGCTGAACGGGAACAGGAAGAGAGAGGACAGGAGGGACCAAACATATACTACAGGAAGAAACAAAGTTAGAGACATGGAATGATGGAAAGTACATGCTTTGGAGAGAGAGGACGAGCAACAAAGAGAGGGAGGGAAAGGAAGAGAGAGAGAGAGAAAGAGGGAGAGAGAGAGGTGGTCAGTGCAATCCCCAGCAGTCTAGGTATATAGCATCACAAATAAAAGAAAAAGAGTAATTAAACCTGAAATTTTTTAATTGTAGGCTTTTTC
Source organism: Remorina albescens (assembly GCA_034769265.1). Classification (NCBI taxonomy): domain Eukaryota; kingdom Metazoa; phylum Chordata; class Actinopteri; order Carangiformes; family Echeneidae; genus Remorina; species Remorina albescens. The sequence goes on along the minus strand of CM068484.1, from coordinate 16,794,912 downwards.
ATAAAGGAAGGTTTTAAGCCTGATCTTGAAAGCTGCGACAGAGTCTGACCAATACTTGGAGTTGGTTCCATAGAAGAGGAGCCTGATAGCGGAAAGATCTGCCTCCCAGTTTACTCTTGGAGACTTGAGGAATCACAGCTGAACCTACATCCAGAGAGCAAAGTGACCTACTGGGAAAATAAAGAACAATGAGCTCTCTGATACAATGGAGCTTCTTCATTAAGAGCTTTGTGTATCAGGAGAAGGATTTTGAATTTTATTCTAAATTTCTCTGCCAATACAGAGAAGCTAGCACAGGAAAAATGTGATCTCCTTTTTGTAGTTCCTGTTAATATTTATGCAGCAGCATTCTGAATCAACTGAAGGCTTTTCAGAGAATTGTTGGGACATCCTGATAGTAGTGAATTACAGTAGCCAGTGTAGATGTAACAAATGCATGCAATACTTTTTTTCTGCAGCCTCTTGAGAAAGGATGATTATGAGCTTTGCAATATTGCTGAGGTGAAAGAAGGCTGTCCTAGAGACTTGTTTTATATGAGGGACAGAGGACATTTCCTGATCAAAAACGACTCCAAGATTCCTACTCCTCTCGCGTTTTCCCTGTGTTTCCTCATGAGTTCTTACTGCATCGATCTGTTTTTGGATTTTTGGCTTAAACCCTCTCTTTCTGGACCTGTACCGTTGGCTGTGATGACTGATTACCCGTTGCTGACCTAAGGACTGAATTAAAGGACCTTGCTTGCACTTCTTGTGTATGACTCTGCTTTATGGGTCCTGCTTGCCAGTATGTGCCTGATAGTACAATCTGGCCAAACATGGCCCCCGCGGAGTCGGACCCAGTGCACGCTGCTCTTAGCACTCAGGGCAAGCGGCTGAATGAGCAGGAAGAGCGACTGCTAGCCATCGGCTAAGCATTGGCCAACGCTTCACAGCTGGATGATGCCATGAACGCCACGCTCTCAGCGCAGCTGAACGTTGTCATCGACCGTATCCAGCATCTGGAGCAGAGGTTAATGACACACCCACCAGCTGCAGAACAAGCCACTGCCTTCAGCATGGCCTCACGGTGAATACCTGCTCCTCACATGATCCCAGTCTAAGCTCTTCGTCTGCGCCTGTCAAGCCCAGAGCGGTTCTTCGGCGAGTCTGGGGATGGTTTTCCTGTCCTCACTCAGTGTGACCTCCAATTTGAGTTTCAAACCTCCACCTTAGACCGAGCCAAAGAAGCCTATGTCATCTCCCATTTAGCGGGCGGGCTAAGGCTTGGGCTACGGCAGAGTCATATTTGTGACTCTCTGCCTCTGTTCACTTAGGCTTTTGAAACTGCATTCAATCGGCCACGCCAGGCCGAGACGCAGCCAAAGCCCTAGTAGCCCTGAAGCAAGGCAAAAGAACTGTTTTGGACTACACCCTGCACGCTCGCCGCAGACAGTGGCTGGAACCAGGTCGCCCTAGTAGACACCTTTTTCAACGGTTTATCAGAAACCTTAAAGGACCACTTGACCTTCCTTCAGAACTGGATGCCCTGGTGTCCCTGGCTCACGCATTGACAAGCACATGACAGAATCGACCCTCCTCTCCTCAGCGTCACCAAGATCGCCATTCCCCGACTTGGGGAACCTTTCAGCCTCACCGCGGAAACTCATCCGCTGAGGACACTCCCTCGGCGGACCACCAAGAACCCATGCAGATTGGCAACACTTGCCTCTCCCCTGCAGAACGCCAACGCCGGGTAAAGAAGAGAAGGTGCATCTACTGCGGACAAAATGGTCACTTCATTGCGGCCAAGGGTTCTTCAGGTCAAGCAGGGGTAAAACACGCTTTCCACGAGTCTCACCCTAAAAGACAATTAACTCTGGTAATCCTCTGCACAGACACTCAAACCTTAGACCACCAGGCCCTAGTCGACTCAGGTGCTGACGCCAGTCTGATGAGCTATGGGCTAGCTGAGAAGCTCCAGCTCACCCCAAAACCCCTGGAATAATCCCTGTCTGCTACGGCCCTTGATGGCCGCCTAATGTGTCTGGTTACACACCATACCCCTCCTCTAACCCTGACCTTTATTCCACCTATACCACTCTTCTCAAATCAAATTTGATTTATTTATATGGCGCCAAATCATAACAAAGTTACATCAAGGCACTTTACATATAGAGCAGGTCTAGAACAAACTCTTTATAAAATTATTTAAAGAGACCCAACAGATCCCCCGATGAGCAAGCACTTGGCAACAGTGGCAAGGAAAAACTTCCTTTAAAAGGCAGAAACTTTGGGCATAACCAGGCTTGGGGGGCGGCCATCTGCCTCGTCTGTTTGGGGAGAGGGAGGGAGTGTTAGGAGTGTACCCAAAAAATACTCCGACCAACTGGCTGAAGAAATACTGGATTTATTTCTAAAACAAGGCAAGGGAAAGATGAACACAAAACGGCCAGAATCTCGGGGGAAAAAATAAGGCTAAAATACAAAACTCAATACAACCAGTTAACTGTGCAAAAGGTACAAAGAAAAAAAAAAAGATCGCTGGAGGAGACTGGCTTGAGCTGGGATACGTGGAGGACAGGGTGGACCCGGAGAGAACTTGGGAGCTTAAGTTCAACAGCAGAGGGGTTAATGATTTTGAGAACAGGGAAGGGACCAAGGAATCTGGGGGAGAGCTTTCTGGAATCAGTCTTGAGAGGGAGGTTCTTAGAAGAGAGCCAGACAGACAGACCTGGCTTGTAGGCAGGAGCTGGGGTGTGATGTTTGTCAGCCAGCCTCCGTTGTTGCCCTCCGTTGTCCTAAGCAGCGCTGCCCGGGTCTCTTTCCAAGCTTTTCGGCAGCTACGTAGGTGATGTTACACGGAGGGAACCGCCAGGTCGGTCTCCTGGGAGATGAACAGAGGTGGTTGATACCCCACAGAGGCTTCAAACAGGGAGAGGCCAGTGGCGGAGCAGGAGAGGGAGTTATGGGCGTACTCCACCCATGGCAGGTGAGAGCTCCAGGAGGCAGGGTTTGAAGTTGCCACGCAGCGAAGAGCAGCCTCCAGATCTTGATTAGCTCTCTCACACTGCCCATTGGTTTGAGGATGGAAACCAGATGATAAACTAACTGTCGCCCCTAAGGAACTACAAAAAGCCCTCCAAACCTGAGATATAAACTGAGGACCACGATCTGACACAATGTCAAAAGGTATGCTGTGTGAACAAATACTGTCTGCTGTTTCCTGAGCTGAGGGAAGTTTAGGAAGAGCAAGGAAATGAACAGCCTTAGAAAAACGATCTACAACAGAAAGGATAACTGTATTGCCATTGGAGGAAGGCAGACCAGTGACAAAATCTATAGCAAAATGAGACCATGGACGACCGGGTACCGGGAGAGGATTTAAGAGACCTGCAGGGGGACGGTGAGAGGCCTTACCCCATGCGCAAACAGTACATGCAGAAACAAACGCCCTAACGTCCGCCTCAGCTGACGGCCACCAAAAAGGCCTCCTGAGCAGGGATAGAGTGCGCCTAATCCCTGGATGACAAGCAAATTTAGAGCTATGCACCCACTGGAGAACTTGAGAGCGCACCGACTGAGGAACAAAGCGATATCACCACTCTAAATGAATGAGCCCAAATAACTCACAGTATCAGCGTGAAACTCGCACTTCTCTGCCTTCACGAAGAGTTTGTTCTTGAGAAGGTGTTGCAGGACCTGCTGAACGTGAGTGACATGCTCATCAAGATCTCTGGAAAAAATCTAAATATTGTCAAGGTATACAAACACAAAACGATTGAGGAAATCAAGAAGCACGTCATTCATGAGCGCCTGAAAAACTGCGGGGGTGTTGGTAAGGCCGAATGGCATGACAAAATACTCAAAATGGAGAAAGAGAGGCAGAGGGTATTTGTTTCTGATAGTGATGTTGTTTAAACCACGAAAATCAATACAAGGACGGAGCGTCTTATCCTCCTTAGAAACAAAAAATAAACCTGCCCCTAGAGGAGAGGAGGACAGTCGGATGATACCCGCTGCAAGGGGGTCACTAATGTACCTCTCCATGGCCTCTCTCTCAGGTCTAGATAGGTTGTACACTACTACTGGAGGGGCAGGGAAGCCCTGGGGATGGGCCACCCCGGCGTTTCGACCACCGCTTTCAGAGTGGCCAAAACACTCACGGTTAACCAAAAATATGGCTTGTGAAACAAAAGAGTCAAGGTTAGCAGTTAGGCTGGCTGGGTACAACTCCTTCTTCAGAGATTCATTCAACCCCATGATGAATGCTGCCTTCAGGGCTGCCTCGTTCCACACAGAATCACCAGCGAAAGTCCAAAAATCAACCGAGTAATCCGCTACCATGCGTTTTCCCTGCCGTAGATGCATTAGCCTGTCCAAAGCTGAGCCTTGATAGCTGGGGTGATCAAAAACAGACTTAAATCTTTTAACAAAAACAGTATAGGGAACCCGGTCCAAGGAAAAAGTAGAGGAAAAAATCGGCTCTGCCCAAGCCAAAGCCCTCCCTCTTAGTAAACCCAAAATGTATAGTACCTTAGAGCAGTCGGAGACAAAGGCTTGTGGTTTCTGGGAAAACATCACTTCAATCTGAAGAAGGAATCCACGACATAAGTCCATCTGCCCCGAATAAGGCAGGCATATACATGTGATTCTCAGTTTAACTTGGACTTGTTGTGCCTTGCTGTCAAATGTTGCTAGGTTTGTAGGAGCTCAAACCGAAGCCTGACTGTTACTATTGGTCTAAAAGCCGGAAGTATCTGTTTTAGGGATCTGACTCCTTGTGGAGTTAGCACTGGGTTTTCCATCGTTTGGGGATGAGGTCGTTGTAAGTGCTATGGGGGGGTCTTCTTCTTCTTTTTTTTTTTTCTTTCTTTCTTTCTTCTTTCCTCTTGGGGGGGTCCACATTCAGTCTATTTCCATGTGTAAGAACTTAAAAAATGGCCACTAATACTGGTACTTCTGATATCCCACATATTGAGTCTTCAGTGAGATTTTTGAGCAGGAATATCAAAGGCAAGGAGAGTCCAATTAAGAGATCAAGGATATTTGCTCATTTGAAAAATCTTAAAGCTGATCTAGTGTTTCTACAAGAAGCCCACATGCACACCAAAGATCAGGTCAGACTTAAATGTCCCTGGGTTTCTGAGGCGTTTCACTCAAATTTCAACTCTAAAGCCAGGTGGGTTGCCATTTTAATTGGTAAGTCAATTCAATTTACAGCTTCTAAGGTTATATCAGACAAAAATGGAAGATACTTAATTGTTACAGGTACACTATTCCATGTTCCCATTTTATTAGTTAACATATATGACCCCAATTTCGATTATCCACACTTTATGAATAAGCTCTTTGAATGTCTTCCCTCATTGAATAATAATCTCCTTATAAGTGGAGGGGACATGAATTGTGTAATTGATCCCAATCTAGATCTCTCTAATCCACGAACTCTGACCCCATCATCAATGTCGAGGTCCCTTTCCGATTTCATGTCCAAAAATGGTTGCATTGATCTTTGGAGATTTTACAACCCTCACACCGAGGAATATTCTTTCTTTTCACAGATGCATCAATCTCGCTCGGATTAATTATTATTTTATTGACGCTAAACTTATTCCCAAAGCACTTACTGTTAATTACCACCCTATTGTTATTTCTGACCACGCCCCTTTTTCTTTAGATATTCGGTTTTCCTCACAACCCCGGTACTCATCACCTTGGAGGTTCAATACACTACTTCTTTCAGATGATAAGTTCAATAAATTTATTTCAGCTAAAATTGCTGATTTTATTGCTATAAATCAAAATTAGACAGAACCTGTCTCATGCTCACTGTTGTGGTAATCATTAAAAGCATACCTACAGGGACAAATAATATATACTCTGCTCATTTGAATAAGTCCCGTAAAGCCAAATTGCAAGAACTCTCTATTAATATCACTAAATCAGACCAACAACTCGCTACCTCCCCCTCTCCCAGTTTACTTAAACAACATGTTGAGCTACAGACTGAATTTGATCTTATCACCACTAATGATGCAGAGCAACTTCTCTTATGATCATGTTTACATATTATGAACATGGTGATAAGGCAAGCCGGCTCCTCGCTCATCAACTACGTCGCCAGGCAGCCTCACGTATGATTCCCCAGATAAAAGATTCATTGGGCACACTGCATAGAGATCCCACCACCATTAATTCTGTTTTTTACTCATTCTATTCCTCTTTATATAAGTCTGGATCTCCACCTGACACTACTGAAATGAATTCGTTCTTAGATAGCCTCAATTTTTCAGCTTTGCTAAAGAACTTGACTCCTCATTAACGATAGCAGAAATCATTCTTGCTATGAGAAACATGCAAAATAACAAAGCCCCTGGTCCTGACGGATTCCCAGCTGAGTTTTTTTAAAAGATTTCAGGATAAACTGTCCCCATTACTGCACGCTGTATATAAGGATTCACTACAACATGGTACTCTCCCACTTTAAGACAAGCCTCCATAAGTCTCCTCGTAAAAAAAGATAAGGATCCAGATCTCTGCAGCTCTTACAGACCTCTCTCATTAAGAAATGTAGATGCTAAGATTCTTGCTAAGACTTTGGCCTATCACCTAGAAAATATTGTACCAACTATTGTTTAACCTGAGCAAACTGGATTTGTTAAGGGGCAGCAACTGTTCTTTAATGTCTGTACACTCATAAATATCATCTACTCTAAAACTACCACAGCAACACCTGAAGCAGTGATCTTTGTTGATGCTGAAAAAGCATTCGACACCAGATAGGGGTGTCCTCTTTCTCCCCTATAGTTTGCAAAACTTGTCAATCTTTCTGAGGTCCTCCTCCATTTTTACTGGGATTTCACGATTTGGCACAGAATTTAAGCCATCACTTTATGCAGATGATTTATTGCTGTATGTCTCAGATCCTGTCCCTTCCATCCCAACAATTTTATCTGCTTTTCAGAGATTTGGATCATTCTCAGGCTACAAAGTGAATATCTCTAAAAGTGAATGCTACCCTGTCAATGCTTCAGCATCACAGCTCAAACAGGCTGACATCCCTTTTAAATTGAGCTTGTCTGGCTTTAAGTATCTAGGGATCAATGTAACCAGAACACTAAACTCTCTTTTTTTCTGCTAATTTCCTACCTTTAATGTCTAAAATCAAATCTGACTTCCAAAGATGGGGAAGCTTACCTCTCTCGTTAAGTGGAAGAATTAATGCAGTCAAAATGAACCTTTTTGCCAAAATTTCTATTTTTGTTCCACTGTCTCCCACTCTTCCTGCCAAAGCAGTTCTTTAAAACAATCGATCAAACTATTTCCCACTTCTTATGGTGTGGAAAGGCACCCAGGATTTGCAAATCCACACTTCAGAGATGTAAATTCAATGGCGGATTGTCACTTTCATCCTCCCTAACTGCTTTACTTACCTCTTCTATTCCACCCAACCTCTCTGGCTTTACAAATAACCAAGTGGTTCGTTCCACACTTAAAACTTGGTATCAATTCAGGAGGCACTTCAAATTTAAGTCAGCATCTATTTGGCTCCTTTATTGAGGAATAATTTATTTCGACCTGCATTTACAGATTCAACCTTTTTTGCATGGCATAATAAAGGCCTGAAATGTTTCAAAGACCTTTACAAGAATGGCTTTTTTCGCAGCTTTACAGATCTCTCAGGAGAATTTCATCTCCCACCCTCTCATCTTTTACATTATTTTCAAATTAGACACTGTGCTAAAGCTTTGTTTCCAGTTTTTCCCTCATCACCACCAAGCCCACACTGGGAGGAGCTTCTAAGCCATGACCCACTTCAGAAGTCACTCATCTCTAAAGTTCATAATGAAATCCTGTCTTTTGATTGCTCACCAGTTACTATAGTCAAAGCTGTTTGGGAACGAAAACTAAGTTTGAATTTGGGAGATGACTGGTGGGACTCTGCTCTTAAAAAAATTTACACAAGCTCAGCTTGTGTCACACTTATACAGTTTAAAGTACTATTTAGAGTCCATTATTCCAAAAATCGACTGTCACAAATCTATCCCAGTATCACCAACAGTTGCAACAAATGCCATGCTTCATCTTGCAATTTAACGCATATGTTTTACTCTTGTTCATTGCTTTCTCGCTTCTGGCTGAATTATTTTGATACCATGTCAAAAATACTCTCAATAACCATAAAAATCTCCCCCCATGTCACTATATTTGGGCTCCCAGAGGACCATAAAAGGTTTACCTCTAACCAATTAGATGTCTTAGCTTTTACTTCCTTACTGGCAAGACGCCATCTCCTTCTTCACTGGAAGTCAACTAAAGCTCCCTCTAGCACTCAGTGGCTCAATGACACCATGTCTTTTCTAAAGCTGGAGAAGATCAGATATTCAGTGAAAGGTAACTCAGATAAATTTTACAAGTGGCTTCCCTTCTTAACATTCTTTCACTCTCCTCAGTCTCTGCCTCCTGATTGATGGACTCCCACCCTCTCTCTCTCTCTCTTTTATTTTTATCTTTATCATTATTATTATTATTGTTGTTAATTATTATTGTTACTATTATTATTTATTATTTTTTTCTCTTCTCCTGTTTTTTGGCTTCCCTTTTATTTTTGTTTATACCAACTAGGTAAAAACACTTAATATTACATACAAGAATCCTCAGTTACTTATTTATTTGTTATTCCCTTTTCATCTGTATATTGTTTGTTTTCACCCGATTAAGTCCCTATTGGGCCACCAAAACAAGAAAACATACTAGGAGGCAGACTGTATGTCTTGCTCTTCATTCATCTTGAAGCACAGTATTTATATTGTATCGCTGTGTTTATATTTTGAACTGTATTTTGATGTGATACTCAATGTGACTGTGACATTGGTTCTGTTCTAATGTGCCTTACCTCCTAAAACAAATATAAAATAAAAAATGTAATTAAAAAAAAAAAAAAAAGTTTGTTCAATTTCGAGCCACGCTTGGTCTAACAAGTTTGGCTTAATCCATTTAAGTATATATTGTTCAAACCATCGAAAAAACATAGTTAATTTTTGGCAAGATCATCATTTTCACTGTTGCTACTCTTCCCATAAGTGACATGGGTAGTGTCCTCCACGGGGTGAGGTTGTCCTCTATTTCTTTAATTAGGATGGTGTGGTTTAGCCGTCAGAAAGTTTGGCGGGGATGTTGATACCTAGATATCTAATGTTTCCTGGTCGTAGTGGGGCGGTTGACATGCTCTGGAAATCTGAGCTTATGGGTAGGGGAGTCGATTTGCTCCAATTAATAAAGTAGTTAGAGATGGTTAAGAACTTGTCAATGAGTGCTATTGTTTCAGGGAGAGACGTTTGTGCATTTCGTAGGAAAAGTAATACATCATCAGCATAAAGACTTATTTTATGGTTCACATTTTCTGTGTTAATTCCCTTAATATTTTGGTTCTGCTGAACTGCAGCTGCGCGTGGCTTTATAAATATAGCAAAAAGGGAGGGAGAAAGTGGACAACCCTGCCTGCTTCCCCTTTGGAGAGAAAAGCTTGGAGAATTTTGATCATTTGTTTTTGTAATGTGGTGAGGAGAAAATTCCAATTTACCCTGTCGAATGCTTTTTCTGTCTATTGTCTATTACAGTCTATTATGGCATCTTTTCTCTGACTGTTACAATAGTGTATCAGGTTTATAAGTCTGCAGGTGGTAGTTGGTAGTTGGTGTTGGTAGAATGTCGGCCTTTAATAAACCCAGTTTGGTCGGGATGTATTATGTGAGGTGCTACTTTTTCAAGTCTTCTAGCTAGCACCTTGCAAATAATTTTAATATCTACATTTATAAGTGATATTGGACAATAGCTTGGTGGGAGTGCAGGGTCTTTGTCCGGTTTAAGGAAGATGCTAATATTTGCACAGTTCATGTTGGGTGGAAGGGTCGAGGTTTCCTGCATTTCTCTGAGCATTCTGTAAAATATTGGTGCAAGCTCTGGCCAGAACTCTTTGTAGAATTCTGTAGGGAAACCATCTGGTCCCAGGGCTTTCCTGTTTGGCATATGTTTGAGGGTTTCTTGGAGTTCTTCTGTCGAAATAGGTGACTCCAGAGCCGTTATTTGGTCTTGTTTTTAATTTTGGCAAGTTGACTGTGCTCAGAAAAACTTTCAGTGCTGGATTTGGAGGGGTTAATCTCAGACGAATAAAGTTTTTTTATAGAATTCCCTAAAAATGTGATTTACTTCCTCCGGGGTCACAGGTTATTTTCCCAGTGGAGTTCTTTATTGATGATATTGTTGCTCTTTCTTTGTTCTGTTTTAGTTGGTTTGCTAGAAATCTGCTGGATTTATTGCTATGTTCAAAGTTCTCCAAATGCAATCTCTGCAGTTGGAATTGTATTTTGATGTTGAGTAATTCATTTAGTTTTAGTTTTAATTCCCTTAGTTCTCTCAGTATATGTTCCTCTTGGGAGGCAGCATGAGCTGTCTCCAAAGCTTAAATTTTTTTGTTTAATTCTGTTTCAAGAGCTTTCTCCTGTTTTTTCTTATATGAAGAGTAAGATATTATTTTGCCTCACATGACTGCTTTTGCTGCCTGCCATAGGCTGATATATCAGGCTGGTCATTTATTTCACATAATATTGTCCATTCCTCCTTAAAGAATTTAATAAAGCTGGGGTCCTTGAGCAATTATGTATTAAATCTCCATTGTTTAGAAGGTGGTGCTTTATTTATTTATTTATTTTTTGAGTGTCAGAGTGACTGGTGTGTGGTCGCTGATGGCAATGGGGTGAATCTTGGTGACAGAGACATTTTTCATAATTGAATTACTAATTAAAAAGTGGTCTAAACGTGGGGTGGGGTGACGTGAGCGCCAAGCATCGCAAAGACCAAAATCACTCATATACTGCTTTATTATCTCGGATGATTGGTAGTTGCGATGACTAACTGCCCTACTTGTTCTGTCCACTTGTGGGTTGAATACCAGGTTGAAGTCCCCTCCTACTATAAGTGCTCTGTCTGAGTGGGCCGAAAGTGCTGTGAAGAAGCTTCGGAAGAAGGAGGGGTCATCAACATTTGGACCATATATATTGGCAATGCATACCTCAGTGTTGTGTGTGGATATGCTAACTATCATAAACCTACCTTCTGGGTCTACAATGCTACAATACAATACTGTGTATGTGTGCGGAAACTGTGATGAGCTGAATATATGATTTCCTGTTTTGGGTAGATGGGTTTCCTGTAGTAAGACAATATCTGCTTGTAAATTGTATAGGTGTGTTAAAATTTTTAGCCATTTTTCACGTGAGCCAATTCCACACACATTCCAAGTGACAAACCGTAATTTGTTCATATCTAAACTAATCTATTGAGTGTAAATTGTCATAAGTGGGTGAATGAGTTAGGTGTAGGTTAGGTGTACCTGTGTGTGTGTTTGTGCGTGTGTGTGTGTGTGTGTGTGTGTGTCCGTGCGTGTGCGTGCATGTGCATGTGTGCATGTGTGTGTGCGCGCACGTGTGCATGTGTGTGTGTGCGTGTGCGTGTGTGGCAGTGCCAGAGAGGAAGATTATATTATATAACTGCACTGAGAACCATATAGACATCACATTCATAAATAAAGTATAACACAAAACAACAACAGGAAAAACAACAGGGTGACATTAATACACATTTTCCATGGGTGAGAACGGCATGTTATACAGCGTGCGATGTGCGTTCATATATTTTTACAGATTGACACAGGCGTGAAAGAAAGAATGAAAGAAATTGATGTTACCATCATCCATTACCTTAACCATACTATTACCATACCCGGGTGACTCCAATGAGTCTCGGGTGGAGAGAAGAGACGCGCTTTAATAGAGCCAAGGGGTGATCTCCGGATCCCGGAACAGCTGGTCCTTGACATATAGTTTGTCCACAGCGATGACAGCGCGGGATCCTCCATTGATGAACTTTCTCCTGACAGGGAACAGGCGTTTGCAGCGCTCCAGCATCTCCTTGGGGAATTGATTGTTCACGCTGAAGCCCGTTCCTCTCAGCTCCCTGCCCCAGCTCTTCACCAGCTCCTTCTGCTTAAAGTGTTCAAACTTCGCAATGATGGGCCTGGGGCACCTGTTGTCCGGTCTCTTCCCTCCAAGGCGATGCACCCGGTGGAAGGCGATGTTCTTCACATTTTCAGTCCGAAGTTTCAGCTGTTTCTGGAGGAAGTCTTTGATGGACATCTCAGGGACTTCCTCCGCCTGCTCTGGTATGCCGGAAAATACCAGGTTGTCCCGTATACTCCAAGCCTGGATGTCAAGGATAGCCTCTTTCATTTGTTTGTTCTCCGCCATGATCTTCGTCACCCCCTCAGTAAGTGATTTAATGGAGGTTTTAAGGACTTGGTTTTCAGCGGACAGTGAAGTCACCCGTTGCTGGCTGAATTCCAGAGACTCACGGAGAGCCTGGAACTCTTTGTGGAGCATTTCCACTAGGGTTAGTCTGGCATTGAAGCTTGTTAGTTTCCTGTCAATTGATTCCAGGATGTCCCCGAAGTCCTTATCGGGTGATGAGGGTGCGCTGGGCGACTGGATTTATTTCTAAAACAAGGCAAGGGACAGATGAACAAAAAACGGCCAGAATCTCTGGGGAAAAATAAGGCTAAAATACAAAACTCAAAATGGCCAGTTAACTGGGAAAAAGGTACAAAGAAAAAAAACCAAAATACAAAACTGCCGAAGAAACTTGAGGCACTGTGTGCCAACACAAATAAAAATGCAGCAAAAAATATTGTTGCAGTCAAACAGTTCAAATGGACTGAGCTCACAGACGCTGAACTGTATCAGTACATTGGGCTCACACTGTATATGGGGATTTTGAAGCTCCCGAGAATAAGAGATTTTTGGTGAGCCAGTTCCATTTTCCAAGTGCCTTATCCTCAAAAAGTAATGACTGGTTCCTCGCTATCACTTGGAACATTCATATGAGTGACCCTGCTGAAGATGCCTTCAATGACAGCAGAAAAGGCACAGATGATTATGACTGTCTGCACAGATTACACCCCCTGTATGACAGTTTACGTGTAGCCTGCAAAGCTGTCTACCACGCCCAGCGAAACCTGTCTGTGCCACCAAAGCCAGAATTGCCCTGAAGCAGTACATCAAGAATAAACAAATAAAGTGGGGGATAAAACTTTTTGTGCTGTCTGACAACACAGGCTACACAGTTGAATTTAACATTTATACAGGGAGGTCCAATTGAGTTACTGGAAAGGGGCTTTCATTTGATGCCATGATGTCTCTCATCAGCAGGGGCGGCAGTAGCTCAGTGGGTTGGGACCTGAGTTGGGAACCGGAGGGGCGCCGGTTCATGTCCCAGCCTGGCCAAAGGAAAGTAAAGTGTAGACTGGTGGATGGAAAGGTGCCAGTCCACCTCTAGGGCACTGCCGAGGTGCCATTGAGCAAGGCATTGTTCACCCCCTCCAAATTACTCCAAGGTGTGCTGAGCTATAGCAGCACCTTCACTTCACTCTGGGAAAAAGCAGTGCCTCCTCTCACATGTGCATGGTGTGGGGCCCTGTGTATGTCTATTTCAGAGTGTAAGTTGAGAAAAGAATTTCATTGTGTGTGCATTGATTCTCTCAGTGTGTGTAACAATGACAACAAAGCTTTCATTCTCACAAGAACTTCCTGGGATCTGGATATCACCTTTATTGTGATAATTTTTACACCAGCCCAGCACTGTTCAGCCACTTGCATGACATGGGGTTTGGAGCCTATGGGACATATTGGGACACAGGAATTGGTACCCCAAAAACCAAACTTAATGCCATGACAAAAAGGTCTCCATGAGGAACAATTAGATGGCTCAGAGAAGGACCACTCAGTTTCATTAAGTGGATGGACAAGAGGGAGGTGAGTGTGTTCTCCACTCTGCACATTGCCTTCTCAGGGGACGGTGTCAAAAGAATGTGCAAGGTCGGGGGAAAACATACAGCAATCGAGGTGCCAGTACCGTCAGCTGTGAAGAGCTACAACTGCTTCATGGGGGGAGTTGACCTGTTTGACCAGCTGATTGGCTCCTCATGGAGAAAGAACAGGAAGTGGTATGTTACAGTGCTGCATTTGTGGACATTGCTGTAACAAACAGCTATTTACTCCACAAGGAGCTGTGTGCGAGACTGGAGCAGCAGCCATTGACACACCAGGCCTTCCAGGAGAAGTTGACAGCTGAGCTTTGTGGAGTGCCCTCACAACTGGTGCAGGAGAGCTATCAGCAAATCCCTGTTGCCATTGTAGAGGGGGCATCTGGCTCAAAAAAAGCCACAGATGGTGCAGGAAGTGCAGGGTGTGTGGGAAATGCACTCCCTTCAAGTGTGAGGCATGTAAAGTGCCTCTGTGTGTTGTCGTGGACAGGAACTGTCACAAGATTTACCACAGATCCACTGCTATAACTGAAAAATAATGTTAAACTCTGAAAAACTGATTTCACAAATGTAAACAGTTTACTTAATGTACATGCTGTCTTTCTGCAAATTGTACTTTTCTGTATATTGTTATGCCTCATTGTATATGTATTTTGATTAAAAGAAAGTGATTTCATTTGTGTTCATCTGTTCTGAAGTTTCAACACTATAAAACGATTTTCATTTATTCTTATTAATTGCACTTTTCATGGATGCACATAGTCTTATATGAAGATATTTATGCTCAGAAGTACCTAGCACACTTAGACACTTGATTTCACTATTGGAAATAGTTTATTTTAATGAACATGCCATTTTTTTGTATATTGTGCAGAATGTTCATTTTATTTTCGTTTTTGGTACGGTTGATAAAAATTTGTGTATCTCAGAAATTAAGCAATGAACACACTCCAAATAAACTTTCTGTGGTTTGAAAGGACTTTGTGCAACTTTTTTACATCTACAATTTTGAGGGATAGAGCTATACCATTTCTGTATTTGGGAAAATATGTGTTTAAAAAAAACTATTTTATTATTATTAATTTTTTGTGGTTTATTGCATTTTCTAGCAACTTATTTAGTTAATATGGACATAGGTCCATACATATTATTAAAATTTGGGATCTAAGGATTGTATTGATGTATAGCAAATTAAAATACTCCAAAAAATGGCACCACAGCATGTAAAATTGTAAAGGTATGCTCTGACGGATTTCTTCTATTGTAGGTCATATAGGGTTAAAAACAGGTACCCTCTTCCTTTATTGACTACTGCCTTTGACCAACTTCAAGGTGCCCAGGTATTCACCAAATTAGACCTGAGAAACTCCTACCACCTAATAAGAATAAGGAAAGGAGACGAGTGGAAACACGCTTTCAACACCCCTGTTGGTCATTATGAGTACCTGGTGATGCCCTTCGGTCTTTCCAATGCCCCAGCAGTTTTTCAGGCCCTCATCATTGATGTTCTCAGGGATATGCTCAATCACTGCGTCTACGTGTACCTTGATGACATATTAATCTTTTCCCCTGATTTGGCCACCCACAAACAGGTGGTCAGAGAAGTCCTGTTACGCCTGCTGAGAAACAAGCTATTTATGAAAGTAGAGAAGTGTGAGTTTCATTCTCCCACAGTAGCCTTTCTGGGATATGTTATCTCTGAAAGACAGATGGAGATGGACCTGAGCAAAATCCAGGCAATTCAGGATTGGCCTACTCCATCCTCAAGGAAGGAGGTGTAACACTTTATGGGGTGTGCCAACTTCTATAGAAAGTTCATAAGAAATTTTGGCTCCATTGCTGCCATGCTCTTCCAAGGTTTCCTTCTCATGGATGGCCTCAGCTTATGCCGCCTTCCGGCGCCTGAAGCAGAGCTTCACCTAGACTGCACACGCCAATTCATTGTGGAGGAGGATGCTTCGGATGCAGGGATTGGAGCCGTCCTTTCCCAGAGAACGGGTGAAGACAATAAAATACACCCATGTGCTCAGAAACTTTCCCCTGCAGAAAGAAACTACGCAGTGGGAAAAAGAGACTGGAGGTCACTGAAGTGAAAACTACACTGGAGGCATGGAGGCACTGGCTGGAAGGAGCGGAGCAACCTTTTGTGGTATGAACCAACGATAAGAACTTAGAATATCTAAAGAGAGCTAAGAGACTGAACTCACGTTAAGCTCGATGGGCTCTGTTTTTCTCAAGGTTCAAATTCTCCTTATCATATCTCCCAGGAGCCAAGAATGTTAAGCCTGATATTCTCTCTCGGTTACATTCGCCTGGATCTGACTCTGACTCCAACAGCACCATTTTACCTGCCACCTGCTTCATGAGAGTCATCACATGGGAGGTGGAGGCTAAGGTAAAGGAGGCCAACTGAGCTGGTCTGCCCCCTTCTGGATGCCTTCATAACCGACTATATGTTCCTCCTGAACTACGAGGCCAAGTTTTTCACTGGGCCCACACCTCCCTGATTTCCTGCCATCCAGGGGTACGTAGAACAGTTTTCAGGCTCCATCCAAGATTCTGGTGGCCAACCGCAAGGAGGGACGTGGAGGAATACATAGCAGCCTGCCCAACCTGCTCAAGGAACAAGAACTCCAATGCTCCCCCAGCCGGTTTCCTCCAGCCCCTCCCTGTCCATCTCCTTGGACTCCTGGACTCCCAGGAGTTACTGGACTCCCTTCATCTGAAGGTAAAACCACCATATTGACTGTTGTTGATCGACTTTCTAAGATGCTAAAGTTTATTGCCCTGCTGAAGTTGCCATCTGCCAAGGAGACGGCAGAGATTATGTTAAATGACATGTTCCGAATTTAAGGATTTCCCAGGAACGTCCTTTCAGACAGAGGCTCTCAGTTTGTGGCCTGATTCTGGGAAGCATTCTGCCAGCTCCTGGGGCCCAGTGTCAGCCTAACGTCAGGTTACCATCCCCAGACCAAAGGACAAACAGATAGGCTCAATCAGGAACTGGAGGCCAGTCTCTGCTGCCTCACATCGCAGAATCCTTCCTCCTGGTCCAAGATGCTCGTCTGGGTGGAGTTCACTCATAACACCCTCCCTTCTTCCTCTACAGGACTGACTCCCTTCCAGTGTGTCTTTGGGTACCAGCCCCCTGTGTTCCCGGACCTGGAAAAGGAGGTTCGGATTCCTGCTGCTGCCACTGTGGTTCGGTGGTGTAGGCAGATGTGGGCCAGAGCCAGACACACCTTGCTCCGATCATCAGCCAGCTACAAGAAGGCAGCAGATCGTAGACGGCGCCCGGCCCCAAACTACCAGCTGGGCCAGCGAGTCTGGTTGTCCACAAAGGACTTGCCCCTGCGAACTGAGTCGCATAAGCTGTCACCAAGATGTACTGGACCATTCTCTGTATCCCGTGTTATTAATCAAGCTGCCGTCAGACTCACTCTCCCCAGGTCCTCCCGGGTCGACCCCACCTTCCACGTCAGCTGGGTGAAGCCTGTCCAAAAAAGTCCTCTGGTCCCTCCCACCAGAACCCCTCCTCCGCCACGTTTCATCGATGGGGGTTCCGTCTACACTGTGAGGCGTCTCCTTGCTTCTCAGCAACATGGAAGGGGCCTGCAATACCTGGTGGACTGGGAGGGCTATGGACATTGTGGACCCCCAACTCATCCGGGACACCCTCGCAACATTGGGCTGTCGGGTGTCGTACGTGGGGGGGGTACTGTCAGGGACCTTTGATTGTCTATCTGCTCCTTCCCTCTTGTCTCGTCTGGGTATGTGCTTCCTGTTTTATTTTGAAGTGTGTCTGTAGTTCCCCATATCCTGTCAAGTTTCCTGCTTGGTGATTGTCTTGATTGTTTCCACCTGTGTCTCATTGCCTCCCCACCCAGTGTATTTAAGCTGTGTTTCCCTACCCTCATGTGCCAGATCGCCTTGTCTGTCTTCAGTAAGAGATCCCACGTTTTCCCTGTGTTTCCTAGTGAATTCTTAGTGCATCGACCTGTTTTTGGATTTTTGGCTTAACCCCTTGCTTTCTGGACCTGTACCTTTGCCTGTGCTGACTGATTGCCCATTGCCGACCTAAGGACTGAATTAAACGACCTTGCTTGTACTTCTTGTGTATGACCCTGCTTTGTGGGTCCTGCTTGCCAGTGTGTGCCTGATAACCCAGAGTTGTTAGGTGATGAGAAATACTTTTGCTTGGAGCCAAGTACAATCGAATCAAATCAGATTTATTTATATAGTGCCAAATCATAACAAAGTTACATCAAGGCACTTTATATATAGAGCAGGTCTAGACCAAACTCTTTTTATAGAATTATTTGAAGAGACCCAACAAATCCCTCCCTTTCTTTAAGAGGCAGAAACCTCGGGCAGAACCAGGCTCAGGGGGGGTTAGGGTTAAGGTCTGCCTCGACTGGTTGGGTAGAGGGAGGGAAAGAAAGAGAGAGAGAGAGAGAGAGAGAGAGAGACGCGGGGGGGGATTGAGGAGAGTAGGGAGAGAATGAGAGCAGGAGGAGGGGATATTCAATACAGTATCATAATAATGTATGAAGCACATAGAAATACAGGCGCAGCAGCCATTGCAGGAACATGGAGTAGTGATGATTCACCACCTGCGGGATGAGGACAGGGAGAGACAGGAGAGGAGCTGGGAGAAACAAGAACGTCGGGGAAACATGGTTAGTAGTATGTTGGTGCATGCAAGGGGGAGAGAGAGAGAGAGCAGCATAGCCAGGAGTAAATGAATTTTAACTTTTTTTAACTATAAACTCTGTCATATAGAAAAGTTTTAAGCCTGGTCTTGAAAATTGCTAAAGAGTCTGCCCCCCGGACCGATACTGGAAGTTGGTTCCATAGAAGAGGAGCCTGATAACTGAAAGACCTGCCTCCCGATTTACTCTTGGAGACTCTAGGAACCAAAAGTAAACCTCCATCTAGAGAGCGGAGTGGCCTACTAGGACAGTAAGGAACTATGAGCTCTCTGAGATATGATGGAGCTTGGCCAGTAAGAGCTTTATATGTCAAAAGAAGGATTTTAAATTCCATTCTGAATTTTACCAGCAGCCAATGAAGAGAAGCCAACACAGGAGAAATGTGTGAATTTTTCTAGTTCCTGTTAATATTCGTGCAGCATCATTCTGAATCATCTGAAAGCCTTTCAGAGATTTGTTTGGACATCCAGATAGTAATGAGTTGCAGTAGTCCAGTCTAGACATAACGAATGCATGGACTACTTTTTCTGCATCCTCTTGAGACAGGAAGTTTCTGATTTTCCTAATGTTGCGCAGGTGAAAGAAAGCTGCCCCACAGACTTGTTTCATGTGAGGGACAAAGGACATGTCCTGGTCAAAAGTTACTCCAAGATTTTTTACAGTGGAAATGGAAGCCAAAGTAATGCCATCCAGACAGTGACTTCAGTTTTGTCTGAGTTCAAACATAAAAAGTTGCAGGTCATCCAGGTTTAAATGTCTGTAAGACATGCGTGAAGTCTGATTAGCTGATGAGTTTCATTCAGCTTTATTATAGTATAACTGAGTATCATCTGCATAACAGTGAAAAGTGATTTGTTTGTTAACAAATTATCTGTCATGTTCAAAACCTGGACTGTGCTTGCTGTTTAGGCATCCTGATTATTGTTTGTCTGGACTCTTGAACATTGTTAATAAAGTTCTCAACTGTTCCGGTCTCAACTTGTGCTGTACTTAGGTCCAATCTCACACCCGTTACAGGTGTGCAAAGTGGTCTTGTTTCACATGGAGTAATAATCTTAGCCTTTTGCATTAAATCATACACTGGTGTTATTCCTTGCACTGCTTCAGGCTTCCATGGATATTGTTTTTTACAGGGAAAAAGGAAGATTTTGGCATCACTTCTACCGGTTCCACTGCTTTTATCAATCCCACATCATATCTACTTATTGTTTACTTCTTCAATAAAGAATGTGGATTATCTGCTATCTCTGGTGATTCTGTGTGGATGTGTCTACTTAATTGTGCCTTTACACCTGTTGTAGTAAGTAGTTATTTAAAGAATCTAGTGCTGTAGCTTCAAATGGTACATGTGAAGCAAATCTGCTGTATACTATACTAATTGATTGCTGTTAAAGATGGTGTAAAGCTCTTCAGGCAGGAAAAATCTACAAAGTGAGACCTAACACACATAAGGTCACGACCTAGTAAATTTATAGATGGATGGAAGGATGGAAGGATGAGAGGGGATATGGATTACAGGTAACATGTACACTACCAGTCAAAAGTTTGGACACACTTTCTCATTCAAATGAATAGGAAAAAGTGTGTCCAAACTTTTGACTGGTACTGTATAACATCGTCAGCCTTAAATGGGACTGTATATTTTTCCCTCTTGATATCACCAGTTGCACCAATTGCTGTCATAAATCTCCCACTCCCATCTTTGGTTTTAATGTCAGTTCCGTTTCCATTAAAATTGATTCTGTTACCACAACAGAATCAAACCAATTTTTGAATCAACCAAAAAAGAGATTGGTTGATTTTTAACCTTTAATGATAGCTTAGGCATCAGGTTGTATGCAACATGCTTGAACTTCATACTTGCAAAAGAGCAAAAGACAAGTGACATATGAGTACAAATGTGTGTGTTTGTGTCATGGTCTTCTCATGTGTTTGCTGTTTTGCCCTTGTTTCCGGCTCCACCAATAGTCAGTCGGAACCCCCGCTCCAAATTTGTTGACAAGGACAGTCTTTGGCCCAATGTCCATATGCACTACAATCACAACAAGCATCACTGTGTCCTTCTCCTCTACCTCTTCCTCATCCCGTACCTCATTGTTGTCCACTGCCTCCTTGCCATCCCTTATAAACATGAAGTTGAGGCATCAAAAGTTTAGCATTTGAATCTTCTCTTTTCTTGTTTTTTTCTTATTCCGCATCATCTTTTTTCAGCATGTGCATCATATTTCTCCACATTAGATAGTCGTGATGTCTCACATCTAAGAGATTTATTCAAGAGTTGCTATGATATTCAAGAGCATGTTAAAGAACATTGTGTTGGATATGTCTCCCATTGACTCATATGAATATTTCCGTTGGCATCAGGCTGCAGGCACAAATTCCCACTGTTGTCATTATGGACTTCACTCAGTTGAGTTAGATAGTGGGCCACAGACTCATCAGATGCTTGTTTACAAGCTTCAATCTTTCCCAAGTCCATTTTGCACTTGGGAATTTGCTAAACAGACTGGATATGAAACTCAACACTAGATCTATAGGACTTCCACTACTTCAGTTGTAATACAACTCTTCAGTCAGCAAGTGTCCTTCAACAAGACTTCTCTTTAAACTTATTTGGATTCCTCATAAGCATCTAATTTGGCTTGAATTATCTGATCAGTTGTTTAAGTAGTTTTCCATATTCTGCTCCTCCAACTTCTGACACTTGTGGGAGACTATGCACTACTTCTTTCATTTCTGACACTGTCCATGGCCTTTACACATGCTGTGCACCACCATAACCATCTGCAACTTCCACTTGTGGGATTTGAAATGTATTGCTGTGGGTGATTTGAGTCCTTTCCTCTTTTCCATTTAGAGATGAAGCTGGTCAATATCATTAATGATGTCTTGCATTTCCTGGATTATTTTGGACGTTTCATCCCTTTTCCAGAAGTGCTGGTCTATTGTGATGGGCTGGAGCATGCTGGTGTTGCCACTACCCATGAACGTGGTGTGTAGGAAGGTGGTGACTCAGTTGGAGAAACAGCAAATGAAGGTTGTGCTGGTGGTGATGAAGATGACAAAGTTGGCTCTGATGATGCTGGACTAGAGTGAACTGGAATTGGAGGAACTTGTACTCGGAAATAAATCTGCTGCCAATGCTCGTCACAGACGTCGAGGGCATGTTGGAACCTGGGCCAGCCTGAGTTTTTCTTTCACTCACTCATCGTATGCCTTCCACTGTACTGTAAAGAGTGTATACAGTATCTCATGCTGAGAGTGGTGCAGACCACTTTTGTACAGCAGCATTCTGAATCAACCGATTCAGACCGATACCAAGCCTTCGGTTGATTCAGAATGCTGCTGCATGAATATTAACAGTTAATAACAGCATGTTTTTAGGATGGCGCTGCACCAGAGGCAACCTGTTACGACAGCTCTTGCTCACTGAGTACACGATGTATTACATGTCAGTGAATTAATGGAAGTAAGCAAATAAAGACATGCTCAAAGTGAACTGTTTTTGCTCTTGCATCCAATTAGTTAAACTAAAAAAAACTACTAAAAAGAAGATTATTAAGGGGAAGCTCTTTATAGTTTTTATAAAGCAATACTCTGATGTAAGGCAAATCAAAGAGGTACTGACAGCCATTAAAACAAAACAATACGTTATTAAAAATGTATTTAAATAAAAAAATCTCTTAAATATTATTAATACCAACAACAATATATTAATAACATCATAAATTTGATTGACCTTTCTTGCAAGAGATGTTCTACTCAGTTTGGGACTCTCACCATGTCCTATTTTTTGAATCAGATAGATAGATAGACCATACCCAACTCTTTATACAGAGAGGACACAATGCTCCACTTTGTTTTTTTCACTAAGTCCACAACAGAGAGCAGACAGGAAGATAGGTGTAAGTAACTCGGTACTTTAAATGAAGTATAAAAAAAGTGACCTGCTCTATATGTAAAGTGCCTTGATGTAACTTGATTTGGCGCTATACAAATAAATCTGATTTGATTTGATTTGATTTAAAAAGGTGTTTGAAACAAGTGTAATCATTTTGATTAGGTTCTAGTTTATTCAACGTTTTTATTGCTTTTCATTTTTACAGAAGTCTTCTGGTTTTGTAGCACTGATAAAGACATTAGAAGCAGACAAGTAGCCAAACTGGTTACAGAAAAGATGAATGACAGACAGAAACACAAGCCTATGTTTTTATGTATTAAAAAAAAAAACACTATCACACTGGTCTTAATCATACGATTTGTGTGACTGGGCACTGCTCAGGTTGATCCAGGAACAGAGTCTGAAACATGTGGTTGTAGAAGGATGGGTGGTACAGGCAGGCCCGGGCGCAGTCTGGGCTGAAATTTACCTCCAGGATCTGAGGCTGCATAACACGTTTACCTGAGCCAGAGTTCACAAACACATTAGACACACATAATGGTAGAACAGAAAATGGCATGTCACGTGTTACTCTTATACCAAGGATGTTTGGTCACACACCAATACTAATTAAATATCACCATTCAGTTAAATTATACTATCATAACTAGATGAAATCCTGCATTGTACACTGATTAGCCCTAACATTATGACCACTGACAGGTGAAGTGGATAACATTGACTAACTGGTTACCATTGCACCTGTCAGTGGATGGGACATATCAAGCAGCAGGTGAACTTTTAGTCCTAAAGTTGTTGTCTTGAAGCAGGGAACATGGTAAATCTAAGGATGTGAACGAATTTGACAAAATCAAAATTGTGACTACTACACAACTGGGTCAGAGCATCTCCGAGCAGTATCTCTCAAAAGTGGTCTGAGGAAAAAAAGGTGAACTTGTCAAGGTGGCCAAAGTTCCTTGATAACCAAGGGCAGTAAAGGCGGGCATGTTGTCTGATTCGACATGGGAGCTACTGTAGCTAAGAGTTATGTAAAAGGCAATGCTAAAGGTAGTGGTAAAGGTAATAATTACCTTTAAATTTGCACTTCTAAAACTATAAGACTGATTTAAAGGCATGTAAAAGCTAAACCGGACCAGAATCCTCCCTCCCTTTTAAATTAAAATATTTCATATTGATTATTAATAGGTGAAGAAAATGCAAATGAAAAACTGGTAACCCTTGTGTGATATTTTTCCCCAAGACGGTACTCAAAACAATAGTGAGAGGATTTATTTGTTTTAGACCAACAAATGGCCCCTGAGAGGTAAGCTCCAGTGCATCCACACTACAGCAACACGACTGACTAACCTGAGGCACATGTACACACCACATTTACACACACACACACACGTCAATTGATAGAGAACAGGTGTAATGACCCCTACACAGATCAATAAATATCTGGAGTCAATAGAAGCCTCATAACTACTATGTTATATTTGGTTGAGGGGTTTAAATCCCAGTAGGCTCTTGGGAAGAGACTGGGGCAGGTTTTTGGTGATTACAGCATCGCTTGACAGTTGTATCTGCTTCAAGTCCAAAGAGAGAAGCCTCCTCTTTCTCTTATCAGTGCGTGTCCTGTGAGCTCAGGCATGGAAGTGCAACACCACCTTTTCTACACTCAAAAAAGTGGACTCTGTGAGTTGTTGGATGGAAAAAATTTATATATGTGAAATGTAATCAAAATTTCTGTGTTTGGTTTTAAAACGTAGTACACCTGATTAAGCGTAACTTAAAATGAAAACTTGTTAAAGCAAAAGAAGCCAGCTAAGTAAATACAACATAACACTGCTGAATGAATCGCACAATCTTCTCTGTACACATTAAGAGTGTCATAGATGGGCTTGCGTAGGTTGGGCATTGCGCACGCTCAGAAGCTGATTCCACGTATTCCATTTTGAAAGTTGGCAGGTGAATCGCATCAAGGTCTAAACCATCAGCATTATCAAAATACATAAATTTATCTGTCTAAGTAAGTATATAATTTTACGCATTATGTGATGTTGGAACAATAGTGAATGGTTTGATAGTGATATTACTGGTGCTGCTGTATTTATCTTGCGAAAATGTAGCATAAAGCATATGAGCTGTATGTTAGCTATCTAAGCTAGCCAGTTTAACACACATTCATTACACATATCTAAAAAGCGCAAAATAGATTAAACATACATTACAAAGTTTTTTGATAGCTAGATTCAAAAGCAGTGTCATTAGCTTGTAATTTAGCTGCAGGCCAACCGCTAATGGTAAGCTAGCTAGTGAGTGAGTTGGGCGATCAAGAGTGAGGGATGGTCAGGCTCCAATGGAGTCAGAACAGTCTCATAATGAATGAACCCTTGCAGGGCTTTTCACGAATGCACATGCTTTGTTTCGTAGTTGTATTTAGGAATTCACAAATGTAACTTTGAGGCACACTTGTTGAAATTGCTGAATGTGCATTTGCAAAATCTGTACCTTGAATTTTGAGACTGACCTGACGTCACAGGTCAACCAATGTCACCATTGGCAGATAAAGCTGTCAATCAAATGTATGTATTTGATTGACAGATTCATCAGCCAATCAGTTGTGTTTGTTTTCAGCCAATCATATGGCTTCTTACATTTCTCCACACTTAAACCAATCGCATGGAGAGACTTAATCAACCTCAACCTGTCAGTAACATTTATCTGACTATCCCCTCGTTGTAAATCAGTTGAAGCGTCCTGCTTAGCCAAGTTAAATGTTTGAATGAACATAAACTATGTGTTACATACCGCCTTTGCGAAACGTGTTGTTTATTGTTGCCATAACGACAACGGTGACGTTGGTTGACCTGAGACGTCAGGGCAGTCTCAAAATACAATGTACAGATTTCATAAATGCACATTCAGCAATTCGTATGCTGTGTTGGAGCAAGGTAACATCTAGAACATACAGGGCAGTAGCCCTCCAGGACCGGAGTTGGTGACCCCTGTCCTATATGCTAATGCCACCGAGCATACACTGCCACTGCCCCTCTCCCCGCTTGGTATGTCTGATTACAACCTGGTCTGCCTGACTCCTACTTATGTTCCTCTGTTGCAAAGGCAGCCTGATACCACAAAGTCAGTGAGGAGATGGACTTTTCAGGCTGAGGAAGCCCTGCAGGACTGTTTTGAGTCCACGGACTGGGGTGCACTATCAACGGCATGTCTGACTGCATCACAGAGTACATTAGGTTCTGTGACTTTTCCACCCTACCAACCCGGACTGTTCACTGCTACCCCAACAACAAACCATGCATCACCAGTGACCTGAACGCCCTGCTCAACAGGAAGAAGGATGCCTTCAGAAAGGGGGACAAGAAAGAGATGAGGAGAGGACAGTGCGATGTAAAGGAGTGGCTGAGGCAGTATAAAGATGCCTACAGGAGGAAGCTGGAGTCCAAGCTTCAGCAGGACAATGTGAGGGAGATTTAGAATGGTATGAACCACCCTCTGTGACCACCAGCCAGGTTAGGAAACAGCTGGAGAGACAGAAGCAGAGCAAGGCTGCAGGCCTGGATGGTCTCATTGAGCTGCTAGAGGTTAGCATGAGGCCCCACTATCTGCCAAGGGAATTCACACATGCTATTATCATAGCTGTGTATGTTCCCCCCTCTGCCAATGCTGATGTGGCCTGCTATGTCCTTCACTCTGTTACAAAAAGGCTGCAGACACAGCACCCTCAGGCCCTGCTCCTTATCTCTGGGGACTTTAATCATGCCTCTCCTTCCTACACACTGCCCACTTTCACCCAGTATGTGACATGCCACACCAGAGACAATAAAACATTGGACTTTTTTTATGCCAACACCAAGGAGGCATACAGCTCATCACCCCTCCTTCCCCTGGGAAGATCAGATCACAACCTGGTTTATCCTATGCCTGTGTACAAACCTCTTGTGCACAGACAACCAACTGTCACCCACACTGTGAAGTGTTCCAACGAAGCTGATGAGGTTCTGAAGGACTGCTTCGACACAACAGTTTGAGAGGAACTCTATGATCCTCATCGGTCCTGGATCCTGGACTACCTCACAAACCGTCCACAGTATATGAGGTTTGGGGACTGTGTGTCTCATACAGTTGTCTGCAGTACAGGGGCCCCGCAGGGAATGGTCCTGGCTCCGTTCCTCTTCACCTTCTACACTGCAGACTTCACACACAACACACCCAAAAGTCACCTGTGGAAGTTCTCTGATGATTCTGCCATTGTCGGTCTCATTACTGATGGGGATGACAGAGACTACAGTGCACTGACACAGGACTTTGTAGACTGGTGCCTGAGGAATCACCTCCAGATCAACGCAGGGAAAACCAAGGAGCTGGTGGTGGATTTCCGCAGGCGAAGACACACCCCTCCAACACCAGTGAACATCCAGGGAACAGACACTGAGATGGTGACATCTTACAAGTACCTAGGTGTTCACCTGAACAATAAACTGGACTGACAAACAACACTGCTCCACTTTATAAGAAGGGCCAGAGCAGAATCTACCTGCTCAGGAGACTGTGGTCTTTTGGAGTGCAGGGGGCACTCCTGCTGCCCCCTGCACTGCTGCTGCTGTTGATGATGATCCTGTTATATGATTTGGGTGAAAAATATAACTGGAGGTTGTGTTACTATGAGAGAAGCCTAATGTATTCTGCATCAGATCTGTTCTTACAAATAAAACCAGCCTAATTGAAGTGCTGACGTTTTCATCATCCAGTCACAAGAATTCTTTTTTCCAGTAACATAAAGACAGAACAGTGACAGGGAGCATCGTCAAACTAAAATATTGTGGTGTTTCTTACCATCAGCGACACAGGTATGTATGTCTCTTTGAGACTGAGCATTATTGACAAGAAGCAGCTGCACCTGGACAAGTTGACAGCAGTGATGGTTCTTAGTCAAAGGTACCCACATAATGGAATTCAGATGTTAAAAGATGTACCCCGAATAGGAGTTGGGATATGTATCGGGAATGTTTCTTTGTTCATTCATATTGCATGCTATTTGCGGGTGTGAGCTCGTTAACACATTAAAGTGCACTGAAGACTAGAGAACCTGCTCCTTAAAATGTCCAACACCAAGGAGTTAATTATTGACTTCAGGAAAAAGAAAACAGACATCAAATCACTTTTCATCTACAGGGACTACTTGGATAGGGTCACATAGTTTAAGTTTCTGGGAGTCAGCTTTGAGGAGGACTTGACCTGGGATGTAAACACAAAAGAACTGATCAAGAAGGCACAGCGGAGGCTCTATTTTCTGTGAGTCTAAAAAAAAGAACCTATGCCAGAAACTGCTGGTGTCCTTCTACTGTAGCTCCACAGAGAGCATCCTGACTTACTGCACCTGTTCTGATTTTTAGCAATGCATTCAAGAGGGTCATTGACTCCACTGAGAAAATAATTTGCTGCCCTCTCCCCACCCTGGAAGACCTGCATGGTTCCCACTGCCTCAATAGAGGTCATAACATCATGAAGGACACAACCCTTCCAGGCCATGCTCTGCTTGAACTGCTGCCGTCAGGCTGACGGTATCAGACAATTAAAACAAGGACTAAGACATAAAAACAGTTTCTACCCGACAGCTGTACAGGTTCTGAACACTGCAGAAATATCACATCAGTTCAACTTTCAGTTTTTAAAAGGGATCTATGCAAATGATCATTTTAGATATACTGTTTGTATTTATTTAAGAGAACTATATATTTTTATTTGTTATCTTTAGCAATGTTGTAGGGCTGTGTTTCAATTTCGTTGTATCTACAATAACAATTAAAAGGTATTCTATTCTATTCTATGATAAGTTCTGGTGTCATCCCCTCATTGAACATGAACCAAACTAGAAAAGAATCATTAAAACACCTTAAATAAGAGGATAGATGGTTGAATTGTTTTACACTGTGTGAACAGATAAAGTGGGTGAGTCACATCTAATTCATTGACTTTCTATTACCAATTTTTAGAAACCTGGAAGCTTATTGTCGATTGAATCTTGTTGTCCCCCCTTATTAAGACAAACGTCAAGAGCAACCAGAATTGAGACCACATGGTTTCTGATCAAGTGCTAACCATTTTCCACTGTGCTCCACTTCAGCATGACATCTACAGCATATATCGCCCGGGACGATGGATAGGAACAGATACCATATGGAGCAGGTCGAGACGAGGCAACCTGGAACAGCTCCCCAAATGCTTTCAACAACTTTGCCTGAAGGAAAAAAAGGAAAGGGGAGTAAGAGATGATAAACAATAAGAGGAAAAAAAGAGATATTCTCTTCATTGTCTGGAGGCTCTGGACAGAAGATGGGGAACACTAGAAAAGGAAAAACATATTTATTTACCTCCACCTCCTTCCATGGATGCTGTGGATACTGCTCCTCAAACATGGGGATGAACTCATCATAGTGAACCTATAGACAGGAAGCAGACATAACTGTCAATGGTGTCTGTATTTACATAGAACTCTTACTAACTTTATCTGTTAGATAACTGTTGATGAACAGGGACAGGTTGAGGAGGATGATGACACACAACAAAGGTGGCACCAGACACCTTGTCGCTGCTCAGGACATATATAAAGTTACACTCGTTATGTTGAGGCACAGACAGCTTACCTGTTTCAGCTGTACACCCTCTGCGTAGTTCATGACAGTGAAGTGCTTTTGGTAATCATCGAAATGGTTCAGGGAGAATGGCCTGGACAGAAACACAGTTAATGTCCTGACATTAAACTGACATATTAATCAACATATTCACTGATTTAGATTCTTGAGCTTTTACCCACACCCACTACAATGATGAGGCTAGCCTGATCCAAAAAAATGCTCTTTTCAACATTTTTGTGTTGTACCTGTTAGCAAAACGCAGCCAAAAGACATTGTAGGCATAGAGACGCAGAGGCTGCACAGAGCGCAGCATCAGCATGTAGCGAATGTCAAACTTAACCATCCCCACCTCCTCCCTGCAGAACAGCACAGGATCCTCCAGGTACTTACACACAACCTGGAAACAAAAACACAAAGCTGTAACAACAAACCTGCTACACTACTGCAGCAGGTTTGTTGAATCGTGTTTACTTACATAATAGACAAAAAGGATTCCTGTAAACCCTCTGTGAGATATGAGTGAATATACTGTTTAGGTTACTTCTGGTAAGGGCAGAATGCAGTGGGCATGCTGACAGCTGAAGAAATTATGAAATTAGTAACTATTAATAATATATTTACAATAATAATTATTATTCTAAGTAGCAGTAGTACCAGTGGCAGTATTAGTAGTAGTAGTAGCAGTAACAGTAATAGTTTTGCGAAACAAAACAGGAACAGTATTGGTGGAAGGAAAATCTGCAGTAGCAAAAATAGTAGTAAGGGCAGTCGTAGAAATGGAAATAACAATATTAGTACACTGTGTGCACAATTATTAGGCAAGAGAGTATTTTGATGACATCATATTTTTTATGCATATTTTCCAACTCCAATCTGTATAAACTTGAGTGCTTATTGGATATGAGCATATCAGGTGATGTGTGTTTGTGTAATGAGGGAAGGTAGGGCCTAAGGAGATCAACACCCAATATCAAGGTGTGCATAATTATTAGGCAGATTTCTCAGGCATAATGGGCCGAAAAAGAGATTTGACTGACTCTGAAAAGTCAAAAATTGTAAAAAATATTTCAGAGGGATGCAGCACGCTTGAAATTGCAAAGATATTCAGTCATGATCACAGAACTATCAAATGTTTTGTTGCAAAAAGTCAACAGGGTTGAAAGAAACGTGTTGAGAAAAAAAAGACGCAAATTAACTGCAAAAGATTTCCGAAAAATCAAGCGTGAAGCTACTAGGAACCCATTGTCCCCCAGTGCTTGCCTATTCCAGAACTGTAAGCTTCCTGAAATACCCAGAGGTACAAGGTGTTCAGTGCTCAAAGACATGCCCAAGGTAATAGTAGCAGTAGAAACAGCAGGAAAAGTGGTATTAGTAGCAGGGATAATAGTAATAAGAATAGTAGTAGTTATAGAAGTAGTATTCAAAAGGAACAGTAAGAATAGTTGTACACCGTAGTTTTCTCTGGACCCAGGCCCAATGTGACCAGTGACGACATATCAGAATCAGAACACTGTATTTATCCTTAAAAAGGCAATTTAGTTTCACATTAAACACAAACAGTCTATATCCACCATCAGTTACAATGACATCAGCAACTCAGGAGCAGACAGGCAGTATATGGACAAAGGAGGCCTATAGAACAAATGCAAGGTTTGCAAAATAAATATAATAAAATGGATAAATACATATATCAGTACAAGATACTAATAATCGTCCAAACTGCAAAAGTAAAAACAACATCCTACACAAGAACCACCAACACACAGTTACAAAGAGTTGGTGTTTAGCAGCCTAATGGCAGAGGGTGTGAAGGACACAGATCAGCGGTTTGTTTTTGTCAGGGGAGGTTTAAAGTGCCAGCCTGAAGACAATACAGTGAATTCACTGGACAGGACATGGTTGCGATGGCAAATTATGCCTTTTGCCTTCTGGTCCACATGTTGTTCCCAGATTGACCACAAGTGTCTCTGCTGGACTCCAATAAATCTGGAGCAGACTTTAACATATTATCTAAACTGTTCCTGTCCTTCAATGTTATCTTATTGTATCAGCATATAAAAGAAAAGGTTAAAAGATAATATACACTGCTCAAAAAAATAAAGGGAACACTAAAATAACACATCCTAGATCTGAATGAATGAAATATTCTTATTAAATACATTGTTCTTTACATAGTTGAATGTGCTGACAACAAAATCACACAAAAATTATCAATGGAAACCAAATTTATTAACCCATGGAGGTCTGGATTTGGAGTCACACTCAAAATTAAAGTGGAAAAATACACTACAGGCTGATCCAACTTTGATGTAATGTCCTTAAAACAAGTCAAAATGAGGTTCAGTAGTGTGTGTGGCCTCCACGTGCCCGTATGACCTCCCTACAACGCCTGGGCATGCTCCTGATGAGGTGGCGGATGGTCTCCTGAGGGATCTCCTCCCAGACCTGGACTAAAGCATCCGCCAACTCCTGGACAGTGTGGTGCAACGTGGCGTTGGTGGATGGAGCGAGACATGAGGTCCCAGATGTGCTCAGTTGGATTCAGGTCTGGGGAACGGGTGGGCCAGTCCATAGCATCAATGCCTTCGTCTTGCAGGAACTACTGACACACTCCAGCCACATGAGGTCTAGCATTGTCTTGCATTAGGAGGAACCCAGGACCAACCGCACCAGCATATGGTCTCACAATGGGTCTGAGGATCTCATCTCGGTACCTAATGGCAGTCAGGCTAACTCTGGCGAGCACATGGAGGGCTGTGCGGCCCCCCAAAGAAATGCCACCCCATACCATTACTGACCCACTGCCAAACCGGTCATGCTGGAGGATGTTGCAGGCAGCAGAACGTTCTCCACGGCGTCTCCAGACTCTGTCACGTCTTTCACATGGCTCAGTGTGAACCTGCTTTCATCTGTGAATAGCACAGGGTGCCAGTGGCGAATTTGCCAATCTTGGTGTTCTCTGACAAATGCCAAACGTCCTGCACGGTGTTGGGCTGTAAGCACAACCCCCACCTATGGACGTCAGGCCCTCATACCACCCTCATGGAGTCTGTTTCTGACCGTTTGAGCAGACACATGCACATTTGTGGCCTGCTGGAGGTCATTTTGCAGGGCTCTGGCAGTGCTCCTCCTCTTCCTCCTTGCACAAAGGCAGAGGTAGCGGTCCTGCTGCTGGGTCGTTGCCCTCCTACGGCCTCCTCCACGTCTCCTGGTAGCGCCTCCATGCTCTGGACACTACGCTGACAGACACAGCAAACCTTCTTGCCACAGCTTGCATTGATATGCCATCCTGGATGAGCTGCACTACCTCAGCCACTTGTGTGGGTTGTAGACTCCATCTCATGCTACCACTAGAGTGAAAGCACCGCCAGCATTCAAAAGTGACCAAAACATCAGCCAGAAACCATAGGAACTGAGAAGTGGTCTGTGGTCACCACCTGCAGAACCACTCCTTTATGGGGGTGTCTTGCTAATTGCCTATAATTTCCACCTGTTGTCTATTCCATTTGCACAACAGCATGTGAAATTGATTGTCAATCAGTGTTGCTTCCTAAATGGACAGTTTGATTTCACAGAAGTGAGACTGACTTGGAGTTACATTGTGTTGTTTAAGTGTTCCCTTTATTTTTTTGAGCAGTGTATATAGCCACATGTCCTCATTCCAGTCGAGGTGGTGGCCAGAAAACAATGTAGGCTACATAGATAACTGGAAGACTACCTGGGGGAGACCTGGGGCCGTGTTTATAAAACTGTGCATAGGATCTTTACTAAAAGTGTACATACGCCCAAAAGCCATGGGTCAGGGTTTGCTTAGGGGTGCGCGCATTCTCCCATCAAGTCTGTTTTTTTATAAATCACAACCTTTGTGTGGAAAGTGATGTACGCCAGTTTCAGGCCCCGTGTTGTGCGTACGCCACATTTATAAATGAGGCCCCTGGTCTGATTAGGAGAGATGGTATCCATCCAACCATGCAGAGTGCCACTCTCATATCTAGGAATCTGACCACATTTACTAGAAAGTTAAAACCAAGACATTCTCAAGTCCACACCAGGGGGCAGAGCTGCAGTTTAACACTCTTCTCTGCACCTCAGTCAGAGTGGTTGCCTGCCCAGAATAGAATAGAAACTGTGTTTGTCCCCCAACCACCTTAATTTAGTAAATCCATTAAAGCAAGAGTAAACAGAAGAGGCAAAAACAATAACTTAATAGAAATTAAAACTACCACAAATTTGGATGCAAATGTTAAAAAAATTAAATGTATTGACAATTAAGTCACTATCATCCAAATCCCTGTTAGTTAATGATCTGGTGCCTCATTTATAAATGTGGCGTATGCACAAAACGGGGCGAACGTCACTTTCCACGCAAAGGTTGTGATCTATAAAAAACAGACCTGATGCGAGAATGTACGTACCCCTAAGCAACCAGACGAGCACAATGATCCTAAATATAAATTCAAAGCAACCTAAGAAGCTTCACACGTAGAAAAGTTGGAATGACTACATAAATTCATCATGACTCTGACCCATGGCTTTTGGGCGTACGTAGACTTTTAGTAACGATCCTACGCACAGTTTTATAAATTAGGCTGATCACTGATCATCTGAGTGATTTATTTGGCATCACTGAAAACCTGGATGCAGCAGGATCAGTATTCTCTCATTCATCTTCTACCACTGATCCGTTTCCGGGTCGCAGGGGCACCCCCCTGGAGTCAATACAGGCAGGTCACCAGTCCATTTCAGGGCCAAAACATAGAGACCGACAAAGACGAACAACCACTCACACTCATATCTATGGGCAAATTAATGTAGAGGCACCAATTAACCTAAAAATATCTTTGGACGGTGGGAGGAAACCGGAGTACCCAGAGGAAACCCATCCGAGCACAGGGAGATAATGTAAACTCCGCACAAAAAGGCCCCAGTCCAGGGAACTGAATCCCAACCGTCTTGTTGTGAGCCAACTATGCTAACCACTATGCCGCCTGCTGTCCCAGGATAAGTATGTTAGTCTAAAATGAATCTACACCCCCCACTCATGTTAAGTTTCACATTCCTCATACCATAGGTCAAGGAGAAGGGGTGGCTGTGATATTTCATTCCAGCTTATTAATCAATCCTAGACAAAAATCTGGTTATAGATGAAAGCCTTATCCTCAGTCTCTCCCATTCAAACTTGAAAATTAAAAAACCATTTCTGCTAGTTACAACATATTGTCAACTTAGTCCTTACTCAAGAGTTCTCTTCAGTTTTTTATCACAGCTAATACTTAGTACAGATAAAATTATTATAATGGGTTCAATATTCATGTAGATTTTGTAAGTGACAGCCTTAGTTCTACATTTAAGTCATTACTGGACTCATTTGGCTTTTCCCAGCATGTGAATAAACCCATACACTGTTTAAATCACAACCTTGATCTTGTTTTAACATACAGCATTCAAATTGACCAATTAATAATATTTCCCTACAAACCTCTTCTTTCTGACCATTACTTAATAACATTTGAGTTTACAATAAATAGCTGCCACCATCTAGGAATAAATTCAGTTATAGCAGATGTCAACGTGAAAATGCCCTGGCCAAAACTTCAGTTCAAAAATTGAGTCATCATTTGCCAAATTGCCATGTCTTAATACGATAGAGGACTTCTCCCCTACACAGATTGATGACCTTGTCAATAGCACTGTTACGCCCCTAGTAAATAAGCTGTGTTGTTAAGGAAAATCTGTTCCGTATTATTGTCTGTTGTCATAAGCCAATGCTTACAGTTGCATGCTAATTATAACGCTAAATTGTCATAGCGCTGTGACTCTGTTGCGCTCGGTATTTGATTGCTAACATGCTATCATAACCCTATTGTTTATTGCTCTGAAAGAAACTTTAGTAATGCTGATGTCTGCTGTATCATTTCTGTTTCACAAAGATTCCAAGTAAAACCTATGGAAATGACAACCTGTTTCATGGTGTTCTTGGAAACGTTTGGCTGCTTGAAATGTAGGCCAAGACAAGCACTATAACATGACAAGAACAATTCCAGGTTTCTCCTCAGTACTGTAGCCAGGCTGGCAGAGATTCATAGCTGAGTTGAACCACTGTTTTTTTAGTTCTTAGCAGCAATGATTTTATGAGCTCTTTTACTAATAAAATTTTAACAATCAGAGCCAGAATTCACCAGCTCTTACTTACAATTGGCAGTAGTCCACATTCAAATGCACAGCTTCTCAATCAAATGTGACACTTGCTTTGTATTTTGAATCTTTTTCAGCTTTAAATCTTTCTGAGCTAGTTTCTATAGTTTCATCATCTAAACCATCAACTTGACAATAGACCCAATTCCTACAAGGCTATTTAAAAATGTTTTACCACTCACTAACATGTACACTCTGGATCTGATTAATGTGAGTTTATTTCTTGGTTATGTACCAGCCTTTCAAGATTTCCGTTATTAAACTTTTCCTCAAAAAAAACGTAATGTTGATACAGATGTTTTGGCTAATTAAAAACCAATATCTAACCTCCCTTTCATCTCTAAAATAGTTTTAAAAAAGTATCTTAAATAATTTGTTGCACACCAATTATGTGCAAATAGGGCTGCACAGTCAATCGAATTTTAATCATGATCACGATTTTGGCTTCCCACGTTCAAATTCGCGTGATCGAGCAATATTTAAAATGCGTCATTCTGTCCATAGAACACTCTGTATCATAGGTTTTTTTCCCCAAAGCCAATCTAGCGCTCCTCAAAGTGATAGAGAAAATGCTCCCTCTTTAAGCCTCCGGCGCTCCATAAACCACTGTCTGATGACGTGCCTCCATGAGCCAATCAGAGTTGCACCATGCAGTTTCCAGCTGTATTACTAGTCAACAGTCACTGAGGACAGAGTAGCAGTGAACGTGGGGAAAGCTCCACAGTAGATAGCAGTCGCTGGTCAGAAGGCGATAAACTATCTTAACAAAAGAAAACAAAAAATATTTAACGTAGCAGAGGGCGAGGCCGAGGGGCTTGTCCCGAGAATCAGATCATCATCCATTGTGTGGAAGCATTTTAGGTTCAAGGCAAGTGACACAAAACAATAACAGGTCATATGCAGTTTTCTTTGTTTTATTTATTTTTATTTATTCTTTAAGGAGAAGCACTGAATTTTGGAGAATAAGAAGACCTATTTTATTTTAATGTACATATTGGTACGTTCAGCAGGAATGTAGCACCATATGGATGTGAAAGCAGTTATAACGAGCTTACAGTAAAATTTGTTTTGGTTAAAATTTAACAAATAATTGTGATAGTTAATTGTGATCTCAATATTGATGAAAATAATCGTGATTATCATTTTGGCCATAATCGTGCAGCCCTATATGCAAATCTTGTGAAATATTTCCGACTCTTAAAATGTAGTAATTGTTATCTACTATCTGAATTTGCTCATTATTATGGTAGCCCTTGCATGGAACATGTGTTCATCTGGGAGTGCACTCTGTACTTTTTCATGGCCTTGAACACATGAAGCTAAAGATATTTCAGATATTAACCCTGTTTGTACTTCTTATATATAATTACTGATTGCTATGACTACTTCGCTGCATCAGGCAACAGCAGCACGGATGAGCAGAAGCTTTCAACCTCCAAACCTCTTTAAGCTATTCTGAGTTACGAGGGACAGTTGTTTCCATCCAGCGACAGAACATGCTCCTATCCAGTGTACTAAAAATTGATTGACAGATCATGTCAGAGTATTTTAAATTCTAAATTCTAAAGTTGGCAACATGTTTCTGATTTGAGGGGAAATGATTAAGGGATTAATTATGGTGTGACAAAAAAAATGTTGAGTAAGAGACAATTGGGACAATTGAAAGAAACGCTTGTGAACGAAAAAGAAAAGCTGATGAAGGGAGGGCGTGAAAACTAAGGATATCCCACAGTGTAAAATGATTCTAAGATTTTGCAAATGTGATTCAATGAAGCAGAAGTACAAGCAAACAAGGTAGCTGCTAAACATTTGCCAAAAGAAATGCCAGGATCCCCTAAAAAGGATAAAATAGAAAATATAAGCACTGCACAGAAAGACAGATAAGAAACCACACCCACAACTGGACACTAGTTACTTGTATCTTCTAATGAGTCATAACGCATGATGAGTCATTAGAAGGTGGATCCAGGCACTGAGATTTTGTCTGTCCCTCTTTGATTTCCCCCACCTTCCTCTCCTTTCCCCCAATCTTAATGCACCACACCATATCCAGGGTCACTTATTCACAGTGCAGGGCAATGCTTTCTTGATAGGGATTGAGGAAGCAGAGGAAAATCATGAATCATTATCATTAATATTAATTTTACCTTTGGTGTACTCTCTCTCTGCCTGATTATGTATTCAAGGTTGTTAGTGATATGTGTGTCCAGTCCACGGGCCAAGTTCCAGGGTTTACAGATCCAGTGGTTGTCCTTCCCACTGCAATACACACATCTGTCATGTGACCAGCCCACATCTCATATTATAGTACTGTACACCATCACATTCAGGTATTAGGAAAAGAAACAAAAAAAAAGTTCCAACCATTGTTGCCTCAGCTGATAGTGTTTGATGAACTGGGGCAGCTCTGTCTGGAGGTTAAAGGTGTCGGGTAGCCAATCAGGTGTGGTGCCACTTCTTAATCTGCGGGCTACACCAGCCAGGCAGTCCTTCACTGTGACAATGCTCTCACAGGGAAACTGGTTCAGCATCACGTGAGGTCGCTCCTCACTCAGTTTCCTGTCAGAGAGATGGTCCTTTAATTAACGTTGCAGACAAAAACTCATGATAAGAAAAAAAGTCATTTCCTACATTATGTACACTATATCTGTTTTTACGAGAACTGGCTGATTTAAAAAAACCCAAAATTTGTCAGTTTAAATGGTACATTAAAATGTAATTGGAAATGTCAGATTTTAACTTTAAAACTGTGGGGTTCACTGCCTGTACAACTGGGGATGACATGATTGCCATATTACACCAGCTCTGCAAAGCCACAAATCTGAACGGTAGAAGTTGCACTTGAACCCTGGACTTCATGCCGTGCAGTCTAAAAGGTGAACTGTTCAAACCCCTTTATGTGATTTAACAGTAATCACTGTCTGCACTCACTGTGTGTAATGGTGTTTGTTCTTCAATGCACAAAGAGCTTGTCAGTGTACTGCTCACAGATAGACTCCCCTAGTCCACTCAAACTATGGTTGGTTTGGTTTCAAATTACAAATACAATCATTCACATCACTTTGAAAACATATAAATGGACAAGACTGTCAGACCTCACGTGGACTTTATGATTGGACTTTTGAGATCTGATTAAATAATGGCACATCTGGACTTTCGTCTTTTAGATTTTTTGTCTATTTTGTCCTGGTAATTAGTCTAACACCCTTAATTAGTAACACCCTTTTGTAGTCAACTGTCTGCTGGACACCCATGTTATGAATAATTAGACTCACCCGTGGTTGATTCTTGTTAAATTAGACATTTGCAGTCTAAAATTTAGCTTTGCTCCAGAGAATTTCAGTGGGGTGGACTCATTTTTGCATCACCCTAATTTGAGTAAAACTGAAAATTTTGTTTTCTAAATTATATTAACCTTACTTTCATGTTACCAGTTAAACAGATGTTATATAGAACTTATTCTTGTCAACATTTTGGAAATTGTTTTTGTGTTCATTGAGATATTGTTTAAAATGTAACTTTTCGAAGGGGGTGTACTCATTTACGCTGAGCACTGTATGTGTGCTGGTTAGTCTCTGACCTGTAGTCTTTGATGTGGTCATAGGCCCAGATTATGTCAGCTTCCTCCTCTACCTCAGTCAGTTGGAACTGAGGGTGAGTAAGGTTGTTTGTTACTTGTGACATTTGAGAGTAAACCCTAGAAACAAGGCACAGAAATCAACAAGACAACAGTCACAACAGGAAAGAACAACAGAGTAAAACATTAATGTGGGTTATTCTTTTTCACAATAATTGTAGTAATAATTGTTGAATATCTCAGTAGATAACAAAAATGCAGCTGTGGTCACTCCCTCTGGAAGGATTTGGATGCCTGCTGCATTTTCTAAAAGAGAAGCAAGGATCCAAAATTAAGCTTCAGTTTTGGAATTAGCTATTGAACTACAATTTTATCTTTCTCCTGCAGTGTTAGAACTGAAGCAACTCCCTGCTCTCTCCGGCTTGGACCCCTGATAAGAACAAACTAACTGCCAATGTAGCTCTCCCCGTAAGATCTCTATAGGGAGGAGTCGATTAGCTCAACTCGGGTGCGTTGACTAATGAAGCTGTCTTTATGCCTGCAGCTGTGGCTGGACTGGAGAACACATGGACTGAGCGGCGGACGCTAAGGACCAAGCAGTTTTCTTGCCAGTATTTTGTGTTTAATAAAAGGTCCCACCGAGCTCTGCCATTCTGTGGTCTTTGCTGAGGAGAATCCCAGTGGCAGTGAACATGCTACAATGGAATGTTCTCAGAAGGGGGAGACTTATCCTTAGACTACATAAACTGATGGATCTGCACTCAGCTCTCACAACTCTATCTTGTTGGGTGTGTGTTTGAGAGAGAGAGAGAGAGAGTGTGAGAGAGACAGAAGAGGGGAAGAGTGTGTTCCTGCCTCAGTGTTTTCACAGTGACTTTTTCTCACGCTGCTGAAGAGTCGAATCTTACTTGAAGATTTTGTCCTGAGGCACAGCAAAGGTTTGGATCGCCACAGGGAGCTTCTCCTTGTTTTCCTGTGCAATAACCTGCAGCACCACAATGATGTTTCATTCACTGGTTCACTTTATTAAAAACAAGTTGTGCTCTGATCCCTATACCGTTTTGATGTTACTCATACATACTTGCAAAATTAAGTCAAAAGCTAACTTTGCAAACATCAATGTTTACAACACATTCAGAACTGTTTTGAAATTTTCAAATAACTGTGTGGGTGGGTTTCTTTTTGTATTAGTAGTTGCATGTTTTAGAGTTTTTTTACAGATAAAACGTGTATCATTAGTTGAGATTTGTTCTTCTAGTTTGGTGGTGTAGTTGCATTTGGCTCTTCTTTTTGCAGATCTCAGTTTGTTTGGCAGCAATATTGTTCTTTGTTTCCAGACAGATGTGCTAAATTTTTCTCCTTCCTTAATTTTTTAACGTCCTTGTTAAACCACAGTTTATTATTTTTGAAGTGTTTCACTATTTTGAGTGAAAAGCATAGGTCCGCGCCAGATATGGGGACTCTTGTGTCACACTTAAGTCGCACACTTCAGAGACTTCAGACTTGACTTGGACTCATACTGAAAAGACTTCAGACTCAGACTCCGACTCGTGAACAATCATTACATTTTCTTTTTCTAGCGTATTAACATTGAGGAAACATTGAAACGTCTGATGAGCTTAATGTCACTACCTCCTTTTTGTCACGGTAATAACCATATTAGGCATCGGGTGCACGCCTCACGCACTCGTACCTCAGATGACGGTAACTATGGCGACCGGCACACCTGCAGCTGCTTCTGTAACGTTACCCTTTGTAATTACGTTTGGTTATAAAAACTTTAAAAAAGATGGTATCAACAAAAGAAGCGCAGACTGCAAAGTCTGTGGTACCAAAATTAAGGCCGCTGGATCAACTACTTCAAATTTTATCAGCACCTGAAAACGCACCCGGATCAGTAACTTCCGTTAAGTCACATTAGCGAATATGGACGGTTAGCAATATGCTAACATGTTTAGCTTAGCATCAGCTATGTATACATAAAGGAGTGATAATAATACAGTAAATGCTTTGAATTTCTTAGATATAGCTGTACAGTATTCTTAACAGACCGGATAGCAGTAGATGATAGAACGCTCGTTACAACCAGAAGAGACATGATACTTTCATTTTTTAGAGACTTGAGACTTGACAGATCCTCCCTGCAACCTAACCCTCCACCTTCTCCTTCAAATATGGTTTCTCCTAGTTTTGAAAAAACAAAATCACTAATGGACAAATTACATACTGCAGCCTTCAAAATGGCAGCTCACAAACTGATGGGTGACTTCACAGTTGGTTGTCCTGGAGTCCAACAGATTTTTCTCTGGATTGGAGAAACTGTCTGATGGTCTTCTTAAAACCTGAAAATATGATGCCTGCACCTCAGATCGTCTCTGGGGAGGAGCCATAACATATAGCAAAAAAGAGACAAGTAGGGAAAAGATGCTGCACATCTGTACACACTGTTCAGCTGGATGGTCTCGAATGAGCCCATCACTGCTGAGTTGTCATGACCCATTACAGGTTGTAACTTAGAGACACTAATGGTCCAAGCTGGTTAACTGGTCTGAGGCTACGTGAACAGAACAGAGGTAACAAGTTAACTCTATGAGGTTGTTTTTGGGGTATTTTGGGGTATGTTGACTTGAACCCAGGATGCTGTGGTTAGGCCTGAGCCTGATGGTAGGCTAAAGGCGAGCTACTGTTTTTTGAGAATGTTTTTGAGTAGTAGCGTGAGCGATAAAATGGCCTGTCAGAGAAGAGGAAGTAACATGCAAGAAAGCGGAGATACCAATGGGCAGGAAACCACCTTCAACTGTGTTTTATCAGTTTTTATCACTGGGGACTGGGCCAGTTTGACTCTACCAGTGTCTAATAACTTTCTTCCACCAAAATCTGTGGGTGTAACAGGGTCTTTTATATTTGGGCAAGAGCTGACCGATCCCTTTTCCACTGCTGACAAGCTTGCCTTTAGGCTCAGACTGTGGACACACACAACTGCTAAACTAAGCAGTCGAATATTCCTAAATGTTTATGTCTTTGAGCTGATGCTTCACACAGGTGAGGTGCTGTGTGTCCCCTCACCTCATAGTATGAGTCTGGAGGTTCAAGGGTGGCACTACTGACCCCTTCTAGATCAGCAGGTATCCATGGTAATAGACGGCACTTCCTCACCAGGGGGTTTTTTTCTCCATATGTATAATCACGGGTTGCTTCATCTGTGGAGATAATAATTAGACATGAAGCAGTGTTGTCTCCACCGACTCATTTTCCTCAGTGTGTAAATGGTGGTGAATCTATATTTTCCCCAGAGCCCAGTCTTTTTGTGTTGATGTCCCGTTACCTCCTTCTTGCAGGTCCTGCAGAGGCCAAAGTACAGTGTAAGCAAGCTGGCCGGATAGGTAGAAAAAGGGAGCCATGCTACATGTGGGCTGGTCAGAGTGCTGCACCTGGGAGCCAAACTCATCCATGATGTACCACACGGGGACCTTCTCCTCTGCTGACTGAAACATACACAATTTAAGAGAAGTCTCTATTTTTAGACTTCATAGACTTCATCACTCTCCTCAAACTCCTGAAACTGTTAGACTTTCCCATTCCCAGATGAGATCTGCGGGAATATTTCCTCTCCTGGTAACCAACTTCGCCTCAGAGTATGCAGCCGGATCTGCCGGACAGAGTCACTCATCCTCCAATTCCACTGTGTTCCAGCCAAGAGTCTCAAGACCGGCAAAAGTAGGAAAAGTCTTTCCCTGCTTATGACTGGGTCATGGGTGAAATAAATCTTTAGCCTCATTTTGATTGCTCATAATAGACAACACTCATTTAAATAGCTCTGTCATATTTAATTGCAACATTACCAATCATAAAATTTGGCATTCACATCACCTGTTGAATTATATTGTTAATTAGTCATATTCACAGTATCATGTACTCTGTCAACACATTTCATCTTGTTAGTTATCAATAAACTGTCACATATATTGCGTCGCCCATGTTATACGTGCTGAATATAACTCGGCAGTAAGATAAACACCTTACGTTTGTCATAACTCTGGAGACAGTGATCCGTTTGTCCACAGGTTTATTGACTAAAAAAGGGTGAAACTGAGCATAGACAAAGAAAGAAACATACTTCAAAAATATACTTCTTGTACAATACATATTTTTAAATACTTTGTAATACACTGTAAAGGTACTCTTATCAGAAATCAAATTACTCCTTTTTTAACTTTCTAACTCACTCATGCTTACACGTGAATTGCTTATTTATTGCTTTAATCTATCAATAAAGTAACTCGTTGAGTTTTAATGTGTTGTCACTCATACTATCTTACTGTACTATAAACATAGCATACAACCCCGATTCCAATGAAGTTGGGACGTTGTGTAAAATGTAAGTAAGAACAGAATACAATGATTTCCAAATCCTTTTCAACCTATATTCAATTGAATACACTACAAAGACAAGATATTTAATGTTCAAACTGATAAACGTTATTGTTTTTTTGCAAATATTCTCTCATTTTGAATTTGATGCCCGCAACACGTTCCAAAAAAGCTGGGACAGGGGCAACAAAAGACTGGGAAAGTTGAGGAATGCTTAAAAAACACCTGTCTGGAACTTTCCACAGGTGAACAGGTTAATTGTAAACAGGTGAGTGTCAAGATTGGGTATAAAATGAGCATCCCCGAAAGGCTCAGTTGCTCACAAGCAAGGATGGGGCAAGTTTCACCACTTTGTGAACTACATTAGCAAATAGTCCAACAGTTTAAGAACAATGTTTCTCAACATACAACTGCAAGGAATTTAGGGATTTCATCATCCACGACCCATAATATCATCAAATGATTCAGAGAATCTGGAGAAATCCAACTTGAAAACCAACATTGAATGCCTGAGCTCATCTGAGATGGACTTACGCAAAGTGGAAGTGTGCTGTGGTCTGACGAGTCCACATTTCAAATTGTTTTTGGAAATTATGGACATCATGTCCTCTGGGCCAAACAGGAAGAGGACCATCTGGATTGTTATCAGCGCAAAGCTCAAGTGCCAGCATCTGTGATGGTACGGGGGTGTGTTAGTGCCCATGGCATGGGTACAGTTGCACATCTGTGAAGGCACCATTAATGCTGAAAGGTACATACAGGTTTTGGAGCAACATATGCTGCCATCCGAGCAACTTCTTTTTCAGGGATGTCCCTGCTTATTTCAGCAAGACAACGCCAAGCCACA
Source organism: Remorina albescens (assembly GCA_034769265.1). Lineage (NCBI taxonomy): Eukaryota > Metazoa > Chordata > Actinopteri > Carangiformes > Echeneidae > Remorina > Remorina albescens. The sequence continues at coordinate 16,750,816 of CM068484.1, read as the reverse complement.
TTCTGCACGTGTTACAACAGCGTGGCTTCGTATTGAAAGAGTGAGGGTACTAGACTGGCCTGCCTGCAGTCCAGACCCGTCTCCCATTGAAAATGTGTGGCACATTATGAAGCTCAAAATACGACAACGGAGACCCCGGACTGTTGAGCAACTGAAGTTGTACATCAAGCAAGAATGGGAAAGAATTCCACCTACAAAGCTTCAACAATTAGTGTCCTCAGTTCCCAAACGCTTACTGAGTGTTGCGAAAAGGAAAGGTGATGTACACAGTGGTAAACATGACCCTGTCCCAGCTTTTTTGGAACGTGTTACAGGCATCAAATTCAAAATGAGTGAATATTTGCAAAAAAATAAACATTAAATATTTTGTGTTTGTAGTGTATTCAATTGAATATAGGTTGAAAAGGATTTGCAAATCATTGTATTGTTTTTATTTACGTTTTACACAACGTCCAAACTTCATTGGAATTGGGGTTGTAGATTGTAAATGAAATCTGTGAATTAGCTACATAGCCATTTTACGTACAAAATATCCACAGAAATTATATTATGTTCAAAACACAAAACAATTTAATTTAAAACAACAAATAATGCACTATAATTGAACAAAAGAACATATGATAACATTACATACCGACGATGCTTCGTATGGCATGCAATGTAGGCAGATGTCTGCAGATAGAAACAAGCAGCTGAACTAGCTTATTACTGCCATGTGCTTTTACTTCCGAATTAACCTGTGACAACATGTAATGTCTTGTCATTCACTTCCTGTGTCTCCTAAAGGGAATACAGCCAAACAAATAAAACGAATTCATTCACAAAAACCAACTAACTAAACTACAATAACATAACACTATCCACCTGGCCCGATTAAACCACCACTAAAAACAGTCCATAGAAGTTATTATGGCTTCTTCTCAGGAGCTAGGAGCAAGACTGTCTCAGTAACAGGCCGCATAAATACTTTAGTCCCCTCTTTCCTGGAAATTTTGATCTCCACTTTGCGTACTCTGCCGTATTTGCTGGGGAAGACTTGAGTAATCAGTCCCAAAGGCCATTCGTTTCTTTTTATTTTGTCATCCTTGAGAAGCCCTAGTTGGGCGTGAGGACACAGTCCATGGGCCAAAAACATCCAGGCCAACATTTGTGAACAGAGGTTCAGTTGAAAGGCAATCTGCTGGTAGATCAGCCATATCAGGGTGTTTCAGGAACGCTGGTCCGCAAAGCCGACTGGTGCCTGAGAGATGAGCAGCAGTGACAGATCTTTAGGCAATGTCTGCAGGGTTTACATCTGTCGGTACATACTGCCATTGTTCATGATTGGAGAAGCTCCTTATATGCAGGACTCGATTACTGACGTAAACATAAAAGCGTCTGGCATCATTACTGATGTAGCCTAATACTACTTTACTGTCACTGTAAAAGACAGTGTCATCCAACCTCATGTCGATCTCCGAAGAGATGAGCTTGGCAAACTCCACCGCCAACACTACAGCACAAAGCTCTAGTCTCGGGACTGTATGTTCAGGGAGGGGAGTGAGCTTAGTCTTGCCCATGACAAAACCCACGTGGATGGCTCTGTTGCTGTCTGTTATCTTTCTGAGGTACGCGATGGCCGCACCTGCCCTCGTCAACGTGTCGCGAAATACAATTAGCTCTCTATGTGATGCCTCTATGGGAGAGATTTCTGTATACGGTTTTGGAATCTGGAGACTACCTAAATCTTTCAATGAAGATCACCATTTGATCCTCTTTCATCTCTTGAGGGAAGGGTGAATCCAAGTCACCGTTGTCCTGTGTAAGCTCTCGTAGGATTTCCTTTCCTTGTATGGTGACTGACGAATCCCAGAGGATCATAGATGCTATTCACAGCCAACAGGACGCCTTGACGAGTGAAGGGCTTCTCCTCATCAGAAACCTTAAAGGTAAAGGTGTCTGACATAAGGTCCCAGTTCAGACCCAGACTACGCTGCATGGGAAGTGCATCAGAGCCGAAATCCAGGTCTTTGAAGTCATTGGCATGGTCCTGAGATGGAAAGGCTTCCATGACTTCTCTTTTGTTTGAGGCAATTCTGTGTAGACGCAAGTTGGAGTCCGACAGCACGTCTTGCGTCCTCTTGAGCAGGTCCACCGTGGTTTCAACTGTAGGTCGAGACTTCACACCATCGTCCATGTAAAAGTCATGGTTTTTCAAACTGCTTGACATCGGGCTCTGCATCTCATACAGACTTCCTTAGCACTAAAACCGCCAACGGGTCAAATTTACCCGCAGGCATCTTTTAATTGTATGTAACTTTTTTTCCATGAAATACTCAAACTCCCCAGTCTTTGACTTTTCCTAAAAGTGTGTAAGGTAGCACCCCATTATCATTAAAAATTTTCAAAATAAAGCCAGATTTAAAAAAATTGACCATTTATACCTATAAGCACCAGCAGGTAAAATTTACCCGCATAGATAATACAGTCATTTTCGCGCTATTCATTTCATGCTTAAACACTGTTGCAGTGTTCTACAATGTATTGGATCCTTCTGTGATCAATGCCTGGAGGCTGTACCGGAGCTGCACGGGTGACAACATCCCCAGAAGGAACTTTTTTTACATACATACATACATACATACATATACACACACACACACACACACACACACACACATACATACACACACATACATACACACATACACACACGGACACACACACGGACACAAACACGGACACACACACACACGGACACACGGACACACACACGGACACACGGACACACGGACACACACACGGACACACGGACAACTCCTCGCTCCCCCTTCATGACACTGTGGGTGAACTAAACAGCTCCTTCTGCATCAGACTGTTGCACTCTAGGTGCAAGAGTCTGACCACAGATCATCAGGGTTTTCTATAACTTATCAATCAAACAATTGAAACAGGATTGGGAAACAGGGAAAGCCGTAATATGGTGGTTAAACTGGAACAAACATGAGACTAAAGGCCTTGAGACAGTGACTGAATCATGCACCCAAACAAAAAAGAATAAGCAAGTACACTCAGTTACTGTCCTGCTGTGTTTCTCAGATGTAGAAATCCCTTGTGTCCAGTCTTCACAGCTGCTGATATTAGACTGACTAATAAATTTTTCTCTTTCAAAACCATTGCCCCATATAGCCTGTCAACCTGGATTAAGCAGGGGGTGGGTGGGATACAAGGGCAAATGTCTCCATCACAAAGTCAAAGTAGATGAGCTTTAAACCAGTTTTCATGTTGGATCAGTACTCCTGAACTTACCCCCTGAGAGAGGTGGTAAGTCTGGTTGTATTTCCACATGCGCTCCATCACCAACTCCACTGTGTCTGGATCAGGGACCTCGCCATGGAAGTCTACCTGCATGAGAGTGGCCATTCTGGGCAGCAATCCTGGGATTTGCTCCAGCTGCTGACGGGCATGATCCACACGGTAGGTCCAAGCATGATCCACCAGGAAAACACTGCAGGAAGACAGAGGCAATAAGAGAAGTTTGTCATTCGTCTTTTAACTGCATGCATTTACATCCTTAACATGCTCACTGGATCATTACTCCCTGCTCCCTCTGCTTTCATCAATCTTTATAGTTAACCATACAATGTACAGCATATTTATAAGATAAAACATTGTGTTGGAAAATGATTTGCACTCAATCCCACCTCATGAAGTAAGTAAATCAGCCCCATCAACTGGGTGCTCCATCACTGACACGTATCAGCAAGCTTGGCCCAGCAACCAGATATGATGTGTAAGTGCATTGCAGGAAGCATCAACCCAATCAACCTGGTGACTCTATAATTAAGCTTCAACCCGGTTAAGTGCGCTCCACATAAAGTTCTCTGGGACCAAAAAAGTCTGTGATGATAGATTTATTTCCTAGCTGATCTTTAATCTCAGATATGGTAAAATTATTATTGAGTGAGAGTAGGGTACACATATATGGACACTGTCACAGAACTCTATATATTATATACTCTTTTATTCTTTTGGTGCTGCATAAAATTTCCTTCATTGAGCAGGGTATTTGAACCCCTATTCACTCACCTGGTTGGATCTGAAGCTTGAAGCCCACTGTCACAGGTCACAACCACTTTACAGCGGACCGCCGGCCCAGGATTGTCCTTCCTCTTTTTCTCTTCCTCATTCTCTCCATTGTTCCCTTCTTCTTCTACTTGGATATGCACGATTCCGAAAACTTCTCCAGCATCGTACACCTGTGATGAACAAAAACATTTATGCTCTCGATTCATCACGACACTCCATTGAAGAACTGGTCGATTTGAGGTTTGCTTGCCTGTCATCTTCAGCACAGGACACTAAGGAAGCTGATCTAACGAGTCGAGAATGTTGTTGGTTCTGCTTATAACAAACAACATAAAGCCGCGTGTGTTGATTACATTTTCAAACGTCCTCAGTCTGTGATTCTCACAATTCGTCTGCTACAAATGACGCAAACTTAGTACACAGACGGAGAGGCGTTAAAAAGATATATGCCAGTGAATTTTTGTGGAAAGCTGCTGTTTATCTGCACAGTGCTATGATAACATTAGCTTTTAGAGAGCTGTGATGAATGAGACCTGACGTGTGTGACACAGTGCCGCATCCAGGCCGGGGGCCGGTAAGTTGGACACATACCTCGTCAATGATCTTGCGGTGTAGACTCCTCCAGTAGATCTGCGGTATTCCGGAGGACCGCAGGGCCCCAACGTGAAGTGCAACGAAGGAACCAAACTCCTCATCCTCGTCTACATTCATTATAATCTGCGACGACACTACTCACGTGGAGGCTGACTGGACAAACCCGGAAGAAGAGGGAACGGCTTGGGTGCCAGCAGTGCATTGTGGGAAATTTTTAAAGAGCCTGAGGTGCTAGATTTGAGACGTGTAACTTCACAGACCAGGGGCCTCATTTATAAAGCTTGCGTACGCACAAAACCGTAACTAAAACTTGCGTACGTCATTTCTACGCAAAGGTTGTAATCTATAAAAAACAGACTAGACTAAAATGTGCGCAACTTTACGGATGCTCTTACCCATGCGTAAGCACATTTTGGAGGAAAGGGGAATTGGCGACACAGACGGTGCGGTGGTGAACTGAAGTCAGATTGAAGAAAGAAGAGTGGGCAGAACGATTAAATGTTTATTATTGCCCTTCCCACATTTAATTTCAACCCGTATCGTGCGTTGGAGCCATGGCTACGGAATGACTTCATTCAATGGCGTTATTTTGGATTGCACTGAGTAAGTGTGTCGGAAACATCTGCTTAGAATATAACAGAAAATCTTAAATCAAAATCCCTTCTCTATATTTTATCACCACCGTCTCTCCGTCATATTGCAGGAGGAGGAGAGGACGGCGCATAAAGCATCTGCCTAACATGAGTAAATAAGAGAATATTTTCCTGTGATACTGTGAACACATAATCAAATGCCAATTAAATCCTAAGTGTGGAAAAGAAAGCCATTAACAATCGTTATACTTTCCTGTTCTCAGTTCGTCAGCTCTACTTGGTGCTCTTTTTAACAAACCAGGCATAAAGAAAATGGTAAAAGCTGCAGGGGACCAAAACTGCCTTTTGAAAAAGTGCAGGGGACATGTCCCCCCTGTCCCCCAAAATTATGTCCCTACAGGAATAGTTTGGGCGGCGGGGGTTAGCACGAATTGTATTGAAGGTTTTATCAATCAATCTGATTATTGTAAGCCTATAAATACAGCGGTGAACCCTGTGCGTAATGTTGCACCATGGCACTGCTTGCACTGCCGGAGGACTATGCCAATGGCAGAATTAGGAGGGAGAGGGTCTTCTTGGATCTATGTGCTGAACTGGGTCCAGCATTAGCGAGGGCAACGCGCCGGAACCACGCCATTCCGGTACAGACTCAGGTCCTCACCACTTTGGGGTTCCTGGCGACCGGCTGTTTCCATCGGGAATTGGCAGACAGGTAAGTGTTTGATATAGCAGCATCTTATAAGTGTCACATTTAAGCATTTGGCGCAATTATATATATTTTTTTCATTGTGTGGGTCTGGTATATCACAGGCATCCTTGCGTTTTGGATGGCAGTATCCGGATGAGAAGTCAATATATAAGGTTTTCCTTCACAGTGGAAGAACAGGCCGAGATTAAAAGGCAATTTGCAGCAATGTCCGGTTTTCCAAACTTAATCGGCGCAATTGACTGCACTCATATTGCTATACGGGCACCATCTGTAAATGAATTCGTTTACGTTAATCGCAAGCACGTGCACACTATTAATGTTCAAGTCATTTGTGACGCGCAGATGAACGTCACAAAGTAGTGGCACGGTGGCCTGGCTCAACACATGATTCTTTCATCCTGACACACAGCAGTGCAGGGAACAGACTACAGGCAGGTGAAGGGGGGAGGGATGGCTGGCTTCTAGGTGAGTTTTATAAGTAGAAAAGTGCAAAGGAGAGAAACTGTAAGCATTGTGGCTTTTGCTGTAACTGATTTTGTGCCTTGCAGGTGATAGTGGATACCCACTGCGACGCTGGCTCCTCACCCCGTTTTTAAGTGAGTAAAGCGCAGAGGAAACCCTTTACAATGAGGTCTATGCTCATGTGCGGACAGTGGTGGAGCGTGCCATCGGCCTCCTGAAGTGCCGGTGGCGCGCTTTGGATGCGTCTGGGGGGAGGCTTCTGTACCATCCTGCCAAAGTATGCCGCATTGTAATTGCATGTGGCGTGTTGCATAACGTGGCACTCAGAAAATGTATCCCTCTCCCTCCCCCTCAGCATCATGACCCGGAAACAGAGCCCCCTTCACGACAAGCGGGATATCAGAGTGCAAGACTCCACCAGGATGGCATGCGGCGTTTATAAAGACAACCAAAGGTTCATTTGTGCAAATTGCTTTTTAATGTTTCAGCTATGTCGAGCATCACATCAGTACATTTCCTCAACTCGTCTGTCACGTTTTTTTAATCGCCTGTATCACTTTTCTTTGTAGCCGCAGGACCGTACCGGTTAGCACCCGACCCCCCCTGCAGCCGTACCAGAAAACTGGCGTTCCTGGGGGCAGTCGGATGGCCTGCAGCCGAGGACACCTCACCGGGGTCAACATCCTCTTCTCCACCCACCGCTGACTCTGGATGGAGCACAAGCAATTTCTTTCAGATGCAGTCATACGTATGTGTTAAATAACCCCGCTTCACCTTTTTTCCTTTGCGATGTCAGTGTCTCCTTTCCCCTCTGACAGTATGCCACTCACACTTGCGGTGCCAATTATGGACGCGATTTTAGAGTTCACTGGTGTCAGGTCAGGAGCACCGCCCCCCCAGTTGCAGCCACGCTCTGGCGGTAGGAGGACAATCTCCGCTTTGTATCCACCTGTAGTGAACGACCATCATTTAATACACAGCCTACTATCAGTACCACTTAAGCTATAAATTAAACATGTGCTGTGCGTAAAAGATTTCTTTGTCAGACCCCCCTTTTTTTTTTTTTTTTTTTTTTTTTTTTTTAAACTTCTGGCACCGTGCGCCCTGAACCACTGACGGCATTGACTGCTGCAGCAACTTCTTGCCACTCTCTTCGCTTTTTTTGGATTGGTGATCCCAGTGCTGTGACCTCCAAACAAGATATTCTTTCGGGTCTCCACCTCACCAACAAGCGTCTCCACTTCGACTTCTGAAAACTTTTTCTTCCTCGTTTTGTTTCTTCCACCATAATTTCCAACAAGATAACACTTGTAGCTGACTCCTATTTTATATGCAGGCCGCATTCATGAGGTGCTTTGCATTGACCATTTATCATTAAAAATGGGCGTGTACAGGGCGTGACATGACGCCGACACAGCTGAGCACACTTGTAGTAAAGTCAGTGATTTATAAAGCAAAGTTTGCTTCAGGTGTGCGTACGCAGGGTTATATATGTCCGAATATTTTCTGGCGTACGCCAACTTCGGCTAGGGGCCTCATTTATAAAACTGTGCGCAGGATCGTTACTAAAAGTGCACTATGCCCAAAAGCCGAAGTTGGCTAGAATTAGAGCATCGCTCTAGGGAATCTAAAACGGCTCATAAGACAGTTATCATCATGGGCCAATAAGTCATTATGGTCCCTGAAAACCTTCTCCTTCCTAATTCTGCCATTGGCATAGTCCTCCAGCAGTGCCATGGTGCAGCATTACGCACAGGGCTCACCGCTGTATTTATAGGTTCACAACAATCAGACTGATAATCAGTTCGTGCTAAACCCCTCCACCCCTCCCACCAAAAATATTCTTCAGACTTAATGCCTGGTTTGATATGAAAAGCATCAAGTAGAACTGGGAACAGGAAAGTGTATATAGTACAATGATTCTTAATGGCTTTGTTTTCCATACTTAGGATTTCATTGGCATTTGATTATGTGTTCACAGTATCACAGGAAAATATTATTTTATTTACACGTGTTAGGCAGATGCTTTATGCGCTGTCCTTTCCTCCTCCTGCGCTCCGGGAGTGGACAATATGACGGAGAGACGGTGGTGATTAAATATCGAGATGGGATCTTGATTTGGATTTTTCAGTTAGAGTCTAAGGAGATGTTTCCGAAACAATTACTCAGTGCAATACAAAATAACGCCGTTGAATTACTACCTCTTCCATTCATACTGGCAAAAATTATCTTACGCCCATTTTGCCAGCCTGCAACCACCTGTACACACATGGGGTAAAGCTGACAGTTGCAATCTTATCATCCAATACTTCCATGTCAGAGTATAATAAGGTACAAATGGATATAACTGAACTATATCAACTTTACCTTGACCTTTTCATGCATATTGGTGAGATTACCTGTAAAACTGTTAGCTCTTTACTAGGAATAAAGTGTATGAATACCACATGAGTAACATTGAAACCATTGAACTGTTAACTGTGGGTTAAATGTGGAATACATGAGTAACAGAAAATTTTGAATTCCCCAGTGCATTTAAAGTAACATACTCCAATGTTTTGTACTTATTGGTTCTGTTATGTGCAACATTTGAGTAAATCCACTTTATTTTGTCAAACACTTAGGTGAATGCATAAAAATGGTGAACCTTCAGTCCCTGGAATTCTTTTCAGCAAGCCTCCATCATATCCAGTGATTATCTCTCACAGTCACTCATTTTTAACCACTTGTCTATAAGGGTCACACGGGGTGCTGTAGCCAATGTTCCGGGCAAGGGCTATGTACACCCGGGACATGTCCCATTCTATCGCAGGGCCAACACAGAAACATACAGAGATGAACAAGCACTTACAGTACACTCACAGTAGAAAGCCTCCAGGGAATTGAACCCACGACCTTGCTGTGAGGCAACAGCGCCGACCGCTAGGCTATCATGCTGCCAACCAGCAATGCTCCGAAATTGGAACCTGTAAAATGTTCCTGGCACGTGTTGATTTGAAGCTGTTCTTTACCTTTTAATTGCAGATCTGTTTGACAAGGCTGTATTCATGTTCTATGAAAATTTATGGCAGAAATGTGATATTCAACCAAAACACTTCTTTAAATATCTACAGATCAGAAGTTTTATATTTAAGACACAAAACTCTTTAACCCTACCTGCCCTCACTTCCCTGGAAAAAATAGCAACAAATCACAATCCCAAAAGAAGTCAGATTTCCTGCTTCTATGAGATCATTGATGGAGAGTTCCCCATTTTCCTCAGGAAACAAAAGATTGGCATGGTGTGAAGACTTGAATAACCAAATATCTGCTGGGGACTGGAGGGAGGCCTGCTTGAAAGCTCAGACGCAGTCTATTAATTCTCACTTTAAATTGCTTCAGTATAAGTTGCTAATGAGAACTTATGTCACACCAACTTTGATTAATAAATTTGACCCCAATACCCCAGATATGTGTGTTAAATGTGGAGTGAAAGGCACATTGATTTACTGCCTGTGGGAATACCCACTGACCGTTGTTAGTCATGTGAGGCCTCCAGTGAACGGCTGTCGTTAGGGGTTGTGAGCCCACTGGTGAACGACTGTCGTTATGTTCGTTGGAGTCACATGAGGTCAGTTTCGAGCAGCCGTTGTTGGAGGCTGAGTTGTGAATTCTCCTGGGTATGGTTGACAGGGCAGCATTGTAGATGGGAGACAGGTGGTGTTGCAGACCCCCTCCCCTGTTTAGAGAAGGCTTCTCCACTTTTACATAGATGGCTTCTTTTACTCCTCTTTCAAACCACCTGTCCTCTCTGTCCAGGATTTTCACATTGCTTTCCTCAAAGGAGTGTGCCTTTTCCTTTAGGTGTAAGTAGACAGCTGAAACTGGACCTGAGGAGGTGGCCCTTCTGTGTTGGGCCATGCGTTTGTTCAAGGGTTGTTTAGTTTCACCAATGTATAGGTCCTTGCATTCTTCACTGCTCTGGACTACATATACCAGGTTGCTTTTGTGAGTGTGTGGTACCCTGTCTTTGGGGTGTACCAGATTTTGCCTGAGAGTGTTGTCATATCCAGCCAACAACTGAATTGAATGCAACTGGACTTAAGACTTAGGTTTCTCAAAGACGTTTCGCCTCTTATCCAAGCAACACTCTCAAGCAAAAACTGGTACACTGGTAGAGGATTTGATCTGTCTCTTGTGGAGAGACAGATCAAATCAAATCAGAGACAGGAAGGGGGGGTGGGTAGGAGAGAAATTGCAAGCAAATGTAAGCAAAACAATCAAATGCAAGGAGTGATTAATGCCTGGTACCACTAAATGTGCGTTAGCAAATATTACCAGTAAGTACAAATACAGTATCAATTGGCCACCCAGCTAAGGTGGGTGCTGAGGTGGAGAGTCCAGTGCTGTGGCCCTCACCTGGTTGGCAGTGTAAATCGGACTTGTTACTCTTGTTTGGGTAAAGGTCACTGAAAAAATAATTGTCCAGTACTAAAAGCAAGAAACAAGTCACCCCAAAGCCTGCTGCTCTTGCTGCTTTTATCAGCCAGACTGATGGAGATGAGATCATAGCTTCTGTCAAGTTCCAGCCTAACACTAAACCAGCTGCTGTTGCAGTTTCTGACTCAGGCCTAGACTAGCCAGAGTTGCAGCCTCAGTTAAAAAAAAAAAAAGGCAGTGAGGTGATCAACAGGAATGAAAGTTAGCGGGTCACCAGGTTCAATTTTGTTAACTTTACTTAAAGTAAGACTACTGCATATCCGATCAAAGGATGTGAACGTGTCACGCTCAACGTGATAACTGCTAGCTGGCCCCAGTGTCTCCACATCAGAATCTGATTGGTTATCGCAGTCGCATGCTTCTGTTCACTTAAAGTGTACAGGCACCCTCACTGTTTATTCTGAAGGCCTCAGGGCAGATTTCTTGGAACCTGGCAACACAGGATAGGTGAAATTTGACTGAATAAAGGCTGTAACATAAATATACAAAACTGGAAGCTGCACAACCAAGAGAAAAGGTATGAATTGAAGAGAACAAGTTATGGGGAACAATTTAATATATATTTATGAAAAAAAAAAACCACATAAAAAAAAATATATTTTCTGATGATCGTGTAACGGGTCACTTGGGAGTGCAGAAAACCTACAACTGGAAAATAGATATTTCTGCATACTTTATGACTTGTCACATGTTGTGGGAACACTTCTGGAAACAGAGGCCTAATGTCAGGGAAACAGGCCTTTCCAGTTTATTCCGATACTCTTCGAAGAGGGCAAGTAACACAGAACATGCTACAAGCAGAAAAAGGCATCAAACTATCTCTGAACTGCTGCTTCATACACACAGGAGTTCCAATAATAACATACACCTGTGATTCATACCTCATCCTGTTTTCTACAAGTTTCCTTACTGGCCAAGTTAAGAATTAAGCAGAAATGGCCAGAGTCTCCTCAGTATCTGCAGCTAACATCCTAAATAGAACTTTATGATTCTCAAGCATCTGATGTAAGGAAAGGATATATTTCCCCATACACTCCACCCTATCCACTGCTCACAAAAATGAAAATACATTCTAACATAATCAAACATAAACATGCATAACAAGAAAAACAAACAATAAATACAGTCGTCTATAGTCTTAAATTCATCAAGTCAAATTGTTTCATTGTCGTCAGACTAGGGAACTGGAAATAGATCAAATTCGTCTTTGGCTTTTAACTGAACATATTGTAGGGGTTTCCCTTCTACAACATTCCCAATCAAGCTATACAATAATGCTGTCATACATATCAATCCACAAGTACAAAAACAAAGAATTGTTCCAAAAATAACCAATGTTGGAACCAGATTTGTAGGAATATTGCACCCCATGGACCAATTTTACTTGACAATTTGTCAAAACTGTACCCTGCAGAATTCGATGGTCCAAAAACATCCCTGATATTCTGTAAAACACCAATAACACTGGTATTAACTAAATTTCTAGGAAGCTGAGTTATACAAGCATCTCTTGTCACACAAACTCCTCCAGTTCTAGCCATTAGAAAAGCTAATGCCATGTCATGTTTAAGCAGAGTAAGAATATGTAAACATATCATTAGCAGATAACTTCAATCCTTTAATTATCTCATTAGTAAATGCAGACATTGTATAGGTCAGTGGTTCCTGCTGGGTCCTCCTTTGGTTGATGAGAAAACTTGAGACACAGACACTTCCAGAAGCTAACATCTAAGCTAACAACGAACTAACAAAAATTTTGAACTTTTAAATAAATCCGTGTTTCGCATTTTCCTTCCATCCAGTGTTGTGCATAGGAGTGTGTATATTATTGCCTCTTATCAAGTCTCAATCTGGAAGGGATGTTCTCTACTGTGGATTGATTAAAAAAAAATTACTGAAGGAAGGAGTGTAACAATGGCTGAATTTTAAGGTTTTTATTAGCTAATAAGTGAGAAATCAAAACATGTGCTCATTATATACAGGTGCAGATCAAGACAAACTAAATGAAACAGGTGAGTTTGGATATGTAAATGGCATAACATGATATGACGATGATGATTAAGCAGCTGATGGCTAACTTGAAAACTTGGGCGAATGAACGGAAGGTTGTTTGTCAAATACAGGGCAGATTTATCTGAGGAAGGAGAGCTTTTAAAGCTAAAATTTGGGTTTATATTGTCTAATAGCCATGCCTCGCACCACTCAGAACGGCCAGCTGGGAGAGCAGATAGACGCAACCTTACTTTGGGTTGGCGATTCGACTGGCCACGAAAAAGGCAGGAGATGTCCTACGAGAGATGGCCGCTTCGAGATCCTCGTCGTGGCCTTCCAAGCAAGACTGGTTCTGGCTGAAGTGGCTGCCGGCCTGTCTCGTCCCTATTCGCCGGCACTGTTGTCATCGTGCGATTGGCTTGGTTATTCAGTTAATGTCCGAATTATTCTTCACTTTCCTGATGGAAACAGACTGGAGCCGCGCACAGCACGAGCAGCCCTGGTTACCATGACAACTCAAGACGCTGGAGACTGTATGCGGTGCAGCCAACTTGTCCCGGCTGCAAGCAGCCTTGGCTTCAAGTCGGAACTTAGCCCTTGTAGTTTAGCAGCTAAGTTCTGATTTCTGAGTTTCTTTTTTTCTTTTGTTGCTCCGGCAGGTCTCCTGGGGAAGCTCTCCTCTCCAGAGCTTCCCCAGAACTCCTCCAATTCATGACTCTCATAAAATTTCATATTGACTACTTTTATTTGGGGGCCAACCCATAGGCGTGGTCTGGTTATCGGCGCAAATTTGGTCCAATCAAATTTCTCCTTCTAGTTTCATGGCATAACGAGGGCCTTTCATTCACCCAAGTTTAAAATTATATATAAAACAAAGAGAAATGTATCGTTTTGATAGATTCGGTTTTCTCTGCTTGTTGTGGTTAATTCGGTGGACATGGGTTTATCTTATTCACTGTAAAAACACAATTAAATGGCTATTAGTTACTCACGACATCACAGAACACACAAACAAATGAACCGAGAAAAGAACATTTTCATGCACGTCTTGACTGGCTGTGGAAAATTTGAATTGCATGACTACGGACTTTGCATGAAGTTTCTTTTTCTTTTTACAGAACATTTATAAGCAAACACCAAGCACATAGATTACGGTGCTCAGGCAATGCGCCATTGGTTCCGGTGGTTTTCCATTCGGGTGGCGCTGTGGTTACATAAGTGGAAGAGTTCATTGTCCGGTGTAAGTTCTATCTCTGCCAAATTAGCTCGTAAAAGAATGGTTCGAACAGCTGTGAAGTCCTCTTCTTGCAGGGGAACCAGTTTGGCATGTTTGCAGTCTCTTATTTGATAGCCAATTTTTTATTATATCAATCGTTGTGTCCATGTTGGCCTGGATGCATTCCAGAGCGGCAGTTTACAGCTGCCATCTGATTAGTGTTGCCGGGTCAACCAGGGTGAACTGTCAAAGAATGGTACTTCTCTGGGGGGGTTTGGCAGGTTTTGCTGATTTGTGGTGTGAATTGTAATTTATTATCTGGGAAAGCAGGGTCTTTGATACCAGAGTCAGATAAGAGTCCAGGATGGCACTTAGCAGAGATCTGTGAAATCCCTGTTGGAAGCAACAGTCTCTTTGAAAGTTTGAGGGGTGTGAGAGATTGGAATCCCCCCCCCCTTTCGGACCTCACAACACCATTAACTTCTAAATATTTAGTTCCTTTAGCTGTGGGAGCATGAATGTCGTTTCCTCGTCCGTCTTTTTCGTCCACTCCTTGGTCGCCATGGCGATTTATTGTTTGTATTTCCAGGTCACAACGACGGGTCCGATTCCAGCTTGACTAAACACTAAGGTGTTTATATGCAGCAATAGCTCCACTATGAATCTAATTATCTGGGGGTCTTAGTCGAGCAATGGATAGCTCGATTCCAGTTGAGCTAAGGCGTTTACATGCATTTAAAAGTCCGGTCTTAGTGCAACTAAGCCAATAATTCGATTTTCTCAAAGTGCATGTTTGCACTGACTGTACAAGCATGCCTCATTCATTTAGCCCTGTAGCTGTGCCGCGCCCCCCACTTTGGGAACCACTGCTCTATAGTGTGGTCTCTGTTTTTCCTTCTTTTGTCTAAGTCAATACATTTACATGACACCTAAAAAAAAAACCGAATTATTGCATTAGTCCAACTAAAACTGGACTTTTAAAGTACATGTAAATATGTTAGCTTGACTGAAATTTATCATTTAGATTATATTATTATATATTATTTAATTAGAATTTATAATAGTCAGACTAACACCCAGATAAGGCGACTGAAAGCCGAGGTACTACTGCATGTAGACAGACAGTCGGACTGGAGCTGGAGGAGGTGAGGAGGTAAGCACTTAAGCATGTGCTTAAGTTTCACTGGAAGACCCGGAAGTCGAACGGCATTTAAAACGCAAACGTAGGAGGTCAGACAAAAGAAGCAGAAAAGAAAAAGTACAATATGTACAAATTTGCAAGGTGGTTGTCCATCATCGTGCTAGTTTACTTTTAAGTCACTAACTTGCTAGCTCACCGGTCTGTTTTTCTTTCCACCTCTGTTGTGGTCTGTGACGTCATAGGTCAATCGGTAGTGGCCCATTACCCACAAGCCGAAAGAGTGCATATCGCTACCTATCGTAGCGGAGGCAACATGATTTCAACAAATACATTGATTTCACTCGCGTGCATGTATACTGGGACAAGGACAGAAGTCCAATTAGATGGCTTTATCGAGCTATAACCAAAGCCCGACTTAACTGTGCATGTAAACGTGTTGAGTGTTACAACTCTCCCTAGCATGTGTTACAACCCACCCTGGTAGTAGGGTGGGTTGTAACAAAGGAGCACTATGTATTTGACATTAACATATATGGTCTGTGATATTCTTGCAGGGTTTTGAATAGGTTCCATTTGTAGAAGTCAAATGTGGGTTTTTTGTGCAAAAACTTGAGAGCTGTAGCTGAAAAATTCAGTGAGTTATTAGTGTTGAAGCAAAAATTGTTTCCCTTACATTAGTGACTCCAAATTGCATGTATGAATGAGTGTGAATGTGAATGGTTGTCCGTCCCCATGTGTCGACCCCATAACAGACTAGCAACCTGTCAAGGTTGGACCCCACCCTTGGCCAGTGTCGGCTGGGATTAGCTGCACCTCCCACCACCTTGATGGGTAAGAGGCATAGAAAATGAGCTGGGAGGGGATGGAACAGCATTAATGATGGTTTTTTCGTTTTGGAATGAGTCGTGTGAAATGAAAAAAACAAAAACAAAAACAAATAGCCACCTATACAGCATTTAGATGAATTAATATTCTGTGTTAAGGGTTATATTGGTGTCTGTCAATGTAATGGAAAACTTAA
The DNA here is from genome assembly GCA_034769265.1 of Remorina albescens. NCBI lineage: Eukaryota > Metazoa > Chordata > Actinopteri > Carangiformes > Echeneidae > Remorina > Remorina albescens. The sequence goes on along the minus strand of CM068484.1, from coordinate 16,734,541 downwards.
TTAAAAGATATTTTAGTCTGGCCAGTTGCATTAAACTGAGGGTGGTAACAGAAATGTTGAAGGCTCTGGGTGTTGAGGGGCTGTCATGGATGACACGCCTCTTCAACATTGCGTGGGGGTCGGGGGCAGTGCCAAAGGAGTGGCAGACCGGGTTGGTGGTCCCACTTTTTAAAAAAGGGGACCAGAGGGTGTGTGCCAACTATAGAGGCATTACACTACTCAGCCTCCCTGGGAAAGTTTACTCCAAGGTGCTGGAAAGGAGGGTCAGGCCAATCGTCGAACGTCTGATTGAAGAGGAACAATGCAGGTTCCGTCATGGTCGTGGAACAACGGACCAGCTCTTCACCCTTGCGAGGATCCTATAGGGAGCCTGCGAGTATGCCCATCCGGTCTACATGTGCTTCGTGGACCTGGAGAAGGTGTATGACCGGGTCCCCCAGGAGTTTCTGTGAGGGGTGCTGCGGGAGTATGGGGTGAGGGGGTCACTTTTAAGGGCCATCCAATCTCTGTACGCCCAAAGCGAGAGCTGTGTGCGGGTATTCGGCAGTAAGTCAGACTTGTTCCAAGTGAGGGTTGGCCTTCGCCAAGGCTGCGCCATGTCACCAATCCTGTTCGTGATTTTCATGGACAGGATTTCTAGGCGCAGTCGAGGAGGAGAGGGGTTTCAGGTCGGGGGGCTCAGGATCACATCGCTGCTTTTTGCAGATGATGTGGTGCTGTTGGCACCATCAGTCTGTGACCTTCAGCTCTCACTGGACAGGTTCGCGGCTGGGATGAGGATACGCACCTCCAAATCAGAGGCCATGGTTCTCAGCAGGAAACCGATGGACTGTCTACCACGGGTTGGGAATGAGTCTTTGTCCCAAGTGAAGGAGTTCAAGTACCTTGGGGTCATGTTCACGAGTGGGGGGACTTTGGAGCGTGAGATTGGCCAGAGAATTGGAGCAGCAGGAGCAGTACTGCAGTCGCTTTATCGCGCCGCTGTAACGAAAAGAGAGCTGAGCCGGAAAGCGAAGCTCTGGATCTTCAGGTCAATCTTCGTTCCTACCCTCATCTATGGTCATGAGAACTGGATTGTGACCAAAAGAACGAGATCAAGCAACCGAAATGAGCTTCCTCAGAAGGGTAACTGGCTTCTCCCTTAGAGATAGGGTGATAAGCTCGGTCATCCAAGAGGAGCTCAGAGTAGAGCCGCTGCTCCTTTGCATTGAGAGGAGCCAGTTAAGGTGGTTCATGCATCTGGTTAGGATGCCTCCTTGGCGCCTCCCTTGGGAGGTGTCCCAGGCATGTCCAGCTAGGAGGAAGACCTTGGGCAGACCGAGGACCATGTGGAGAGATTATATCTCCATTCTGGCCTGGGAACGCCTCGGGATCCCCCAGTCAGAGCTGGTCGATGTGGCCGGGGAAAGGAAAGTCTGGGGCTCCCTGCTGAAGTTGCTACCAGCGACCCGACCTCGGATAAGCAGATGAAGATGGATGGATGGTAACAGAAATAATGTGACAGAACCCTTATCCAACAACTTCTGTGACTGTAGATCAAAGTTTATGTTTAAGAAGAGGTGAACAGTTACACCTGTGAATCCACAGTGATCCATCACTTCCTTTAATTGATTCACTATTGCCTTCATATGCATATTTTTTCTGTAAGTGCATGCTATCGATACAGAATTTGTTACATTGACCTTCTTTCATCAGCAAGGCTGGACATCCGGTCAATACGGTTTCAGCGTCACATCTTGAGGAAACACTCTTTAGCATTGCTCCACACCTGAATTCCCTGCACACAGAGAAAAACAGTGAAAACAATTTTGTCAAATTGTCGCCTTCAGAGACCGATCTGCTCTTGTTTACCTTCTTGCACATGCTGATTTGCATGACGGCGTAGTTGATGAGCGCTTCCCGCAGGTCTTTGTCCCTCTGCTCCTCAAAGCGCTCCATGTCTTCCCACGCCCGTTCAATGTGCTCTCTGCAGCAATATACAATGATATGTTATAGGGACATGTTATGTTGACTACTCAGACTATCACCTCTGAAACTCTGCGTTCTGATAAACCACACACATCACCTATCAGAGATGACAAATGAGAAGGGTATTCATCATAGCTGACTGTGACATTAACCATGATAGGCATGAGCCCAGGCCATTAAGGAGGTCAAAGAGCAACATCCTAAGATGTCTGTTAAGAGAGTGGTGGTCCAAAAAACTGAAGAAACTGAAGTGGCAGAGCAGGAGGACTTGCATTGTGTCTGTTTTTGTTAACCTTCATCACCTTACAGCTGATGGAGACTGATGGAGAGATGTCAGTCTCTCCAAAGTTGGTCCCTCTTTCAACTGTGATGCATCTAAACCCCTTCCTCCTAAACCATGTGAAAGAAAAATAATAAAATCCCTCTCAAAAAAGGGACACAGGACAACCATTTTGTCAGCTTTACATTTGTAATGTGCTTTTATTTTTTACATAGTGTTTTGTTTTTTTTTTACTGTTTTACAAAAAGACAGAATGCAGCTGTCATTTATATGAATAGTTAAACAAGTGACACTGGATGGCCCACAAAAGCATTTGAATTAAAAAGATGGGGTTGCATGGCAGCCATTGCAGAGCTGATGTGGCCTCCTTAAACTAGAGAATCAGCTCTTTCTAACAAGCTTGATTTGTCAGTGTGTGACATTTCCTTCCATCACTGTACTGGTAAATGAACTTATAGCCATGGCCAAAAGTTTGAGAGTGAAACTACTATGAATTTTCACGAAGTCTGCTGCCTCAGTTTTTATAATGGCAATTAGCATATACTCCAGAATGGTATGAAGAGTGATCAGATGAATTGCAATTAATTGCAAAGTCCTTCTTTGAAAATGAACTTAACCCCCCCCCCCCAAAAAAAACCGTTTCCACTGCATTTCAGCCCTGCCACAAAAGGACCAGTTGTCATCATGTCAGTGATTCTCTTGATAACACAGGTGAGAGTGTCGACGAGGACAAGGCTGGAGATCATCCTATCATGCTGATTGAGTTAGAATAACAGTCTGAAAGCTTTAAAAGGATGGTGTGGTGCTTGAAATCATTGTTCTTCCTCTGTTAACCATGGCTACCTGCAAGGAAACAAGTCCTGTCATCATTGCTTTGCACAAAAAGGGCTTCACAGGGAAGGATATTGCTGCTAGTAAGAATGCACCTAAATCAACCATTTATCGGACCATCAAGAACGTCAAGGAGAGAGGTTCAATTGTTGTGAAGAAGGCTTCAGGGCCCAAGAAAGTTCAGCAAATGCCAGGACCGTCTCCTAAAGTTGATTCAACTGCGGGATCGGGGCACCACCAGTGCAGAGCTTGCTCAGGAATGGCAGCAGGCAGGTGTGAGTGTATCTGCATGCACAGTGAGGCGAAGACTTTTGGAGGAAGGTCTGGTCTGAAGAAGGGCACCAAAGAAGCCACTTCTCTCCAGGAAAAATATCAGGGACAGGGATTGGACTGCTGAGGAGTGGGGTAAATTAATTTTCTCTGATGAATCCCTTTTCCGATTGTTTGGGGCATCTGGAAAAAAGCTTGTCCTGAGAAGAAAAGATGAGCACTACCATCAGTCCTGTGTCATGCCAACAGGAAATCATCCTGAGAACATTCATGTGTGGAGTTGCTTCTCAGCCAAGGGAGCTGGCTCACTCACAATTTTGCCGAAGAACACAGCCGTGAATAAAGAATGGTACCATAACATCCTTAGAGAGCAACTTCTCCCAACCATCCAAGAGCAGTTTGGTGACGAACAATTCCTTTTTCAGCATGATGGAGCACCTTGCCATAAGTCAAAAAGTGATAACTAAGTGGCTAGGGGAACAAAACATCAAAATTTTGTGTCCATGGCCAGGAAAATCCCCAGACCTTAATCCCATTGAGAACTTGTGGTCAATCCTCAAGAGGCGGATGGACAAACAAAAACCCACAAATTCTGACAAACTCCAAGCATTGATTGTGCAAGAATGGGCCGCCATCAGTCAGGATGTGGCCCAGGAGTTAATTGAAGGCATGCCAGGGCGAATTGCAGAGGTCTTGAAAAAGCAGGGTCAACACTTTAAAATTATGCAAAGAGTCAATATTTGATGTTATTGTCAACAAAAACCTTTGACACTTATGAAATGATTGTAATTATACTTCAGTATACCATAGAAACATCTGACAAAAAGATCTAAAAATCACTGAAGCAGCAAACTTTGTGAAAACCAATACTTTTGTCAGTCTCAAAACTTTTGGTCATGGCTGTAGTTAACATTCAGATCAGTTCTGGACCTTGGCTGAAGCATTGCTGCTTTACTTCTGTGTGTCTGTGTGTATCCAATTAATCTTTTCCGCCAGCTTTGCTAGTAACATCTGAAATCACAACTCTACATGAGATATAGCATGTTCAAGCAACAAGATCACTGCTAGGGCTGCAACTAACAATTATTTTTGTTAATCTATCGATTATTTTTTCGATTAGTCACGATTATCTTCTTTATTTTTAAGCACCTATTTTGGACTTCTGTTTAACCTAACTTGCTTAAATCTTCACACCTGTTAAAGTTACCTTGTTGTACTCTGACAGCATACGTTTTTAAATAAATATATTAACACTACTTAACACTACTAAAACAAAGAAAACAAAACAAAGAGGTATATTACTTCACAATTTAAAGATTACATACAATGTTTAATCACAGTTAAATACCTGAAACAAATTATCACAGATTTCTTACAGCTTAAATATCGAATTAATATGCTCCAAATCACACAGTTGATAAGTGAAAGAGGTTTACAATTCAGTATAAACGCTAGTATCGAAAGGGGCTGAAATTAAGTATGTCAAAGCAACTTCGCCTGTAATTCACTGATTACTGCCGTAGAGTACGCATTAAAGTAACTGAACTAGCGTTTGCTAAGCAAGCTTCTTCCATGATTTTCCGACTGATAGACGTACGACACAAACATATTATGTACTTGCATCATAGGCTGACAGTTAATTAACAAATTAGCATTGTGACGGCCACCTGCTTCTGTAGGGCCTGCTCTGTTTTCTCCCTTGGTCTGTTGCTTGTCTGTTTTCTGCAGGTACCTTAGTGGGCGGGTCTCAATTTGGGTAACCGGGAGCACCTGACCAGTCTCCTTGGATCCTTTTGAGAACTGGCAGTCACAGCCCTCAGTCTGCTCTCGCCTCTCGACCGCAATTCCGCTTTGTTTGCTTCGGCCTAGTTGCTTTATGATTTAAATAAATTTGCTAACCTTTACTACGAACCTCTGTCTCACCATTTTTTGTCATGGCCTACAAGCCAGGTCGTGACAATGTAATTTAAAAATATCTACTAAGTATGAACGTTATTTGTGAACTCTCTGCGGTACATGATGATACAGCAGTTCCGGGTTGTTGGCGTTTAAGGTGTTCGTGCATCGCCGTAGTGCTACCATGGAATGAGAGTTGAGCTTCACAGAGTTTGAATTTAATGTGCTTCGCTGGTTTATTTTCAGTGAAATGTTTCCAAACTTTGGAAACTTTAGGTCGGAGATTTCGAGCCTCTTCTTCTGTTCATTCCGCAATAATTCATACGTTCTTCTCTGTTTCCTTGCGGGATGTAAACAGCAAGCGATACTGCCCCCAGGACTTCCTGTAGTGCACTGCAGCTACAGATGATCATGAAGCGGCCGGTGTGTGATTTTATCATAGAGCAATTTACAACAACAATAACACGACGCATCGACGCTTACATTTTTGTGTAGACGAATCTTTGTTGACGACGTAATCGATTACGTTGACTAATCATTCCAGCCCTAATCACAGCCAATCAGAATGTCTCATTCAGAGGCCAAGCTTTCAGGTGATTGTATAGCCGATGTCTCTTGGGATCGATCCCTAATTTTTATGATCTTAGAGTGAGGAGAAGTTGGTCTGAGTTTATTGTAGTGACAGCATAAAGATAAAGAGACATGGAAAATAAGACGTATAGAGAATTTATGGCTTTGGAGCTGATTTTTCATGATCACACCTCAAAAGTATGAGCAAAACTCCCGATCAGATAAGGATAGAACCTTCAAATCAGCTTTAGAACAACCCAAAAACAGTCGTATAACTTTCAGAGTTGAAGTTTTCTTTGGTTATTATGGTTTACAGTGTTTTTATTTATAAACTAAAGATCATTTAAAATTTTCTTTGTTTAATGACTACTACCTCTTATTACAGGGAATCCATGTCATTATTGAGTAACATATGTGATATGTGTGACATATATGATTGTGAATGTTTGCAGTACGTAGTGACAGTTTTTAGAATTCAATTATAAGGAAATACACAAAGGCATAAAAAATCCCCAGTGGGTCTAAAAGGGTTTACAGACTCCTATAATGCTGGATTTGTCTTACTTTTAAATTAATTTCAGATTTTTTGACAGAAAATGTCAATGTTCCCACGTGCAGCTGCTAAAATTAGCCTCCCAAACTCACTCGCACTCCACTGTTTTATCCTTCACGGTATCTTCTCCCTCTGCTATCAGCTCCTCCAGCAACTTGACTCTGGCTTCCCTCTGCTCAGGGGCCTCCTGTCCAAACAACTTGTTGGTCATCCCTTTGAACGAGAACGTCCGCACAATCTGAGGGGATTTCAACATAGAGACAGTCAAAGGGTAGTTGGAGCTCCATGTCCTCCTCACAGCTCCACATGTATCAGACTGAGGGTATAGTGCGTGTGTGTACTCCTGTAGCCAGCTCTTCACGCTGATGCTTTTTGGAAACCAGGTCCTGAGAGGCCATCTCAAGTTCAAACTGGGTCAGCTCATGTTTCCTGCACACCGCTCTGCCGATGCAAAAGGTCCAACATTATATCAAACTCTAATTAGTGCTAGGGTCATGACCTATGATATGGCAGTATAATGATAAACAGTAAATTCAACTGAAACATTAATCACAAGTTCATTATAAGAACATGCAGATTCATGGAGCTGAAGTTGAAATTTTAGTGAGGCGATGTTCTAACATTTCCCAGAATTTGATGTTTACTTAAAAGTGAATGGACAATGAAAGGAAATAAGGAAATGGCATGAATTTATGCGATTTTTAACTATGCGATGTCACTGGAGAGTTCTGTATTTGGCAAAAGGTCCTCCTTTATCCAATTTTTGAACCACACCACACGTCCACTACACATCCATGTAAACGCGCACACACCCAAAGGTATGAATATTTGTGAGTCCCTCATTTGGGGTTTTTTATGATTGTTGATTGTTATGATACATTGTTGGTATGAAATTAAAAAGACCTGCCAAAGACCCATATTGAGCAGGTCACAGAGAACCATATGCCAAAATTGCAAAAGATTGGATTTAACTACAAAAATCTCATTTGTAACCACACATGCACACACACACAAACATCAAGTCAGATTCCAAACCTAGTAGTGACCGGCAGTATACTATTCACAGAATGAACTATACAACTAGTGTGTAACCTCTGTGTTATTTTGTGTAATAAGTCAATTTCTAGATTTCTCTCCTACAGAGTTGAAATATGTGCAGTTCAGGCGATGATTTATTCATCCGTAACTGTTTCATTCTTTCATTCCTGTGTGTGGCAGGAGCATGGCTGGAAAGATGGGGTAAATGAGACCAGTTTTCAGGCAAAGGTACTGTCAAAAAGAGGAAAACAGCAATATGGGTCAACCTGATCTGGCAAGTACCTGTAAATTGGTTGAGATTGGAATATTCTGATTTCTCATATCTTACAACTGTCACCAGAACTAGAATACTGTCATTAATCTTGTGAAAAACATAGTCCAGATTTTAGGTTTAAGTCAGGCCTGACCCAACTAAGAGAAAGTGGAAATATAAATGCTTTGTTCATCTCTTTGTATTTTTGTACATGACATACCTTCAAATCTACAAGCTAATAAACCTTTAACAACAACCCAACAAAAATGTGACGAGAACCATTCACACAATTTATGAGGGAATGCTTTTTGACATTTCATTTTTCTGAATGAATCTTTGGAAGTACTTTCTTGCATGTAGTGTAACATAAAAAGCCTCATCATGTGAAAGTGCATTACCTCAGAGCCTCAGCATAGAAGAGATACTCTTTCAGTTGGTCTGCATAATGCTCCTCTTCTTCTAAGATATCATCTATAGAGGCAGCATATCTGCAGATGGGAAAAACAGCAACTCAATATTCAATACAACTGCCAGAGTGAGCACACTGTGTGTGCAGATATTATAGTTGTTGAGGTTCTGTGTGGAGGGCATGACGTAAGTAAATGGAAAAAAAAACAGATTCAAATACTCACGCATCCATATGATGACCGGCACTCTGCAGTCCATCTCCCATCTCTCGTTCTATGGCACTCCACTCACTGTAGTGCACAAACGGATTTACACATACACACACAACTTAGGAAAGGCAGTCTGTCATTCACACTTCTACTTTTTAAGATTAAAGACAAACTCATCATAATTTAGGGTCCCTTTTAATCATAAACAGATACACTTTCAAACCTGAAGACTCTTCCATAGTTCCCATGGACCTTGAAAACACCATAAAGTCGATCAGCAACTCTCTAGGAGAGACAGAGACTGACTCGGTGTTCAAATAAAAACAGAGAGTGAATATTTATGGATGAAATTCAGATTTGTAGTCTGGGTGGATCTCAGAGGAATGTGTTGACCCTCAAGAATCAGGAACTGCTGTCTGTTGCTCCCAACATTTGACTGGGGTATATTTTGTTCACAAACTTGCCAACACTTCTACAGAGTGTTGGCCAGGAGTAACTTATTTGATTAATTATTAGTCAACTCTTTCATGAAATGGAAATTGAAACTTGTTAAGTGTTAGGTGAAGCAAATTACATCAGTTATGAATATAACTCTGTTTCTTTTAGTCCTTAAATACTGAACCAGCTCTTTCACATGAAATAGGACTAATAAAAATTAAGCCTATTAAGCTGAAAGTCATACAGGAATCTACAGTTGGCCTCTGTATCTGCTGAAGTTCCTTGGTGGCTTATGTAAATACCATAACTGTACAATGTGGAAAAAAGTGGTAGTGTGGTAATTTGGTAGTTCTGAGTTTGTGGGGGGGTTGGGGCTGTGCCCTCCACACACACATACATACACACACCTGCACACTGAACAAATAATAGCTTGCAAACAGGTAATGTTAAACAAATATTATTAATGTTTTGTATCTTTCCAAGGTTGGCAGGCCTGTCTTATCTTAGTTCCCAATTTTCAACTATCTGCATGCAAGCAGCCCATCTCCTCAGACTGATGACATAAAATATATTTCATGTTGCTGTTAATTTGCAGCCTCTATAAAAATAACATCAGATAATCATCCCCCTCATGACATTTACATGGGGCTGCTGCGTGCAGTACCACCCGTTCAGACTGTGCTCCTTCGTCAGTGTGGTGGTGGCTATAAAATTTTAATCTCAGGCAGGAGAGACTCACTGCTCTTGCTCGGAGAAGCTGAGACGTGTGAGACTGCAGCTCATCACTATAGTGTTTCATATCCATGAAGCGTCTGTATAAGACAAAACAAGGAGAAATATAAACTTTCACATATTTTCAGCAAAGATATTTAAACCGTAGCCAAGTATTTACTCATCCTTTGACTTTTTATTTAGGGACTATTTCCATCAGCTACAACAATCAAATGATTACTGCGTTCTTCTATGTTAATATAATAATGATTAGTTAATTGTCTTAGGTGTCATAATTTGCCGCTTTCTTGTTTTGAAAATATTTGCATCACTTTGGACTGATGATGATGATGATGATATTATAGACCAAAGTATTCACAAATTATTAAACAAAATCTGATGTGCCATAATGATGGGTAGGCCCATCAATATCATTTGATATAAGGCAAGGCGGACAATATATTTCTTCACAACTGCAGATGCATTACAGCGATTTGATTAAAAATCAGTTGAAATATTCTAAACCTTCACACTGAAGCTGATTCACACCAGTAGAAGGAAAACAAACTGTGGAACACTGAGTGAGTAGTTATTGAAATGCTGTAAGTTCTGTGATGATGTAACAAGCATGTGATTGGGGCTCATTTAAACCAGTTTAAGTGACTTTTCTGTGTATTCATGTCCACCTGTAAACACCTCCAAAGACCTTTATAGTCTAAATGTATACTTACATGTCCTCTTTCATTATAAAACAGGTCTAAGTTCTATATAATATAGCAAGTCCAACCTCCACAATCCAAACAGGATTTTGCTGAAAGCTGAAATCTGACATACTTTCAATATATCACTCAAAAAAAAAAAAAAAAAAAATCAGAAGAGAAAGGATAAGAATGAGAGAAGTCTCTATTGAGTTGGGTTTTGGTTTTTAAAACCAACTATTTTATCTTCTTTTGGATCTCCTTATCAACACTTAACATAACATACATTAGAAGAGTCAATTGTGGCGCTTTTAACCTACATATTATTGTATCATAGTTTTTAGCAGCTTTGGAAAACATAGCTTAAAGTTTAGAATTCTTGGACAGTGATTTTGACATGACTTATGACTTCTGACAGCACTCCAAACTCAAATGAGCTCTTCTTACAGTGTGATTTGTTCACACTTACTTATGAGTATTTCTCACCCGAAAGGTGGCACTAAGAGCTTTCAGTCTTGAATCTGCCTGTAGGAGGAAAAGGAGCGGGTCAAGCTTTTATACTAACTCCATTGCATGAATTCTGAAATAAAACCTCTACAAAATTCCAGTACCTTTGCCTGAAAACCTGTCTCATACACCACTTCTTTCCAGCTATGTTCCTGCCAAACACAGGAGAGAAAGAGCTCAGTTACTGATGGATAATTTATCACCTGACCCGCACCGCCCCTGAGCTGCACCATGTACCTCAGTGAGGAAGTGATAAAGGATCCTGTCATTGGAGAGGACCCGATGAGACGCCACACGAAGCAGGAAGTTCTCCAGACCAATCCTGCGGCGCTCTACAAAGTCTGGGTCCATGTTGTCTGCTGACAGCTTGTGCCACACAAACTCTGCCTGCAAGAGAACATAGCACTTCAGTCTTCAGTCAGAGTTTTACAGCTGTACAGTGAAGGTGGGGGTATTAAGGAGTGTTGACAACAGACAGGTAAAGAGAATAAAGTTTACGGCTCTGCTTTATTCTTTTTTGTTTTTCACTTAAAGTTTTCAGTTGCTCTGCTTCTTTTGTCAGTTTACATCACTGGTATCAGTCTCAGACAGGTTTGGTAATTATTTTGCTTGTTGAGCCTAATTGAAGGGAAACTACGTAAGGAGTTTGTTCCACATTAAGTAAGTCACAGGTTGCATGCAATATGAGGAAAAAGAAAGACGTTTGTGCAGATGAAAGTGTGAAATAGTGCAGTATCTTGCAAAAGGTATGAAAATAATGGATATTACACCAAAAACTAAGAGAGATCATTGTACTGTAAAAATTTTTTTACAGTACAATTTTGTGTGATTCAGAGTGTGAGTTCGTCCAGATAAAGGTGTATTAAAGAAAGTTTCCATAAGGCAAATTCATTGTATTAACTGGACAGCTGTAAAAAATCCACTGTTGAGTAAAAAGCAGGTAAACAGGAACAGCTTTTGGCTGTATTTTGGCCACCTTTAACCAATGCCCACAAGGAGAAACAATTGCAGTGGGCTCAGAAATATATGAAGACAAATTTTAAAACAGTTTTATTCACTGATGAATGCTGCATTACACTGGATGGTCCAGATAAATGTAGTTCTGGATGGTTAGTAGATGGCCACCATGTCCCAAAAAGGCTGCAACATCAGCAAGGAGGTGATGAAGTGATGTTTTGGGCTGGAATTATAGGAAGTGAGTTGGTAGGCCCCTTTAAGGAGCCTGAAGGTGTAAAAATTGCCTCAAAAAATATGTGAAGTTCCTAACTGCCCATGTTATGCCATGAAAAAAAAAAGAACCATGCCTTTCGCAGTAAAATCATTTTCATGCAAGGTAACGCGCCATCCCATGTTGCAAAAAATACCATTGAGGCCTTGGCTGCTATGGGCATAAAGGGAGAAAAAAAAATCATGGTGTGCCCACCATCATCCCCTGACCTCCACAGTATTGAGAACCTGTGAAGCTCTATGAGGGTGGAGAGCAGTTTACCTCAAAAAACCTCATCCTCAAAGGAAATACAGGCACAAACTATACATGGACTTGCAAGTTCAATTGATGAGAGAGTTGTTAAGGTGATATGGAAAAAAAGTTTCCTATGTTTACATGCAACTTGATCTGTAGAGATGTTTTTGACTGAAATAGCTTTGAAAAAGTTACCCTTTTATGCAAGAAATTACAACAGATTTTCAACCCTTTAGAAAGTAGTGTGAGTGTTTTGAAACTCTGTTTTGCATAATAATTTGAAAAACTGCTTTTGAAGTTATTTTGCAATAAATGCCATTGTCATCATTGGTAGTTTTGTTGAATAAAATCCAGATTGTAGTATGACTGTTGAGGAATGAAAGATCCTATTGACTGCTAATTATGTAGACTATTTAGGAAAAGATGGACAAAAACAATATATGCATAATAATTTGGAACACAGTATAGAACAGCACGAGCATGATGTCTGCCGTCTGCCATAGTGGTTAGCGCTGTTTCCCCACAATAAGAAGGTTGCAGGTTCGATTCCCTGGCCTGCAGCCTTTCTGTGCGGAGTTTGAATGTTCTCCCCATCCTTGCATTGGTTTCCTCCGGGTACTCCGGTTTCCTCTCACTGTCCAAAGACACGCATGTTTAGGTTAATTGGTGACTCTACATTGCCCGTAGTATGAGTGGTTGCTTGTCCTTGTCTGTGTCTGTGTGTTAGCCCTGCGATGGTCTAGTGAACCTATCCAGGGTGTACCCCCCCCCTCGCCCAATGTGAGCTGTGATCTGTTCTAGCCTGCCCCCGACCCAAAAGCAGATAAGTGGTAGAAGATGAATGAAGGAATGTAGTACAGTGATGCGCCCTATCTCCGTATGCGTGTCATCACTGACCAGGGTTTGAAAAGCAGAGCCCCAGTGAACTCACCCTCTTCTCAGGCAGGGGGGGGACCACGATGTATGGATACGTAACAATCAGATAGCTCCGTAGCAGTTCAAATTCACTGTATCTCCTCCACAGAGAGTCAGGGGCCGGGTTACGGCCGTCTGCCATTGCATCCATTGACCTTCAGATAAGAAAAAGATACAAATACCAGAGAGCAAGGGAATACATGAACTAACACCAAGAGGACTGTGAAGACACAGGGCCCAGAGACATGAGAAAGAGAGGTGAACGCCTGCTCCAACTTTCCAGGACTGTAAAGACAGAGAGACCAGAGAAAGAATGGAAAACACGTGATCCCCAGGAGATGGAGCTGCTCTCACCGGGTCTCAATGAGGTATACAGTGAACGTCTCCTGCATATTAACGGCATTCTTCCCGCTCCTCTTCTCCGCCTCCGCCACACAGATCTCCATCCGTCGCAGCAGATTACAGCTGCCCTCCACCACCTGCGCCATCACAACGAACAGCTGTTAGTGACATCAGTGCAAACACATATTTCCTCGTGCTTCCTTCTTGCCACCAAAGCAATTCAAATGATTCATCCCTGAACTGTGTCAAATTAACGTGCAGTGCCTTTACTATGATGGAAAGTTCGCTAACCCTGACTCCAACCCTAACATCAAACATAATTTGACGCAGACTCAGTGTGTTGTCACCCTGGCGGACAAAGGTGAGATGTAATTTGAAGGATCAGATAATGGTGTCTCACCGCGGTGCTCAAGCTGCCGACTGCAGCGAGCTGCTCTGAGTCATCATCAGTGGCCACCGACTCTCTCTTCGCATCTTCCGCCATCTTCTCTGTTGATGTTGTGGCTGAGTGAACGCATGCGCACGTTTCCCATAGACATAAAGAGTAGACGCCGCATCGACTGCTACTGCCTATTTGCGCTGACGAGCCTTGGGGCCGCTATCTTGGAGCGGTCAACCGCTGCACTCAGGGTAATCTGTTTGACTGGCACTGGCAATGAACTGTCAGCGCATTTAATCAGTCACTCGCTGAATACTAAAATGATTTTAATTCGATTTTCCTTGCTGCAAACGTCATACATGTAGCTATGATACAGGACACATGGTTCGGCGTATTTTAATATTCATAGTTGATTAACCCGCTTATACCATGGTCATCTTCCAAGAATATAGGGATAAAATAATTCGCCAACTTTTGGTGAAAGTTTTGCACTCAAAATCGAAAGTTTTCGAAGCAAGAGCTTACCATTGTCATGACAAGGAATAAACTAGTCCCTTTTACAACCACGCCAGTTACAGTAGTCACAGTAGGACGGGATGAGCACTGTGGCTCAATCGCTTTAACAAAGCCAAAGGTTGGCTATTAAAAGTTTAAATTTAGCTTGATTTAGTTCAAAATTATTCCACAGTTTGATTATTGTTTATTAAAATATATATATAAAATAAAAATAAAACTGGGCTCGGTATGTTGCTATGGTTACAGGCGCGAATGAATTTAGAGCAGTTAGCCTACAAAGTTTAGCCGAACTACGTGTGCATTAAACGTTTTAACGCACACCTGCCGACCAATTAGAAAAGAGTATTCACACTGACCATGGTATAAAACAGTAATAGAATATTCTGATATATATGTGATGTATGATAGGTATTTTGCATAACACACACTATATATACACTAATTTATGATAAAGAAGCAGCAGCAGATGGTGGCAGTAAAGTCAGCTATTTTAATATGTTGAATAAACAATATATGATGAGGCTATATATAAATATATAACAGGAGTAAAAAAGAGTGACTATAACAAAGCCTGGATAACAAATGGGGAAGGAAGTGAAAATATCCCTACACCCTCTCATCTTGCTTTTCAGACTTGCATAACAAAGCAGAGAGAGAATAGAAATGTAAATTCTCAAGTAAAACATAAGAACATGACACATCCCCACCCCAAACTATCTATATAGAGGACTATCTTGCAGAGCTTTTTCCCCGTGTTTCCTTTCTGCAGGTCAAGAAAGGCGAGTTTGGCAATGTGATGCAGCCTTATCTTAAGAAACACAGACACAACCAATGACAGCAAGTTGGAATGATGGTTGTCGATGCCAAACTGTGTCTCCTCAATGTGTTTCCCCAGCAGAAAAACATCCTCCGTTCCAATCTTCTCCCAGACGATGTGCATGACTGTCAACAACTTTGGAGCTTGCTTTGTTGAAGCTCGGCAGATCACCCTCTCTGCAGCTCTCAGCACCTTCTTACAATAATAATAATAATAATAATAAATACATTATATTATATACAGCTTTACAGAGTGCTCAGACACTTTACAGAGCAGAAAAAATAAGAACAAAGCAACTTTAATATATGAAGATTAAAAGATAAAAAAAAAAACAAGATAAAATCAAACCTTCACTGTAATAAAAAATGAGAAGTAGCTATTTAATGTGTTCGCATCAGTAATTTCCAAAAATTCAATCGGACAACATTAAGACTACCTTTGTAATGTATGTAGATGTGGGAGGGGGAAATGTCGAGTCTCTCTGAGGTATTTGTATGCCTTTTGACCATGTAGATGGAGCATGAGCGCAAACTCTTTGTAGTCCTTTGTGTACTCATGGCCCTGCTTTGCCATGAAGTCTATCTGAAGATCTGCAATTTTATTAGCAAAATTAATAAGTCCCCTTCAGATAATAACTAAGCAGTTTAATAAAGAGTGCAAGAATAACATGTACATGAATTTCAAAGTGCTAATTTCGTCTTACCTGAGTAGAATTCAAGCCTCTCTTTGAGCTCTTCATTAATGAGGTTCTTTTCCCTCAATTCCCCCAAAAGACCTCTCACTGTGGTCTTTGCCCTCTTTTCTCTGGCCATGGCATTCTTCTTCTCTCGCTTCAGACTTTCCACCCTTTCTAAGGCTTCATTGAGTCTGGTCTTAAGAGCAGTAGGAGAAACAGGCAAGGCATAGCTATGATCGTAGTAGAAAATCCTAGTTTGAGTGATGTTTCACATCACACACATCACTTTGACACCACTAGTGTATGGCCCACATTCTTTCTTATAGTCATCACCAGTCAAAGCCATTGCCAGCACTGTGTGTGCGTGGGTGCCAGGAATCAACATGTCTTCAATTATGTGTGTATGGGTTTATTTGTGAATGTGTTTAATATGAGTGGCAGCTAAAAAGTGAGATTTTACTAAGTCCAGGATGTTTGTGGATGCTTATGATATGATGTTTAAAGTAGAAATACTGACATCATTAGGCTGAGGTTGTGGGTGTGAGGTTGTTGTTTCTGGGGCATCCTGAGGGGCCACGGACAGGCGCTCTTCAGCTCTTCTGGAGGTAGACGTAGTCCTGCCCTTTTCCTGCTAAAATGGAGAAGCATAATACTTGAAAAGAATATATATATATATATATATATACACACACACAGGGATAAGTATCTCACCCTGCCCAGTGATTGATGATAGAATATTTACCTTTATAAACGCTAATAGCCTTATGATGATACACCTACTCTTTGGAGGTGAACTGGGAAGCTGAAGATGGATGAAATAACACCATCTCTGAGTTAGACAATCTGACCTGTCCTATCAAAATCGCCCTGCTTAAAATGTTCACAGCAAAGCACTGAAGAATCACTTGCAGTGAATCCTTCCCTCCTCAAAGCCACTTCCCACGTCTTCCTCACATCATTGTCTTTGGGAAACCTTCAAAATGAAAACTGGAGATCTGGGAGAGTCTCCACAAAAACATTTTACATAGGAGGTCGAGCTTATTTTCTTCCTTCAAATTTCTTACAACCTTTCTTCAACAAAACTCCTATTTTGATGCATACCTGTGTAAAATTCGCTGGTCAGTGCTATACCAGTAATATTTGTTTTATTTGTATAATAGCATCCTTATGTCCGTTGTAAACTAAGTCAGTGTTATGTAGTGATGGGTCCGGCAACACCGAAGCGTCGGCGTATGCGTCGAGCTCATAGAGCAAAACCCCGTGTCGGTGCGCGTATCGCTTTAAGAAAGTCACGTGACCGATACAGGAACTGTTTCGAACTGACACTGACGAGCCAAACTGTGTTTATAAGGAAGCGCATCTGTCAACGGGATGCATCTGCCAAAAGAATCTCTGCTCTTTTGCGGTTCATCGTCAAATTCATCAAGAATTATGGAGCAGCCTCAAGCCAAAAGAAAGGTTTCCGCCGTGTGGGACCATTTTGATCTCATATCGGAAAATAAGGTATTTGTTTTAATTTCCTTGTTGTTTCATCCTGTTCCTGTCAGAGTTTCTACTTGATCTATCTGAATTCAAATTCATTTCAAAGTGACTCTTAGTTTACTATTCATATTATTTTCTGCAGGTTAAATGTCGCATTTGTTCGACAGAACTTTCCTATTTAAACAAAACCACCTCCTCAATGCTGAGGCATTATAGGGCCAGGCATGAGAATGAAGTCCCAGATACACCCAAGATAAACTCAGGTATACAGCCATTCTACAACTTACTCACAGTTGCTTTATTGATAATTAATTCCTATTAATTTATTCTTTACTTTATTTTTAACCATCAAGCTTCCAGGAAGCAGATGCTGGATGAGGCTCTGCTGAATTTCATCCTGAAGGACTGCCAGCCCCTCAGCATTGTGGAGAGTGAAGGGTTCAGGTCCTTCAGCCCTCATATGTTTTGCCAACCAGAAAGGTTTGTGTGGAAATTATCTAAAGTAGTAGTTGATATATCCAATTTATTTAATCTTTAATTTAAATATATTGATTTGTGTTTGGTTTGACTTGGTGTAATTTTCAGACCATCAAACAAATGGTGGCCAAAAAGTAGATAGATAGATAGATAGATACTTTATTATCTATCTATCTATTATCTAGTATCTTAAGTACGGGAACGAGTGAAAATGGAAGTACAGCAAGCTGTGGCAGTGAGTATAACAGCTGACATGTGGACATCTGTGAACATGGAGGCTTACTTGGCTCTTACCTGTCACTACATTAATGAGAATTTGCAGTTGTGTACATCTGTGTTGTGAGTGCAATACTTTCCACAAAGTCACACTGCTGACAATTTGGCCGAAGTCAAAAGGGGCATGATGGAGGAAGTAAAGTGTCTTGTGACCGACGCAGCACCAAACATGATTGCATCCACTGGACAGCTCCAAATTCGGCACTCAATTTGCATTGCACATAGTCTCAATTTATTAGTTAGAAAATCATGTGTTCAGATCCCCACACTTACATCCATCAGACACAAAGCTAGGCACATTGTCACATACTTCAGATCAAGCACTACGGCCAAGGAGAAGCTTGCTCAAGTGCAGCAACAGATGGGACGACCAACCCTGAAAATTATCAATGAGGTGCCAACACGCTGGAACAGCACATATGAAATGCTGTCAAGGCTACATGATGAGAGGGAACCAGTGTGGGTATCTCTGGCCTCTCTAAAAACAGATTTGACTCCACTTACAGCTGATGAGTACACCATCATAGGAGAAACACTTCTTGTGCTTGCTCCTTTCCATCAAGCTACAGTGGAGTTGTCTGAAGAGAGGCGAGTGTCAGAGTCAAAGGTCATCCCGATGATGAAAATGCTCTATCTTGCACTAGAGCGTACTGCTTCAACCTTGCACACACACGCAGCCATACACCTACATGAACACCTGAAGCGTCGAGTCACAGACGCTGCTTGCAATCTGGAGTCATTAAGTGTGTTGACCCTAGCAACACTTCTAGACCCCAGATTTAAATCACTCTGGTTCCGCAGTTCCTCCAAGTGCAATGAGGCCATCAGTAGACTGCGGTCAGAATGTGCGTCTGTAATCGGACGCACAAATGAGCCCCAGCCGGGACCATCTTCACAACAGCTGTCTGCACC
Organism: Remorina albescens; assembly: GCA_034769265.1. Classification (NCBI taxonomy): domain Eukaryota; kingdom Metazoa; phylum Chordata; class Actinopteri; order Carangiformes; family Echeneidae; genus Remorina; species Remorina albescens. The sequence goes on along the minus strand of CM068484.1, from coordinate 16,715,657 downwards.
CACTTCAGGCATGTTATTCAGCATTATTTGTTTGTTGTTGTTTGTAAATCATGTACTAAAATGCCAATTTGTTGTTTTTTAGATAACCTTTAGCAACATCTCGACATCGAAGTGGGCAGGCAGACCAAAAGTGCCACAGCTGATGCCATCCAGGAGGTGCAGAGATACCTGGCAGAAGGCAATATTGCCAGGTCCCAGGATCCTATGAGATACTGGGACAACCAAAAGACAATCTATCCAAACTTCTTCTGGCTTTCCTTACAATTTCTCTGCACTCCAGCCTCATCTGTGCCGTGTGAGCGGGTGTTTTCTACAGCTGGAGAAGTTGTATCAAAAAAGCGTAACAGACTCAATTTCAAAACGTTGGAAAAACATATTTTTTTGAATAAAAGTTTGTATAAAAAAATCCCAATCCACAAGCATCCTCATTCACAACACGTTCACTAAGATTTTCACGTTATGATACATGTTCACAGTATTTATTGACTGTATCTAAAAGTATCAAAGATATTTTAAATTTAAATGAAGATATGAAATAATGCATTATAAAATAAAATGACTTAAATTATAATATTGTATATACTAGGTCATCAAATCAGTGTCAGTTGAGTCTGTCAACTAGGTTGCCTGTAGGGATTTTTAAGGTCCAGCAGGTGTCAGTATTCAGTGACACAGTATCAATACAGTTTGCCAATGTGTCGAAACGCTTCATGACGCCTCATCTACCCATCCCTAGTGTTATGGAATATGACTTATAAAGTTCATAGCCGGGTGAACACCGGCACTAAACATAGCCTAGCTAGCTGTCTACGATTTCGCTGGTGGACATAAATACAGTACAATGTTCTATTCATAAAATACAACCAATAGTAATGTTCAATCTTACTAGTGAAAAGTAATCCCCCGAGCCCTGTTTTCGACGGTCCGTCGGGATATGCTTCACAGTGCTGTGGCATCTTCGTTTATTCTGCTGCTAGGCACCTAGTAGGATGACCATCCCAATATGGCGGTCGCATTTCTTGCGCCCCAGCAGCCAATGCGGCGTCTACCTTTTATGTCTATGGCTGTGCCCGAACCACCCCCTAATCACTATATAGTGAGCTCGTCGTTTTGTAGTGGTGTCCGAATGTTTTGCGACAAAATGTAGTGCACTCAAAGTATCCCACAATGCATTGTGAAAAGTAGTGAATAGTTGATGGTCACTAACCCCATAGACATATATACATACACGCTGCGTTGACTGCTGCTGCCGATTGGAGCCGACTCACCCAAGCAAGATATCCCATGATGCATTGCGCTCGCGGCAAAAATGACGATTCCAGCAGAACAGAAAAGTTTATTTTATAGCACATTTCAAAAACTAGGCAATTAAACGTAGTGTTTACATGAATGTAAAGAGTATTAACATCGTGCAAAACACAGTATAATCAGACATTCAAGTAACGTTAGATTACAATTAAAAACTGTTACCTCAGAGCCAAGAGAATAGAAAATAAAAATATAATAAAAGAGGACCAAATAGGAGAATAAAAATTAAAGTGCGGTGCAAGATTATCAAAAGCCTTTAACAAAATGCAGTGATAAACAGAAAAGTTTTTTTTTCTGTCTTTAGCTGTGAGTTAGGTACGTTTTAATTGCGCGACAGCGATGACGCAATTAACGGCGCCGGAAGGTGTCTGAAAGCAATTGTTCATTTTGTGAATGAGTTCACTATATAGTCCACTACATTCATCTCCCTATATAGGGAGTAGGGAGTGAGGGGGTGGTTTCGGAAACAGCCTATGACGTTTCCTAAGCAGATGCCTGGGAAAAAATATTTTAGTTTATTTTATCCTCATTTGTTATGCCTCACATAAATGTGCTACATATACATATTACATTTATTTGTGTGACAGTAATATAGCCATGTAAATGTAACTTATTACATATGCTCATGATTTAAGCAAGTCTAACAAAGATATTTGTACAAAATACTCCAAAACACAGCATTGTACATGACAGCAATAAGATTCACTTATAAGCAAAATACAATATCCATCCATCTTCTACCGCTTTTCTGTTTCCAGGTCGCGGGGGATGCTACAGTCAGTCCCAGCCAACTTTCCGGGAGAGGTACACCCCGGACAGGTCGCCAGTCCATCACATGGCCAACACACAAAGACAAACAGACGAACAACCACTCACACTCGCATTCAGACCTACAATTTAGGGGCACCAGTTAACCTAGACATACATGTTTTTGGACGGTGGGTGGAAACCGGAGTACCCGGAGTACGGGGAGAACATGCAAACACCGCACAGAGAGGACCCAGGCAGGGAACAGAACCCGAGACTGTGGGGCGACAGCGCTAACTACTACGCTGCTGTGCTGCCTGAAATACAATATATTGAATACAATAAAAACACACATATAATTCATTTATGTATATATGTATATATATATATATATATATATATACCAGTTTCATTATTTAAACGCACGTCCAGTCCAAAGCCTATTGGTGGCCTATAAGAAGTTTTCTACGTATACTGCAGGCCAAAAGCTTGGAACCAAGATCGAATTTTTACAAAAAAAGATAACTGTTTCATTTGTATATGTTGCAACAAAGTAAACATGATTATTATATTAATGTGTGTATGGAATGTATCAGAATACATTTTTACTATAATAATCAGGTATTTTGGTTTTTCTTGCTTAGACTTTGCTGTCTTCAAAATAAGCTCCTCTTGCTTTAACAACAGCATTGCATAATATTTGGCATTCGTTCCAGAAGTTTTTTTAAGGTAAACACCAGGAATAGCATGCCAAGCTTTCTTATGTTCACCGGTGAGAGACTGCTGCTTTGTTGGACGCACTTTTCTGACTGATCAATCCAATACATGCATGGTGCTGGGGGATGGAGTGGCACTGTTCCTTCTTCATGATACCCTTGACTTCAAACAAATCTCCTACTTTATCACCTGCAAAACATCCCAACACTATGGTACGATCACCTCCATGCTTTATTGTGGGTGCTACGCATGGTGCTTTAAGACGCCCACCAATTTGAACCAAATAGTTCAAACTTGCTTTCTTCGGTCCACAGGACTTGTTTCCAGTCGTCATAGGTCGAATTTCGGTGTGCTTTTCCCCACTCATACCTGTTTTTCATGTTCTGTGGATGAAGTAGTGTGTTTTGATTTTTAAAATACACAACCCTTCACATCAGCCTTTCTCAAATGTCTTTTCACAGTTGCCAGAGTTATGGGTTTTGGCCTTGTCATGTTGATTTCCTCCCCTATTTGTGGTGCTGTTTTTCACCAATCCCTCTTATTGGTGACAATGACATGTTTATCTTCTGCTTTTGTAGTAACACTCTTTCTTTCAAACCTTTTTGTCCCATCATAACTTCCAATTTCTTCTAGTCTTTTCAGGGTTTAGTGAACTCCTTTGGTGGACAGCATTAGGCTTTATGCAATTTCTCTTTCATGGTATCCTTCTTTCCTTGATGTACAAATCTGTACTCTTGTTTCTTAATCAGGTGTTTCTTGCCATTTTTTGTCGTTTGTCAGTGATATGAACACACTTAAGATTATTGGGATTTTTGTTTGCAAACTTTTGGTATGCATTAGAAGATCTGTGGTTTTAAGAACCAAAAAACAGGTTATTGTTGTTTTACATCTCCTCTCTCAGGCTCTCAGGAAAATGTAGATACTGTGATTCTGATTCTGATGATGATGGTGCCTATTTCACCACCACCACCCTTGATGAAGGTGAGGATGAGCAGGTTCTGGCGGTTTGATGAAGGATGGTCCATGTTTTAGAAAGATATGCAGGGCTGATCAGACAATTCTGATTTCTTGCCTTCCTTACTAAGAGATCTGCTTCAGAATTTTCAGCCTCACTCTGTCTATTTTTGAGGCTGGTTGAAGTTTCCATCCTACTTGTTCCAGCTGTGCTATATACTGCAGCTGGGTCTCACATACACCCATACATTTAATATAAGTAGATCTAATGTTATGGTAACTTTTCATCAGTGACACACACAAGTGTGCTGCCTTTCAAGCAGGACAGTCTGGACACAGTCATTGAGGAGGTCATGGTTCCAATGAACTACTGATCTCTGTGACTAGAGAAAAGAATACAGACAATGTTTTAGAAGGTAATAAATAAGAGCAAAGCAGCCTGACAGTTAGAGGATGACAGAAAAATATGAAAGTGTAAGTACTGTGTCAAGAACTTCACATGTTTTTATGGACTATGAAATTGAACTACATGTAACCTGTTGCGTTTACAAATGTAAAGTTTTGTGCCTTGGGTTTGTCCTTGACTGGAATGCTTTTTTTTTTAGGTGCAGCATGGCAGCATAGTGGTTAGCACTGTTTCCCCACAATAAGAAGGTTGCGGGTTCGGTTCCCAGGCCTGGGGCCTTTCTGTGCGGAGTTTGCATGTTCACCCTGTGCCTGCGTGGGTTTCCTCCCACTGTCAGAATACATGCATGTTTGGGTTAATTGGCCACTTTAAATTGTCTGTAGGTCCGAGTGCAAGTGGTTGTTTGTCTCTGTGTGTTGGACCTGCGATGGATTGAGGGTGTGCCCAGTGTGAACTGGGATTGGCTCCAGCACCCCCACAACCCAGAGATGGATAAATGGTTAAAGATGAATGGAATGCTTTTTAACTTTGACCTGGCGTGCAGAAGTGTGTCTCTATGGACAGAGACATCTCCCTCTATAGATAACAGTTAACATCATGTCCTCCTCCAGAGACAGAACCTCTAGGCCTCTGTGCCTTGGTGATTTATCCCTGACCAAAACTGGGTTGCCAAGGGTTGTATAAAAACTTATGTTCCTTTTAGTTCAGGAAGCTCGTCTCCCATGACTCTGTTGTGTGAGATTCTGTGAACAGCTTGAATGAAGAGATGCTGACTTAAAAGAGACTCCAGATTGGTGTTTTCTTTTACCATCAAGTTATCCAGGTTATTTCTCCACAATAATCACTAGTCAGTAATGAGGTCAAAGTGTATTTATTTAACAGCAGTCTGTACAGAGAAGCCTTGGTTCAAAAAATAGAGAAAACCACAAGAAACAAACTTTTTTTTTTCATTACATGATGGTCCCACAAGTCTGGGCTCTCCCAGTTTCTAATACACCTGAACTCACTTCTCAGCTGGGACCCAATAAGAAAGAATAATTGGTATTACATAATCAATTTTCAACACTTAGTCCATACAGGACCCAAACATTTACATCTGAATTACTCATCAAGCTAAAAGATATTTTTTAAACAAGTACTCATTCAAAATTTATTAAATTGGGGTCTTTTATTGTGACATACATCAACAATCCCAGTTAGACCATTCCCTGTTAACAGGTCAGTTGGACCCCCCTATAGGGTTTCTGTGTCTAAATGCAGGAGCAGAGGGACAACAGAGAATAAAGTGATCACGCAGGCAATTTAAAAAATAAATAAGAAGTTCAGTTCATATCTTAAAATATGCAATTTGTTACATGGTGAAAATAATCATGGAGCTTTGTTTGCAGAGTCACACTACACAAACAGTACAACACAACCACCTCCAAACCGGTTCACTCTTCATCATTATTGAAGAGGCTACACAGTGTGTGTTATGTAAACACTATCAGGCTCACTTCAGGGACCCTTCTGTATTCATCTGTTGTTCATCTATGAAGATGGCTTCAGTGTGAGTGCAGCTTCAGTGAATCATTCATCAGCAAATATGTGACATGTTCAACTAACTTTGTGAGGTTAATCCATTGCATGCAAAAGTGAACCTGAGCCTGGAATGTTGGGAATAATCCCTCATGGCTATGGAACAATGACATGGTAGTGTATTAATCTTATGTGGAACTATACTATGGGACTATACCATTATAATATGGGACAATACCAGTCTGATATGGACAGGGCGCGATAATGTGCCTTTGGCATTTATTGGTTTGTGCATAAAATTAGAAGACAGTAACAGCTGAACAGAGGTTGCTATTAGACCTGCTGCTAGCCATCTGTGGCCTGGACACTTCCAACACACACTGTTGCATTGTATCATAGCAAAGAAGTGTGGAAAAAAGAAAAGACTGGTTAGAAAGTACAGAAACGGAGACTGGGAGCTCTGTACTTGATTAACTGCACTGAACCACATTTTTGTGCCTCATTACACTACATCAACTATCCATTCCTAACAATCCATGGCCTTGAATGGGTTGTGTTGCGCTACTCCAGAGCACCAATGCACCCTGACCTGACTGGGGTGTTCAGAGTCAGTTTGTCAAACTGTAGGTCTGGATTTTTCTGGATTTGTCTTTCTTAAAAGATAGCATGAGGAAGTCCTGAACAGTTTACTGCTGTACTGGGCTGTGAGAGTAATCCTGTGAGCCCAGAAAGAAGCACACTTGTTGTGGGGAGGAGGGGGCTGTGCGAGGACTGTGGGGGTGGTGGGATGAAGAGGAGGAGGTAGACTTGTGAATCTCCCAGTAGTTGGCATGGAGGTCGAGGGAGGATAGAGCAGGCAGTTTGTCTCTTTGGATGGGTTTGTCATACTCAGTTGACAGAGGTGGAACGCTCAGGCATTTCCTCAGGCAGGGATCACTGCAAAGTCAAACATATTTGTGAGAGTGTGCCGAAACCATCTAGAACAAGTATTTAATTTTGTTAGTAAAATAAGACAATCAAAGGTTACATAGATCACATGTCACACTGTGACAAAATAGCTGATTCTTCTGCTGTTTCTTTCACTTTAAACAACAATCGGCCATAACATTATGATCAAGTAAAGTGAATATGACTGATTATCTGGTTACCATGGCACCAGGCAGTGAGTCGGCTGTACTAGACAGCAGGTGAACATTTAGTCCTGAACTAGATGAACTGTAGCAGGAAAAATGGTAAGGATGATAAGGACTTTGACAAGGACCCAACTGTAATGTCTCTACGACTGGGCCATAGCATCTCCAACACTGCAGCTGTGTGTGTGTCTCTTACCTGTGGAAGACATCGTACCACGATTCACGAGGAAAATAAGACAAGCAAGTGGAGACATTGTAATGCTTTGGGCAATATTCTGCTGGGAAACCTTATGTCCTTCATTCATGTGGTTGTTACTTTGACACATAGCAACAAGTTTGCAGATCTTATTGAAATCTAGCAAGTGGGATGAGCTGGATAAAGTCTGATCCATGGAGGCTCGACCACATAACTTCCCTGATTTAAAGGACCTGCTTCAAAAGTCTCACTTGACACCTTCAGAGGTCTAGTGGAGTCCTGGCCTTGGCAGGTAAGATCTGTTTTGGCAGCAAAAACCTACCCTAATGTTGGTCATAACATCATGGCTGATCAGTGCAGTTCTAGCCCTGCGTTTCTCAAACTTTTCCAGATAACCTAACCACTAAAATAAACCTTGTGGAGAACCTAACCTCCCCAAAACCAATGTCTAATCTTGGTAGACAGTGTATCTTGCAATATGTAGGCAATTTTTTTTTCTTTTGCATTGTCTTTCTTGGCCTGGACAGTGAAAAGAGAAAAGAATCACCAGTTAACCAAAATGTTCATGTCTTTGTGCTGTGGACACACAGAAACAGAAAGCCTGGGATTTAAACCCAGAACCTTTATGTTGTGAGGTATCAGCATAGGCCACTGCATCAACCTGACATAAAACAAAAAGAGGTGAACCCTCTTAAATAAACTAAGGTTAGCTCATTTAGTTGCTGTCTTGTGTGTGGAATCACCTAATGGCCGTTTGTCCTTTCCAGGCCTGTCGGTAGACATCACCAGCCACCCCAAACAGCCAACGGACATCAGCTGGCACCTCCGGGATCCACTCTACAAATCTGTGGCAGAGCAGGAGTCATTGTGTCTTATTCAATTGCAGATTTTTGGCTGTCACTGATGTGACTCTAAACCTTACCTCTGGGCCACTGAGTATGCTGACTGAAGAGGAAGTGTGTATGGCATCAGCATGTAGGAAGCCACTCTCACTGGCATCATCTCAGACACGGTGGCATACAGGCCAAGTTTATCCTGACAGGCCTCACAGAATACTGACAAACACACAACATGACACAGCAGTTTCAGGACCAGGACCTGACCTCAAACACATCTTGATTATGAAAAGAGACTCTGAGACATCATTGCACCTTTCTTGATTGCTGTAGGCAGAGCAATCTGCTCATCCAGCCACCAGTGCTGTTTATGCAGCAGACGGAGTCTCCGAAGCACCCACTCCTTGGCTGTTTCAGTTTGCTTACAGCAGCAGCTGGGGGTGCTCTCTGGCAGGGTGAAGGGGGTGGTCGGATGCTCCAGCATCAGCAGGTCTTGCAACACAGACCATATCAGTGTTCAAAGGTTAATCTGGATGCCTATAGAGATACATTGTAACTTGGTCCTTTAGAGTCACTGTGGTAATGCAGTTGTATAGTACTCACTGTTCTCTTCAAGGAAGCGTAGAGCATCCTTGTAACCACTCTGACACATCTCAGCCAGTACCTGTGGAGGGAAAAGTCAACAGTATATTACTATACAACAACTTTATTGATTTCATATTAGTAAATCACGACACAAATGATCTGTGTGATGATTATTAGGTCAACCTCCTGTAAAAAAAGAAGAAAAAAAAAAATCAATATTGGAGAACATATATCCCCCTACATCCCAGGTTATCTACGGACGAACAGCTGTATTTTGATTCTGTCTGAAACAAGAAAAAATATATGTCACACTGTTCTGTAACCAAGACAATACCACTCAGGAAACATTTGTATGTAAATACAACTAAAAAGCAAATTTCTAGGTCATCAAGAAGTGGATATGTCCAAATCCACTGTCAAAGCTCATGTCTACCGTGATAACATGCTGCCAAATCTGGTCGTGTGTGACACGACCAGATTTGGAACCATTCATAGTCAAACATGTATCAAAAATGTGTGCCATATAATCAGTTAGGACTATCGATTTAGGTATTAATTCAGCATATGTGATGCATCAAGTTAGAGTTAGGAACCGATTGGGTTAGGCTATTCTATTTAGTTCATTCTTTGATTATGTCCAAGATTGAAAAATGGAATGCTGAAAAACACACAATTATACTGTTCATCATAGATAACAATGATGAGGCTAGTTTTTAGAAGTGTTTTCTGTGTTTTGTGTTTTCTACTTTGTGGTCTATAAATGGAGGACATCTATGTGATCTGTAAACATAAGGTGCCTTAAGGAACTAAATCTCCCTTTTTCCCATGTGTGCAGTGTCTGCACCTGCATTTCGCTCTAGACTTTTAAAGGTTTTTGTGGTGATTGGATTGGATTGGAATCACAAGAATGTGATGTGGACTTTTAAATTAATTCAATACAATGAAAAGTTTAAAACGAATGAAATCACAGATTTGTACAAAGAATTAAAAGTAAAATCTTGATTTTAACTGACAAATGTAAAACAAATGTATTAGTTTCACAACAATAAAGTGCCACAACATAAAGACTGCCATTAGTCAGTCTTTTTCATTGCGATCCTCTTGGGAAAACAGTAAAATGGCAGATATTCAAGTCAGGCTACAAAACACACCAACAAATGGGAAGACTGAGTTAAGCACAACAAACATCTTATTAACTTTTCTCAGTTTAAAAGCACAACAAACAAATGATTAACATTTCTCATCTGTGTATTCTTTATTTTTTTATTATTATTGCTCACATTGGCGATAGCACTACTATTTAGGTATTTAGCTGCTTACTGTCTGAAAAAAATGCTGTGATGTCCACCTGCTAGTTATGCTTTTTCCGCTTTTTAGCTAACATTACTCCCTCCGGACTTCCCTGTAGCTTGGCTGTGACAGTTGGAGCCAGTCGGAGCGGTGCATCAAAGAAAGCCGCCATGGGTGCAACCAAGTGTGCAATTGGGAGGGGGGTGGTCAGAGTCACACACATTGCTTTTCCTTAACAAATAGAAAAATGGAAAATAATTCGCAGGAGATGGATCCAATCCGTTGACAGTCTGGGCTAATAAGTCACATATTAATGTATATTATTGGGGGGGGGGGGCAGATTTGTATTTTACCAATACTGGGGGGTGGGGGGGTGGGGGGGCACGTCCCCTCCAAAGAATATGTGGTTACGCCCATGCAAAAGCCATCCAAGCTGTGTACAGCAAGGTTCGAACACTGCTGATCTCAACTGAAGAGGAAATAGGATGGTGGAAAGAGTGCTTTGATGAATTTCTGAACTCCACTAATCCACCCTCTGTAATAGAGACACAGCTGGAAGATGAAGGGGGATCATCGTCAATTTCCCGTGGTGAAGTCACTGAGGTAATTAAAACAACTCTACAGTGACAAAGCCCCAAGGATTAATGAAATACTTCCTGAAATGCTGAAGGCTCTGGGTTTTAAACTTTTCATTATGGTATGACATAGTGGTAAAGGTGTAAAAACTTCTGCTTCCGCTTACTGGCAAAGCACCAGGCTTAGAAAAATAGACCAGCCTTTATATCAATCTCTTTCGATATAAGCTCTGATCTAATTATATTTTCTATCACATATGACACATTCATGTCATAATGGTCAGTTGATTATATTTAATTGGAAATATAATCTGCTGGTATGACATAGAGCTGTTTACAGCCAATCCCCAGGCTGGAAAGGTCAGACCACACCAGTCCTGGGTCAAAATACACTCTGCTGTTTAATATTCAAGTTCTCTTTCTGTCAATAAGGTATCTGCCTCATAGGTGTTTTTGTAGTGAGTCCATGGCTGTATGGGCAGGTCTGAAGGGTAATTTTTCCATCAAGAAATGTGGTAAGAACACAAGTGGCCTTGTCAGAGATCTGTGAACTCTGTTGCAAAATAGCAGAGTCCAGACAGCATAACATACATGCAGATGTGAGGGGAGCTGTGTAACAACAACACGGGAAACAGTTCTACTAGGTCAGACTTACAGGGGTTCCAGTGGTCATTATTCAACAGGGAATCCTCAGTATCAGCTGTAAAGTTTTTTTCCCTAACAAAACCATTCTATTTGCAGTTTCCAGACATTTTAACATCAAAAATCCATCCAGTATAAATGTTAATTTCCATGTCTTTATCATTTATAAATATAGGTCCCATATTAAAATGTTTAAGTATCAAATGCACCCACCCTGTATTTAGAAACTGAGCCTTAAAATGAGCTGTCAGGACTTCTAGAACTATGTGATGGTACAACAAAATAGTCCTTGCCTCCTGGTATGTCACACGCCCAGCTCACTTGGACCAACCATCGAACTGTGCAGGATATAGTTTCCTGAAACCATACCTGAAATCTGCTATATTTTCATTGTATCCCTCAGTCAACCAATTAAAGAGAAGATGTAAAACTGTAAAATACTATAGAAGTTCAAATTGGAAATGGAAAACAAAAAGCATCTTATAAAATCTGTTGAGAAGTAGAAAATTACTCATTTAGATTAATCTGCTAATATTAGATTCCCAAAATATCAAATCAGAATTTCTCAGAACCCACCGAGACAACTTCATTTTCCAAGCAACAGTAACCGATACAATGAGTCTTTCATTAAAAGATTTCCTTATCTGTTTCAACATGTACCAGTTGTATGAAAGAGTTTCTTTTTGGACCAGATGATGTCAGTGGTGTTTTTCTTCTTATGGGTTAATTAACTTCTTCGCATAAATAAAGGTTTGCTCAGTCCTCAGCTTCTGAGGGAATTTTTACATTTTCTTAGGTCAGGCCAAACTCCTCCTTTATCAGTTCCTCTTAACATAAACCTAAATATCCTCTTTGCCCATGTATCCTGATACTAGTGACATGTCTATAGGTGTAAACAATTTTCAGCTAATCCCAACATTAACATCATCATCTTAATCCTCTGGTCTGGAACTCCTCTGCCTGCTTTTCATTTTCTGGATTTTCATATGAGAACAAAGGCACTGCACAGTAAGGGTTGAGATCTGAGGTGAACAGCAGATTTGGATGATAATTTGCTGATGGTTAAATATTGGTCAGTGATTATGATAAAATGGCTCATGTTATATTACAAGTAATTTGAACTGTTGTTTGTATGAAGGAGTGATTGCTGTTGCTTTAAAATTAACTTGCATGACTGCCAAATGAGTATACACAAATTGTGGATCAGGATTCTGAATTGACTCATTTCATAGTTTTAAACTGGCATAGTTCAACCACAAAAAATTTAAAGGATAAGAAAGACACTCACAATTCAGAATCATATTTTGGTCATTTTCTTGTGTAGTTCTGCTGTTCCCTGAACTAAGTGAATGCTTACACACCCTGGGTTCTGGTGGAAACAGGGCCCTGCTGAGACGGTACATGTTGCCCATGTTCATCTGAATGCTGGTGTTGGTGAAGCGCAGTTCGTGGAAACTAGTTGAGTTGTCACGGGGACAAATGTCGCTCTCGCCAGAGAATGGAGAGATGGTGATGGTGTTCTTCAGCTCGGACTGGGGCAGGTTGTCACTGATCCCACCATCCACATAGCGCTAATGACATAGACAAGGGTAAAAGGACAAAAATACAGAAGTACTATTTATTATGTTTACCCTGAGCTTTTTCAAACATTAAGAAACACATTTCACTGCATTTCAAATTTCTCAGCCCTCTCTGACTACTCCATTAACTGGTCCAAATCAACAATACTACCAATAATGGAGAATGCATGGGATCCTGCAAACCAAGATTTCCAACTTGTGTTCTCCACAGCAAACATTAAATACTTGGGTATAAATATCTCACCTAAATTATCAGAGCAAGTCCACCTGAACTTTGATCCACTCCTGGAGAAAATCTGTGGTGACCTGGGGCACTAGAACAATCTTCCCATATCCCTTATGGGGCATACAGCTATGGTTAAAATTAAAACAAACAATTTATTCTCCATGATCCCATCCAAACCTACGGCTAAATGGTTGCAAAATTTCAATTCTGCTATTATAAAATTCTACTCAAAGAATAAAAGTAGCCCTTCAAAATAATAAATCGGAAGTAGGATTTGAGGCATCAAATTTCATGAATTACTACATCAATCAACTGCAATATATCACCAAATGGATAAATCCAAATGCAAATTACAACTCTTGGCTTGAATTTGAACAGGTAGACTGTTTCAACATCAGAATCTCTTACCTCCCCTTCATTACCATAACCCTCAAGCCTCATAACTGTTTCAAAAACCCTATGATTGCCTCCACCCTCTTTGCTTGGTGGAAAACTCTAGAGAACACAAATTCCCAACTGGGACCCTGTATTTTCTCCCTGATCTGGCACATCCCAAGACTTTGTAAATAACAAAGTCGCTCTTCATCTTAGAACTTGGGAGCAGAAAGATATCACCAACCTCCATTACCTCTTCCAGGATAACTTACTTTTGAAACAGATTTATTTAAGACTTTTGAAATAAGAAATGGAGACTTTCTCCAGTACCTGCAAGTGATAAGGACAATTAAGAAGAAAATTCCAACGCTCCATAATACCTTACAGCCTCCAGAATTTGTCTTTAACATCACAAAGCTCTCTCCAAAGAAGAAAAATCTTTCTGAAATATACAAGTTCCTCTAAAACACCAATTATATGCATCTACCAATATCAAAATGGGAAACACATCCGTCTCTGTTCGCTGACTTAGACTTTGGGACCCAGATCAGCCAAAATACATTTAAAATGACAAAAAAATTTGAATGTACAACTGATCCAGTTCAAAGTACTTCCCAGATCACACATAACTCAATGCAAGATGCATGGAATGGGTTTCTCTCATTCCAGTATATGCAAGCAATGCACTTGGAACATGTCAGAAACCTATTTCCATGCTCTCTGGCTCTGTTCACCTGTGAGGCACTTCTGGTATATGGTAACACAGAAACTCTCCTCCATCTTGGACTGCAGAATCCCACTAACTCCTATCCTTTGCCTTATTGGTGATCATACAACAACCAATTTACCAAGCCATCTATCCCCATCTGTTCTCACAGCTCTAGCCATTGCAAAGAAAACAATCCTAGTTAACTGGAAAAATAAACAGTCTCCTGCCATCTTCCACTGGTTGAACCTCCCTGCAGAATATATCTGCTACCCGAAAAAAACAATTTAGTTATTTTACAAAAAAATGGGCAGCATTCATTGACTCTCTAAAGCTCAAACTGCATCTTGACCTTGCCTGCTAGCATATACCATTTTTGCACATACCTTCATGTACCTTCCTTGCACTATAATATTACTCTCTCTGCAGTGGCTCTCTGGGTTTGGTGCCTCTTGTGCTCCTACACGCAGGGTGGTGGGCCTGGGGAGCCTGGGCCCCTGCCCCGACTCTGGGCCCTGGTGATGGTCTCACTCATATTTAGGGAATGCCCACATGCATGTGTGGTTTCACTTGCCAGCTCGGGATGGGTCACATCATGAAGAATTGATGAATCCTGCCAAAAATGGGCTGAGCAGTTCTTTCAATCTATCACTATGTACCCTATCTTTAATTTGGTTCCTCTGTTGGGACAACTTAATCTATCTGGACTCCCATCTCTCCAGAAATCTACACAGAAACCTCTGGACTCTCATAATCTTGAGTGACGGGGCAGGAAAAGCACAGCATCCTTCACTCCACTAGTTCCTGCCAGCACCACCTGCTTCCCTTTCCTTGTCCATCCTTCTGCATCTTGTCTATCTTTTGTTCCCCCCTATATTCACTTCGGTGTAGCACTGCCCTCCCTGCCACGCAAAGGTCATTTCACTGAAACACAAAGTACATCTTACCAAACTAATATCTTTGTCTGCATGATAGACACCATTTCATAATGGCAGAGAGAACACAGCTCAGCAGAGTCACTGCCAGCTGAAAACAACAGAATATAGGTCACTAACAAAACAGTTCAGAATCATGCAATGAACGCAGAAGGGCAGATGAATTTCACACTTTGCCCTACATTACTAAGCTTCTTGCTGTAGTATGAAATATTCGATAAAAAACATTTAAATCCCATTTTTAATCATTATTATTTGTTTATTTCTCCACAATAGCTCCAGCACAGCTACTGTTGCAGTAAAATTTGGTTAATCTATACTCCCCACAGGAACAACTGAGGTGTATTTGGAGCTTCTTTAGTGTACCCATAAGGCCTTGCTGGACTTTGTGTTTAGAGCTGATTAGCAAATGCTTAGCCATGCAAGGTTAAGATGGTTAAACTCATGAATAATATACCTCAAATATCAATCATTGTCAACATTATGAGGTTAGCATATAGCTAAGAAAAAAGGAACTAAAAAAATCGTGTGCAAATCGGGCCTTCATTTAATTAAACATTGCTTTATCTGTTCATTACTGATAAACTCTTAAAAGAGTTTAGCTATTTCGACATGGCTAAAATTAGCATTAGGAGCTTGCTCACAAGTCTACTAGTAGACTCTAGTTCAGCAACTAAATAATTTACAAACTAAACTTTACTCAACAATAGAAGTGAGAACAAACTTGTTTAGCATCAGTTTCTATTACATTTCTTCTATACTGAAGTTAGCATGCTAACCAGCTACCTTCAGTCTGGCTGGAGTGTACCGTCACTTTCTGACACTAACTCACTAAGCACGTTTACATGACACCTAAAAAAAACGAATTATAGCGTCAGTCCGACCAAAACTGTACTTTAAAAGTACACGTAAACACGTTAGCTCGGCTGAAAATGAACTGAAAATTGTCTGACTAACACACCCAGATAATGCGATTGAAGGTCGAGCTACTGCTGCACGTATACGGACAATCGGACTGGAACCGGAGGAAGTTATCTGCGCTTGTACTTAAGTTTCGCACCAAGCTATGACCTGGAAGTCGAACGGCATTTAAAATGTAAACGCAAACGTAGGAGGCCACACAAAAGCAGCCGGTTAACATGGCGAAGTTATGTATAAATTTACAAGGTGGTTGTCCATCGTCGTGCCAGTTCACCTCTGAGTCGCTAACTTGCTATCTCACTGGTCTTTGTTTCTTTCCACCTCTGTTGTGGTCTGTGTCGTCATAGGTCAATCAGAAGTAACCGATTACCCACAAGTCGAAAGAGCGCATATCGCCACCTATCGTAGCGGAGGCGACATGATTTCAACAAATAAATCGATTTCACTCCCGTGCATGTATACAGGGACAAGGACAGAAGTCCGATGAGATGGCTTTACCGAGCTATAACCATAGCTCGGTTTAACTGTGTAAACGTGCTTACTGTAGTGTCCAGTCAGAGGAAAAGGATGATCAGAAGACATGTTTTAAAGAAAATGGCAAGTTGCATTGAATACACATTTACTGAAAGTAGTTTTTCTTCTTAGAGACTTTGTTTTCTATATTTGTTACATTAACCAGAATGAATTAATTTAAACAGTGGCGAACCATGGACCCAGACCCTGGACCTTCAATAGGACCACATGTAGCAATAAAAGATTACTTTATTTGCCCCAACTGGCTTCACAACACACCAAGGTGATTCTGGAAAAACAGACATTCAAAGCTGGCTATCATGAAATCATTTAATTATAAAAACTACATGAAACAAGCAAATCACACATTCACTTACCTCACATGTTTGTTTAGCTGGAATGAAAGTTAAATGTCTAGAATAATCATTAACTACTGTTCAACAACTAAAGATGGCTCCAATGCTGATCCAATGTTTTTGTGTTGGTTCAGCTTGGACACAATTGAATTTCAATGTAGATTTAATATTTCTAAGTAAAACATAAACACCTCCCAAGGTGAAATTGGAAAAGGAAAAAGCTCTTTGTTAGTTATGCTGAGCCATTTTTCACTGGCCTTAATGGCTATAAAACTGCCTGCAAATTGTAGGTTTAGGCCTACAGTATACTTCTTACAAATTCAGTTTTGTGCTGCTGCGGCTCTGGGTCTGTGCTGCTGTAGCTCTGACTCTGTGCTGCTGCTGTGGCTCTAATATCTACTTTTGCCCGAAAAGGCAATCTTGAAAAAGGAGTATCCAAAATATAAGCCACACAGTCTTCTTCTTCACTAGCTCCCGCCATTTCTTTGCTCTCTAGATCATCTTCTGTCTTTCTTCCCTCCACTCACTCACTGTTTTAGTGGGTCCCTTGACTTATATATGTGCTCCTAGGTATTGGCGAATACCCAGAAGATGCTGTGATATGGTCCCGCCCACAACCCAATGAAATATGATTGGCTAAGACACCTGTCAAACTCAAATTCATGCCCACATTGACTCGAATTACACGGGCCTTCGTTACAGCCACCGAAAGTCCAGCAGGAGGAATCGCTGATTTAATAGCCTACCCAGATACCATTGGAAGAAAAATTGTGATTGGTTTGTTTCTCGTTCTATTATATCCAATTAGAACCAATCAGGTGTGTTTGCTTTCAGCCAATTGCATGGAGAGACTTAACCTCAACCTGTCAGTAACATTTATCTGACTATCCCCTCATTGTAAATCATGCAATGTCATTGAATTAGTTGAAGCGTCCTGCTTAGCAAAGTTACATGTTTGAATGAACATAAACTATGTGACCGTATGTTACATGTCGCCATTGCGAAATGTAAGGGGTCATATGATTGGCTGATGAATCTGTCAATCAGAAACATACATTTGATTAACAGCTTTATCAGCCAATGGTGACACTGGTTGACCTACGACGTCAGGTCAGTCTCAAAATTCAACGTACAGATTTCGTAAATGCACATTCAGTAATTCGTGTGCTCCGTGAATTTATATTACAAGTCTGCCTCAAAATTACATTTGTGAAGTCCAAAAGACGACTACGAAACAGCAAAATATGACTATGAAACAAAGCATGTGCGTTTGTGGAAAGCCCCGTGAGAGTTCATTCATTATGAGATTGTTCTGACTCCATACAATGATGCCTGTCTTTGGTTTAGCGTGTGTGGCGCACTGGTGCTCGGCATTTTAGCCATATAACTGTCGTAAACGGCTTTTTGGTGTTTTTTTAAGTGCTGGAAGAGGTTTGTAGTGTTGCCCCGTGAAGTAGCAACAGTAGCATGGTATGTTCTGCACAACACTTGATGCTGCACAGCATCTTCCTTTTTAAAACCGAAATAATTACACACCGCTGATATGCTGTTCCTCTTCGACACTAAAGTGTCAGTTGAGTCCGTTTCTGACTGTTTTGTCGAGCCAGAGGCCATTGCGCAACAGGTTAAGGTGCAGCATAAAAAGTTGATGGAGTCGAGTGGTCCGTGGTCCATTCTCTCTCTCTCTCTCTCTCTCTCTCGTGTCCACTTTTTTTTTTTTTTTTACGTGGCCACATGGTAATCGCACACGTTGCGATTAGAAAATCGCGTTTCATCATATTGCGATATTATCGCAAATTCAATTAATCGTTTAGCCCTAACTCAAACTGTGCCATTCTAAATACTAAGCTTTCAAAGTCAAAGTGAAGTTAAGTACTTCCATTGGAAAATTTACTTCACATCCAGAAATGCTCTTAACAATGAAATCAACAACTTCACAAGAAAAAAACCCCCAATAAGAACAAGAACAACGATAAGAAATACATAAATATATACATGGTTTGCACCAACACTGAGACAACAGGTCCTATTCAGGTTGAACTGCACCAAGATGTCCACAAAGAGGATGTCTGTCTGGGCTGATCTTTTTTTTTCCACTGTGATGAACTGTGTGACTGAAACCACAATGTCAGGGTGAATAAAAACTTTTTCTATCCCATTATATACTCCATACTCTCCAGGTTACTGCAAGCATTATTTCAGGAACTTCATAGTTATGTGTGTGCCTTTTATTACACTTAATTTTTATGTTTTACCTATTTAAATCTTTATTTTGATGGGGCTCGGCCTTTCTATTTTAATAACTGCTACATAACTAAATATGAATCCAGTCTTCAGACTCAAAGGCCTTGTGTGAGGACAAGTAGGTCTGATGAGCTCATTACCAAAGTTCAACTCAGCTGATAAATCTAAGTAGAGTCAGCACTGATATCAGAAACTGGGACTTCTTCTGAAAACAGAGATAATTCATTATCAGTGATCAAACAATGTTAACCTGATTACTGATCATGTAATGGTAAGCTGTTTATTGATCATGCAATTAAAACGTGATTAGTGATCATTGCAACCTGCTCTGTAATTTAAAAAGAATGTTTTTCCAAAACTGCACCCAAAGGCGATCCTCCAGATTACAAACCATAATCTACTCTGATTCACACATTCATATTCACAAGAACTTCCCTCTGTGATGTATGACTTGTTTACTAACAGGCTGCACATCCCTGAAGGCTGCATCATGCTTGTCTATAATAGGCTATATCAAGATAATTACGTATATATTATCCCTCAGCCTGTGATATGTAGTCAAATATTGTGTAGCCAAGTTTATTTCACACCATTTCATAAAGATCTTCTTACAATGTATATGTCAAAGTGTAGGTGGAATGCAACAGACTCTTTCCTCTAATAGAAGGCATTTCTGTTATCCTTCTTCAACCGGCCACTGCCTGCTTAACCTCTTCTTTTATTCCTGTGGTCCTGTGTGCTCTGCCTCAACCCATGTCTTTCTGCGGTTGTCACACTCCCTGTCTTGTTCTCCCCGGACCTTCATCTGCTCTGCACAAGCAGGCACCATTTCAGTTTTCCTCACTCCCAATCATCCATTCTGCTAAACCCTTCTCAGCTCATACAGTATATCATCCACTACACAAATAACGCGATTCTTCTAAAACCGAAATAATGTTTAACATGACTTAATAAGGAAAGGAAGTGGGCAGTAGACATACCACTCCTCTGAAGGATGGAGGAATCAGCCCACAGTAGATGGGGATGAAGCAGCTACAGATCAGCGCCTATGGACAGATATCAGGGTTAAACCAAAAAACATCACTTCTTTAGGGTTTTCCAGATTTCTAAGGTAACTATCCCACCACCTGAATGAGCTCTTCTTTGGAGCTGAACTCCGATACCAGCACATTCTCCCCATCAGACACTCTGGTCAGCGAGACACACAGCTGCTTCGAGGCAAGGACATGTGCGTCAGAGGGCAGGTCATGATTCAGGCCTGATTTTATCACCTTAATGAGGTTGAAACTGGGGTGGAGGGGCCCCAGGTTCCTTTTCCTGGCCTCTTTTGCAACCTTAATCACATCTTCGCAGCATTTAGCTGGAAAAAGAACAAGAAGATAGGGTGAAGATGGAGCTAAATGTATGCAAACAAACAAACAAACAAAAAACCTCTTTCCAGTGCCAATGGGAAACTAGATCATTGTCACACAAGTGGCCATTGTCATCCCATATGACTGTTTATTCATGGGAGGAAAAGTGAAAGAAGACCTGTGACTCACACATTTCTAATAGAGAGCTTGCCATCCTATCAGCCACTAGCTCCAGGCCACTGTTTTTTTATGTAAACATGTATCAGTGACGTAATTCCTTACGTTTGCTTTTACAGTCCCCTGATAATGAAGGCAAAGTTATCTACAGCACTTAAAAAAGTAAAATTACAACACATTAAGATTACTGAATATAATTTATTAATCTTGGATGAATTTAGGCATACACATACTAACAAATAACAGACTGTCATGCGTGTATTTAAGTCTATGAGTCTATCTAGAAGTATACATATTTCAGATGTAACATTTTATATGAAAAACACAGAGCTCAGTTTCCTCAGAAACACAAAATTCAACTAAACTCTACTGAAATTGTTATCCAATTCAAACTCCTCACAGCAAGAACTGAACTAAAACAACTTTGTGCGGCTTTAAAAACCAGCTAACACCGCTCCAACAACTACTTTCAAGTTTGGTTTTCCTGTGGAACAGCGGTGTGTCTTACTTATTGACGCCTTGCTGGCGAGCATCGAAGCGGTCAGGGCACCAGCGGAGGCGCCGTATAGCTTGGTAGCCCTTTTGACGAGATAGGGCGCTTTCTCCAGCAAACAGCTAGCGACTCCGATGTGGTAAATCCCCAGGAACCCGCACCCAGCGAAAGACAGATTCCAGCCGCCGTTCATGTCGAACATTGTGGGGCATGACACGACTGCGGAGCCCAAAGAAAGGACTTCACACTGGGTACGCTGAGTTGGAATCACCGCTGTCACTGGTGCTTAGTGGGGAAATAGACTGTGGTTCTTTAAAGCAGGAAGTGGAGGGAGGGTCAGCTGCTGCTGATGCGTTCAAGTACAGTTGGATTTATTACAACCCAAACATGACCGGTTTTGTGTTGAATGTAGGTCGAGTTTCTGTAACTATGGTGTAGTGCTCATTCATATGAAGATTACATTTACCTGTAAACAGTTCATCGTGTATGTGATTCGATTAAACAGTGCCCAGAGCGTGTCATTATTATAAAGGTCTACACCAGCTTATATAACCACAAGGTGCTCTTTTGTCACCCGACTCCAAAGCCACGGAATGTGTCGCAATATATTTACACACCGACTATCTGCCGATAGTCAAAGCAACATTCATGAGGCGGGTCAAAGTTTGTCCATCAGCTCCCCTTTCTACTAAACAATCAATAAGCAGTGAGTTTTTTTATTTTGTAAACTTAAGAAAATGACAAAAACTTGGGCTTACACACACTTTAAGGTCGCATAGTTTTAACTTCACCTGTGTTTTATCTGAAATGTTGATATTCATAAGAAATACACATATGTGGTTTTAGAACCAAAACCCATCTCAGTGTAGTACAAATTTAAAGAGTTTAGCATGTCTAGTTTGGTTGAATGTTTTTCTAAGTGATCCAGTAAAAATGTAGCATTGTGGGGTGCAGGTGGGCTAGGATTTGATGTGGCCTGGTCATATGATGACTTCTTCGTTGTGACGTCACAAATGATAGAAGATTTTGAACATCATGTTGATTACATAATAGCTTGAATGAAGGTTGTATGCACTGATACTTTCATTGTATTAATACAGAACCTAAACTTGCTTTATGAGTAAAAAAGACATGGACATTCCCCTTCATAACAATTGAACCTTTAACTGATTTGTTAAGCAGGTAAATAACTAGGGAGGTCACTATAGGCAATGTTTGAAAACTGTAAACAGAGACACATTTGTATTATGTATTATTTAAATTAAAGACAATACCTTGCTTGTAAAATATATTAGTCTTGGTGAAATCATTCCGTATTAAGCATCAATTCATCTGACAGAAGTTGAACCACAGCGGATTTTACATTGTGAGCTTTTATTAAAACTCAATATAAGTTATTTAACGCCATTATGATATCTTAGATTATATTGAGAAATCACAGCAGAGTCGCCTCAGTCAGAGTGCGGCCCGGATGCTGGCTCTCGCATGCGCGCATTACATCACCTAGCTAGCGAGTGATTGGCTGTAGATTAACTCTTCGGCCCGACACACAGCATTCACCGTGCGCCTCCTCCTCCTCATCGCCATCCCGAAACGAAAGGCAGCGGTGTGTCAAACCAGTGCCATCATTATCGTCATCTTTGACATTGGAGTGGTTGGCACTCTTCTATCCTTTGCACAGGCGTCTCGTTTGGATGATGGCCGAGAGCGAGGCAGATACGCCGAGCACACCGATTGAGTTTGAGAGCAAATACTTCGAGTTTGATGGAGTGCGGCTGCCGCCCTTCTGCAGAGGGAAGATGGAGGAAATTGCACATTTTTCCCTGAGAAGTAGTGACATATGGATCGTCACCTACCCAAAGTCAGGTAAACTAACCTTTGCGTCACCTTTGCACGGTACTCGCTCAAACTGCAGTTTGCTCTCCGCTGTAGCGACGAATGCGGGTTTCCGTATGATCATCAAAGTTTTTCGTTAAAACATACTCGACTCAGTGCACAGTTCCCATCAGTTGCACGATCCATCTTGCACCAGGTTTCATTAGAGCCAGTTGGTGTTTCTTATTAGATGACGGTTATCTATTGTCTCTGCTCAGAGGCCTTTTTAAGCCTCTCTGAGACTCCAACAGACTAAGTCAGACAAAGTCAATCAATTAATGCTGGCTGTAGAGCATCAGTCAGCCACGCGCTTCAGTTGGTTGCCAAAGGTGATGGGAGAAGTTATGTTTACTTCCAGCCTCACTGTCTTTGCGCAGCGCTGCTGCAGCCCGACTGTCGTAGGGGATGCCCTGCTGTGCGCTGGGGTGGGTCCGGTCATGTGATGGCTGTAGTGGGCAGATGATGCGCAGAAAACGACAAAGTGATGTCTGACTGTTATGATGTAAATTATGTTTTGGTTCAGCATCATCTCAGGAGCAAAAAAACACAAGTCTGTGGAGGAGAGTCAAGAAAGGCTGTTCAGGGTTAATAAGTGCATCATGAGAAAACCAAATGATAACATCGTGTTGGTACACCTGTGCCACCGAACATAGGAAATTGTCTCTATTCTATTGCCATCAGAACACACATCCTGAACGGTTGCCTCACTAAGAAAGAAAAACAAATGCAGTCCTGAAACTGCAGCTTTTGGTCTCAACTTATGTTGGAACTTTTCCAGGACCCCTCTCCATAATACACTGCAGAAATAAAAACACCCCTCTTAACTTTCTTCTCCAAATGTAAGTGCAAGAATAGATATGTTATTATGATCAATATGCCAATTGTTGCCTTGCTACCTATTGGCTACTGTAGCATACAGACAAATATAAACTATAATGTAGACTACAGTTGGCAATATATAATGGAAATAGACACCTGTAGTTGCTGTTGAAGAGCAGACATTTCTCCATGGAGACTGAAAGAGCTGTTTATATTCTACAGGGACAGAGCTGAGTCACCAATATTGTCTCCTAATCAGCCCTATGTCTCCACAGCCTTATTCTCTTTTCTGATAACCACATTGAGAGAGAGAAAATTCACAGAGAAAACGAGAGAGGGGGCATTCTTCTAGAGACCTCTTCAGACCTGCAACAACATGTGATCATGTGGTCAGCTTTTAGTAAGTCTTTTTACATGTTAGACTGCATTTCCACTTGTGATTGCGTCACACTTCCTGCTCTATATGCAGATAAAAACATTGCCTTCAGAGGACTCAGTGGAGAAGATGGTCTCCCTGAGAACTCAGCAGAGTTGCTGGCCATTTAGAGGACTCAGTGAATAGGGGGTCTGTCAGTAGAGTAGACGGTCCTTCAAGTAGCACTTGAGAAGTCCTCATTACGTCTCAAGTGCATTCATACCTGAACTTGGAGGTATGATCAGATTACATGAGATGGATGTTAAAAACAGGTCAGAACAGTTCTTAGCAGGTTTTAACAGGACCTTTGTCTGAATGTTTGTCCTTCGAAGGATGTCCTTTGCTGGTTACATATCACAGGACAAAAAGATATGCCTGTCCAGTAAGCTGTAAACTGGTGGTGACTGAACTGAATACATTTTAAAAATTCAATTACATGAACAAAATTTGCTTCTAGAAGCACGACTTTTCTCTTTGTTGCCGTGTTTGTAATTTTCAGGTGCAGAAGAGAGAGAGCACATGCCAGGCCACATGGATGGGAGGCTGCAGAGCTATGATCCTATTGGCTCACCTGTTTCTGTCTTGGCCAATTGTATGAGGGCGATTCTGTCAGACAAAGGGGGGTAAGGATTGTGGAATTCCACTTAGAGCAGTTTTGATATGAGCCACATGCTCAGTCATTACTCCCTGCAAGTGGTGCAGCTCTGCACTGTAAAAGTATAAATCATAAGGGGTGGGGGACAATGACCATAGAAGGAAACAACATCTGTTTTTTGCTCCCCTGAAATAAAAGAAAACTTTGCCAAAATGATGACAAACCATACACCAATTCTACTGGTGAACATTACTCTCTCTGTTTGGTCATGGGGGCGACTCAGTCTTTGAGTGCAACTTGATGTCAATCTCTCCAGCCTTAGATAATAAACTGGAAAATGCCATCAAGCTCTTAATAAACCAAGGACATGGAAATTAATACATTGGCATTATTTAACAGGCAGGCAGACTCAATAAAATCTACAGAAATCCATTGTGGGAAGTGCGGGATGGACTATGTAAAGAGATTTACCCCTCTCTGCTGCATCAGTTTGGACCTAACAATTAACACAGCTCTAAGGAATCCCATCAGAATAATAAGATCCTGTGTTAATTGGATCCTGTCAAACAAAAGTTCAGCCTCACTGTAGGGATATTAATACTGTCGTCATTAAAGAAAAACAAAGTTTGAATTATCTTCTGTCTGGACTGTGCATTGGATGTATCTCCACTCTTTCCACCACATATTGAAATGGCTACAAGGACTTGCACCAATCGCTGATGTTAAAATGTTTAGTGATCAAGTTTTGCTTAAAACCCAATTCATCCAAAAGGTATTGATTGTGATTGTGGTCTATACTCAGTGAAGACCAGTGTTTAACAGCCATGTTTCATCTGTGCTCGGGATCACTTTCTATGGATATTATTTCAATTCAAAAGATACACAGCTGAGGTTGTTATGTGTCCAACATGCATAAAAAATACATCGTAACTGATACTAATGTGAAACCAAAGTTTAAGAACAAGGACAATTTTTCAAGACAACTTCATCATATGATTTATTTGGCTTCATTCCTCCAGGCTACATGGTTCCTCCTCTAAGCAGACTTTTTCACATGAAGCCTCTGCAGAACATTAATAAGCTCCTTGGTAGTGATGAAGCCTGGGTGACAAGGCAAGAGTTACTTTCAGTAGAAATCTATGGTTCATATTTCCCCACTCAGTGATACAGCTTTTGGAAAATCGGGTCTGATAACTGGCAGCTCCATTTAGAGAAGGAAGATTGTCCTGTGAAAAATGAGTTCATGGGTCAGTCATAGGTCTATGGTAAGGGTGTAACTAAAGACTAAAAAAGTGGACAAGAGACTCTGGGTCTGTAAAGTGAAGCCAATGCCAAAGTGCCTTAAACCTACATTCTATCTAATAGCCATCAGGGGGCGACTCCACTGGTTGTAAAAAGATGTCAGATTGCATTAAAGTCAATGTGAAAGTGGCCCTGACTTTCACTAGATTTATAATCTCAGTAAATGTTTTCCTAGAAGGTTTATGTCTCAGTCACTACTTCCAAGTCTTAAATACAATATTATGTTTACATTTTAAAAGATAAGGACATTAGAGTAAAATAGACCATAAGCAGGAGACGGATCATGGCATGGCTACCATCTGATTCACACACTACAAATGCAAAGGGGACAGTGCAGTGATGTAGTTTATTGAGCAAAATCTACATCAGATGAGTGTTGGGGTGAATCGATGGCTCACAAAACAGAGTTTTGCAAAAGAGTGAGTAAAGTTGAAATGAAGAATATATATTAAAATTGCCATTAATTCAAAAAGGTAACCAATCCATGAAAAGATTACTACCAAGGTCTACTATGTAGGATTACTGTTTCACACACTCTCATGCATTGGTTGAGAGTGGGGGGTGGGTTTTGGTTGTTCTCATAACCTGAAGAATTGAATATTAACGAGTAAAGCTTAGGTTTCATTGTGCTACCATGGCTGAATGGTCAGGGGTTCATATGGGTGTAGTGGACTATGAGCACCAGGTCCCAGTTGGACTCTCAGTTGCTTTGATTATTTATTGCAGGCCTCTGCTCCACTCTTTCTCCCATATTTCCAGTCTCTCTCCACTTTCCCGTTCAAATAGACTACCAAATTCCACATTTTTATGTCTAAATTGGGATCAGTTTTTTTCTTCAGACTCTGTGCTGGGAGCCAGAACTCTCAACTATCAGGCTCCTCTCCTGCAGAACCTTCTCCCAGTCTGAGTCTGACCTCACTCCGGATGTCAGATCAGGCTTCAAACTGTGCTCTGTGATAAAGCTAGTGCTGGCTCAGGCTCACTGTAATCCATCCTTAAATTATGCCATTATTGACTTAGATTGCAGGGGAGTTTGTTGCACTGAGCTCATCTTTGAATTCCAACACCTGATGTAAGGAGTCACCATGTCTTGACAGAGAAGAAGACTGTGTGCAATAAAAACACTACGTGGTATTTGATCCTCCTCAAATAATCCCTTTAGAGACTGATGTTGTGTTTAATCACCAAGTATCACTAAATCAGCAAAGTGCTGAGTGATCCTTCACAGCTAATGTGCTAGCGCCAGCTGCCTGTTACCATTCAGTTGGTGCTGACTCGCCTTCAGGCTGAATCCAAACAGGCTAGAAGAGATAAGAAGGGCTTCTGAGCTAGGTCAAAAAAGGTATGTTTGTGTGACCACTTAAATTAATTACTTCTACTGGTGTCATACTTCATCATTGGGGCTTTTACATCCAGGAAGGGTTTCACTGGTGAGTAGTGCAACAGGAAGTTTGATGTAGTATCCTTTTTATTTTTGTGTTATTTAGGCATCTGTTAACATAATTTCTGCTTTCTCTTTTCCTTTCCTGCCATGCGAGTTTCCTTAACCTTTACCTTAATACTGTCTCCTCCCTCCTCTCACCCGTTTCCTCTCTCCTTGCAGGCACCAGCCTACTTCAGGAGGTTGTGTATTTAGTGAGCCAGGGAGCAGACCCTGACGAAATTGGCCTTATGAACATTGATGAACAACTGCCTGTTTTAGAATACCCTCAACCTGGACTGGATATCATACAGGTACAGTATTGCAGCTGAGTTCAGGTTAAAATTCATTATCCAACTTGATTACCTTTTACTTATACTATACACTGGAGACCAGCGTTAGCCTGTTTGAGATGCTTCATTTCTGAATTAATCTGGATGTCTTACGCATCAGTTCACATTTTCATTAACCCTTCCAGGGTTTTGAAATATTATGTAATTAACATTTCTTGTAACATTGATTCTGCACTTAAAGGTCAAATTGTAGTTCTTGGAAGTGGCTCAGAGTTGACAGAAGTTGACAGAAGTCTTGGGCCTGGACCACAGATTTATAAGAATTAGTATGCAGTAAATGACCTCATGACTGAATGTTGTAATACCTAACATCTTTCAATACTGCTCCAGTCATTCCAACTCCAAAAACCTATAATATTTGACCTGAGTGTGTCAGAGGGACACATGGCATTAGCGAGAATCTTTGCATTGCATGCTATGAAATAACAAACACAAGGCAGATATACTGTATATGCAGCTATAGAGAGCAGCTGTATGTGTAACCAACCCTGAAGTCATCACTGTTCCACAAACAGCTCATAGGATTTCTCCATTGTTTGTTTAATGATTCCAGCAAATAAGCAAGTTGTTTAATTGTGCGGTTTTATTGAACAGGATAATCTCCACAGACCCAAATCAACAGAAGTAAAGAGCTAATATTTCAATGGCTATATTTCAACAACATCTTGATCACATGACTTCAATGCCAAAACCACAAAATTTCAACTTTTAGTTTGATTTAGTTCTATAAAAATGGATAGAAAGACTGGGTCTGTAAATTTATGCGGTGAATTTCCTGCAGAACTCTCAAGTATAAGCAGCAGAAGCAACATCAAAAATTCCAAAATTTCCACAAAAACATCTAAAATATTACATCATATAAATCAAACCATCATATATTTTAAGATCCTCTGCCCAAAGATGCATAAACATGTATGCATGTTGATGGAGAGAAAAAATATTATCCAAAGAGGTTCACACACAGTTAGCCTCTTAGCAGAAATGATAAGTCTCACTGCCGCACCAGAGAACTTTAGCAGCATAAGAGAATGTCAGGATAAACATTAAAATACTGACTCTTTCTTCAACAGGAGCTCACGTCTCCTCGTCTGATCAAAAGCCATCTTCCCTACCGATTCCTCCCAACAGCCATGCACAATGGAGAGGCCAAGGTCAGCTGCACAATCACTGCAGCCATAAAGCTTTCATCACATTAAGATGCAAATTTTAAAGTTTTCATAAAGTTGAGGCTGGTGTACATTTCATGAAATGTTATTTTGTAATCCTTTTCAAATTTACTATGATGCGCCTTTGACCAATAAGTTAGTGTGGTGGTTAATCTAGCCTGCTCACTGTCCAACATCTGGACAGAATCACCAGATCTAGATTTTTTACTGCTTCAGCTAACAGTGGAGGGTCCCTGCTTCTAGAACCTAAGCCGAGTTATTAGGGTTTTCTCTGCTTTCAGCAATTACCCTACCGTGAGTGTGGTTTCTGCCCAAACACACAAGCACCTCAGAAAAAATTTAAAGGTAGCTATAATGTCAGTCCAAGATATACAAATTCATGCATATGTGCATATATTGAATCTCTGTCTAAGAAATGTATGGAAACAACAGCATCGCACAGGGCTAACATTATGTATGTGATTCCAGTGAGTACTACTATGGGTTTATTCCAGGTGATCTACATGGCTCGGAACCCTAAGGACCTGGTGGTGTCCTACTACCAGTTCCACCGCTCTCTGAGGACCATGAGCTACCGGGGAACATTCCAGGAGTTCTGCCGGCGCTTCATGAATGACAAGCGTAAATCTGGTCCAGTTTACTCTGTCAGGTCTTATTTTGTCTGCACAATAACTTCTTGTTGTTCATCCAGCATCTCTCTCTCTCTCTCTGTCTCTTTATCTCTTTACTTCTCTCTCTCAGTGGGATATGGTTCCTGGTTTGAACATGTTCAGGAATTCTGGGAGCACCGTACAGACTCAAATGTTTTGTTCTTGAAATACGAAGACATGTACAAGGTAAGACAGTGAGTTAGTGCAGTGGATCTCAGTGTGTGTGTGTGCGTGTGTATTGCGCTTCTGTCTGTGTTGTGTTTAACCTCTATTCACTTTTAAGGAACTCTCTGCTGCTTACTTCTTTATCTTTTGTGTAATTTCATTAACAATTGCAAGAAGGTATGCTCAGTGGTAGAAAAACTCATATATAGAGCTGAATACAAATAATCACAATGTTAAGCATGACCTCTGCTCTGAGTAGTTCTTCGGCAGTGACCAGTGCTTGTGGCTTGTAAGTTCAACGTGTCTTCGGTGTAAGCTTGTTTTACAGGACCACACAGTACAAGGGAACATTTGATTCTAAATCAGGTCTGGGTTCTATATCAATACAGTGAAAGTTTCAAAGGTCTCAGTCCACAGAAGAATGCTCATAATATGTATCAGAAACTGAGATGCTGCTGTCCACCATCCGATCAGCGATGTCAGATCTTGTTTCATCTTCTTTCGTATTTTTTCTTGGGATTTTTGGTTGTGATCCTGTAAAATACGACGATATGCTGCTCTGGAATTTTTTTCATTTTTTCTTTATATGCACCGATGAGACAGGCAGGAAGTCGGGCTTTCGAAAGGCAAGAGAATCCAGTTTGTTTTCAAAATAAAACTAGCCTCTGACTCGTCAGAGCCAGTCAGAGGCTGGATCAAAATCACACAACCAGAATGCACACGGACTCTTTGTATTTTGGCTGTTAATGATTACGATGTAATGGTGAAAATACTTTGAGTTGGGGGGATAAATTTTGTCCCCACCGAGGATGAAAATAATTCAGCAGACGGTAGGACGTGTAAACCAGAGGGGGGGATCCCCACCATCCCCACCGGCAAATCGCACTACTGTGTAAAACCACACTGATATGGCCTTATTGTTCTTAAAAATACGGGAGATTAACTAAAATGAGCTTATACTTGGTTTATAAACACGTATAGCCTCAAATGAGGTTGAGCTGAGTATGTAAAACTGAAGAGTTCTGTTGATTGTCTTCAGATATCGGCAGCTCCACATTTATCTTTTTTAGCCTAACTGTTATGGTCACAGTAGACTTCCACATAGTGATAAGGCCTGGGACATACTGGCTGCGTGTGCGTCGCAGAACCTGTAGTTTTTCATTTCGCCGCCCATGTTAACGGATCAGAGCAGACATACTGCTCACGCTCGGCTGTAGCGGCGCGTCACTTATAGATTCAGGCTCTCGCCTATTTTTTCCCGCGAGCCGCGCGAGGAAAACAAAGAAAAAACATTGAAATCGACCTGTTCAGAGTCATAAAGACACCATATCATCAATAATCCATAATATATATCGACGTCGCAGTCATATGACTTCAGGTGTGTTTCAACAGCACTTATTAAAAAATAATTTATTTTATAACTGTTGTGACATATTGACAGGACAGTATATTGCGCCTTGAACTCTTCCATGGTGGAAACCTGATTGTTTTTGCTGGCTTTTGTTTTAAAAAATAGAAATACATAATGTAAAAAAAGCATGGTGAAAGGCAGACTTTTTCAGATGTTTTCTGTTTGGTCAATTCGGCTCCAATCAAGGACAGAAGATTATCCATTTCATCTGCAGTCATTCGGAAGTACCGAAGGTGTTTTTCACTATCAAGGCGTAGTTCGGCCACAAGATGGTGAAATGCTCCAAGCGCTCTCCTCCTCTGGTTTATCGGGTGAACCCACATTCTTCGTCTGTTTCTCCTCCAGAGTCTTTGGACCAACAGATAAAGCGCTGCGACTTTCCTTCTATCTCCTCGCGCTAAATAAACAACGAAATCACAACAGTAAAATAACAAATTTTACATTAGTAAATACGGATTTACAGATTGGGAAATCTTAAATTACATCTAAAAAACAATGCATGTAATTGATTATAAAAACTTGTTCTATTGTCTATATTCAACATGCACTTTTGCCTAATATTTTACAATAAAACAAATAAAACAGAGTGCTTACCCATTTGTAAGGAGAAAACAATCGCAAAATGGAAAAAGATACTGGGAAGACGAACGCACAGCACTTCAGATTCTACAGAGAATGAACTTGCAGCATCTGCCTATACTTTTTTAAAATGGGGTTTGCATCTATGTAAATGAAGGCAGTCCTCTTTCAGTGTAAATTCGATTGTTCTAGGCACCACCTATGAAAACCTGTAGTACAGGAACCGACCCCCCATGGAAAATACTTTAAAAACTGACCCAGGCAAAGTGAAGACGGATTGATCGTATAATCAGGGTTTATTTGTTTATTTATTTATTTATTATTTCTTGTTATATTTGCACACACTTAATCAAATTTATTTTTATTACATTACATATTCTATTTATGATGACCATTGTCAGGAAAACACAACGTAGAAAGAAAACCCAGGAACAGCGCGCTGCAACGCCGCAGCCTGTGTGTACACCAAAGCGTGTTTGTCACGCTACGCACACGCACTCCTCAGGTACACGCAGGCATTGTGTCCCAGGCCTAACATTCTCTTTTTTTGTTGTCAAAAGGAAGTGGTTATCTTGTTTAAAAAAAGATCAGTGTCCAGTTACCTGTATAGCGTGAGAATTGATGTCACAGGTTCTAACCAAATAGACAGATTAAGTCACACATTATGAGTCAACACACGGAAAAAGAAATAGTGACTAAATATGTCATTATCATTGTGAGTATGATCTTTAAACAGAAGAATGATATTACAAATCTACTTTCCAATAATAAAAGTCCATTATAATTTGACAGGGAATGGAGAAAGTTTTTTGTACCACTGTGTCTCAGATTGTAGGTTTGCTCACATTCTAAGAAAACCCCAATGTTGCAGCTATATTATCTGTTCTTAAAATTTTCACAAGGTCCACATAGCTCTCCCACTGCAAATAGGCTTCTCTAAGAATGGATTTTTTTAAATTAAGGGGAGACAGTTATTATGCTGTCCTCACTATAAGTTGTTGTAGGCAACATATTTTTCAGCTATACAACCATCCAACCAACATTAAATTATCCAGTATTGTATCCTCCAAGGAACAGGTAGGTTGTTGTTTTGGCAGGATTTAATTATGGAAAAAATGCCATTTGTAAAATTGTGAAAAATTCAAAAATACATACAAGTAAATACATTTTGCCAGTGCTACATAATATCTCTAATACATCAGTAAAGAAAGATAATTTACCACAAGAACCTGTGCCATCATCAAAAACAATTTACTCAAACCCAAAGATGGGAACATAAACATGTTAATATAACTGTAAATACCAGATCATTTACAGATGAAGCCGTTTCTTGGACTTTAAGACACAGGATTAAGAGGATTGTCAGGCGTGATGCTCACTCATCGAGCACAGGAGGGAGAAGAACTTTCTGAACACTATTTACTGTTGACTATGAACTCACTTGCTCTTCAGTGCTGCTATTTGAAATCACCACTAGGATGTGCTAAAGTGCACACAAAAGAAACCAAAACACTGATTCCAATACAGTTATTCAGATGAACAATTTCACTTAGACAAAAAATGAAATAATATGAAATATGAAATAATGAATTTAATGGAAGCTGTTATCTTTTTATACTTGTCTCCCAATGTCATATGGTCTTCTCTCTAATTAAAAGTAAAAGCCTAATGAAAACAGACTAGTACTTTACACACTTTTTGTCTTTGGTAGGGTGCTTGAATCAATACAACAAAATCTGTCAAGAAGGTTTAAAGGAAGGCTTAACACAATAACAAGATGAGGAATCCTTGCTCATTTAAATTAATGAAAAACCCAATAATATGTGTATAGCTATGGTATGGTGTCTATATAAGGTGGAATATGAAGAAAAAAAACTGTCATTTGAATCATACATGAGGTTCCTTATTTGTCTGGGTTATTTACCCCATGTTTATATATATAACCGATGCTTATAGATGCCAAATCACTGGATCTCATAAAAATGTGTCATTTAATCAGACAGCAAAATAACTGGCCCTCACCATAGGAGAGACCAGCTATTATTACAAAAGCTGGAACATTTCCTGTGTATATTGGGACTTAAAGACAACAAACTTATGAATGTATAGGCCTGATTTATTTCGGTATTTCCCTTATAAATCAATTATATTCACAACAGATGATGTGAACGAGGCAATGAACATAGTTGGTCAGTTGGCTGCAGAGACATATTTGTTTCTCAACAGTTCAAAGAATTGCCAATGGTGCTCTGTGTCTGTTTGCTGTATAGCTAACTGTGCTGACATCTAAGCCACAACAACTATATACATTGATGAAATGTCTGTACCTAAATCTTGCTGCTTTAATAACATATAGTTAAGCATTTAAAAAGTGTGTGCTTTTTTTGGTGAGAATGTAAAAAAAAGAAAAAAGAAAGATGCTGTTTTTGATATTACATATTGATTTGTTCAAACTCCAAATCAAATTTGTATTTATTGCAGCAAATGTTAATATACCATTTTGCTAAACTTAGATGGTGAACATGATAAATATTATTATTTTTAAGCGTTCGATTGAATTGCCACTGTGAGTATGTAACCAGGGCAGCAGACATTGCAATAGATTTCTTCTTGTCCCCAATGAAAAGAGTTCTCCATCATTTGTACAACACCTTTGGAAACAAAATGCACTGTATGTTCTCTACAACCGCGGGTGGATTACTGTGTTATTTAAAGGCACAAGATGGAGTGATGCTTTCATAGATTTTTCATTCCTTTCCTCTCAGGATCTGGGGACGTTGGTGGAGCAGTTAGCCCGGTTCCTGGGTGTGTCCTGTGACAAGGCTCAGCTGGAGGGCATGGTGGAGAGCTGCAACCAGCTCATTGAGCAGTGCTGTAACTCGGAGGCATTGTCCATTTGCAGGGGTGAGTGGGAGAGGATAGAAGAGGAAGAACATGACACTCCTCTGTACCTCTGGTTTGGTAGCCAGGCAGAGTTTCTGGGTAATATCTAACTACTAAGGAGCATCTCATGTGTCCTAAAACATCACTCTCACTGCATCTGACATCTCCTTTTTTTTTTGTAATTTTATAGCTTGTGTCCATGATGCAACTTTAATTTGTCCCCTAAATAATACATGAGTTAATTATTGCTGTGGAATTTTTTCCCATCTTAATTCTTTTCAAATTTCCAGTTTCACATTTTTCCACTAAATTGAGAGACAGTGCTGCAAAACTAAAATGGGAGGTACTGTGGCCATGAAGCTGGGGAATCTGTAAATTTTAGAGAATTTTAGAGATCAAAAAATGTTGTTTGAAAGAGGACATGTTCATCTGCCCAATAATAAAAGGTACTTAGATTGCTTTATATTATTAAAAGAGAATTACACTGATTTACTTACTTATTTGCTATAACCTTCCTTAAAATCAAAATCAATGCTTCTTAACCACAGATATCACTGTCTTCCTTGCCATACTCCTACAAGGCAGCGTGGTGTGTTATGCTAGTGTAGTTAACTTATATCTCCTTTAGAACTGTTTCATTATACCTGAATAAAAATATAAATGTGAATATTTTTGCAAGTGACAAATGTCAAGCAGCCTAATGTCAAAAAGACTCCTTATACAGGGGTCAATATTTGTCTCTCAATGGGACTGTAATATACCTCAATTGAATTGATACATTAGTCTTTTTCAGTCTTTTTACAAGCTCTTATTATGACTTTCAGTTTACTTCTTTGCCTGATCTCTTTTACTTATTAAATAGATACAAGACATAGTCCTAATACCAAGGGTTCACACTGCATTGGTGTAGTGATGTCCCACACTTTAGGTCTCCAGTCCATCCATCCATCCATTATCTATACCAGTGGTTCTCTTTTTTACATATATGTTAAAATTCAATCCAGAGGTTCTTTAAAAATATTATATAATAAATATTTAAATAAAATATGAGTGTAATGTAAATTCATAACATGAATTTTACATTCAGTTAGCATTTCATTATCCTAAAAAGCATGACGAAGCATGCATATCATGTTGGTAAACCACAGCATCACATTATTTGCCTCCCTGCCACCAAAAATGACCAAGATCCTCAATGAAGCAAAAGCCCAAGTTTCTCACTAAAATAGTGCAATCCCCAGTGTCAACAGTTTGAGTTTGAGATGCCAGTCTGATTTTGATCCTTAAAGAAGAGATATTAGATACAATATTTATTTTTATTTAACATTTCTGTGCACAAATATGATTTTTGTGTTTATTAACAATTGAGTTCATCAATTCAGTTTAAGAACAGATCTTTATTATTAACCTAAAATACTTGAAGTTGACGATTATTATTATATGAACAGTTCTTTATTTATAACTAAGTTAATTATTTATTTTTTTACAAGTCCTTATTTATTTTTATATATTTATATTTCAAAATAAGACAATGCAATGTTTTGAACAGTTGCAAAGTTTGAAAAAAATCAGACACTGATGACACAGTGTTTAAGTCTTTTCTTTTTTTTTCAACCCAAAATGCTTTGCACTAGTTAGAGGGTAATCAGCTGAAAAAATAATTTAGAGGGGGTACTTCACTGAAAAAAGGTTGAAAACCACTGTTTGTAGGTAATCATTTTAATAAAAAATAATGATATTATTGCATTTTATTTCTCAGTTATAAACCATGCTGCCATAATATGCCAGTTAAAGTGTTGGTCACATACATACAAGTACAATGACTCATCAGTAGGACAGACTGTCTTGACATATCAAAAGTATGGTATATGGTGGGTGATATTTATGTTTTTGAATATTGAGTATGTATACTGCTGTACATGGATATGATAGTTTAAGAAGATTGTAGCACCATCATATGACTAAATGTTGCAGCACAGATTCGATTTCAACCACCAGACCTAGTCTGTTTTTGAGTTTCTTTCTGATACATTTAAATAATTCCCTGATTTATTCCAGTTTCTTTGAAGGGTTTATTCCATCATCCATGCTTTGATTTTGATGTTTAACTATGGTTTCTGTCATGTGTTTTTTGTTATTTTATCCCATTATTGTTTTTTGTTTTTTGTTTTTTTGTTGTTGTTCAGTGCATGGCAATCTCTTGTCTGGTGTGCTGTAACACAAAGCTGGCACTCTGTGATCTGTCTCACACATCACAACAGGTAAGTCACAGCCTCATCATCAGGCTATTTCCACT
This sequence comes from Remorina albescens, assembly GCA_034769265.1. Taxonomy (NCBI): domain Eukaryota; kingdom Metazoa; phylum Chordata; class Actinopteri; order Carangiformes; family Echeneidae; genus Remorina; species Remorina albescens. The sequence continues at coordinate 16,678,943 of CM068484.1, read as the reverse complement.
GCAGCTGGAACACGTCAAACCATCTCTTATGGTGTATCTGTGCCAGATGCATCATCTGAATCCATCTGGGGTTAAGAGCAATGCCACCATAAAAGTCCAAGACAGATAAAAGATGTAGGACAAAAATGTGTTTTGTTTGTTTTATTTGAAAGTTCAGGCCATCAGTATTATCAGTATAACAGTTGACTCAACATTTCTGTCAGCAAGGCTCTGTTATTTTAATTTTGCTATCAGGGATTTGTCACTGGAATTTTGTTAATGGTAGCAGGACTTTGTTGGCAGGGAGCGTTGTAATCAGTAGCAAGACTTCGTTAGCTCAATTATGTTACCAGGACTATTGCATGTCCTGGACCCCATGAAAGATAGAGGAAGGAGGAAGGATACCCTGCTTGGAGGAAGCATGTCTCCATGTCTGGAGCCAGGCCTGGACAGAGGGGCTGTCAGCAAGCGCCTGGTGGCCAGGTCTGCCACAGGACCCGGTTGGGCACAGCCCAAAAGAGTGACGTGCACACTCATCCTCCCCAATCTTGTGAACCCACCAGCCGTGCGAGAAACCACTGGGGTTGGTTGCATTGCCACATGGGTCGCGGTGACAGTGAGGAGCCTCGGCAACCCAGACTTGGTCGACAGAGACTGGCTCTGGGGCTCTGGGCTCTTGTGTGCGAGGTGGAGAGCTACTGGTTAGATCTGGTGGGTCTTACCTCCATGCATAACCTCAGCTCTGGATCCAAAATCCTGGATAGGGACTGGAAGTTATTCTTCACAGGAGTTGCCAAGGGCATGAGGTGCCAGGCAGGTTTGGGGATACCCACAAGTCCCTGGCTGGGCACCGCCATGTTGGAGTTTACCCCAGGGGACCAGAAGGTTGCCTCCCTACGCATGAAGGCGGGGGGGGGGGGCTCTTACTGTTGTCTGTGCATGTGAACTGAACAGCAGTTCAGAGTATTCTGCCTTCTTGGACACCCTGGTTGGTGCCATGCATAGAACACCATGTTCGAACACAAGGATGCTCATAAGTGTACTTGGTACCAGAGCACCCTAGGCCAAAGGTCAATGATCGATTTTGGAATTGTATCAACTGACCTGAAACTGTGTGTTTGCCTGCCTGGCAATAGCTATAGAGGTCCATTGACTTTGAGTGCCCAGAGTCACTATTATTATCCTGCTGATTTCTGTTTCCTGTTATTATTCCTCTTCCATCAAAATTTGAATTTGTCACTTGTCCTAGGATTTTGAGAAAATTATATAAAATTATATATCAAAACGTACAGCTCGGTCTCAATCTATGTGCTATGTATGTTCTCTACTGGATACACATTTTCGGCGGCGTACATGGCAAAAAAAGGCAAAACAAAATGAATGGGTGTCTATTAGGTTTGTGTAATAATGTGTCCTTTGACTCTCAAATTTTCAGCATTTTTCAAACCTGTACTACTTCCCCATATTTACAGCTATAGGCTCTGTTAAAATTTTAAAATGTTGACAAAAGTCTTGTCTATTCATCACAGTTTTCAGCTATTTCATATCTTTTATACTTTTTGGGCAGCAAATGTTCAAGTATCATGCTCAATTTTGATAAATTTTCACTTTATAATGAGTGTGTATTGCATGTAATGTTCAGAGTTGTGTGTGGTTTTGTTAAAGTGGAGAGCTGAGGTGAAATTTATCTGAAAAAATATTAAGAAATCACCCTCATGGGCACATAGTTTGAGCTAGCCACACCACTTTTTTCCAAAGTAGTAGAGATTCTTGTCCTGTTTCAGACATGCCTACTTTAACAGTGAGTCAAACATAATTTGATCTGTGAACCTCCGAAGGACATGTCCACCATCTATTTCTCCAAAATGCTCAAATACAGTTTCTTAGGAGAAAAGCAGAACTCTGTCAGTTTTTTACATCACAGTCTTGTCCACATTTTAGGCTCTTGACACACTAAAAACCATACACTGCTTCAGAGGAACTTGTTGAAGCGAGGACCATTTGGTCAATTTTCTGTTAGGAGTTACCGTTTTCTCATAAATCGTCCCAGTTTGAGGGCTTCACTGAGCCAAAAATTGACTTGTTTCTTGTTTCTGCTCTAAAGCAGTTGTCCCGGCAACCCTGGAGCTTAAGGGGACAGGTATGTATGTGTGGGTTGCAGGTGCAGACTCCTCTGATAGGAGAGCAGTTTATCAACTGGCACAGACACAGACACACACACACATAGACACATACAGACACGCTCAGACTCACATACAAAGATACACACACCCAGAAAGGGTTAAGTCCATGTTTTTAAAGCCATACAGTGACCGACAGTCATATAAACACAAACACAAACACATGTAGACAAACCTGGACATGGTTAAAGTCCATGTATTTGATTTTGTTCCTACATAACGGTGGGACAGATACACATACATACATACATAGACAAACACAAACAGGATTAAAATTCATGTAGTTCCCCTTGTTCATACATGACTGTGGGACAGACACACAGACACACCCCTCCCCTAGCATCACTGCAACATCGTAGTGAGTGTCATATTTGCCCTTGTCACCATGACTTTGCCAGATGACAGTAGGGGACAAACAAATCATTGGGGACATACCTGTAGTTCAAAGCAAATCTATGCACTCTACCCACTATTTCGGTTTTGAGCATGTTCAGGATGCTTGGACATTTGTATGCTGTAGGTGAGTCAGGATGTTGTCTTCCAGCTGTTCTGACCTCTGACTAACTGTTTGTCTTTACTGCAGGCCGTGTGGGTTTGTGGAAAGACATCTTCACAGTGTCTATGAATGACAAGTTTGAAACGGTATACAGACAGAAGATGGGCAAGTCTGACCTGACCTTTGACTTCTGCCTGTGAAGTGCGCCCCACCTTGCCCTCCCCATTCCACATCCCTCCTCCCACTTCAATGCTGTTGACAGGTGCACACCCCACATCTCTACATCTCCTATCAATGAATCAAACAATCAATTGAACAACGAATCACTCTGACGTTGCATCTGTTCATCTTCAGGGTAAGGGACAGTCCCTCCTAAGGTGAGGGGTGGTCAAAGTTACAGAGGTCGTCCCCATGAGTTCTCATTTCAGTAAGCTTTCTCATTCATCCAGCAGCAGAAAGGCGTTGGTGAGAAAGTTTCATACTATGATCACCTTGTTTAAATCATACTAAATTTTTGAAAATTTCTTGGTGTGGTCCCTGACTAGAGGTGGACTCCATGGTGGACTCTCAGATGCTTTTTTCTGTAATGACACAGCGGGTTCACAAGGCATTCAAATCCCTCCACCACCAGGAAGTGATCCTCCTAGGCTTGACCTCTGCCAACAACTTCTATTGTTTCACATTAGCACTGTGTTGGTTCAGACATCTGACTTTGATGCCTGGAATACTCATTATAAGAATGGGAGGAGATCCTGGGGAGACCCTGAACATCCTGGAAGGATTGCAAATATTGTTTGTCCTGACATTGCTGTTATTGCTCAGGGAGAGCTCAAGGCACTACCAATGGGGATGTGCTGCAGGTTAGTTTTCAAGCTAAATTCTAATTTATGGGTCTAAGGAGTGATGAAGAAGTTGAGGATCTTGTGCTCTTGTGGACACTATGGCACTGAAGTGGATTTGCTGAAAGTAGAGGGAGGAAGAAGCCTGGTCAGGCCAAAAGATCTCATCAGTAATATAAACAAAGTGTGAGGGTCCAGATATAACTTCCTGTTTCGAAATAGGTTATCATCCTGGAGGCTCATGAAGTTTGAAGTAAAACATCTTTTGGGATGTACAGCCAAGTCCATTTGACCTCATTCAACTCCTCATGTTGACATGTGACACGTCACATACATACAAAACTGTCATCACATTTATGTTTCTTAACATGTTGTCAATTACCTCTTAAAACAATATCTTCTTGAGCATTCGCTTCTACAGATGTTAAGAGTCATACATGCTCCTACTGTTCCACCATAAATGTCCCACATAAGCTTTATTTTCACTAGTAGGAGGTTGGAGATGGTGTTGGAGACTGTGATAATGAAGAGCAGGCACTTCAGATTCTGACTCTGTCTAAATTCATTAATACATTAATTAGAGCATCTTTAAAGGGTTAGTAGAGTTACCTTGTGAGTGAAGAAGTGTGACTGCGTAGACTTGTCAATCAGCCAAAAAATATCCTCACGCAGCCTCAGTCATCTCTGATGCTGGTGGTTTTTGCACAAGACACGTGGACTCAGTGGGTCATTCCACACTTAATGCTTTCTGAGAGCACGGTGGAATACATCTTTTGTCTGGAATCAACTACATCAATCACACTTGCTGCTGCTGCAATGTGTTTATGTTACTGAGTCTACAGAATCTAACAGCTCAGAGTCACAGAGAGATTGGAGAGCTCCATGAGCTCTTCTTACACAGTGTGTGTATCTGCAAGAGGGCGTGCATCTGAGAAAAAGTCTACAGATTTTCTCAGCAATCAAATTCAACCTCTGACAGTGACTTTTAAAGGTCACCATGTGTGAAAAACAATGGCTATCAGACGTGTGTTCCTGTTTATAGCTTTTGCTCACCACATGCGCTGTCTCTGACCACTCCATGAGAGTCTTAAGAGCTACTTAGATCCAGAGCTTGACTCAGAGTAGAGCTGAAACATGTGTGTATACCTTTATTACTTTGCTAGTTGCCACTGTTGTCATCCCTCATTACACGTATCACAAACAGACACCTGAACCACACCTGTCCATACTTTTTTCATGGTGCAAACAGGAAGTAAACTGATCCAGTCATGTGAGAATTTACACTAAGGATGTTTCACTGAAACCCTGCATTATTTCAACATTTGTTAAGAATGCATTAAATGCACTCGGTTTGTTCCAGCCAAACTGGATCTACTTCAAAAATCTGTTCATAAACTAACGTAAATAAATGTGCATTGGTACAAGTCAGAAAAAAAGTCGTACTGTTCCTCAACAGCTCTAACTTCATTTGCCGCACTGATCGGGCATTAGATGGTTCATATAGCAGCATGCTCCTCTCTGTGTGACCAATATGTAGAAATCACTGCAGCATTTTCCCTCAAGTCACTGCGTGTCAGTAACTACAACTGTAACTGCTAATGTCAGTGTTACTTCAGATGCTTTTATCATGTGACTTCCACATAGTGATCACTAGTCAACAAACCATCATCCCCACACTAGCTTTCAGTACAGCAGAGCAGTCATCTTCTATCAGACACGGACACTGAATGTCCTTGTTGTGTGGATGTAAATGACAACCTCAGCACAAACTCATCACGCCACCACTTTTATGGCCACTCATTCTTTTTGTTGGCCGTTCCCTCTTTTTGCTGTTGTTGGCAAAGATTCAGCTGTCCACGTTTACATTAAGGTTTTTTTCTGGTTTTTATACATGCCCACCTCTGTTTCCTGGGTGTCTTGCTTTGTATTTTAAATTATCTGCTTGCTGATTTATTAATAAATTTGTGTCTTCAGGCAATATTTGTTGACCAATGCCTCTTTCCTGTAAGTATTTGCACTCAAAAAAAATAACTAATTGGATGAACTCAATTAAATTGTGGGCAGGATTTCCATCCAATAAATATATGTACCCCCAATTCAAACTAGTACATCCATGCAACATAATTTAATTGAGTTAATCCAACTCACTTTTATCAAATGCAGCTAAAATTAAATAATTACATCAATAAAGTGAAATTGATTTGTTTGTCCAACTCAAAGTAATATAATTAACTGGAAGTGAAATAATAAGGTAACTTCTTTTCTTCATTTGATCTCCCATTCAGACAGGAGACAAAACCTTGTTAAGGTGTTTTTTTATTGAAAGTGTTCAAATCATGGTCAAATACCAAAATGACAGAGCAGGAAATAAAAAAAACAAACACCAACGGCATGCACACTGTAGCCTACTGTACACTGTTTTAAAATGTAAGCGCTAATATCAAAATGGAAATCACTTTGGAATGACCAATGTGTAACACTGGCAAAGACAACAACCATAACAATGATACAGTTTTGTAATTATTCATTTACAGTGAATAGAACACTGATTAGCCTTTGGTGTAAAATTTTACACACATCAGGGAACAGGCATGTTGACAACCACAGTCTCTGAGAACAGTGTAGCAGAAATCTGCTCCTTATAGGACAGCCCTTGGTTTGTAAAAACAACAACATATATGTCTACAGAAGAGGACTGCATTGGTGCAACTTAGTTCTTTCAAAATGTCAGAACAAGGAAAACATCCATGAGGTTGTTGGTTGATGACTTGGATGAAGATGAAGGTGAAAAAAACTTAACAACGAAGATCTCAAAGGATCTGATAATGAAACTCAACATTGTACTTGGTCACCCGTTGTCCACCTCTTACGCAAACAACTTGATTTTCAGCTGCCCATCCAAATTCATTATGATCTTCTGGGAAAACTAGAAAGTGTACTTGAGGCTGCCTGGAAAGCTTAGATCAAGGGCATACATGAGCCCAAACACCATGATGAACCCCATGATGATGCTGCCCAAGTTGTTCAAGACTTTAATGCCTTCGATCACAATCCCCACGTCCTCTGGTTCCACCTCCCCATCTCTTCAGATTGTGTAAATCCCCATGACTCTGATGTCCCTCTCTGCATCCTCAGCAGTGGAGGCCTGAACAACACACACAGAAAAATGCTGTACACCACAAACAGAAAACTATACCAAAATATAAATAAGTATTCTTAAATCATCAACTGCAGTTTAGAGAAGCAGAAAAAATCAGTTCACCAGTTGTCATGATTAATATCAGATGCCAATTGCTGCCATATCACATTTTGCTGCAATTCCTAAACAGACTTGCCTGTCCCGTTGCTCGAAACATTTGGCCTAATACTAGATGTATGTATGCTGTGCTTAGGGATGGTAGTGTGCCAAAGGATTTTCTCATTATAAATAGTGTATGTAATCATATGGGTCTCAATATTAGTCAATGGCCATATATATATATATATATATAGTTTCCACAAAAAAATTGTGTCGTTTATACTACATTCATAAACAATGATAAATATTTTTGTGTGCATTAAAAAAATTTGTTGGTGTCATTTGTATATGAATCACAACACATTTGTGGATCCTTCTGTGTGCTTTTATTTAGACTCATCTGATTTCATAATAGTGTTGTTCATGGGTGGGTGGGTTAAACTGTTCTGATCTTACATGGGTAACATTTTGATAAACTTACCAGATATTCCTTGAAAAAAGAGTCTGGATCTTCATTGAGGTAGATGACAAGGCTTTTAAGGACGCACTCCCTCTTGGTGTTGATGTTGTCACACTAAAGAAGGGGCGACAAATCAAGACAGAATTTAGCCAAATGTGGGTGCGACAGCAGCACAAGGAGGAGAGCACCACCAATACAATAAAAATTATGTTGTATGTACAATTTATGTTTATATTTTTACTAACTGAATCATTGATTGCCAGCAGTGCCTTTATCCTTTGCCCTTTCACTCCTCCTTTGTTCTTTAATATCTGGATAAGCTTGTCTGAGAAGTGGTCCAGCTGTGCCATAAACTTTGATTGCAGTGGCTTGGTCGTGATCCACAAAAACTCTGCATTCACCTGGAAAATATAATTAATAAACAAAATACAGCTATTTGTTACTTGTTTATTATAATTACTACCATATAGGGATGCAGGATTACTGGTTAATTAAAATCGCAATTGTGCAGCCATTAATCATCAAGGACAATGACTAAAAAAACAAACAAACAAAAAAAGGGTCAACACAGACAGACATCTAGATTTACTTAGTTCACTCTGCTGGAACACGGCAGGCCATCTGTTTTTGAACTCTCCAATCATGGGTCTCTGCTCCACGATCTCTAGTCATCTGTGGCAGAAGGTTTTTTCCATTTTTGCTTTTATCACCACTTCATTGTCACGCTTTTTCAGTTCTGACAATAAAGCAGTTCTCTCGTTCTCCAAGCTTTCTGTGGTTTCCCCTTTAGGGTGCAGAGGAATGTAGTTAACTTCAGCCTTTCTTGGTTTCTCAATGTTGGCTGCAGCTTTGCCTTGACCTTCTTGTTTGTGCTTCAGGGAGTTCACATGGATTTCAGGATGTCCGAGTCACCCAAGCTTTGTTCGGTAATTTTGCATTTTATATTTAAGAGACTGTTTCCATCCCCAAAATCCTGTCTTGGATCCCACCTGCCCCAAACAAGGATGGGCCCTCGTCAAAGCTGCTGCTATCTCTTCACACTGATAGTCTTTTGGATATTTTGTGTATTTCAACATTTCTTGGGCTAGGCCTTCAAGTATGAGTCCAGCAGCTTTGGGCCAGGGCTGAAATATGTTCAATTTGTCTCAAACTCTGTATTCTTTTGGTGTAACTCAAATTCAGCCTCGTAGGTGAATTTAGGGACCACAAAAGCCTTGGGCCAGGAGGACAAGCTTGATGGCTGCATTTCTGGGGATGAATGCGGGGTTGATGTGTACAGTGTATCATCACTGCAGGATGATGCCATTGATGAAGAGGGGGTTTGTGGCTCTGGGCAAGTGGTCATCAAAGTCTCACCAGATGATTCTACTGTATACAAAGTGATGTAGGGCTCCTCGGGTGACACGATAGAACAGTATATCACTTTCAGTGTGCTTTTATTTTTTATTTCAGACACTGTGGTTAGGTTCATGAACTCGTTAAAGTCAGCATCCAAGTATTGCAACCGGGAGTCCTCTTTCAATTGAAAGAATGTCTTTACCAACATATGCAGTTCGCCCACTGTTGCTGGAAATCCAGAATCCAGGGGCAGTTTTCTTGAGTCAGACTCGTCACCAAAGATGATCCGCAGAACAGCCAGACCTGCCATTATGGAAGACCTTTAATCTAGAGCAGAAACAAGGGAGGAGGATAACAAGAAACCAACATATTAGGATTATATTTGACTCGAAAATTAAACTTGTTTTAGAAATTTTGTGAGAGCCTGGCATCCAGAGCTCAGACTACTGGGTTTAACAATGACACTAACCTTTAATGATGACAAATCTTTTCAACATTACCATGCGCAAAATATTCAAAATTCCAATCATGTACTCCACAAGGGGATATGGGTCTTCCAAGTCACCAAGCTGAATTAGGGCAACCTCTTTAGTTGGTGAGGCAGACAGCTCAAATCCACCATAATGCTCTCTATACCAAGCACATAGATCTTTCACTAGAAAAACACAACTTCTCCTTAAGAATGCATAGTTGAATGATCTCATTAGATTTAGGCAATCCATCTACAGATCCATGTACAATAAGCATCCCCTGACTGTAACGTACACCACTGCAAGACACATTTTTTGCCATATGAACCTCAGTCACATCTGGGTATCTCTGCTTCAGTGTAGACACTACTCCTTCATTAAGGACATCAACAGGCATGATAGGGACATCTGTGACCTCGAAGGATGACTTCTTGAGACTGGAGGAATATGTGTGATAGGCAAGCATGAACTGGTGTTTGTGATCATAGATCTTGGACTCAGAATACGCAATGGTCTCATCTGTGTGAACAGAGGAAACAACCAACTCAACTATTTCCTTAAGATCTAGAATCACCAGCCATGCTGGCTCATCTTCTGGCAAAATTGGCCCAATCACAAAAGGAAGCAATCTTGGCAAGGCCCAATTTTCATGCGCATTGCCACCTATAGTAATGTTAGAAAGAGCATGGTATGAAATGGGGATGATTGGTTTTGTCCCCCCATTTGTACGGAAATGTCTGGATCAATGTATTACGACCATCAAGAGTGAAGTACTTTTTGGAGATCAATAAACTAATACAGCGTGCAAGTTCAACCGGAACAACACCCTCGAAGAGATCATGCACAATATCAGGAGGATAACTGGTGCTAACATGAAAATGTGAAAGGTGTTCAGTTAGAACACACTGTTTTTTGACACCACAGCAAATAGTTGGATTCTCCTGAGCAGACTGGACATGAACATCATGGATGTCTTTCGTCCTAAGTTGGAAAGCACCTGACTTGACATCCTTAGTCTGAAATTCTGATTTATCTCCAGTACAAAACCTGCATATTGACCCGCAAAAAAACTTTCAACAATCCACCCATCCCATGGGCCCCAAGATTGTCAGCTATTACAAAATGGATTGAACCTTTAACAAACTGACCAAGCTGAGAAATAAAGACACCGTGCTCTTCTAATATGCTCAAGTCTTGCAAGAGAAGCTCTAATACCTTTCCATAGCCATAGGCCTTGACATCATCAGATTTGCATAGAACAGCTAAATAGAATTGAAGTTAGTGTTGAATGGGAACCTGGTGGCAAATTACCCAAAACCCAATAGACACCACAGAATTTGTGTTTCTTACGAGATGTCCCAAGAGGGTTACAAATCTCAAAATCATCTACATAAAGATTAACTGCTATTCTCAAACCTTCACCAAATAGAAAATGAAGTACTCACCATCTCTTACAGTTTTGTACTCTTGGAGACAAGCCAATAGCTGGTCTTGAATTCTCGGAGTTTCAAGATGTTTAAGGACACCTTTATGAGAGAGCAAATGTTGCAAAGACTGTAACAGAGGGATGTATTGAAATGTCCTATTCCTCCAGGCATCTAGTATGTACTCAACCAGCTCTACAACACCAAAATGAGAGGTATAGTACTGTGTACGTTTATATGCAGTAGCAAGAGGGCCATCCTTAGCAATAGCTATGCCCAATTGATTAGATTTGCATAGAACAGTGGAAAGCTCATCAACTACTGACTCTTCAACTTGTAGTTTATGACTTTGTAATAAATCAGAAACAATACCTTTTGTTACAGGCAAAGATGCTGTACTTAATTTGTAGTGGAGTTCAGAAAGGACCTCATCAATAACTGCCTTTGGTATGTGAACAATATTTTCCAACTTCAATATAATACAAGCAATTTTCTCTTCAATAAAATTTGTCTGGGGTAATTCTGCAGCATCACCACAACTTAGTGTCTCATGTTCATAATCTGTATCAACAGACTCTATTGGCCCATCTGCGAAATTGTCTGACTGATGCAACTGACCACTTGTACTGACAATATTGGCTTTAAAGTCTTTTAATGAATGTTGGTTATGTTTCCTGTTTTTGTGTGTACTGAATGCACTGTAAACATTACTTTCAAATGTGCATCCTACAAACATACAAGGAACGGTTTCATCGTGCCTGAGATGTCCATTAATGTGTTGAAAAAATCTTTTTCTGTAGCTAGTTTTTTGCATGAGCACATATGACACTGGAATGTAAATAATTCTACTGGCTTTGGAATTTGCTGTTTAGCATGACTTTTGTATGTGTGATTTAGTAGCTTATTCCACGTATTAAATGTTTACGGGCAATCCGTGTATGGACACGGATATCGACAGCTACCCAAAAAATGCCTGTGAGTCTGCCTAAAATGTTGCAACAACAAATACCTGCTAGTTATTTCCAAACTACATTCTTTGCACTGCCACATTCATTATCCTAAAAAGGAGAACAAAGACAATTAGCACATATCACATTGAAAAAATGACAATGATAAAGACAGCATTGAGCAAGTACAACATTACTTACTATCACTAGGAGGTTGCCACAAATTGCTTGGTAAGGTTGATCAAACTACAAAAGATGAGATAAACATGTTAGAGGTGCGAGTACAGGTGCTGCAATGCTGGAATTCACAGACAAGTCAAAATTGCATTAGAGCACTGTCACGGGGTTCTTCAAAAACTTTGTTATGAATGGATGATGGCGTATTCGGAGAGTATCATTGACGTTTTATTTTAAAAACCTAGGTGAAACCAGTCCAGAAAAGAAAAACCAAATAGGCAAAAATTACAGGAGCAACCAAAAAAAAGAAAAAAAACGCACAGCTGAGGAGCTCAGCTGTGTGTTAGCCCCCTGCTGCTACACACTCAAAAGAGAGACCGAGACCAGGCCAAAACAGCCTGCTTTTAAACAGTAAGCTCCTCCCACTGAGCAATTAAACAATTAAAAAAACAATCAAGCTAAATCAATGGTTTGTTCTTGTACAAACAACCTAATATTACAACAATATTTTTTACAGTGTATTCCAACTGAGCATCGACCCCACATCGGCCACATATTACAAGAAAACAATTAAACAAACAACAATAACTGAAACAATACTGATCACGTGACAACACCCCGCCAAAGGACCGCATACAACACCGGGAAACCCTTTGTCCTGGTTTGCCTGGTGACAGTAGAGGTGCGTCTGACACAGGTAAGTGAAGGTGTGTGAGAGATATGTGAATGTATGGGTGAGGAATTACAGCAGGGACCAAGTGTGCACCCAGGGCCTCGCTGCGGAGCTACGGAGGGGAAAGGGGATGTTATGATGATTATTTAGTGGTATACAAAAGCAGAGGGGAAACGGGTGTGGTGTGTTTGTGTGTGTGTGTGCATGCATATGTGTGTGTCAGCGCTGTCCGTCTGTACTGTTAAGCGCCATCCAATCAACTTTGCTGCATTTGGCTGAATCTGAGCCGAAAGTATGTCTCTATACACTTCAGAATTCATCCGACCGCTTCTGTCACATCATCAATAAACACTAGTGGCCCAGTGCCATTGGAAGCCATGCATGCCCATGCTATCACACTGCCTCCACCATGTTTTATAGAAGATGTGGTGTGCTTTGGATCATGAGCTGTTCCAAGCCTTCTCCAGACTTTGTTCATTCCAGGTTGATCTTAGTTTCATCTGGCCAAAGAATGCTGTTCCAGAAATGGGCAGGCTTCTTCAGACGTTTTTTGGCAAAGTCTAATCTGGCCTTTCTATTTTTGAGGCTGATTAATGGTTTGCACCTTGTGGTGAACCCTCTGTATTTGCTCTCATGAGGTCTTCAAGGTAGACTTAGATACTGATACACCTACTTCCTGGAGAGTGTTCTTCACTTGGGTGGACGTTGTGAAAAGGTTTTTCTTCACCATGTAAAGGATCCTGCGATCATCCACCACTGTTGTTTTCTGTGGACGTCCAGGCCTTTTTGATTTACCGAGGTCACCAGTGCACTCTTTTTTGTCAGAATGTACCAAACTGTTGATTTGGCCACTCCTAACGTTTCCACTATCTCTCAGATTGATTTCTTCTTTTTTTTTTTTCAACCCAAAGATGGTCTGTTTCACTTCCATTGAGAGCTCCTTTGACCACATGTTGTGGGTTCACAGCAACAGCTTCTAAATGCAAATGCTACAGCTGGAACCAACTCAAGGTTTTACCTGCTTAATTGATGATGACATAATGAAGTAATAACTCACACCTGTCCATGAAACAACTTTTGAGTCAATTGTCAAATTACTGGTCCCTTGAAAAAGAGGCGGCTACATATTAAAGAGCTATAATTCCTAAACCCTTCCTCAAATTTGGATATGAATACCCTCAAATTAAAACTGGGAGTCTGCACTTTAAGCCCATATTGATTATATAGGGGAGAACCGGTATGAAAGTAACACGGGACAAATGTAAAACGGTGATTTACTCAGAATCAGCTGAATGTAGACGCACCAAATTACGTCAGCACGTTCAGCAAGCAACACTCCCCATACCAGAGTAAAAATCTTGTGAATACGTCACACTTCCACTAAGTTATTGCCAGAAAACTGTTTTTGAGACCGATAAGTAAATTTAGCGAGCGGTGAACTTTTCGATTTAAAGATTCTGATTATCATTTCATGTGTCCTGTTTGTAATGATATGATAGGTCATTTAGTTTTCTAACACATCCTGAAGTTTCAAATGTAGGAGGTTTAGGAGAAAACCTGGCTTAAATGTTGGAAGTCACTGTAGGGACAAAAGTACAGTAATCCTTCGACTATCACGGGTGTTAGGTTACAGAACCCCCTGCGATAGGTGAAAATCCGCAAAGTACAAACAGGATTGGCTAAAGTGATTCATCAGGGTATTGTAATGTATGTATAATGTATATTTTAATATTTTTCTATATTAAAGCTTTTGTAAAGCCTCCACACATTCTTATAAACCTTTTCTACACTATTAAACACAAATGAAAAATGCTGAGCGATGTAGCGGACGTGTGCGTAGGAAGAAAACTGAGCGGCGTGGGATGATGAAAGCTAGGATGCTGGGAACTGAGGCTGCCGTCACTAAACCAATCAGCACCCAGGATACTGAACAGCATGCTCTCATTGGTCGTATCTCCTCTATCGGCCAATAGTGTGGCATGTATTAAATCATCTGGGAAGACTAAGCCAAATTTCGATCGGCCGCAGAAACCCGCGATGTGCTGAGGGAACTGCGATATTAATTAACATTGACTATTTTTAAAAATCCGCGATGCAGAGACCGCGAAAGGTGAACCGTGATATAGCGAGGGATTACTGTAACAGTCATTACTTTCGCCCCCCCCCCACTAATGCAGCTGCACTCTGTGCGTTGACAGCTTATTAAAACACAAGAATTCTATATTTTGCTGACAGAAATGGTGGATGCTGGAGACTATTACATATGTCACAACTGTGATAATGAATAAGCTAAAGATTGTATTTGAATATTACATTTTATGTTGTGAACAAAGGATAAAGTTCTATTTTATGTGTGATAAACAAATTTGTGTTGTGATAGGGAATAAAAACATTATGAGAATATTTTCTGTCGTAATTTCATTATAAAGAGAACAAATGAGAATATTTTGTGATATTTTTAGTTTCTTTCAAAGCAGCAGCTGCAGACCTGGATTTACTGATAAATAAGACAATTCAAGCTTATACTTTCGACATATTTGAAGCAAATAAAATTAAAGTGCACTATATATATTTGTAATTATTAATTAGCAAGGAAATTGTCCGATGTTTGAAAAAAATTACAAAAATGTAAGCAGTTCCAGTTAATTTGATCGTGTTTCTTTTGTCCCACCCATGCTTTACTTTCCAACCAACGCACAACTTCCATTTGATGTCAAATTTCAAAGCGTTCATCACATGTTTGTATGATATAGCACCTAATATTGATAGACAACACGTGTAAGTAGGTTATCATCATGAAAGAAAGTTCCCATCTGAAACCTTATCTTTTAAAATGACGTTTATGTGAAAACTGTTACTTTTGTACTGTCCCTCCCCCAACTGTGTCTTGAATATGTTTTGTTAAACAGATAAAATAAAAAAACTTGTGTCACTGTCAAAATATTTCTGGGCCTAACTGTAGCAGTATTGCTGTAGCTCATTAAATTAGTCCTTCGAAATCCAGAAGCCTCTGGGCAAGTACGCTTGATTACTTCATCCCATATACAAAGCTTCATTCTAAAAATCATGGTTTAAACCTAGTTCTTATTAAGCACCATTTAACACTGTTTCTGGCCTTTATGATACAGAGAAAGACACAAACACACACAAAGACCCCACAACCTGTAGATCTTGACCTTTTTTCAAAATAAAAGTGACATTATGTCATCTTCATTTGAGTCGTTAGTCTGCACATGTACACCGATCAGGCACTATGACCACCTGCCTAATATTGTGTTGGTCCCCCTACTGCTGCCTAAACAGCCCTGACCCATGAAGGCCTCGACCCCACTAGACCCCTGAAGGTATGCTGAGGTATCTGGAACCAAGATGTTAGCAGCAGATCCTTTAGGTCCTGTTAGTTCCAGGGTGGGGCCTCCATGGATCGGACTTGTTTGTCCAGCACATCCCACAGATGCTGACTTTGGGTTGAAGTCTGGGGAATTTGGAAGCCAAGTCAAAACCTCAAACTTCTTGCTGGGGTCCTCAAACCATTCCTGGACCATTCTTGCTTTGTGGGATAATACATTGTACTGCTGAAAGAGGCCACAGCCATCAGGGAATACTGTTTCCATGAAAGGGTGTACATGGTCTGCAACAATGCTTAAGAAAGTGGTATGTATCAAAGTAAAATCCACATGGTTGACAGGATACAGAGTTTCCAAGCTGAACATTGCCTAAGTATCACACTGCCTCCATTGGGTTGCACTTGCACAAACAACCAGCCATCAACGTGATATAAAAGAAAACGTAATTCATCAGATCAAGCCTCCTTCTTCAATTGCTCTGTGGTCCAGTCCTGATGCTCAAGTGCCCGCTGTTGGTGCTTTCAGCATTGCACAGAGCATGAGCACCCTGACTGTTCTCTGGCTATGCAGCCCCATACACAACAAACTGTGATTCTGGTGGATCAAACCACACAAGCTAGTCTTCGTTCATCAATGAACACCAATGCATGTTTTGTTTTGGTTTCCTGTTATCCCCTCCCCCTTCCTTCTGTTGTGCTCTGCAGGGTGTGTGGCAGGAGGCCTGGCTGGTCCTCTGACAGAATTTTGGTCATCTCCAGTGTTGCTCCAGTGTCTCCACTTGTGTTTGTTCCCTGTGCCTCCAGTGTGGTGAATCTCACTGCCCTGGGTTTTCTCTGGTGTGACTATATCTGCTACGACCAACCAGCCTCTGCCACTGCCACCTGCCACTCTGTGTTTTTGTATTTTTGCCTACTGTGTGTTTGTTTTTTGGACTTTGGTGTAAATAAACACCTTACACCGTGTGCCCAGTCTCAGTCTCCTGCTAATTTACGCAATCTATTTGGGAAAAAAAAGGTGCGCCCTCAAAAAAAACAAAACAAAACAAAACAAAAAAGACTCGCCAGTTTTCTAGACTAGTACCACTCACACCACTTTGTGTGTGTGTGTATGTATAAATATATAATATTATATATATTATATGACAGAGAGCTTTTTAACTTTACTTGAACTGTAAATTGTAAATCAATGCAGTAGATAATGTAATTTGCTTTGTGATCTTGTTGGTCTGTTTGTTTCAGAATCAAGACATAAATGTGACTATCTTTGAGGAGCCTTAGTGTCTACCTCACAGAAGACATGTAGACCCTCATCAAAGAGTACCAAGTAAGTGTATGTAAACCTGCTTTCTTTACATCAAAATATGTTAGATATATTTGCATTGCTAGTTACATTAATTGTCACATATTCATCATAATCCATGGTTGTGTAGTGTGCACTGTTGAGATTAATCTATGCAGCCGTTAGGGTGGAGTATGATGGAATTTATAAGCCAAATGAGAAACTTGCCAGCTGTAAATGACCCTGGTAAAATATAAAACAGTTGACGGTGCAAAGTATAGAACAGAATCAGAATCACAACATGTCAGATCTGTTATAGCAAGGGATAATTTTACTGGCAGATTAAAACTAATAATAGACACAACATTTTAATGTAAACGTTTCAGAACAAAAACTTCATCAAGAGTGTGAAAATGAATGAAGTGGATATGGATCTCCAAACAGTAGTTTTGAGAATATAAAAATATTTTTAAGGATGCACAACACATGACTGTATCTGAAATCATTTTCAGCTCTCATGCTTGATGCTGCTGCTGCTGCTGCTGCTGGTGGAGGCTGGTGCTGGCGACAGCTGCTGGTGCCTGCTGGTAGTGGCTGCTAGTAGCGACTGCTGGCTGTGGCCTCTGAAGGAGACTGGGGGCTGTGGATGGTGTGCCAGGAATAGAGAGGCCACATGCATCCATGGCAACCAGTAAGGTGTTTGGTAGTGGCCTAGATGTGATGACCTTAAGTGAGGAAGTCTGCCGAGTTGATGTTGCCTTCTTCGTCTGACTCTTGCTGCCAAGGTACCCCTTATTATGGTTGTTTACCTTCTTCTCAGCTCTGATGCACTTTGATTGAATCCTTAATCTCAGCCTGATATACGTTGACAGGATTTTTTTTTTTCAGCTCATGGCATGAAGGAAGGTTGCTGTACAGGAATCACTTGTCTGCGAACAGAACAGCTGCTCCACGTTCTGCAGGAGAGTGAACACCTCATCGGATGGCCGGTATAATGCACCCCATTTAAATTCCTTCAACTCAAGCAAAACAGCTCTCTCACTTTCAGTATTGCTAGCTTTTTCAACCAGTGCACACTGGCATTCCTCACAGAGTGAGGAGCTGATGACCCTCTTCACTATGTATCCTGCCAGGTGGTAACCCTAACCCTAACCCTGAGGATGCAGGATTCTGTCTTTGTGAAGTCAGGCGGTGATCTACCAGCTGCTCCACTCTCACAACATCAGAAGCACTGCAGCTGCTGTTCTAGGTGTCCAGGAAGTCTGCCAAGTGGTCTGATGCATCATCCAAGTAACTGCCAGTATGCTTTGATGAGAGGAACTGCCCTTCAGTGACTGCCCATAGTACATAGTGGAGCTCCACTGGTGTCAGGACAGAGTTCCTCTGATGAATACAAGAGAAGGTATTTTCTAGGCAGTCCTGGGTGAACTGGCTTGTGAGAACAAATTTGTGCCCTTGTCTCAACAAATCCTGCTAGACTTCCAGGATTGTGGTTGTCGCCATCACCAGTCCTGTCTGAACAGGTCTCCAGCTGCCCTGGGGACCGATCTTCAGGCCCCGGAAAAGATGGATGGAGTCGTGGAGGAAGCTGATGGCCTTTTCATACTCCTCCATCTTTAAATGAATGACTTATGACTCTGGTCTGTGCTCCTCCTTCACCATGTACTTCAGGGTGGCACTTGTAGATTTGCTAAATACATGCATTGCTGAACTCACCTTCATCTTCTCAAAATGGCTAGGCTCCAGGCCACCTTTCAACAGATTGGGTGCCAGCTTAAGTGCCATGCTCTCTTGGAAGACCACCAGATCCTTTAAGGGGACAACAGAGACCTCACTGGACGGCAGCTGCTCCTTTTCCACCACATCCTGTGGTATGGTGATGATGTGACCGCAGATAATGGCACTCTTCAAGTTTTTGACAAGATGAGGAAAGTCAGGCATGAAATGGAGGCGCTGGTTTGGCACAGCAGGATGCTGGATCGATGGCTTGTCATGGGTCACCCCAAAAGACTTCCACAATGCTCTGTTGGGGCTCCCCATGTCTGTGGTGACGTTCAGCACATGAAGCCCTACGGACACTGCTACAACAATGCTGATTATGATAGGCTGGTAAACTGCGCCATCGGTGGAATTGCCGCTGTAGTGGTAAGCCACAACTTGCTTCAACCTTGTTGTGACACCAGCCAGCATAAACATTAGTGTGTGTGTTGCTTGTCCTTTGTGGCCAGGCAGTGTGATGTTTCCAAATAGCCTCCCCATTCCCATATGGAGCTCCACGGCTGGAGTAATGGCCATTCCATCCAACGAGAGCACACACTCTCTGCATTTCACTCATGACTCCTGCCTTCAGCCTCAGCATCTCAAAGACTTCCCCCAAAACTCCTGGCTCCAGCTTCACATGCTGCATCCTCCTTTGCAGCGTGCGGATGTTAGGGAGGGGAATTTGCATTTCCTGGAGGGTTTTATAGCCATTGGTGCCAGTGGTAAATCTTATTTTTATTGCCTCCATTCCCCACCGTATTCCTCTCTTGTTTTCCTGTCCGAGGGCTTGAATTTGGTCTGGGGTAAAAATTTGTTTGAATTTCTGATTAACTAATTGGTTCCTCTTTTTTTCCACATTTATTCTTTTTGTTGGGCAAGAGCCCTCTCTGCTCTCCTTCTCATAAATTTTTCTCTTTTCAGCTGCCTGATTAAGTTTTCTACAGTCGCCCTATCATTCCCTGGCAGTCTGGTCCCTGGAGCATCTGGCCCTGGCAATATGATGTCTTCATTGTTGGCCCCTGACTGACTGGCCCTCGGCACACACATCCCTGGATCACCTGCCCCTGGTAAAGTGGCATCTTCATCGTCCTCTCTGTCTGTCATGTCCCTTTCCTTGCCCTTTTCAATTTCTCCCTCAATCTCTGTAACAATAACAAGACAATCTTGCTGTTATATGTATTTTACCTTTACATTTGCACCTACTGTCATATCCAATGTAAGGGTACACTACACTCCTATAGAAAAGAAATTAAAGCAGAACATTACTGTAACGTAATTCAAATCATCCACCACAATCAGAAACCAGTAAAATGTATGTGTTCAACTACTAGCAATGGTTAATTAGATGGAAATTTTTAGATTATCTAAATTTTGTATGCCAATCCTCAGAGAATCCCTGACCACTTGTTGTTTTGAAGTTGGATTTACTATATGAATAACGTAATAAACTCATTAGGAGTGTAGTCTATCCTTGAATTACTTGAAATGGGAAATATTGTTACCTGCATGTATCATACCAAAGTTTAATTTGGCACAATATGTGTGGTCCATTGCGCTTAGGATTGCTGGAGGCACCCTCGCAGAAGGGGGTTTCCTCCTCTTCAGCTTAGGCCGATGAATGAATACTGTTGGTACAGCATCTGGCTTCAACTTCAACTTTTCTCCTGTTTTTGTGGCAGTGAATTCATTTTCAAAGCCTATCTGTTGGTAGGCTTGTAAGGTCAGTTTCCATTGCACTTCAAATATAATCAATGTCATAATTCTCTTCCCTTTGAAATGCTAGCAAGCGATGTCCCCAGTGAACATTACTTACATGACATAGTTTTTTGTTGTTCCTGGCCCCTGTCATTTGCAGGTTTTGACAGCTGACCATTGCCATCCACCTTTTCCTGCGCTCATGGTCCTTGGGGAAGCCATATATGCGGTAACCCTTCTCGGACCGATTGGAGCATCCAAATGCTGCACAGCCAACCATGGTATGACCACTGATCTATAAAATGCTAGTTGTAACCAATGAACCATGACACAATTGAACATCATCTGTTCTCACTTATTTTGCTTCATCTGCTTTTTAGTGTCCAGGACACAGAGGATGTCTCCACATGCACACTTGCTCTTGATGTTTTCACTCATTGTTTAATAAAAAAAAAAAAACTATTTAATTCATCCAAGTGTAATTAGTTGTTGTTCTGTAATATAGTTGATATATATTTTCTGTATGGCTAGTCTTAAAATTATAATGGTTGTGTGGTCAACTCCTGCCTTATCAGAAGTGTGATGGACACTAAATCCTGAATGGACTGCTGCTACTCTGCTTTCTCAATCACTATCAGACCAGGGGTAAATCAATAGGAATTACAAGCAAAATCAAGGAAATCCAATAATCCAGTTATGCAAAAAAGAGCATTTGAATCATCTTGCATTTTAAAATTAAAATATTTCCCATGCTAACAGAACGTGATGCTTTCCCTCCAAAACTTAAAAACGTATCTAACTAATACTTATACGGAGCTTTCAGTTGTCACCCTACCACTCCAAATGTAAAACTGACATTTACAAATATGGAATAATGCAATAACAGTCAAACAAGTGCTTGGGTACATGATTTTATTTATATTTACCATGCAATGTCGCAATCGCCGCTGTCTGTCCCATAGAACAGTGGTTCTAAAATGGGGGTACGTGGAGGTACTCCAGGGGGTACGTGAGATTTACAAAAATATATATTTTAAAAAAAGCAGTAAGCATAATAATAATAATTAAGTCTTGATAAATAATTATATTATAAAAAGTTCGATAAAATACAAATGCATGTTCATACACTGAATTTTATATTCAGTATTCAATTTTAATATCCTTAAAAAAACGGACTCTCCCCAAACCAAGTTAGTTTGACCCATTGATCCAGAATGCATAACTAGTCAATAACGTGCCGTTGCCATGACGACGCATTGTAAGGATGGAGATGTGGCTAAAGCGCAGCAGCGATGCTGCTGAAAACCCACAGAGAGAAATAAAAAAGAAGGCGCAACCAAAACCGTCGAAGTACCGACAGTACATGGAAGACTATATTTTAATGGGATTTACGTCCACGAGTTGTAACCCACCCAAGGCACTGTGGTTTTTTTTTCGGGGAGAAATTAGCCAACGCTAGCGTGAAGCCGGCAGATCTCCAGCTGCATCTCGCCACAAAACATGGATGTCATGTTGGTAAGCCACCAGAGTTCTTTAGGAGGAAACTTTCTGACTTCAAGTCATCCCAAGACACAATGCGAAAAGACTCCACAACATTAGCCAAAGCCATGGAGGCCTCTTATGCGGTGTCTTTGCTCATAGCTTAAGCCAAAAAACCGTTCACCATAGCTGAAGACCTGCTTCTCCCCACCGCTGTTGTATTGACCGAAACTATGCTGGACAAAAAATCAGCGGATACATTAAAAACTGTGCCTTTGTCTAATGACACCGTTTGCCGCAGAATAGATAAAATGGATACAGACATTGTCGAACAAGCTGTGGGAAAACAACCTGCTTCTCCGAAA
The DNA here is from genome assembly GCA_034769265.1 of Remorina albescens. Taxonomy (NCBI): domain Eukaryota; kingdom Metazoa; phylum Chordata; class Actinopteri; order Carangiformes; family Echeneidae; genus Remorina; species Remorina albescens. The sequence continues at coordinate 16,656,797 of CM068484.1, read as the reverse complement.
TCCCAGTTTCTCTCAGTTCCAAGCATGTCCATTGCATTTACTAACCATGTTTTCCTGAAGTCTCTGTCTCCCCCAGTTCCTCTCCTCTCTCTCTCCCAGCTCCTCTCCTCTCTCTCCCTGCCCTCATCCTGCAGGTGATGAATCATCACCATCCCATGTTCCTGCAATGCCTGCTGCTCCCACATCTTCAAGAATTCCATACAGCATCATTCCTACGAACCTCATGCAGCATCATGTTCCTGCCTACACCTGTTTGAATATCCCCTCCTCCTGCTCTCTTTCCTTCCCTACTCTACCCAACTTTGCCCCCCCCCCCCTCCCCTTGTGCCTCTCTCTCTCTCTCTCTCTCCCTCTCTCAACCCAATCGGTCGAGGCAGATGGCCGCCCCCCCTGAGCCTGGTTCTGCCCGAGGTTTCTGCCTCTTAAAGGAAGTTTTTCCTTGCCACTGTCGCCAAGTGCTTGCTCATCGGGGGATCTGTTGGGTCTCTTTAAATAATTTTACAAAGAGTTTGGTCTAGACCTGCTCTATATGTAAAGTGCCTTGATGTAACTTTGTTATGATTTGGCGCTATACAAATAAATCTGATTTGATTTGATTTGAAAACTTGGCAACTCTTTTTCACTCCAGCTGGATGAATCCACAGATGTCAGTGGAAATGCACAACTTATTGCTTTTGTGAGATACATTGAGACTGACGACATTTGTGAACACGTGCTTTTCTGCAAAAGTTTGGAGCGAGAACAACCGGAGAGGACATTTTTTATGTCGTTAGTGCGTTTTTCTCTGAAAATGGTATCAGCTGGAAATCCTGCAGCAGCGTCTGCACAGATGCGGCTGCATCAATGACGGGCAGCGCGAAAGGGCTCATAGCGCGGATTAACAAAGAAAATCCCAACATTAAGTGGACTCACTGTGTGATTCACAGGGAAGCGTTGGCGTCCAACAAAATGAGCCCTGTGTTGCATAATGTTTTGAACGACAGCATCAAAGTGATAAACTTCATCAAGTCAAGGCCACTTAATGCACGTTTGTTCCGCCGCCTCTGTGAAAATATGGGAGCTGAACACACACAACTGCTCCTGCATACAGAAGTGCGCTGGCTCTCTCGAGGGAAAATACTCAACAGGCTGTTGGAGTTACGAGCTGAAGTGCACACCTTTCCGACAGAGCACGGATCTCCCCATGCCACCTTGTTCGAGAACACGGACTGGCTTGCAAAGCTTTGCTATCTGGCAGATATATAAAGCAAACTGAACGAACTGAATGTGTCTCTGCAGGGCAAGGACACCAGCATCCTGAACCTGTATGACAAGGTGGTTGGTTTCCTGAAGAAAGCAGAGCTGTGGAAAAGGGCATGTGGTCAGGAGGATTTCACCTGCTTTCTTCAGGTGGATGCTTTTCTCTCCAATGAGGATGTGGAGACAGCTCCGGTGAAGTTAGTCATAGTGGGACATTTGGCTAACTTGATAAATGGTTTTCATTCCTACTTTGCTGACATGGAGGAGAAATCTGCAAAGCTGGATTGGGTGAGAAACCCATTTCTTTTGTCTGAAGCAAACAGAAGCAAGCTTCCTGTCCCTCATCAGGAAAAACTGATGGAAGTGGCATCTGACCATGGCCTGCAGATGAAGTTTGGCGCATCCACTCTCACACAGTTTTGGGTGTGTGTGAGGCAGGAGCACCCTGAGCTGGGACAGAAAGCTTTGGAGCAGCTGCTACCATTTGCCTCCACATATTTATGTGAGGCCTCCTTCTCTGCAATGACGCTGATCAAAACAAAGCAAAGAAACAGACTGTGCCTGGAGAAGAGCTTGATCATAGCAGTTGCCTCCCTGCCACCAAGAATGACAAAGATCCTCAGTGAGGTACAAGCCCATTTTTCTCACTAAAATGTACTGTAAGTGCAAAAGACTCTTCAATTTTTTTGTATTACATATACTGCCTGTTTTATGCTTGTGCTTGTTTGAGACAAATATCATATCAAATCAAATGTTCAATGTTCAATGCAACAATTCAATTGTAAGTGATAAAAATTTGCAATTTTCATTTTTTGATCCTAAAAGAAGTAAAGTTGATGATTATTTTTTGTGAGCAAATCTTTATTTATTATTAAGTTATCAATTTATTTTGTAAACAAAATATTATTTATTTATAATTAAGTTAATTATTTATTTTTGTGAACAAATTTTTAGTTATTGATGTATATTTTTATTTCCTATCATTACAAGAGAGACCAATATAAATTAGCAGCATTTTGCATATTGGAGTTTTGACTGGTTTTATGCCTTCCTGGTGGTCACTGTTTTCTGTTTTTCTTTTTTGTTTCTACATGCAATGTTTGCAATATAAATGTATTTGTCAGGTTCATTGTTACAAGTTGTTTAACTTTAATGAATCAGACACTGATGGCACAGTACTGTACCTCTTTCTTTTCTACCAAAAATGTTTTGCGCTGGTCAGGGGGTACTTGACTGAAAAACTATTTCAAAAGGGGGTACATCACTGAAAAAAGTTTGAGAACCACTGCCATAGAAGATCATGACAGTGCAGCGTGTGTTTGGAACTAACGGGCTTACATGAACCACTGGACCATCTCGTGGCGAGATCAGAGAGTGTCGCAACTCTTCTCTCTCTAGGGCACTCATTTCCAAGTCAAGTTAGTGTAGTGGGCGCTGGGGCGCCTACTACATGTGAACTTGCTGCTGAGAGTCATGTATACAGGTTGTGTGTGTCAGAAGAGAAGGCAAGGGGGAGGGGGCCGAGGGATAGACTGACCTCTGGATGATTATGATCACAGGCCACACAACACAAACTGCTGCTTCCAAATAAATTGTATTTCATTCATAAAATTAATATAGAATCCTTATAGCTACATGTAATTTATTGGGTTATACGATCAAAAGATAAAGGTATGCAGGTCTCTATGAGTGACGTTAATTGTGCATGGAATGAAACAGTAGCCTATACACTATTTATTAGCCTCTTGCTAATATGTTGCTACTTAGCCACAGAAGACGACTGTATTTGGTTTTTAATTTTGCTGAACGAGCAACTACTAGAATTTGAGGCATCATCGTGTTTTTGTGCAAATTACATTGGTGTTTATATACTCAATTTCATTTATTTATCTTATTTTTTTTCTCGATTCTTGTTAACTTTTTGTATTTAATAATATATGTAATAAAATAACATAAATAATATAATATATTCTTGTGTTTGTACGTTGGTGGTGGATGGTTCGCCCAGGGCGTAAAACTAGCCAGGACAGCCTCTGGTTGCTGGAGCCAATCCAGTAACACCCTGGACAGGTGCCCAGTCTATCACAGGACAGAGAAACACATAGAGACAGACAGACACACAACCCACACAACCGGGATATTTAAGAGTGCTTGTCTTTGGACTGTGGGAGGAAACCAGAGTACCTGAAGGAAACCCATGCAAGCATGGGGAGAACATGCAAACTCTGCACAGAGAGGCCCCAGGCTGGGAACTGAACACACGACCTACTTGTTGTGAGACAACAGCGCTAGCCACTATGCCACCATGCTGCCCACATGAACTGTTCAATAAATAAGATGCACATTGACACCCCAAGGCGCTTCTTCCCAAACAAGAAGTCTGCTTTAGTTTATGTACCCCTCCCTATCTCTATTCTCTGTCTGCGGTCCGTCTATATGAATGTTTTACGCCTTTCATTCGTTTCAAAAATGCTTCAGGGAAAAGCAAACAACACTTTTACTTTTCAAAAATTAAATATATCATCCTCCTAGGTTTCAGTCTTACAGGTGGGAATGAAGGGGAGGCAATAGGTAGATGCTTGACTTAGGACTGCCTTCCTTGATAATCACTGGCCCTGTTTACTGTGTGTTTTTTCACTCCAGGTAAATTCAATAGGAAACTTGCTCCAACAGAGGGCAGCAGAAGATAGTAGGTGTTTTTGACAAATGGAGCTGTGGAGACTGGTCAGAGAAGAAGTGACTCAAGCAGCTGTCAGAACAGACATCATTTGTGTGCACTTCTGTTGCATTGGCTGGCATTAGTTTTTCCTCTGATCCAGCCCACTGAGTGATTCTCTGCTCTTTTCTATTCCTCACGTTCCTCAGCAGCCTACAGATGTTGAACAAAAAAATATATTTTTTAATAATTGAACAAATAAATTAAACCCTTGTGGGCTTTGTGAGCAGCAGAGTGGTGTGTCTTCGTGATCTCAGAGGAGGAAGTCATTACTCTGCTTCCATGAGGGCTAATGAGATTGTTGAGGCTGCGTGCCACTGATCAATCCACCGTGTGTGTTCGCGTGCATGTGTGTGCGTGTGTTTATGTGTTCTTTCTTCCCTTCATCTTTGTCTGTCCACACTGCCGCTGTCATTTCCACTATTCCTCTTTGTTCCCTCTCAGTGCTCATGCCTGACAGTTTGACTGCCAGTCTTTCCCTCAAAGATTTCCTCCCATAATATCAGCACTTTGGGCCCCCCTTACATACATACAACCCAATATCTCTCCCCCAGCACCCTCCGTCTTATTGATTAAAGAAATGGTGTGTGTGCTTTCAGGAGAGTTGTTGAATGTTTACTGTAAAGGAGGGAAGTACTGGCGGGTGGTCAAATATTTTGATGTGGAAGTTGCTTAAGGGAACAAGATGCCATGAGTGGCAGGACAACCAACTTCTTTTGTTCTTTCTCTGTCTCCTGATTCTCATTCATCCCTGTCTGCCATGAGCATGTTTCTGGAAGGATCTTCTGTTAAACCCAGTCTGCTCCTGTATAATGTTCAGATTGATGGAGCACTTAGCCAAGATGTGTTGGAGGATCTAGACTAGAGACCAGGTTCACATTCACGTGGTTTAGAAAATAAAAGCGCTTTCGTTGATGTTGAAGCAACATTGTAGTTGAAGTCAAATATATGTGAAAGGTTAAAGATATTGTAAAGTTTAATGATGTTTGCCTCTCTACCAATGGTTGTCATCAGCTGGTTGTGGGTTAACTATTTGGGCTGATGGGGGCCAAAAAATTTAGAGTAACAAGCTGCAGATTCAGGTAAAATGGCAATTGAAGCTGAAGAGTAAAAGCAATGCTAAAGCACCTGCATTCTATCTGATACTCATGAGGGGGTTACTCCACTGGTTGTAAAAAGAAGTCAGATTGCATTAAAGTTCAAGTAAATGGGCCTACTTTGTAGGCCTACTTATTTGCCCAGTAAACATTTTACTGAGTTTATGGTCTCAATTTGAAATTTCAAGTCTTTTACCATCTTGTTATTTTGAAACCAGAAGATAATATTGGGGAGGAAAGGTGAGGCTAAGGAGGAGTCAAGGGTGAATCTTACCTGAAGCTTCCTCCACTTCATACTTTTGTTGGAGGCCTGAAACTCCTCTGTTTTGTTGTCTGAATTCGCTCCTGCATTTGTTTGGTGTTTTTCTTTTTGTATAGTTATCTAGCACATTTCAAATCCAATCAAATCAAATCAGGTTTATTTATATAGCGCCAAATCATAACAAAGTTACATCAAGCAACTTTACATATAGAGCAGGTGTAGCCCAAACTCTTTATAAAATTATTCAAAGAGACCTAACAGATCCCCCCAGGAACAAGCGCTTGGCAACAGTGGCAAGGAAAAACTTCTTTTAAGAGACAGAAACCTCAGGCAGAACCAGGCTCAGGGAGCGCGGCCATCTGCCACGGGGGGAGCAAAGTTGGGTAGAGTAGGGAGAGAATAAGAGCAGGAGGAGGGGATATTCAATACAGGTGCAGCAGGAACATATGATGCTGTATAAATTTCATAGATATAAGGGAGCAGCAGGCATTGCAGGAACAGCGATGTGTAGCGATGATCCACCACCTGCAGGATGAGGACAGGGAGAAAGAGGAGAGGAACTCTGAGAGACAGGGACTTCAGGGAAACATGGTTAGTGGTATGTCTGCGCATGCAAGAGGGAGGGAGAGAGGGAGAGAGAGAGAGAGGTGCTCAGTGCTTCCCCTAGCAGTCTAAGCCTATAGCAGCATAGCTAAGGAGTAATTGAGCTTTGACTTTATTTTTTTTTAACCTGTTCTGTTCATCAGCTGGGGCAGGCAGTATGAATGTTCCTGGTGCCTTGTTGCGCTGAAACAGTTTTACTCTGCGAAGAAGGAGTCTGACATACTCCTCTTGTCACCCTCTGCGTTTAACTTTATTAGCAATGGTACTGGTTTGATGGTAAATCTATCGGGCTGAGGCTCAGGTAGGGCTGGGCGATATGGCCTAAAAAAAAAAAAATCTCTGATTCACAAATCCGATTCACTATTTAAATCGACCCCTCCCCCCTCATTTAAAATCAGTTTGCACATGACAAATAAATTGTTCAAAACAAGTTTTAATTTTATTTTGATCTGATTTTTCCTTCTGGGGTTAAAAGGAAATCATAAACAAACCAAAAAAAGAGATGGCAAGCCTTGCTTGCCATTGTAAACAATGACAATGTAACTTTTCATTAAGCTTTATCTGGTTTCAAACTGACACAATGCACCCTCAAACTAACTTAAAAAAATAAGTAAAACATAAATTTAGACTTTTTTTAGGTTGATAAAATAAAGTGCAAACAAAACTTTTACCTGAAAATGTTTTGCAAAAAAAAAAATGGTGCCTGTGATATTCAAAAAGTATTTGGTCACTATTTTGATTCCCTGAATCATGTAAAGAAAATTAAACGTTTGCATCAAATAAAATTAAACAACAGCATTAAATAGTAGCCTTATATTGTAAACTGCATCCTTGACCGCTTTCCACTGGGCCCCTTTCTTATCATACGGGATACGGTTTGTTAATGTTTCCAAGACGCTAGGTTGTGTTTTGGTGGCGGTGCTTGGGCTACCGCGGTCTTGTTCTTTTCGGAGGGAGCTGCTCTGTTTGAGCAGCAGCAGTAAATTAGTAGTATTGCTACCTTTGGTAGCAACAGCCTTTAAACAAACTTTGCAGCGAGGTGTTTTTTGTTCTGTCTGATGCCAAAAACCTGAACCAATTCCAAATAACCGAAGATACGTTTCCTTTCTTCAGAACGAGCTCTTCACCGCTTGCCGCCATGTTGTTTGTATATCAAATGTGCGTGGGGCGCGCGCACTCTGAACTACAGGAGACCAGCAGGGAGCATTGGTGGCGGATATTGAAGAGAAAATCGATTTTCCTTAAAACAAATCAATGTGAAGTACAAATTCGAATTAATCAATAAAATCGATTTATCGCCCAGCCCTAGGCTCAGGAGTGGATAGAAAGAGAGAACACAAACACGATAGGGAAGACAGGAGGGGGGTACAAAAAAAACAACAGCAACAGCAGCAACACTATCAACATGGGGGAGACGGGGGGCGTACAGAAACAACAACAACAACAACATCAACATAAACAGTCAGAGCACTGGTCACAGGATTTTCCATGCAATCTAAGTTGTGCACCTTGTATGTGCGCGAGTGTGTGTATGTGTGTATATGTGTGTATATGTATGCTATGGTTTGTCATTGGATGCTGTGGGTAGCTGACCGTAGCTGATGTGGGGGACAGGTCCAACACGCCCCCGGCCCAGGATAGCAGGCAGGTCAGGACCGAGCCACCGGGGCACCCAACAACCCCCAGAACCCTGGGAGCCTGGGTATCCCAGGCCATATAAGACCGCCAGCCGGGGCCCACCGCACAAGGCAAGGTCCGCGACCAACCCCAGCCCAACAGCCATGCTGGGAGGCAGACCGCCCCCCACCCTGAGAACACAGAACGGACCCTCAGGCCTGGATCGAAGCCCTCACCCCCATCTGCCAGGCCTCAGAGCCTCAGCCTAACACTGGTGCAGTCGGCGACAGGGGCAGCAATGGGCCCATGCCCCGCCCCAGCTGCCTCCCCCATCCCAACATGGGTGCAGGATGCGTGTTGTGTGTGGGAGTGTACATGTGATGGTGTGGATGCCTAGGGTGCAATTAAAATTGGCAGAGGCAGACATAGCATGGGATGCCGTTTGCAGCCGGAGTCCCACCATGTAGTCTCCCGAGCCCTTGATGTCTACGTTTTGATTAAAATTGGGGGTCCAGCCCTTCAAGTCCTAGTGTCACATAAAGTGGGGTGTGATGGGATGGAGAGGCGAAAAGATGGCGAGGCATGGGCAAGTCCCCCAGGGGGCTATCTTCCAGATTGGCCCAACTGGCCATCCCCGCTGCCGCCCACAACAAGCTCAACTGATTCTGGGGCAGAACCGGAGCACCCAGGGGCACCGTCCAGAGACCTGAAGAGAGGGCCCACCACTCTGCCCCGTGGGGGCAGGGAGGACCCATGCCCACCATGCACCGCTGGGCCCCCAGCCCAGTCCGCGTCGAGGAGGCCGGCTGCCACAGCAGGCCCCGGCCCGCCCCACCCACACGCAGGGCCCAGGCCAGTGCCGCCCCCCCCACTGTGGGCGACCCCCCACCAAGGGACCAGCACGGACCCCAGCTGCCGGGGCGCAGGTCCCAGACCGCCCGCAGCTTGGGGGAACCCCAACCCAGCCCGAAGGCCCCCCAGTCCCCAGTCCCAGAGGACATCACCGAGACAGGGAAGGCAGCCCCCATGCCCCCCACCCCACCCTGCTCAGACGAGATCCAAGGCAGCCCCAGAAGGAAGCAACACAGGGCCCGCCGGGCACCCAAGTAAGCCAGAATCCAAAGCCACCCGGCCCAGGCCAGGGCCAGCTGAGGGCCAGCCCCCTCCATTGAAACTATTTAATTATTGGGGACCAGATCTGATCAAACTCTGCCGATCGATTTTTTTCCCAAGCAGACATTCTCTCCATGGAAATGCGGTCTAATAAAAAGTTTCTATATTGAGTAGTGCTTAGATTCTTCTTGGATTTCCAATTAATCAAGATGGTCTTTTTTGCGATGCCTAGGGCAGTAAGGACCATGCAGGATTTGTTTACTTCCATATTGATATTAGTGAGGTCACCTAGCAGACAAAGTGAGGGGGAGGTAGGGATGGGGCACCCTAGCCACTGTGATAAATCTTCACTAACCCTCTTCCAGAAGTTGTTGACAGGTGTACAAAGCCAAAAAGCATGCAGATAGCCATCTGGTGAGCCAGTCGCGCAGTTCGGACAAATGTTTGTCTTTGTGAGACCCATCTTGAAAAATCTTTTGTCCTGTAAAGTGTGTTCTGTATAGAACCTTATAATTTACTAATTGTAGGTTGCTATTTTGAGTCATTTTGAATGTGTTGGAACAGATTTTTATCCAAAAGTTAGGGTCTGGGTTTATCGACAGATCTTTCTCCCATTTGGAAGAAGGAACGGAGATTGTTAGCTCTGTTGGAGACAGTATCAAGTTCATTTTAGACAGTAGTTTAGGCAGTGAAAGCTGTAGAAAATCTATTATTCTAGGTGGAAATCTGGCTAAGGTCAAACCGTGCCACAATTATAGATTGGATCTGAAGATATTCCAGGAATGAGTTTTTTTAATACCATATTTTGCTGTGATTTCATTAAATTGTATGAATTTGTTGTCTTGTAGGATATGCTTTAAATGTTTTATCCCTTTATCAACCCGTGCTGGAAAATGTATTGATTATTTATTTTGCAGGATGTCAGGATTGTTCCAGATAGGCGTGAACCTGCAAGGGGTGTTTGAGAACCCATTCCTTTTGAGGGATTCCCACCAAGCTGTGAGGGCATTGCTAATGCTAATACACTTGAAGCAGCTGTGTTGGTTGATAGTAGGACTGATAAAGGGCAGATCAGAGATGTGGATTTCTTTGCAAAATGTTTGTTCAATATCGAGCCATGCTTAATCCATTTTAGTATATATTGTAATCTATTGGCCAAGTAGTCATTGTAAAAGTTTGGTAATTCCAAACCACCATGGTCTTAACTTGTTTGTAAAGTCTTTAAGCTTATACGTGGTGGTTTAGCTTTCCAAAGAAATTTGGAGATGTTGGAGTCTAGTGATTTGAACCAAGACGGGGGGGGGGGGTTGGGTTAGTTAATTTTTGGCAAGATCATCATTTTCACTGTTGCTATTCTTCCCATAAGTGATATGGGTAGAGTCCTCCACGGGGTGAGGTCGTCCTCTGTTTCTTTAATTAGGATGGTGTGGTTTAGCCGTGTCAGGTTGGAAAGTTTGGTGGGGATGTTGATACCTAGATATCTAATGTTTCCTGGCTCTAGTGGGGTGGTTGACATACTCTGGAAATCTGAGTTTATGGGTAGGGCAGTTGATTTGCTCCAGTTAACAGAGTAGTCATAGATGGTTGAGAATTTGTCGATGAGTGCTATTGTTTCAGGGAGAGACGTTTGTGCATTTCGTAGGAAAAGTAATACATCATCAGCATAAAGACTTATTTTATGGTTCACATTTGCTGTGTTAATTCCCTTAATATTTTGGTTCTGCTGAACTGCAGCTGCGAGTGGCTCTATAAATATAGCAAAAAGGGAGGGAGAAAGTGGACAACCCTGCCTGGTTCCCCTTTGGAGAGAAAAGCTTGGAGAATTTTGATCATTTGTTCTGACATAGGCACTGGGAGAGCTATACAATATTTTGATCCAGTTCACAAAGTTATCTGGTGACTGGTGAGTAGTCCAGCGTGGGGTGACGTGAGCGCCAAGCATCGCAAAGACCAAAATCACTCATATACTGCTTTATTATTTCAGATGATTGGTAGTTGCGTTGACTAACTGCCCTACTGGTTCTGTCCACTTGTGGGTTGAATACCAGGTTGAACTCCCCTCCTACTATAAGTGCTGTGTCTGAGTGGGCCGAAAATGCTGTGAAGAAGCTTTGGAAGAAGGAGGGGTCATCGACATTTGGACCATATATATTGGCAATACATACCTCAGTGTTGTGTGTGGATATGCTAACTATTATAAACCTACCTTCTGGGTCTACAATGGTGTTCTTACAAGTAAACCCTAATATTTTTGTTGATTAGAATGGCTACACTTCTTTGTTTCGTGTTATAACTAGCTGTGTATGTGTGCGGAAACTGTGATGAGCTTAATATATGATTTCCTGTTTTGGGTAGATGGGTTTCCTGTAGTAAAACAATATCTGCTTGTAAATTGTGTAGGTGTGTTAAAATTATTAGCCGTTTTTCATGTGAACCAATTCCACGCACATTCCAAGTGACAAACCGTAATTTTTTCATATCTAAACTAATCTACTGAGTGTAAATTGTCATAAGTGGGTGAATGAGTTAGGTGTACCTGTGTGTGTGTGTGTGCGTGCGTGTGGCAATGCCAGAGAGGAAGAGAGTGCATGTGTGTTGCCAATGTAACTGCATATTATATAATTGCACTGCGAACCATATAGACATCACATTCATAAATAAAGTATAAGACAAAAGAACAACAGGAAAAACAACAGGGTGACATAAATACACATTTACTGTGGGTGAGAACAGCATGTTATACAGCGTGCGATGTGCATTCTTATATTTTTACATGATTGACACAGGCGTGAAAGGAAGAATGAATGAGAGAAATTGATGTTACCTTCATCCATAACCATACTATTACCATACCCGGGTGGATCCGATGAGCCTCAGGTGGAGAGAAGAGACACGCTTTAATAGAGCCAGCTGGCCTCCAAGGCGATGCACCCAGTGGAAGGCGATGTTCTTCACAGTCTCAGTCCGAAGTTTCAGTTGTTTCTGAAGGAAGTCTTTGATGGACATCTCGGGGTCTTCCTCCACCTGCTCTGGTATCCCGGAAAATACCAGGTTGTCCCGCATACTCTGAGCCTGGATGTCAAGGATAGCCTCTTTCATTTGTTTGTTCTCCGCCATGATCTTCGTCACCCCCTCAGTAAGTGATTTAATGGAGGTTTTAAGGACTTGGTTTTCAGCGGACAGGGAAGTCACCTGTTGCTGGCTGAATTCCAGAGACTCACGGAGAGCCTGGAACTCTTTGTGGAGCATTTCCACTCGGGCTAGTCTGGCATTGAAGCTTGTTAGCTTCCTGTCGATTGATTCCAGGATGTCCCTGAAGTCCTTATCGGGTGATGAGGCGGTTGGCTTCATTTGGAAGATGGGGTCGCCACGTTGGTCTTCCCCATGATGAGTCGGTGGTAGCACTCGTCAACGTACTCCTGCAGGCTTTCCACGGTTTCTTCTTCCAGATTTTCTTGATGAAGATTGTTGGTGGATGAAAGAAGTAAATGTTTTTCTCGTAGTTCTGAGGATTTGAGGATTCAGACTGTGTAGATTGGTGTTTAAAGGTGAGCTCGTTTGGTTACATTCAGGTGTGTGCTTCCATGTTGAGTCATGCACAGGTCTGACGTCTGATGTTCACAGAGCATTGGCAGAGCTTTGTCTTTTAAATATAAGCTCTGTCGTAAAGAAAAGTTTTAAGCCTGGTCTTGAAAATTGCTAAAGAGTTTGCTCCCCGGACCGATACTGGAAGTTGGTTTCATAGAAGAGGAGCCTGATAACTGAAAGATCTGCCTCCTGATTTACTCTTGGAGACTCTAGGAACCACAAGTAAACCTCCATCTAGAGAGTGGAGTGGCCTACTAGGACAGTAAGGAGCTATGAGCTCTCTGAGATATGATGGAGCTTGGTCATTAAGAGCTATATACGTTAACAGAAGGATTTTAAATTCTGAATTTTAGCCAATGAAGAGAAGCTCACACAGGAGAAATGTGATCCCTTTTTGTAGTTCCTGTTAATATTCGTGCAGCAGCATTCTGAATCAACTGAAGGCCTTTTGGGGATTTATTTGGACATCCAGATAATAATGAGTTGCAGTAGTCCAGCCTAGAAGTAACGAATGCATGGACTAGTTTTTCTGCATCCTCTTGAGACAGGATGTTCCTGATTTTCCTAATGTTTCTCAGGTGGAAGAAAACTGCCCTACTGACTTGTTTTATGTGAGGGACTAAGGACATGTCCTGGTCAAAAGTTACTCCAAGATTTCTTACAGTGGAGCTGGAAGCCAAAGTAATGCCATCCAAAGTGATTAAATGATTAGATGGGGTTTCTCTGAGGTGCTTAGGGTCAAGTACAATAACTTTAGTTTTGTCTGAATTTAGAAATAAAAGGTTACAGGTCATCCACGCCAAGCGACTGGATAAGCTGGTCATAAAGGCGGACTCAGTGCTGGGCAGGAGACTGGACCCGCTAAGATCTGTGGTGGAGAGAGGCACACTGAACAAAGTGAGAGCTATAATGGACAATCGCAGACACCCTTTCCACAGCCTCCCGGAGCAACAGAGGAGCAGCTGCACTGGTTGGCTTCTCTCATTGCGCTGCAGAACAGAGTGATTCAGGAGATCCTTCATCCCCTCGGCGATAAGACTGTTCAACTCCTCCTGAAATCAGTCACACACATCACACATATCATATCTCTTCTCCCACAACTGGCCGAGACGCTGCTGTGGACAATTTGAATTGGAAGTGTGGTTGTTGTTTTTATGTTTTGTAATGAGCTGCGGGACAGCTGAATTTCTCTTCGAGGATGAATAAAGTTCTATTTATATATCTATCTATCTAGCCAGACTTTTATGTCTTGAAGACATGTCTGCAGTTTAGCTATCTGGGTAACGTCATTTGGCTTCATTGATAAATACAGCTGAGTATCGTTTGCATAACTGTGAAAAATGATGCTGTGTTTCCTAATAATGTTGCCTAAAGGAAGCAGATATAGAGTGAAGAGGATTGGTCCAAATACCAAGCCCTGTGGGACTCCATAATTGGCTATAGTGCGTGAGGAGGAGCTATTGTTAACATGAACAAACTGATGTCTATGTGATAAATAGGATTTTAACCATCTTAGTGCAGTTCTTTTAATCCCAATTTCATGTTCCAGTCTCTGTGATAGAGTATTATGGTCAATGGTGTCAAATGCAGCACTGAGATCTAAGAGGAGAAGTATGGAGGATGATCCATTGTCTGAAGCCATTAGAATATCATTGGAGACTTTAACCAGCGCTGTTTCTGTGCTGTGGTGAGCTCTAAATCCTGACTGAAATTCTTCGACCAAGCCATTCCTATGCAGATGGTCATATAATTGGTTTGCAACTGCTTTTTCAATGATTTTGGAAACAAACGGAAGGTTTGATATGGGTCTATAATTAGCCAAAACAACTGGATCAAGATTCGGTTTTTTTAAAGTTGGGGTTTGATGACTGCAGTATTGAGAGTCTGGGGTACATAACCCAAAGATAAGGTCAAATTAATCAGATCAATAATAAACGGCTCAATTAAGTAGAAAATGTCTTTAAAGAGGCTGGTTGGTACTGGGTCTGAGAGGTTGATGGTTTAGATGATGAAACTATAGAAGCTAGCTCTGAGAGATTCAGAAATGAGAATAACTCCAGATGTAAAATAGGCGTTGCAGTTGATTCAGGAGTTGCTGAATTCAGTAGAAGATTATTGTCTCATGTAGTTAAGATCTGATGAATTCTGTCTCTGATTGTTATGATTTTATTTGTAAAAAAGCCCATAAAATCATTGCTGCTGAGAGCTAAGGGGATCAGTGGTTCAATTGAGCTATGACTCTGTCAGCCTGGCTACAGGTCTGAATAGAAACCTGGTGTTGTTCTTGTTTTTTTCTATTAGTGCTGAATAATATGAGCTTATAGCACTGTGGAGAGCTTTTTTATATTATTTTTATATATTGTTTTTAAGCTTTCTTTCCAGGCTCGGTGAAACTCTTCCGAGTTACTGGAACGCCAATTTCTTTCTAATTTCCATGACATCTGCTTTAAGGCACAAATTTGAGAATTATGCCACGGAGCCAGCCTCCTCTGTTTTATTACTTTCTTTTTGAGAGGGGCAGCATCATCAAGATTTGAACACAGTGTGGCCATAGTGCTAATCACAAGGTCATCAACCTGTGTATGGGAAAAATCCTCATTTGAATTTAGATATGGCATTGCTGCAAATGATGACCGAATGTTCTCTTTAAATTTGGCCACAGCCAAATTTATTCCTCAATGCTGTGCAGTCAATTAAAGTAAACTCAAATGTAATGAGGTAATGGTCAGTCAGAAGAGAGTTTTGAGGAAAAATTGTTAACTTGTCAATTTCAATGCCACATGTTAGAACAAGATCAAATATATGATTGAAGCAGTGAGTGGGTTCACTCACATGCTGGGAAAAACCAATTGAGTCCAGTAAGGAAAGAAACCCAGAACTAAGGCTGTCACTTTCTACATCTACATGACTATTGAAATCTCCCATTATAATGATTTTATCTGTACTAAGTACTAACTCTGATATAAACTCATAAAACTCTGATAGGAATTCTGAGTACGGACCAGGTGAATGGTATACTGTAACTAGCAGAACTGGTTGCTGTTGTTTTGTACTTTCTGAACCTGCACCTTATTACTCTTATGGAATATGTTATGGGCCCTTACAGCATGATTGCCTTTGTCAGCCACCATAGCTATTACAGTTTTTCTCAGTCACTTTGGTGCATTTCTCGAATCATATATGCGATTTGCAAGAGTATGGACATTTCTCAAAACAGTTCATACAAATAGCAAAACTGCATGGATTACCTGCAAAATGCAGTCTCCTGTGCAAAATCCTTAGTTCATCACTCAAAACTAAATATCTGTGTCTATGAACATGCCAGTGCCATCAGAAGGTCAAGTCCTTGTGTCATTGTGTACAGACAAGACAGTCAAATTTTTAGTCATGTTGTCAATAGAACATTGTACTCTGGAGGGATGTTTTGATGAAAACAATGGCTAAAGTTTTGATGGGAATTACATTGTAAATTGTAGGTTACACCTTAGTGGATGTGGGAGATTGATTGCAAGAGACTGGACAAGATACACATTTACAGTATTACAGTTTTTACTGTAATTTGTTGACAATGTCAATGCAATACAGAAAAGAAAGAGCCACCACTCCATAGAACAAAAAAAACAACAACAAAAAAAACAAAACAAAAGTAGATATATGAACGTAGGACAATCTCTTCAGGGAAAACTGTACAGGTAGTGCTGTAGGAATTACAGCAGTCTTCCTACACCTCCTGACGTTCCTGTATGTTGGGCCACAAATTTTCATCCACATCACAACGGACATCTTCTCTTGCAATGCAGCGTGGAAAGAACCTTTTGGAGTGTCTTATCCAGCCTCTGCAGGCATCAGCTGTGATGTCATCACAAGCTGCATCCATGGCAGCAAGAAGGGTCATCTGTGTATGCAGCTCGCGACCATAAACTTTCCATCTCCATGCTGAGAAGAATTCTTCAATGGGGTTAAGGAATGGGGAGTAAGGTGGGAGGAACTCCATCAGCATCCTGTTGTGGGTCGCAAACCAATGCCTGATTGTGCTGGAGCGATGGAAACTGTTATTGTCCCAAACTATCACATAATTTGGCAAATCATCTCTAATCTGACCCCTCTCTTGTTCAGGGATGAGATCCCTGTAGAGAGTGTCTAAAAAGGTTTCAAGACACTCTGTGTTGTATGGCCCAATAATAGGAATATGCGTTAGCACACCATTCGCAGAAATAGTAGCACCCATGGTTATGTTCCCGCCCCATTGGCCTGGCACATCAACTGTAGCTCTGTGTCCAATGATATTTCGTCCACGCCTTCTGTGCTTTGTGAGATTGAAGCCAGCCTCATCCATGTAAATGAGATTGCGCGGTGGTTCACTTGCTTCCAGTTCCATTATACGCTGTATCCAGGGGACACAAAATGAATTATGAGTTACATGCATTTTCAAATGTGGAAAGGTCACACTTACAGTAATGTACTGTATATCACTATACTGTGCTGTTTACTGTACTGTGAAAAACAGTTACTGCATACTCATACATGTATTACCTGGACATACTGATAGCGCAGCTCCTTCACTCTCTCCCCATTTCTTCCAAATGGAACAGTGTACAGCTGCTTCATGCGAATTTGGTGTCTTTCCAGTACCCCGTCAATTGAAATGCTGACTGTTTAGATGTTTTCAAATATGATGTTGTCCTCTATAATGGCATGCTGTATCTCCTTTAGTCTGATGGCATTGTTTTCTACAACCATCGTGCAAATCGCCTCCTCCTGAACAGGTGTGAAAAGGGGCCCTCTGACCCCCTTGTTGCGTTGTCTTGCAGTCCTATGTGGAAGAAATACAGTATGCAAAAAAATTTTTTAGCAAGATACGAAAAAATGTCACTGTATAAAGTATAGTTACTGTATATTGTAAAATGCAAGTGGAATACTATACTGTAATATAGTATGAAGCATTACAGGAAGCATACTGTGTTACGTAGTAGTGCCTATTGTTAGATTACAGTACTGTACACACCTGTTCTGTTGACGAAAAGTCTGAATGATTGAGGACACAGCTGATCTCCTAACATTTGGCTGCACCCTCCGACCAGCCTCTGCCATTGTAAGCCCATGATTGAGAACATGGTCCACAAGTGTGGCCCTTATCTCATCAGGTGCACGCATGTGTCCTCTGCTTTTTCTGCCTCTTCCTCTGTTTTGCCTCCCAACTCCTCCGCCATGCATCCTCACTCCTCTTCCTCCTCTTCTTCTCTCTCGCTGTTGCCCCTGTCCAATTCCTTGTCCTTCCATGGCCAGAGATTGTAACATTGTGTTGTGCTCCAGCTATATATATACTTGCCAGGTGATGGGTCATGAGATCTACCTTTGAGCTATTTCCGAAATCTGGTTGATTATTGGTTGATCTAATGCTTCACAAATTTCCCTTCGTTACACAAAGTCAAGATTCAGCTGGGAGCTGGGAGCCAATTCTGGTAATATTTATTGAAAAAAGTCTGATGGAAATGTATAGAAATGCTTGACATATTATGACAACTTGCTCAACCATTCTGCATGTAACGACATATATGATGAACTAATGCCTAAACGAACACTCTTGCAGTAAGCGTGTTACGCCATTTCCGGTCACTGGTGGTTGTTCTCTGTGTTACCTCGTGTTACCTCGTGTGCTGTCTCTGCTATTCTTTGCTATTCACCTGATTACTTGACAGCAAACTACTATTAAACTTATACTAGCATAGAACTCAATCTCTTCCCCCTTTCCTAAGCTTATAGATGATACTGTAGCTCCACTAATCGAACTAAACGATTAGCAACCAGTTCTGCTAGTTACAGTATACCATCCACCTGGTCCGTACTCAGAATTACTATCAGAGTTTTCTGAGTTTATATCAGACTCTCTTTTGACTGACCATTACCTCATTACATTTGAGTTTACTTTAATTGACTGCACAGCATCAAGGTGTCATGAGTCTGTGTTCCCAGTGTCTCCCCTCCCCCATGTCTGTTTTCCTCTCCGCTAGGGGCGAGCCCAGTGAACAAACAGGTGGGCAGGCGACGCACCTGTTTTCCATTGTCATCGGTCTCCAGTCACTCGTCGTCAGATTGTCCACTTTCCCATGCGGTATTCGGCGTTCAGACTCTCAACTCCTCCAGTGATTCTGTTAAACAGTGTTTCCAGTGTGTGATTTTTGTGACTCACCATGTTTTTTCCTGTGATCAGAAATCCACCTCGCTCGCCTGCACCCTGCCTGTACCAGCTGGACCCGTTCCTGACCTTCACTGTGCCCCTCCATGCTTCTCCTCTCCGTCCTGCCTCGCCACCCAGCCCCTTCGCACTCCTCACCGGTGACTCCCTGGTTGTTCTGCCCCTGCACTCACTGGCAGCTCCGCTCCACCTGGAGCCCTACTATAGCACTTCATTAAAAACGTAAAACTTATTCCTGTCTCCGAGTCTCGCATTTGGGTCCACTCTCAGCTGTAATTCTGACATGAGGAATAAATTTGGCTATAGAAGATGTTTATCTGAAGACGCTGTGGGTAAATTTAAAGAGAACATTTGGTCATCATTTGCAGCAATGCCATATCTAAATTCAAATTAGGATTTCTCCCATACACAGGTTGATGACCTTGTGACTAGCACTATGGCCACACTGTGTTCAAATCTTGATGATGCTGCCTCTCTCAAAAAGAAAGTAATAAAACAGAGGAGGCTGGCTCCGTGGTATAATTCTCAAATTCGTGCCTTAAAGCAGACATCACAGAAATTAGAAAGAAATTGGCGTTCCAGCAACTCGGAAGAGTTTCACCGAGCCTGGAAAGAAAGCTTAAAAACATATAAAAAAGCTCTCCACAGTGCTATAAGCTCATATTATTCAGCACTAATAGAAAAAAACAAGAACAACCCCAGGTTTCTCTTCAGCACTGTAGCCAGGCTGACAGAGAGTCATAGTTCAATTGAACCAGTGATCCCCTTAGCTCTCAGCAGTGATGATTTTATGGGTTTTTTAATAAATAAAATTATAACAATCAGAGAAAGAATTCATCAGCTCTTATCTACATTAAACAATAATCTTCTACTGAATTCAGCAACTCTTGAATCAACTGCAACGCCTATTTTACATCTGGAGTTTCATCTCATTTCTGAATCCCTCAGAGCTAGCTTCTATAGTTTCATCATCTAAGCCATCAACCTGTCTATTAGACCCAGTGCCGACCAGCCTCTTTAAAGACATTTTCTACTTAATTGAGCCCTTCATTCTAGATCTGATTAATTTGACTTTATCTTTGGGTTATGTACCTCAGACTCTTAAGACCGCAGTCATCAAACCCCAGCTTAAAAAGCTGAATCTTGATCCAGATGTTTTGGCCAATTACAGACCCATATTGGACCTTCCCTTCATGTCTAAAATCATTGAGAAAGCAGTAGCAAACCAATTACACGACCATCTGCATAGGAACGGTTTGCTTGAAGAGTTTCAGTCAGGATTTAGAGCTCACCACAGCACAGAAACAGCGCTGATTAAAGTCTCCAATGATATTCTAATGGCTTCAGACAATGGATCAGCCTCCATACTTCTCCTCTTAGATCTCAGTGCTGCATTTGACACCATTGATCATAATATTTTATTACAGAGACTGGAACATGAAACTGGCATTAAAGGAACTGCTCTAAGGTGGTTCAAATCCTATTCATCAGATAGATATAAGTTTGTACATGTTAACAATAGCTCCTCCTCACGCACTATAGCCAGTTATGGAGTCCCACAGGGTTTGGTATTTGGACCAATCCTCTTCACTCTTTATCTGCTTCCTTTAGGCAACATTATCAGGAAACACAGCATCAATTTCCACTGTTATGCAGATGACACTCAGCTGTATTTATTAATGAAGCCAAATGAAGTTAGTCAGATAGTCAGACTGCAGACATGTCTTGAAGACATAAAAGTCTGGATGACCCATAATTTTTTACTTCTAAATTCTGACAAAACTTAAGTTATTGTACTTGGCCCTAAGCACCTTAGATAAAAACCCTATCTAATCATTTAATCAGTCTGGATGGCATTACTTTGGCTTCCAACTCCACTGTAAGAAACCTTGGAGTAACCTTTGAACAAGACATGTCCTTTGTCCCTCACATAAAGCAAGTCAGTAGGGCAGCTTTCTTCCACCTGAGATACATTAGGAAAATCAAAAACATCCTGTCTCAAGAGGATGCAGAAAAACTAGTCCATGCATTCGTAACTTCTAGGCTGGACTACTGTAACTCATTATTATCTGGATGTCCAAACAAATCTCTGAAAGGCCTTCAGTTGATTCAGAATGCTGCTGCACGAATATTAACAGGAACTAGAAAAAGGGATCACATCTCTCCTGTGTTAGCTTCTCTTCATTGGCTGCCGGTAAAATTCAGAATAGAATTTAAAATCCTTCTGTTAACATATAAAGCTCTTACTGGCCAAGTTCCATCATACCTCAGAGAGCTCATAGTTCCTTACTGTCCTAGTAGGCCACTCCGCTCTCTAGATGGAGGTTTACTTGTGGTTCCTAGAGTCTCCAAGAATAAATCAGGAGGCAGATCTTTCAGTTATCAGGCTCCTCTTCTATGGAACCAACTTCCAGTATCGGTCCGGGGGGCAGACTCTTTAGCAATTTTCAAGACCAGGCTCAAAACCTTTCTGTATGACAGAGCTTATAGTTAAAAAGTTAAAGTTAATTTACTCTTTAGCTATGCTGCTATAGGCCTAGACTTCTGGGGAAGGCCTGAGCACCTCTCTCTCTCTGTCTCTCTCTCTCTCCCTCTCACCTCTCTCTCTCTCTCTCTCTCTCCTTTTTCCTCTCCCCTCTCTTTCCCTCTCCCCTCACCCCGTCTCTCTCTCTCTCCCCCTTACATGTGCCGACATACCAAAAACCATGCTTCTCCGAAATCCCAGTTTCTCTCAGTTCCAAGCATGTGTACTGCATTTACTAACCATGTTTTCCTGAAGTCTCTGTCTCTCCCAGTTCCTCTCCTCTCTCTCCCTGTCCTCATCCTGCAGGTGATGAATCATTTAACATCCCATGTTCCTGCAACGCCTGCTGCTCCCACATCTTCATGAATTCCATACAGCATCATTCCTATGAACTTCATGCAGCATCATGTTCCTGCCTACACCTGCTGGAATATCCCCTCCTCCTGCTCTCTTTCTCTCCCTACTCTACCCAACTTTGCCTCCCCCGTGCCTCTCTCTGTCTCTCTCTCTCCCTCTCTCAACTCAATCAGTCGAGGCAGATGGCCACCCCCCCCGAGCCTGGTTCTGCCTGAGGTTTTTGCCTCTTAAAGGAAGTTTTTCCTTGCCACTGTCGCCAAGTTTTATATGCTGGGTAATCGGCACTGCTATGTATGTGAGGGTTTCAGATTCAAAACTATTGTCTAAGAAACTGAATTATAGAACAGTTGCAGTTCGTCACAATTATATTTGGTACATAAGAATCACATGCAAAATGATAATAAAAATTGAGACATAGATGAACTGCCTGGGCAACATGGCGGCATGTGTTTAGCACTGTTGCCCCACAATAAGAAGGTTCAGGGTTTGGTTCCCAGGCCTGGGGCCTTTCCTTTTCTTTTGTATGCATTTTTCCTCATAGTTTAACACCACAAGGAGTGTCAACTTTTTATGAGATTGATGCACTTCCACTTTTTCAGCTAAGTATTTTATTATTTCAGTGTGTGAGTGTGACCATCACCAGCCCCAGTTTGTTGATCTTTACTAAGTGAAGTGACCTTTGTGTGGCAGGGAGGGCAGTGCTACACAACAGTCAATATAGGGGGAACAAAGGACAGACAAGATGCAGAAGGATGGACAGGGGAAGGGAAGCAGGTGGTGCTGGTAGGAACTAGTGGACTGAAGGATGATGTGCTTTTTCTGCCACAACACTCAAGGTTAGAAGCGTCCAGCGGGTTTCTGTGTAGATCTCTGGAGAGATGTGAGTCCAGATAGGTGAAGGTGTCCCAACAGAGGAGCTGAGTCAAAGATATCTTTATATCATAAAGATATTCTTCATGATGTAACCCAAACCAAGCTTGCAAGTGAAAACACACATGCATGTGGGCATTCCCTAAATACGAGTGAGACCTTCACCAGGACCCAGAGTCGGGTCAGGGGCCCAGGCTCCCCAGGCCCGCCACCCTGTGTGCGGGAGCACAAGAGGCAACAAACCCAGAGAGCCACTGCAGCCACGTGACATGCCACAGCCCCCAGTTTTCCAGGCAGGTAACGGTGAGCACCACTGAACTGTGGTGTCCCCTTTCCTGTGCTTCCTCAATCTCTGTTGAGCAAGCATCACTCTGGACTGTGAACAAGTGACCATGGATATGATGTGGTGCATTAAGATTGGGGGAAAGGAGAGGAGGGAGCGCACAAGTTGGAGGGCAGCAGCACACTGCTGTCCTGCAGCATTTTCCGACAGAGTGTTCCCTGAAACCCACCCGGGTGCGTCCAAAGTGTGGGGCATTAAAATCTTGTGTTTGATAAATATTGTGTGCCTAAATGATCCTGTGAGAAATTATATCGTGCAAAGTGTGTGGTGAGTGAAGAATGATGTAGGGAATTTAGGAGACAGGTTAGCGAGGGCCTGGTCCCCAGCCAGAGGGCCACTGGTGCGGCGGTCAAGGGGCCTGCAGGCAGGACAGGGATCCCAGGGAATTCGGCAGACCCCCAGGGCCCCACCCCTCAGCACAGTGCAGCCACATGGACATGCCAGCTGCCCCAGCAGCCACTGCAAACCAACACAGGCCAGCCGTCCAAAGGCACCGCTGGATGGACGATGGCGACAAACAGGGAATGCCGCTGAAGAGTCATGTCCAGGACACCAGGCTAGAGCCCACCTGCAGGGGCCAGCGAGCCCCCAAGCTGGGCCCCCAGGCTGGAGAGAGCCCAGCCCACTGGGGAAGAGAGGAGGAGGTGGGGGAGGGAGTGTGGCGGAGGAGAGGAGAAACCGGCGACCCCACTGGCCCACACTGCTGAGGCCCGCAGTGTGACCCAGGTGGAGCCAGCAATCACATCCTCAGATCCAGGGATCAACCCAGGGATGAGGAGGAGAGGAAACACCCCTAATACATGCTAAAGGTGTAGTGGCCCAGGGATCCGCCGTAGTGACCCTGGATGTGGAAGATAATAAAACCATTTCAATGAACAGGAGTTATAACTTTAGCAGAGAGAGTAATCTTGTAGTACAGGAAAGGTACATGTATGTGCAGAGATGGCATATGCAAGCAGGCAAGGTGAAGATGCAGAACGAGGTTTAGAGGATACTGCCCATTTATTATTAAAATAAGTCATTGGAGAAAATATCTGCTACCTGAAAAAACCCAATGATTTTATATTCTGCAAGGAGGTTCAACCAGTGGGAGATGTTAGGGGACTGTTTATTTTCCCAGTGAACTAGGATTGTTTTCTTGGCGATGGCTAAAGCTATGAGAACAGATTGGGATAGATCGTTTGGTAAATTGTTTGTTGTATGATCACCAATAAGGCAAAGGTTAGGAGTTAGTGGGATTCTGCTGTCCAAGATGGAAGAGAGTTTCTGTGCTACCATTGACCAAAGTGCTGCACAGGTGAACAGAGCCAGAGAACGTGGAAATAGGTGTCTGACCTGTCCTGAGTACATTGCTTGCATATATTGGAGTGAGAGAAACCCATTTTATGCATCTTGTATTGAGTTATTTGTTATCTGTGAATTACTTTGAACTGGATCATTTTTTTGTAAATTTTTGTACATTTTTTATCATTTTAAATGTATTTTTGCAGATCTGTTTACCATTTTGATATAGATGCACAGAATTGGTGTTTTAGAGGAACTTATATACTTTGGAGAGGTTTTTCTTTTTTGGAGAGAGCTTTTGGATGTTCATGACAAATACTGGAGGGTGTAAGATATTCTGGAGCATCAGAATTTTTTTCTTAATTGTCTTGAGAAAGTTTCCATTTCTTACTCCAAATGTCTCAGATAAATCTGTGTGTTTCCAAAGTAAGTTGTCCTGATAGAGGGGATGATTGATGAATGGTGGATGGATGATTCCTCTCTGCTCCCAAGTGCTCAGATGAAGAGGAACTTTGTTACTTACAATGTTTTGATTGTGCCAGATCAGGGAGAACCTACAGGGTTCCAGTTGGGAATTTGTGGTTTCTAGAGTTTTCCATCAAGCAGAGAGGGTGGAGGCAATCCTAGGGTTTTTGAAGCAGTTATGATGCTTGAGGGTTATGGCAATGAAGGGGAGGTCAGAGATACTGATGTTGTAACATTATTCAAGTTCAAGCCAAGAGTTGTAACCTGCATTTGGATTTATTCATTTAGTGATGTATTGCAGTTGGTTCGCCATGTAGTAATTCATGAAATTTGGTGCATCCAGTCCTCCTTCCGATTAAATTTTTTGAAGGGTAGATAGGCTACATTTGTTCTTTGAGTAGAATTTTGTAATAGTAGAATACAAATTTTGGAACCACTTTGCTGTGGGTTTGAACGGGATCATGGAGAATAAGTGATTGATTTGTGCTGAAATTTTCATTTTCACCGTAGCTGTACTACGGTATAAGAGAGATGGGAAGATTGTTCCAACGTCCCAGGTCATCACAGATTTTCTCCAGGAATGGATTGAAGTTCAGGTGGACTATCTCTGATAATACAGGTGAGATATTTATACCCTGTTGTTTCAAAATGTTGGAGCTTCTTAAAACAATGACGATTACAACTGCCTCTTATTCAAACTGATCATATTTACTGATTTAAAACACGTAAAACACTGTTACAACAAGGAAAAACAACAACGGCGACATAAAAACATGATGAAGAAAAAGACACTTCGTTACCTAGCAACATTAAAATCTTTTGTAGCAACTTAATGGCTAAACGCTACACTAACAGAAGACAACACAACACAATTCTATTTCAAAATAAAAGCATTTGTTATTGTAACCTACTACAATTATTATTAATCTATTGTCAGAGAAAAATATTACAACATACCCAAGAATTTAATGTTGCCTGTTGAAAAGGAAAGTCGGAAATTTTGGTCTGCAGGATCCCAAGCATTCTCCATTATTGTAGTATTGTTGATTTGGATGGGTGATTGTGTATATTAGCCATTTGAGTCCTGAATTACACTTTTCTCTGTTGCATTGGAGTTGATTTGCAAGAAATTTGTCAGATTTTTTATGTTAAAAATTTTGGTATCTGAGTTGTTGTTGTATAAACTCTATTTTTTAATAGAATATTTTCTAGTTGTAATTTTGCATTTTGTAGTTGGTTCCATAATTGTTTGTTTGGTTTTGTTGCGCATTGTTCTGTTAGTTTTTTAATCTTATCCTCACAGTTTTTTTTTTCAGCCAATTGTTCCTGTTTTTTCTTGTTAGAGGAATAAGATATATTTTTTACTCTGATTTCAGCCTTCCCAGCTTCCCAAATCGTAGATGGAGATAAATTTGGAGTCATCTGTTTCCAAAAAGTTTTTCCATTCCTTCCTTATTAACGTGTCGAATTCTGGATCTCTTAGTAATGAGGTGTTAAAGTGTCAAGTGGGGAATGGTTTCAGGGTGGATTCTATTTGAAGGTGGAGGGACACCGGTGCGTGATCACTGATTATAACTGGGTGTATACTGGCGTTGATTTTTTTTGTGCAACAGAGTTGTTTGACAGGAAAAAGTCAATTCTTGAGAAAGAGCGATGCACTGGGGAGAATCAAATCAAATCAAATCAAATCAGATTTATTTGTATAGCGCCAAATCATAACAAAGTTACATCAAGGCACTTTACATATAGAGCAGGTCTAGACCAAACTCTTTATAAAATGATTTAAAGAGACCCAACAAATCCCCCCATCAGCAAGCACTTGGCGACAGTGGCAAGGAAAAACTTCCTTTAAGAGGCAGAAACCTCGGGCAGAACCAGGCTCAGGGAGGGCGGCCATCTGCCTCGACCGATTGGGTTGAGAGAGGGACAGAGAGAGAGAAGGAAAGAGAGAGAGACACACGGGGGGGCAAAGTTGGGAGAGTGGGTGGGAGAGTAGGGAGAGAAAGAGAGCAGGAGGAGGGGATATTCAAACAGGTGTAGGCAGGAACATGATGCTGCATGAGGTTCGTAGGAATGATGCTGTATGGAATTCTTGAAGATGTGGGAGCAGCAGGCATTGCAGGAACATGGGATGGTGATGATTCATCACCTGCAGGATGAGGACAGGGAGAGAGAGGAGAGGAGCTGGGAGAGAGAGAGGAGAAGAACTGGGGGAGACAGAGACTTCGGGAAAACATGGTTAGTAAATGCAATGCACATGCTTGGAACTGAGAGAAACTGGGATTTCGGAGAAGCAGGTTGTTGGTATGATGGCGCATGCGAGGGGGGAAGAGAGAGAGGGAGAGGGAAGAGGGGGAGAGAGAGAGAGGGAGAGGGAAGAGGGAGAGAGAGAGAGAGAGAGAGAGAGGGGAGAGGGAGAGGGAGAGAGAGAGGTGCTCAGTCCTTCCCCGAGCGGTCTAAGCCTATAGCAGCATAGCTAAAGAGTAAATGAACTTTAACTTTTTAACTATAAGCTCTGTCATACAGAAAAGTTTTAAGCCTGGTCTTGAAAATTGCTAAAGAGTCTGCCCCCTGGACCGATACTGGAAGTTGGTTCCATAGAAGAGGAGCCTGATAACTGAAAGATCTGCCTCCCGAGAGAAGAAGGTGTATTCCTTTTTGTACAATTTTTTGCCATCGCAAAGTCCAAAGTCATCCATACATTCCTTTAGGACTTTGGCTGATTGTGAATTTATTTGTGTATTCTGAGTTATGAGAACAATTACAGGAAGGATTCAGGACTGTGTTAAAGTATCCTCCAGGGATCGTTGTTGGGTGGACTGATATGGTGGTTAATTACAAAAAAAAACTTTGTGGAAGAAAGCTGGATCATCATTATTAGGAGCACAGCTATTCACAATTGTATATAATTTATTAAAGATTGATGCCTGGAAAATGATCTATCCGCCTTCTGGGACAGTTACCATACTGTTTAAAATAAAGAGTAATCTCCTATCGACCACAATGTAGGCTCATCTTTGTCTACTATTGTAACAGGAAGAAAAGATTTGGTTAAAATTTGTGTCTATAAGATATTTTTCTTTATAAGCTAGCAAGTGGGTTTTTTGAATGAGGAAAATACCTGCTTTTAAATTTTTGATGTAGTCCATAATTATCATTTTTTTGTCCACAAGCAAATGCCATACACATTCCAAGATAATATAGTTGCGTAAGACATGGAGAGAGAGAGCATCAATCATTCTGTGTGTGAATATTGAGAATTGTGTGCATGTGTCTCTATGTAACCTGCTATCAGAATGTAGGGGGTTACAACCGGTGATTTGAGTGGACTCCGGAAGTGAATGTTGGAATGTTGGATTGTAAATGTGTGGATATTTGAAGGAAGTGTGTACACCGAGGTCACAGGATATACCATAACAATTGAGCATCAACACCTGGAAAAGAAACAGTAAAGTTATTGACATGGGTTCCACAATCAAAGAAGTTATTGCATAGGGGATATGTGGAGGGGTGAGGTGGTGAGTGAAAGGGAGTGTGGAGGAGAGGGTGACATAGACAGATGGAGAAAGAGGAAAGAAAAGCAGGGAGAGACTTACAAGGTGAGTGAAAGGATAGGAGAGGTGACATACATTAACATTTTTGTGAGATTTTTTTCCTTTTATGCTGGTTGATACTTTTATGTATATATATCTTACTTATTTAAACCAAGTTGATGTAAAGTCAATGTAAAGTTTGTCCACAGTGAGTGCAGTCCTCTTTCCTTTTTGCTGGTGTTCCTCCAGGATCAGGGACAGCACTTTCCGCTTCTTGCTGATCTCTCGGGAATTGATCGTTCATCCTGAAAGATGTGCCTTTAAGTTCAAGTCTATTGCAGGTTTAACGTGAGCTTTATTCAGTGTGTAGCCTACAGCGTCAACAATGTTACAACCCCCCAAAAAACTTAAATTACTCATTGACAGGTAGAGGTAGCACAGAGCAACAGCGACATCCATTGGTATAATTGCTGTACCACAACATGCCCACTTAATGTTACAATGGCATTAGACCCTTAAAATAATATTACAGAACTTGCTCTCCTTTACAAACTGTCAAGAAATAAATCTTTAAACAACAACAAAAAGACTTCATTTACAGTTACCTTCTGGAACTCTTTTTCATATTATGCCCCCCCCGCCCCTTTTTTTTTTTTTTACAATGATTTTACTGGAACTCCTTTTCACATGTTTTCAGACTTTGACCAGGTTTGACCAGGCAGCGTTCGGCGTTCCCCTGTCAAGCACAAACAACCACTCTATAAATCCAATCTTAAACAGGGAAAAATCCAATCTCTCCCCTAAGAAGACTAAACTTCTGTTTAGTCAGTGGCTTGGTCAAGATGGCTGCTTTCATTTCATTTGTTGGACAATATTGCAGTTGTATTTGCCCATTCTGCAAACATGGATGTAGCGGTAGTGAATTTCTATGTGTTTAATCCTGGAGTGGTTTGCGATTGCGATGGCTCCTTGGTTGTCTTCCCAAATCACTGTGGGCGTAGCCTCAATCCAGAGATTACTCAGTAATCTTCTCAGCCAGATACCTTCTTGCGCAACTTGACTGAGTGCTACGTACTCAGCTTCTTCTGTTGAAAGTGCAACTGTTGCCTGCCTGTTTCTTTCTGAGCCACTCAGTAGAAATATGTTGCCTGTTGTCAAGCGGTGGTCAGCCAGATCACCAGCCCAGTTAGCATCTGAGAAGCCAATCAAAGCTCCAGAGTCTGACTGCTCATACTTGAGAGCAAAGTTCACGGTCCCTTTCAAGTATCGAAATATCCTCTTCACAGCAATCAGATGTGCACCATTGGGATTTGCGTTGAACTCTGACACAGCACTCACCGCTTGAGCTATGTCTCGTTGTGTGGCCATTGCAACATACAGTAGACTTCCTACCATTGACTGATAGGTTTGTTGGTGCACTGGCTTACTAACACCATCACTTTTCCTCAATTTGACGGTGGCATCAGCGGGAGTTGCTACAGGATTTGGATTATCCATTCCATATTTCTGAAGTGTGGTTTCAATGTAATGCTTCTGATGAAGAAAGACACAGTTCTTTTCTTTGTCTTTGATCACAGAGATGCCCAGGATATAGAACAGCTCATCCGTGTCTTTCATCTTGTAGCGCTGCTTGAGATGAGTTTTCAGTTTGTTCATGCTCTCAGTTGACTCCGTTATCAGAATGAGATCATCCACGTAAACACCAAGTATCTCAAGCTCTTGTTTTGATCTCACAAACGCGGTCTGATGAACTCTATTTGAATCCAATTTCCATCATGAACTCTGTGAAAGCCTTGCTCCAGCAACGTGGAGACTGCTTCAGTCCATAGATAGAATTTTTACAATTTGCACACTAGGTGTTCCTGCCCTGGTTTGATGTATCCCTCTGGTTGGTCCATGTAGATTTCTTCTTCCAGATGTCCATTGAGGAATGCAGTTACAATGTCCATCTGGTGTACAGTTAGATTGTTTTGGAGGGTTAGGGTTAGGGTTAGGTGGTTAGGGACAGTAATTTACGAATAGAGTTGAATCGTACCACTGGTGAAAATGTCTCATCATAGTCAGCACCAAACAACTTTGAGTAGGTCTTGGCGACGAGTCTGCATTTGTATCTCTCCACTCATCCATCACTATGATGCTTGACTTTGAACACCCATCTTGATCCTACTGCCTTTCTTCCTCTTGGTAGATCCACTAAGTCCCAAGTCTCATTTTCCAGCAGTGACTCATATTCCAAGTCAGCTGCCTCCTGCCATTCCTTTGCGTTAGGATTCATCATTGCTTCTTTCATTGTGATTGGCTCTGTCACGTGACACATATTGGCATGATGATCAACAGTAACTGTATCAGCAAACTCATCATATCTCCATGGAATTTTTCTGATTCTGCTGCCTGTTCAGTGCTATCGACAGTGACCTCATCGTGTGTTTCACTGTCATTTGTTTTCAAGTTTATCTCGTTCTCTGAGCAGGTCACTTCTGCTTTCTATTTTCAGTCGAAGTTTGAATCATTGAAGATGACATCACGACGGATTACAATCCTGCGTGATCACTGATTACAATTAACCAACATCCATTGGTAAAATTACTGTACTACAACAAAGTCCTTTGCTGTGACGAACAACGAGCAACTTCTGTTGGTAATGCTCGAACTTGGGGATGATAGGACAGGGACGATTTCCTCCTCGGGCTCCAAGTTGGTGGATGCGGTGGAGGGTGATGTTGTTTACAGTCTCCGTCAGAAGTCTGAGAGTGGACATCATAAGGTTCTTTATCTGGGCCTCTGGAGCTCTCTGGGATTCCTGAGAAGATCAGATCTTCCTACAGACTCCTGGATTGTATGTCTAGGATAGTTTCTTTAAGAAGTTTATTTTCTATTTTGAGCTGGTCCACCTCCACTGAAATGGAGGAGACGTCAACTCAAAGCTCAACATGATCTCTTTGCAGGTCATTGATCTGTGAATGTGAGAACTCCAGGTTTACTTTGAGATCCTTTTTTTTTTTAATTCAAGTTTTTATTTCTTTTTGCTTTGGCGTATGACAGTACAGAGATTCACAGTATGAAGCACTCACTGTTGCTCAAAACAGATGCATTATCACTGGTACAACAAGATCAAGACAATGCAAAGAAGATAAGATATTATACAAATCATCAAAACAACCAAATGCAGCATGAGAACAGTTGTCAGTGTCATAGCTGGGAAACATTCCTCCAGCAGGCTACCTTAATATTATGGATGAGCTATACTTTAATGAGAGGCATTCATGTTGCAGACTAATCCATCAGTGTGAGTCCAAAAAATTCCCAAATTGATGCCTTACTTCTGTTATTTAGCCTGTTAAGCATCAGCTCATATGAGGTGTTCTTTATCATGATGTCAGTCCATTCTTTTAGCTCAGGCTTTTGTGTTTTCCAGTGTTTAAGAATTATCCTGGTGGCTGTGGTTATGCCAGCCATGATGACAGAGAGTTCACCATTCGTTATGTTTTGAATTTTTCTCTTGTCTCCCAGTAAGCATAATCTCAGGGACACTGGTATACCCCTTCCCAGCCAATTTGTTGACTGATATTTTCCCAGAAGGGTTGAATAACTGGGCACTCCCAGATGCAATGAATCAATGTTCCAGTGTTCTTCTGACATTTCCAAGGTGGTTATTTGTCATTAGGCCTGCTCTGTTAAGCCTTTGCGGTGTCCAATAATACCTATGTAATATTTTGGACTGTGTAAATTTCCCTTTAGCTTCCCTGACATATTTTCCATTATTGGCTACAATATTTATCCATTCCTCCTCCTCCAGCCTACAACTCAAGTTTCTTTCCCATACTGTTTTCAGATGTTTACATCCATCACTGAAAAGTTGGTTTGCTCTTCTATAGAACACAGAAGCTCTGTGGTGTTTCTCAGGTAGCTGGAAGTAATCGATGATGTGATTTCCTTCATCAAATCATATCTTGGTGGTAATGCAGTCTCTGATACTCAGATATTTCCAAAATGCATCTCACCTATGAGACTGTATTTGTTTTTAACATCTGAAAATGACATAAACACCCCTCCCTCATATAAGCCTGCGATATTACATAATCCATTAAGGTTCCATCCTTTCCAGTATATTGATGTATCCCCATAAGCATTGGGGAAACATATGCCATAAAGAAGAATACGGCTGTTGACAATGCGACAACTTAAACATTTTGTGTATTTTGGTCCATATCTCTTTAGAATGAGACATGATAGGATTCAGGACCTTATCAGAACGTTGGGATAAACTATCAATAAGAGTAAATGGAGCTGAAAGTTCGCTTTCAATGGTGATCCAGTGTAATTGATTGTTTTTGCTCAAATGTTTTTGCTAATTTGGTCATCTCATAGGATATATGATATAATCTCAGGTCTGGTAGCCCCAATCCACCTTTGTCCCTTGGAGAACACAGTCTACTAAACTTAATCCTTGGTCTTTTCCCTTCCCAAACAAACCCTTTAATTAATTATTATGTCATACTGATTAAAAATTCTTGGCGGTATATTAAACGGTAACATCATAAGCAAATAATTAAATTGTGGTGTTACCACCATTTTTATGACATTGACCTTTCCCCACATTGTAAGCATAAATTTCATCCATTTGTCCAATTTAACTTTAATTGCCTGTAGCACTGGTTCCAGCACTTTGAGATCCTTGATCTCCTGGTGCTGTAAACTGAGCAGATCCAGTTTTTTATCAAGAGATGCGAGCACAGAGCCCTCAGTGGTTATGAGATCCTGTGTGTCTGTGGAGGAGTCGGCTTTCTTCCTCTTGGCCAGGTTGTCTGTGGAAGCTCCACGACGCACTGCTGATAGTAATTGTCAATGAAGCTTTCCTGGTCCTCCAACATGGCGATATTTTTTAATTTTAAATTTAACTTTAAATTCCGTGTGGTAACTTCTGTGTGATCCGGGGGATCTGAAGATATAATTCAAAGAAAGGACTTGTTATCGATGTGATCTAACAGCGCAATGCCGCCATGTACGGATTAATAATCTCACTTGGTCTCATGATCTCACAGCTTCTCTCACTTGCATTTTCTCCCCGTTCCTGTGTGGGTTTCCTCCGGGTACTCTGGTTTCCTCCCAACCTCCAAAGACATGCATGTTTAGGCTAACTGACAACTTCAATTTGACTTAAAATTTCCATAGGTCTGAGAGTGAGTATGAGTGGTTGTCTGTCTTTGTCCGTCTCTGTATGTTGGCCCTCTAATGGACTGGAGGGCTGTCCAGGATGTAGGCTACCCCGCACTTGCCCAATGCTGGGATTGGCTCCAGCACCCCCTGTGACCCAGAAACGGATAAGAGGTAGAAGATGAATGAACCAATGAACTGCTTAGCAGGTATGGCAGTATCATGGTGTCTATTACTCTGTGCATGTTATTCCAAAACCCATAATGCTTTTCATGAATTACTGTAACTGTTCTGGAGTGATCAGACAAAAGGTGAAAGAACTAGGATTATCCGGTAGTAAAGTAAAATAAAAACTTTACTAGAAAAACATCTGGAAGAAAATATTAGGGAGACAAGTGGAACAGTTTGAACCTGGGATTGGAGCAAGAGCACGTAAATTACAGAAAAACATTACAGACGTTATAATTATTTGTGCAGCTTATCATCTTCACTAAATGGTGTCTGTGAGAGTTAGTAGTGGGCTACAGGTGATTGTTACTCTGGGTTCTCCTGATGATGGAGGAATCATCCTGAATGGATGAGCAGTGGTTTAGTCTGAACATGTGCTATTTAAACAATACAGCAGAGCGCATGTCATACACAGAGCTCTTTCAATGTGCTTGGAGCGGGACTCATTGTCTGAGTGAAGACAGGTGTACAGGAGCAGAGCAGAGCCATCACCAGCTGCAGCTCGTGCCATAATCAAGACTGCTACAAAATCCCAGTGCTGCCAGCTCATGCCTCTGCTCAGTCTATGAAATACATCTAGCATTTTCAGCAAAGATTATTTTGTAAAGATTTGAAACATGAATATTTACCTGCTCTAACCGTCTTCCTGCAGTCCTCCTGCTCTGCGTCTGGTCCAAGTCTCCCAATGATCCACTCGCTCTGGACTCCTGCTCAACCTGCTCACTGCCGTACCCACAGTCCCTGCCTTGGTCCCTGTGTTTTCCCCAGCCAAGGAGCCCCAGGAGTCCCTGCCCTGCTCTGCTTAAGAAAATAAAGTCCTTTCACCGTTTCCTGTGTGCGCTTGACTCCTTTAGCGAGTCCGTAAGAGCTCTTGAGAGAAATTTAGATATTCCATTTAAAAAAGGGCTGATGACCTATTCTGTTCCCAGTCTCTGGATTCTTCAGTGGCGGCTCTTTAAAAATGCTGTTTCTCAGTATTTAGGAGAAAATTTCATTTACTTTGTATAGCACTTTTTTTGTCCTGTCTCTGGATTTCCTGTGCGCCTCTTCATTACTGTCAGGGATTTGAATGTTGCTGCCCTGGGGCAGACAGTCATGTTCAGCACTGAATCAAAGAGGACTGGGAACATTTATTAACATATTGTCATGTCACTCTCACTATAGTGACATTTTGGTGGTTTTAAACAACAGAGCAACTTTATTTGTTCCTATGATCGACATGTATTACTCACAGACCTACTGTAGGTTTTACAATAGCTGATAGCTTTTAACTGAAGATCTCCTGTAACTGAGATGAGTAATTCTGAATACAACTGTTGCTTCATCTGCAGAAAGATAAACCAAGTAAAAAGTTCCTCTGTAGAGATTTGTAGTGTTTTATGTCAGCTATCCTCACTGCCCGATATCACAACTCAGGTATATGGAGCATGGACTGTCTCATACAAACATGCGCACCCATGCACACACACACACACACACACACACACACAGACAGAGGTAGGGCTGCTGATAGGGGTGATAATTGGACGGTGTGTATAATAAGACTCAATGTCACGAGCAGTCTGCTGGAGGATGTAGGGCACATCAACAGGGACTCTGCTTTGATTATGAGCCACCAAAATAGGTATCTGTATGTAAGTGTATGTGTGCCAAGTATTTGTCTGCTTGATTGAATGCTTGTGTGTATTTGTGTGTGTTTTGTGGAAACTAGTCCTCTGATTTCCTGTGTTTGGGCATGGGCCAACTAAGTGTGAGTGTGTGTATATCTTTTATTACAAGTTCAGAACACAAGCATGCAACCATGTTCCCCTGGTGTCTCCTGTTCCTAAGAACCTGGTGGTTTTAGCTCATCTCCATGGAGATGCCATTATATGTTCCATTATCATAGACACTTCTGCAGCTGCTGTTGCTTGAGTGATTTAGAAGTTTGGAGTAAGCTTCAATGCAGGATGATTGGAGTGATGTTTGTCACCTTTATCCTCCTTTCATAATCTGGGTCACAGTGGTGTTGTATTAATTTATGTGTTGTGCCATTTGTTTACATGTCTTTCTGTTTTTTGGCAGCAGCATTCAGTACACACAGAATTCTGCTAAACAAAGAAACGCTATGCTGAGCTTGCATTCCATTTCCAGTTAAAGGATCTTAAATTCTGTATATTTTAGTCAGACCTGTAGCGCACAAAATGCACAGACTTCTGATTGTAGGGTAGATTGTCAGCACAGTGGTTAGTGCTCTTACCTCACAGCAAAAAAGGTTGTGGTTTCAATTCCCAGGCCCAGGGCCTTTCTGTGTGGAGTTTGCATGTTCTCCCCGTGCTTGCCAGGGTTTGCTCCGGGAAATCTGATTCCCTCCCACATTGATATGAACTTAGTAGATGAAGAAAGAGGAAAACAGATAAAAAATATCTCAGGAAATGCAGTTTACATGTTAGTTGATACCAGTGTGTTTCTCCTGAGCTCAGGAATGAAGGAGTGAGCTGCAGCCCTGTAACAAATTTCAAATACAGAATCACTGACAGAAGTGTCTCTCATGAAGGTTCAATAGCTGCACCTAATTCTTTCCCTGTCACATCTGACGTTTTGCTTAGTGGTCATGTCATGACAATGTTCCAAACAGAAAGGTCCCTTATCACTGCTAAGTTTGGTGAAACAGGATAGTAGAAATCTAAAATTATTTGTTACTACATTCTTCATGTTTCGATGGATATAAAACAAACTGATGTTGCTTGCAGTACATGGATCTGGGAGATTAATGCTGTTAAGAACCCAATGTGAGTTCAATTGAGCACAGTAATTGGCCATCGCTACAGTGATAATTAAACAGTGATATTTTGCTTTACTAAAACGATTTTATGTGAAAACACTGCACTGTTTACTTTTACTTAACCAACACTGTCAGTATATGTATATAAGTGGATGGAACACTGATTTTAAAGCTGTGCTTATTGAAATTCATTAAGTGTTAAAGTTACATCTAAATCAAAAGTTTTAGTCTAAATTTTAACTCTAAATCAAAATTTTAAAACTACATGTTAACTTTACACAGTAACCCCTAATTGAAATGTTAAGGGCTGGGTACACCCTGGACAGGTAACCAGTCCATCACAGGGACAACACATAGAAATAGACAGAGACAAACAACCACTCACCACAAAACAGAATCATATTTATTTGCACTTCCACAATATACACATTAAAAACACAAAATTTTAAAGATTTCAAATGTTTTGCCTGCAAAAAATTTGATGACCCCTAAAACTACAGCTCCACAAGACAAAACTGACTTGCAAACAGGGCAGCAGGCAAGAAGCACTGGTACACATCCATTCATAGTGTTAACCCATTAATGCCGACAGTCGCAAATTTGCGACAGTTTTCTTTTATGGAAACAGCCAAGATAGGGTGTGTATTCCCCCAATTTCAGTTTGTGCACATTTGATAAGTACCCTGTTTTTTTTCCTGTCAATGTTATGATTCATTCATTTTAAATTCAAAATGAAAAGTTTGAGCTCTGTTTGAAATTAGATTCTAAAATAGTTATAGAAGTTGGTGTGATATAGTCAGGACACTGAAAATTATTTTGTGGCATCAATAAAACCATCTCCATCTCCTGCGACGGGAAAATCTGTTTTATTACTTTTTCATTACTATTGACCATTATGACCTATTTCTATCTCTTCTAACCCTTTTCTATCTCTTTTAGGTGCTATAGTCAATTTAATTATCTCCACTTAATCATCTCCTTGAAAGCATAAATACAAATAATTAATTTTTTAATATACTTATATATAAGTATAAATTTGGGCGTCATGGGGTTAAATCATGGCCCTACTATTTCATATTAGTTTGGCTGTGGATGCAGACAACCTGAAACAAGTGGTCAGTTGGTACACCTCCTGACACCTCCTATGTAAGGCAAGAGCAGAAGTAGCTTGTTTTGCAGTTTGTCCGTGTTAACTCTTCAAGCAGCACCTGCATTGTAAAAACAGAACACACAACACATAGAGTGGTAACCACGCACCAGAGATAATGTGAGCCCTATGTCTGATCTGGGGACTTGATGTGCATTTACAATGGGACCAACAAAAGTGATTAGAGAGTTTAGTGACAATTCAATTAAAATTTGTGAAAGTCAGATGAAATCATGATGCAGAGCAGACCAGATATTTCATGAACAACATGGATCACACCAATCAATGTGTCTTCAACTGATTGATTTTTGGTTGTTTTTGCATCTTATTGATCCAGGTGACTTCAGTGAATACCACACAACCAGTGGATTTCAAATGAGAATTGTGAATATTGAAAAATTGGAAAAATTTCTATGATCAGGCCACAATTTGTACAAATGTAACATATGTAAACATAACTAAAAACCCACTTAGAGTTGATTTAGAGATGCTAGGAATTCTAAGTGGCTTTGGATAGTGATAGTTTTACTGGCAGCATAAACGACAGGTGCCACATTAACACGTTTCTTTGACCTTGGCCACCAACACTAAATTTTACCAACATATTAAATAATTGTGATTTTAATTTTTATTTATTGGTCCTTTATTTAATTAAAAAACAATCTCACTGTACAAGACAGAACACAGAAGGTAAACTGAGAATATATACTGAGAATAACAGAATGTCTTCTTCAGTCCATTTCTCTCCAGCACTAACGCCTTTCTACAGAGCAGCATAGAGAACTTTCAGGGACAAGACTTCATGCTCGTACAATCACAAAAAATTACCCACTTTTCCTCCTAAATAATGAGACAACATGTTTAACATCTTCTGGTTTTGTGGAGTCACCATAGTTCAGGATCCACATCAGTAATAGCACATCAGGCTATTGCTACCTACTATGGGCTTCGCTGTTAGCTGCTCCAGTGGCTGGTGAACAAACAGATTTAACATCAGATTAATTGCACATTAGCTGGCTGTTATTAGCTTTTCTGACAGCCAGTAAAGAAATGCCATCTTTCAATACTGTGGCACCAAACTATTGATCTGAACCAGTACGTTGCTTGTGTCCTCACTGCCCCTGGGCCTTGTGAAGGTCTTGGACTCTTGGGAAACTGCCCGGTTTCTGTAATGGTTAGTTCTGGTTTCTTGCATCCATCAATGCTGCAAAGCCAGAGTTTCAGACACTGAGCTTTGAAAAACAAATCATCTTCTTATGACTCAGAGAGTATTCTCTCTCTCTCTCTCTCTCCGTGTGTGTGTGTGAGATGTGTTTGTGTGGCTCTATGTAGGAGCCTTGACAGATCTGATTCTAGATCTCTAGATTTGTGCTGCTTGTGTTCCACGGTTTATTGCAGGCTGTTGATGTTGTGAAATGCAAATAATTTACCAAATCCAATCAGTGCATGAATGAGGGCAGGGGGCCATCTTTATCCTCACAACAGGCGCACGTCTGTGTGTGTTAAACTGTACATTTCTCTGTGGGCTGTATTCAGGGAAAACATTTTGCATAATCCATATCCTGCAGTCAATATCCATGTCCTTGTCTGTCTACATCAAACCATTTGTTTTGTGTTTATGTTGTTCTTTGCTACTTGATACACCAGCCAATCACATTTGATTATAATATAATAATATAATAACATAATATAATAATAATGCAGTGATGCAGTCAACCAAGCTGTCTATAAACTGCGCAGTAATCCACACTAAGAAGAAAGAAACAAATCAACCTTACCTTCAGATCAGCTGCTGATACACAAACAGAATCTAGAAAAGGGAAACTGCAGATTTTGATTCTGTTGCATTAGTTGGATTCACAGGCTATCTATAAATGTGGACATAGATTCTGGTATGTAAAGTGAAGTTAATGCTAGAGACTTGGAACTATCAAATGACTATCAGGGGACAACTCCACTGGATATAAAAAGAAGTCAGAAGTGTTGAAGTGGATGTGAAAATGTCCCTACTTCTCACTTGAGTTAGTATCTCAGTTGCAAATTAATTTTTTATGTCAGTCTTTCGTTTCAAGTGTTCAAAACAGCATGATTTAAATTTTTTAAACAACCGTCCCATTTAGAGGAAAATAGACCATGAAGCAGGGGACCTTCTCCTTCCAATGAGGGTTAGGGTTAGCTTTTTTCTAGTATGACTGAGGACCAAATCAGTAAATGGCAGTTTATAAACCAATGGGTGATTTCGTAGGTGGCCACTTGATTCAAACTAAAAAATCACAAAAACAGTTTAGGGAGGATGACTTAACAAGAAATTAAGGCAGAATCAGAAACAAAAAGTTCACAGACATGACGTTCTGTGTATTCCCTGGGTTGTAGTTGAATTAATCAATTATTTACCAACCAATGAACTGTAGCCTTATTGTGTGAAATAGAATAAATGGAATGCAATCATCTATTCAGAAAACATTACACTAGGTGACTGTTAACGCTACCTAAGTGCTTTTCCTTGTTAGTTGACTGCTTCATCTGCCTTACATCAGGATATTGTAGCTGGTATTTATGGACAGCCAGGTTTACCACAGTCAACTACCTAGCACCAAATGTTGGCTGTTGGTAGATGAGGCAAATGTAAAGCCCTTTCCCTTAACAATCCCCTTCAAACCAAATAAATGCCAGTAATGTCTAATCCAATCTCCACAAACGCACTGTGACTTCTGTTACTAAGGTTGTGTTGTCATGGCAACGGGGATGAAGATGTTGTACTATCCACGTAGCGACCCCTGTGAGGATCAAAAACAAGGGTTCTGTGTTTGGGGAAGTTTTGAAGACTAATATTAGACTAAATGTGATATTCAAACGTCTGTTTACTGAACAAATTATTGAGCCGCTGGGGACTCACGTTGCTCAGTGAGGTGACTTTGATCTCTGTTAAAATTATTTGTCAATTACAGTAATAAGTATCGGTGTGTGAGGTTGTGTGTGTTTGTGTGTGTGAAGTCAATGTCTGATAATTCGTCTCTAAAGAGCACCTGGGCCTGAAAATGAGTTATGCATACACACACATATGATGAAGTACCAGTCACAGCTGTTTACTCCGTGTGCTTGCCTCACTTATCAATATTCAGTTTAAACTAGTACACTAAACTAAACTACAAATACACACATCACTGATATTGAAAGACTGAAAGGATGCTTGTAACTCCATCTGCCTCTTTATCTTCTCTGTCATGTTGAGTTAAATCCGACACAATGCAGTTTTTACACAGGTGACACCAACATCTTACAGTCAGCGACAGGAATGAGCACACTGATGCTTCCAGTAGTAGTAAGCAGTAATGCATAATTTTCATTACTGTGGGAGAAACAAACTGGCAAGGCCTGATGATGCTATAATCTGTAAGATTTCCCATCAGGTGTGCAGGAGAGTTGGTGGGAGAGAAGATGTGGGTCAGCCACACCCAGCCAGAACCACAAACATAACACATACACAACAGAGACAACACACACACAGATACACTCAGGGAATAAACATGGAATAAACACAGAAGGCTAGGGAACAGACATGCAGGAAAGCACAAGGCAAAACATTTTACATGGTTCCTAAATGAAGATACACTAAGTGCCACTCTCCTACTTGGTCTTACCTGGGATAACAACAGACCTTTCCGTTGTGTTGTGACAGAAATAACCCATTTTAATTTCATTTACACATTCAATGGTTTTATTTAAACTCTCATAAAAATTAAAACCAGTTAAAAATGTTTGGGGCCTGCTTAAAAACAGAAACTTGAAACTGTAAACTGAGCCCTTAAAGTCAGGAGGAAGCTGTTTCATGAGATAATAAATTAAGTGAGAACTGGAACATTTTCACATAGATTTCAATCAAATCTGAGTTCTTTTTACAGCCAGTGGAGTTGCCCCTCATGGTCTTTGGACAGAATGGTGTGAATCACTTCAGCAATACCTTCAATTTACAGACCCAGAGTGAACAGAACATCTGCTTTTGCAAAGTGTCTAAGGACCTTTGACCTTTGACCACCTAATTCCAATCAGTTCCAGTAAAATTTTATGCCAAATCTAAACAAATACCCCCAAAGATTTCCTGATGTGTCAATGTTATGAGAATGGGAAGGACCAGAGACTCTTTTTTTTTTAACATTCAATTGTTATTGAATTTCTTGAGTGTCGCTGCAGTCTCAACATTGGAAAGGAGTTTTGGACAAATAAACCACAGCCAATTTATCTGACCCTTTCAGCGTGTTGTTCATTTAA
The DNA here is from genome assembly GCA_034769265.1 of Remorina albescens. Classification (NCBI taxonomy): domain Eukaryota; kingdom Metazoa; phylum Chordata; class Actinopteri; order Carangiformes; family Echeneidae; genus Remorina; species Remorina albescens. The sequence goes on along the minus strand of CM068484.1, from coordinate 16,615,428 downwards.
ATGTGCAAGAATCATTATTAGAGAACAATTTGAGAGCAAATCGCTATCAGACATGACTTCATGTCCAGGCTGTCACTGGTCATACTCATCAGCTGATAGGGTACAAACAGACATGGATAAAAGACAGGCATGAACATACAAGACTCACTGGATTAGCATATAACAGGCAAGTAAACAAAAACAACAGCTTTCATTAATTAAGGATCGTGGGGCTGGGCGGGCAGATGGATGGATGTAAGTCCAACATCTTACAGTCAGCTACAGGACTGAGCACACTGATGCTTCCATAGTTCTCACAACACATGGCAATCTACCTTTACATTATATGGAACTTTATAAGGACTTCCTGCCTGGACTGAGATGCTTATCTGATGGGACGCATCTTTGAAAACATCTGAATGAATTCCAAAAGGTATTAACACTAACCCAGGGTTAACTGTACTGACTTGAAATCTAAATGGTTTTAAAACCTGATTATGGGTTGGGTTGGGATTGATGGTGGTAGATCAAGCACTCCCCCTGGTGGCCTGGAGTGCTTCAAGTGTAGCAGGTTTTACATGTATTTTCAGCTTTTATTTGCTGCATATCTGGATTTGGAGTTTGTGTTTTCTTAATGTTTGTTATGTGTTTTGTCCTTACAGACTACCATAAATGCTAGTTTCCTTGTCATTGAAGGTGATGGTAATGCAAAAGTGGAGGGAGTAGCAACTGAATAGGTGATAATTTGAGATTAAAATGACCATTCTTTTGGTTTCTATTGTTCCATTAAACCATTTTTTAAAAAGTTGCTGGCCCTTATCTGAACTAAATGACACCAAGGCCAAATAACTTTCAGAGCATTTTTTAGCTTAGTGATAATGATTCACCATATTCCTCTTCCTCTCTATTCCTGGCTTTTTTGATGAATAGATCTTTTAGCAAAGACATTTCTATAATTACCTTGGTACAATGAGATTTGAAAAATATTTATTTATACATAAAATCGAATTAATACATATAAAAACATGAATTTTTTAAAAATTTATTGCATATATAAATAGTCTTTCAACAAAATTGTACTGTACCACTGATCTGATTTTATTTCAAACCTATTTAAGAAATGAAGAGAGTTAAAGAGGGATGAATGAATTTATTAAAACATATGTAATAAGGAGTAAGAAAGAACATTTATCTCTCAGACCTGGTGTCTGAGAGATAACCTCCAGTATTGCTGCAAAAGATGCATTAAAAAAAAAAAATGATTAAGGTAGAAACAGCTTCTTGGTCAGGCCATCCTGACCACAAAAAACTCTGTCAGTGCGGCATCTGTGGTGAACTTCTCTCCTCATAGTTTTGGAGCTGTGCCTGAACAAAGCAGCTCAACAGCAAAAGTCCCACAGGAGTATTTTTTGCCAAATGGGGGTCTGTAGTGTGATCTGCATTTATTACAGGAGACGCAGCAGGAGTACTGTAGGGAAACCCTCTTCTAGACCCTCTATGTTGTTGATGTTATATTGTGCCTTTGCAATGCTACAGTACACGACAAAAGAAATTTAATTTCTGTGATGTTCAATCTGATCTGCTTTTCCTCCCCTCACATCTTCACACTCCCTCCATCATTTATTGTTTCTCTTCTTCTGCTCCTGTTTGTAATCTGTTTCTCTTCAGTCTCCTCTAACTCTCCATCTCAGCCTGACTCACTCTTTCATCCGCCTTAAGAGAGAACCATCCCATCCCTCTACTCTGCTCCCTCCCATAATTCCTATTGACAGGAAAGGTTAGAGCTCTGTGACAGAGAGATGGGAGTTGAGCCTTATAATGGCACATTGTCTGCAAGACAGCGCAGCTGCATACACGGGGTTGCAGCTTTGTCTTCGACATATAGAATATGAATTGACATGTAGGGGTTTCTGTCTGATATACAAATTTATAACACAGCTTTCATCCTGTCTTCTGTCATTAGAATTTTATTTGCTGATTTTGTACCCACAAGTGATTGTTTCATCATTTTGTCTCATTCAGGATAATGAAATAATGTGCTGTCTACATAAACAAATAATGACCAATTTTGCCTTCTGTACAAAGTGCAAGTATATACAACCTTGGAGGTGAGGCTGCAGGCACAAACATGTCATATTAAATCTCATCTATTTAAGCCTTGCTGAGAAGGTTTCATGCTTCACTGAAGCTGTTATTTTTCTGTATTTAAACACGTTGGATCATTAAAGTCCACCAAGTTAAAGATCCTGTGGTATCACAACAACTTTCCATTCATTCATTCAGTCAGCGTTGTCTAAACTTTTCCTACATGGTTTTACATAAAATTCACTGCTCTGACAGATGCTTTTATCCAAAGCAATTTACAGTGATGAATATCTGTAAAGCTTTAGATGATGAACCTGTTATGGCTTGGGCTTGTAATTAGCAAGATTGGACCCACAATGCAGTCATGGTCACTGAGACAGTTTAACCAGTTTAATTGCAAAACTGAACTGAGGTGGTGGGAGAGTTGAATTTGGGTTTAAATGTAATCCACTGTTTGGCAAATGAACAGCTGGCTGTGGAGGACTGTAAACCAGCTGATGATAACATGGCTGGGCAGTGCATATGAGGGAACAGGACCAAACAGGAGGCTTGATGTGAGTAACAGGAGGACCTGCAGCACTGGAGATGCAGGATAAAGAATAAGCTGAAGTCACAAAGTCATAATTTTCATTACTGTGGGAGAAACAAACTGGCAAGGCCTGATGATGCTATAATCTGTAAGATTTCCCATCAGGTGTGCAGGAGAGTTGGTGGGAGAGAAGATGTGGGTCAGCCACACCCGGCCAGAAGCACAAATGTAACACATACACAACAGAGACAACACACACACAGACACATTCAAGGAATAAAATTGGAATAAACACAGAAGGCTAGGGAACAGACATGCAGGAAAGCACAAGGCAAGACATTTGAAATGGTTCCTAAATGAAGATACACTAAGTGCCAACTTAGGCACTTAGTGTATTAACATTTTCACATTGATTTCTTATTTTAACATTTTGACATAGATTTCAATCAAATCTGAGTTCTTTTTACAGCCAGCGGAGTTGCCCCTCATGGTCTTTGGACAGAATGGTGTGAGTCACTTCAGCAATACCTTCAATTTACAGACCCAGAGTGAACAGAACATCTGCTTTTGCAGAGTGTCTATGGACCTTTGACCTCTGACCACCTAATTCCAATCAGTTCCAGTAAAATCTTATGCCAAATCTAAACAAATACCCCCAAAGATTACCTGATGTGTCAATGTTATGAGAATGGGAAGGACCAGAGACTCCTTTTTTGAACATTCAATTGCTATTGAATTTCTTGAGTGTCGCTGCAGTCTCAACATTGGAAAGGAGTTTTGGACAAATAAACCACAGCCAATTTATCTGACCCTTTCAGCGTGTTGTTCATTTAAATGTGCAAAAATCATTAGTAGAGAACAATTTGAGAGCAAATCGCTATCACACATGACTTCATGTCCAGGCTGTCACTGGTCATACTCATCAGCTGATAGGGCAGAAACAGACATGGAGAAAAGACAGGCATGAACATACAAGACTCACTGGATTAGCATATAACAGGCAAATAAACAAAAACAACAGCTTTCATTAATTAAGGATCGTGGGGCTGGGCGGGCAGACGGATGGACGAGGGCTGCTGAGACACTTCAAGCATGGCATAGCGCCAGGCCTCCAACTACGCCAACCAGAACACAGCTGCCTAATGGAGCACTGGCACTGCCATAAGATGGGGGAGCAGAGAGTGTACAGGAAAAAAGAGAAAGAAGGAGAGGCAGAAATAGTAGATAAAAAAATAAGTAACTAAGGAATTTGTAGGAAAAAAGGACAGGGGGAGGCAAGGTGAAAAAAAAGAAAAACAACATTTCTGAGGGAATTGAAGAAAAAGAAGAAACAAAGGTAGATAAAAGGAGAAGGAGAAAACGTGTGCAGAGGGAGAGATGAGATGGTTATGGTGATAGAGATGGAGATTGGATGATATCCCTCTGTCTGTGTTCATTAATACCCTATGATCTCCTCTCTCCCTCCTTTGTGATTTTAACACATTTCTAATTAGCACAGAATCCTCTAATTTGGAGACATGGGGGCTGGGGAGGGGGGGATCATATTTATATCTGTCTTTAATACATTCACTTTCATTTGATCTTTTTTTAAACATAGGGACTGATGTGGAACGCCTTCTCCCACTTCCCCAGCTCTGGCAGAAGGAAAGGTGGTGTGTACGGAAGGCTGAACAGTAGTTGAAGTCGTTAGGATACGAAAAGTGAAGATTTTCAATGTTTTACTTTCATACAAAAAAGCTTGAAAAAAAGATTGAGTTTAAAGAGAACTAAAGACATAGAAATCTAGAATTATAAAGACACTACCTCATCCAGTATGGTGTTGCAAAGTTAGCATTTATTCTTCCATCTTCCATCTGGTCTATTTTGTGTCCTCCATAGAGACAATGTCAGTGTAACAGCACATGAGGGAGACTTCCTCAATGTCTTTCATTTGGCAGCTTTTCTAATCAGAGTGCAATTAGACAGAAACTTCTCTGGGTGACAAAAAAACTCTGATTACCCAAGAGCCACCAGAGCTATATTTATCTCTCCTTCTTTTCCTGCGTGGTTTGCATACGCCCTGGAGCAACAGAGTGAGCTGTTGCATGGTGGAGGTATTGGAAAGGTGTGTGGCCTGGACTTGGCTGGATCGCTCGCTTTAACATGTTAGCCTGATCCAGACCCTCATCATCCTGTCTGCCAGATTGTCAGAAGCAGCAAGAAGCATGGGTAATTTGGAGCAGCCTGTCTTCTGCAGCTCTCATATTGAACTGCCACTTGTTAAACTCATATATCAATTTCATATATCATACCTATATACATAAGGCCAAGACTCTCCTGTCCTGTGTGCTACATGTTTAGTTACTCCTCTGCCTCCTTTTATGATAGCACTTCTTGTCATAGGTGCAGGATGATGGCAGAAATGGAGGCAAGAATTAGTGAGTTAGAGTTGCGGCTCTGCACCTTAGCTAGCCCAGCTTATGCTAGTGTAGCTAGCCGCCCCCCTGTAGCCAGTGCGGGCCGACCTAAACCAGCTCCTACGGCAGCCAAGAGAGTTTCCTCTCCCCCAGCAGCTCCCTAGTAGCCAGGATCTAGTCAGGGCGGACAAGAGGCATAGTCGTAGGCAGCAGCCCCCGGTTCACCGCCAACCAGTTCACGTTTCCAACAGGTTCTCCCCACTCAGCAACACACCCGCTGAAAAACCAACTCTTGTGATTGGCGATTCTATTCTGAGGAACGTGAAGTTAGCGACACTGGCGGCCATAGTTAAGTGTATCCCGGGGGCCGGAGCAGGCAACATCCAGTCTTATCTGAAACTGCTGGCTAAGGATATGCGTAATTATGGTAAAATTGTTATTCATGTCGGCAATAACGACACCCGACTTCGCCAGTCGGAGGTCACAAAGATTAATGTGGAGTAGGTGTGTAATTTTGCTAAAACAATGTCGCACACTGTAGTTTTCTCTGGCCCCCTCCCCAATCGGACCAATGATGACATGTATAGCCGCATGTCGTCATTCAACCGCTGGCTGTTGAGGTGGTGTCCATCCAACCTCTTATATCTAGGAATATGGCCGAGTTTATTAGAAAGTTAAAACCCTGACAACCCCGAGTTGAGACCAGGAGGCAGAGCCGCAGTTTAACATGCTCCTCTGCGCCTCAGTCAGAGCGGTTCCCTGCCGAGTATAGAATAGAGTCTCTGTCTATATCTAGGTCTATAAGAAACTGTGTCTGTCCCCCGACCACCTAAATTTAGAAAAGTTACTAAACCTAAATTAAACAGAAGAGGAGCTAAAAACAAAAACTTAACTGAAATCAAAACAGCCATAAATGCGGTGTCAAATAATACTTTGACAATTAAACTGTGGACTGTTGAATATTCGATCATCCATCCGTCCATCTTCATCCGCTTATCCGAGGTCAGGTCGCGGGAGTAGCAACTTCAGCAGGGAGCCCCAGACTTTCCTTTCCCTAGCCACATAGACAAACTCTGGGGGATCCCAAGGCGTTCCCAGGCCAGAGTGGAGATATAATCTCTCCACCTGGTCCTAAGTCTGCCCCAGGTCCTCCTCCTAGCTGGACATGCCTGGAACACCTCCCAAGGGGGGCGCCCAGGAGGCATCTTAACCAGATGCCCGAACCACCTCAACTGGCTCCTCTCAATGCAAAGGAGCAGCAGCTCTATTCTGAGCTCCACTCAGATGACCGATCTCCTCACCCTATCTCTAAGGGAGAAGCCAACTACCCTTCTGAGGAGGCTCATTTTGGTCGCTTGTACCCGTGATCTCGTTCTTTCGGTCATGATCCAGTTCTCATGAGCATAGGTGAGGGTAAGAACGAAGACTGACCTGAAGATCGAAAGCTTCGCTTTCCAGCTCAGCTCTCTTTTTGTTACAGTGGTGCGATATAGCGACTGCAGTACCGCTCCCGCTACTCCGATTATCTGGCCAATCTCACGCTCCAAGGTCCCCCCACTCGTGAACAAGACCCCGAGGTACTTGAACTCTTTCACTTGGGGCAAAGACTCATTCCCAACCCGGAGTAGACAGTCCATCAGTTTCCTGCTGAGAACCAAGGCCTCTGATTTGGAGGTGCTGATCCTCATCCCAGCCGCTTCATACTCAGCTGCGAACCTGTCCAGTGAGAGTTGAAGGTCACAGACCGATGGTGCCAACAGCACCACATCATCCGCAAAAAGCAACAATGCGATCCTGATCCCCCAAACTGCAACCCCTCTCTTCCTCGACTGCCCTTAGAAATCCTGTCCATGAAACTCACAAACAGGATCTGTGACATGGCGCAGCCCTGGCGGAGGCCAACCCTCACTTGGAACAACTCTGACTTACTGCCGAATACCCACACACAGCTCTCGTTTTGGGTGTACAGAGATTGGATGGCCCTTAAAAGTGACCCCCCTGACCCCATACTCCGACAGCACCCCCCACAAAAACTCCCGGGGGACCTGGTCGTATACCTTCTCTAGGTCCACAAAACACAGGTAGGCATTCTCCCAGGCTCCTTCCAGGATCCTCGCAAGGGTGAAGAGCTTGTCTGTTGTTCCATGACCAGGATGGTACCTGCATTTTTCATCTTCAATCAGAGGTTCAACGATTGGCCTGACCCTCCTTTCCTGCACCTTGGAGTAAGCTTTCCCAGGGAGGCTGAGTAGTGTAATGCCTCTATAGTTGGCACACACCCTCTGGTCCCCCTTTTTAAAAAGTGTTTGCCACTCCTTCGGCACTGCCTCCAATCCCCCCGCAATGTTGAAGAGGCGTGTCATCAATGACAGCCCCTCAACACCCGAGCCTTCAACATTTCAGGACAGATCTCGTTAATCCCTGGGGCTTTGCCACTGTGGAGTTGTTTGACTATCTCAGTGACTTCCCTCAGGGAAATTGCCGATGACCCCCCTTCACCCTCCAGCTGTGTCTCTGCTCCAGAGGGTGGGTACATCGGGTTCAGGAGTTCCTCAAAGTGCTCCTTCCACCACCCGACTATCTCCTCATTTGAGGTCAGCAATGTCCCACCCTTGCTGTACACAGCTCGGATGGTTCCCTGCTTTCCCGGCCTGAGGTGCCAGACAGTCTTCCAGAACAGCTTTGGTGCTGACTGAAAGTCCTTTTCCATGTCCTCTCTGAGCCTCTCCCACACCTGCTGCTATGCCTCTGTGACCACCGAGGCCGCAGCCCTTCAGGCCCGCCGGTGCCCTGCAACTGCCTCCGGAGTCCCCTGAGATAACATACCCTGGAAGGCTTCCTTCTTCAGTCGGACAGTTTCCCTGACCACCGGTGTCCACCACGGTGTCCGAGGGTTACTGCCCCTTGAGGCACCCAGGACTTTGAGGCCACAGCTCTCCGCTGCAGCTTTGGCAATGGAGGATTTGAACATCAACCACTCGAGCTCGATGCCCCCAGCCTCCACAGGGATGTTGGAAAAGGTCTGCCAGAAGTGGGAGTTGAAGGCCTCCCGGACAGGGGGCTCCTCCAAATGTTCCCAGTTCACCTGCACTATACATCTGGGCTTACCAGGTCTGTCCGGAGGCTTCCCCCGCCACTTGACCCAACTCACCACCTGATGTTGATCAGTTCACAGCTCAGCTCCTCTCTTCACCCAAGTGTCCAAAACATGTGGCCTAAGATCCGATGATACGATAATAAAATCTATGAGATCGAGGAGGCCGTTCCTTCCAGTCATGTCTCTCCAAGTTACTCCATCATTGCCCACGTGTGCATTGAAGTCTCCCAGTGGGACCCCCTGCCACTCTAAGGTGCAGGGAGGCGACCCTCTCATCCACTAGGGTAAACTCCAACACAGCAACACTCAGCCGGGGGCTTGTGAGTATCCCCACACTCGCCTGGCACCTCACGTCTTGGGCAACTCAGGAGAAGAATAAAAGTCCAGCCCCTATCAAGGAGCACGGTTCCAGAGCCTCAGCAACTGGTAGCACTCCACCTCCCGCACCAGCTTCCACTCCTTCTCCCACAGCGAGGTGACGTTCCATGTCCCAAGGGCCAGTCTATGCCAACTGGGTCCGGTCCGCCGGGACCCCCTGCTTCCACCGCCACCCATTTGGCAGCGCACTCGACCCCATCGGTCTTCCCTGTGTATGGCTTATTCGGGCTTGGCCCAGCCGGGCCCCGTGGCAGACCTGACCACGAGGCACTCGCGTACGGGCTCCGCATCTGGGCCTAGTTCCAGACGGGGGCCCTGGGCTTCCTCCGGTCAGGGTCCTCTTGTTCTGTCTTTTTTTGTGGACCATTCTTTGTCTGGCCCCTCGCCTGAGACCAATTTACCATGGGACACCCTACCAGGACCATGAAGCTCCAGACAACATAGCTCCCAGGTTTACAGGGACATGCAAACCTCTCCACCATGATAAGGTGATGGTCCCCGGATAAGAAAATTCAAAAAAAGAAAATCTGATCACTATCATCAAAATCTTTATTAGTCAATATATCAATAGATCATCATATTGATTTATTTTGTGAATCCTGAAACCTGGCTGCAGCAGGAGGAGTATGTCAGTATAAATGAATCTACATTGCCCACTCATGTTAATTTTCATATCCCTCGTACCACAGGTGGAGGAGGGGGAGTGGCTGCGATATTTCAGTCAAGCTTATTAATCAACCCTAGACCAAAATCTGGCTGTAGGTCTTTTGAAAGCCTCACTCTTAGTCTTTCCCACTCTAACTGGAAAGTTGAAAAACCAGTTCTGTTAGTTACAGTATACCGCCCACCTGATCCATACTCAGAATTACTATCAGAGTTTTCTGAGTTTATATCAGAGTTAGTACTCAGTACAGATAAAATCATTATACTGGGCAATTTCAATATTCATGTAGATGTAGAAAGTGACAGCCTTAGTTCTGGGTTTCTTTCCTTACTGGACTCAATTGGCTTTTCCCAGCATGTGAATGAACCCACTCACTGCTTCAATCATATCCTTGATCTTGTTCTAACATATGGCATTAAAATTGACAAGTTAACAATTTTTCCTCAAAACTCTCTTTTGACTGACCATTACCTCATTACGTTTGAGGTTACATGAATTCACTGCACAGCATCGAGGAATAAATTTGGCTATAGAAGATGTTTATCTGAAGATGCTGTAGCTAAACTGAAAGAGAACATTCAGTCATCATTTGCAGCAAAGCCATATCTAAATTCAAATCAGGATTTCTCCCATACACAGGTTGATGACCTTGTGATTAGCACTATGGCCACACTGTTCAAATCTTGATGATGCTGCCTCTCTGAAAAAGAAAGTTATGAAGCAGAGGAGGCTGGCTCCGTAGTATAATTCTCAAATTCGTGCCTTAAAGCAGACATCACGGAAATTAGAAAGAAAATGGCGTTCCAGCAACTTGGAAGTGTTTCACCAAGCCTGGAAAGAAAGCTTAAAAACTCATAAAAAAAAAAGCTCTCCGCAGTGCTAGAAGCTCATATTATTCAGCGCTAATAGAAAAAAACAAGAACAACACCAGGTTTCTCTACAGCACTGTACCCAGGCTGACAGAGAGTCGTAGTTCAATAGAACCAGTGATCCCCTTAGCTCTCAGCAGCAATGATTTTATTGGCTTTTTTACAGATAAAATTATAAAAATCAGAAAGAATCCATCACCTCTTACCTACATTAGACAATAATCTTCAACTGAATACAGCAACTCCTGAATCAGGAGAGCTAGCTTCTATAGTTTTATCATCTAAACCATCAACCTGTCTATTAGACCCAGTACCAACTAGCCTCTTTAAAGAGATTTTTTACTTAATTGAGCCCTTCATTATGGATCTAATTAATTTGACCTTATCTTTGGGTTATGTACCTCAGACTCTTAAGACTGCAGTCATCAAACCCCAACTTAAAAAGCCAATTCTTGATCCAGATGTTTTGGCCAATTACAGAGCCATTTCAAACCTTCCGTTCATTTCTAAAATCATCGAAAAAGCAGTAGCAAACCAATTATATGACCATCTGTATAGGAATGGCTTGCTCGAAGAGTTTCAGTCAGGATTCAGAACAGAAACAGCGATGTGTAAAGTCTCCAATGATATTCTCATGGCTTCAGACAATGGATCATCCTCCATACTTCTCCTCTTAGATCTCAGTGCTGCATTTGACACCACTGACCATAATATTTTATTATAGAGACTGGAACATGAAATTGGGATTAAAGGAACTGCTCTAAGGTGGTTCAAATCCTATTTATCAGATAGACATCAGTTTGTTCATGTTAACAACAACTCCTCCTCACGCACTATAGCCAGTTATGGAGTCCCACAGGGTTCGGGACTTGGACCAATCCTCTTCACTTTATATCTGCTTCCTTTAGGCAACATTATCAGGAAACACAGCATCAATTTTCACTGTTATGCAGACGATACTCAGCTGTATTTATCAATGAAGCCAAATGAAGTTAGTCAGATAGTCCGACTGCAGACATGTCTTGAAGACATAAAAGTCTGGATGACCCATAATTTTTTTCTTCTAAATTCTGACAAAGCTGAAGTTATTGTACTTGGCCCTAAGCACCTTAGAGAAACCCTATGTAGTGGTTCTCAAACTTTTTTCAGTGATGTACCCCCTTTGAAATATTTTTTCAGTCAAGTACCCCCTGACCAGCGCAAAACATTTTTTTAGAAAAGAAAGAGGTACAGTGCTGTGCCATCAGTGTCTGATTTATTAAAGTTAAACAACTTGTAACAATGAACCTGACAAATACATTTATAGTGCAAACATTGCATGTAGAAACAAAAAAGAAAAACAGAAAACAGTGACCACCAGGATCGCATAAAACCAGTCCACTATGAGCCCTTTCGCGCTGCCCGTCATTGATGCAGCCGCATCTGTGCAGATGCTGCTGCAGGATTTCAAGCTGATACCATTTTCAGAGAAAAACGCGTTAACGACATAAAAAATGTCCTCGCCGGTTGTTCTCCTCTCCAAACTTTTGCAGAAAAGCATGTGTTCACAAATGTCGTCAGTCTCAATGTATCTCACAAAAGCAACAAGTTGTGCATTTCCACTGACATCTGTGGATTCATCCAGCTGGAGTGAAAAAGAGTCGCCAAGTTTTCCCACAACTTGTTCGACAATGTCTGTACCCATTTTATCTATTCTGCGGCAAACAGTGTCATTAGACAAAGGCATGGTTTTTAATGTATCCGCTGATTTTTTGTCCAGCATAGTTTCGGTCAATACAACAGCAGTGGGGAGCAGCAGGTCTTCAGCTATGGTGAACGGTTTTTTGGCCTTAGCTACGAGCAAAGACACCGCATAAGAGGCCTCCAGGGCTTTGGCTGATGTAGTGGAGTTTATTCGCATTGTGTCTTGGGATGACTTGAAGTCAGAAAGTTTCCTCCTAAAGAACTCTGGTGGCTTACCAACATGACATCCATGTTTTGTGGTGAGATGCCGCTGGAGATGTGCCGGCTTCTCGCTAGCGTTGGCTAATTTCTCCCCGCAAAAAAAGACACAGTGCCTTGGGTGGGTTACAACTCGTGGACGTAAATCCCATTAAAACATAGTCTTCCATGTACTGTCGGTACTTCGACGGTTCTGGTTTTGCCTTCTTTTTTACTTGTCTCTCTGTGTTTTCAGCAGCATCGCTGCTGCGCTTTAGCCACATCTCCATCGTTACAGTGCGTCGTCATGGCAACGGCAGGTTATTGACTAGTGATGCATTCTGGATCAATGGGTCAAACTAACTTGGTTTGGAGAGAGTCTGTTTTTTTAAGGATATTAAAATTGAATACTGAATATAAAATTCTATGTATGAACATGCATTTGTATTTTATTTAACTTTTTATAATATAATTATTTCTCAAGACTTAATTATTATTGTTTACTGCTTTTTTAAAATATATATTTTTGTAAATCTCACGTACCCCCATTTGAGAACCACTGATCTAATCAGTCTGGATGGCATTACTTTGGCTTCCAGCTCCACTGTAAGAAATCTTGGAGTAACTTTTGACCAGGACATGTCCTTTGTCCCTCACATAAAGCAAGTCAGTAGTGCAGCTTACTTCCACCTGCAAAACATTAGGAAAATCAGAAACATCCTCTCTCAAGAGGATGCAGAAAAACTAGTCCATGCATTCGTAACTTCTAGGCTGGACTACTGTAACTCATTATTATCTTGATGTCCAAACAAATCTCTGAAAGGCCTTCAGTTGATTCAGGATGCTGCTGCACGGATATTAACAGGAACTAGGAAAGGGGATCACATCTCTCCTGTTTTAGCTGCTCTTCATTGGCTGGCGGTAAAATTCAGAATAGAATTTAAAGAGCATATTGCAGGTCAAACTTTTTTCAAGGTGTATATATAATCTTGTGTAAAAAATACAATTTGAAAAGTTTATGGAGGTTTCAAAATTTTTTTCAACACATGAGAGCACAAATTTAGTCCAAAAAGTGACAGTTTTGAGCTAAGCCTCTAAAAACTCTCTTTTTTTCAACACTGCGTCATATGACGTAGGCAGCGGAGCTACATGCTAGGCTCTGCCATCACTCAGTGTGGGAGTAGGTAGTTATCAGTCAGAGCGGTCGTGTTATAGAGAATTGGTGTGTTTTCTGTAGTGTTGTATTGCATTCATTTATCATTATCATAGTAAATTATTGCGTTTGTGGAGGTTGCACAAACTCCAGCCTATCTGGACATTGAGTCCACAGGTTTCCTAACAGGAAAAAAAATGCGCTATTTTTCGTGCCTGGGTGCGTTTTGTGCAGCTGAAGAGACGGGACTTCACGGCTGCATCAGCTAAGACAAACGACCCTTTAGACCGGAGGATTATCAATCAAGTGATCTGATGGAGTTCAACATGGGATGCTGAAGCAAGACCCAGGTGCGACTGACACCGGGTGCGGTGCCTTTGGTGCACACAGCCTCCTCAGCTCAGTTGTCCGAAGCAGGCTCCGGTTGTGCCAGAGAAATTTAGAGTTTTACAAATCTTATTATGTACTATATTATCCTAGTTCATATATGGAAAATACAACATGTAAGTAATAAATAGAGTAAAATAACCAAATAGTCTGCTGCCCTGGAGAGGTCCATGCTCCTGCCTGTAGTGCATGTAGGCTATCTGAAGCACGTAGGGATTCAGACAGCAAGCATCAAATCCCGGATGCTGTGTGAAGCACTGCACTTGGAGCCTGGGGGTGACATTCTCCACTAAGGCCCAGTAGGCATCTACCTCCCTGCAGCACATGCTCTCCTCGGCTGTTGTCATGGCTTCGCATTTCCCACACAAGCACCTATCAAACAAAACGTGGATCACCAAAGTGTTTCTCTTCCGCAGCAATAGTACAGCGCTATACCTCGTAATGTTGACAGATATTACGAGTATGAGACACTTCATCAAGATCATTAATTTTGATTATTTGTAAGTATCAATACTCCTGCCTGTAATAGATGACCATTAATAATTTTGCTATTGCCTGACATATGATGGTAATCTGTGCAATATTATGACGTGAACACAATATTACATAAACTAACACTACCTGCCCTGCTCTCCATTGATTGTCCTGACACCACAGCTCTATCTCTCTCCTCTGACCATTTACTCTCCCCCTGGTCTGTCCCTGCTCTCTGGGGCGCATAACAGGCTCGTAGTTATAGGGCTGCGGTCCGTCATATGTGTAATGGTACACATTTAAAGTTTCTTCTGTGTCAGAACTGAGATGGGGATCCATTGTTTTCCTATTGTTCAAGTTCACTGCTCTCCCTCTGCCTACGTCACTTCCGCTTTAGCATTTTCGGATGCGGAAGTACAATTTTCTCAGAAAAACAACTCCAGAAGCCTAATTAATGTATTTACCAATATATTTTGAAGAAAAAATAGTTCCTATATTATTTTTTTAAACATTGATTCAATGGGGTCTCTAACCTGCAATATGCTCTTTAAAATCCTTCTGTTAACGTATAAAGCTCTTAAAGGCCAAGCTCCATCATATCTCAGAGAGCTCATAGTTCCTTATTGTCCTAGTAGGCCACTCCGCTCTGTAGATGGAGGTTTACTTGTGGTTCCTAGAGTCTTGAAGAGTAAATCAGGAGGCAGATCTTTCAGTTATCAGGCTGCTCTTCTATGGAACCAACTTCCAGTATCGGTCCGGGGGGCAGACTCTTTAGCAATTTTCAAGACCAGGCTTAAAACTTTTCTGTATGACAGAGCTTATAGTTAAAAAGTTAAAGTTCATTTACTCTTTAGCTACGCTGCTACAGGCCTATACTGCTGGGGGGAGGACTGAGCACCTCTCTCTCTCTCCTTCTCCCTCACTCCCTCTCCCTCTCCCTCTCTCTCTCTCTCGCCCTTGCGTGCGCCCACATATCAATAACCATGTTTCTCCGAAGTCCCTGCTTCTCCCAGTTCTAACTATGTGTAACCATTTACTAACCATGCTGCTGCTCCCATATCTTCATGAACTTCATGCAGCATAATTTCTATGAACTTCATGCAGCATCATATGTTCCTGCCTGTACCTGTATTGAATATCCCCTCCTCCTGCTCTCATTCTCTCCCTACTCTCCTCAACTTTGCTCTCCCCTAGAAAATGCATGTCTTTGGACAGTGGGATGAAACCGGAGTACCCAGAGGAAACCCACGCAGACACAGGGAGAACATGTAAACTCCGCACAGTAAGGCCCCAGGCCGGGAACTGAACCCGTGAAGCCCCAGACTATATGTCATCACACTAAAATGAACATCAACTCCTGGTGTGGCTAACCAACAACTTAAGTACATACATGAAAGCCTAACAGAGAGAGTAACCAAATCTACATTTGCGTGTTAAAGGTTAACAAAAAAATTAATAAGTGGTAGAAGATGAATGAATGAAAAGCTTATCTAATTTTGTGAAATATCTCCTTGAATGTAAAAATCACTACATGCTTTTCTGAATGATCCGATTTTTACTTTAAAATTTAAGATAGCAGGCAGCACAGTGGCACAGTGGTTAGTGTTGTTGCCTCACAACAAGAAAGTTGCGGGTTCAGTTCCTGGGCATGGGGCCTTTATGTGCAGAATTTGCATGTTCTCCCCATGCTTGCGTGGGTTTCCTCCCACCATCCAAACGCATGCATGTTTAGGTTAAATGATGACCCCTGTCCGTAGGTCTAACTGTGAGTGTGAGTGGTTGTTCGTCTCCGTCTGTCTCTATGTGTTGGCCCTGTGATGGACTGGCGAACTGTCCAGGGTGTAACCCGCCCTCACCAAATGTGAGCTGGGATTGGCTCCAGCACCCACCGCGATCTGGAAACAGATAAGTGGTAGAAGATGAATGAATGATGAATGAATTTAAGATGGTTCATTGCTCAGGGAATGGAAATGGGGCTTATATGTCAAGAACTTGCAGCAAAAAGTGCAGTGGACTAGGAGTTCAACCAGCGACAAACTGATCAAGGTATTGACACCATGTGGTTGTTCCTAGACCCCTCAACTAAATTGTATTCCTTTCACTAAATTAACTCACAAAATGCACATGCTTAAAATAATATCCTGCATTTACACACACACACACACACACACATATTAACAATGTCAACCCACCACCACAGCCCTGCTATTTTCAGTATTCCCAGTGGTGGGATGTTGTCACTCAGCGAGGACAAGATCGGAGCTAACTGTGGTCACAATCAGTCTCAGCTAATTGACTTTTAAAACTTTGGGCCCTGCAGTCAAATCCACTCCAGAAATACTGCTCAACTTTTTGACACAGCTCTAAGGGATTGTGTGTGACAGGTTCATTTTCAATGGCTTTAATTGGTTCAGCACACATTCTTACCCCCCCCCCCCCACACACACACACTGTCTGTGTAAGCAGATAAAGTCAAGCATAAAGCATGATCTCTTCTCTTGTCAGTGCAATGGATTTTTTGACATGATAGGTCACCTGTGAAAACACTTGTGTGCCTGAAGCATGTGTTCATGAGTTTTAAGCCTAAACGACATGGCTGCAATTTCTCACCAACTGGTTCTGGACAATCAGCCACTGTTTGACAGTCTGGCTTTTAAGATGACTCCAGTGCGCCCTTTAACTAGATTTCGAGCATAGATCACCCACATTGCCAAGTGCAGCTTGAAGTCTGCCTATATCCACGAAAGTGGATGTATACTCCATGGCTGAAAAAGTTAAGCCACTGCTTAAGTACCTTAAACCACTCTATTGAGTGAACAGGCTGTCCCAGAAATGGTTACCTGCTGGCAAATGCAGAGAGCAGGTCAGATCCTCCCCTCACTCCTCCTCTGCTTCATCTTTTCCTGAAAATATGGTATCTTCTGGTTTCAAAAACCAAAATGGTTGGGGGACAAATTACAAAGAGGAGGTCTCAAAACGACAGTTCACGAAACAATCAGCAGTGTCATAGAGGGTTATCTAACTTACTAACTAAGGGTTGACAAGTTTATATTGATTTATTTATTGCTACTTCCAGAACGATGAATAAAAAAGAATAAAACTAAACTAAGAAAAATAAAATGATTAAAACAAGTAGAATTGCTCCAATAATATTTGTATGAACAGATTGACCATCTATAAATCTATAATCTATAAATATCTGTCCACAAATAAAAGATAACATTGTAAATTCACAATAATTTGATTTGAAGTTATCTTGAAAAGCAAGATGATGATTTTTAACTTCACAAATAGAAAACTGATTTCTAAATAGAATTTGAAATCGATGAATGGTGAATGATGGGAATTAGGTGTGCTGGCTGCAGAGGTCAGGGGGAGATGTGTCATGGAATCAGAGAGGAGCTGGAAAGAATGCCATATCTCAAGACACACAAACAGACAGAGACTGACTAGACAAAAAACTCAAGAGAAGAAGAAAAACTTATGTTAACAAATTTTATTAACATTATGGTGGTTCAAGAGTGCCATTAAAAAACTTTGTGGCAATTCGTTTTCAAGAGGTTTCAGCCAAAACCAAAACTGTGAACTTCAGGGGTCCTTACATTAAAGTGGGATTTTACTGCAGGGAATATGAGAAAGGAAATCAAATACAAACCAAATGAGCCTTAGTGAAGTGTTTGGCTTGGATATGTGTGTATATATATCTATTTATTTAAGCTACATTGGACTGCTCAAACAAAGTTTCGCTGTATGCTACAATGAAAAATTAAGATGTATCTACTCATTTATTTTTTAGAATGTGTTTGGTCTCTCAATTTCATATGAAAACCACAATAGAGATTTGTCCAAATATGTGTGAGACTGTACATCTCCTGTGAAGTGCCATCAGTCCTGAGTCGCAGGAAGCTTCAGACTCTTTTATCACTTTTCTGAATGCTAGTGTGTTTTCTTTTTCCTGTGTGCATGTGACCATATGGACCTCTCACTTGCATTATCTTCTTTAAAGATAGAGTTCGAAATTGAGCCTAAATGGTGTGTCAGTATACAAACAGCAAGGGGAACACATCTAATTAAAACATTTGCCAAAATAATCGGCTCCTGAGTTATTGTGTTAATCATAACTAATTTGAGAAAGGCAGCAGAGTTGGGGTGGTTCATCTAGAGGCGCACTGGGATGTTTTCTATGGCAACCAAAACCGACTCACTTCCTGTTATATCTGAGGATGGAAAAGTTTGGCTTTACATCAAGGTGTTTTGACAACACAGGGGTGTCAAACTAAGTTTAGTTCAGGGGGCAAATCCAGCCCAATCTAATCTCAAGTGGGCTGGACCAGTAAAATGACAGCATAATAACCTATAAATAAATATGTAAATAATGACATCTCCCAATTAGTTTCTTTCTTTTAGAAGTACAAGTACATTATGAATCCTAATCTTAATAATTATTTTTTACAAAACATATTATAAACCAGATTTTTTTTAAGAATAACAAGTGCAATATCAAAAACATTGTGCCTCAGTTAATCGTTTACATATGTTCACTACAACTCACACATCACATAGGATCTGCAAAGGCACCAAACAAGTCACAGGTATCAGAAACTCAAAAATATAGTGTCTCACTATAAAAACAACCTGTTAAGAATGATTTAAATTGACTTACATTATCAACCCTGATCAGTCTTACCCTTCCAATCAAAATGGTGTGTGTGTGTGTGTGTGGGAGGGGGGGTTATCTCACTTGTAAATGTATAAACTTTATACATAAAAGAAATTCATAGAACTTGTCTGCAATAGGGCTCCACCAAACCAAACTCTTTTCTACTGAAGCTGCTTACTGACATTATATTGCGCAATCTTCAGTGTCTTTAAACATTACTATAGTAAATATTCAATTTCAAAGTACTGAATTCATCAGAATGTAAAAGTGTCTGCAGCATTTTACCCCATTTAATTTGGTCCTGAAACCTGGCATCATTGAACCTTCACAAGTGCATCAATATCAGGTGTGGGGGAAATCCTGAGCAGCAGCCAATTTCTGAATGTCATCTAAGTGCTTGTGTGTAAGCCTTGGAGGAACTTTGTTTTATTCATGTTTATTACAGAGAAAGCATGTTTACAAAGGTAAGTAATCCTGAATGTGCACAAAACCTTTGTAGCCAGGGTTGTTATTTTGGGGTACCCTGGCAATTGACACCAATAAAATGTGTTCAGCCCTTCTGAAATGCTGCTCTTCAAATCTGATTTACACTGCAAATCAATTATTTCAAGGTGTATGTTGATGGGCAAATCAGAAGCCTTGACTATGAATGGCGAGCAAAAAACTTCAAATTCTGTCTCCAGATCACCAAAGACCTGAAACCATTGTTATTGCAGCAATCCCGAAATCTTGTCTTTGTCCTGATTCATGTCAGCATTAACTCCCGTTGCTCGCACATCTTTTACTGTAGATGAAGAAAATGAGCATGGTCGCCACTTGACAGCTGTGTCTCCCACAAAGCCAGCTTCAACTTGAATGAGCATTTGCTTCCAACATACTGCATGAGAACTTTTTTGCAACCCTTTTTTCAGATTATTTAAGTAATCTGTAAATGCCAAGTCCTGCAGCTCATCAAGGATTGAAATTCCATCACTCGGTTGTTTCTGAACACAAAATCAATGTATATGCTGATGATGTATTATGCTACTTGCAAAAACCTCAAAGATCATTACAGGAAGCATGTAAGTGTATCTCAAATTTCTCAGCCCTCTCTGAATATTCGATTAACTCATCCAAATCAACAACACTACCAATAATGGAGAAGGCTTGGGCTCCTGCAGACCAAAATTTCCAACTTTCCTTCTCCGCAGCAAACATTAAATTCTTGGGTCCACTCCTGGAGAAAATCTGTGATGACCTGGGGCACAATCTTTCCATCTCTCATATGTAGTGTATAGCTACAGTTAAAATGAAAATCTTACTAGAAATCAAATATTTATTCTCCATGATCCCATTCAAACCCACAGCAAAGTGGTTCCAAAATTTTGATTCTGAAATGATAAAATTCTACTAAATGAACAAAAAAAAAGCTTTGCTACCCTTCAAAAAAATTAATTGGAGGGAGGATTGGATGCACCAAATTTCATGAATTACTACTTGGCGAATCCAATGCAATATATCACCAAATGGATATATCCAAATGCAGATTATAACTTTTGAGTTGAACTTGAACAGGTAGACTGTTACAACATCAGAATTTCTGACCTCCCCTTCATTAGCATGATCCTCAAGTGTCATAACTGTTTCAAAAACCCCTTGATTGTCTCCACCCACTCCACCGAGCAGGTGGAAAAACTACAGACCAACTGGAACTGGAACAGAAGTTCCCAACTGCAACCCTGTTTGCAATATTGCTGAGGTGAAAGAAAGCTGTCACAGATATTTGTTTTATTTGAGGGACAAAGTATATGTCCTGGTCAAATATGACTCCCAGATTCCTAACAATGGAAGTGGAGGCCAAAGTAATGCTGTCTAGAGTGGATAAATAATTAGATAATGCCTCTCTGAGGTATTAAGGGTCAAGCACATTAACTTCAGTTTTGTTTGAGTTCAGAAGTAAAAAGTTCCACGTCATCCAAGCCATGTCTGCAAGTCATGCCTGAAGTCTGACTAGCTGATTTGTCACACCGTGGTGACGTTGTCTTGTCCTGGTTTTGCTTTTGTCCCATCATTTCCTGTTTTATTTTGAAAGTCTAACTCTCCTCTCGTTTCAGAGCACTTGCCCTTCCTCATGTGTCACCCGTGCGTCTACTGTGATTACCCATTGTCTCCACCTGTTCCCCATTTACCTCCATGTGGTTAAATAGTCTGTGTTCCCGTTGTCTTGTGTCAGAGTGTCTTCGTCCCATGACCAGCACCTGAGCCCTTATCCATGCCCACAGCCAAAGTGAAATTTCAAGTAAGCCGTCTGTACCTCAAGAAGAGAGATTTTTTGTTTTTAAATTTTGTATGTCAGTTTTGACCCTCGCCTCAGTTAAATTCTATAGCCGATAGTTTTCCCCCTTATGAGTGATTTTGATTTAAGCAGTAAGTTTCATAGATCATTTTAGATCCTCCGCTTTGTGGCGTGAGTTATTTTCGTTTGTTTCTTCACTAGGTCAGGTTTTCCTCCCCACGGAGCGTTTTGAGTTAGACTTTCGCTTTTTGAGTATCGCCTTTTTTCCTCCTCCTGGAGTGATTTTTTTTTTTTTTTTTTTTTTTTCATTAGAACTAGTGGTTTCATAGCCTTTGTTTTGTCACTCGGTCCTGAGGTCACCGGTGATACAATAAAGCCTGTTTCTCAGATCTCTGCGTCTGAGTCCTGCCTTGAGTCCCTGCCTGACATGATTTGTTTAATTCATCTTCATTGACAACTGAGTATCATCTGCCTAACAGTGAAAATTGATACTGTGCTTCTGGATGATATTGCCTAAGGGAAGCATATGCAGGGTGAAAAGAAAAATACACAATTGCTAGCAGCCAGTGTATGTCAATAATTACCAGACTCAGTTATGTATACAGGAATTTTCCTTGATTCATATTTGTTTCCTCTTCCTTCCTTCCCTTCATACCTCTTGTTTCTCAGAGCCTCTGACCAGATGAAGAACATTTGAACTTCTAAGATAACTTAAAAAGAATCTCTGGATGTGGTGGGAAGCAGGAGAAAATTTCAGGCTAAAATTCAGTTATGAGTCTGCTAAAAGACACCCTGAAATGCTTTCATTCCTCTTCCCTGTCCCCAGAAAGCCATGATAGTGAATGTTATCAGATAGTACACAGGAGAGGGATTTCAGCAGATTGCTGAGAGACAAAAACACAAGTTCATGTGTATGTTTTAAATATAAATGTCAGACAGGTTCACAGATGAGCCAATCATCATCAACAACTTTATGATGGCCATAAATATGATTAGATGATTGTATATGGCCACTAGTTAGCCATTCAGTCACTAGCCATATGTTCATCTGACAATCATTCCTTAAACCAGTGGTTTCCAAAGTGGGGGGCACAGAGCCATTGCAGGGGTGGTGCGGCACGGCTATAGGGCTAAACGAATGAGGCATGCTTGGACAGTCAGTGCGTTTACATGCAACTTGAGAAAATCAAATTATTGGCTTGGTCTGGACTTTTAAATGCATGTAAATGCCTTAGCTCAACTGGAATCGAGCTATCCATTGCTCGACTAAGACCCCCAGATAATTAGATTCATAGTCGAGCTACTGCTCGACTGGATTCGGACCTGGCTTTGTGACCCGGAAATAAAAACAATCGCCATGGTGACCAAGGACTGGACGAAAAAGACGGACGAGGAAACAACTTTCATGCTCCCACAGCTAAAGGAACTATATATTTAGAAGTTTACGGATGGAAGGAAAACGCGAAATATGGATTTATTTAAAGGTGAAATGTTTAGTTCGTTGGTTTTTAGCTTAGCCGTTAGCTTCCTCATCATGCCAACTGAAAGTGTCTGTGTATGGGGGGGGCTAAAGTTTTCTCATCAACCAAAGGGGGGCCCTGCAGAAAATGTTTGTGAACCACTGCCTTAAACACGCCTCTGCATCCAGTTCTGCCTCTTAAATTTCAAATCATTCTACTTCACATGGAACTGAATGAAATTTTTGAGGTTTACTGAACTTTGTTGAGTGTGTGTGTGTGAGTGTGTTTCATCAATTCACAGTTTGATGTTGCTGCTGCCAGTCACAAAACAACAGTCAGCTTCCAAGTTTGTGGATGTGTTTGTATATGTTCATGTGTGAAGCTTCTCCCAGATATGACTCACACATATCTGACTGCCAAAATCTCTTCCTTTTAATGGCACAGGAGGGAAAAAATCCCTCCATCCACCGTTTTAATAATCTATTCAGCGGGTGGGAGATCAAACAAGAGTGTCCATACACCGCCAAACATTAATGAGGTTTTTCCACTCAGGCAGGGTGTAAGCCAACTCTGGTTTTAAGATTGTCTCTGGGGAGGCTTCCCACAGTTTAGACAACTACGAATAATTCTGTTCTCCTGTGTTATTCATAATCTAACATACACATGAGATGGGTGTGCTGCCAAAATTTGTTCATTTTATACCAGAATTAATACCATAATATCACAGGGTACGGTAACATACAGCACATATTATAAACTATGACCTTAATGTGGGGCTAATGTGATGTCATGCAATAGGCAATAGGTAAGCAGAAAAATGCATTATACTCCATCAGTTCACATTTGACCAACAAAAGCATCACATCAAAGACAACATGCTGCTGCAGCAGCAGGAGTGTTCTACAGCAAAATATGAACCTTTCCCAAATGTGACTTTTGCTACACTCTACTCATCTATCCATTATCTATATTGCTTTTCCATGGAGGGTCGCGAAGCCAATAACAATTGTTCAAAAATATTTCAAGCATACAATTCGTTGTTGGGTCCACACATAATCTCCTTCAAAAAGCAGCATGGGAAAAAGAAAATCAAACTCTTCCACCCTTGATGTTGGCTACTCTTCGATCGATTTAATTGCTTGTTTGGGATATATAAATCAACACATTGAGAAAAATCCTTCTTTTTTCATTAATTCATCTTCTACAACTGACCGTTCCTGGGTCACAGGGGTGCTGGAGCCAATCCCAGCTCACATTGGGTGAGGGCAGGGTAGACCCTGGACAGGTTGCCAAAATATCCTTTTTTAACCCTTTGATTCATAACATGGGTCTAAAGTGACCCGACTGAGTTTTTATGTGCTGTATCTTGCCAATTAATTCATTTCATCATTCAGTATTCCAGGTATTCCTCAATTAACTTGTTTCTGATCATAATTCATCCTTCTTGT
The DNA here is from genome assembly GCA_034769265.1 of Remorina albescens. Taxonomy (NCBI): domain Eukaryota; kingdom Metazoa; phylum Chordata; class Actinopteri; order Carangiformes; family Echeneidae; genus Remorina; species Remorina albescens. Next base: position 16,591,654 of record CM068484.1, on the reverse strand, counting down.
ATATTTTTCTTTCTTATTTTTTGAATAAAAACACTTTTTATATCACTACCCTTCTAATGCACAACATGGGTCGAAAATGACCCATATCCATTTCCTATGTTATTTCATGCATGGCTGAGTGTTTTTATGCTGAATGTTTAGAATCAATGTATTTTATAATTTACTATTCCAAGTATTCAGTAAATTTTATTTGTTTTGTTTGGCACAAATCATCATATTCATTTTTCTTTTCTTCCTTTATGAATAAGCATAGCTTTTGTATGTCTACATGAAGTTTTCACACATGGGTCAGAAATGACCCACATTGAAATTTGTGCTTGCCATAAGGAACATATTTACTGTACTGAGGACAACTATTTGAACATCTGAAACATGTAAGTCTTGTTTTACAGTTATTATAATCTTACCTGATGACATCTGATGTGATAACTGTGCGATAACTGTGCATAATTATTGATTATGTTTAAGATACTTATTTATTGTCAGAAAGCGATATATTTTAATACTATTAGCTAGCTAGCTAGCTGGGTAGCTGTTGACATTTGATGACTTTTGAAATATAAGTACATAATAATTGATTAGAGTTAAAGTCACCTTGAGAATTAGTCATACAGTCTATTGAATAAGTACATTAGGCTACTTATGTCAGAAAGGAAAATATCTATACTATTAGTTGCAAGCTTATTACAAGTGTAGCCAGCTAGCTAGCTACACTTGTAATAAACTGTAATAAACTATGTAATAAAAAATAATAATAACTGTAATAACTGTGTAATAATTGACAAGGTTTAAGTTACCTTGAGAATAAGTACATTATTTGTCAGAGAGGAAAATATATTAAATACTACGAGCCAGCTAGCTGTATATTATATTGTCGCTAGCTTAGCTAGGACACCAAAATAAAACTCAAACTAGTGTGACAGTTGACAGACTCTGTCACTAGAAATACATCGAGGTCATAATGCACCCTGGTTGCCCCACTATCAAGCTTGCCTCTGTATATTGATGAGAATATTTTCAGCTTTTGATTTTTTATATTCAGATCATGGCTGTTCGCCGATTAACTGCTGAAATGGTTGTGGAGATGCTGCTTGAGGGACCAGATGAGGAAGATGAGGATGCAATTGGTTCTGATTCTGAGTCAGAGTTAAACTATCAGTTCAATGATATCTACTCTGATCAGTTTTTTTTTTATTTTATTTGTTCACAAATCAGATTACAATGGTTAACATATAAATTTAATAATATCTGTTATCAGAAGTATGTGTCTACGTATATCTTTACCTATGTCTATGTCTATGTGTATGATAAATAAACACATTTCAAATATTAAATGTATGATTATTTGGCATTTGAAGCAAATTATTGTTATAGTATGAAGTCATTTAGTTCAAAATCACACTTGGATGAATTTTTTACAGCAAAGAAACACTCACCCAGCATGAAAACACATGGAAAACAAATGCGGGTCATTTTTGACCCATGTTGTGCATTAGAAGGGGTGTGCATATGTTGTGCATCAAAAGGTTAAAAATTATTTCTTTATGTCTTTGATTTTGGTAGTGTATGTCGTTCTGTTTCCGTTGTTGTGTTTTGCTTTACTTTGTTTCAGGGCTGGACGCTGCCTGGGGTGCTGAACTCTTTTCCCACAGCTGTTCGTGATTCCTCATCAGTGGCTGTATTAAATACACAGATCCTGATCTGCTCGTCGCCAGAACGTCTTGTTTTCTTGCACGGTAATCCTCAATTGCTCCCTACGCCCTGATCTATACGATTTCCTTGTTCCATGTTTTTTGCATCCGATCCTCCTAGTTCAGCACTATACTAGAGATTTTCTGTTTATTACTTTTCCCCCTCCTCACGTTGTGAGTGATTTAAGTTAATAAATACTTTGCTCCATTTTTCTAGCATTGCTAGCAATCTTATACCCACCCGGAGTTTCTAGAGCTTTTTGTTAATTGAGTTTTTGTTTTCTGTTGTTCCAGCCTTGCCGGTGCCAGAGAGCTCAGTCACCACAGCCATGTCCAGCCCTGGTGTTCCTTTGTTACTTTGTTCAGTTTTGTTTCAAATCAAATCAAATCAAATCAAATCAGATTTATTTGTATAGCGCCAAATCATAACAAAGTTACATCAAGGCACTTTACATATAGAGCAGGTCTAGACCAAACTCTTTATAAAATTATTTAAAGAGACCCAACAGATCCCCCGATGAGCAAGCACTTGGCGACAGTGGCAAGGAAAAACTTCCTTTAAGAGGCAGAAACCTCGGGCAGAACCAGGCTCAGGGGGAGCGGCCATCTGCCTCGATCGGTTGTGTTGAGAGAGGGAGAGAGAGAGAGAGAGAGGCATGGGGGGAGGGGGGGTGCAAAGTTGGGTAGAGTAGGGAGAGAAAGAGAGCAGGAGGAGGGGATATTCAAACAGGTGTAGGCAGGAACATGATGCTGCATGAGGTTCGTAGGAATGATGCTGTATGGAATTCTTGAAGATGTGGGAGCAGCAGGCATTGCAGGAACATGGGATGGTGATGATTCATCACCTGCAGGATGAGGACAGGGAGAGAGAGGAGAGGAGCTGGGTGAGACAGAGACTTCGGGAAAACATGGTTAGTAAATGCAATGCACATGCTTGGAACTGAGAGAAACTGGGATTTCGGAGAAGCAGGTTGTTGGTATGACGGCGCATGCGAGGGGGGGGGAGAGAGAGGGAGAGGGAAGAGGGGGAGAGAGAGAGAGGGAGAGGGAAGAGGGAGAGGGGGAGAGAGAGAGAGAGAGAGAGAGAGAGAGGGGAAAGGGAGAGGGAGAGAGAGAGAGAGGTGCTCAGTCCTTCCCCCAGCAGTCTAGGCCTATAGCACCATAGCTAAAGAGTAAATGAACTTTAACTTTTTAACTATAAGCTCTGTCATACAGCAAAGTTTTAAGCCCGGTCTTGAAAATTGCTAAAGAGTCTGCCCCCCGGACCGATACTGGAAATTGGTTCCATAGAAGAGGAGCCTGATAACTGAAAGATCTGCCTCCTGATTTACTCTTGGAGACTCTAGGAACCACATGTAAACCTCCATCTAGAGAGTGGAGTGGCCTACTAGGACAGTAAGGACCTATGAGCTCTCTGAGATATGACGGAGCTTGGCCAGTAAGAGCTTTATATGTTAACAGAAGGATTTTAAATTCTATTCTGGATTTTACCGGCAGCCAATGAAGAGCAGCTAACACAGGAGAGATGTGATCCCTTTTTCTAGTTCCTGTTAATATTCGTGCAGCAGCATTCTGAATCAACTGAAGGCCTTTCAGAGATTTGTTTGGACATCCAGATAATAATGAGTTACAGTAGTCCAGCCTAGAAGTTACGAATGCATGGACTAGTTTTTCTGCATCCTCTTGAGAGAGGATATTTCTGATTTTCCTAATGTTTCTCAGGTGGAAGAAAGCTGCCCTACTGACTTGTTTTATGTGAGGGACAAAGGACATGTCCTGGTCAAAGGTTACTCCAAGGTTTTTTACAGTGGAGTTGGAAGCCAAAGTAATGCCATCCAGACTGATTAATTGATTAGATAGGGTTTCTCTAAGGTGCTTAGGGCCGAGTACAATAACTTAAGTTTTGTCAGAATTTAGAAGTAAAAAATTATGGGTCATCCAGACTTTTATGTCTTCAAGACATGTCTGCAGTCGGACTATCTGACTAACTTCATTTGGCTTCATTGATAAATACAACTGAGTGTCATCTGCATAACAGTGGAAATTGATGCTGTGTTTCCTGATAATGTTGCCTAAAGGAAGCAGATAAAGAGTGAAGAGGATTGGTCCAAGTACCGAACCCTGTGGGACTCCATAACTGGCTATAGTGCGTGAGGAGGAGCTATTGTTAACATGTACAAACTGATATCTATCCGATAAATAGGATTTGAACCACCTTAGAGCAGTTCCTTTAATGCCAATTTCATGTTCCAGTCTCTGTAATAAAATATTGTGATCAATGGTGTCAAATGCAGCACTGAGATCTAAGAGGAGAAGTATGGAGGCTGATCCATTGTCTGAAGCCATTAGAATATCATTGGAGACTTTAATCAGCGCTGTTTCTGTGCTGTGGTGAGCTCTAAATCCTGACTGAAACTTTTCAAGCAAACCGTTCCTATGCAGATGGTCGTGTAATTGGTTTGCTTCTGCTTTCTCAATGATTTTAGAAATGAAGGGAAGGTTTGATATGGGTCTATAATTGACCAAAACATCTGGATCAAGATTCGGCTTTTTAAGCTGGGGTTTGATGACTGCGGTCTTAAGAGTCTGAGGTACATAACCCAAAGATAAGGTCAAATTAATGAGATCTAGAATGAAGGGCTCAATTAAGTAAAGAATGTCTTTAAAGAGGCTGGTCGGCACTGGGTCTAATAGACAGGTTGATGGTCTAGATGATGATACTATAGAAGCTAGCTCTGAGAGATTCAGCGATGAGAATGATTCCAGATGTAAAATAGGCATTGCAGTTGATTCAGGAGTTGCTGTATTCAGTAGATTATTGTCTAATGTAGGTAAGAGCTGTTGAATTCTGTCTCTGATTGTTATGATTTTATTTGTAAAAAAGCCAATAAAATCATTGCTGCTGAGAGCTAAGGGGATCACTGGTTCTATTGAACTATGACTCTCTGTCAGCCTGGCTACAGTGCTGAAGAGAAACCTGGGGTTGTTCTTGTTTTTTTCTATTAGTGCTGAATAATATGATCTTCTAGCACTGCGGAGAGCTTTTTTATACGTTTTTAAGCTTTCTTTCCAGGCTCGGTGAGACTCTTCCGAGTTGCTGGAACTCCAATTTCTTTGTAATTTCCTTGATGTCTGCTGTAAGGCACGAATTTGAGAATTATACCACGGAGCCAGCCTCCTCTGTTTTATCACTTTCTTTTTGAGAGGGGCAGCATCATCCAGATTTGAACACAGTGTGGCCATAGTGCTAGTCACAAGGTCATCAACCTGTGTATGGGAGAAATCCTCATTTGAATTTAGATATGGCATTGCTGCAAATGATGACTGAATGTTCTCTTTAAATTTAGCCACAGCGTCTTCAGATAAACATCTTCTATAGCCAAATTTATTCCTCGATGCTGTGCAGTAAGTTAAAGTAATCTCAAATGTAATGAGGTAATGGTCGGTCAAAAGACAGTTTTGAGGAAAAATTGTTAACTTGTCAATTTCAATGCCATATGTTAGAACAAGATCAAGGATATGATTGAAGCAGTGACTTGGTTCATTCACGTGCTGGGAAAAGCCAATTGAGTCTAGTAAGGAAAGAAACCCAGAACTAAGGCTGTCACTTTCTACATCTACATGAATATTGAAATCTCCCACTATAATGATTTTATCTGTACTAAGTACTAACTCTGATATAAACTCAGAAAACTCTGATAGGAATTCTGAGTACGGACCAGGTGGACGGTATACTGTAACTAACAGAACTGGTTTTTCAACTTTCCAGTTTGAGTGGGAAAGACTAAGAGTGAGGCTTTCAAAAGACCTACAGCCGGATTTTGGTCTAGGGTTGATTAATAAGCTTGACTGAAATATCGCAGCCACTCCCCCTCCTCGACCTATGGTACGAGGGACATGAAAATTAACATGAGTGCGGGGTGTAGCTTCATTAATACTAACATACTCATCCTGCTGCAGCCAGGTTTCAGTTATACAAAATAAATAAATACGATGATCAGTTATAAGATCACTGACTAATAGAGATTTTGATGATAGTGATCGAATATTCAACAGTCCATATTTAACTGCAGTATTATTTCAGACCGAATTTGTGGCTGTTTTGATTTCTATTAAGTGTTTGTTTTTAGCTCCTCTTCTGTTTAATCTAGGTTTAGTAACTTTTCTAAATTTAGGTGGTCGGGGGACAGACACAGTTTCTATAGACCTAGACATAGACAGAGACTCTATTCTATTCTCGGCAGGGAACCGCTCTGACTGAGGTGCAGAGGAGTGTGTTAAACTGCGGCTCTGCCTCCTGGTCTCGACTCGGGGTTGTCAGGGTTTTAGCTTTCTAATGAACTCGGCCATATTCCTAGATATAAGAGCGGCACCACCCACGGTGGGATGGACACCATCTCTCCTAATCAGACCAGGTCTCCCCCAGAAAGTGTTCCAGTTATCTATGTAGCCCACATTGTTTTCGGGACACCACCTCGGCAGCCAGCGGTTGAATGAAGACATGCGGCTATACATGTCATCACTGGTCCGACTGGGGAGGGGGCCGGAGAAAACTACAGTGTCCGACATTGTTTTAGCAAAGGTACACACCGATTCCACATTAATCTTTGTGACCTCCGACTGGCGAAGTCGGGTGTCGTTACTGCCGACGTGAATAACAATTTTACCATATTTACGCTTATCCTTAGCCAGCAGTTTCAGGTAAGATTGGATGTCGCCTGCTCTGGCCCCCGGGATACACTTAACTATGGCCGCCGGTGTCGCTAACTTCACGTTCCTCAGAATAGAGTCGCCAATCACTAGAGTCGGCTTTTCAGCGGGTGTGTCGCTGAGTGGGGAGAACGTGTTGGAAACATGAACCTGTTGGTGGTGAACCGGGGGCTGCTGCCTACGACTATGCCTCTTGTCTCGGACAGTCACCCAGCCGCCCTGACTAGATCCCGGCTGCTCGGGAGCCGCTGGGGGGGAGGAAACTCCCTCGGCTGCCGTAGGAGCTGGTCTAGGTTGGCCCGCACTGGCTACAGGGGGGCGGCTAGCTACACTAGCATAAATTGGGCTAGCTAAGGTGCGGAGCCGCAACTCTAACTCACTAATTCTCGCCTCCATTTCTACCATCATCCTGCATCTATGACAACAAGTACTATCATAAAAGGAGGCAGAGGAGTAACTGGACATGTAGCAGAGAGGACAGGAGAGAAGAGGAGAGGGAAAAGGTGGAAGAGAGAGTGGAGAGAGAGGGCTGGAGGCCATTGCTAATCATTCAGTTCAATTAGCGGAGCTACAGTATCATTTATAGGCTTAGGAAAGGGGAGGGAGATTGAGTCCTATGCTAGTATAGTTTAATAGCAGTTTGCTGTCGATTAGTCAGGTGAATAGCAAAGAATAGCAGAGACAGCACACGAGGTAACACAGAGCACAACCACAGAGCACAACCACCAGTGACCGGAAATGACGCAACACGCTTACCGCACGTAACCAACAACACGTGTTTCTTGTTATTGTTCTGTTCTTTTTAATAAATTTTCATTTATACCTTATCGCCTTAGATTCCTATTTCCGCTTGTGGGTCCAGACATCGCTTCTCACGTCACAGTGCGTTCTGGCCACAAGATGGACTCAGCAGACACAGGTTTGCTGCGGCATGTGGGGCTTGCTGCTTGGCAAGCACAAGCAGTTGCTCAGAGAAGTCATGGACTCTGTGCGGATTGGCAGCACAGATGGCAGCACAGATGTCATCAGGACCTGCTGCACTTCATCCGGCTTCCATCACTGCCCCACCTGCTACAATACCCGTCCCCGCCCGGGCACCCTCCATTCCACCACCAGAACATTATACGGGGGAGGTAGGGGCCTGTATCCGATTCCTGTTACAATGTATGGTAGTTTTTGACCAACAGCCCAGCTTGTATTCCTCAGATAAAGCCAAGCTAGCGTATGTTATTAACCTCCTTAGGGATAAGGCGGATGAATGGGCCAATTCACTGTGGGAAACCAGTTCGCTGGTTTTGGCTTCCTTCGAGGCTTTCACTGCAGAGATGCAGTGTCTTGACCAGAAGTCCTTGACCAGCCCTTCCGTAGTCAGACCTCCGCTCCTAGACTATTAACGTTATGACCAGGGCTCCTGTTCTGCGGCACCATTCTCCATTCATCGACAGCCCCTCTTGAGGAACCTATGCAACTTGGCAGGACCTGTTTGTCACCGGAAGAACGTAGCAGAAGAATTTCCCAGCATCTCTGCATATACTGCGCTCAGTCCAGCCACTTAATCTCCCAGTGCCCACTTCGACTTAGGGGACCTTGCCTTCCCTCTCCTGCCAATACTATGGTGAGCAAAACCGAATCCTCTCCCAGCTCCCCTCCGCGTATTTCTCTGCCAGCCACCATCTCTAGAAGTAGTTCCACTGTTAAGCTCCAGGTCTTGGTTGATTCTGGGGCTGATGAGAATTTTATCGATGATGCTTTTGTCAGATCCGCTAACCTTCCCATAGTTCAGATGGAGGTTCCCCGACCAGTTAGGGCCATTAATGTAAGACTGCTCGAGACTGTTACCTATCAGACTGACCCTTTCCCTCACTATTTCAGGCAATCACCACAAACGCCTTAGGATTTTAGTAATTTCCTTTCCTTCATCGCCCGTGGCTTTGGGGTTACCTTGGTTGAAAGTTCACAATCCTCAGATTGACTGGGTGACCTCATCTATTGTTAGCTGGAGCACCTTTTGTCATCCACCTAGTCTTCTTTCAGCTACCCCCATGTCACACCCTTCCTCACCCTCGTTTTCTCCTCCTGACCTTTCCTTGGTTCCACACAAATATCACAGTTTGGGTGAGGTGTTTAGCAAAGATAGGGCTCTCTCACTCCCCCCTCACCGACCTTACAACTGCACTATTGACCTGATTCCTGGTGCCCCATTGCCCTCCAGCCAACTCTACAACCTTTCATGCCCTGAGATAGAGGCCATGGAAAAGTACATCAGCAAGTCCTTGGCAGCCGGACTCATTAGGCCCTCCTCCTCTCCTCTCAAGGCTGGATTTTTTTTTGTGGCTAAGAAAGACAAGACACTTAGACCATGTATTGACTTAAGAGGATTTAATGACATCACAATAAAGAATCGTTACCCCATGCCTTTAATAGCTCCCTCCTTCGAACCCTTGCGGAAGGCCACCATCTTCATCAAACTTGACCTTAGGAACCCGTACCACCTGATATGCATTAGAGGAGGAGATTAATGGAAGTAAGCCTTTAAGACAACCTTAGGTCACTTCAAATACCTGTGCAAGATGTGCTAAGAGACATGCTAAACCAGTTCATTTACGTCTATCTGGATAATATTTTGGCTGAAACGGCTGAGGAACACACGCAACACGTGAGAATGGTCCTCCAGCGTCTCCTCGAAAACTGGAAAATATCAAAGCTGAGAAATGAGTTCAGTGTCCCCTCTATTAGCTTCCTAGGTTACATTTTAGTCCAGGGTCAGCTCAAACCAGATCCAGCTAAGATTGAGGTGGTGCTCAACTGGCAGAGACCCTCCACTAGAAAACAACTTCAGCAGTTTCTGGACTTTGCCAACTTCTATACACGTTTCATCTGGGGGTACAGCAAGGTTGCATCCCCCCTCACCCATCATTGAGGTGGATGCATCCAGCACCGGCATTGGGGCCATCTTCTCCCAGAGAAACCCTGAGGATCAGAAGGTACATCCCTGTGCTTCCTTTTCTAGAAAACTCTCCCCTGCTGAAAAGAACTACGATGTGGGCAACCGGGACCTATAGACTATGGTGGTTGCACTTCAGGAGTGGAGGCACTGGCTAGAAGGATCTGAAGTACCATTCCTAGCGTTAACCGACCATAAAAACCTTACGTACCTGCATTCGGCCAAACGGCTCAACTCCTGCCATGCCCGTCAGGCTCTGTTTCTGGGACATTTTAATTTTTCCCTCTCCTACTGTCCAGGGACTCAGAACACTGAGGCTGATGCCCTTTCCCGCTTGCACAACTCCTCTCAGGAGACTAATGACGCCGAGACCATCCTCCCGGCCTCCTGTTTCACCAGGTCAGCAATGTGGGACATCGAACGGATGGTCCTGCAGGCTCAAGGGCAGCAGCCAGACCCTGGTTCGGGCCCTAAGGATCGGTTTTTTGTCCCAGAGTCAGTCCGGTCCCAGGTTCTTCAGTGGGGAGATTCCACAAAACTTGCCTGCCATCCCTGGGTCAACCGCACACTAAGGTTCATTCAACAGCAGTTTTAGCGGCCGAAGATGGTTCAGGACCATCGTGGCCTGCACGGCTGCTCCAGAGGAAAGTCGTCCCATTAACCTCCTGCAGGTTTCCTTCAGCCTCTACCAGTCCCAAGGTGTCCCTGGTCACATTTGGCCATTGACTCCATGGTCTCCCAGCGTATCTGAACGAGGCCTGCAAGTCAGTTAGAGCTTAGTCCAGTCTCTCTTCAGGCTATCACCCCCAGTCCAACAGGCAGTCTGAGAAAGCTAACCAGGACCTGGAGTCTGCTCTTCGTTGCGTGTCGGCTCGCCACCCTGCTTTGTGGAACATGCATCTCCCCTGGGTGGAATATTCCCACAACACCGTGACATCATCAGCTACAGACATGTCACCTTTCATGGTGGCTTATAGGTTCCAACCCCCACTGTTTCCATCCCAGGAACAAGGGGTCATGGTTCCTTCCATCCGTGCCCACCTGCGATGTTGCTACGCCGTGTGGAGGTATGCCAGGGTCGCCCTGTGTCGCACTGCCCAGCGGAACCGCGCCTTGGCATTCCACCTCCAGATTATTGCCCAGGCCAAAAGGTCTGGTGGGTGAGTGGGTGGGGGTGGGGTACTGTCATGGTTCCGTTTTCTGCTTTTATTTTGGTAGTGTATGTTGTTTCATTTCCGGTGTTGTGTTTTGCTTTACTTTGTTTCAGGGCTGGACACAGTCCAGGGGTGCTGAGCGCTTTTCCCGCAGCTGTTCCTGATTCCTCATCACTGGCTGTATTTAAGACACAGATCCTGATCTGCTCGTGTTAATTGAGTTTTTGTTTTCTGTTGTTCCAGCCTTGCTGGTGCCAGAGAGCTCAGCCACCACAGCCGTGTCCAGCCCAGGTGTTCCTTTGTTCAGTTTTGTTTCTTATTTTTGTTCTGTTATTTTTAATAAATTTTCATTTATACTTTATCACCTGAGCTTCCTGTGTCCGGTTGTGAGTCCAGACCTCGCTCCTCACATCACAGGCTGGAGACTCAAAAATCCTACAAAGAGGGAATACACCTTCTTCTCCCCAGTGCATCACTATTTTTCAATAATTTACTTTTTCCTGTGAAACAACTCTGATGATCATGCACTGGTGTCCCTCCACCAATAGAATCCACCCTGAAACTCCTCCTTAATAAGAGATCCAGAATTTGACTCATTAATAAGGAAGGAATGGAGAAACTTTTTTAAAAACAAATGACTTTCCAAATTTATCTCCATCTGCAATTTGGGAAGCTGGGAAGGCTGAAATCAGAGGCAAAATTATATTTTATTCCTCTTACAAGAAAAAACAGAAACAACTGGCTGAAAAAAAAAAAACAGTGAGGATAAGATTAAAGAAATAACAACAATGTGCAACAAAACCGAATGAACTATTATGGACCCAACTACAAAATGTGAAATTACAACTAGAAAATGTCCTATAAAAAAAACAAAAACAGAGTTTATACTTCAACAACTCAGATACCAAAATTTTGAACATAACAACAAATCAGATCAGAACAAACCAAATTTCTTGCAAATCAACTCCGACGCAACAAAAAAAAATCTCTTATAGCTGCAATTCAACTCAAATGGCAAATATACACAATCACCCCAGGAAATCAATAATATCTTTTACAGCTTCTATCAAAACCTATCAAACAAACAAACCAAACTAGAAGACATTCAGGCCTTTCTCAAAAGTCAAAATCTGCCTTAACTGACTGTAGAACAAATAAACTTCTTGAGTTTAGTGTTTCTAGAGCAGGGGTCACCAACACGGTGCCCGCGGGCACCAGGTTGCCCCCAAGGACCACATGAGTCGCCTGCAGGCCTGCTCTAAAAATAGCACAACTCAGTAGTGAGCTGCATCTAAAATTTTATTTTATTCTGTTGCTATTATTTTTAAATCACACTTGCATTTATATAGATTTAAAAATGACAATATCTTAGAAATGTGTTCATTATACATGAAATTTAGCTAAGTTTAGGTGAACTCTGACCTACTCTAGTTCAAAGGTCAGTATTGTGCATGGGACAAAACCATGGCTCTTGGAGAGTGAGCCAGCGGGCGCAGGGAAGATGGGCACTGAATGCAGTTTCTTACCCCAAAAACATGGCAGAAAAAAGAAAGAAAACGTATCACTTTCACAACGAATGGGAGGAGGAGTTCTTTTTTACGACTGTGAAAGAAACCTGCGTGTGTCTCATTTGCGGGGCGACTGTGGTGACGGCAAAGTGGCACAACGTGGAAAGACACTTCACTACATGTCACAAAAGCTACCATGCTAACTACCCACTGGGAAGCGCACTATGGGCAGAAAAAGCCCGTGAGCTAAAGGCAGCTTTGGGTAAGCAACAGTCTTTTTTCATGAGGCCGGCGAAAAAGTCACAAAATGCAACCGAAGCCTCGTTTAGAGCTACACATTTTCTGATCAAGAAGAAGAAGGCATTTTCAGACGGAGAAGTTGTCAAAGAAGCAATGGTGATAACTGCTAACACTGTACTTAAATACGAGGAAAATGGAACCGATCTAATCTCCACTCTCTCCGACGTCCAACTGGGGGCATCTACGATGGCTAGATGAGTGTCAGCTATGTCTAGTAACTTGGCCGATCAACTGGACTGAAGTGCAGCTGGTTTAGCATCCAGTGCGACGAGTCCGTGGAGAGCAGCAGTACAGCCCAGCTGTTGGTTTTTATCCGGATGGTGTTTGAAGATTTCTCCACAAGAGAAGAACTTCTGACACCACTGCCCTTAAAGACAACTACAAGGGGAGTTGACATTTATAACATGGTGAAGGAGTTTTTCGTACAGAAAAAGGTACCATTGGAAAAGCTGGTAGCAGTGACTACAGACGGGGCTCCTGCTGATTGGCCGACATACAGGTTTCATCGCTCACTGTAAAGGTGACCCAGACTTCCCAAAATTTCGGCATTACCACTGCATCATTCACCAGCAGGCGTGGGCACGTGATGACTCCCATTGTGAAAATCATACACAACATCTGCTCCAAAGCAAAACAGCGCAGGATTTTCAAGGTGCTATTGGAGGAAATGTCAGCTGAATATGGTGACCTGCTGCTACACACAGAAATCTGATGGCTCAGCAAAGGACGAGTTTTACTTCTTTTTTTGTCACTTTTGGGTGAAATCAAAGAGTTCATGCAGTCCAAAGGCGAAGACGTCTCACTGGTAGAGGACACAGAGTGGACACTTGACCTTGCATTTTTGACGGACATTACTAGGAAACTAAACCACTTCAACTGCGAGCTGCAAGGCAAAGATAAGAGTGTTGTTGATATGATAAGTGGTTTAAATGCATTTAAAGCCAACATGAACATTTTCACATTTCATTTTACTGAGAAAAAAGCTGCTGCACTTTCCCTCTGTGCAGTCGGTGCTGAAAGACAATGCTTCTGCATCTGAGACATTTGACAAAGTTGCAGAAAAGTACTGTGAGGTCATAAACAGACTTGGGCAAGAGTTTGAGAAAAGGGTTTGTGACCTTGATCACCTTGAGCCATGTGTGTCATTCATTTCCAATCCTTTCATGAATGTGGACACAACATGCTTTGCTGAGCAACTAAGTGCAACGTTCAACTTGAATGCTGGACAGGTGGAGATTGAAATCATAACATTGCAAAATGACCTCCACCTTAAAGCCTACCAGGCTGCACCAAACCTTTGGTGCCTTGTTGACACAGAGAAGTACAGTGGTGTATGCACAGCAGCTATGAAGGTTGCCAGCCTGTTTGGTTCAACCTATCTCTGTGAATCAGCATTTTTTGACATGAACTTCATCAAGAACAAACACAGAGCACGCCTCACTGATGCACATCTGAAAGACTCACTCACAGTTGCAGTGTCAAGTTACACACCAGATTACAACAGCATGCAATGCCAGTCTTCCCATAAACAGATACCAGATGCTGTCAGTGGCAACATGGCAGTGGCATGGCAAAGTTGAATTAAAATATTGAAGAATTGCGTTCAATTTAAAAGTGTGTTCATGACCTGTAACAGTTATAATTTTGTTAAAAATGCTGCAGATTTGGTCATTAGTTCAAAATGTGACAAGATTTATCTAAAAATATGTAAGTTGATTTTTCTATAACATTACATAATTAATAACTTTTTGAAACATGTAGCAACATAGTTCATGATTTGTTAAAAGGGTTTGTCAGTGGCTAGTGAAAATGGGACATTTTTCTATAAAATGTAGTGATGTAAGTGATCATCTGAAAATGTAACAATTACTGAGATTAATAAAGTGCTGAATATTGATATCTGTTTCCCACTTTGTTGTCATTGTTGATAATTATTGTGAGAAATCATTAACGTGATCAGTGTCTTCACATAGATGAGTATCATTAATCATTATTAATAATGTATAACTAAAGGCAAACTGAGCAAATTTGTTATTTCAGAAGAGCGTATCAAACTGGTAGCCCTTCATATCAGACTCAGTACCCATGAAGTAGCTCTCAGTTTACAAAAAGTTGGTAACCCCTGTTCTAGAGACGCTAAACCATCGAATACAAACGGTTTAAAACAGGCATCGAGAGTTTCCTCGTCGCTAGATTCAGGTGTTATGCGCGGCTCTGTCTGAATTAAACCGATTCCTTTCGGCTGCGGCGCGCTCAGAGAGGATGATTGTGGCACCTGGCGTTTAAACTTTCTACACAATCGGCGATGACATGTCCAGGTTTGTGGCAATAAAAGCATTCTCTGTCTTCCCTGTTAGTGTTTTGCACTTTGTGGGATCTAAATTGTATAACCGGAGTGCGGGGCTTCTCATCAGAGACTGACGGAAAAGCAGTCCTGTGAGTGAGCACGTACTCATTAGCTAATACAATGAGTAAATATAAATAAACAACAATTTGGTCAGGCAGACATCTTTTGAATTCCTCCATGAGCATTAATTCCCACAGAGAATCAAAATCACTGGCTTTAAAACTGCTCCATTTGTCGAAAAAACTTCCCCTTTCCCTCGTGAATTCAACGTGGGTCTGATGTGGGGCTTTTTTGTGCCTTCTAAATTTCTGCCTATATGCTTCGAGAACCAATTCATATGTACGCAACACGGCGGTTTTAACATAGTCATAATTTAGGCTGTCTGCCGAAGGGAGAGCAGCGACAGCTTCTTGGGCTTTCCCATGTAATTTACACTGCAGTAGCAGAGGCCAAACATTAGCTGGCCACTGCAGAGCAGAGGCAATGCGTTCAAATGTGCTGAAATATGAGTCCACTTCAGTGTCACGAAAAGCGGGTACTAATGCAATATACAGTAATTAGTAAATAAGATGTATTTACTAACATCAAATGTAACTCGTGCTGAAGTGGTGGAAAGCGAAGGCGTACCTGTACTCGCGTCAGGCGCAGGCGGTGCACGAGTCTCCCTCTGAGCCTGGAGTTCCAGCTCACGCAGCTTTACGGCTTTGACAGCCTCAATCTCCAGCTTTCGAATTTCCAGCTGGTACTGCAACTGTGCTTGTCGGTTGCTTACCTTTTCCTGGGACTCAACTTGGAGACTGGCAATCCTCAGTTTTAACTGACCCTCATATCCGGACCCAGTACTGGTAAGAGAGAGAGGATCGGAGCGGGGCAGCGTGACTGGCATTTTTACGTGTCTTGCTGCGGCTCCCTCTCTTTCAGCTGCGGGAGTTACTGGTGGCTCACCATCCAGTTCTCGGTCACCCTGCCCATCACTCAGGGTGCCACCATCAAGCACAGTTTCTGACTTGGATTGCACTGGTGCCTCAAATAGCTTCAGTTCCACCAACTTACTCACGACTAGGGCTTTAAGATCCCTTTTTAGAATTGATTTGGGATGTGTGACGTTGAAGTGTAGCGCTATTTGGGCCAAATCATCTTTTCGACAACTGTCGGTTAAACTAAGGGAGGGAGTAGCTAAGAACGACTCTAAATCAAACATAATGGCAGGTGCCCAATCAGAATTAGTCAACTCCTAGAATTTCGATTTTTTATTTTTTTTTTTTTTTCACTGAATTAACCAAACTTGCTAACTTACTTACGGGATTCTTTTAACAGGTATCCCGGACGAGCCCCCATCTATGTTACGACCCCCTAGCTCGCGATGTAAAAGGGAAGCAACATAAACCAGATGGAATTGGTAAAAGTAAAAATATTTATTAAACAAGGTTCAGTTAACAAAAAAAGGTGAGGTAAAACTAAAGGAAATGGACCAACGGATGCTGTTCAAATCAAAGAACCAAATAGAACAAAAAGAAGACTTTAAAAAGCAGAGCTACTATCTAATCTGAGTAAAAAGAAAAAGGCAAACAAAATCCTCGCTGGCTAGTTTTTATCTTAGCTTGACTTCAAACACAATACAGTGGGAACAGCACCCCTTCTCCTAGTGGAGTCTAAATACATCAAAAACAGAGACCTACGTGTAATGAAGCAAACAAGATCAGTTATTAAATCTAAGTCTGGTCCAGTCCTATCACAAGTACCTCATTACCACAATCGAGTTAATACCACATTAACATTTAGCAAACAGTCACACAAACGGGAGGCACGTCTGGCGAGCTGTTCTATAGTCGCCCCGACTGACAGTTTGGCTGGACTTCTTGTAGCCGTGGTTCCTCTGATGCATCGCTGGGATTGGCGGACTGCTGTGGGGACGGACCAATCACACGCAGGAGGGCTGGCAGGGTGTGGGAGGTGTGTCAGGTGAGGGAGCGGCACACCTCTGCGCTGGCCAATCAGGGGCAAAGGATGGCACAGCCTGTTCTGCATAGGAAAGAGCTGCACACAAACACACTCTGGGGCCGGGGAAACGGCGGTGGCCGTAACAGTTGCACCACTAATTTCCCAGTTTGGGATCAATAAAGCACATCTATCTATCTATCTATCTAACCATTGATGAACTGTATGACTGTGTTAGAACCCTGGTTCACAAATGGGGGTATGTGACATTTTTTAATCCATTTAAAAAATAGCATCTATGCAAAAATCCTCTCAAAATAGTTCTTAAATACATTTTTCAATAAAATAAATTCATAAACTGAATAGCCTACTACTTAATATAAAATTCAACCTTCATTATTCTAAAAAATCCTGATTGACCCCCATAGCACGATGGTTTGACCCAACCTTACGTCCACAAGTTGCAAACCACCCAGGGCATTGTGTTTTTTCTGTGGGGAGAAATTAGCTAACAGTAGCATGAAGCCAGTGCATCTTCATCGGCATCTCAAAATAAAATATGCATGTCATGTTGCTAAGCCCCCTGAGTTTTTTAAGAGGAAACTTTCTGAATTCAGGTTAGTTAAAGATGCAGAAAGCCTACCTACATCAGTCAAAGCCCTGGAGGCCTCTTATGTGGTGTCTTTGCTCGTAACTAAAGCCAAGAAACCATTCACTATCGCTGAAGACCTTGTCCTCCCAGCTGTTGTTGTGCTGGTTGAGACCATGCTGGACAAAAATGCAGCGGAGAAGTTAAAGACTGTGCCTTTGTCAAATGACTCTGTTTGCCACAGAGTAGATAAAATGGGTACAGACATTGTCGAACAAGTTGTGGAAAAATTTGTTGACTCTTTTGCACTCCAGCTGGATGAATGGATGGATGTAAGTGGAAATGCAGAACTTGTTGCTTTTGTGAGATATATTGATACTGCCGACATTTATGAGCACATACTATTCTGCAAAAGTTTGGAGGGGAAAACAACAGGAGAGGACATTTTTAACGTTGTCAATTCCTTCTTCTGTGAAAACAGCCTGAGCTGGAAATCCTGGAGCAGCATCTGCACAGACGCAGCAGCATCAATGATGGGCAGCACGAGAGGACTCACAGTGTGCATTAAAAAAGAAAACCCAGAGGTGAAGTGGACTCACTGTGTCATGCACAGGGAATCTTTGGCGTCCAAGAAAATGAGCCCTGTGTTGCATGACGTTCTGAACAATAGCATCAATGTGATCGACTTCATAAAGTCAAGGCCACTTAATGCACGCCTGTTTCGCCGTCTCTGTGAAAATATGGGAGCTGAACACACACAACAGTTGCTGCACACAGAAGTGCGCTGGCTCTCTCAAGGGAGAATACTCTGTTGGAATTACGATCCGAGGTACACACCTTTCTGGTTGGACACAAATCTCCCCTTGCCACAGACTGACAGACTGGCTTGCAAAGCTGTGCTATCTGACAGACATTTTCAGCAAGCTGAACGAGCTGAATATGTCTCTGCAGGGCAAGGACACCAGCATCCTGCACCTGTATGAGCTGACCCCATTCCAGTCAAAGACCAAAAAGACAAAAATTAGCCTATCTACCCTTAAAAAAATTAAGTCAGAAGGAGGATTGGATGCACCAAATTTCATGCAGTACTACTTGGTAAATCAGTTGCGATAAATCTCTAAATGGATAGTTCTCCCTGATCTGGCACAATCAAGACATTGTAGGTAACAAAGTTCCTCTTCATCTTAGCACTTGGGAGCAGAAAGGAATCACCCACCTCCATCACCTCTTCCAGGACAACTTACTTTTGAAACACACAGATTTATTTGAGACTTTTGGAGTAAGAAGTGGAAAATTTTTCCACTACTTACAAGTGATTAAGACAATTAAGAAGAAAATTCCAATGCTCCAGAATATCTTACAGCCTCCATTTGTCATTAACATCAAAAATCTCTTTCCAAAAAAAGAGAGATCTCTCTAAAATGTATAATTTACTCTCAAGCACCCAAACTATGCATCTACCAATACTAAAATGGGATGCAGATCTGTCTCTGTCCACTGACTATGACTTCTAGACCCAGATCTGCCATTTAAAATCACAAAAAACTTGAATTTACAGCTGACCCAGTTCAAAGTACTTCACAGATCACACACAACTCAATACAAGATGCATAGAATGGATTTCTCCCACTCTGATATATGCATGCAATGCACTCATAAACACATCAGACACCTATTTCCACGCTGTCTGCCTCTGTTCACCTATGCAGCACTCAATGGTAGCATAGAAACTCTCCTCCACCTTGGGCTGCAGAATACCACTAACTCCTAACCTTTGCCTTATCTGACGACAACCGAATTGCCAAACCATCTATCCCAATCTGTTCTCATAGCTTAGCCATCGCCAAGAAAACAATCCTAGTTAAGTGGAAAAATAAACAGTCTCTTAACATCTCCCATTGGTTGAACCTCCTTGCAGAATATATAACATTGGAGAAAATGTCTACTACCTGAAAAAAACAATTGATTTTCTTTACAAAAAAAAGGGTCCTAATTGTTCCTAATCTGCATCTTGATTTAGCAGAGAATATAATATATATAAAAATATAGAGAACATATGCTAGCAGGCTGTTATAACTCCTGTTTATGGCAATGTTTTTATTAGCCTCCACATCCAGGATCACTATGGCAGATTGCCAGACCACAGCATCTTGAGCATGTATTTGGGGTGTTCTTCTCCTCCTTTCACTGTGGTGTAGCACTGCCCTTTGTATCACACTTCATCTGTTATTTTCTACTTGTTATAAACCCAAACTTTTCTTTTTGGATTAAATGTTATGAGGCAGTGGCATATGATAGAACCTAAATGAGCCACTTCTTGTGCTCTAAACAGTTGCATTGCTGCTAATTTAATCCTTCTATTTTTCACAATGCAATGACATTCAATTTTCATGGTGCTTTAGCTGACACTGTCTACTCTTGTCCCCTCCAGATCTTACCCTACAAATAATATTACCTACCTGAGCCTGGGGCAGCATGGCAGCATAGTGGTTAGCACTGTTGCCTCACAGCAGGAGGGTCGTGGGTTCGATTCCCGAGCCTGGGGCCTCTCTGTGCGGAATTTGCATGTTCTCTCCCTGCTTGAGTGGGTTTCCTCCAGGTATTCCAATTTCCTCCCACAGTCTGGAGACATGCATGTTTATGTTCATAGGTGACTCTAAATTGTCCATAGGTGTGAGTGGTTGCTTGTCTTTGTCTGTCTCTATGTGTTGGTCCTGCGATGGAACTGAGTTGGGATTGTACAGTAAAGGGATTGGACAATTCCAGCTGTGAGGTGGAATTGGCTCCAGTACCCACTGTGAAACAGATAAGCAGTAGAAGATGACTGAGTGAGTGCCTGAGCCTGCTCCAGCTGCCTGCCTTGCCCACCTGACCTAGATCTTTCCCTGATCCTTGCACATTTCCCATCTGCCTGTGAAACCCCTGATCCAGAGGATCAAAACTTTGCCTTGCTTTCTGATCTTTCATTTGCAAAGATCTAAGACCTAATTTAAAACTGTTGTGTGCGCAAAACTTGGCAGGAGAAGTTGTATGTCGGTATGTTTACTTGTGTATAAAAATTTTGGAGATAGGAGAAACTGGAGACATATGGTGAGGTGATGAGTTAAACCCAAATTCATCTTGCACGTTTAGGTTCACTTCATATCAGACTTATAGTTTTGTGTAATGATAAACACCCAAGCCTGCAGTTTAACAGTATGTGTTTCTGTGCTTGTAGTGAGCCATTACTATTCCATAAGCACTCATTCAAAAACTGCAGCACAGTATGTTCATATATCATACTTCCATCTTCAAATGACATACCACAGGGATTGATAACACTGATTGATGGACTAATTGTGGCAAGGTGTGTAGCAAGTCGTCTGATTGCTGAGTAAGCATATAAATAGTGTGGGGAAACTTGTGTGCAATCCTGCATGATAGATGCATTGGCACTGCTTAAGGATTATACTGTATCAATGATCGGATCAGGAGTGAAAGAATTTTAAGGAATCACAAAGATTTCCTGGCCCATGATAATGATTAGCTAATATGCTGATTTATCTTCCCTGGAGCAGATGCTAATTGCTTAGTAAACACCAATATTCAATGGAGCTTATTTTGTGTATTCACTAGAACTTGTTTTGTGTACTAAAAGTTGACTTTTGGAGCATTTTTAAAAATGTAGCTGGTAGTTTTCAAGAAATAAGTCAGTCTGGTATGGATTCTGTAGTATTGAACACTCTGTGAGACTTTTAGTCTGTAGTACTGAATGTTGGAAAAAAGGTCCCTGGTCACTACTGGCCCTGGCCTGGACTTTATTTTTTCCTTCAACAGCCCCTTTTGAGTATAGTTGAATTCTATCCCTAGGTCTTGACTAGTCGATGCATCAGGTTTCCTTAAAATGTGGGAAAACATTAAAGTGCACTTTGTTCGGTTTCTTAAAAGAAATAAGTGCAATTGACTGCACTTTAACTGTAACTCACAGGTTTAGGCAGGACCCAAGAGCAGCACAACAGCAGGAGCGTGGATAAAGAAAGGCTTTTTTCAAATCCTCACAGCAACTGAGTAATAATCCACAAGAATTTTCTCAGTGTTCAGAGTTCAGTTAGTGTCCCTGCCAGGTTCTCTGGTGTGACAGACAGTGATAATACCACTCAGCAACAGGGCAGGTTGGCTGATGTGGCAGAAGAAACAGAGTCTTGAAAGAGGTAGTAGGCAATCTTTCCAAGGAGAGCCAGAGTGACCAGAACCAGGAGACACAGGCAGAATTCACAGTCAGGGGCAGAAACCAGGTCAGCTTTCCAGGGCAGAGACAAGGAAACGTGGTCAGGGAGGGACGGAAGGCAGGTCAGGTTACCGTGGCAGAGACGAAGAGACAGCATGAGGGACAGGCAGAGTTGATACCAGGAGATCAGTCTGGAAATGAGTGCTGGAGAGTAGTGCATGATGTGATGACAATCTGGCCCTGTCTGTGAGGATCTGGGCTATTGAAATACTGGCTGGCTGATGAGTGGAGAGGAAACCAGGTGCAGGTGATTGTGAGGGATGAGGTGGTGAGGCAGTGAGTAAGTGTGGGCTGAGTGTGACACTCTGGCTGAAAATTTATTTGTTTATGTGAACTGAAAAAATGTGTATACAATCATTGCCCAATTTTTGTGACTCAAAAATGGTTCTGATGAATTTTTATGACCTATGATGACCAGGGCAGCACAGCAACATAGTGGTTAGCACTGTTGCCTCACAGCAAGAAGGTTGTGGGTTCAATTCCTGGGCCTGGGGCCTTTCTGTGTGAAGTTTGCGTGCTCTCCCCTTGCTTGCGTGGGTTTCCTCCGGGTACTCCGGTTTACTCCCACAGTCCAAAGACATGCATGTCTACACTGACTGGTGACTATAAAAGGTCTGAGTGTGAGTATGAGCGTTTATTCGTTTCTGCCTGTCTCTATGTGTTGGCCCTGTGATGGACTGGTGACCTGTCCAGGGTTTACCCAGCCTTCGCCCAACTTGAGCTGGGATTGGCTCCAGCACCCCCCGAAACCCGGAAAACGATAAGCAGGAGAGGATGGGTGGGTGAGTGAGTGTATGACCAGTCAGATCAACAGTGAAGCCTTGACCTTGGTCTTGTTCCTCCAAACCACTGACAGCAAGCTGCTGGCAAAGTGGGTCTTTTGAAGTCAGAAGGAAACTTGTATCCACAACTTATCAAGTCTCAACCCCAGAGCACCAGCATTGTAATTGCATGCTTCATGTGAACCTCATCAAGGAGTGGGTTCCAATGGCTGGGAAGGGAGCAGAGGTGTTGCTGATCAAGGCTGTGAAGGACAAGGAGGTAGATGACAAATACATCACTTCATCAGTACTCTCTGACCTGGATATGAGCCATCTTTCTGAAGACCAGCCGACTCAGGTGAAAGCTTTGGTTAATCCAGAAATACAGAGGCCACGCATAACTTGTAAAATATGATATTGTGTTGAATCCTGATGCTACTGTGAGGTGTATGAGTTTCATTTTACCAGAATGCCTCCTTGTGTCTTTACTTCCTTTTTAATGTATTATTGGGAAATTGCAGAAGGGTCTTTGTGGGGACCACATTTTCAACACAAAAAATACATGATTGTGTCAGTCGCCTCATTCAGATCCAAGCTGTGGATGACATTCCAGTCAGTGCATGACAGGAAGCCGCTGTCCCCGCTGTCCTCAGTCCACTGCAGAAGAGTCTTGTGTTGTGGTATGCTGGATATGAGGGCAGTTCTGTAGGTGGGCACGAGGAAGACTGGATATGCACGACATGGGGGTATGTAAGTGCAGTGGTGGGCTGTCAGGGCCTGCAAGGCCTTCTCTGCTGGCATAAACATCATCAGATTTTTTTTTCTCAGAAATATGTATTGTTCACCATAGCCTATTATTTTCAGTTCATAGTTTTCCTCTTGCTTGCACAGCTTCCAGTTTGCATATTTATGTTAGAGCTTTTATCCAAACATATTTCAGCTACCATGTGTTGCCAGGTTCCAAGAAATCTTCCCTGAGGCCTTCGGAATCAACAGTGAGGGCGCCTGTACACTTATAGTGAACAGAAACATACAGCTGCAAGAACCAATCAGATTTCGAGTTGGCAACACTGGGGCTAGCTAGCAGGCATCACGTTGAACTTGAGACGTTCATGTCCCTTGATTGGATGTGCACTATATGCCTCTCTTACTTTCAGTAGCAGTAACAAAACTGAACCTGGTGACCTGCTAACTTTAATTCCTGTAGAGTGACCGTTACGGCCGCTGCTCTGTCCACTTTTGTTGTGTTTAATTTTCCTGTCTGCCAAGCTGCACCCAAGATGCTCCACCCTCTCTGCCCTGATTGGTGCAGCTCCGCCTTCAGCTCACCTGGGTTCCTGATTGGTGCGGCCTGCTTGCAGCTGGCCAATCCTAGCCGCCCAATCAGGAACCAACTGCTACAAAACCCTTCCGGCCTGTCAATCCGGGCAGCTGACTGTTGGTGGCAGTTCGCCTCTTTGTTGGAAGGTTGCCATTGGTAGCTCATGTGTGTGACTTGTAATCTTTGATCTTAGAAACCTGGAGGTGGGGCCAGGTTTAGACGCTGTTAGTAATTGACTGATTTCTGCTGTAGACCTTGTGTTTGTTGTATACCCTAGGTACAGGGGTGCTGTTTCTGATGTGTTTTGTTTTTAGTTATGTTGGTAGCCAGCCTTTGTTTTCCTTTTTACTTTGAATTAGTTAAATGATGGCACTGTATAGCTCCTAGAGAGTCCTCCTTTTGTTATATTCTGTTTTTGATTTAAACAGCACCCACCGACCCTGTTCCTTGGTTTATTCTATCTTTCTATCTATGTTAACCACTATCTTTATGAATTTAAGTTACAATAAACAACTTTATACCTATTAACAACTGGGTTTTTGTGTTGCTTCCCTTTCCTCTGTGAGCCGGGTCATAACAGTGATTCACAGTTTTTTTTTTTTTGTTTTTTTTTTACCCACAATGGCTAAGCAAGGACAAGAAATAAATCTGGTTGCAGTTACATTTTGAACTCCATTTTCAAGACGGACCTTTCAAGAAAAGCTGAATATGAGGAGAGCTTGCCCAACCCCCCTGCTACCTAGCCTGTCCCAGCCGGCAAAAGGATTTGTCCTAATCGCTTCTCACCTTGCTGTGGTTGCTATGCCCAAGCTTCCATAGCAACAGAGAAGCCGCATTATTTTGCAGCGGTCATCAGTCCAGAAATAACCAACGCAAAATTTTGGTAATTGTGGTGATAATTGGTAATTGATCAGAATAGAGTATTTCAGAGAGCCATGTTCCAACTACTCTTAATTGTTAATGAGCGTGTATTGATTTTATACGCTCTAATGGTTTCTAGAGCCATGGCATCATAATGATGGTAGTGGTGGATAAATTCTCGTAGGACTGTGTAGGACTCACTGAAGGCCTCGTTGTGAAATGCACAGCTCAGAGGATGATGCTATCAGGTGGGTCCCTGGTCCCAGCATCTGTTGTGGGTTGCCTCTGTTCATCCATAGATGTACAGAGGCTGTACATATACGTATAATTACTATACATATAAATTGATACATATACCGCCTTTTTTGCTGAAAGACATATTTCACATTGAAGATGAATGTCATCCTGCTGTATTTATGTGTGTGTATCTGAGTCATGGGATGTCACAGCTTGTCTGGCCTCCTGATGGCTGGGATTCAGCCTTTTCAGTGATAACAATAAAAACAGTTAATAATTATTAAAGATGTGATATACAGGTAATCCAAGCTCCCACCTATTAGTGATGGGCGATACCACACTTTTAAGATTTGATACGATACCGGTTACTTTTTGCATAAAATATTTGATTCCGATTACCGATACCGATTACTGGTAATTTCTCATTGGTGAATTTTTTCTCAATCATAATAATAGTACCTTTAAAACAAATCACATCAAATACTGGCCATGTAACAACTTTAATGTTCACAGTTCAAAATATAAAAGTTAAAATAATAAACATAAATATTATTTAAATAAAACAAAACACCTTTGGGCTTTCTTTGAACTTTTGCTGAGCAGCATTATTTTCAAAACAATGAAATGATCCTGACAGAAATGTAAATCAATACAATAAATGGTAAATAACAAACATATGAATGAAATAAAATTGTATAAAACAAAAAAGTGCACATTTGAACTTTTACTTTGTCAAACTAACCATACCTTTGGTGACAAACATAATTTGGTCCTTTCAGAGATATAAGTGTACACTTTTGTACAGAAAGAACATTTCTCAAAAAGAGTTAGCTTCTCTTTCTGTCGGCCATTTCTTTATTTTCTCCACTCCGTCAGAAACTCTGAAACACACATGCTCCTCGCCGTGTTGTTGCTAGCAGGATGTAAACACACAACTCGTGGCTCTTCTGGTCACGTGACTTGGATGGACCAGTTCAATATGCTGCGAGCTAGGGGGGTGTTTCGGCACAAAACACTGGAGGAAGTTACCTAAAAAATATTTGGAATAGACACATCTGCTTTTATTTCGCATTTATGAATTAGTAGTTGATACTTTAATGGAGTAGTCGAAACCAAAACGGGCGACGTGCGGGTATCGATATATCAAAACCATGGGATCAATCCGCCCATCACTACCACCTATTTCAGAATGACACTGGTTTTGTATGAATTTTGAACAGGTTATTCATAGGCAAAGGATTATATATAGAAAATTCATAAAAAAATTGTATTTTATGTTAAAAAAAATCAAATTAAAAGACTACAACCTGTGTGTCAGTGTTGTTGGGCCTCCATCACGAGGTCAGACAAAGAAAGGCCTACATGTAAACCCTGAGGCTTGACCATGAGGTCACCACGTCCCTTTGTTCTCTGGAGACAAAAGAATCCATCCACTCCATTTCCCTTCATCCATTGCAGTTCACACTGGAATGTGAACTCACCAGGAGGTGGCAGTCTCTCGTCTCTGATTGGCAGAGACGTATCTACAACACAGGCAGCCGAGATAACGGGGCCGTGACATTTATCCCCCTTTAAATAGGGACTGGGAACTTATCTCGTTCTCTTTCTGGTATTCTTGCTCAGGAGAAGGTTTGCCCTTTTCGACCAGCTAGATCACAGACGAACGTGACCTATACACGTGTGCTTATTCCCCTTTTTTTGGAGTTTCACCCTCGCTGGACGAGACGAGACCTGACCCGTGTTCGCCTGAACACTTTTCCAGATCTGTGAGAGTCAGCTGTTTGCAACCCACTGACCAATCAGTTATTACTTACAGCCCTCTGCTGTATTCTGAGGAGTAATTTTAAATTGCTACCTGTTTAGTTTTGTGTTCACCACGGTAAACTGTTTGTGTTATCCCATTCGGGATTATTATTATCTTTGTGTGTGCGCCACTGTGAGCGAAGAGTAAGTTGCTTTGTCAGTCTACAACCAGACAGCGGGCTACAGACTACCGTCCGTAAGCTCGCTCTCTGTAGTCAAGGCAACCGCTGCTCTCCTCTCACGGTTGCATGACCAAGAGTCGTTTGCCCTTCTTCTCGCTTTCCCCTCTCTCTCTTGCTAACACACACACTCATACGTCCATTCAATCGTGCACGGTTTGTGTTATCTGACTGTCGACCCAATTGCGTTATCTGACTGTCTATCCAATTGTCAGGCCTTATCCCTTCATAATCTACTATCAGATTTGTGCGTGTACAGAAACGCCTCCGACCACCGGTTGGCGCTGTCTGCTATTGTAAACCGGAAGCTTGCGGCAGCTTCCGCTGGTTTACATGTGACGTAGCTTTCCTTGGAAGCCGCGCCATCTTGGACCACGTGACTCGTCACGTGACCCAAGCCAGCCATCTTGACACACGCACCCACACACACACACACAGGCATATACACACACATACACTGTAGTTGTTTACCTGTTTACCTTTACACTGCTGCTGTCTTTATGTATTTTTCTTAGCATTAGTTGGTAGTATAGTATTTGTTAATTGAAACAATTGTCGGATCTGTTAATTATTTTGGGAGTTAATAAGTACTATTTGTAGCTTTAAAGAGAAGTCTTATTGTCATTATTGTGCATATTCTATTGTGATTGGTGGCTGATTGAAAGAGTCAGAGCTCAGATTTCACACCTTCACCATTCACCTAGTGGTGCTGATATTTCAGATATTGGCTCCTCTAATTGAACAACTCTTATGAGGCAACGTTTACAGTTTGGTTATTGGTCTCGGTTTCTGGGTGGTGCCCCATATTATTATTTGAATTTAATAATTTCTGATTTTATAATTCCTAATTATCTCTGATAATTAGGAATTATAGCTGATAACCAAACGCATCCTTTTCAAACCCAACAGTGTATCTCATAAAACTGTACCTCCGTGAAACAGCAACAGGGTTCCTACCAATGCTGTAAATTGAAACTACCTACGTACTACTACTATAGTTTCAAAATGTTAATTGATATAACTGTTGATTGTCACTGTGTTTCAGAAGACAAGGATACATTTTCAATAGATTTAATCCACAGTCGGTATTTTAATGAGTGTGTGTAGCTGCAGGATGGTCTGTATAAGTGTGTGTGTCACATTGATACTCACCGATACGTTTTAATAGTCAAAAATTAGTTCTATTAAGGGTAGTATAGTGGTATAATGGTTAATGCTATTGCCCTACAACAAGCAGGTCACGGGTTTGGTTCCTAAAGAACTCCCCTTGCTTGTGTGGATTTTCTCCCACCGTCCAAAAACGTGCATGGTTAGGTTAATTGGTGACTTTAAATTGCCCATAAGTATGAGTGTGAGCGGTTGTTTGTTATGTGTTGGTTAATAAAGTTATTTCTGGTTTATGTACTACTTTTGAAGTTTATGGGTCTAACATGTACTGCAGCTAGCAAGCAGCTAATTTTACAGGTGGCATTTTAGCAGCCACAAGTAAGGCGGGTCCTGTGCTTGAGAGAAAGAATTATGTCAACAGCAAACACATCATTCCATGCTGGTACTAACAAAGAGAAAATTCTGTGTAATTTTCAAAAAATCAATTCTACCAATTTTGTTCTTCTGAGACATCACAGCTACACTGAGTTCCAGCCTGGAGGAATAAACTGCAGCACTGATTAACAAGGAAAGCCTTTCACATGGCGGCTCCAAGGATTATTATGGATTTTATGTTATTCAAATGTGCCAACCTGCTCTGAGTCCTAGGGAGCATTAAACATTTTTCAACCATCTTCTCTGTGTTAAATAGAAAAGCCCAAAAACAAAAAAATGCAAATCTCCAGATTCTCCAGACTCAGGATATTTCATACAACACACCCATTGGAGCTGCAGCATGCTCTAACTTTATGTATGTAAAAATAAATATATCTCTACTGCTGCCTAAAATTCTTCCTTCTGAAAAGACAAACCATCACAGAGCTTCTTGACTCTCTCTCTCTTTCGCTCTGTCTCGCTCTGTGTGTGTGTGTGTGTGTGTGTGTGTGTGTGTGTTAGCAAACGGAGAAATGCACCACAGTGTGGGTGAGACAACACAGAAGCCTGAAAACCCAATATGAGACTAACTGCAGTGCAATAATTATACGGTAGAAATAACAGATACAAACAGGTACAAACAAAAGTTCAACCTTCAAGTTGATCTTGATGTGTTTCATCCACTCCACAGTCTGAACACTTTGCTGCTGCAGTGATGATAACACTGTACTGATGAAAAAAAAAAAGGTCAGATAATTATCAATTTTAGATAATGGAAACATCCATCCATCTATCCATCCACCTATTTTCTGCCGCTTTATCCAGGACCAGTTCACGGGGGTTGTAGTCTAAGGAGAGAAGCTCAGACTTCCCTCACCCCGGACACCTCCCCCAGCTCTTCTGCTTTTTGCAGAGATGAAATCCTAAACACCAAGGCTCCAAAGCAGCCTCTGGCTGCAGCTAGAAATCCTGTCCATAAAAGTAATAAACTTGACCAGTGACAAAGGGCAGCCCTGCTGTAGTACAACATGCACTGGGAACAGGTTTGACTTACTGCCGACAATGCGAACCAAACTCCTACTCCGATTTTACAAGAACTGGAAAGCTCTTAGCAAAGGGCCCCAGAGCACCCCCCACAGAATGCCATGAGGGACACAGTTGAATGCCTTTTCCAAATGAAAAAAATACATGTGGACTGGTTGGGCAAACTCCCATGAACCCTCAAGCACCCTGGAGGGAGTGTAGAGCTGGTCAAGCGTTCCATGAGCAGGACGAAAACCACATTGTTCCTCCTAAATCCGAGGTTCGACTAGGTCCTGATCCTTCTCTCCAGTACTCTGGACTAAACTTTCTCAGGGAGGCTGAGTGTGATCACCCTATATTTATATTGGAACATACCCTCTGCTCCCCCTTCTTAAAAAGGGGGACCACCACCCCGATTGTCCAGTCCATAGGCAGCGTCCCCGACCTCCACGTAATACTGCAGAGGCGTGTCAGCCAAGACAGTGCTATAACATCTAGAGTACTCTGGGCAGATCTCATCCACCACCAGTGCTTTGCCACTGAGGAGCCTCCAAACTGCCTCTATGACTTCAGCTTGGGTGATGGATGATTCTTCCTCTGAGTCCTCAGCCTCTATTTCCTTTATGGGAGGCATGTCGGTGGCATTGAGAAGATCCTCAAAGTATTCCTTCCACCGTCCGACAATATCCTGAGTCGAAGTCAACAACTCCCCGCCTCCACTCTAAACAGTGTTGGCAGGGTAATGCTACCCGCTTCTAAGGACAGTTTCACAGAACTCCTTTGAGGCCAAATGAGAGTCCTCCTCCATGGCCTCCCTGAACTCCTCCTAGACCTAAGTTTTTGCTTCTTTGACAGCTCGGGCTGCAGTACACTTGGCCTGCCGGTACTGATCAGCTGCCTCACGAGTCCCACAAGCCAACCAGACTTGATAGGACTCCTTTTTCAGCCTGACAGCATCCCTTACTTCTGGTGTCCACCACAAGATTCAAGGATTGCCACCATGACAGCACCAGAGACCCTACAGCCACATCTATAAATGCGCGTCGACAATGGAGGTGGGGAACATAATCCACTCATACTCAGTGTCCCCAACCTCACTCGGGATCTGGTTGAAGCTCTCACATTGGGAAGAGGTGGGAATTGAAGACCTCTCTGACAAAGGGTTCATCCAGGCATTCCCAGCAGACCCTAACAATACGTTTGGGTCTGCCAAGTCTGTCCAGCTTCCTCACCAGGTGGTGATCAGTTGATAGATCCGCCCCTCTCTTCAGCTGAGTGTCTAAGACATACGGCCGGAGGTCCGATGACACGACAACAAAGTCGATCATCGACCTTAAACCTTAGGTGTCCTTTATGCTTGAACATGTTGTTTGTGGAAAAACTATGTCTAGCACAGAAGTCCAATAACAGAACAGCACTCGGGTTCAAATCAGGTTGGCTGTTCCTCCCAATCACGCCCCTCCAGGTATCACTGTCGCTGCCCACTGGGGTGTTGAAGTCTCCCAGTAGAGCTATGGAGTCCCCAGTTGAAGCACTTTCCTGAACCCCTTCCAGGGCCTCCAAGAAGGCCAGGTACTCTGCACTGCCGTTCAGCCTGTAAGCAAAGACAACGGTGAGTGACCTGTCCCTGACCCAAAGGCACAGGGAAGCAACCCTGCTGGCGAGCTATGAGTAAGCCCACACCAGCCCTCTCACCACAGGCAACTCCAGAGTAGAAGGGAGTCCAGCCTCTCTCAAGGAGTTTGGTTCCAGAGCCCAAGCTGTGCGTGCAAGTGAGCCCAACTATCTCTAGCCGGTAACGCTCAACTTCCAACACTGGCTTAGTCTTCTTCCACTGCAGTGACGTGACATTCCTTGTCCCAATGGCCAGATTCATTGTCCAGGAATTGTGCCGTCCAGATCTCCGTCCATGACTGCTACCCAAACTGCAATGCACAGGCCTCTTGTGTTCCCTCCTGCGGGTGGTGAACCTACTGGAAGGCCGACCCGCAACGCCTCTTCGGGCTGGGCCCGGCCAGGTCCCGTGGGCAAAGACCCGGCCACCAGGTGCTCACATACAAACCCCAACCCCAACCCTAACCCTGTTTAATTTCCATAAGGGAGTTTGGAACCACTCTTAGTCTGACCCGTTACATAGGACCTTGTTTTGACTTTGGAGACCCTACATTAAGCATTAAGCATTTATCCCCCGACAACATAGCTCCTAAGACAATTCGGGTGCACAAACCCCTTCACAGTTTTCAAAAGGTCTCACATTTGTCTTGGTGATAGTTATCCCTCCAGCATCCATGACCTAAACCACTTTATTTGGATAAACCCAGATATTGCAATAGACCAGAATTATGTTCTTTTGGAACACACCCTGTTGTATTCTGGTACTCACCTATTTTGGGTCTTCCGCAGTGTGTTTTTGTTTACCCTGCTCTAATGTATTTCACCTGTGTCTCGTTGTCTCCCATGTCCGTGTGTCTAAAAGCTAGTGTCTTTCCTTTGTTCAGAGCTAGATTGTTGCTTTCTTTGTTTGAGCTTTCCTGTGTAATCCCTTGTGTATGAGCATTGTGTTTTTTGATCAGTGAGTTTTGCCTATTGGTTCTGGCTGCCTGTCTGTTTTCTGTGTACTGAACCTTTGTTTGCAGTAAAGACCATCAGCCTTGGATCTTATCTCAGTTGATGTTTGAGTCCACCATTAGGCCTGAAACAAAAATACTAAGCACTGTGATCATGAATAGAAGAAGGGGAGTTTCTTCTTTAAATAAAGAAGCATGTGCCAGATAAAAATAAAAGACTGTTCACTCACAGTTTGGGCACAGTGCATGACTTTATCATCACTGAAATTAGCTGATTATTTTAACATGACATGGGAAAATTACAATAAAGAACTGTCCATGAAAGTCTCCTATTTGAAACAACAACTTAGTTTTAATGAAATTATTATAATTAAAATAAATTAAATTGTAAAGAGTTTTTTTATTCAATCTGTCACTGAAATAAAAAAAAATGTGCTCAGATAGATTTATCCAACTTAATTTGATAGATATTACATTTTATGTCATGGCTTTTGTATCTATATTTAAATGCATTTTGAACCCTCCCAACACTCATAACACTAATTCTGAGTTTCCATAATGACACTACACTATTACTAGACTTTGGGCACATTTTACCCATCTGAAAGCACAGTGCAGTGTCAAATCAAATCAAATCAAATCAGATTTATTTGCATAGCGCCAAATCATAACAAAGTTACATCAAGGCACTTTACATATAGAGCAGATCTAGACCAAACTCTTTATAAAATCAAATCAAATCAAATCAAATCAGATTTATTTGTATAGCGCCAAATCATAACAAAGTTACATCAAGGCACTTTACATATAGAGCAGGTCTAGACCAAACTCTTTATAAAATTATTTAAAGAGACCCAACAGATCCCCCGATGAGCAAGCACTTGGCGACAGTGGCAAGGAAAAACTTCCTTTAAGAGGCAGAAACCTCGGGCAGAACCAGGCTCAGGGGGGGCGGCCATCTGCCTCGACCGGTTGGGTTGAGAGAGAGAGAGAGAGAGAGGCACGGGGGAGGGGGGGGGCAAAGTTGGGTAGAGTAGGGAGAGAAAGAGAGCAGGAGGAGGGGATATTCAAACAGGTGTAGGCAGGAACATGATGCTGCATGAGGTTCGTAGGAATGATGCTGTATGGAATTCTTGAAGATGTGG
Source organism: Remorina albescens (assembly GCA_034769265.1). Lineage (NCBI taxonomy): Eukaryota > Metazoa > Chordata > Actinopteri > Carangiformes > Echeneidae > Remorina > Remorina albescens. Next base: position 16,558,788 of record CM068484.1, on the reverse strand, counting down.
GAGCAGCAGGCATTGCAGGAACATGGGATGGTGATGATTCATCACCTGCAGGATGAGGACAGGGAGAGAGAGGAGAGGAGCTGGGAGAGAGAGAGGAGAGGAGCTGGGAGAGAGAGAGGAGAGGAGCTGGGGGAGACGGAGACTTCGGGAAAACATGGTTAGTAAATGCAATGCACATGCTTGGAACAGAGAAAAACTGGGATTTCGGAGAAGCAGGTTGTTGGTATGACGGCGCATGCGAGGGGGGGAGAGAGAGAGGGAGAGGGAAGAGGGGGAGAGAGAGAGAGAGAGAGAGAGAGGGAGAGGGAAGAAGGAGAGGGGGAGAGAGAGAGAGAGAGAGAGAGAGGGGAGAGGGGAGAGGGAGAGGGAGGGAGAGAGAGAGAGAGGTGCTCAGTCCTTCCCCCAGCAGTCTAGGCCTGTAGCAGCATAGCTAAAGAGTAAATGAATTTTAACTTTTTAACTATAAGCTCTGTCATACAGAAAAGTTTTAAGCCTGGTCTTGAAAATTGCTAAAGAGTCTGCCCCCCGGACCGATACTGGAAGTTGGTTCCATAGAAGAGGAGCCTGATAACTGAAAGATCTGCCTCCTGATTTACTCTTGGAGACTCTAGGAACCACAAGTAAACCTCCATCTAAAGAGCGGAGTGGCCTACTAGGACAGTAAGGAACTATGAGCTCTCTGAGGTATGATGGAGCTTGGCCAGTAAGAGCTTTATATGTTAACAGAAGGATTTTAAATTCTATTCTGGATTTTACCGGCAGCCAATGAAGAGCAGCTAACACAGGAGAGATGTGATCCCTTTTTCTAGTTCCTGTTAATATTCGCGCAGCAGCATTCTGAATCAACTGAAGGCCTTTCAGAGATTTGTTTGGACATCCAGATAATAATGAGTTACAGTAGTCCAGCCTAGAAGTTACGAATGCGTGGACTAGTTTTTCTGCATCATCTTGAGAGAGGATATTTCTGATTTTCCTAATGTTTCTCAGGTGGAAGAAAGCTGCCCTACTGACTTGTTTTATGTGAGGGACAAAGGACATGTCCTGGTCAAAGGTTACTCCAAGGTTTTTTACAGTGGAGTTGGAAGCCAAAGTAATGCCATCCAGACTGATTAATTGATTAGATAGGGTTTCTCTAAGGTGCTTAGGGCCGAGTACAATAACTTCAGTTTTGTCAGAATTTAGAAGTAAAAAATTATGGGTCATCCAGACTTTTATGTCTTCAAGACATGTCTGCAGTCTGACTATCTGACTAACTTCATTTGGCTTCATTGATAAATACAGCTGAGTGTCGTCTGCATAACAGTGGAAATTGATGCTGTGTTTCCTGATAATGTTGCCTAAAGGAAGCAGATAAAGAGTGAAGAGGATTGGTCCAAGCACCGAACCCTGTGGGACTCCATAACTGGCTATAGTGCTTGAGGAGGAGCTATTGTTAACATGTACAAACTGATATCTATCCGATAAATAGGATTTGAACCACCTTAGAGCAGTTCCTTTAATGCCAATTTCATGTTCCAGTCTCTGTAATAAAATATTGTGATCAATGGTGTCAAATGCAGCACTGAGATCTAAGAGGAGAAGTATGGAGGCTGATCCATTGTCTGAAGCCATTAGAATATCATTGGAGACTTTAATCAGCGCTGTTTCTGTGCTGTGGTGAGCTCTAAATCCTGACTGAAACTCTTCAAGCAAACCGTTCCTATGCAGATGGTCGTGTAATTGGTTTGCTACTGCTTTCTCAATGATTTTAGAAATGAAGGGAAGGTTTGATATGGGTCTATAATTGGCCAAAACATCTGGATCAAGATTCGGCTTTTTAAGCTGGGGTTTGATGACTGCTGTCTTAAGAGTCTGAGGTACATAACCCAAAGATAAGGTCAAATTAATGAGATCTAGAATGAAGGGCTCAATTAAGTAAAGAATGTCTTTAAAGAGGCTGGTCGGCACTGGGTCTAATAGACAGGTTGATGGTCTAGATGATGATACTATAGAAGCTAGCTCTGAGAGATTCAGAGATGAGAATGATTCCAGATGTAAAATAGGCGTTGCAGTTGATTCAGGAGTTGCTGTATTCAGTAGATTATTGTCTAATGTGGGTAAGAGCTGTTGAATTCTGTCTCTGATTGTTATGATTTTATTTGTAAAAAAGCCAATAAAATCATTGCTACTGAGAGCTAAGGGGATCACTGGTTCTATTGAACTATGACTCTCTGTCAGCCTGGCTACAGTGCTGAAGAGAAACCTGGGGTTGTTCTTGTTTTTTTCTATTAGTGCTGAATAATATGATCTTCTAGCACTGCGGAGAGCTTTTTTATACGTTTTTAAGCTTTCTTTCCAGGCTCGGTGAGACTCTTCCGAGTTGCTGGAACGCCAATTTCTTTCTAATTTCCGTGTCATCTGCTTTAAGGCACGAATTTGAGAGTTATACCACGGAGCCAGCCTCCTCTGTTTTATTACTTTCTTTTTGAGAGGGGCAGCATCATCCAGATTTGAACACAGTGTGGCCATAGTGCTAGTCACAAGGTCATCAACCTGTGTATGGGAGAAATCCTCATTTGAATTTAGATATGGCATTGCTGCAAATGATGACTGAATGTTCTCTTTAAATTTAGCCACAGCGTCTTCAGATAAACATCTTCTATAGCCAAATTTATTCCTCGATGCTGTGCAGTCAGTTAAAGTAAACTCAAATGTAATGAGGTAATGGTCGGTCAAAAGACAGTTTTGAGGAAAAATTGTTAACTTGTCAATTTCAATGCCATATGTTAGAACAAGATCAAGGATATGATTAAAGCAGTGAGTTGGTTCATTCACGTGCTGGGAAAAGCCAATTGAGTCTAGTAATGAAAGAAACCCAGAACTAAGGCTGTCACTTTCTACATCTACATGAATATTGAAATCTCCCACTATGATGATTTTATCTGTACTAAGTACTAACTCTGATATAAACTCAGAAAACTCTGATAGGAATTCTGAGTATGGACCAGGTGGACGGTATACTGTAACTAACAGAACTGGTTAGTATATAAAATTATAAAATTATTTAAAGAGACCCAATAGATCCCCCGATGAGCAAGCACTTGGCAACAGTGGCAAGAAAAAACTTCCTTTAAGAGGCAAAAACCTTGGGCCGAACCAGGCTCAGGGGGGGCAGCCATCTGCCTCGACCGGTTGGGTTGAGAGAGGGAGAGAGAGGGAGAGAGGCATGGGGGGGGGCAAAGTTAGGTAGAGTAGGGAGAGAAGGAGAGCAGGAGTAGGGGATATTCAAACAGGTGAAGGCAGGAACATGATGCTGCATGAAGTTCATAGGAATGATGCTATATGGAATTCATGAAGATGTGGGAGCAGCAGCCATTGCAGGAACATGGGATCAGACTCTTAGACTCAGTGTCAGACTCTTTCTTTCATATTTTCCCCAGACACTGGAGAACAGCTGTGGCACCTTGGATACTAACAATTGCAAGACCTTCACCAAGTTCTGGGTGTCATGGATAGGCCCATTGGATGCATGTTGTTCCAGAGTTCTGAGGGCGAGACTGGAGAGTGGCAGTCATAACATTTTAACCGGTGCTGTCGGCAATCCAATCCATTCTGCACTACAGGTTTTCAAGACTTAAATAGAAATATTAAAAATCCTTTCTTGGCCAACTCCCCACTTTATATATATATATATATATAGGTTTAGAATTATAGTCATAGTCATATGTCATATGAAATATATTATAGTCATAGAATTATAGTATATATCTATTTTGTATTATTTACTGTGTATTTTTATGTCTATATGTGGCTTTTCTCTCAGTAAAATATTTATTAAAACAATATTTATGTTCATATTCGTATTCATTCATTTGTTTTGTCTTGTACCTCAAGTCCTACCTCACCAACAGTGATCAAACATAAGCCTCTTGCTTCCTATAAAATTATATCTTTCTTAGCACATGAACTATTGGAGAAATCAACCTACATTAATAACAGAGAGAGCTTCTTTGTCTCTCATTAGCAGAGTGGGGAGGCATACAAACTCAAATCATACTCGTATCTGCTTGTTGGGGCTAATTATGTGCTTTGGAAGTAGAAAACAGAGCAGCAGGGCATCACTTTAATTTGTATCCTCTAAAAAAAAAAAAAGATGAAGAATTGTTCAACACTACCAGCATGTAAATGTAGTCATGTGAGCGTGGCATAAATTTACAGTTTCCAAGATCTGGAGTACAAGTGTGCTTCTAATTGATTGCAAATTAGGTCAGACAGTTAAATGCCTAGTGTGCTTGCAAGGCATGAAGGACACACTTTGGAGTGTGGAACACAAATCATTTACAAAATAGAACTAAAGTTCTTATTTGTTGAATTTTATTTTTCTCATTAGGAGTTCAGATCCTGGGAAAGCAGTTTTTATGAGCAGTTCTTGGGTGCAATGAAGACCAGACTCAGGATGAGGTCAGCAAGATGGTAAATGTGCTCAGTAAAATGCTCAGATCAGCTTCAATGACACAGTCATCTGCTGTTTTAACAAAAATGAACAATCATAAAAGGCCCATATGTTATATTAAAGGTACATATTTGACTCTTCTCTGGTCTTAAGACCAAAAGATCATCTCAGTGTACGATTACATCATCTCTTAGGCTTCTTGCTGGAGCTCTAACAACAACAGATCAGTGAGCAGCTGCTGACTGTTTGCTAAGTGATCCAATGAAAATATACCAAATATTCTCTGAAAGAAACCAAAATTGGATGATAGGTACAGATGGGCTGGGCCCAGGGCGTGGCTGAGGAAGATGACTGCTTTGTTGTGACATCACAAAAGTCTGGACACCTGGATTTAAGGCCACTTTTCTGAATACAGGCTGTGTACACTTCTGTTTGGATTAAGCACATTGGCACTTTCAATATTTGAATATACAACCTAAAAAGAAAGAGATGATTGGTTAGTAATGTATAGACCTTTAAGATTTTTATTTTTGACACTTGGCATTCATTCATGCCTTTGAAGGTGAAAGAAAGAAACAACAAAAAAAATGTCGCTGGCAGGATGTTGTTCACAATTTGCTCCTTAAACCTCAAAGACACCAGACCATATGTGTAAATACTGACCACTCCCTTAATAGGTGATGAGTAATGGATCTGTGAACATATCAACAAGCTGATTACTCCACCACTGCAGCTTTGCAGAGATGTTAACATAAGTCTAGATGCTTAATAGTTTTACTGCTAAACAAAACCCTCACTCCAGCTTTGTACTTTATACCCAGACATCAGGTGGATATCCATCCAACAATCATTCATTCATTCATCTTCTACCACTTATCTGTTTCTGGGTCACAGGGGCTGCTGGAGCCAATCCCAGCTCACATTGGGTGAGGGCAGGGAACAGCCTGGACAGTTTGCCATTGCAGGTCCAACATATAGAGACAAACAACCACTCACTCAGACTCATTCCTACAGGAACTTTAAAGTCACCAATCAACTTAGACATGGATGTCTCTGGACTGTGGTGTGTAACTGCAAATTTTTACCTGGGAATTGAATACCGCTCTCCTGTGACATATTCCTGTGTTTGGATGACCCATCTATACACCCCAAACCTCCTCTTGACGTGGTCTTTGTTGCGCTATAAACTAAGTCATTGCTCTTTGCTCCTGTCATAATCACTACAACCAAAAGATGTCACTTAGCAACAAAACAATGAGTCATAATTAAGCAGCCACCGTGACGCTTTCAGAGCTGCCATTTTGAAGGCAAAGGAGAACCTGAGGAGGAGTGAGTGGTAGATCTGACCTATTCTGTACTATACCCCGATTGTCAGGCAGGGAGTCATGTGTGGTACAGTCTATCCATCACAGGGTAGCCATTGCATGCTCTCCTTTATGATCTATTTTTTTCTAAATTTAGAAAAATAAATGTCATGTTCTTTTGAAAGGTGAGAAATGCTGCCATTTTTACTTAGACTTCATATGATGATGATCAGCTAGAATACAGGTTTCCGAAGATTCAGCAAAGGCTTCATATTACAGTCCTGGTATCTAATTTCACTTTTATAAACCGTTTATGATCATAATAACCTGCTCAAAGATGATCTATGGGCTGGTTTCTTAAAGGGGACATGTCATGTCTTTTGTGTAAAATCAACAAAGATGTAAGTTGGAATCACTATAACCTCAAAAGAGCAATTCAGATAGCTCTATGACTGTCCCCACTTGAGTTGAAAAAGTGACCAGGTAAAGCCAGAGAAGCTTGCAAATGCTTGTAAATGAGACCACAGAGCTAAGATCTTATACATTCGCAAGTTCTGTTCTTTTGTAATCTCTTTTTTATTATTCTAATCAAAATCTAACGTATTGTTGCTGATAATTACTGATTGCTTGAGGTAGAATTCATCTTAAAGCCAATTTACATGCTATCTGTAGCTCTACATAGGATACCAATCCCCACAGTGGGCATAATTATGTGTTTCTTTGTTTTGCTCCTTAGTTGGACAGATGTTGTGACTGAGCAGAAAAAGCAATGTTACCTGTGCTCTGATGGTGAACCCAATCAAGGGGGTCCACCCACAACACCTCATCACCTTCTCCTGATCCCAGAGGGGTCAGATCTATGCAGGTGCTTTTTTATCAAATACTCAGTTTAGAGCATGTGACGTTGGTAAGTCGTCATGTTTCAGTGCTGTTGTATAACCACACAGGGGATCTCTGAGTTTAGTTTAGTAGACATTGACCTTTAATTACATAACATTTAATTACAGTTACATAATTAATCATATACGCATAACAGCTTCCTCCTTTTATATTCAGGTTGTTTTCCTTATGCTGCTGTGAAGATGATTCTGATGCACATGTGTTTATGAATGAGATTTTTTCAAGTTTAATAGCTTCTTTTTATTTCCATTGTATTCATTAATGATCTGTTGATCTGTTTCAAACAAGGAGGAGGTCTATGTCACGTATTTGTGATAAACATATTTAATAAAATGTTTTTCTCACAAATCTTGTGAATATTTTCTGCCTGGTTAATCTTGGAAAAAAAAAAACCCACTTGGAATCATCTGTTGGTTCAAACTACTTTTAAATAATAAGTTTTCACTCAAGCATGTTTGTGCAATGACCCTCCAAACCCCTTCTTCCTTTCCCAGTCTGATGCCCCTCCCCCCAGTGAACCTCCAGCCATCCTGCCTCAGCAGGGCAGGGAGGCACAGGAACCCCCTTGGGCAGCAGAGGGAGGTGGTTGTCAGGAGGAAATCCAGAAACACAGATGGACACATTAGGACTGCATCCTTCCTGGGTGAGAAGGAAATCACACTCATTAAGATGTATCTTCTTCACACTATTTGCTGACCTACATGCTAAAACTTCCACAGATCCCCCAGTCTCTCAACAACAACATAACAAACAGGTCGAGCATGTCAGGCAAACAGGGCATTGCAAACTCCATCTTCAGATATTGGTTTTAGTCAAGAAATACAAAAAATACCTGAGATATCACATTGTATTATAGAAGATAAGATAAGATAGTACTTTATTTATCCCACATATGGGAAATTCGTCATTACCACAGCAACCACAGGTATAGAAAAAATACAATAATAAAAACAAGAAGTAGAAGTACTAGAAAAATATTTAAAAAAATATAAAATGGCAGTGATAATGATAAAGTGACGATAGGTTCATGTTTAATAATCCCTTGTGTTGCATTGTCTTTAAAGCTGGGGAACACTGAGCTGTGACTTCAGAAAAACATGAGCATAATAAAATTTTCAGCTAATTGCGTTAAAAGAATGAATTCTCCAAATCAGACCATTTCACTTTGAACTAATTTGCATAAATCAGTTCCTGTCTGTCTTCCACAGTTACCAACACATTTCTGATAGCTGTCGTTCAAACATCCACACAGACCCATCTGCGTTTGGAGGCAAGAGACTAATTTTCTGCTTTCTAGGAGAAGTATTCAATCAGGAACATGTAATATAACTCACTTTCACTCATTTTCTACTGCTTATCCATCAGAGTCACGGGGGTTGCTGGAGTCAGTGAGGCAAACTAAAAAATGCTGCCTCATTAGAAACTGAGAAACCATTTTTTCACTTTTCATTAAATTACCTACATTAACAATGTTAAACTAATAGCCTTTCTCACAACCAGGCAAAAAATAATGATTGCTCTTATAAATGTCTCTAAATAATTGATAAATTATTTGCAAAGCATCAGTTTACCATGAATACACCAGAAGCAGCATCTAATAAAGTCCTTGCAGAAGCTGTGCATTGACTCATCATACTGAGCCTGAATGTGGATACTTTGATGCTGAGCACATTAACACATTTCAAACCAATTCTCAGTTTTGATCTATTGTACTTTCATTGGCTGCAAATTGAAACTGTATTACAATAGCTTGGGGGTGGTACTGGAATGTGAGGGGGCGGTGATGGACGACGGCAGGTTGCCAGATTGTGTAAACTCAGCAGGGACCTCCTACCCTCAGGCTCTTAACTATCGACTCACATGACAAGCACATTTGGCAGGTATGGTGATTTGCAGTGGGGTGTGTGTTTGTGTAAGAGGCTTTTTACAATGACACATTGGTGAGCACATTCTAACAGGACCCCTGCTGAGCCACTAAGCCGAGCCCCAAGCTTCGATGGAGCGTGTGAGGGCCTAATCTGGCAACCCACAAGCAACAACCCTCCAAACCAACTTTGGAATCAACAAAGACCTACACTGCTTGGACTGAAGCCACCATCTGTGTGAAATTTAAGAAACCCCCTGCATCTTATCTGATTCACTGGTGTCTCTGTACATGAGTTTATAAACAAAACCTCACAGAACAAGAAACACTTCGCCTCAACGTGTTAAAAATTTAAATGTTATGCATAATAAGGGGGCTCTCACCTTTATCTGTTGTATTCTGCCTCATTGTTTATTCGTTCCATTTATGTTCTGATGAGTTTCCATGTGTTCTAGTCCCGTTCAGAGGAGCTGAGGCCTCCTGAGTAAGTACTGCGCGGTTAACTCACAGCCCTTGCTACAGCGTCTCAGGAATACAGGAAGCTGAAGTTCAGCTGCTACAAATCTCCTTGCAGAGCTCAAGCTGAGGTCAGTTTTGTAATTTTCATCCAAAATGTCGAAAAAATTATGAAAAGTCCATGAAGCTCAAGTGCACTCGCTCACTTGACAGCCAATCAGTAATTGTAATTGTACAGTTAAGCTGCAGGTTGAAATGAGACCAAAGTGGCATTTTGGCCCAAGAGAACAGCAGCTGTCGCTCCTGGTTTATTGTTCTTGCTATTTACCTACTGTAAAGTCCCTGAAGGCAACTAATCGATACAAACAATTAACACTGTGGTTGGGGATGATTGTTACGGCCCTGAGCCATTGGCACTACTTCTCCCCTACTGCTGTGTGTGTGTGTGCGTGCGCGTGGTCTGCCCGACTGCATGCTAGTCACAGGGCCTAGTGGAGTATCTCCAGTGGGTGGGTCCTTCAAGCCCAGGTAGATTACCGGCGGCTGATTGGAGCGGTGTTCCACCAATCAGAGAGCGACAGCTCAGGGACGCTCATAAAAGCTGGTGTGCCCTGCAGATGCTGGCAGACACCCTAGACCCAGTCAAGAGCTAAATTACTCTGTGGAATTCGAGTACACACACATTTGTACTGCATCATTCCTGGATGAGCAGGTCAGGGAGGTCTACTAGCGGTCAGAGAGAGTACACAGTTCCTTTCCAAATGGATACAGTGATAGACTGCATCAGTTATCCAGCCACCCAAAATGATTGGCTGGTCTGCTCCTTAAAACACTTCTGCTCACTTTGAAGAGCAGCTGAATCTGTGCAGCATCTGGAAACCCAGTCGTGCCAATGCAGAGGCCTAGAACAGGAAACTCCTTCCTTTAACTCCAACCAGTCCAAATGTGGCATCCACATATTCACGGAATGCAGCTCAGTTTGAGCCATGTTAAGAACATTCTGTCTCATGCCTGGACGCAAACCATCTTCTGATGATACACAGTTCATTTGAATTGTTAAATTGTTACATTTACATGCAAGAATTGAACTTGACCACATCCAGCAGGAATTAGGTGGTTCTTAACCCTTGTGTTGTCTTCGGGTCAAAAATGACCCGAGACCATGTTTAACAGCACAGAAAACCCCCAAATCATCTTTTTTCATTTTAGAATTTGATGAGTTTTCCTCCAGTGACCCAAGCATTAGAAAAAGTGAAACATTGCCTTTGTTCATATTTCCATGACAGCTGTACACAAAAAGGGTACAAAGATTGTCCTCAGGGTCATTTTTGACCTGGCAGTTATACAATCATTTACACACCACAATGAGAAGTTGAGATTATGTGTGCTACTGACTGAACTCAGTTAAAACTATAATTTTCTTGCACATGTGCAGCATTTCCCCTCCAATGACCCCACACATGACTCAAGTTCACAGACAAAACAAAACAATTTCAGACAACATTTCTTGAAATTTTCTAATTTTCCAACAAACATTTCTAATTGCTTACTAAGATAAGATATGATTGAACTTTTTTTTGCCGAATTTTTGTTGTAAAAATGACAACAACATAAGAACAAAAGAAAACAAATAACTACTAATGGGGGAGGTGTCAATTCTGTCCTTCAAAGAAGGACCACAAAACAAGCACTAAGTGCTATAAATGTGATGTGAAAGTATGTCTACAAGGACCATGGGCAGACACTTACATACTGTCCATCCTGTGCCAAGTAAAATAGATTGATTTGTGTTCTTTACATTTTTTGTTTTGTATTTTCTCCCTCTCCCTCTCTCCTCTCTCTCTCTCTCTCTCCCTTTTCCTCTCCTCTCTCTTTCCCTCTCCCTCTCCCTCTCTCTCTCACCTTCTTCCCTCCCTCTCTCTCTCCCCCCTTGCATGCACCGACATACCAACAACCATGCTTCTCCGAAATCCCAGTTTCTCTCAGTTCCAAGCATATGCACTGCATTTACTAACCATGTTTTCCCGAAGTCTCTCCCAGTTCCTCTCCTCTCTCCCTGTCCTCATCCTGCAGGTGATGAATCATCACCATCCCATGTTCCTGCAATGCCTGCTGCTCCCATATCTTCAAGAATTCCATACAGCATCATTCCTATAAACTTCACGCAGCATCATGTTCCTGCCTACACCTGTTTGAATATCCCCTCCTCCTGCTCTCTTTCTCTCCCTACTCTACCTAACTTTGCCCCCCCCCCGTGCGTCTCTCTCTCTCTCCCTCTCTCAACCCAACCAGTCGAGGCAGATGGCCACCCCCCCTGAGCCTGGTTCTGCCCGAGGTTTCTGCCACTTAAAGGAAGTTTTTCCTTTACACTGTCGCCGAGTGCTTGCTCATCGGGGGATCTGTTGGGTCTCTTTAAATTATTTTATAAAGAGTTTGGTCTAGACCTGCTCTATATGTAAAGTGCCTTGATGTAACTTTGTTATGATTTGGCGCTATGCAAATAAATCTGATTTGATTTGATTTGATTTGACACTGCACTGTATTTTCAGATGGGTAAAATGTGCCCAGAGTTTAGTAATAGTGTAGTGTCATTATGGAAACTCAGAATTAGTGTTATGAGTGTTGGGAGGGTTCAAAATGCATTTAAATATAGATACAAAAGCCATGACATAAAATGTAATATCTATCAAATTAAGTTGGATAAATCTATCTGAGCACATTTTTTTTTATTTCAGTGAAAGATTGAATAAAAAAATGTTACATGTTGGGGAACACCAAGGAGCTGCTTAAATAAAATATTTACCAAACTCTTTACAATTTAATTTATTTTAATTATAATAATTTCATTAAAACTAAGTTGTTGTTTCAAATAGGAGACTTTCATGGACAGTTCTTTATTGTAATTTTCCCATGTCATGTTAAAATAATCAGCTAATGTCAGTGATGATAAAGTCATGCACTGTGCCCAAACTGTGAGTGAACAGTCTTTTATTTTTATCTGGCACATGCTTCTTTATTTAAAGAAGAAACTCCCCTTCTTCTATTCATTATCACAGTGCTTAGTATTTTTGTTTCAGGCCTAATGGTGGACTCAAACATCAACTGAGATAAGATCCAAGGCTGATGGTCTTTACTGCAAACAAAGGTTCAGTACACAGAAAACAGAAAGGCAGCCAGAACCAATAGGCAAAACTCACTGATAAAAACACACAATGCTCACACACAAGGGATTACACAGGAAAGCTCACACAAAGAAAGCAACAATCTAGCTCTGAACAAAGGAAAGACACTAGCTTTTAGACACACAGACATGGGAGACAACGAGACACAGGTGAAATACATTAGAGCAGGGTAAACAAAAACACACTGCGGAAGACCCAAAATAGGTGAGTACCAGAATACAACAGGGTGTGTTCCAAAAGAACATAATTCTGGTCTATTGCAATATCTGGGTTTATCCAAATAAAGTGGTTTAGGTCATGGATGCTGGAGGGATAACTATCACCAAGACAAATGTGAGACCCTTTGAAAACTGTGAAGGGGTTTGTGCACCCGAATTGTCTTAGGAGCTATGTTGTCGGGGGATAAATGCTTAATGCTTAATGTAGGGTCTCCAAAGGCAAAACAAGGTCCTATGTAACGGGTCAGACTAAGAGCGGTTCCAAACCCCCTTATGGAAGGGGGTTTCTGCCTCTTAAAGGAAGTTTTTCCTTGCCACTGTCGCCAAGTGCTTGCTCATGGGGGGATCTGTTGGGTCTCTTTAAATAATTTTATAAAGAGTTTGGTCTAGACCTCCTCTATATGTAAAGTGCCTTGATGTAACTTTGTTATGATTTGGCACTATACAAATAATCTGATTTGATTTGATTTGATTTATTATCTTATTTTCTTCTTATTTATTTTTGTTGTTTGTACACCTTGTGGGTGGGGGAGTGGTTAAGAAATGAGAAAAAGTATTTTGTAGTTTTTTAGTATCACTGTGTTGTCAAAAAAGTTCAACTGTTATTGTTCACCTTCAATATAATACATTCAAAAGTACTTTCTGCACATTTCTGCTACATTCTTAGGCTATATAAGTGCCATCCCTTGCTGCAAAATTGATGTTTACACCTATGCAGTACCTTTAGCAATAATAATAATAATTAACCTGTACTTATTATGGCAGGTGTGTTGTAATAAAAACGAATGGTGTCCACTGATTAAATGCAGTCTTTCTGCAGCGTGAAAAGGCAAAACCCAGATATTCATAAAGTTTGTGGTGAATGACAGGTTGTTTCATCATGCAAAATAGATTTGAGATTTAAAATTCAATTAAGCTGTATTTTAGGAGTTTAGTGAAGGCGGGTCACTTTTGACGCTGAGGACACGGGGTGTATACAGAAAGTGAAGACAGCACAAGGGTTAAGGGTACAATACCTAAAACCAGAGCAGAAAGGAAAGTCTGCTGGTTTTAAGTACTTTTCAGTGTCAAGACTCCTTCAGAATTAACTGAAAAATATTTTGCTAGCATTTTGCTTGTTCTTAAATAAACAAATATTAATCTGGCATCAGCAACAGGACTGAGAATCCAAATATTAACTGCCATATATACCATAAATAGATCCATGGAGGGAATTACAGGGAAAGCCCCAGAATATGAAGATGAACTAGGAGGAATTGATAAACTGCATGACAGTGATTTGGATTCCAAAGCCAATCACATAAAATACATTTTTAATGACACGGGCGATTAGAAACAGGGGTCAGGATCTTTTGTTCACATGGGAAGTGTAAAAAGATATGGTTGACAAGGAGATAGAGAGGACGTCTACCATTCATTCAAAAGAAACTCAACTGCAGCAAGAAGTACTGTGGCACTTAGAGGGGAGACAAAATGTTGCAAGCTAGGAATAATTATCTGAGGATGCTGAGGGCAGAGCAGATGAAAACGGAAGAGAATTGAGAGAAAGTGCCTGGCTGAGTGAGAGAAAAGACAGAAGGAGGAAGCAATACGAAGACAAGGGCATACGAAAGCGAGTTGCATTAATGGCAAAGTAAAAAGCCATCCGTGAATAAATTACCCAGTCTCCCCCGGGATTACTAATGTAATTATTTGAATGAGGGTTCTCATTAGAATGTGCAGAGGTGTGGAAGACCTGCAAAATGAAACAGAGGACAGAGAAAGAGCTGTGAGGGTTTAGCTACTGAAAATTAACTTGCTGCTCCGGGCTCAACAATTCTTACGAGACACAGATGCAATTGATTGGATCAAAAGGGAAAAACCAGGAAAAGAAAAGTTTCGTCTCCACCTCTAATTTCTTTTTTATATAGACCAAGAAATAATGGGTAGATGAGACAAAAGGAGAATGACAGAGTGGAAACGAGGAAACACGATCCATGGGTCACAGATAAGGTTTTATTCAATCAGTGAATAATCTTTATGGTTTTAAGAAAAAAAAAGGTATTTTACATTTTTAGAGTTGTGTCCAGGAGAAACACACTAAAATTTTGTAGCTGTTGGGTCTGTTTTACAGTTTTAAAAAAGGAAAAGTATCCCAACAATGATGGCAAAATACAACACCATATGAACACCTTCATTTCAAAATGCTATACATCTGATGAAGAGAAGATCTTCATGGTCATAACCATCGCAGGATTTTTAAATATAAAAGATTGAGCCAGTAAAAATGTCACTGGGGAGACAAATTACTATATAAAGATTGTCTGAGTAGCAGAAGTCATTAACTCTTTTAAGCATGCCTCACAAAATAAATCAGAAATTGTACAGAACTTTCTTTTTCCCTTGGAAAAAAAAATACAAGAAACACATAACACAGCTACTGAAGCAGAAGAGCATCAAAGTGAGAGACATTTAAACGAGGACTGGAAGTGGAGAGTTAGACCAAACAGTTGACTTTTCATGAATGTTCCTCCTATTGTTTTTTGTTTGTTTGTTTTCTAAACATCCCTTTATTCCATCCCTGGAATATGTTTCTTTATGGACATTAAGTTTGTGTTTTAAATGATGAGGTTGAACACTCCCTGTCTTTGTACAGTCTCACACATTTTTTTTTTTGATTAAACTCAGTCATGCACCCTTTATTGTGCTTCTACTGACCTTACATTGGCTATGTTCACACTATTTATCCTAATCAGTTTTAAATAAAATTTACCTATTCCCAAATATGAATACGGAGCATTAGCACAGCAAGTCCAGTTATAGCTCACCTACTGTCACTGGCTGGTGCAGTTTTTATGATACACAGGACTAAATAATCATGAGCTACTGTATCTAAAAGGAAAGGCTTTTTTAATGCACAACGTATGCTACTTCTAGCTAATTTCAAGTTTGGCTGTTGCCAAGCAGGCTAATTCAGCACAAGTTATCCTTTAGCTGTCGTCCTTGAGTTTTCAGTCAGTGATCACTTTGAAGCTAAGTGTTTCTCACCTCTGTGAGCACACTCATCTGACAAAATAGACTGCACAGGTAGGGGGTAAAGAGTGGATTTTTGTTGTTGTGTTTGTTCATTTGTTTGTTTCATCAGTTGCTAAAATTGTAAAATGATCATGCTCAAACCTATACAGGGAGCATATGATGGCTTGTTATTAACACAAACAGGGTTTGATTAATGATTCATTTGCTTCATTTGCTCAGGCTCGAGTCGCGCTGATGAGGGACAAATGAATTTTCCCATGACATGTTCCCTGACCTGCTGATATCAAGATATTAGGGCGTGTCTAATTGGTGAACATAGTTTCTGCATTTGCAGTGTTTTGGGCTCTGTCTGTACAGACCTCACTGTAAACATCATCCCAATAAGAATTTCATCATTTCACTATATATATCTCACATAGGCCATGTGCTAGCATCTCTGACTATTATCCTTAGATGTGTCACTTGTGGTGGCAGCATGGTGGCAAAGTGGTTAGGACTGCTGCTCCACGAAGAAAGTCACGGGGCCTTTCTATGTGGAGTTTTCATTCTCTCCCCGTGCCTGCGTGGGTTTCCTCCAGATAGTCTGGTTTCCTCCCACCATCCAAAGACATGCATATTTAGGTTGATAGGTGATTGCTGACTCTAAATTGTCCGTAGGTCTGAGTGTGAGTGTGAGTGGTTGTTCGTCTCTCTCTGTCTCTATGTGTTGGCCCTGCGATGGACTGGCGACCTGTCCAGTGTGTACCCCGTCCTCACCCTATGTGAGCTGGAATTGGATCCAGCACCACCTGCGACCCGGAAACTGATAAGCGATAGAAGTTTGAATGAATGAATGTCACTCTTAGTGAATCTGAAGTCCTCTGAAACATTGAGCTTTCAGTTGGCACACTGAGGTTGATGTGCTGGAGATAAGAGCTAAGAACATCAAGAACATTCATGCATTATCATGGTGTCACATCAACTTGTGATGTGCTGGGCTACCCACATTCAGAAGAGAGATCACAAAAAAAAGAGCTCTTCTTTTTAAACAGACAACTGCTTTGGGACATAAAAGAGTTAATAATCACCACATGGGCCTGAGCAGCTTCACACAGAAGAAAATACCATAATAAAAATTTACATTTAACAGAAATGTAATAACCACATTTTAAGACACAGACATATCACATGTTTTTTTAAAGCAACAGCAACTGGGAAATCTTTAAGAAAACATTTTTTTATACATATATATTGATCAAGAGCATTTACGTCAACCATACAGGTGCAGCTTTGCTCCATGTTGGCAACAAGGAGGCACAGCCATTAAACCCCTACCATTGTGCAGGAGCAGCTTTAGCATGTAGCAACTTCACATTGTGTTATGACTTTCCAGTTGCAACTGAAAAGCTGAGCAGGTCAATCACAGCATGAAGGATGGTGAAGATAGGAGTAACAAGGAAGGGGAAAGGAAAAAATTGGGCAGTTAAATGGAGAAAAAGAAGGATCTAGAAGTGCTGGGAGTCATTTTCTGCGGGTTAAGAGGCTTATTGAGGGCTGTAATGAGGGCCAGGGGAGTGATGTCAACATGTTTGACACCCTGACTCACACAACCTGTGGCAGAGACCTCTCACTGCCCTCACACACTAGCTTTGATCTCACATATACACACACCCTGGCAAAAAAAAAAAAGTCAAGACTCCAGCAAGCTGAGGCCTGAGGATGGTAGAAGAACGGAGAAAGATAAGGAAAAGAGTAGGGAAGTGGGAGAGAAGGGGGAGAAATGGAGGGAGAGATGGGATATTAATTTTTAAAAGTAGGATGGGAGCAACAGCAAATAAAAATCCCCCCTGGCAAATGTTCAGTGCTGAGTTGGAGAGCTCCTGTAGACACGGCGCTGAGTGCTAGTGAACACAGACATGCTCACTCATTTGTGTGCTTTAGATTCAGTCACTGATGAAGAAACAATGGCAAATTTAATAATATGAACAATGCAATGAGGCTCCTGTCTTCACTTCTCGCCACTAATGGACTCAAGGCCTGTGTGCCACATTAAAAACACACTTGCCTTGTATTTACAGACTTCCCTTTCCACCTGCCGACCTCACCTACTTCCTCTGGCACCTTTCTCCTGATTGGCAGGAGGCACTGGGGCGCCAGCTTCCTTTAGTCATGTGGTCCTAGGGTTGGGAAGGTCGAACACGATGGGTGGGTTCATGGGCAGGAAGTTGACAGTGCAGGCCGACGCATTAATGAATGTGGTGGTGCCATCTGTCATCATTCCATAACCTGGGGAGCAGTGACAGAAGGAGAAGAAATTTACTGAAGATGCAAAGATTTGTCAGAAGTACTAAACAAAGTAAAAAGGGAACAGCTTTATGTTGTGATTTTCCTACAGACTTGGGCATTGGTGCATTGTTGTTCTGTATTGAACACAGGAGAAAATGAGGAACACAGAGGATATTTACTAAGGCAAACTGACTGTAAGAGACACTGTCATTACACAGATAGAACTGCATTCAAAGAGCTTTGTTGTGTTACCACTGAAAGCTAGACCTTTGTGTCACACCACAGGTCCACAAAATCCACAAACCTTTAGTAAATGCCTACGGTCTTTGAAACTAAATTATTCTGAAATCAAACAATCAAGAACTGCAAACACTTTAACACAGATAATATGAAGGGTAAGACTTGTAAAGTTTGCAGGGTCAAACAGTGAATTGAGAAGTTCAAAGCACACCATAGCGATATATCCTCAGCAGAAGCAGTGGAGGAACAATGCATTCTAAATGAATGCAACAAAAAGCACTTTGGATCAGTGTTTCTCCAAACGGCAGAGTTTGAATTTTACCTAACACAGCCGAAAGACCATTTCTTGTAAAGTGCCACATTAAAACCATCAGGGATGTTTCTGAGTGTAGCTGTCTTTTCTGGAAGAGAACTCTGAATATTTGTTAGTCCTTTCAAATGTGGAATACATTAACACAAAAAGTACAGGTTTAGTTCTTGCTCTCTCACATAGATGAAGGCAGCTGCTATCAGCCTATTGCCCTTCTTATAGTATGATCTAGTTTCTAATTTAGTTATGTCTGATGGAGAGTGAGCAGACCATGTGTGTGTCGGGGGGCAGGGGGATGCTCCAGGGGCCCAGCACTGACCTGATAACCTCGAAAAAGAAGTCCCTAGTCCAGGGAGACAGCCTCTCTCCCCCTGACCTGGATGAAATACTAAGCTGTTCTCGAATACACACTTTAATATTTTTCATCATTAAGACTAATGAAGTGTATTGCGCATGGCTCCAAAATCTTACAAATGTAAGAGCCTTTTTAGTGCAGAGTCACTATATCATTTTATAGTATAGTAGAGTCATAATACACTGTGATGTCTTTTTGCCTACAGGACTCTTTTGTTGTTCTCTTTGGTTTAGGTTGGTCTGAATGCTTGTTCTTTGTGCTTCACCCCCTCTCTCTACACACTGGGCTTTCATCAGGAGCCAAGACACCTTTCCCCTATCAGAGACTGCTCAACGATCCAGCATCGATCACCATTCGATGCTGGATTGTTGTGCAGTCTGTGTTTGTTAGTGCACCATACACCCAGCTCGGACCCTCAGTGATCCATCTGCCTGCAGTTTACTCTGATGCCTGTTTTCTTGTCTTCAGGATCATCAACCTGTTTGTCCTTCAGCTAGCATTCCCTCCCCTCTGCTCTTGGTTCCTCCTGACTTCAGTTCTGAGCCCACAGCCCTCTGCATGCATCTCAGCTTTGACTCCTGAAAGGTCCTGAAAGTCTGTGTAAACTGCTGAAAACTTAATGAAAAAAAATTAGGGAAATGTAAGAGAATTTGTCTACACCACACTCAACAAAGGTGTGTGTAACATGAAAAATAATGTAATCATATTAAATGTAAAAAATCTGGGACGTATGAAAAGTATGAAATGTGTAAATTAAAAAAGCTTTGTTATTACTTCAAAGAGAACACAAGCCTACCACTGGTTTGTCTTGTGGCTGGGGTTTGAACCCGGGTTTCTTGCATGTTCTCCACCACTGAGCTACGTCCCCAGGCATAATAATAATAATAATGATAATGATAATAATAATAATAATAATAATAACAACATTGGCTTTGGTAGCTTTACAGCTCTATGCTCTGCTCTGCACATGGCAAACAACAGCCCTACACTCTAAATTAGTTTTTTGAATTTTCAAAATAGATTTGACATTCATATTTTTCTTTAAATAGATACAAAATGACAGTGAATTCTTACATGAGCCTCATTACTGTGTGTTGGGAACATGTACCTTCATGAATGTGTCCAAACACGTGCAATTTGGGCTGGACTCTCCTCTGGACCGTGTTGAGCAACTCCATACACCCAACACGTTGCATTTTCTTGGGGACCCAGTCCAAGAAACCTGCAAAAAGTGATGTGCAAATGGTGAAACTGTTGATGGGATTCTTCTTTTTTATGGATTTTTATGCCTTAATTGCAGACAGTAATTGGCAGAGAGGCCAACAAGAAACAGGGAGAGAGCCAAGGGGGAATGACCTTGCTGAATTGGAACAAGGGACCCTGTGATTACATGTGCACGCTAACCATTTGACCATCTTTGTTGCGTATGGTATGACCTGACCTGTTTCTGTGTTTTCACTGTAACTGAAAACAATAATGATCCTGTTTCAATAATATCAATAATACATTTAATGCAATGTTCCTGCTGTGGTGACCAGCAAATATATGCTATAATGAAGGTTATGTTTTCCATCCCTTCACATTACAGACTGCAGCTCCCTCAAGTTAATTCACCCTTCATTTCAGGATCCTCGTCTAATGGCAAAGTGCACATTGCAAGCACAAAATAAAAGCTTCTTAGAAAGTAGCCATAAAAAATAAATGACAATTACAGCCACACATTGATGTGAACTTCATAGTGTGTATGAAAGGATGAAGCAATGACACACAGCTTTACATTGCTGTGTCTTCTGATGACACAGGTCCAATTGATGCTCTTTTAAATTGTATTTCAGATATAAAGTTGTGGATAGCAAACAATTTCCTATAGCTCAACCAGGACAAAACTGAGGTTTTAATAATTGAGCCTGAGGGCAAGAAACAGAAACTTCTGAAAAAATTTCAAGATTTCAAACCATCACAATGTGTTATACATTACACCTGATTTTGAATTGCTGCATTGGCTCCCCTACATTCAGGGTCGATTTTAAGGTTCTTTTTTTAGTCTTCAAATGTCTTAACGGTCTTGGGCCTTCATATTTTTCTGAACCATTCCTACACTATGAGCCTCGTGGACCTTGAAGTTATCCGGTACTGGATTTTAGTTGTTCCAAAGGTAAGAACAAAAACTTATGGTGAAGCGTCATTTAAATTCTATGGCTCTTATCTTTGGAACAGCCTGCCAGAGGGCCTCTGAGCCACAGAATCAGTCAAAGTTTTTAAAATCAGGCTCAAGACCCACCTTCTTACATTAGCTTTTAGCTAATCTTTTCTCTGTCCTTAATTTCTTTGTTTTTATCACTTCCCACACCTCTTAATTGCTGCTCTTTTAAAATGTTTTATTATATTCTTTAGGTTTTTATGCCATTCTATATTTTATGTAAATATTTAACTCATGAGTTCTTATTCTCTTATTAATATTTTCATCTTTAGTTCCTTTCAACTCCAGTGTTTTCCTCATTGGAGCCCCATTGGAGTTGTATCTGGTCCACCTGCAGGGGTGGCGTCCTGGGTGCCGTTCTGGCCTACTCAGTGGGTGCCCTGCACCGCTGCTTTATTGCCATGGTGTGGACGGCACTATCTGTAATTGTGGTTTGTGCGCCTCTTGGTGTGGATGGCTCCCTAAGATAACATTTCATCACTTGGTTCCTCAATGTCATTTTCACTAGCCTCAAACTGTGTATGTTGTTAGCCTTTTACTTTTGCTCTGTTTCCCTGGTTTGTTTTCTTTCTGTGTGTTCTTTCTGATTTTTCTTTTTCTTTTTTTTTTGTTTTTAATCCGTGAAGCACTTTGTGTTGCTGATCCGAGTCAGAAAAAAGGGATTTATTACAAAAAAGTTCAGTAGTTGGAACTGGCTGAGGCACAGTTTGCAGCAGAGATGGAGAGGCTGCGTAGTAGCAGGAGAACAATCTCATTTAAATAAATCTTTGTTAGGTCATTCATCACTGAATGAAAGTCTTCAAAGGCTATGTAAAATCTCTAGCACTAAAGGCCCATAGTGGCAAGTGAGGAGTAGTAAGTCTAATAATTAGTTTGCTTCCGGCTGGTCTTCAATGAGGCAAAAACAGAGAAAATGAAAGAGATACACCTCTCCAGGGACAACTTTAAGATTCTTTATAATTTCTTATTTTTTATAGTGCTAAAACTCTCAGAGGCAGAGTTAATGGACCTTCTCATACATAACACAGACATTAAAAATCCCATGTTATGAACAGGTAGTGAATCAGTCATAGCAGTAAAATGACAGAGCGTGACTCCTTTGTCTTCTGAATGTATCTACTTGTAGAAACACATTTTAAGTATGAGCTTAGGCATATAATGCCTTAAAATTGTGAGTACATTTCTTTTACAAGCCTTGGGAGAGAATGGAAGAGAAGTGAGAAGTTATGATGGCTTTTTGTGTCTCAGGGTAGTTTGCTCTAAAGTGCCACTTGTTTAAAAGCAGCTGCTGCTTTGGGCACAGAGCCTGTTTCCCTCCTTTTGTCTCACTTTCTCTCTTTCTCTCTCTGTTGTTAACTTTTTCCTCACAGCCAGATAAAGAGGCCATATTTTTACTCTTTAGCCACCAATTTCCTGCATTATCACGCCTCTTAAAAGACTTTTGCTGCAGTGCATAACGTCTTGATCACACTTCTTCTTTCACCTTCATCTTTAATTTCTTCTTAAAAAAAAAAAAAAACGTCTCTTGGCTCCCAGCTCTTAATTGTTTTTCATTCCTTTTTCCCCTTTCTGCTTCCTTCTGTCTCTATCAAACCATCCACTTCAGCCTCAAATTGTGTGTGTGTGTGTTTATATGTGTGTGTGTCTCATGCATTAGTAGCCTGCTGTAGCTGCTCCATATGCCAGTGGCTTAGGAGCAGATAGATGGAGACACTCGGCTAAGCTGAATGGAAAATAAATGGCCGTGTTCACAGCCGAGACGCAGACACAGAAATCAATCACACACACTCATCTGAGCACCACAGCTGCAGCAGGAGATGAGGTGTGAAAATGTGTGTGTATGTGGGGTGGGGGGTCTTTCCAACTGCTTGTGTGTAAGTGGTGAAGAGACAGAATGTCACTCAGCTTGTGCTCCAGCATCTGTGTTTGTTCAGACTCTTGTGACATTGGTGTGTAAAAAAAGGTGTGTGTGTGTGTGAAGAAGAAACAGCAATGACTAGGGTAAAGTGTGTTTTCTGACAGGCAGGACTGGACTGTGAGTTTCTGATTACTTTCACCTTTTATTCAATCAGTCAATACAACAGTGATGTTTCAGATACTTGTCACAGAGTCATTCCACAGCTGTCTTCCATCCATCCATTAAATCCAGATCCATCAAAATCTGAACTCAGCACGACTATAATTTTCATGCAACATTCACATGTTTTCAGAGAGGACTCGGTTTTGTGTGTTTGCAAATTGAATTGGTAAATCAACCCCAAAAAATGACATGTGTACGGGGAGTTAAATATTCGTGTATTGTATGAAACAAATAATGTTTTGTATTTGTAATTATTTGATATAGACTGTTAAGGGAAAATATGAGGGAGTGTATGCGTGTGTTTGTGTGGGTGTATCGTGTAATTTGTGTCTCACCCAGTGGGGGGCAGTGTGTGACCAGGATGTCTGTGTTGTCAGGGACCTGATTCCATTTGTCCAGCAGCGCCTGACCCCGTGGTAGGTTGAAACCCCAACCATAATACCAAGGCTGCCTGCAGAAACACACACACAGATATGCACACAAACAAGCAGATAGTATGGTTAATTTTTTCACTGTCAGAGTTGTTCAGATGTCACTGTCTGTCGTGGCCTTTGACCTTTACATGAATAATACCAGTCATTACAGTGACAGTGTAGTTGATGGAAACACATTAAAGAAACGAAAAAATAACAGGAACACAAGTGTGTCCCAGTGAAATAGACCTTTGCCTGTGAATGTATGTGTGTAATGTATGATTCCAAGTAAACCATATGTAGACAGCCCTTGGGGGGATCTTGTCCTCATGACTTGATGTCTTTAAGGTGACAGAGAAGAAGCCATGGGTATTTTTCTTTTTAGAAATCCTGACATAATTAAACTTACATCACATAGATGACTGAGATGTACATTCTTAACTTCTACCAGACTTCCTGTCATGTATATTTTACTGTTCTTGATGGAGAAAAGATCAAAAATGCAGTTTGACCTCTTACTCCTCTTTCATTGTTGCCCAGGAACAACGGTCAACTTCTTTCCTTTCAGTCTCTAAACAACTACACAGGAACAGAGGAAAATGAGGGAAGAAGAAAGGAGACATGAAAGAGAAAGAAGAGGAGGAGAAGGGTTGTGCCTTGATGGCTGGGCCTTGTGTCCCTTTACTTTGATAGCAGACGCCTCTGCCGTGAGTTGAGTGATGGAGAAGAAATTAACATGTCACTTACAATCTGTACTCCGATCCATCTTCCTCTCCAACATACCACACTGGTTGTGTCTGTGTGAGTGTGTGTAATGTCTGTTGCCATGCAGGCGGCTTTTTTTAAATTGCAGAGTGCAGTCACTTGAAACACCAACTTTATTGCCGTGGCCGCTGCCTGATGCGTCTGTGCTCAGTGGAACATCAGATGAGGATTCTTTAGAATAATTTCCGGAGTATGTATGTGTGTATGTGTGTGTGTGTGAGTGTGAGAGTGTGTGTGTCTGTGTGTGTTTGACATGCCTGGGAGCACGGAACGAAAGGCCTGAAAATAGAAAAAAATACCTATCACACTGTAGCCCCACTTATTTTTTGCTTTCTCTCGAATAAAGAAAGTAAAAAATTGTGACCCTTAGGTCATCAGTCAAAAGATGGGTGGTTAAGTGCATATGGCAGTGGACCAAGGGAACTCAGTATTTATTTCAACTGGAGTGCATTCTTTTAGAATTCATCATTCCCTTAACAGATCAGAGATTGAACATTTTTGACGAATGATCTGATGCAGCTGGGGGACACAATTTCAATAATTTACACAGCAAATATTAAAACATTTAGACTGGCTTTAGCATATTAATAGGACATGTGGAAAGCAATATTCATGTCCATCTTAACATGGATATCTCAGTTAAATTGAAATGAGCTCAGCGCTGTGATTGATTCACTCTCTCACTGTGAATGGAGGGATAAAGAAAGAGCAGAAGAGAAATGGTAAAGACTTTTTCCTGACAATGACCTGAACACGGAGAAATATAGGCAAAGATAAAGATTCATGAGGCTGGAGCCAACTTAAAGGACCATATTTTAGTTTTGCATGTGTTATCAACTACACTCAATTTACATGTTACATTATTGACAGTAATTTTCCAAAGCAAATTCAGCATTTAGACTGATTTCTTTTCCTCCAGTTATGGGTTTCATTCTGTTCATTCTGAGGGCACTCAGACATCTTTGACTTGAAGGTTGCATGAAAGAGATGATTTGCTTCAGTAAGCTAATGTTCACATTTTATCTTTTTTCAGAATATCTTTATTTGATGTTTATGTAGAAGACAAAAACTTGGCTGTCCATATTGCTTTCTACACGACTTCAACATTATCCTGCATTCTGCTCTGTTAGCTCTAAGGTCTCTCAGCAGTTGAGGATGAACTGTTTGTTTTTTGTTTGCTTCGATTCAAGTGCATTTATGATTGATCATGTTCATCAATGTTGCACCTGTAGATCATCATTAAGATAATTTCTCATTTTCAATTTGTGATTAACAGTTCTGCAGCTTGAATTGAAGATGCAATTGCAAACCTGGTAGACTTGTTAAAGCCTGGCTGTGGAAGAAAATCTTTCAGCTAGCCTCAAGGAAGTTTTGTCCAACCAACCAGGAGGAAGAGGAAGCAAGCCTTAGCACAGCCTGTTTTCAATCACGAAGCGATACTGAGAACTCAGACTAGAGGTATCATTGGCTGGACGAGGTTTTACCCTCGAGTGGCCTTTTGGGGTGCACAGCATTCCACTAGTAACCCAACATAAACTAAGAAGATACCTGTAAAACAACAGTCCATAAATTATAAATACAAATCAAAATATAAATCACATATATAAATAATAAGGTCACTCAGTCAAAATAGCAGACGCTTTCCTGGTTTGTGTTGACCTCAGCCAGGGTTGTCATTTTTATGGACAGGATTTCAAAACACAGTCATTTGTGCCTATTTCTGGGAGCCATGCTATTTCTTCTCTGATATTTGCAGATGATGTGTTTCTGCTAGCTTCATCAGACCAAGATCTTGAATTATGTACTGGGGTGTTTTGAGGCCAAGTCTGAAACAGTTGGGACAAAGAGGTGTTTCAGTCCAATTCAGAGACCATGGTTTTTGGCCTAAAAATGGTGGCTTGCTTCCTCCCAACACTGACAGACAGATTCATGCATCACTTGCAGCAGGTTTTTGTTGTTGTGTGTGCGTCAATTTGAAATTAATGCAGTCACTTCTAGAAGCATTGTCATTTCAAATACCAAATACAGTTGTACCTTCTGAGTGCCCACGGCCATACTCGTCTTTAAATGTGGTTTCCTGCATTGCTACCTTGAGTCAGTGGATGGTAATGGTTGAAGTGCCTGGTTTATAGTCAGAGGCAGCTGCTATTCTAAAAGTGTATCATGACATGAACGTATTTTCTAATTGTTTTTTCTAATATGGACATGTCCTAAATGAACTTGCTCCATGCACTTAAGGTCACACAATAAGATTTATATAGAAGGCCCCTTGTGTTTGAGAAAGCTGGAAGTGAATAGAATTAAAACACTGACATCCACACTTAACATAGATGGAGCTGTTGTATTTCAAACTTCTGATTAGCTCCTGAGGCCTTTTGCAGTATTTAACTGCATTACCATTAAATACTATTATAAATAACTTAAATCAATAATACATGTTGATTGGCGGATTAGCTGAAAGACAATTTTAAGAGTGTTCTTTAATGAAATGAAATTACTGAGGTTTTAAAGTGATCTCAAGACTAAAGGCATGCCATTAAAAATGTTTGCCAATTGGTTTAATGCATTAAAACAGTCAAAATCATTGGTATTGTCTTTCAGTCATTCACAAGCAAACCATTTTGTTTATTATCTCATTGGAGTTCCTATTAAAACTTCAGAAAACTTACTTCCTGAAATTAAAAAGTTTAAAGATTTTTTTTTCTCTGTGGCTGTAGATTTTAGAAAGAAAATCATTATGTCAACTTTGTCTTGCAGCCTACATAAAACTCTGAGATATAACCCGTTTGAAAGAAAAAGACACCTTTTCTTACAGAATGATTAATAGCACCAAATTAAAACAAATTGAGATACTTTATAAAGGATACTGTCATTGACAAAATGATAAAATGGATCATCAGTTTGTGGTGTCGACCCTTTGTCAACTCCATCACAGTTACTACAACACATTATTTCTCACATGAATTGACCGGCGTCTCTCTGTGTGAGAGAACAAGTCGTATTTTTGCTAAGCAAACCTGAGACTAACTAGATGTAATTCCAAGAATAATATCCCTGCTCCAGAATAATGATGTTTTTATCAGATAGGGAATTACAATGGCACCAGTGATTTAGAGAAGGAGAAACACACACAGCATATTAAAGATTCTGTTAGAATAGAAGGCCTATATTAGTTATGGGGTTTTAAAAGAGGGGAAAACAGATGTTTTTGTTAGAATTGTCAATCCCCAGGCACATCATAAGTCTGCACATTGGGACAAAAACAACAGTGTTCATTTCACACTCACTCAAAGTTACTGGGTCAATCCTCTTAATGAGGAGAGGAAAAGTCAAACTTAACACTTATTTGAGAATGCATTTAAGGTTTGAAGAGAAACCTTTAAAGAGTTTTTGAGCTTCCATGAACCAATCTGTGTGTATGTGTGTGTGGAAGCCTACTGATATCATTCGACTAAGTATTTGGATCACTGAATGGCTCTGCCACGGGCTGCAAGGTGTCTCTTTCTTCTTTTTCCTCATCCTTTTTTACTCATCTTTCTCCATCCTCACATCTCATTTACCCTGTCCTCCTCCCTCTCCTCTTCTTCCCCCACTCTCCCCATCTTTTCTTGACATACTATATTTATCTCCCACTAACCCCTCGTTTGTGAGGAAATGACCTGCTGTTGCAGAGGTAGTGTCCTCTCTAGGAGCCTGCCTTCTCTGTTTGAGAGGGAATATTTTAAAACCATATCAGCAGTGATCTAAAGGTCCTGCAGGGAAGAAAGTGAGAGGCAGAGTTTGGAGACAGGTCTGAAGGAGTAATGCTTGGTTAACACAATCAAAATATTCTTTTTGTAATTTGGCCATTTGTGGGCAATTTAACAAGGTCTAAATTGGGATAAAAAGGAACAAATGCCTCCCTATCCTTAATCCTGAAGAGCCTAGGTCCAGTGTTCTCTCTTTGAGCGCTGCATTTGTTCTCCACCAGCTCTCGAAGCAAACATCTTTAGCTGCTAAGTGCTGCACTATGCTCCCTGACTAATTCTGTCTGCTGCTGCTTCTCTGAAAACAGCTGCTCTTGTGGAGGCAGAACAGTGAGACATCAAAATTACATACAAATACAATATTTTTTGTAATTACAATAATATAATATTCATTCATTTATATTCTACTGCTTATCCATTTCTAGGTCACGGGGGTTGCTGGTGCCAATCCCAGCTCACATTGGGCGAAGGCGGGGTACACCCTGGAAAGGTAACCAGTCCATCACAGGGGCAACATACAGAGACAGACAAAGATGGAACACCCCTCATACTCACACTTGGACTTACGGGCAATTTAAATTCACCAATTGACCTAAACGTGCATGTCTTTGGATGGTGTGAGGAAACCGGATCACCCCAAGGAAACCCACACAAGCATGGGGAGAATAGCATGGGCGGCAGTGGCTCAGTGGGTTGGGATTTGGCTTGGGAACCGGAGGGTCACCGGTTCATGTCTGGACAACGAAAAATGCTGAGTGTGGGCTGGTGGAGAGGTGCCAGTCCACCTCCAGGGCACTGCCAAGATGCCCTTGAGCAAGGCACCGTCCCCCGAAAAATTGCTCCAGGTGTGCTAAGCAATGGCAGCGCCTTCACTCTGAAACCTCTTTGCATGTTCGCATGTTTGCATAATATGGGGGCCTGTGTGTGTGTGTGGTTGTCTGGGGGCCTGTATATGTAAACATATCTCATATCTAATTTTGTTGTGTGTGCATTGACCTCAGTGTGTGTATGATGAAAATAAAGATTCTTCTATTCTTCTTCTTCTTCTAAATATGCAAACTCCACACAGAAAGGCCCCAAGCCCAGGAACCAAACCTGCAACCTTGTAGTTGTAAGTAACTAATTAACCTAAACCTGCATGTGTTGGGACTTGGACTTTGCAGTAAGTGGCAGAAACCCATGCAGGCACTGGGAGAACATAAAAACTGGCTGACACAAGCTCCCGATGTCACGGGTTCTCCTGCCTGATCCCTAAATCTCCTGTCATTGGAGATCTTGCCACACCTATTTTCTCTTGTAATCACCCCATTCCACTCACCTGATTTTCCTCGCCCATCTCCTCACCTGGATCCCATTATGCTCATCAGTCACTCCTCATATACTGGCCCAGAATTTCATGCTCCTTTACATATTGTCTAGTCTAGTCTGGTTACCTGAGTCAAACTGACCTGAAGAAAGGGATTAAAAAAGCCAAAGCGGACTATAAGAATAGAATAGAGTCCCACCTCACCAGCAACAGACCACGAGAGGTGTGGCAGGGCCTGCAGAACATCACCAACTTCAAAGGCTGTGATGTGACACCAGGAGACCTGAGCGTGTCACTGGCAGAGGAGCTCAACTGTTTCTTTGCCCAATTTGAGTCACCGCAGCGGCACTCATCTGCTCCAGCCCCCCCCCCCCCCACCACACACACACACACTCACCAGGTCCCAGGACCCCCCCACTCACTGTAGAAGAGCATGAGGTGAGGCGCGTGCTCCCGGCAGTGAACCCCAGAAAGGCTGCTGGCCCAGATGGAGTACCTGGCAAAGTGCTCAGAGCATGTGCCCACCAGCTGTCTTCTGCGGAGATTTTCAATCCCTGCCTGACCCAGGCACTAGTCCCTACCTGCCTGAAATCTGCAACAATCATCCCCGTTCCAAAAAAGTCACCCACTTCCAGCCTTAACAACTACCGCCCTGTTGCCCTCACCCCCGTAGTTATGAAGTGCTTCGAGAGACTGGTTCTCCAGGACATCAGAGACTGTCTCCC
Organism: Remorina albescens; assembly: GCA_034769265.1. NCBI lineage: Eukaryota > Metazoa > Chordata > Actinopteri > Carangiformes > Echeneidae > Remorina > Remorina albescens. The sequence goes on along the minus strand of CM068484.1, from coordinate 16,529,012 downwards.
CCCCACACTCGACTCTCACCAGTTTGCAGAGGATGCCACTGCTATAGTTCTGCACGCTGTTGAGCCACCTGGAACAGCAACAGATTTATGCCAGGATGCTCTTTGTGGACTGTAGCTCGACGTTCAATACGATCATCCCGGACATCCTGATCACAAAGCTGGACACTATAGGCCCCACCCCCTCACATGCACCTGGATCGAGGACTTTTTAACCAACAGACCCCAGACTGTGAGACTTGGTCCCCACCTTTCCTCCACCCACACACTGAGCTCCGGCTCACCATAGGGCTGCGTGCTGAGCCCCCTCCTGTACTGCCTCTACACCTATGACTGCCGGCCCATGGCAACAACATCATCGTCAAATTCACTGATGACACCACAGTGGTTGGGCTGATCTCAGAGGGAGACAAGGCAGCCCACAGAGAGGAAGTTCAGAAGTTCACAAACTGGTGCTCAGACAACAACCTGGCTCTAAACACCACAAAGCCCAAAGAGATCATTGTGGACTTCAGGAGGAACAAAACCAACTTGCCTCCCCTCTACATCAACGGTGAGTGTGTGGAAAGGGTCCACACATTCCGGTTGCTGGGAGTCCTGATCTCCGATGACCTCTCCTGGACAGACAACATAACAGCTGTCACAAAGAAGGCCCAGCAGCGTCTACATTTCCTGAGAGTCCTCAGGAAGAACAACCTGGACAAGAAGCTGCTGCTGGCCTTCTACCGCTCCTCCATCGAGAGCCTGCTGACGTACTGCGTTTCCACCTGGTACGGAAGCTGCACTGCTGCAGACAGGGAGAGGCTTCAGAGGACAGTCAGAGCAGCGCAGAGGATTGTTGGCTGCCCTCTCCCCTCCCTGACAGACATCTACACCAACCGGTGCCTCAGCAGAGCTCAACACCTCATTACAGACAGTTCACATCCCGGCTCTCAGCTGTTTGAGCTACTTCCTTCTGGGAGGCGCTACAGGTGCATCAAAACAAGGACAAACAGACTGAGAAACAGTTTCTTTCCAAGAGCCATCACCACTCTAAACTCTCACAAGACACAACTACAGCCATTAATTTAACATCTAATATTTAAAACAATATATTACAATATATTTATTATTTATTCTGTACATAGCAAAACACCCTGTGCAATACATCTGTACATTTTGGTTCATCCATACTGTAAATAAGGCAAATACACATTGAGATTTCAGAATTTATTTCATTTTCTATTTTATTCTACATTTGGCTTTCTATATTATACTTCTATTTTAAACTTATTCTATTATGTTTACTTATGTTTGTCTGCCTGATCTGTCTGCCTGCCTGGTTTCTGACCCCTGCTTGTTTTTTCAGACTGATTAAAGTTTACTGGACTCTTATCCTGTCCCTGAATTTATGCTTTTGGGTACCTTGGCTCTGAGTCATTACAGTACAATCTGGCCAGAAAGATGAACCCAGCCGAATCAGATTCAGTGCAGCATCAGCTGACAGCTCAAGCCACTGTTATTCAGTCTGAAGAGGATCAACTCGTCTCCGTTGCCATGGGTCTTAAGGAATTCACTGCTCGTCAGGACTGTCAGGAGATAGGATGCTATCCATGAGCAGATGCAGCAGCTCTTTTTGTCAGGAGCTCCAGTGGCCGCGCCTCGACTCCCTCCTCCAGAGCAAAACTCTGGTGAGCCAGGAACCTGTCAGCCTTTCTTCACTCAGTGCTCTCTCCTCTTCAAGCTCCCGCCCTCTTCATATCCAACAGAAAGGTCACAAGTGGCTTTCAATATTTCCCAGCTCACAGGTAAAGCCAGAGATTGGGGAACCATCGAGTGGGAGAGGCAATCCATGATCTGCTCCTCGGTTAAACTTTTCTCTGCTGAACTCAGAGAAGTTTTCAATCATGTCACTCCCAGGAGAGAAGCAGCTTGAGGACTGCTCAGTCTGGCTCAGGGAGAAAGGAGCGTGGTGGACTTTTCCATTGAGTTCCGCACCACAGCCACAGAAAGTAATTGGAACTCTGCTCTATTTTATCATGCCTTTGAAGGCATTAAACATGGTGAGCCGAACTGCCCTCTAGCCCCCTGTTTCATGGACAATTCATCATGGCTGGTCAGACCCATACCCTGGCTGTTTTCATTGACTCTGAAGCAGATGCCAGTCTCATAGACAATACCTTGGCAGCCTAGCTGGGGATTAATTGGGTCCCCCTACCCAAGTCTACACCTGTCACTGCCCTGGATGGCTGTCTACTCTGCTCTGTAACCCATTGCACTGTCTCCATTCGCCTGGGCATGTCAGGTAATCACCAAGAAACTCTTTAATTTCACTTGATTAATGCACCCAGTACACCTGTTGTTAAGCCAGTTATCGGTGGCTTAAACTTCACAACCTTCACATAGACTGATCTTCAGGCATCATTTCTCAGTGGAGCTCTTATTGTCATGCCATGTGTCTCAGGTCTGCCCTGCCTGTCACTCCATGTAACCCTCCTTCATCTGAGTTTCCACACTTGTCAGGGGCTCCTCCTGAGTACACGGAGCTTAAAGAGGTGTTCAACAAGGCTTATGCCTCCTCCTCCTTACCACTTCATCGCCCCATGACTGTGCTATAGACCTCCTGCTCGGCACCTCCCCACCCAGGTGTCGTATCTTCTCCCTATCCGTTCCAGAAACCAAGGCCATGGAGAAGTATGTCAGCGACTTGTTGGCTGCAGATCTTATCCGTTCCCTCTCGTCTCCTGCTGGGGCTGGGTTCTTCTTCATGGAGAAGAAGGACACGTCACTATGCCCCTGTATTGATTATCGAGGGCTTAACAAAATTACTGTGAAGAAAAGGTACCCCCCTTGAACTGTTACAGGGGGAAACTGTGTTTTCCAAACTTGACCCGAGGAATGCGTATCATCTGGTACGCATTAGGGAGGGGGATAAGTGGGGAACCGCTTTTCACACTCCTCGGGGCTGCTATGAGTATCTTGTCATGCCTTTCAGACTCACTAACTTCCCTGCTGTTTTCCAGGCCCTAGTCAACAATGTTCTCAGGTAATCCATGTCTTATCTGGATGATATCCTCATCTTTTCCAAGTCCATGCAGGAGCATGTGGAGCATGTGCGGCGTGTTCTCCGGAGGCTTCTGGAGAATCAGTTTTCATGAAGGCCGAGAAGTGTGAGTTTCAAGTTTTTTGAGGTGTCGTTCAACCCAACCGGTCGAGGCAGATGGCCGCCCCCCCTGAGCCTGGTTCTGCCTGAGGTTTCTGCCTCTTAAAGGAAATTTTTCCTTGCCACTGTCGCCAAGTGCTTGCTCATCGGGGGATCTGTTGGGTCTCTTTAAATAATTTTATAAAGAGTTTGGTCTAGACCTGCTCTATATGTAAAGTGCCTTGATGTAACTTTGTTATGATTTGGCGCTATACAAATAAATCTGATTTGATTTGATTTGATTTGGTTCCTGGGCTTCGTCGTCAGGGAGGGGAGTGTCCAGATGGACCCCGGCAAGGTCAGTGCTGTCCTGGGTTGGCCTCTTCCTTCCTCCCATAAAGAGCTGCAGCGGTTCTTGGGCTTCACCAATTTCTACCGATGGTTCATAAGGAAATACAGTGCTGTGGCAGCCTCTCTCACAGCAATCAAATCTGTTAAATCCCTTTTCGTGTGGTCTCTCAAGGCTGAGAAGTCATTTGGCAAGTTAAAACATTTGTTCACTTCTGCTCCTATACTCACCTTCCCTGACACCTCTCTACAGTTCGTTGTGGAAGTGGATGCTTCTGACTCTGGTTGTGGGGATCATCCTCTCTCAGCGGTCCTGCAAGAATTAGAAACTTCACCTCTGTACTTTTTTCCTGCAAGTTGTCTTCTGCGGAGAGGAACTGTGACATTGGAAACCAGGATATGCTAGCTGTCAAACTAGCCTTAGAGGAGTGGAGGCACTGGCTGGAAGGGGCGGAGCTACCATTTGTGGTGTGGACTGACCACTAAAACTTGGAGTACCTCTGTTCTAATAAAAGACTGAATTCCCGACAGGCCAGGTGGGCCTTATTCTGAAACCGGTTTAGTTTCACCCTCTCCTAACCCCGGGGTCTAAGAATACCAGGGCGGACGCCCTGTCATAACAGTTCCAGGTCATCAGCTCCCAGGCCAAGCTGGGGAGGATCCTCCCGTCTGCCTGCGTGCTCGGCATGTGGTGTTTTGGTCATGTGAGCTGGGGAGAGGTGTGGGGCAGTCCATTTTCCTTGTTTGCAGAGGCTGGGCGTGGATCCTCAGGTGGCAGATGAGCTGCTCATCACACAGCTGGAGCCGATTACAATCAAGGCAGCATATAAGCAGAGACTCCGAGGACACACGTTGCCAGATTGTCACCGCTGCTATGTGGTAGAGTTGGCCGCTTCAAGTTCTTCTACAGAGATTCGTCAGTGTTTTTGCTGTGATTTCCAGTTCCAGTTACCTTTACCTTTGTCCTGCCATCCAGCTCCAGCCTGTCAGCCACATTGCTGCCCAGCGTCAAACTCCAGCCTGCTTCATGCCACCCGTCTTCGAGCCTGTTCACCTCAAGCCACCTCCTCACCTTACCTCCTTCCACAAATAAAACCCTTTTTCATCCTCCTCACCTGTGTCTGTGTCTGCTACTGGGTCCAGGTGTCTCCCCACACAACAAGACAATCTGGCCACAAGGATGGACTCAGCAGACTCGGAATCAGACCTGTTTCGTAGAGCACTGAGAGACCAAGGTGTTTTAGTTGGAAGACATGATCAAGAGTTGAGAGATGTTGTGGAAACCCCCCATGAGTTAAAGGACAGCATAAGTCACATCAACACTCAACTTTCTACCCCAAGAGGATGCCACCAGCTGTTCCCATCCCTCGGAGTTACACTGAGTCACCTTCAGTCAACTCTACAGCTCCTCTTACCTCCAGAGAGCCCTTTGTTCCCCCTCCAGAGCACTATGCAGGGGATCTTGGCTCCTGTAATTGTTTCCTTCTAAGGTGTTCGTTAGTGTTTGATATACAGTCTAACAGTTATCCAACTGAACACTCTAGGATAGCTTATATGATTAACCTATTAAGGAGCAAAGCGGGGCAGTGGGCTACAGCTTTATGGGAAAGTAGGTCGGGGGTTCCAGATTCATATGATTTTTTTTGTGCTGAATTACGCAAGGTTTTTGATCACCCAGTACAGGGCCAGGAAGCCTCTAAATGCCTGTTAGCTCAACATCAAGGTTCGTCCTCTGTAGCCTCACATTCTGTCGACTTCTGTATTTCGTCAGTGGAGAGTAGATGGGATGAAGTCGCTTTAAGGGGTGTTTTTGTGCAGGGCCTTAGCGACAAGCTGAAGGATGATTTAGCCACTCGTGATGAGCCAGACTCCCTTGAGGAGCTGATTTCCTTGGCTATAAAAATAGACAATAGGCTGACGGGAAAGAGCCAGGGAAAGATCAAGGAAGCCCAAGACTTTAGCCACCCCTACCCCATCTCCCATTCCCAGCCTGAAAACTTTTCACAGTCCTGTTCTGAACTCTCCAAGACCTGTTTGGGAGCCCCCTGTTGTGGAGGAGGAACTCATGCAACTTGATAGAGCACGCTTGACGGCATCAGAAAGGCAATGGCAGATGAGAATGAAACTCTGCATCTACTGTGGTCAAGCTGGTCATTTTGTTGTATCCTGTCCTCAAACACCAAAAGATCCAGCTCACCAGTGAAAGAGGGTGCCCTGGTGAGCCAGACCTCTTCTCAACCCTGCCCTCCACTAAGAGTAAGTCTGCCTTCCACTCTTCTCTATAACCAGAGACATTTCCCCCTCTCCGTGTTGGTGGATTTTGGGGCTGATGATAGCTTCATCGATAGTGATTTAGTAGAGCAGCTTGGAGTCAGCCTTGGACCACTAGAGGTCCCCAAAGATGCTAATGCTCTGGACGGGAGGTTAATTGCTTCTGTGACTCATCGTACGGCCCCAGTTACATGAATTATTTCTTGCAACCACCGTGAACAGGTTCCGCCCTGTGTAATTCCCTCTCCCACATCCCCTATAGTGCTCGGTGTACCTTGGCTAAAGATTCACAACCCCAACATTGATTGGCAGACTTCAAAAATTGTCAGTTGGACAATGCGGACAATGTCCTTACTGTCACGCCCATTGCCTCTAGTTCGCAGTTCCCACTGTTAAAACACCGTCTTCAGCCATTTTCGAGTCACCAGATTTATCTTCTGTTCCCCTTGAGTATCATGGGTTATCTCAAGTTTTCAGCAAAGACTTGGGCCTTTCCCTACCACCCCATCGACTTTATGACTGCTCCATTGAGCTACATCCTGGAGGCAAGCTTCCCACCAGCAGAGTCTACAACCTCTCTCTCCCTGAAAAGAAAGTTATGGAGAAATACATCACTGATTCCCTTTTTGCTGGCCTAATCAGACAGTCTTCCTCCCCTGTAAGTTTTTTCTTTGTAGAGAAAAAGGACTCCACAATACGTCCCTGCATAGATTTCAGAGGATTGAATGATATAACGGTGAAAAACGGTGCCACTCATTGACCTCTCTTTTGAATCTCTCTGCAATGCAAAGATTTTCACAAAGCTAGACCTCCAAAACGCATATCATTTGATTCACATAAGAAAAGGAGATGAATGGAAGACTGCCTTTAACACCCCCATGGGCCACTTTGAGTATTTGGTTATGCCGTTTGGCTTAACCAATGCCTCAGCAGTTTTCCAGGCATTCATCAATGATGCATTACGTGACATGTTGAACAGATTTGTCTTAATCTTATTTTATCTCATCTGGACGACATACTCATTTTCTCCTCATCCTCAGAAGAAAACATTCAACACGTGAGACTGGTTCTGCAACTGGTTCTGTACGTCGAACCAGAGAAATGTGAGTTTCATGCCCAGTCTGTTAACTTCCTCAGCTATGTGACTGCTCAGGGGCAGGTCCAACCAGATCCTGCCAAAATAAAAGCCGTCATGGAGTGGCCCATCCCCTCCTCCCGGAAACAGCTCCAACGCTTCCTGGGCTTTGCCAGTTTATATCGACGCTTCATCCGAAATTATGGTAAGGTTGCAGCCCCCCTCACTGAACTCAACTCTGTCAAACTTCCATTTCACTGGTCTCAGGATGCGGAGAATGCTTTCCTGCAGTTAAAGAAACTGTTCACTCAAGCTCCTGTGCTTCTCCACCCTGACCCACAGAAACAATTTGTGGTGGAAGTGGATGCCTCAGAGTCAGGGGTGGGGGCCATATTATCTCAATGCTGTTCAGCAACTAACAAAGTACACCCATGTGCATTTTTCTCGAAACATTTATCTTCTGCAGAGCAGAATTACAACGTAGGGAATTGAGAACTTTTGGCAGTGGTTCTGGCACTCCAGGAATGGCGTCACTGGCTGGAGGGCTCTTCATATCCTTTTCTGGTATGGATGGACCATAAAAATCTACCTTATCTTCGTACAGCTAAGAGACTAAACTCTGCCAGAGACTAAACTCAGCCAGCCTTTCCTCGGGAGACCACCCATAGTCTAATGGTTAAACTGAGAGAGCGAACCAGGATTTGGAGACTGCTCTGTGGTGTGTCTGTGCCCATCACCCTACCTCCTGGAGTGCTCACCTGCCGTGGATTGAATATGCACATAACTCCCTCACAAGCTCAGCTACTGGTATGTCCCCTTTCATGGCAGCTAATGGCTTTCGAACTCCCTTGTTCCCCAAACAGGAGAGTGAAGTTGTTGTTCCCTCAGTACAAGCCCATCTCAGACGTGTGCAAAGTGTATGGAAGGCCGTCAGTGCTGCCTTAAGACGTTCTTCCCAGATAAAGCGACACCTGGCTGACCGACACCGAACCCCTTCCCCTCAATATCAACCAGGTCAACAGGTGTGGCTCTCATCCCGTGATCTCCCCCTCCAAGTGGACTCGCGTAAGTTGCCACCACACTGCGTGGGACCTTTTGAAATTGAGAGAGTTTTGCTGCTGTGAGGTTGAAGCTCCCTCAGTCAATGAACATCCACCCAACCTTTCACGTGTCTCTGCTACAACCAGTTTCTACTCTGCGCTCAAACTGCTGAGCTTATGTTGTACCACGTAGTCCGTCTGCAAGGCCTCCCTAGAGACATTGTCTCTGACCGGAGACCTCAATTCCCCTCTGGTTTTTGGCAGGAGTTTTGCAGGTTCCTTGGTGCCTCTGTCAGCCTGTCCTCCTGCTTCCATCCACAGTTCAATGGCCAAACCAAGAGGATTAATCAGGAGATGGAGACGGCCCTGCATTGCCTGTACTCCCCAAACAACTGTTGTGGGTTGAATATGCACACAACACCCTTCCCAGCTCAGCAACCCGGACTCTCCCTCTTCCAGTGCCAGTCCCATTTGTCCAGGCCTTCATTCGTCGGTGCCGCTGCACCTGGTTACAGGCTTGTTCCACTCTGCTCTGCACCTTGACCGATACCGTAGGGACAATAATCGGCATTGCCTCCATGCCCCTCACTATACCCCTTGTCAGAAGGTCTGGCTTTCCACCCGAGACTTGCCATTGAGAGTGGAATCTAGGAAATTGGCCCCACGGTTCATGGGCCCTTCCTTGTGTCCAGGATCATCAACCCTGTAGCTGTCAGCCTCCTCCGGCCTTGTTCTATCAGGATCCATGCCATGTTCCATGTTTCTCACCTCAAACCTGTTAGAGAGAGTCTTCTCCAGCCCTCCTCCAGGTCCCCGCCACCCACCCAGCTTATTGGTGGGGCTCTAATGCACACCGTGAGGCGCTTCCTCAAGTCCCGCTGCCTGGGGAGGGTCTATCAGTATCTGGTGGATTGGGAGAGCTACGGGCCTGAGGAGCGCTCATGGGTTACAGCCTGGAGCATCCTGGATCCCTCCTTCATCAGGGACTTCCACCGCCGCCATCCTGATCAATTGGGTGGGACTTCAGGAGCCGTCCCCAGGGGGGTTTCTGTCATGGGTTCTCCTCCTGCCTGATCCCTAACTCATCCTGCCACATCCATTTTCACTTGCAATCACCTCATTCCACTCATCTGAGTTTCCCCGCCCATCTCCTCACCTGGACCCCATTATGCTCATCAGTCACTCCTCATATACTGGCCCAGAATTTCATGCTCCTTGCCATATTGTCTAGTGTGTTTGCCTAGCTTTCCAGCATCCCCCATCTATCTGCCGGCTTGCCTGCTATCAGTTACCCTGCTTGTTTCCCAGTCTGGAGGTTTTGTTTAGTCCCGTGGATTTGTCTGCCTGATCTGTCTGCCTGCCTGGTTTCTGACCCCTGCTTGTTTTTTCAGACTGATTAAAGTTAATTGGACTCTTATCCTGTCTCTGCGTTTGTGCTTTTGGGTTCCTTGGTTCTGAGTCGTTACACCTGACGTTCCAGAAGAGGCTTGGTTTTGCTGTCAGCTAGGCGTTCAAATCGGATACACCTGTACCCTCTCCCTCATGCTCAGCCTCCAAAAGGAGCCTGCCTTTGCCGCCAGAGACGTCCCACCTTCTTTCCTGCCCATCTGCACCACCTATGGACTCTGAGCTCTACAGTTGTTAGGCTTTCTGCCATAGGTCCCCTGTTCTCCAGAATGCCAGCCTCCAGGCTCCATCATGGTGAGTCCACACTTTCCTGTTACTGGCTACAGGGTGTTTGCCTGATGCTCCGACATTGCGTCTTTCTGCCCCCATACCATCTTTCCTTCTCCACCTCTCTCATGCCTACAAGCCCTCCATTTTGTTCCCGTGTGCTGGATTCCTAAGTTTACTTCCCAGTTCCCAGTCCCCGTTTATTTTCCTGATTCTTCAACTAGCTAGGCAGTACGCCCATTACTTATTTACAGCTTCCTCATTGCATCATCCTACTTTTTGTCTGTATTGGCTCCTCTGCCTGTGTGGCTGTTCTTCTCATTGAGACATGATGGGCCTGTCAGCAACTAACTAATACATGGAGTTACTTAATGCCTTACAAGTAAGTGGAGGAATTTTATATTTGGTCTTAAATTGAAGTTTGAGCTGAACAGAAGAAAAGTCGGAACCAGAAACAACACAAAGGAGTGTAATTGAAAACATCTCTCCGACACCGGAACACAAAAAGACATCAATTAGTTGCCTTCACAAAGTTAAAAAGTGAAGGCAATGCATTTGAAAAGCAGAAGCTCTGAAGTTAATGGTCTGCCTAAAACCATCCACAACACACACACACACAGGCAACCACACACAATGAGATTAGCGGTGCTTGTTTCGACAAATTTCACAGTTACAACCCAACACAATGGGATTTGTGGAGGAAATGGCCTCAGTGCTCACATACCCTATGGTGGTACATGGCAAACATGGGAGAGTTTGACTCAGTTGGTCAGTTCAACGCAAGGTCCAGACAAACGTAGAGAAAAGGAGATTTCTTACATCTTACAAAAAGAACCTTGTTCATTTTTATTATTTACTGCAAGTCAAAAGCTCCGGAGCATACACCTGTGGGAAGTGCCCCAGTACAGGGAAACAGAGAGAGAGAAGGGACCAGCAAAGGAGAAACTCAGTTCTTCTGGGTGAAGGACTGGCAGCTCCTGTTTGCCATTACAGCCTGAGGCACTCACTACAACAAATGACCACACAGCTTCGTAGTATTTATGACTGATTTATTGTGGTGAATATTTACATTGAATTTTGCGGGAACCCCTGCAACCCGGAAACGGATAAGCGGTAAAAAATTAATAGATTAATGAAGATATAAATCTGTATGAGCATGAAATTGATATTTAATTATTAACAGCTTTAATCTGTAGACAACTTTTTTTCTGGAAAATTACAGTTTTTTGTTCATGCCAATAAAGCTATTTATACTGGAATTGATGCAAAGAGAGACATCCCCCTCTCTTTGAGGAGAATGAGGAGAGACACAGAGCGAGAGACAGCCACTGACAGAGACAGAGAGACTCCGACAGAGGCTTCAAAGGACATGTTCACATATGATACAGTGTGTAGCAGGAAACAGGAAATTACCTCACTGGTAAGTAGGGGGAAGGGAAATTATAAATGTGGCACACCTGGGAATTGAGTGGAGGAGGGAAACTCAAACAAAGAGACTGGAAGGATGACACCAGACAAGAGAAGCAAGAACATGAAGAAAAGGAGGGAAAATGAATAAAACAAAGTGGAATTAAAGTGAACCAAGTGAATTCTAACCTAGGAAAGGTAAGTGTGTGAAACCAGGACCCCTAAGAGAAGAAGTGGAACCCTGGAGCAGAAGAACCTGTGCCAGTTTGGACTTTGCTGGTACTCACTCTCTGGGTCAGACATCTGCCCACAGATAAGTCGCTTTTCACCCAACCCATGCTCTCCTGGCTTCTCCCCTGGCTTCACCCTCCCCCTACTCAAACACACACACCTCACCTAAAAACTGGGCTGAACTGAAAACTACTCATTCTAACCCACAATCACACAAATGGAACTGGACTGAACTGAACTCTCATACTCAACTTTCCCACTATGCATGGACTGCACCAAACCATAGACACGCACATCATACAACAGGATCCCTACAAACACACACATACACCTGGACACACTTTGCATAAATTTATTTTACAGAGCCTTTGTTTGAAAGACTGTCTATCCCCGGGAATTAGATTTTCGTTAAATGAGGATGATATGTGTTTTTCTCTAGGACATGTTAGATTGTTGATGTTTGAGCAGATGATTTTGAGTTTTGATTCAATATATATTAAGTACATGCATCTTGATCGGTGAATGAGACATGGACAGAGTGAGGAAGTGAGGAAGTCATGTCGTAAAGAGTTATTTTCTGGCCTAACATGCCTCCATCCTCAGCCCAAGTCTGGCTCCAACCTTGATACCACATCTGGGCATAGTCCAGCTGTTTTCCTCATGTATTGACAGACAACCTGAAGACTTCCTTTGTATAGCCAGAACTTGTCAGGATGTGGAAGTAGCCCTTTACAGTCATATTGTATTTGGACAAGACTCTGGCCATGTAACCAGCCATATACATGGCAAGACAACACCAGGCATGTGGCCCACGTATGGGTGGATATAATTCCTGGGGGAGGTGTGAAGGTCTGGTGTGGGAATTAAGGAGGGCTGGAGAGAAGCTGTGACAGAGAGAAGGATGGAGTGAGGAAGCCAGAGCTACAAAGAAGAGTACATTTGACTCTGATAATAAGGGGGATTAGAGATGTTTCAGATACTAACCTGGAGCTCCCTTCTCAATGTCACTGTGTGTGTGTGTGTGTGTGTGTCTTTGTCCCCGTGCCTTAATTTCCTTTACACGTCATGTGATATGAGTCAAACTACGAAACAGATGATATGGTATTACTTAATTGTCATCATCATCATCATCAGTTATGTTCACATTGTAGTAGTGTTTCCCAGATTCTTTGACCTGCTTTTGTCTGGAATAAGACAGGTGAAAAAATGAAATGGGACTAACCATGGACACCATGTCCTGCATCACACAAAAGTCCTCAACTGGGAGCTGAATTTTATCTTAAGGTCCATCTACTGTAGGGAAACTGATGTGACCGGGGTCAAGATCATTTGGGCACAAAAAAGAAACATGACAGATCTACACTCTATGTAGAAAAGATCTTCAGAGGAACCAAGATAGATAGACATCTTAAACAGTGTGTGTAACTGCATGTTTCTGTGTATTTCTCTTAAGTCTTTGTGCATCTCAGTGTGCTACTCTACATGCCTGTGTCTCTGTCTGTCTGTGTGTCGTTGCGTGCCTTTGTGCCAAAGAGTGAAGTTATAGTTCCTTTGATGTTTGTTGAATTTGAGGTGGACTGCTCCTTTAATCTGCCCTTCCCGTGGCCTTGGTGTGTGTGTAGCATTGACTATGTCTTCACCTGCACGCCTCTCTGCAGAAAGGCAGATTGGAGACATGTTGCCCCTCAGCATGACTGATGTAACTCACAGCAGGTCCCTGGACGCACACACACACACATGCACACGCACAACACACACAGTATCAGCTCTGGTTTTGCAGCATCGTGTTCAGTGATAGTAGGTGTTATGGGTTTATATCATCTTAAATACTTCTTTGTGTGTGTGTGTGCGTGTGTGCGCATGAGAGAGAGAGAGATCTGTGTAATGGTGTAATTGCAGGAGAGCAGTGAGTGCGGAATCTCAGCAAAAACTGGCAGAAAGATTACACACCGTTTTACTAGACACATTTATCTTTCCATTGCTACACTGGTAGCACACATACAATAACACACACACACACACGCACACATATACACATGTGCAACCTCAGTAGTGGGCCCAGTTGGGTTCAGTTTGTGTGTATGTGTCCAAGTGTCCTGTGAATCCTGGACAAGGGCACTATGGCATCACAGGGCCCATCTGTGGGACAGGGACTGGGGACATCTGTCCATTTTACAGACACACACACACACACACGCACCCACACACAGAGTACCCAAGCTGCCTCAAAGAAACAACGGGAGGACACAAAGATGCACTGATTTGCTGAGTGCTTACATCTGTAGTGTGTGTGTCCTCTAGCCTGTTACTACTCTAACCTGTGAGCTCTCAGCTGTGCTCATTCGGCTTTCACACAGTCTCACACACACACACACACACACACAAACACGACAGATGTAGACAGTCTGAGAGTGTTGCATGTTCACTAAATTGCCCTTGTCATGCGATAAATCTCAATTACACATACTAGTCTGTGTGTGTATGTGTGTGTGTGTGTGTGTGCATGCGCATCTTGTAGTACAGTAGTTCTGTATAAGACTGGTAGATGCTGAGGATCATACACACCTTAAAAGAGTTTTTAAGGTTACCAGTTACCAGTTACTCATTATTAAATTGCTGGTCAACTATCCATTATTTAAATGTATTAAAACTGAGCAAAATGTTTAATCTCTTTAAAAGTTTTGGACAGAAATGTAGCAGTTCAAGTATTAAGGAGCAAAACTGGAAATAACTGAGTAAAGTACAAGTTCGTTATTTTACTCATATACAATAGACCGTTATCGTAATTTTTATTTTTTTTTACCACCACTAATAGTATACTAGTGTTCATTGTTGTCCATATTAATATGGAAAACAAGAGGGTGACTATTAGAGTAGTTATTAATGTACAAAACAGTAAAACACTAACTAAATCACCACAGACACAAAAGACAATTTCAATGCACAGTATGAAGTCGGGCAGTACAGTGGCATAGTGGTTGGCGCTATTGCCCCACAACAAGTAGGTTGTGGGTTTGGTTCCTGGGCCTGGGTCCTTTCTGTGCAGAGTTTGCATGTCCTTGCATGTGTTTCTGCCATGTACTCCGGCTCCCTCCCACAATCCAAAGGTTTAGGTTAATTGGTGACTCTAAATTGTCCGTAGGTCTGAGTGTGAGTGGTTGTTTGTCTCTGTCTGTCTCTGTGGGTTGGCCCTGCGATGGACTGGCGACCTGTCAAGGGTATACCCCGCCCTCGACGAATGTAAACTGGGATTGGCTCCAGAAACGGATAAGTGGTAAAAGATGAATGAATAAATGAATGAGCATTGAAGTAAAAAAATGTATCTCCACATTAATCCTCTATTGTCACTGCTCTTGAATAAGCACCAATTGCTAACATGAGATAATTTTTGGTATTTTATATTGGTCATGAAGCTAATACAGAAAATGTGCCTTATCAGTTAGCTAACAATAGTACCAAAACTGGGATTACAGGTTAAAATAAGAAACGAATTATTTAATGAGTTAGCTGAACTGTAATTTAAGGCTAAAGTTTAAAACTATCTTCCAGTAGTTAGCTAAACAGTAGGTTAAGGGTAAAGTTAAACTAGCTTACATTAGTTTGCTGAATTGTAACTTCAGACTAAAGTTACAGTTATAGCTATAATAAATGTTCATCAGTAAATGCTTGACAGAAAATGATGTGATTAAAAAATAAGATAAGCTATTATCTTTTAACCCTCTTAGGAGAAGCATCCAAAAACTCCTGAAGTAAAATCCACATCTCACTCAGAACAGACTACATTTCCCATCCATTCCTTACTAGCAGTTGTTTCCCTCATTTTTCCACCTTTCTGTCACTTAAAATGTCCACCCATCTATTGCTGTACATACATCCATCTTGAAGACTATAAAATCTGCTTCTGCTCCCTTGCTGAAACAGCGGAAAATCACAACACAAGGCCCATGCCAATTCCACACACACAAACACACACAGCTGACAGTTCTCAGTCTCCCTGATGTTTCCTGTTTTTAATAAAAGAAAGTCTGCCGTCGTAGAGGGAAGGAAGGTTGTGTTGTGTGTTGTGGTACAGAAGGCTTTTGGGATGAGGAGCAATGGATTGGTAGACAAAGGGAGAGATGCAGAGCTGAAAGTGAGGGAAAAGGATGACTGGGGAAGAAGTGAAATGAAAGGAAACAAAACACCGCCAAAGACATGTGGAGAGACAGAGCAAAACAGATGCTGGCTGCTGGGGTAGGTGTAATATCAGGCAAGCAGAGGGAAGGAATCGTATACTGGATTACTCAGAATAGTCAAGTCCCCTGCAACTGCTCTCCTTCTCCTTCTTCTCCTATCGCTCTCTTGCCAGTCATCTCTGCTCTCTAATTAAGTCTGATTTCAAGGGAGCCAACAGTGACTCGCAGAGAGGGAGGGTTCACCTCAGTGAGCCTCCCTTACTTGAGTAAATTTGTTTTATTTGTTGATTTGATGAATCAAACATTCAAGATTTTGTGTTGAAGCGTTTATGTCTGGAGCATTACACCAAACTGTTTCCTGTGTACCTTCTTCACTTTTGACATATATCTTTATTCCAGTTTTAGAATTGTGTTCCAAAGTAGAGATCTGCTGTTTTCAACAAAGCTTGACTGAGAAATGGTTAATTTACAATGATTGAGCTTTCAATACATTTGTAAGCACTTAGAGGTTATTAAAAGTTTGTAAAGAGCATAAATAATCTGTATCACTAAACTTATTTTTTCATGTCTCAGAATGATCAGCAGTTCTTATTTTACAGTTTCCCCATTGGGAGCAGATGGGAACAGGCCAGGAAACCTGCTGGTCTCACGCATTTCACAAAATTCACTCACATGTATTACAGCCTGAGCCCAGTACACTTACATCATGTGAAATTTATTGCATGTTGTTATATGTTAGTGTGAACTTAATTATTCACTCATCGTGACTATGGAGGTAAGGGAATCATGACCTAGTCTCCATTTGTAATGTATACCAGACTAAATTTGTCAACTATGTGCTTCTGGGAGGAAAGTTACCCAGATTACAACAAGTGTCAATGCTCAACAAGTGTCAACCAGGAGAGGTGTTTTGTTCTCTAAAGAGGACCATCATTTAAAAAAAATCAACATCATGTTATCTTGAATAAATCTTGAAATTACTGCTAATAAATCAAGTGAGCGGTAGAGACATTTTCACATACACTTAAATACAATCTGAACTCTTTTTACATAGAGGTGAATTAGCTATCTTTTGTTCAGATATAGCTTGTCATTCAGCTTTACAGCTTTATTTAATTGCTCAAATTCAGTACCTCAAATGGATTTTGAAGCCTTTGGGCCTGCACCATACAAAACTCACCCCAGATCAGTGGGGTGTCAGTGTAATACTCAACTTTTTCCATCCTATTTTTAAATAGTCTGCCATAAGTTAAAAATGCTGACACAAAATACTTCAGTAGAACTGTTGTCAGGCCTCTGGATGAATTGATGTGTACACTCTGATGAAGCCAACATGCTGAAAAAATGTCTGTTTGACTCATAAATCTTTACATTTGTTGCCGTTTTCCACCTTGCACAGTCACCAGCCCACTCATGCATGTTGTAAGTAGATGAAGCTCAGCCAGGGCCCCATTTCCATTTGACAGTACAATACAAAGCCAAAAACAAAACTGCAAGTATCACTGTAAACAATATCCACAAATGCCACATAGAAATGCTCTCCACGGCACAATGTGACTCACTGCCATCCTTCACCACTGACAGAATTTATCATAAGGACACGAAACAGTAACAAGCATGGTCCATAGGAAAACACTTTGCAAACCTCCCCAATTACACTTCGACACCCCCTGCTGCCGAGACGCACATGCGTGCACACATACCACTCAACAACATTCCCAATCTGCTGGGCTCAGCAGCAGAAGGGAACCGGGATGTGACAAATCAGTCGGGACCCTGGCAGTCAACTTCATGCCCAGCGATAATGAGCTCCCGCCGGAGACGACTCTCTCAGGGAAGGAACAGCAACAAAGAAAAACATTAACAAAGCGCTAATCGGTCGAAGTTGAATGTGTAAAGAATTTCAAAAAGAACAAAAGGGAAAAAAAGTTATTTTCTTAGGGAGGAGTGTGTGAATAATTGAGGGTGGGTGAGTAGGATACAGAAAGGAGTGTGATCTGCAGATGGGCAGATGATAAGGAGCAGGAGGAGCCTCTGAGCGCATGCTAGAGGTGTTGGGGATGGGGAGGGGCTGGATCAGAGCACATGGTTTAAGTCTCTCTTGGTACAGCCCTGGAGGCTGCAGTATGAGTGTGTGTTTACAGAGCAGGTGGATGAGCTGCAGCATCATTAGAAGATGCCCAGAGCTGCTCAGGCGACTAAAAGCCTGAACTCAAGCCTGTGTGTGGGGACTGAGGTGGGACAATAAGGTGTGTGTGTGGTGGCAGGTCTAAACTTCAGATCAAGGGTTTAAACATAGTTTGATTAAATGAAAATGACAGTGTGGACTTTATCCTTTTGCATCCCGATTTCATATGATTTGTCATGCCTTTTCCAACTGGTTTTCTTTCCAACAAGTACTGAATGCTGAAAATGTTCCCCTGAGTTCAGCTTCAGAGACCTCAGGCTGAAGTATGTAATGAAAGTATTGCACCAAGGAGAAAAAAAAAGTAGCAGTACATAGCGATCGGCACTACTTAATGGTCCGACAGAGCATATATCTTTGCATGACAGCACTCTTCCACACCTTACCCAATTATGATTAAACTACCATCTATCCTCTATGTGTGAAGATTCCATGTTTTTACCTCCATTTGTCTCAGCCTTTCCCCAACTTCACTCATCCTTGAATTGGAATTTTGATAATTGCTTTTAAGTTGTGATTTTTCAGTGCGATGCTGATCCATCTTATCTTGCTGTCCATCTCGTAATTGAAGATGATTCGAACAACTCACACATTAAATATGTGGCTCTACTTAGTGATGTTATACAAATAATTTGGATAGAGTGTCTCAAACCTACTATGACGTGTCCCAAAACAATATAATAACATATGAGGGTGCCTCCTAGGGGCCTGAATTATAATAAATACTGCTTATTGTTAATTTAATATAAAGTGGATCATTAATTATTTCATAAATCATAATCATAAATCAATTTATAAACAAACATTGGACTTGGGTTAACCCTTGTGTTGTGTTTGGTCATATTTAGGGAAATTTAAATGTTTAATCTCTGAAAATTGTTGTTAACTTCATCAGACTTGACCTAAGATTCCATGACTTTCTCCGCAAATAGGATTTCAACACACAAAATAAATTTTATTAAATTGCTTCCATTTTAGTCCAATAGGGTTTGTCTCCCATGGAAGAGTTCTTGCAGACAGTTGCAATATTGTTTCAATAATAATGAATTTTACTTGTAGCTTCAATGTGTAATGCTTTTTTGAGTTCTTTATCACAGTTCATTGTATGGCAGCACCATCAGCCTCTTGATTACATTTTTGATCATCAGACTGATGAGGACCCAGATTCCCTGTCTAGGGATTCAGTCGCCCAGGTCTCTGCCCATGACTGCTACCCCAACCACAATGCATGTGCTCTTATGTTCCCTCCTGTGGGCAGTGAGCCTGCGGGAAGGCAGAACCACTTCACTCTTTCAGGCTGGGCCTGGCCAGGCCACCAGGTGTTCAGATATGAGCCCCAACCTGTCTTAAGGGGGTTTTAAACATGCATTACTTTGGACATTGGGAGGAAACCCACACAAGCATGGGGAGAACATACAAAATCCACACAGAAAGGCCCCAGGGCCAGGAACCAAAACTGCAACCTTCTTGTTGTGGGGCAACAGCACTAACCACTATGCTGCCATGCTGCCCGTAAATCCATGATCCAATTTCGTCTTCTACCGCTTTTCTGTTTCCAGGTTGTGGGGTGCTGGAGCCAATCCCAGCCAACGTTCTGGGCGAAGGGCCGGGTACACCCTGGACGGGTCGACAGTCCATCACAGGGCCAACACACAAAGACAAACAGAGACAAAAAACTACTCACACTCACATTCAAACCTACGGACAATTTAGAGTCACCAGTTAACCTAGACATGCATGTCTTTGGACAGTGGGAGGAAACCCACATAGACACGGGGAGAACATGCAAACTCCGCACAGAAAGGACCCAGGCCAGGAACCAAACCCGCGACCTTCTTATTGTGGGGTGACTGCGCTAACCACTACACTGCCATGCTGCCCAAATCCATGATGTTAATTTTAATTATTTTTGAAACTACGCAGCCAGAGTTTAAAATAGTCTTCAATTCATCATCAGCAGATTTAGCCTTTTAATTAATGGAAAAACATATATGTGTACCTTGAGATTTGTGAGCTTTTCCTCACGCCATAGTGAAATTTAGTCTGACAGGCAGTCTAATCTGGTGATTTAGTCTACCAGACTAACTGACCCAAACAAGCAACACACCAGACTCAACAAGGTTGTTTTGGTTTTCTGTGTGGAAGCAATGATACAAAATAATCACAGATTGATTCTGTTCGGTCCTTGGGGCCTTTTGATGCGGAGTTTGAATGTTCTCCCCATTCTTGCGTGGGCTTCTTTTGAATAGTCTGGTTTCCTCTCACCATGCAAAGACATGCATGTTTAGGTTAATTGGTGACTATAAATTGTCTGTAGGTCTGAGTGTGAGTGTGAGTGGTTCTTCGTCTCTGTCTGTCTCTGTGTGTTGGCCTTGTGATAAGACTGGCAACTTCTCCAGGGTGTACTCCGCCCTCACCCAATGTGAGCTGGAATTGGCTCCAGCATCCCTGACCTGGAAACGGATAAGCAGTAGAAGATGAATGAATTCATGATTTGAAATGAAAGTTGACGACTCGCCAGGTAATTCTTCGGTCTCTTCACTCCAGGTATTAAACTGGTTGATCCTCAGGACATCCCTCAATTTATCATGACGGCTGCCTGAGAGCTGCTGGTACACAATGTTCAGTCTTTACCAACCTGCAACATGTAATTGTTTAATGATCAGTACTACAATGTTCCTTCAGGATACTGCCCTATCATGGAGCATTACTTTTTTTATCCTGAAAATCTGCTAAGTCTGTTAGTAATGTCTAATTCATACCTGATTATCTTACACTAATGTGCTAACACATACAGTAGTGTGTTTAACAAGGGGAAAAAATTGAAACTATATTTGTTGCAAAAATATTGCTTTCTATAGGTGCTGTGAGTTTCGAGTACTGGCAACTCTCTTTACTTCAAGCCCTAGTTGGAAAGTCGTGTGGGAGCGATGGTGCTTGTGCCTACCCTCATCACTGCTACAGCTGCCGATCAATTCTTTTTACAATACCGACGGTGATGAAGATGGTTTGTGTCCCACTGCTCTTCACAGAAAACAAAGCCATCCCTTGGGCTGAGCAGAGGTTTGGCAGTGATACAGTCCCAGCACCATTTCAGCTTTTTTCAAAGCAGCTGGCAACTTTCTGCCTTCAAACAAACCCCATGATTATCACAGAAATGATGGGGAGGAAATCCTTCCACTTGTTGTCTGGTCATATCTGGACTGCAGCTTGTGACAGTTTACAGGATGGCCCTTTGTTGCACCGCCGTTTCTTACTGTTACTGCAGGAATAATAAATGGCTGCTTAACTTAGATTTAGAAGCGCTGGGGGAAGCATATTTGTTCCCTCCTGTTCTAAATAATGACCAATTACCAGGGAGTGTGAGGTGGGCTTCCACACGTTGGATGAGACATTTCAGGCAGCAGAAAAGCTGTCATGGGTGGGCAAGTGGGGGTTGGGTTGTAGGGGGGTTAGGCCTCTAATTGGAGGCAGATTTCACACTGATATTTTTGATGATGCTGCAGCATGAGGGATAGAAAGGGAGAAAACTGGGAAAGGGAATATGAGGGTCTGAGCAAGAGAAGAACTGATAGAGAGAGAGACAGACAGAGAGTAAGAGACAGGGAAAGTGGAATGTGAGGAATAATAGAGAGAGAGAGGAGGAGGATGTGAAGGAGAGTAGGAAGGAAGGAAGGAATGATAAAGGGACGAGAGAGGGAACAAGTCTTGATGCTGTTTGTCTTGCAGGGATAATATTCCACTAAAGTCTAATTCTGTCCATAAAAGCTTTCGGACTTCTTTTTTTTTCTTACCTCCTACCACCCCGCCCCCCATCCTTTTCTTTCATAGTGATAGTTGCCTTGGCAACCATGGCAAATCTTCCTTTTCTCAAACAGATGTCCCATTTAGTTGGAAATTAGAATGTGTAAAAAACCCACGAGACATAAATTATTTTGAAGTTTTCCAGTGAAAATAAGGAAATGAAGGGCGAACAGGAGGAAAAGAAAGGTGAAGCGAGTAAACACAGAAATAGAGTAAAAAGAGGTAAAAAAGGGAAGAGGTAGCCCAGCACAACCCTTCCCTCTGGTCTATTGTGCTTCAGCAATTGTGTCAATCGTGGAGATTAGCCACATTATCCAGAGATGTTGACTTGTTCAGGGGAAGTGGAGGAGCTGTTGTAGGGAGGCTGTAGAGTGGTAAAAAAAAAAAAAAAAAGGTAGCAGGGGTTGGTTCTGCATCCAAGATGGGGAGGGACTAAATGTCAGGAACTGTGAGCCTGGTGCCAGTATGGGTGAAGGGACATGCTGTGGTGAGGAGCTGCCCTCGAGGGAAGTATGGCATCTTCACAGCCTTATTTAGGTCCAGTCAGTTAATATGATCATTGTTCCCTGCAGACAATGCAAATAATCTTCAGTAATAAATAATGTTGTAGTAAGTTAGAATCAAAAACATAAAAATTCAATTTCTCGCCATTTGGTTGAGTAAATTGCTGTTTTTTCAAATGCAAATCAGTTCTTGAAAAAAACACCACTTTAACAGACTTCTTGATGGGATTTAAAGGGAAAATCCACCAAAACTTCAATAAAAGAAAACTGGCTGGGAGTGATTAACTGGCAAAATGTTGGGAACGTAACATCATTTTAGTTTCCAGAATAGTTCCACAGGCAGAACTAGAGCAGCCATTTTTTACTTATGTTCAAAAATCACGAGAGAGAAATCAATCACAGAAGAGAGACAGACAGCAGCCTCCATGGTCCAGAACATCCTACAAAGCCTGAGGATGTCTGATCAGTCTCAAGCCCAAATAATATTTATTTTTTAAGAATAACACAGACTGATAAATTGACAGACTGAATTGACCATGAACCAATCCTCCACCCTGAACCAATTCTCAAAACTGAACCAGTCCTCACTCCTAATCCAGCCCTCCACTTTGAATCAGTTCTCAAACCTAAACCAGTCTTCCAGAAAGGATCTTCTGGGCAGTCAGACAGAGGAAATATTGCTGTCAACCACCTGAGAAACAGAGGAAAGCCAAAAAGACACAAGTGTACTCACAAAGCCTCCTTCAGCTGATTTAAACCCTGGTGCTAAATTCAAGAGTCATGTTAATCAACAGCTCACTTATTAGCTACTTACATTTATATAAAGATATATAAAGATGTAGATATAGATATGAATGTATGTGTTCATATATACAGTTGCGAACAAAATTGTTTTACCCCCTCTACAAATTAAGTTAATTGGCAAAATCTACAAACTCGCAGCTGTTTCCAATGGAAAAAAAAAAACAAAAAAACAATTCACAACTAATATTACAAGTTGTTTCAACAAATTCAACACAAAATGCCACTTTTAATGATTACTGCAGTCTTAAAATTATTTAAACCCCATATGACATGGATTGTTAGTACTTAGTAGAGCACCCAGTTGCTGTTATGATCTGCTGCAAATGTGATACATAGCCAGACACCAGCTTCTGGCAGCATTTCTAGGGAATAATAGCCCATTCCTCATACACAAAGACCTCCACTTCACTAACATTCTTGGGTTTGCATGCTTCAACTGCTGTCTTCGAATCCCACCACATATATTCAGTGGACTTTAAGGCTGGTGACTGTGATGGCTATCTTCCAGGACCTCTTCTGAAACCGAGCCTTGGTAGACTTTGAGGTATGCTTGGGATCATTGTCCTGTTGGAAGGTCCAGTGACACCCAAGCTTCATGTTCCTCAACGATGGAATGACATTTTCTCCCAGGATTTCCTGATACTTGATTGAATCTATCTTGCCCTCAACACGCTGCAGGTTTCCAGTGCAAGATGAAGCAAAGCAGCCCCTGAGCCACTGCCATGCTTCACTGTAGCCAAGTCATTCTTTTCAGCGTATGCTTCATTATTCCAGTTTGGTTTCATCACTCCACAGAAAAGAATCCCCAAAACTCTTTGGCTTATTTATATAGAGTTGAACAAATTGGATCTAACTTTTCTTGTGCTTTTGGGTCAGTAGTGATGTACATCTTGGAATTTGAGCACGGAGCCCTTCAGCATTCCGTATGCACTGTACTGTGAAAACTGAAACCTCAATGCCTGCTGCCACCAAGTATAGATGCAGGTCTTTTGCAGTCAGTCTAGGGTTTTTGACAAACTGCCTCCTCAGGAGTTTGGTGACAGCCATTGATATCTACCTCTTGCTGCCACGTCCAGGTAGTGTAGCCACTGTTCCTTTAACTTGCAAACTATGCTTCCAACTGTATCTCTAGGAACACTCAGTGCCTTGCTATCTTTTTTTATCCTTTTCCTTCTTTGTACAACGCAATGATCTCTTCTCCAAACTTTTTGGTTAATTCCCTTGACTTAGCTGTATTTCTAACATGCAGTCAAACGTTACGGTCAACAGTCCAGGTATTTGAGGTGTTCTATCTCAAGCACATCTGATGAAACTAATTAAGACCTTGTCTCGTTGTATCAGGTGTTCTTGAGACCACACCTGATTCCCAAATGCATGCAGTTAGGAGGAATTCTAATCAAGAGGTTGAATAATTTTAACACTGCAGCAGTCATCAAAAATTGTATTTATTGTTTAATTTGGATAAAATCCTTGTAATATTAGTTTTTATTTGCTTAATATAAACTATTCTTGTGTAATTTCTTTACTGAAAACAACTGAAACATTTTAAATTTTGTCAATAAACCTAGAATCAAATCGGGGTTGAATAATTTTGATTGCCACTGTACATATATGTGCATATATATGTATAATTAATAACACGATTGGATCAATATATATTTAATTAATATATGAAAATGATTCCAAATTTCAAATTTCTTTTTTCTATTTCCCATTAACAATTAACAAGTCTCTTCTCATGAAGGGAGCAGCGAGGTCAAAGAGCAGCAAAGGTTAAGCTGACTTTAGTGAGGTCATTGTGACCCACAGAGAAAGGAGCCTTCCGCAACACCAGCACCTGACTGAGGAGGGGAACAGAGTATACAGACACCAGCACCATGCTCATATCAAACTGGCTGTGTGTAGAAAGTAGGCCACGCTTTTCCTGCAGTATTTGGACCTCTCACCACGGAACACTGGTGGTACCATTCCTGCTGCAGAACATTGTGTTCTGTGTTTCAGACATGGAAAACGAAACCAAAAATTAGAAATGTTCACTGTCGTTGACTAAATATGAATGTAAAATGTGCTTTAATATTTATTGGCACATTTAGCACAAAGCCACAAATGAACGATGCTCACGTTTGCGCCTGCAGCTGCTGCCAGAGATTTGTCATCTTCAGACTAACCCAACAGCTGAATGTAGCGATACAAAGGACTGAAATAAACATTTATAAAATTAGATGGATACAGTCAAAAGACTAAATTACAAAACAACACCTAGAGTTAGAGGAAATAATCCTAAGTATGACTGTACACAAAGGTAGAAACTAATTCTTAAAGAACATCAGTGGAAAAACGACCTATCAACATGTTTATCTTGCTCAAAAGGCTCATTTTAATGCAAGTGGGTAACTCTTAGTTAATCTGCCTTGTTTTACAGTCAACACCCTTGTTTGTGCGAAATTGCTACAGAAAATGAAACTGCATTCAGAGGGAGCAGAATCATCTTATTTGTTGGTTTCATTATTTCTGGACAGACACTGAGATGATACTCGTACAGTGTTGCAGCATCTTGATCCCCTGACTCCGGTCCCCCAAATATAACTGCTCACTGATGAACTGGTGAGACAGAAGAAGTGAGTGTGTGTGTGTGTGTGTGTGTGTGTGTGTGTGTGTGGATGTGTGTGGACACTTGAAATAAGAGAGAGAGACTTAGGCGACTCAAACCAGTTTTTTTTTCCCTTAACAATACCACATGCCTTAGGGAGGAAAGGCATGTGTGAAGTAGAAAGAAAAAATGCCCTGTAGGATGCCATCAACACACACAGTAAAGCCAGGCCCCTGAAGGCCATTTAACAGGTAATTTAAAGAGAAATCCCTACAGGGAAACAGCACATTAAATGTCCTCACGTCTGTACTTCCTCTCTCCATAGCTGTTTATTCAGCTACGGGGCTGCAGACTTGCAGCACTTAGGAGGAAAAAGAGATGATATTGTAGGAGAGAATGAGGAAAAAGAAGAAGGTGGGTGGGTAGAGAGGGTGTGTTGAAGAGAGGGTAGGAAATTGACAAGTGTTAAAGTGGGCCACGTTTTTTTCTTCTTCTTTTTCCTCCATCAACTCCCTTGAGTGCCCATTTATTAATGCTCAATGTTCATAGGTTACTTTATTTGGTTCCTGTGGGAATGTAAATGCCGCAGGGATCAAGGTGGGAGTTTGAGGAATGAATGGATAAATTCGTGGAGGAGGGGCGTGAGGCAATGATTGGGCCTACGGGGGGGTTGAGAGTCTCAGAGTGAATTGGATGTTAATTTTGTGAAGGCCTAGAAAAGACTGAACCCCCAACTGTACATGTGTTTCATAGACATGTCTTTAAAAATTGACAGACTCTGGTTCTGTAGGTTTTAGGCTCTTCATCCAATGCTGAAGTACTCAGTACAGATAAAATCATTTTAGTCTGTGATTTCAATATTCATGTTGATGTTGCCAGTGACAGCCTTAGTTCTGCACTTAAGTCATTATTAGACTCAATTGGCTTTTCCCAGCATTTGAATGAACCTACTCCCTGTTTCATTCGTACCCTTCATCTTGTCTTATGACACTGAAATTGACCAGTTAATAATATTTCCGCAAAACCCTCTTCTCTCCGACAATTACCTAATAACATTTGAGTTTACAAAATATTAGGGCGCACAGCATCTTTGAATAACTTAAACTATAGCAGATCTTAATCCGAAAATGCTGTGAATAAGTTTAAAGAAAATATTCAGTCATCATTTCCTACAGTGTCATGTCTAAATTAAATAGAGGACTTCTGCAATACACAGATTGATGACCTTGTAAATGGCACTCATCTTGATACTGTGGCTACTCTGAAAAAGAAAGTGATGAAACAGAGGAGGCTAGTGCCTTGGTATAGCTCACAAATTCATGCCTTAAAGCAGACGTCACAAAATTGGAAAGGAAATGGTGGTCCAGTAATGAAGGTGAATCTTACATAGCCTGGAAGAAAGCTCAAAAACAAATGAAAGAGCTCCTCACTCCTACTACCCAGCACTGACAGAAGAAACAGTACTGTTGTCAGGCTAACAGTAAGTCATAGCTCACTTGAACCATTGATTCCTTTAGCTCTCAGCAGCAATGATTTTATGGGCTTTTTTACTCATAAAATTGTAACATTCATTCATCTTCAACCACTTATCCCTGCATGCGCTTGCTTGGGCAGTCCAGTGGTGCTCGCCGTCGCCCGCCTAGAACACTGGTGACTGCAGCGTGCCACATGGCTGCGGTGGCTCTCTGAGCTTGGTACCTAACGTGCTCCTGCATCAGGGTGGTGGGCATGGGGAGCCGGGACCTCTAACCCGCCTCTGGGCCCTGTTGATGGTCTCACTCATATTTAGAGAATGCCCACCTGTATGTGTGGTGTCACTTGCCAGCTTGTATTGGGTCACATCATGAAGAATTGATTAATCCTGCCTAAAATGGGCTGAGCTATTCTTTCATTCTATCACTTTGTACCCCATCTGTGACTCGGCTAATCTTTTGGGACAACTTCATCTACCTGGACTTCCATCTCTCCACAGTTCTCCACATAAACCCTCTGGAGTCTCTTAATCCTATGTGAGATAACAGGAAAAGCACAGCATCCTTCACTCCACTAGTTCCTACTAGCACCACCTGCTTCCCTTCCCCTGTCCATCTTTCCACATCTTCTCTGTCCTTTATTTCCCCCTGTATTTACTGAGATATAGCACTGCCCTCCCTGCCACACAAAGGTCATTTCACTCAATAAAGATCACAAACTAGCTTCCAGGGAGGGCTGGTGATGGTCACATACACGAATATTTAGCTGCAAGACTATAACTGCATCAATCTCATACAATGTTGACACCCTGTGGTGCTAAACTAAGAGGACAAATGCAGACATAAAATATAAATAAATAAACTTCTCCTCAAAAAAAACTAATCTTGATCCAGCTATTTTGGCTAATTATAAACCCATAGCTAACCTACCTTTCATTTCTAAATTCTTGAAAAAACACTTGCAAGCCAATTATGTGAACATCTGCTTAGGAATGGCCTGTTTGAAAAGTTTCAGTCAGGTTTTATAGTACATCATAGGACAGAAACATTGGTAAAATTTACCAATGATATTCCAATGGCCTCTGACAACGGATCCATACTTGACGCCATTGACCATAATATTCTATTAAAAAGACTGAAACGTGAAACTGGGAATAAAGGAACCACACTAAGATGTTATGCAGATGATCCTCAGTTATACTTGTAAATGATGCCAAATTAAACTAATCAGCTAGTCAGACTTCAGTCATGTCTTGCAGACATAAAGGCCTGGGTGACCTGGAACTTCCTACTTCTGAAATCAGACAAAACTGAAGTTGTACTTGGCCCTGAGTGCCTTACAGAAGCATCATCTAATCATCTAACCACTTTGGTCAGCCTTACCATGGCCTCCAACTCCACTGTTGGGAATCTTGGACACATGTCCTTGCTCCTCATGTAAAACAAGTCTCTAGGACAGCCTTCTTTCACCTACACAATATTGCGAAGATCAGAAACATCCTCTCTCAAGAGGATGCAGAAAAGCTAGTACATGCAATTATTACCTCTAGATTGGACTACTGTAATTCATTACAATCAGGATGCCACAAAAATTCTCTGAATGACCTTCAGTTGATTCATGATGTTGCTGCATGAATATTAACAGAAAATAGAAAAACAAATCACATTTCTCCTGTGCTAATTTTTTCTTTATTGGTTCCCAGTAAAATTCAGAATAGAATTTAAAATTCTTCTCCTAACACATAAAGCTCTTAATGACCAAGCTCCATCATATCTCAGAGAGCTCATAGTTCCTTACTGTACCAGTGGGTCACTCCGCTTTTTGAGTCTCCAAGATCTAACTGGGATCAAGATCTTTCAGCTACCTGGCTGCTCTTCTATGGAACCAGTATGGGTCCAGGGGGCAGATTCTCTCGCAGCTTTCAAGATATGGCTTAAAACGTTACTCTATGAAAAAGCCTACAGTTAAAAAGGTTAAACTTCAATTACTCTTTCTTTAGCTATGCTGCTATAGGCCTAGACTGCTGGGGGGGGGTGCACTGAGAACTTCTGTCTCTCTGTTTTATGCATGTATATCAAAACATTAAATGCCATTAACTTTGTTTCTTCCCATAGACTGCGTTTTTTCCTTCCTGTTCTTGTCATACAGGTGGTGTCTCATCTCTGCTCTATGTTCCGGCTCAATATCTGCTGGTGCAATAGTTACCAATAGTTATCATAACACACTACTAATCAATTCCCATTGCTACTTCTTCTCCTTAAACACAATTTTTTTACCTACTGCTAATATTTACAATTGCAAATTCAATTGCACATACCCTAACCGTCTCTCCATGCCTCTACCTTGCAAATTGGAGGCTTCAAAACAGCAGTTTACAAACCATTGGCCTACAGTGGGTTGACACTTGGTATTTGAAGCATGAAGACATACTATTTTCCTTTCCTTAAAGTAAGATTTGAATCAGTCTGACTGGAGCTTTGCTGCTTTACTTCTGTGTGTTTACAAATGAAATCTCATCTTCCATCTTTGCCAGTGACGTCTCAAGTGACGTCTCTACATTCGCCATTCCTATCGGCTCCAGTGAGTGATTTCACAGCCGGTTAGAGTTACTCCTAGCTGTCAGCTGCTTGTATGGCAAAAGTCTTGTAAAGAAAAAATCAGTCTTGTATTTTTCTGATCTTTTTTTGTTTTCTGAGTGAGGAGAATAGTCTGAGTTCATCGTAGTAACAGAATAAAGACAGAGAGATATTGACAATAACATATTTAGACCACAAGAGGCTTTATAGCTGATTTTTCATCATTACTCTTTAAGAGATTAAGCATAAACTTCAAATCTGTTTTAGAAAAACCCAAACACATATAACTTTCTGTGTTGAAGTTTTCTGGTTATTATGGTTTACTGTGTTTTTATCAGGAAAATTAAATATCCATTTTCAGTTTTTCTTTTTTTAGGAGTTATTATCCCATATGACAATGAACAGAAGTCTTTACTAAGTGATACATATAGTTAGCTGATGTTGTACTAATTCTGAATACGTAGGGATTTGGTGACATTTCATTAACTTAACTGTATAAGATAAAATATGGCAACACAGTGGCATAGTGGTGCTGGGTACTCCGGGTACTCTGGAGTGTAAGTTTGAGTCATTGTTTGTCTCTGTAGGTCTTTATGTGTTGGCGCTACAATAGACTGGCGACCTGTCCAAGGTGTATCCCGCCTTCGTCTGAAATGTGGGCTGGGAGTGGCTCCAGCACCCCCGCGACCCTTACAGGTAAGCAGTAGAAAATGAGTGAGTGAGATAAAATACAAAGATATGAAAGAACAGAAAAGTCTCAACATGGGTGTTAATGGGTTAAAGACTCCTGTCATTGTTTTTGTTCACGTCTCTCTTTGAATCCACTGACAACATTTAGGAGTTCATCCTGATTTGACATTACTCAGACAGTACTCAGCTCAGCCTGCTTCACTGTTTCAAGTGAACAGCTCAGCAGCCAGTAAAATAACTCCAATAGTTTAAAGTAATTTGATCTAATCCAGCAGTCCTGTAATGAATCCTTTCTCCATGAGAGACCTGACAAGAGTGCAGTTTCATGATGCCTTTAGAGCATTATAACGTTATGCCAAAAATGTGTGTTTTGCAACCATAGAACATCCTGGTTTTCATTTTGGAGTAGAGACGTAGCCTCTATGCACAGAAGTTTCACTCTTAGCAGTTGCGTTGAGTGATCTAGAGTCAGTATTTTGGCCTGTTTTTCTATTTTCACTTCAAACCAGCAATATGACACAAGGTTATACTTTGCAAAATATTGTATTTTTCCAGGCTGAATGTGGTGTATGAGACATGAGAAGATATATACATATATTTTTTATTTAACCATACTAGCTGCTGCACTGACTTTTTAGAGACATTTTCTGTCAAATATTATTTCAATGTATTTAAAATAAAGAGAAATTGAAAATTCAGGTATTCTGAAAACTGGCAATAGCAGCAACATAGCAGACACGCAAGTAAATAGCACAAATGTTTTTGGGCAGCAGCTCAGCCATGAGACAGATGTGGACTCCTGTCCAGACTACAGATTGTATTGTTGGGTACTGCGACATCACCTACAGGTTTCTAAGGAGAGATTTTGAAGTCCATAGTGAGCTGAGCCACTGTCGCCATTTTGGAAGAACCTGGCTCCTGGTTAATCCATAATTGAATAAAATACGTCTATTTCTGCTATGGGGACTGACTCACAGTTTGAAACAGACTCTCTTGGCCATAAGAGGAACTACTGATTTTGACTCTCCAGTGTTGGCTTGATTTTTCAGCCCAAGACACTGCTGCTATCTGTGATGTTAAATGCTCCTATTGTTCAGCAGATGAGTATTTAAGTTTACTTCACCATATCACCAACATCATCCATATGAAAGCAATACTTTGCTTTTTGCTCCCATTTTTCCTGAGCTGATATTAACAAACCACAGAAGAAGTTTCCATATGAACCAAATTAAACTTTTGGACCAGTATACAGCCCAATTCTTTGGCAAGGGTCTGTTCAATATATTTCCATGTGGGTACATTTCATCTGTTAACCTCTGGTGTCATCTGACAACTGGAAAATGTATTGATTTGTTCCACCAGAATTTGTTTGAAGCAACAGAAATTTAAATGTTATCTATAGTTGAGCCAGATGCTTTTGTTTCTTCAGGCCCAGGTTATGCCTCTGTAACCAAAGCCCAAGTCTGGCCCATACACAGCACGACAATCAGATGATACTTCTACATCTGGACGGATGCCATATGTTTTAGTTTGTTGACTGCTGACAACGAGAACATTTTCTTCGTCTGTGTCAGAACTGGTCCAGATGTGGAAGTATATGGACTAGATCTGGTCCATGGAACCACTGTGTATACTGGACCAAAAATTTAATTTTGGGAGATGTCTTCTCTGTAATTAGACCATTGAATTCACAATAAAGGAGAGCAAAATTTTTTGTCATTTATATGTTACTAGTTTAATCTTTTAATTGTTTAATTTATTCCTGAATCTACTAATCTTCAGTTTGAAATGGCTTTACTGCAACACAACAGTGTAGAACAAAGACCACTAAATGTTCACTCTGATGGATTAGTTATCTGCATAAACTTTATGGCATCCTGAAGTGAAATCAATGGCTCCCTGGAAGGAAGATGCTTGGTCTAAACACTGATTTAACTGAACAGTTTGTAGTTAATGGGCTAAAACATGCACCAGTAGAGGCCTTGCGAAGGTGGGTTCATTTGTTCTCTACATCACTCGGATGTCTGGTGAGGTAAAGCCTCTACTCATCAGAGAGAAAACAAAGACATGAGAAAGAAGGTGAAATTACCTTTACGCTATCTCCACAATCATTAGACTCATTATCATTTAAGAAAAAGCTCTTTGCGCCATTTTACTTCTTCTCTCCCAACCCTCCGCTCTCCCGCCTTTCTCCTACTACTTTCACTGAGGCCATGAAAACAAGTAAGTTAATTAAAGTCGGCGACAGTCCCTTCTATTTCCTGTTCATCAGTGATGACAAGCCATTCAACGGAGCACAGGTAGTTCATTTCTGTCAAATGAGAGCATGGAGGTAGAGGAGGTGGAGGGGGAGAAGGAGGAGGAAGATGAGATGAGACAGAAGGGGGGGCAGAGAAGGAAGAAGAAAACTGCTTCTCTTCATCTCTTTAGTTTTTGATGAGCTTTCTTAATTGGGCCACTATAGAAGGCGAAGTGAATCCTCAATAATTAAAAAATCTAATTAAGGAGTCTTTTGCATCTCCGTCCTTAATTATTCCACACGGAGCAGTGGGGAGTGATACATTTCTGCCGTTTTCATTTAAAGAAGAAAAAGAGGTCTCTCACTTTCTTTCCCCACCATTTGCGCAAATCCCTTGTCAACAAACAGACTACTTTGTCTCTCTCATCCCTATTTGTGTCTTTGTGCAAGCCGTCCATCTCCCTACTAGTCTCCTTCCACAGAGACCACCATTAGAAACATTTAAAGAAATTTACTCAATAAGTACCAGTATGCTTTTCTCGCTCTCCTCATCTGCCCCCTGTGTCGTCACTGACTCAACCCTCAACAGCATTTGTACTCAAAGACAAAATGAGACAGCTTTGAAGTCTCCCTGAATCAGAATCATATCTTAACCCAACAAGAATATCCCCTGAGGACATGAAATTAAGTCTCTAACCCGATTCGTTTCAAAGTTATTAGGACTGGCCCCTAAAATTCAATTATTGGAAGCATCTGTCAGAAACCCTCAAGCCAAATAGTCCATCACCACTGTTTCACATGTCTGCTGAAAAATAGGCTAAATCATGAGAGGAGGAATCTGTGCCATTTTATCCTGTTTTAAACCAATCCTGCCACACAATCCAACCACACATTTTCAAACTGTTAAAAACTACCAGAAACACACACAGTATAGTTTCTTCCCAAATAGTCCACTAAGACACCATTCTCTTGCCCAAAATACTAACTAGACTTGTGGTTTTTAAAACTGGGGAGGCTCCTGGTGGCTCCAAGCAAAAGTAACACAATGACACAACATAAAATTAGTTGGATTTTAAACACTTTCTGTAATAAAATGCGTAAAAGCAAAGAAAGAACGTTTATTTGTCACCAAATTTATTTTCAGTGCCAGATTAACCTGTCATTGAAATTAGTCCAGCCAATGCAATATTTCCCGCTCTTTAATGGCTAGTAAAAACTGCGGTGCATAGAATGAAGCTATATCTATTTTTCATATGCTAAATGTTTTTTATATTTCAAATGTTACATTGCGCACAGTTGGAGAAGTTGGTGAGCCACAAATGGAGCAAGGAAGTCAGGAAATAACATGAGATGGAAAACACTGTTGACTTTAGTCTGTCAAGGGAGGTGTTAACAATGAAAAAAAAAAAAACACATGATAACGGCCTGAAAGCCAAGCGATTTACCACCCACCAACTCCCCAGAGACCCCAAAGACCCAGATTTTTTATGGAGGATACTCTGCAGTTACTGACAGGGCATTGGTTCCTGACAATGGGGGTATGGACTGATACGGGAGGTTCTACAATAACACAAGAGATTTCTGCCTTCAAACTCAGGAGACATTGTGCTGCAACTAACAATTATATTCAATATCAATAGATCTGATCATCATTCGTTTTGCTAGTTAGCATGTTAGCATTGCAAGTTAGAAAATCATTCCCTTGATTTGTGCAACCAGCAGGAAAATACCAGGAGTCGTGAAATTTACCATCAGAGACATGATCAGCTGATCTGAGCTGGAAAATGACTTCAATCAATCCTCAGTTATCTAGATGAACTAACACATTAATTGTCTAATCATATGTTTTAATAATGATTAAAACGGGGGTCACTAGTAGGACCTTGGCAACAACTTTTGGTGTATGAGCATTTTTAGGGCAACGAAATAAGTGAATATTTTTCTTGTTTTGGAAAATGTTCTACAAAAGAAGAAGAAAAAGAAGGCCAAATCCTTGTTGTGAAGGCTTTTTGAAGAGGATTCTTTCCGTCCTCTTTTCCATCAGACACAGGTTTTTTAACTAGCCACTGATGAAACAATGTGCCCAGAGTAAGAAGAGTGCACTCATGACTGCATTTGTGCTGGTGGAGGAGCAGATCCATGAATGTGCAGGCTGTATGTCCTGGCCATGCAACTCATTATTAATAATAACTCAGATGTCATCTCCCAAGGTTGCCAGATTGCTTTCTGCTGCTGATAATTTTAGTAGCTAAATTATGAAAAGAGAGTAATTCTGAGCTCTGAGCTCTGTAACTGCAGTTCTTGAAACTATTACATGGGCTCCTTTCTGCACAATACTTTGGTTCCAAAGTGGATTTTTAAACCAGCATTCAGACCAGTCATAAAAAGATGTGATTCTAAGTTAAAGTTTCATGTTTAACTTCAGTCCCCACCATTTTATCTAATTTATATGCTGATATCCAAAAGAAGATCATCTAAGAACTAACAACCATATCAGTGTACTCTTGCATCTCTTTTCTCAGGCTTTGCTCTGGAGCTATAGTAACAACAGGTCAGTAGGCCAATAGAAGAGATACCTGATAAAATAGAAATATAGCAGATTTCAAGCAGACATTTAGAGAAACCAAATCCTGCAAAGCTGAACTCAAACCAGAGAGACACTGGTGCTTAACGCCAATGCTGAAGAGCCTTAAACCTTCATTCTATCTAATAATCATCAGGGTGAGACTCCAGTGGTTGTATTGAATGTACTGATATCTATGGGATAATGGTCCCAATTATCACCTGATTCAGGGGCGTCGCACCAATGGGGGATGGGGGTGTTGCGACACCTCCATTTTTACAGCAAGATGATTTCACCCCCCCACACACACACACACTTTTTCCCAAGATAAAACCGTTTTTGCCCACCCTCGCGGTGCAACAGCATACCCAAATGGTGCGCACCTCCGTTCCCCATATGCTACATGACAAAACGTTGGTCAAATTAGATTGATTGAATGGCCATCCAGCCAATCACAACCCTTTAACCTAAACCGGCCCGGCCGCCGCCCGGGAAAATAAACAGTTACATGCTACTCTGAGCTTCTGTCATTCACTGCTGGCTGACAGTGAACAACATCGCTTTTTGTAATGTGAGGTGAAGCTTTTGTGTTATTTCACCTTGTTTTTGTTTCCATAAAAATGCATGTTCCTCTCAGTTCATAATGACTGACTCCATGTTGGAAGAGCCTCTGAATACAGTCTGGGAGCATTTTATTATTTATGTTAAACATTAGTAGATACATATTGTGGAATAAAAGGCATGGTGCTATAATGTATATTTTGAATGCAATATTATTTGCATAATATTCAAAGGCTGCAGGATGCGGTGCTCATGTGACACCGCTAGAACACCCCCACATTTAAAATCACTGCTCCACCCCTGACCTGATTTATTACCTCAGTAAACATTTTCCTGGGCAACACAGCGGCATAGTGGCTAGCGCTGTTTCCCCACAGTTTTGTGTTTGTGTGGGTTTCCTCCCTAAAGAAATGCATTTTTAGGTTAATTGGTGACACGAAATTGCCCATAGGTCTGAGTGTGAGTGTGAATAGTTGTCCATCTCTGTCTTCCTCTATGTGTTGGTCCTGCAATGGACTGGCAACCTGTCCAGGGTGTACCCTGCCCTCACCCAATGTGAGCTGGGATTGGCTCCAGCACTCCCGCGACCCTTGAAACAGATAAGCAGTAGAAGATGAATGAATGAATGAAAAATTTTCTAATGAGTTAATGGTTTCAGTCTCTAGTTTTAAGTCTTCAATTAAATATTTTCTTTTTTTTTAAATGATGGTCCCATTTGGAGGGCAGCACGGCTGCGTAGTGGTTAGCGCTGTCGCCCCACAATAAGGTCGGAGGTTCGGTTCCCAGCCTGGGGCCTTTGTGTGTGGAGTTTGCATGTTCTTCCCGTGCCTGCGTGGGTTTCCTCTAACCCTCCAAACACATGCATGTCTAGGTTAACTGGTGACTCCAAATTTTCCGTAGGTCTGAAAATGAGTGTGAGTGGTTGTTCGTCTCTGTGTGCCCCTGTATGTTGGCCCTGTGATGGACTGGCAATCTGTCCAGGGTGTACCCCGCCCTCGCCCAGAGTGAGCTGGGATTGGCTCCAGCACCCCGCAACCCAGAAACAGTAAGGCGGTAGAAGATGGATGGAGGAAAACTGACCATAAAGCAGTGTCTTCATTAGGGTGTAGCAAACATGTGCTGGATAGACTGCACCCCACATACAACACCTAGACCTACTTTACAATTAATCAAAGTTTACTTTGAAATTATATGCACTTATAATGAATAACCAAACAACACACATCCTTGCAATTTAGTGCTTGTATAATTATTCTGCTGCTGGACTTGTCTCATATAGCAGATTTTATATTTCTCCAGATAAACTTAAATTTACAGTTGTCTTTGAATCTAACTAGAATCCAACAGTGTAACAAGTGTAGAAATATGCAGTGAGGTGATGTTTTCTCTGCAAAATGACAGGAAGTCAATATACACTGTGAAACACTGGAGATGTGCAAACTAAATGTAAAACATCTTTGCTGGTGGAAGCTGACATTCGATAAAAATGGAGGCCTAAATATAGCTCAGAAAATTTTTCTTCCATTCTTTAGCTCCTGTTGTTTCTTGCTATTTCTTGGAAAGATTCTGTCTTTCTTGACTGTTTGTTTAGCAAATTAATCACAACTTTGCCATGTCTCCCCTGCCTTCATTTCCTCAATCATTTCTCTTGTCCAAATTCATCACAAGTTCTGCATCTACAAAGAAATATCTCTGTTGAAGTCAAATATTTTACAATGCTGAATGATTTCTGCATCCGAAACTGAAACAGCTGTCACATAATTTAAACCCTCACTGTTACAGCTTTTGTCAGGTTGACACAACATGGACAAATATGGACTGATATTGTTTTGTTAACTTTTACAGAAGAATATGCATAACATGTTCCAGACTACTGACCATGTATAAGAGTGGACATTGGTCTCTGGGCTGTAAAGTGAAGCCAGTGTGAAAGACCGTTAAACCAGCATTCTATCTAATGCCCATCAGGGAGCGACTCCACTGGTTGTAAAAAAAGAAGTCAGATTATATTGCGGTCTATTGAGAAATCTCTCTAAACTCTTTCCTCATGAGTCTATATCAGTTTAGTTTAAAGTTTTCTGCAATACAATTTGATTTTTAAAATATGGAATAATCAATTTAAACAATTTAGAATAATCTAAACTGTAGGGAAAATGTAGGGAAGGTGGCAAAGGAGCTAAGGAAAGTAGAAGGAAATATGGAGGCAGAGATGGGAGTAGAGTATGGAGCTTCCAGCTGGAAACACCCTGTGATACCCACACCCTGACACACAAGAACACACACACACACACACACACACATAAGCATACAGTCCAAGACAAGTGAAAGTAGAAATAGGTAGGCAAACTAATAAAGTAACAGTGGTCACACACTTTCACACAGCCAAAAATTCTCTCTCTCTCATACACACACACACACATTCACAGACATACATTCAATTGGAGTCATAGCTTTGTCCCCAATTAACAGGTTTTTAGTTTGAAATCTGTTCCCCAAAGTAACACACAGTTGTGCCAGTCAGTGAATGTGAATAAAAACAGTTTTCCCTCCTCCCACAGTGTCCCTCCTTCTTCTCCATCTCCATGTTCCACTCGGTCCACCTTGAGCAGCTCTCTGCAGTGGCATGAGCGATGAACTCTGGGGACCCTTCTATCACAGCAAACCAATTACCCAGCACTGAGGTCACACCACACACACACACAAACACACACACAGACTGAAAACGAAGCATCTTATCCATAATAAGTTGAGGTATAAAAGGATAAAAGGAGTTAATACAATTCAAAATTTAGCAAAAATCAAACAAAGATCCCATGCTGTTAGGCACTTCAAGCCTAACAGCCTTCATTTAGGGACATTACTGATGCTTCAAGAAACAGGAGACCTATATGTAAGGACCGACTCCTACAACTATTTAATAAGTTTCAAGTCA
The DNA here is from genome assembly GCA_034769265.1 of Remorina albescens. NCBI lineage: Eukaryota > Metazoa > Chordata > Actinopteri > Carangiformes > Echeneidae > Remorina > Remorina albescens. Next base: position 16,490,753 of record CM068484.1, on the reverse strand, counting down.
TTAAAACAGTTCTGCTTCACAACATTTTTCAGAAAAGACTGTGTTGATTTTGTTTCAGAGCTTGAACTGAGATAAACAGGAACACAAGGACATCAAATATTTTGTGGGTGACCTTGTTTTGACAATTTGTGTACTCTGTTAAATGTCGATGTGTTTTATAGGTCTGACCTTTGCATCATGCCATTACTCTTCATATCTGCAGAATAAATGTATCTATATTTGAGCAAAAAATACTTCATCGAACATTTCACTTTTACTCTCAAGATTTGCATCCCAGTCCGTGTGATTTTACATTCTCCTTCATATGCAGTCGACAAATGTGTCCTCCATTTCCTGAGAAACAAAGATTCCAATTCAAATGCATTCTTGGCAGCCCAAGAAATCCCAAAATTAATCTCCTGCCATTAATGAAAATAATATGGCAGCAAAAAACACAGACAGAAGGCCAAATGATTGGATTAGATTTCAGCTCTGTTCAACTGCTAATAATACAAACCTAAGGTTTTTATGAAAGAAAACTTATGTGTTCCTGAGGTTGCTAGGCAACAGGCATTAAAAACAGGCTTTCTGACGCAACGGTATCGACAAGAACAGCTGATGACGCAAAGCACGAAACCTCAGTAGACCTAGCCATCTCATTTCAATTCACTAATTGCGGTTTTTAACGGTTATGAAAGAACACACCTTGAAATTAGAACCTAAACTCCATTTGCAATGGAATTTGCAGATCTCTGTGATCAAGAAACTGAATTTATGCTCTGTCACAAGAGGATATGATTATAGTTATAGATTCACATTTACACAAGGACAGAATTTACTTAAAATACATGTAAAATACATTACAGAATAAATGTACAAAGATCTGCGATATATTATACTCTCAGTAAGGTGACGTAGCTAGTGTAGTAAATAATTACTGAGACACAGCAAAAGGATATAACACACACAATTGGCAGGAGTATGGCATGATGCAGGATTTTCTTTTTTCCAAGGGTACAAGGTCCGTACTTAGGAACAATTGGCTTGGTGAGGAAATATAGGAGGGTGCCATGGATGGCTTTGAATGGGTGTCAGAGGTATCTTAAGTGTTAAGATAAGATAATAATCCCTCAATAGGGAAATTTGCACTTTGCAGCAGCATCAAACATTTAAGAAAGAAAATAGAAGGACAAGAATATACTAATTAAGGTACAAAAATTACCTTGATTTTTCCATGGTCCAGGATATAAACATAGGTCCAACTCTAAGTTCAGCCTAATACCAACTTAAAAAACCCCCACACATCTATGCTAATGTTTTTCACAAGTTTCTTGTGTATTTTTTTGTTTATTTATTGTTTTTTATTGTTTTATATTGTCAGTTTTATGCATTATTTATCAAATTCCAAAGAGAAATGTCTCTCTGAAGATGGTGTAGTTATATTTCCTTTTTAGAATAATATCTCTTGTCACCAAAACTGTTTTACAAATTATTTTTAAAACCAACTGCAATAACCTCAAGTTTACCCTGGACCACAGATTGGGAATCATGAGTGTATTACTGAAACAACTCAAACAGGGGCTTTCTTCAGGAAAAAGTGTCTAGTTCTGTGTCCAGTGCAGTAATTATGATTACTCACCAGGGAGAGCCATAGATTCTGAAGCCTCGCACAGTGACTTCAGAGTCTTGCAGGTAGATGCAGTTGGTGAGCAGCGACTGGACATTTTCATAATTCTCTGGCTTCAGCTTGGAGGCTGAGGGGAAGTAGTAGAAGTCCTGCTTGATCAGGTCCGCCATAAACTCTTGGTCAAAGGTCAACTCATGGTTTCCAGCAATTACTATCTTTATGTCGTAGGGCAGGGTACCTATGGGGTAGGAGAGAGGAAAGGAGAGGAGAAGGACGTAAGCTTGGTAATAAGAGAAAAGAGAAGGAGTGATTGGGGAGTGGTAAGGGAAGATGTTGGAAGGCAGAATTTGACAAAAGAGGAAGAAACGACAAGAAGAAGAGTAAAAGAAGAAAGGAAAGGAATGACAGTGAGTGGAGGAGATAGAAAAAGGAAAGGGACAGCAGGACAGAGAGACAAAAGATGTAAGGGAGAGCAAAAGAGAAAGGAAATGTACAAGAGGAGGGTGACAGGCGGCGTAGGGGGACGCAAGTAGGAGAAAGAAAATTGAGGACACCATGAAACCCATCCCAGATGGCCTGGCATTCACATGCGACAGGGTTTTCTCATTGTTCCCCTTCATTTCTAGCAAATCTGTACATCTGTCTTAGCTTCCCTCCATCAGTCAAGGTTGCAACCCACTGCAACAGCATCTTCTGTTTAGGGAAGCGTAGCTGAACACATCCGTCAGAAAATCTTTATCTGGAGGAATGATGAGGAGGGAGGGCAGGAAGAGTGATCACTGTGAGGTTTAACACACAGAATATTAAACATTTACCAAGCACAGCAACTGCATCTTTCCTCCTTGCTCTTTCATCACCCTGCTCTAATCAAACTCCCACAACACCACCCATTCATTCTTTAGTTTCACTAGCTTTCATTTGTAGCCGTGATTGATGGGTGTTCATCAAATCCAGCTGCCAGACTTTCAAAAATCTACATTCTTTTTCCACACTGACTATCTTCGGATCTTCTTTGTCAGGTGGAGCATGCGACGAAGAGTTCAGGCACCACGTTTTTTTTGTTTTTTTTTTAATTGCTGCCAGAATGACATGGCCAACAGCCGAGCACATTAGTTTGTGTGTCAGCAAGCTGTGTTTGTGCGCGAGTTTGCTGCATCTGTGCATGAATGTGTCATGTGAGTGAAAAGTAGTAATTAAACTGAGCTTTATAAGAGGCTGACAGCCTGGCGATGGCTCTGTCATAACAGCCAATCACAAGATGGTGACAGAAAGGGAGAAAGAGTGGAGAGGGAGTTGGGGGAGGGAGAGGAAGTAGAGAGCAACATAAATACTTTAGGAAACCCAAAAATCTTTGCGTGTGAAGGAGGAATAATAACGAGATGAAAGCAGCTGTCACAGAGTGCCCATCTCTGCAGTTTGGGCCCGGGCCGCCCCCTCTCCCAGAACAGCTCCCATTTGTTTGGCAGGCGGGCTTGTGTTTAGTTGTCAAGCAGACATCCAAAAAGGCCTCATAAATGTTGGGCCGCACCTCTATGAAGGCACATGGACCCACACACCAGTGCACAATCAAAAGATGTTTTCAATTTCTCTTCATCAGACTTTGGCACCCTAAGTGTTTGTTCAGTTTTCCCTGGATAAAATGACGGTGAAGGAATACTTCGCTCCAAAATAAAATCCCATCATTGTCTTCCACTAAATCCTTATTCAAGCTCACACCTGAGTGCTTGGTGACTTTCTGTATCAATCAAAGCATTTGATGTAATGGGACTGTCTTCTATAGCTGCAAAAATACATCACACTTTGAATGACTAATAAGGAATAAATCAATGTGTTTCACAGTGCAGCATTTCCCCCAGTGCTCTGTGCATTCAACCCAAAAATGCATGAGAAAAATGCTGAAAAAGTGAAGGAACAGAAATAATCGTGTAAGCATTACATTATGGACTGTTATTCAGCTGTAGAACCTTATACGGGATGAAGTGATTAGGGGTTTTTTCTATTTTTTTAACCACAACATAGCTTCATAAATGTCACATGACTCTGATACAAGAGATTTGGGGTTTGAGTCCCAATCAGGGCAAGTGTGGGTGTCAACAGGCGAGATCCGGTGTTGGCTAACCAGGGAAGCCTGAGATGAGGCAGGCTATTTGGACAAGTTATTAATGAAGGAGGACTCTTGGCTGTGACGTGCAAATTAGGAAAATTTGGGTTTTAACTTCTAGGCTGAAGTCACTAGCTAAATCTGCTGTAACCTATCTTCTTTTTCTCACTGATGAATGTTCAGTGTTCCTTTTGTAGCTAAACTTTTTTGGTCTCCACCAACTCCAAAGAAAGATACCTGACTTTTGTTGCTCCACTATGTTGATACGTGTGTCAGCCTGCTGTTTGCTGCCTATTAATAATAACCCATTTCAAATTATACCATAAGAATATTAACTGTACTTTCAAGAATAAGTTGTGATTATTTTCAATTCCTCTCAGAGCCCATTTCATCTGTTCAATTTCTTTAAAGTTAATTTGAGTTATTTGGCTATTTCAGCCTCAGTATCAGCAGTGACAGTTTGTGGAAGAAAAGCTCACGAAAAGCGAACGAGCCAAGTAGTTGCATGGGAGCACAGTGTCTACCTGGAGACTTGTTTAGCTTGTTGGTGTCAGTCTTTGAAGACTGGTGCTTTCTGAGTGCAAAGTGATAGATGAAAACTAGAGTGACCTGAGACTGCGTGCACAGCAGACATGAAGAGTGTGCATGAAAAATTAGTAAAGTCAGATCCAGAAGAATACAAAGTTTAGTCTTTCAGCTCTCAAACAATATGCCAGGACTATTTTCTCATGAGCACTTTCTATCAAATGAACTCATCAGCTTTCATCTGCAAATATACATAAAGACAATGCAGTCATTCCATAGATGTGGAAGCAGGGAAAGTTGCTGTGAATGAGATCCTCAGCTGAGGGGCTGAAATGTGAAATTCACAAATAATTCAGGGGGTTATACTGTATGTGTCAGTGCACGTGTGTGAGTGTGAGGAAGACAGCAAGGGAATAAGATACTTATTTTCCAACAAATAAACACTATCTGTTTCTGCTTGGAAAATTCTGCAACATGAGCAGTTTGTTTTTACCCATGGAGTTTGACAGCCAACTGTAAACAGAGAGAAATAAATCACAGAGAGAAACATAAAACTGCACCAGCTGGACAAAAATATCCCCAAACCCCCATCCTCCTGAACACACACAGACACACACACATACTCTTACTTAGGAAAATTTAATTTCAATTTCATGGATTAATTTTTTGAAAGTTTGCCCTAAAAAAAAAAGCTGCAGCATGACAAAGCATGAATACCAACTACAAGAACATCACATAGGTGAATCTGACTAGAATCAGCCAGTGTTTGCACCTGTTTATTATAATTCCATGTCCGAGCCAAACTACTGTCTCTCAATGTAGAAATAATAACAATTTAAAAAATGAAAGCAATCCAAGAATACAATGTATTATCGTGTCCACAAAGAACAAATCAATCAGAAAAAGACAATTTCTCCATCAAATGGCTTTGTTGGTTTGTGACAAAAGACAGAAGCAAAAAAAGAAGAAAAGTGGAGAGGATGTGGGTGGAAGTCTATGTATGTGTGTGCTTGTGTGTGTGGTGAGGAGGGGGAATCTAAACATTTGAAACAATATTCCCCCACAACACATGGGGTGCTCTTTGTCGGCCACCATCTTTTGTCTTTGAATTCAAAAGGCTGCTTTAAAGCAACAAATACCGTCAATTTGTCTGCGAGTGAATGGACAGCAGCAAAAGGCAGGCAGTCGAATCAAAAAAATAACAAAAGAAGAGAAAAAAGTTAGCCGGAATTTGTGAGGAGTGGGGAGTGTATGTGCATGGGACTGAAAGTGAGGCCAGTTCCAGGGGTAGAAACAGCTGGATTTCATTCCGTCCGCCTGTCCCTTCATCCCTTTATTTCTCTCTGCTTCTCCAATCCTTTTTTACTCCATATCTTTGCTCTTTTGTCAAGAACCTGCCCCCCCCACCACCACTGCCACCACCCATCACACACATCCCAGATCCCCGTCTGTCTGTCTGTCACCACAAAAACCTACACCCTTCAACAAGGAAGTATGCATGTGTGTGTGCACAAAAATCCATAAAAGTATCACATGTAACACACAGGTATGTGCATGTTCCTGCATGGGCATGTTTATATATGAATGAATTCATTTCCGTGTGTTCCTATGCATAATACAGGCTCTGTGTGCGTTTGTGTGTATGTGTGTGTGTGTATACTCCAACAACCACCACAGGAAATCTCCCAGAGTTCGTCCACCATTGTTCCGGGTGATGGGTGGTCTGTTCTTTGAAGAGGATAATCCCTGTTCTGTCCAAAGCTCTGGCATGTACAGGGGGATTACTGCTCATTGTGTCTACATGTGTGTGTATACATCTTATATGTCGTTGTGCACACGCAGACAACAACAACAGGAAAAAAAAAAAAATCTGCCTGCCAAGACAAAGTTAATTCCTAAGTGTGTGTGCATAGATACCAAAACCTAGTAGCCAAAATGTCCTGCCAAATAACTTAATACCAAAGTGTGAGTGTGGGTGTATGTGTGCTTGTGGAAAATAGGGACCAAATATTTCTTGCCAACTCAAAATGATTAAAATAATACTAGTTTGTGTCAGTATGAGTTAATGCATGTGTGCAAGAGGGAGCAGCAAGAACCTTCCATGAAATTAAAAGACAAAGTCGATTAAAAACCAGGACTCAAGAGTTTTTTTGTGTCACATTTTGGTGAAAAAACTGTATCAGACCACACAGCTGTGGATAAGGTCACAACCAAAAAAAATAACAAATTTCAGGTAAATGCACAGAGAACCCAAATCATCCAAGATTGGATAGTGGGTCCAGATGGGAGGGACTTGGGCTGTGGCTCAGGTTGGTGACTGCTTTGCTGTAACATTACAAAGTTCCAAAAGTTCCAAAAGTTCTGATGCCTTTTTTAAGGTTCAGTTTCTGAATACAGTTTGTGAATATTTGTCTGTGGTTTATAAATCAAAGACCACATGAAGATCTACTTCTATAAAAAATAGACATTTAATATGAACTCTGAGCAATAAAGATCAGGAACTCAATGCTTTAATTTTTCCTTGGCTTTTGTCATCTGACAAGTGCATGACTACTGATGACACCTGATGCACTATAAAGAAAAAAAAAAAGCGGCTCTCCAGGTTTTGTATATCAAACACAGCAGCACTATGTAGGCTTGGCTATTGTTTGAGTTTCTTTTTTCTTGAAGGCCATATAACTTATCATGTGACTGGCTGAGATCTGGAATCGATATGCAAGTCCAGTTTCCTCAGGTTTTGAGGAGAAAATGGAGACTAATGAAATTGTTACCACACTGATCACTGTTAACATGGATATATATAAACCCGAATTTCAGACGTGACACACAATAGTCTCAGAAGTTACTTTGGTGGGTACAATGTTATCATAATGGAGGATTTTGATGGTCAAAAAATAGACAAAATATTCTAATACTGAACTCTGTGTCTGCGTATACATATGCCTGTGCGTATTTGTGTGTATACACCCAACAGCTTGTGTCTTTAGAACACAGTGCAGCTTCAGCCTTTATCTATGTGTGCATAAACACAAACCCAATAATTCAAAGGGAAGCTTCAAAAGCAACAACACTGATGTTCAAAGACAGACAAGCTAAAGACTCAGCTCGGATCAGTCTTAATTCTTTTACAGCGTCTGTGTGCTGGACAAGGGAGGATGGCTAGATGTGAGAGAAGAGAAGTAATATGCCCCATGAAGGGGGGAGAGAAAGAGAGGAAGAGAGAGGAGCGTAAGGGATAGACGTGTACAGGGTTGAGATGGATGATGAAGACTTCTGCCTTCCCACCTCAGCTTAAACTTAATACTCACTCATTTCATTTAACTCACCACCCACACAATATTGCGTCTCACAATAAACACACACAGACACACAATCATACAAGCAGACACAAAACAAAGACAACCAGCAATTATGAGGCAGCGTACATAAACACCACCTACTGAGCCACACATCCAGAACACACGTTATCTGCGTACACCAGCACCTCCTAACACTTCCCAATGTCCGCTCTGAGCGTAATGCATTATACACATGAGGAAAGGCGCACACACGCACAGAAGCACTGACAATGACAGATCAGCACATCATCAAGCAGCATCGTAGGTGGTCTCTCTCCTCTCTTTCTCCTACACTCCATCTCTGTCTCTTTCATCCTATCTGCTCCACTTCCACATTCATTGTGACAGGATAATGTTGCTGAAGATTAAGCTGCAACTTTCAGAAGCAGCAACGTAGGCTCCTGATGATTGCTAATGAATTAAAGGACTGGCCTCCCGCCATCTATCCCATGTCTGTTTAAAAAAGGATTCCTACTGATGCTACATTTAGCAATTGCTAAACTACAACCCTTGTGCATTGCACTACTTTTATGTTCCTGTAAAAACTACTTCATTACATGGTAATTCCATGTCCCCCCAACTGTCACTAAGTGCTTTAACTTTGTGGGAACAGTTTTTTGTTTTTTCTTTAATAAAGTAATATCTAGACAAAATGAGATAATGTAGGTTATCATTTGGTACAGTAAAAATCTGACTTCCCTTGGCTATTTATTTAAAGTTAATTAGAGTTATTTGGCTATTGCTACATGGGTTATGCTAGCATTAACAGCAGTTAACTAAGCAGTTTTGGCAAGAGATCCAGTTAATCTAGGAGGCTCTAATACAGACGGTGCAGTGACTCGGTATCAAAAAGTTAAGAGACAGGCTCACTGGGCCACGGCTGGCTAGTTAACATGCTAACTTTAGTACATGAAAAGAAGCAAAAGAAAAAAAGAGTTGTTTTTTTTTTATCAGATTTATGTCAAAACTTGCGAGTGTGATACAACATACTCACAATGAAATTATATTATTTCACACATACAGATATTAACTGCCACTCGCACGATACAAGTTCTTGTGCAAAAATTCAATAACCGTGAGAGCTTTCCAGGTGAATGTGAGCAAAAAACAAACACAGCAAGCAAGAGTTTCTGCTTGGTGAGCGCTGGAGGGAAATATACCCTCTCATGTGAAATCTGCTCTACAAGTTGATTTCTGCTTGCACCAATCGACCTGACTTTTGACAATTTGGGGGTGGTAACCAAGGGAGGCCCTAACCTTTTTATGATTGGTCACATTCAACGTGGTCACACCCACGCAGACCTCCTTGTACCTTGATTTATCACTATTTTAACAACTGTCCTGACACGTAGTTCGGATTTGAAGACAGTGGACAGAACAATGGCAGTGAAAGAGCAACTCTAATTTTGTAATCAGCCTGGAAATAATTTCACATCCGATAATAACATATTGAAGACATATTTATGATTAATTCAAAACAAGCAGGAGACTTGTTTGTCCACTGTGACAAAACATTTTTTCTGCTTATAAAAAAACTAAAAAAATTTATTTTTCTATTGCCATTTTCCCATCCCATTGCATCTTTCCCCCCTCACACACACAGGCACACACATAAGAGCAAGGAACCCAATCTTTCAAGTATGCAAATACAAGACACAAAAGCAGTGAGAGACAGATGGAAAATGGTTTGCTTAAATTTACATTCACTTGAAATTCTGTTGAGTTTCCCAATGTTAAAAACCATAAAGGAATGTCATACCTCCTCATTATGCTCTCCTCCAGCACCAGTCACTGCTGTGTAAACATGAGAGAAAAGGGTGAAGGATACAAATGGAGGAGGGTAAGAATGAAGACAATATGAAGTTTGAAGAGGAAAGGACATGCAAGGACTGAATGAGGCAAGAAAAGGGATGAGGGAATACTGAAAGCTGAAGGAAAGAAGTGCAAAAGAAAATGACAGGACAGAAGAAGAACAGGCCAGAAAAAGACAGCAGTCATTAAAGTTTAATGCACTCACAATCACCAAGCTAAAGGGAGCAAGCTGAGAGGAGAAGAGGGAAGCTAAGGAGGTGAAGAGGACGTCCAAACCAGGGGTACAACACCTGAGAGGAGAGAAATCATGCACTCCCCATACACACAGATACAGAGGCAGATAGAAATTAGACACACTCTCTCTCCCCGAGCCAAGAAAAAAAACACACTCACATTTAAAGTGCCTACACGGCAATCACATCATGGCCGTCGCTTATCTATTATTCAGCAGTAAAGGGGAAGAGAGTGAAGCAGGCACTAAATAAAGAGTTGTAGCGAAGATGCTAAAGGCTCTGGATCTCAGAGCAGAGTTAAGAAAGAGCAGTCTGTGGCTGTGTTTTATCAGAGGGAGGCTGGGACAAAGATAATACTGCACAATGGAAAGAGGGGGATGACTGTTTCAACAATCCGTCCCCTTCTCAGGGAGTTTAAGTCACGATATTTTTTACATTACCAATGGATCTGAATCATCCCTTTTTCTGAAAGTTTTTTGTTTTTCTAGTTTTTTTATTGCTGTGTTGTTGTGTTTTTGCCTGATTGAACTCAATCAAATATTTCAAGAATCAAATATTTTCCCCAGAAACTGGTGGAGAACAAAAACAGAGTTCAAGGGAACAATTAACAATAGTGTTGCTCTGTAACTGAATGTGTTGACACATTTTCACTAACTAAACATATATTCAAACACTGTTTCTCCATGTCTGACATGTAACCTTTCAGATGACAAAAGGCATTCAAAGCTCATGTTAATGTTTAGTAAACTCATTTATTTTATTGCTAGGGGTTTGATGATTAAAAAATCCCATACAGTCTAAAGGTAATAGCCATGTTTTAGGGCTCAATTCATAGAGAAATGCTCAAAGCCTCTATTTAGATACCTAACGTCCTAAAACCAGACAAAGTAGTCATCTTCAAGGCAGCCCATCAGGACCCACCATTCAACCTTGCAGGATTCTGTTTATTGGTTTATTCATGAATTTTGGATTATTTTTATTTGTATATCACTCAGAAAACAGTCAGCTTATCACAAAAGAGAGATTCTCCTCTGACCTGTTGTTCCTGGGGCTCCAGTGAGAAGCCTGAGAGAGGATATATAAAACTATACTAAGATTGTTTTTGGTTTTTAAAACCAAAAGTGGAAAATATGGGAAGACAATATGGTTTTTTTGTTTTTTTTTAGGAAAAAAAGACTGCATAGGGCCAGTTGTTTATTGATTGGCATTTTCCTACAGTGACTCTATGTGTCACTGCATGGCAGCATAGTGGGTAGCCCTGTTGCCTCGATACAAGAAGGTCGCGGGTTTGGTTTCCAGGCATGGGGCCTTTTTGTGCAGTTTCCCTGTTCTCCCCGTGCTTGCATGGGTTTCCTCCCACCGTCCAAAGACATGTATGTTTAGATTAAATGGTGACACTAAATTTCCCATAGGTGTGAGTGTCTCTGTCTGTGTATATGTGTTGGCCCTGAGATGGAAAGGCGACCTGTCAAGGGTGTACCCCGCCCTCGCACAATGTGAGCTGGGATTGGCTCCGGCATTCCCGGACTGTTTTTGACCCAGAAACAGATAGAAGCGGTAGAAGATAAATGATTCTATGTGTGTGTTGTCAATGAAGTGCTGTCTGAGAAAAGGAAAGAGCAAAAGAACAAAGCCTTTAAGATTTAAAACTACTCCTCACTTGACCCGAGTTAACTCCCAAGCTCAATGATATCCATATTTAAACACGGCATTCACTGCAGTGTATTCCCGCTCTGCTAGCTCACGCCATCAAAAGGCATGAATAGAGACGCCATTCAAGTCAACACCAAGGGCAGCACACACAAACAAATGTGCAAACACTCTCAGTTTATGAAACCTAGGTGGGTGCCTGTTGCCGTTTCCAAACGGATACCATAAAATTACAGTAAATAACTATCACAGAACTACATACAATAACCATAAAAGAGCAGTTTTCTACAGTCAAAATCAATTAAAATACGGTATATTATAATTGATAAATTCCCATTATACTGTAAAATAACATACATATTATGTCAAAAAACATTAAAATCAGATACCTTTCAGATTAATCTCTGTAATTTCACAGTATACATTATTTATTTTAGGAAAGCACCAAGTCTATCTACAGTAATTTCATGTTAAAATACTATTTTTCCCATTACAATAACAACATTATAACGTATAAAAACAAACTAGGTTCATAAAATTAAAGATAAATGTCTGCAAATGTACAGTATTAATCTGTCATTTTAGAGAATTAGTAGATTAGAAAGCAACCATTGGACAGTGGAAAAACAAGCTAAATACATCACAAATACATAAAAAATAGCTACATTTAAGGACAATCCCTGTTAATTAAGGGTATTTAGTAGTCACTTCTTGTCCATCTACACTGATTTGCTGCATAATTGTGGTTTCCCCAAGTAAAAAAAGACAATGACACAATGTATAAACAAAATATGTACTTTTAAACAAATAAGAATTTCTGCACATTTACAGTATTACAGTAGTTATTTTAGAGAATTGGACAATGGGAAATTAAACGCTATACATCAAAATACATTAATAGGTATATTTAAAGATGCTATCTGTAAATTTAGGGTATTTAACAATCATTTTAGTAAACTGAACAAATATTCACTGGGAGTCATCTTCTATCATTTATCAAATATATGTAACCTGTCTCCACTTTATGTCTCTGTTGTGTCCCGAGTTGGAAAGGAGACGCAGGAGTCAGGACTGGATCTCTGGATCTTTACTTGGCAACTCTGGCAAAAGACAGAAACATACAGAAATTGTGAGATGTTTGTGATCTAGAAAAGGTTTTTTTAACATATGAAATTTTACAATAACATAATCAGTTTTGCACAGTAAAACTAAATTACAAAAAATAACACAAATTGGTCCTTTAAACAGGTTACTCTCTGCTTTCATTGCTTCTGCATTTAAAGTTCAACAGGAAACCCAAAAATAAATGACATCAGTAATTCAGCTTTTTTTTTTTAATAGATTAAACAATCTAACCAAACTTAATATGGTAACCATAAAAACGCATTTCACTACCTCAGTTTAACATTCAAATCCAAAGGGACTAACATCACATTCAGCAGCCATCTGTATCATTTAGCAGTAACAACATGTACAGAGCAAATGGACCCTGATTTTAACACTCAAAACATTTAAACACTAACGAACAAACATCTCCACACCTGTGGCGAAAGACAGAAATCAACTCTCCTGGTGTAAAAAAGGAGCAGACTAGCGAGGGAAGACGGCAGTGAGCAGGCTAACTTAGCATGCTAATGCTAGGACGAAACTAATTTAGAAACGTAAATTAACGATCTCAAGTCTCTGCGGGACTCAGGCAGGGCGAGTGGGACATTACACAGAGCAGCATACAGCAGTTTGACCGAATTCAAATCACAAACATACATCAGCAGAGAGCAACAAAATTACAACTAACTTCTGGCCATGTTAGAAAAGGCTTTGATCGAAAGCGCGCATTGACAATGAATATTTTATCTGTAAAACAAAATGACCATCAGTCACTTAGTCACAAAACCATAAAAAACGATAGCTATCTGCTAACAATAGCTTATGTGAGGGTAGCAATTTATCAGAAGGCTGCTAACGTTAGCTTCAAGGCTGTCCACTGGAGGTATGACAATGAATGAAAATATCGTTCACAGGCGTTATCTGGGACACTCACCTCAAACGGTGTTTGGTTGACGTGTCAGTTGTGGCTGTCTCAGATCATCCTCCTTGAAGATCACGAGTCCATGAAGGAACGGCTTTCCCCTGCATGACTGACTGGACGGACACCAGAGCTAATCCCAACCAGGGACGAAATTTTGATTTCGGAGGTGGGGGGGGCACAACTGGCTTGTGGGCGGTCTACAGGGAAACAGGCGTCAGTTTTAGCGGCCGTGTTCCGCTTGGTCCTAGTACGTGACCCGTTTCCATTTAATATAGCGTAACATTGTTTTTGGACGGTAAAAACTGCCTTTTGAAAAAGTGCAGGGGACACGTCCCCCCCTGTCCCCGCCCCCCCAAATTACGTCCCTGATCCCAACTGTCATCCTTCAAACTCAACCGGTTGGTCGTTATGGGCAGGACCAAACAAACTGGAAACAGGCGCCAACTTTGAAATTTGAATGTTAATTGGCCGCAGTTTTAAGGAAAACACTTTGAATGAGTGGTTTTCCTTTAATTTTGTGTGTCTTCGTTATCATGGACAGCAATCTCTAAATTAATACCTCACATTTAATGTAAAATTGCATTTGAATATGAAAAAAATGTTAAATTACCTTTAAAAAAACGAATGATAATGTAATATTATATGATAATTAATCACTTGTAATTCTAAAGGTAAATCTGTAAATTACTGCTAGTATCCGTTAATTTACAGTTATTAAATTGTCTTGTGGAAAATGGTAGAAAAAATACAGAAACTTGTATGTAAAATTTCAGTTTAAAGATGTACAAATACAATAAATTGTCATTAAGAAACATAATTTTAATATAATCTTAAATTATGGTTAACTGTAATTTTAAACATAAAACCTAAAATTACAGAAAATATCTGTAAATCTACTGGCATTTCATTGTTTTATTGGAAAACAGGAAAAATATGTAAAAAATTACAGAACATTTCCTGTAATTTTACTTTTTTTTTTTTACAGTGTTGGAGACAATTGGACTGAAGGGCTGGTGCTTGTGAGCTTTAGGTTTGCCTCTTGCCCTCACTTGCCTCCTTTCCCTCTCTCCTCTCTGAGTCTCTCACTCCTTTGTCTCCTCTCTCACCTGTCCAACACAATCAGGCTCCATAGTTTACAGTCCAGACCTCTGCAGCCTCTGCAGTCACCCTTTAGCACCTCAAACTGCATCTTAAACACAAACACTCAGCTGATGCCACATCAAACGAAGACTTCTATTTGTGGTCATGGTTGTGAATGCATTTTGAGATCCGATCAATAAAACAACATTCAGACTGGGCCTCTTCTGGTGGGCTCAAAAAATGGTAAATGGCTATATCACTCCTGTACCTCTCCCTGATCATGACACTGAAAGAAAATCATCCCACAAAAATTTGCATAGCACATACAGTAATACTGAAACCAGACTGCCTATAAATTTTCCATTGGCTGATTTTCTAAACTTATGTCAATAGCACAGGAAGTGTCAACTTGCAGCCCCCAATTTAAGCTCAAAAAGTGAGGAGGAACCCAAATAGGACCAAAATGACACAAATGCACACACTTTCCCAATGCAATGACTGACAAGTGGACCTGCAGTGATCACCATGACAACAGAGGGCAAAAGTTTGGCATCTCTCTCCAGGGCAGCAGAGTGGTGAGTTTACTCAGGTAAAGCAGCTTTTCTCTGGGACCTCCAACTCCTCTCTCTGTTAGCTCCTCGCATCTCAGCTCTGCTCCCTGCATGAATTTCATCTGCTGGCCTTCAGTCCTGTCCTCTCTTCCTCTCCTTTCCTCTCCCCCTAGAGTTCACCATCCCTGACAAAGCCTTGAGTGGCAGCAGACTGACTTCCTGCTAAAATTAAGAGCTGAGAAGAGAATTGCAGAGCTGCCACCAGGCAAAAGAGAGGACTGAATTGGAAGAGATGTGGGAAAATGTAAAGGAAAGAGGAGACGGACCACTACAAGGAATTTGAAGGAGGGATAGGAAAGGCATAGAAAAGAGAAAGAGAGTAAAAATTAATGAGGAAATACAGTGAAGACTGAGGAGAAGATGTACAAGCAGAAAGTTTGGGAGCAGGTGGTCTCACGACCAAGGCTCAGTTTGTACAGAGATTCAGAAGAAATGAATACGCTAAACCTGTTCTCTGCAAATTTACCGTGCACACAAACAGCAGGAGATACATTCAACTACAGATGAAATGATGCATGTGTGTGTGAGCGAGAGAGCTGGAGACAGGAGGCATGAGGGTATGAAAGTGAAACAAAGAATAGGAATAGCCAGATTATAAATATTTATATGAGCAGGCGAGAGGGTGATGGCAGAGGAAGGAGAAAGTAATGAAGGAGGAGAGGCTGACTTCAGAGGCAGCATCAGGCGCGGTTGGCTTGGTTTATCTTTTCTTTATCGTCTCTCCCGTTGACTCTCTTGCCACTGGAGTGCGGGCTAGCAGATTTACAGCCTGTACTTCTGCACCGTGTGTGCATGAGGGAGTGTGAATGTGAGAGAGAGTGTGTGAGAAGGGAAAGGACAAGTACTCCCCTTATCTATACATTCCCCATTCCCCTCCTTCAGAGAAAGAGATGAACACACAAAGGCCTGTACACTAGCAAACAGGCGTCTGCTGTTCCCAAGGAGGTTTATGCTGGTGTTGATGATGGCGCCAGCAACAATGACAATGATGGTGATAATAACAGAGCTGCAAAAACTGTTTCACTTACTCAACAGCTTTTTGCTGTCACTCGGTCACTGAATTCAAGTTTCCTACAGATATCACATGCTGATGATAAGACCTTCAGTGATAAGATGCTTCCAGTGGAAGATGCTGAAGCAAAAAGTCACAGAGGAGGACACACAGTTCAGTTCAGATTTTCCACTTCACTTTGACACCTTGGAGCTAACAGTCTCCACTCAACCTGACCTTCAGTGCCCAGGTGAAGTCATCTGAGACTGGTTTCATCAACATGATACCGAGTTCAGCTCATTCTCTAAACCTGGATGTGGTGGTGTTCTACCTCAGGATGGGGTAGAACAGGAGACAGGCAGCTTGACTGTGCAAATAAAGGCTCTGCAGAGGTGATGTGATGCAGTCATGTAAACATAGAGCAGAGTCATGGAGCAATGTGATGTTTATAAGGGCATGATCACTGTATATAAATTGAAGAAAAACCCAGCATTACTATGGTGTTCCAAACAAAGTGATGACTGTGTAATTTTTCAACATTAATTCATATTGTATACTTGAGTTAATACTACTGAAAATATATTAACAGTGGTTTATTGTTAATTCTTTACACATTTATGTTTACAGCTAACATTTACATTTTTATGTTTACACAATTATTATTTACATTAACAAATTTATCTTTAAATATTTTCAACATCTTGAAAAAGAACTACATTAACCTCCCAAATCCATGTCTATAGTTTTCCTCTCATTTACATGAGTCTTAGGCCTTCTTGGTTCTGATTGGCTAGCTGACTAGCATCTGCTTTTGGAGACAAGTGCCACCATATTTTGAATTCTCACTGTTGCTGTTTGCAGATGGAGGAACCTGCTAGCGCCAGTGTGCTGTATCCAATAAAGTGCTCACTGGGTGTATACTTGTGCTTAGGAATGAAGAAGCAACCACACAAACTGTACTTATCAGTTACTAGCTGCATTAGTTACTCTCACCCACCAGCTCATCTTCTGCCACTTATCCGTTTCCGGATGTGCTGGAACCAATACCAGCTCAGTTGGGCGAGGGTGGGGTACACCCTGGACAGGTTGTCAGTCCATCGCAGCGCCAACACATAGAGACAGACAAAGATGAACAACCACTCACACTCATACCTCTGGGCAATTTAGAGCCACCAGAGAAACCGGAGTACCCAGAGGAAACCCACAAAAGCAAACGTGCAAAGTCCACCCAAAAAGGCCCCAGGCCCAGGAATCAAACCCACAACCGACTTGCTGTGAGGGAACAGCGCTAAACACTATGCTGCCATGCTGCCCCTGCAATAATTAATGTTGGAGCAGCTCTGCCCTCTAGTTTTAAAGTAATAATGATAAAGATTTCAATCCTCTGTGATTTTTGGAATCATACATTTTTTCTAAGTATGAATTATTAACTGACTAAGGTAAATCAACAGACAATGTAATTTGGAAAAGTGCAACTTCTCTATGTGTTATCACAGCCAAACAAACCACAGCATGCGAAGAGTCCTCTTCAGGATCCAGGGACTCTAAAAAGGATAAAAATTTAACTGAGTCTTGGTTCAATGTACCCTGCACATCCAGGGCAGGCATACAATATTTCCATGTGAATTTCTTCTGTGAATATACAATATACAGGGAGAAAGGCAGCCTCAGTGAAAGAACTGTATCATCAAAAATGGGCTCTGATTGGGTGACCTGGCTTGAGAAAGGATGTGCAATCAAAATTCAAGTAAAAAGTTAATAACTATAAAAAGGAAAAACATCAATCAACTAGTGATGACGCAACTATGAATATATTATATAGAAAAATATGTAAGGTGAATTCTACCAGACAGATATACCCCAAAGACAATCCAGCAGCCAATAGCAGGGTTTGAGATACTAGCAGGCAGAGTGTACATGGAATATCATGAGCAAGTGGCTGGCATAGGGTAGCGCAACATCTGCGTGAGATGGAAGTCCTCAGATCAAAATGGCATACACCTCCAAAGTATTTGAGAATGATGGAGATTCTGTGGGACTTGTAGACACAGACGCAAACTAGTGATGGCTAACTAGCCAACATCTTAGTGGTCGACAAACAGCAGAAGAAGGCACAAATGACAGATGTAGCAACACCAACAGATAACAACACGGGGAAGAAGGAATGCAAGAAGCTCAAAAGATACCACAGGGAACAGAGAAAAGCTAAAAAAGAGGGGGAAAGTGAAGGCAACAGCCATTCCTGTGGCAATGAGAACATTTTGACTCCCAAACTTTGGAGAGTGTCTCAAGATTCCTGGAGCAACAAGTGAAATTTCTGTCCCAGCATCAGCCTAGATACTGACCAGAACCATCAAGCTCATTGGCCCGGTAGATGACCTGACTTTATGAATAGATGTATTTATTCAAATTCATTTGAAAGATATAATATGGGACATAAAATATAAGATGTAATGTCATTATCTGTATAATAATAACAATTTGTGTTTTTAAGCATTTAATTGGTAATAACAGCTGTGACAGGTAATAACAGAGCTTTTGAACAATTATAATTAGTAGCTTAGTAGTAGTACCTGGAAAAGTACTCGGAGTGTGTGCTGACCAACTGACTAGTGTATTCACCACCATATTCAACCAGTCTCTGTCACAAAGCAGCGTCCCAGCCTGCCTTAAAGCCTCCACTATCATCCCCGTTCCCAAAAAGTCAGCAGCAGACAGCTTCAATGACCACAGGCCTGTGGCACTTACGCCGGTAGTCACAAAGTGTTTTGAAAAGCTAATCTCCAAACACATCAGGGCCTGTCTGCCACCTACTCTGGACCCCCACCAGTTTGCCTACAGGGCAAACCGGTCAACAGATGACGCCATCACCACAGCGCTCCACACTGCACTGAGTCACCTGGAGCATCGGGAGAGCTACGCAAGGCTGCTCTTCCTGGACTTCAGCTCAGCCTTCAACCACATCATCCCTGAGATCCTGGTACAGAAACTTCTGCACCTGGGCCTCTCCTCCCCCATCTGCCAGTGGATTAAAGACTTTTTAACAGACCGTCCACAATCTGTCGGACTCTGTCCCCACCTCTCCTCCACTCTCACACTCAGCACCGGCTCCCCACAAGGTTGTGTATTGAGTCCCCTCCTCTTCACTCTATACACATGACTGCACTCCGACCCATCTCTCAAACACCATCATAAAGTTTGCGGATGACACCACTGTGGTCAGGCTCATCTCAGGGGAAGATGAGTCTGACTACAGAGATGAGGTCAACAGACTGACAGCGTGGTTTTCAGTGAACAACCTCCCACTGAACACCACAAAAACCAAGGAGATCATCCTGGACTTCAGAAAGGGCAGAGCGGACCCGGCCCCGCTCTACATTCACGGGGACTGCGTAGAGAGGGTACATCTCATGCATATCAATGAATGCCTCTACTGGTCTGCAAACACCACGGCGATTGTGAAGAAAGCCCAGCAGCGACTCCACTTCCTGAGGGTGCTCAGGAGGACCAACCTGGAGGAGAAGCTGCTAATGACGTTCTACAGAGCCACCGCTAATGACGTTCTACAGAGCCACCATAGAGAGCATCCTGGCGTACGGGATTACAGCGTGGTATGCGGGGTGCTCTGCCGCAGAAAGGAGAGCGCTTCAGAGAATGATCAATGCAGCCCAGAAGATCACTGGCCACTCTCTGCCCAGCCTGGAGGACATCGCCAGCTCTCGCTACCTCAGCAGAGCCACCAACATCATCGAGGACCCCTCTCACCCCAGCAACCATCTGCTTGAGCTGCTGCCCTCGGGCTGGTGCTACAGGTCACACAATAGGTCTTCTATGGAACCAACTTCCAGTATCGGTCCGGGGGACAGACTCTTTAGCAATTTTCAAGATCAGGCTTAAAACTTTTCTGTATGACAGAGCTTATAGTTAAAAAGTTAAAGTTCATTTACTCTTTAGCTATGCTGCTATAGGCCTAGACTGCTGGGGGAAGGAGTGAGCACCTCTCTCTCTCTCTCTCCCTCTCCCTTTCCCCTCTCTCTCTCTCTCGCTCTCTCTCTCACCCTCTTCCCTCTCCCTCTCTCTCTCCCCCCCTCGCATGCGCCGTCATACCAACAACCTGCTTCTCCGAAATCCCAGTTTCTCTCAGTTCCAAGCATGTGCATTGCATTTACTAACCATGTTTTCCCGAAGTCTCTGTCTCCCCGAGCTCCTCTCCTCTCTCTCTCCCAGCTCCTCTCCTCTCTCTCCCTGTCCTCATCCTGCAGGTGATGAATCATCACCATCCCATGTTCCTGCCAACACCTATTTGAATATCCCCTCCTCCGGCTCTCTTTCTCTCCCTACTCTACTCAACTTTGCCCCCCCCCTCCCCCCGTGCCTCTTTCTCTCTCTCGCTCCCTCTCTCAACCCAACCGGTCGAGGCAGATGGCCGCCCCCCCTGAGCCTGGTTCTGCCCGAGGTTTCTGCCTCTTAAAGGAAGTTTTTCCTTGCCACTGTCGCCAAGTGCTTGCTCATCAGGGGATCTGTTGGGTCTCTTTAAATAATTTTATAAAGAGTTTGGTCTAGACCTGCTCTATATGTAAAGTGCCTTGATGTAACTTTGTTATGATTTGGCGCTATACAAATAAATCTGATTTGATTTGATTTTGATTTGAATACCTGGACTAATAGACTGAGAAATAGCTTCTTTCCCGGAGCCATCACCACAATCAATAACTCAACTTAACATCTATTGGACACCTGCAAAAATACTGATGCTAACTGGAATAATCCCATTACATTCTATAACATGTAAAACATCTTGCCAGTGTTTACAGTCTCTTACTTATTATTTTACTTTCACACTACTCATCCCAAAATATTTATTTCTCATGTCATTTGCACTATTTCTCTGTCATTTGCACTACCCAGAGCCTATTTTTTACAAATACTCTTAGTTTGTAATACTTTATTGTAAATACTGTGCCCTTTTCTTTTTTTTTTTACCAATATTTATTGTTTGCCTTGTTGCACTGAACCTGAGAGCTACCTCAATTTCGTTGTACTTGCTACAATTACAATAAAGAGATTCTGATTCTGATTCTGATTTATAGCCTGGATCTCTGAGGCTCATTCACAACAATAGGAAAGAACCATAAATCTATTCATTAGTTATTTTTATCATACATTAAAGCCGTTAAAAATAACACTATTGTAAATCGAAAACAGAAGTAAGTCTTGGAGTGAGCCACTAACTCAATTATAAGTTTAGATAGAAAAGGAATGCTAGGTGGTCTAGCTCAGTGGTTCTCACATGTTTTTGTCCTCATCACATCTTGCATGTTTTTATGAATAATTGATGTCATCGTTTGTGCACCACTGGTCTATTGGTCAACAATTACTGTTATACTAATGTGGAACATGGGATGAACAGGCTTCTGTGGTGTGGTTTATTTTGTGATGTAAACCACACCACATCTATCAAAACCATACAACGGATACTGTATGTGCACCTCAAGACATATATAAACAAAATATGCTTTTTTATGAAACTGATTTAAAAGAAGGTTGATTATCCATTACATTTGTCTAGTTACCTCTCTATTGCTTTAAATTATCCTATTTCATTTGTTTTTACTGTTGCTTTGATTTTATTTCAGTAAGCACCTTATATTTCTCACTTTGCAGGAAAAGTGCTGACTAACTAAAGTTTGATTTGATTTGATAAAAGCAGATTTTGATACAGTTTTTTCCATTACTGCCATTTGTGTCACAAAACGCAGACAAGTTCCTGTTTATTCCTACAGCACAGGCAGCCTTCAACTCAAATTCATTTCGGTTACCTATGAAAATTTTGGAGAGACTCAATAATAATAGCCATTCAGTCATCATTACTTCTAAAGGTTATCATTGTGTAGAGGTGAAAAACATTTGAAAAACTCGCCTTTTTTCCATTTGTGCATTTATGAAAAATGATATTCAGATAATGCCTCAGAAAAAGCCACTCAGTATTCTTGTACTCACCAAAAAGGATGAAAGAGTCCCAATTTATGCAGGAGGCAGGCCTGGTTCTAGACTACTTTGATTTGCAGGGGGCATTAGAAGATGTTGAACAACCGTTACTATAATACACCCAATTAACTAAAACTTAAGTCACAAAATCTGAAATGCATAAAACTATGATATATTTCATTTCAAACACACCTAAAACCTCTACCCCACTGTTTTACCAAAAGTGAGACAGTGTGTCTCTGATGTCCTGACTCACCTTCGCCCATGGATGACTCTTCCTCCTCCTCAATTGAGCCTCATTGCCCCTGTTTCTAGTAACCACTGTACTCCGTCTCGCTCTCGGATTACTTACTTCAGTTTTTGATCATCAGAAGAGGACAGGTTTCATTGACTTGTTTGTTTTTACGTGGATAAATTTATATAAAAGTAATCTATCTGCCTTAATCCAGTAGATTTTTCTAGTCTACTCATCTATTTTCTATTTAGTAGCTGGAAGCGTTAGTTTTGAATTTCAAAAATGTATCATTGTCAAATTGTCCACTATACAGTTTACAAAATATAAAATATCTCAAGCTCCAGCCTTAAACTTTGGTGAATGGGTGGAATATTAGCAAAATCCATTACCTGATTATATAAAAGAAAAGTTTCCAGCCTTTTCTCTTCATTCTGAAGCCACAGTAAGGGGGGGGTAAATGAGACAATAAACCACAAATTGGAGTCTGAGACATGATGTGCACTCTATGAAGTGAGCCCCAGGACACCTTACAATTCAATTTACATGTAAAAATTCACTTACTGATACTAATATGCTGTAACAACTAATTATGTAACACATTTTCTTAGAGAAGTCAAAGCTTGTCAGTCTACTGTTCAGTGACAAACTTATCCAGTCCAGTTTTGTAAAATAAAACTGGTTTGGTTTCACTTTACCAGTATAATCATTATGCACAGCACATTCAAAACATGAACATGGACAATCCTATGTCATACACGATTGCTCCCCCATAGCCATACCTACAGCTGGGCCCAGCAGGAAGGGATGAAATTAATTTAACATATATGGCATGCTTTATAAAATGGTCATCAATGAAAACACTGACGTGGTCCTTTAAGTTACACTGACCATGGGGCATAACCTTGTTGCTCCCTTGAAATCTTCAACTTGAAAATGTTCAGCTCTGCAACCATCTCATTCACCTGTCATTTACCCCAGATATATTCATAGATGACTAGGTCTCAGGTACAGAGAGCAGACCCCTAACCTGCTCTGAATCCAGAGCCTCAACTTTCGGAGATGCTGACCTAGCCAGTCGTTAAACTTCTTGACCTCTGAGGGCAGGCCCAACTCGGTGAAGTCGCCGGCGTGGATGAACACGTCCCCATATGGCATCTGGATGGTGTCTGTGCGGGAGTGAGTGTCTGAGATGCATACAAAGCGAGTGTAACCTGGTGGCTTGGGTGTGTCGTGAGGCATCGGGTCCACCCTGAGAGGAGTAGAAGAAGAGATGAAAAAGAATTGAGGGACAGAGGAAGGAAAAGGGGTCACTGCAACTCCTGCTGTACTTACACAACACTGAAGAAAGAAATATAATGCTGCATGCAAATTCTCCGTGGTAGGACGCTGACAATGAAAAAGTTTGAATTGGTATCCAGCATGAAAAAAAAAATCATCCCCGCAGACTGAAACTCAGGAGGAAACAAGTGACACAGTGAGAAGCAAGCCACAATAAAAGGACAGCACTGAAAGGGACAGAAAGAGAAATGTGCAGAGATAGAAAAAAGAATAAAGTGCAGGGATAGAAAAAGAGCAGTATCCTGTGGGATTTCCAGCAAGTGTGCAGATCCACAGAATCTCCAGGGGAAAACATGCGCTGGTGAATAACGGTGGCCCAGTTTAGCAAGCTCTCCTCCAGGTACGATAACAGCTCTGCCTCCTCCTCCTCATCTTCATCTCCCCACAAGAGACAGAAAAAGATGTGGAGAAGTGGGAAGGCAGACAGACATGCATGTAGGACAGTCGGAAAAGGTGTGATTCACAAAGGTAATCAAATCAGAAGAGGGTTCCTGATGATCATCTTGTCTATGGTATATGAGGAAATATAGTGACACTTCATGGAGCCTCACAGAGGAACTCTCTGTCTAAACATCAAATACAGCTATGTAACCATGGAAGAGAACTTTCATGGCTGTATGAAATTCACTCAAAGAAAGTCAAAGCTAAGCTACAGCTTTGATAAGTTCAAGTGCATCAGTTAGATAACTTCTTAATTAGAAAACAGTACTTTCATCCCAAAACACTGAATTCCCACAAGGCTCCATGGACACCCCATGAGACACTGTTCAACAAAAACTGAAAAAAAAAAAAAATTGCAATTCCACATCATGAAGGTCTTTAAAGTGCACTAACTAACCATTTAGCCATATCCAAAATTCATGTACATATGCAGGTCTTACACACATGCAGAGTGTGTAAGTCATGTATTGAGGGTGCTTGAGCACCTTCAGCGCTGTGAAGATGTGATTCATGTTTGAGAATAATAATGGACAGAGCTGGCGGGTTGGTGTTTGAATGTTGATGAAAAGTACAAGCAAGTAAGTAAGTAAGGCCCCTGCAACATTGTGAAGAGACACAATTTTTTTAATTTCTTGGGACTGATATTATAGCGTAAGCCACTCCTTTTTGATAAAATAGGACAGCGAAGGACAGTGTAGAAACAGGAAGTGAGAACAACATGCAGGAAAGAGCTTGCCTCAGCAAACAATCACATCACTGTTAGGGTTCGTGTTTTCTGTTAGTTCTGTTTCCTGTGTTTTATTTTGATAGTCTTGTGTTCCCCTGTGTGATTACCTTCATGTTTCACCTGTGTCTCTTTACCCAATGTGTGTATTTAAACCCCATGTTCCTTCCCTTCGTTGCCAGTTTGTCTCGTGATTTATGTCAGCGTTCCAGCATTTCCTAGTCATAGTCTTTGTGTGTATCATCTTCCCCGTGTTTCTGGATTCCGAGTTTTGCCTTCTGAATATCTGTACCTTTGCTCTGATTATTCTGACTTCTGTGCATCGAACCAGACTGAATAAACTGACTCTGAGCCTGAACTTCCCTGTCTGCTCTTGCATTTTGTGTCCTCCTGTCTCAGTGAGTTCTGACAATCACATACACCCCTAATATTCTATTGGCCATATTCTTGACCAATGTGGGTACACTAAACTTTTGTAAAGGACACTAACAAAATCAAAGCAGATAAGAAAAACTCATTATGCCACTTCAATGAATGTCAATCTTGTTTACTCACATATGGACGTGTGGAGGCTGAAAGCGTCCCTGGTTAATGTTGTAGAAGGTAAAGGCCTGAGTGGGGTTAGTGCTGTACTCGTCCACCTCCACCGTCGTCCTGCTGCCCCGCTGGGCGTGTGACTGAGCCTGTGACTGCTGCCGCCTCGCCGCCATAATCTCTGACAAAGTGAAGGCCATGGCACTGGGGTCCGAAGCAGGGTGGGAGAAGGAGACCAAGATATCAAGGGAGGTCAGATGACGTTGTTGTTCTTGTTTGGGTAATGAGTGGATAACAGCGGTCTGAGGATGTGGCGTTTTGACGGTCTCAAACCCTCACAGATGTCATAGTCTCAGCAAGCTGAGGTGAGAGTGTCACCTCTTCTTTTCTCCTCAACGTCTTCACAATGCCTTTGCACCTGACAAACAGAACACAGTAAACATAAAGTGTGTGTTATAAAGATGGAAATTCTTAAATTGTTATGGTTTAATTCATCTTAAAAGATGAAAAGATGAACATTTAACAAAAAAATAAATGTGTAATGTGTAATAATTTATGTGACAAAAAAGCCAAATATTCTTGGGTTTTCCATTCTCAGTAGGGAGCATTTGCTGTTCATTTGCAGATTCCTATGAGTGCAAATGGAACATTTTCACATATCCAACTGCTGGTCAGAAAAGGAGACATTTCAAGATGTCTCATTGATCTTGGGGAAATTGTGATGGACATTGTATGTCATTTTATGCCCGGGGATGTGGTAGAGTGCATGCTTTGCATCCAGAGGCCAGGTTCAAACCCCAGCCACAAGGCAAATCAGTCATAGGCCTTATGCCAGTCCCAAACCCAGATAAATGGGGAGGATTGCAACAGGAATGGCATCCAGCGTAGAAAAATGAGGCTGAATCAATCATGCAAGTCACAGAGCTGACTTGCAGTGGTGACCCCAGATACAGGACAAGCCAAAAGAGGGAAAAAAATAAATAAATCATATTTATTATTTAAATGATATTATATGTATTATTTAAATGATATATTAAATAATAATTTTATATGCTAAACAACTATAAAATGGATTTAAAAAAACACTCAATTGGAAAATGAATCATTAGGGACATAGGACATTAAATTAATCATTTTTTTATTGTTGTACTGTGAAGGCATCATCCTCGTTTTCAAATCATTTTGACATTACATTTTGCTGTTGCAGTTGTGGCATGTCTGGCACTATCCATGGTGCTAACAAGGAGATTTAAATTCTGTCACCTAGACTGCCTACATTACTGGACAAAGGTTTTGGCGCTGTAAAGTGTTTGACAGCCTTAAACCTGCATTCTATCTAATGACCATCGGGGAGTGACTTCAATTGCTGTAAAAAGAAGTCTGATTGACCCTACTTTGTATTTGATTTATTAACCCAGTAAATTCTGAGTATTCTCTGACATTAGCATCTTGGGTAAAGCCCAAGAAGTTTGACTCCTACCTAACTGGGTGCTCCCTCAGCACCCCTTTCCACTGGTGTGTCCCACAGATAAAAATTGGGAGCTTTCCTCTTAGTAGTAGTATCCACCACCTCCTTGGGTCCAATACCCGCTTGTTTGGCTGCTCATATCTATACAGACAACATCGAACTGTCCCCTGTACCAAAGAACAAAGCCACTGCAAAGCCATCCTCTCTCTTTATGATCGCGGCCTCTTGGTGTCTGTTAATATCCCTTCAAAGGTTTCATGTTTCCAGTCACAGGACCCTTCTTTTATTTTATTTACACCACACTGGATTGAAATTATTACCAAATGCAGCAAAACAAAAACTTAGGATCTCACCATGTAGAATTCAAAGAAAAGACGATAATAATGTAAGAAACCCCTACAGTTCTTTCTGCCTCAGTCCTGTTCCAAATGTCCAGCTCAATTCAAAGAACAAGGAAAAATCAACACTTAGTTTTTCTGGCTATCACTTCAGTTTAATCCAGTAAACAAAATCATCCTTTTAGGCCTCCATAAACAAAACTCAGACATGGAAGTTGAATTAATTTGGTTCACTCTAAAATCAAAATCCACAAACGTCAAAGTCCATCCATCTACCGCTTTTCCGTTTCCGGGTCACAGGGGGTACTGAAGCCAATCCCAGCTCACTCTGGGCATGGGTGGGGTACACCCTGGACAGGTCGCGAGTCCATCACAGGGCCAACATACAGAGACAGACAGAGACAAACAACCACTCACACTCAGACCTACAGACAATTTAGAGTCAACATCAAAGTCAAATGGAAAAAAAGGAAAAACAATTAGCCATCAAGCTCCCACAGACTCACAGTGACTGAGATATATGCTCACTATTTCTGACTAGTTGGATTTCTGCAGTCTCTAGAAATGGTTGAGAGGAATGAGTATCTTTCTCCAGTTTGTGAGGTACCTGACGTGCTGCTGGGCAGATGCAGTGTGTGCTCCACTCTGCAACACTGCCTCTTATCAATAATTACATTTATGCAGCGTTAGTAGATGATAGTCAATACATTTTTTATTTGAACTCACTAGTTTGTGTAATACTAAGCAGTAGTGATTCAATAAACTGAATAGGGAATATTGTCACATTACAATTATTTATTACTGTTATTGTCATTATTATCATAGAAGTAGATTGGAGATTACAGATTAGAGATTTTCCTTTAGTAGAAAATGCCCCCCCTCCCATGCTTATTCGATAACTCTGGCTAGATAGGACAAAAAAAAGGTAAATTAGCCTAATATTGCTTGTAGAAATAAATAATACTAATAATAAAAACAACAATAAAAAAATCTTAGGGCTGTAATTAATCTAATCAACAATCGTAATCCTAAAAATCGTAAAATTAATCATTAAATGAGTGACCATCACACATTTTCTTTGTTAGTGATTCAAATCCAAAACAAATCAAATCAAATCAGATTTATTTATATTATGCAAAATCATAACAACAAAGTTACATCAAGGCACTTTACATATAGAGCAGGTCGAGACCAAATTCACACCATTTCACAGTGAACGTGCTGCATCCCCTGGAGCAGCTAAAGACGTTGGTTTAGATTCCGATATTTAAACCTAACAGTGCCGGGGACACTTGTCTCACTTTGCATAGAAGCCAACTGAAAAACAGATGAAAAACACAATGTTATCTCCACAGCTATGATGATCTATGTTCTTTCATTTATGCTTTTTTTTTGCAGCTTCCACTCTGTTCTGTATGTCCAGTATGTTCTTCCATTTAACTGAAATCATCACATTTTTTCAAAGCCCCTTCCAGATGTGTGAAGCTTTCACATGTCTATGCCACCTATCATGGCTCAGATTCAGCTCTGAAGCTCATTTTCAGTAGTTCGAGCAGACCCTGTGAGGGGTACTGAGATGATGTTGGGAGAGGAAGGTGATAATTTGCGGACTAGCAGCTTTTGGCAGAGTCCTCCTGGACCACCGTGTGATGTCAGTGAACCATCTCAATTCCTCATTCACTGCAACCTTGCATGCTGACTGCACACTGACATGACAGAGAAACACTTTACACCACACCACTACTGCTTGTCACCGGCAAATAACAGCATGCTTGGTGGATGTGTTTCAGGAGCACATACAATAACGTGTGTTGTTTATATTTAGGTGTTCCTGTGTTGCAAAAGTGACAGCCTCCCAGACTGGCCAGAAAGGCATGAGTGAAACCTGAGAGGAGAGCACAGGAGGCTTAGATGTAGGCTACACAGAACAATTGGATCTTTAGTTAACTTTAAAAGCAGCCTGGGTGAATTCAGTATGACTTTAACTACAGTTAAAGAAAAACTTTCTCGACAGGATCTGTCAGTTAATTCCACCAGTAAATAAGTGATAGTTTGGTTGCATGTTATTAAATCTGAATTATATCAGAATCCACAACAAGCCCATTTTGATTCAGCTGTGAGGCACATTGAACATCTGTAGTTGACTTTTTACTAAAGCAAATGTGTGGAGTTTTTTGTCCAAAAAGCAACATCCATATAATTCTGTAGAAATAAAAAAATTATTAGAAACCTGTGAATGTCACTTAAATGCTTTCTCCAAGGCTACTAAAGAATAAAAATAGTTATTTTTCAAGATAAAAGCTCTGCAAAGAGAGGAAGAAGCTCAGAGCTCAGACCCAGATCACAAACAAAACCAGATATGTAAACCAGAGCTGCTATTGGGAATCACATGTTTAGGACAGTAACCTGTGAAAGTCAGGCTGCATTAGCACAACTACATATTTATTTTACCAGAAAAACTATTTCAGTTTATACCAGTGTTTTCAAAATTACGGCATAGACTGACCAACGACTCACCTCTTTTTTTTTATGTCTTTTGGAGAGGTAGGACAGGATAGGTCAGTGACAAAATAGAGAATGCAGGATCTGTTAGGCAAAGCAGCAGTAGTCCAGCCATCTGGAAATGGTGTATGGCTTATTGTCTTTGGGCCTAAAATAATAGGGCATACAACTTATCCACTCAACTATCTACTCAGCAGTATATGATGTGAAGCTTATGCCTCACAAAATGCCACATGCCACTGAATGCACCACAAGTCTCAGCCATGGTGGTATTGCTGTAAGACTTAACTCTTAACTTGCTGTTGTGTCTGTTTCAGTTAAGCCTCAATAATTTTGTCAGTTTCCACTGTTTGAACATTAACAGGCTTCTGATAACTGGAAGAATTTGGCTCAATCTCAGTTAACCTGGGATTGAGCCAATTTTTAGCTTCATCCACACTTCCTCTCTAATGTCAGCTGATCATTTCTGGCATGCATGTATGGCAAAACATAAACTGTAGACTGAAAGAGCTATATGAGAAAATGGTATTGCAAAAAGCACCTTACACCTTGCATTTTGCTTACACTGAGTGCAATAACACTGTAAAACAGACATTAAATCACAGGGTTTTAATTTATATGTGGACTACTTATTAAACATCAAGTAGCCCTAAAAAAACGCATATTACATGACCATTCCTACACTTGGCATGTGCCAAATCAAATTCAGTTCATAAGCAGAAAATACTTGTTACAACTGTTGTCATAGTGTTCTATGGTTTTCTCTGATGGCTGATTGCTGTGTCGTGTGTGTGTATGAATGTAGGCTGCACTTTCAGTGAGGCCGCCTCGTCCGCTACACGCTGATTGGTGCAGCAATTTCCAGGCTGGCTGGACATTGGCTACGGAGAAGGAGACACGGGAATATCAAATCCAAGATAGAGTAGGGCTGCAGACGGGCTGATGTCTGCACACTCATTCCTCATTCTCTTCCTCCTCATCATCCAATCGGCCACGTCAGCTTTAAAGATCCCTTTGTGTAGGGGTAGACCACCATTTGTTGTTATTCAGTTTTTTCCTCTGTCCAGCTGTTAGGGGGTTAGCCTTGGTGTTTTCTTCTTTTTTGCTTTCCATGCACAGTTAGTTTCTTCCTTTTCAGTTAGACTCCTTTTTATTTGTTGTTTTGGAGTAGGTCGACCCTGAAGATTGCCTTAGTTAATTATCAATTTTGTGTTTTACAAATAAATTATATTTTCCTTATTCTTTCGACTTGCATCTTGGTGGCTGTTTGGGTCTTGGGGAAGTTGGGGCTCTTTCATACTATGTCTCAATCACCCCTAGATGGGGAGTAAAATACCACAATGCATTAAAATCAAGAATATAAGTGGAAACAGCTGCTACATAGACAACAAGGTTAGTAACACTGAGATTCGTCATCGATGATGTTTCAGTCTAGCCTGATAGGACCCAGTCAGGAAGCAACCGTGGGTGTTTATGCAGTTCTTTCCCAAAGTTTTGGTTTCTGAAACACAACCTTGGAGTTTCAAAAAAACAAAAACAAAACAAAAAAAAAAAAACACCAGCAGCATTTCTGAAATTCTCTGTTTTAGAGGCTGAAACTCTGGATTTATGTGGACAGAGAAGGAAACATGGAGGAAGGGACGAGTTTAAAACAAAAAAATAATGTGTGCATGAATCCTTAAGGCCAAAGTCAAATGATTTTGGGTACAGACACAATTTTTTTTTTTTTTTGCTTATGCAGCTATGCAAAAGTTAGGCCAGCATTGTATAGTGTAGGGCTGTTGCTATCGAATATTTTAGTAATCGAGTATTCTACTGAAAATTCCATTGATTAAATCAAGTAATCAGATAAAACATATTTTTTTTTAGTTAAAGAGCAATTATAAATATACATGAGAAAATAAGACATTTCACTTAATAACGAACAACTGCTTTCCTTTTTTAGACAATCAACATTTATCTTTATCATCGCTTTTGTCGTTGTCACTTCGTTCCTCCATAGCGACAGAGCACATATAAGCCCCGCCCACATCAGAGAGGAAAACAATAAAGAGCTCTCCATTGACTTTCTATTGTGTGAAAGTGTCTCTTGTCACTCTCCGTGTGCCAGCAAACACAAACAAATGCCCAAAAGCTGCTTTGTGGTAGGGTGCACTACTAACAGGATAAAGAACCCTGATCTAAGTTTTTATAAGCTGCCAAACAGAAAAAATTTGCCATTAAGACGAGAGAAGTAGATGCAGGGAGTAAGGCGAGAGGGGCCGTCGTCGGCTACACATCAGCCTTGAAGACCAGGCAGTCAGAGTCGACTGATTTATGGTGGAACACAAGTTGGATCCATTCAATTACAAAAAGAGTTATCAGCGTCCAAAGATCTGCAGTTTCATATTGTTGTGTGATTGTATATTCCTAACAAAAAGGAAAATAAATAAGCAATTAGCCCTCAATGGATATTCTTCTCATGCCAAGCTTTTATTAGAATATTTTGTAACATAAGGGATGTAATGTTAAATTCTATAAAACTAATAAGATAAAGCTATGCGTATTAATTATTTTTAAATTTAAGTTAAAGTTGCTGAATTGGCAAAGCTAACTGCAGAAGCAGAAGCTAACCAAGGCTAACGTACATCCACCAACTATGTTTTAACCCCATAAAGTGGGCCAGATTTGAAACGTTTGGGTTATAAAAAGCTATTTTAAAACAATGATATAGTAATGTGGATGTAGCCTAACTTATGCAGGACTTGCTTTTTATTGCTATTGTGACAGGTGTGGTTTGGACCCAAAAGCAGAACACAGAAGAGCTGGAGACAGTCAGTAATGACCTTTATTGTCAGGGAGCAGGGCAGAAGAGGTCCGAGGAGCCAGCCACCAGTGCTGAGGTGCTGATGAGGAGGGAGCAGAGGAGCGGTCGGAGACAGGCGGGGGGGTCGAAGCCGTGAGAGTAGTCTGTAGAAGCGGAGGAACCGATGGGGAGCAGGCGGAGGATGAGCCGAGGACAGGCGGGTTGGTCGTAGCCGGGAGAGCAGACAGAAGCCAAAGACGATGAGGCAGAACTCGTGGTTGGGGACGAGAGGCAGGCGGGTTTATCAGGGAGCTGACGTGGAGAGCACGTCAGGAACAGGCAGGGTCGGCAATGGGAGGTCAGGCAGCTAAATAACCCTGTAGAGTCTCGCATACTGCTAGAGAACAATCTGGAGGAGTGAGTGTGGAGCTGGTGAATATATACCTGGGTTGATTGCAGGTGATGGGCTGCAGGTGTGCTGATAGCTGAGTGAGAGCAGGTGTGGTGTGAGTAGTGGAAAGGTACTGAGTCCAGGGTGAGAGACAGGGGCAGACTGTGACAGGTATTAGGTTAAATGATGAAACCATAAACCAGCCAACTCTGACTGCCCAGTAGTGATGAGCAGATCGATCCCGCGAGTATCGATATATCAATACCCACACGTCACCTGTTTTGGTATCGATTACTCCATTAAAATATCGATTACTAATAAATAAATGCGAAATAAAAGTGCATGTGCCAATTCCAAATATTTTTTAGGTAACTTACTCCAGTGTTTTGTGCCAAAACACCCCCCCAGCCCGCAGCATATTGAACTGGTCCATCCAAGTCATGTGACCAGAAGAGCCGTGAGTTGTGTGTTTACATCCTGCTAGCAACAACATGGCGAGGAGCACATGCGTTTCTGAGAGTTTCTGACGGAGCGGAGAAAATGGAAAAATGGCTAACAGAAAGAGAAGCTAACTCTTTTTTTGAGAAATGTTCTTTCTATACAAAAGTGTACACTTACATCTCTGTCAGCACCAAATTATGCTGGTCACCAAAGGTATGGTTAGTTTGACAAAGTAAAAGTTCAAATGTGCACTTTTTTTGTTTTTTACTATTTTATTTCATTCATATCTTTGTTATTTATTACTTATTGTATTGTATTAATGGTAAATGTATTGTTTTGAAAACAATGCTGCTCAGCAAAAGTTCAAAGAAAGCTCGAATGTGTTTTATTTAATTAATATTTAGGTTAATTATTTGTTTAACTTTTACATCTTGAACTGTGCACATTAATGTTGTTACATGGCCAGTATTTGACGTGATTTGTTTTAAAGGTACTAATATTATGATTGAGGAAAAATTCACCAATAAGAAATTACCAGTAATCGGTATCAGTAATCAGTATCAAATATTTTATGCGAAAAGCAATTGGTATCGTATCGAATCTTAAAAGTGTGGTATTGCCCATCACTATTGTCCGGTCTTCAAGGCTGATGTGTAGCCGATGACGGCGCCTCTCGTCTTACTGCCTGTGTCCACTTCTTTCATCTTAAAGGCAAATTTTTTTTGTTTGACAGCTTATAAAAACTTAGATCAGGGTTCTTAACCCTGTTAGTAGTGCACCCTACCACACAGCAGTTTTTGGGCATTTGTTTGTGTTTGTTGGCACACCGAGAGTGACAACAGACACCTGTAATCCGGGCGAAATACCATCCTCTGTAAAAATCAAACGTTTAAGGCAGAGGAAATTCCTCAATAATTTTTTGTAATCAAGGTACTCAAATTATTCGAGGAATTGTTTCAGCCCTAGTATAGTGTGGGGCTCAGGTTGAATCCTTACTGCAAAAATAAGGACTCAGAGATTAGGCCTGTGTTGAAACAACGCAAAGAGCTGCATTTTTACTTGAGGTATCAGTGAGATAAGGAATACATTCAAGCAAATTCATGTTGAGTGAATTTGAAGGCTTGACAAAACACTACACAGGGGTTTATAATATTATAAGACAAGGTTTTACAACATTGGGACACATTAATCCTTCATCTCTACGGCCAACAGGAGCCTCACAAAGTAAAGTTATCTCTCAATTTCGCCAGATGACATTCAGTGTTCAGATGTGCAGCAATTGACCAGTTAGAAGCAGGCAGGGTCATACAACTGTCAACAGTACACTTTTAGTGTGCGCAGCACCATGGACACCTAGGGGGAGAGAATGGCCAGAAGTGGTCTTCATTTGGTAACACCACACTGTGTGTGTGAAAAACAGTGAAATTAAAACTTCATTAAAAGTAAATAGTGCTGGTGGTCAAGAGGTATGAGTGCCATGTAATCACACAAATCCAGCCAGGGACCTGTGCTGTAACTCATTCATCTCCCTCTGTTCCTGTTTCCTGACAGCCTCTCTGCTTTTTGTGTTGGCGTGGAGCTGCCCTTGTCTTTAACTGTAAATTCCAAACAGGGCAGAGAGACAAGCAGGCTGATTTAAGTCAGAGGATGATCACCTCTGACTATTTGATCATGAAACCCATTGCCTTATTTCAACACATTTTATATTTACTACAAATGATAAGTATGAGCTGAAGAGAAGAGACAAAGGAGAGGAGGACAGGTAACAAAATTATTAAAGAAATCACAATTTATTATTCTAAATAACGAAATATAAAAATGAGGGCAGCAATTTGTTAGTCGGTTTTAAAGGAAAGGGAAAAGAATGGGAAGGGAAAATTAAGGGGGAAAATGAGGAGGGATATGGAATTGTAAAGAGAAGGAAGATGAGTGGAAGAGAAGAACAAGTTAAGTTTTAAACTGAGTATGAAGACTGACCCAGTTTTATCAGTTCAGCACACTTTATTACAGAACAATGAAACATGAAACCGCAGCTGTCCTGTTTCATTCACAGATAAAAACACTGGATCTACAATCTATTGACAGTGAATGCAGCCTGTGGGGACACAGACACACTATAGATTGTATGGGAAAATGGATGTAGACACAAGGGCTGGGGGTAGCCAGTACTGAAGAACAGGTCCTGCAGAAACCCTGAGCCATGCAAACATGTTCACACCATCATAATATGAATTCACATGAACCTGATCTGTTTTGCTGTGTTCTCCTGTAAATATAAAGAACCTCAACACGCTCAGAACAGGTTTCCCTTTTAAAAAGACCAATCTAAAGTTAAAAAAAAAAACATCAGCAAAAAGAGGAGCTTCCAAATAGGAACTATAGCTTCATCTCACTGCAGCGACAGTCACCTCACCTATAGCAGTGGCTTTTTTGATGTTCAGCTCTGTCTGCGTCCCACTGATTCACAATGTAAATACTACAGTAAAAAATCTGTATTTTCACATGGATGAATTGTTGAAGAGAGATATTTATCTGGAATTGTATTATCTCTAGTAAACCAGTCTTTCATTTGTCTAATAAAATTAAGTCAGCTCTTATTTGGAGATGACTGAGTCCTGACCCGTTTCCCCTCACACTTCTCTTTAGAAGAAATAAGCATGGAAAGTACACAAATGAGATCCAAGAAAGCGATCCTCTCCAGTTTGAGAATAGCAGTGGAAACAGGCCTTTATGATCACATTCACAATTATTTATTTATATAATCATAATAAATGTATATACATAAATATATATGTATTTTAATATTTCTCCGTTATCTCAAAAGTGATTCTATCACACCCCTAAGAATCAAAAAAGATGGAAAAGTCTAAAAAGGAATCTTATACCATAAATAAAGGACAGACAGGCTGGATATTATTTTGAATGTTCATTTCTTTTGGGTCCAAAGATTGTCTGACATGTATTATTTCCATAACACCACATGAACAGAACCTGCTGCTTCTGATCTGCATGGAGCAGTGAAAACTACACTGACACTAACATCCAGTTTAAGAGGCCCCTGACTCCTTCTGCTTATGAGAAGACAAGAAGAACAAAGGAGTCAGAGGCACCACAGGCCAGAACACAGAGTCCTGCATCTGGGCTGCACAGCGGCATATGAACACAGGGCTGAATCTCATATTCATCATTAGGCTCAATCTCCTGTGCTTCTTCTGCCACATGTGGACAAGGAAGATTACAGTGCATGTGCGTGAGGTGCTGAATTACACCTCACAGCCTCAGAGCCTGCACACGTGTAAATGCCGGGTTCAGGGACATGTGGTAAATACAGAATGAAAAATGGGGAAAAATGACCTACACATCTTCCCCTTCGCTGCATTTACTTTGACGACCAACGACACACTTGTTAAATTCTCCTGAAACCCACACACCCACACGCTCACACCATGTGTGCCGGTGAGCTAGCTGCAGGAGGGGGTCC
Organism: Remorina albescens; assembly: GCA_034769265.1. Classification (NCBI taxonomy): domain Eukaryota; kingdom Metazoa; phylum Chordata; class Actinopteri; order Carangiformes; family Echeneidae; genus Remorina; species Remorina albescens. Next base: position 16,454,111 of record CM068484.1, on the reverse strand, counting down.
ACAAACTTTAATTAAAATCAAAAATGTATTTTGTTCATCTGAATCATCAAAGCGCTAAGGTGGCTCATCAGCTTCGTGCACATTTTCAAATAGTTTCCCTCCACTCTAAAGCTCTGCTCCTTCAGTCTGCACTCTATGGCTGAACTGCGTTTAAACTTTTGAGCCTTTCAGCCCGACAGGTTGCACCGGGTTAAAGCTCTGCAGCCCGCCCTGTACACAGAGATGGTGCCTTTTACATATCTACAAATTCATGGCATTTTTAAAAGCCAGACCACTCAAGCAACCGCAGGATCCGCCTCACAATGTGCTGCAGAATACGCTTTCAGGGAAAACGCAGCCCTGTGCTGGTTCAACGCAACCCCCCTGCTGTGCTTTTTCTTGTTTGCCTAAAAGGCGTTAACGCGCCTAGAGAGAGGGTTTGACTTACCCGGCTCCAGTGGTCAGCGGCGGCGAGGCTGCTTGACGGTGGATGTGGAGAGAGGAAGGTGTCTGCGCTGCACGGAGAGAGACGCGCTGGTCAGTTTAAATGCGCACCCCGTGGTACAACGTTGTAGCGTCCTGGATCTCTCTCTCTCTCTCTCCCTCCCTCCCTCTTTCACTCCCTCTCTCTCGGATCAGTCCTGCCCACAGTATTTCCCACTGAGTGAAGGATGAGGAGGAAACAGGGAGGGTGAGTGTACCGAGAGCTGCTCCGCGGTTTCACAAGAGCTCAATCCCGGTAATCCAGCATCAGAGCAGAGCGGCTGATGCCGGGTTCCCGCTGGGATCAGGACCGTGTCATGAGTCCATTATCGACTATACAATACCGAGTCAACCCTTCAAGAAACACTTGTCTTTATAACATCCATTCTCATTCCAGTCAAAGGCTTTACGTTAAATAGACCGATTAACCACAAATTACTGGACCGACTGCGAGCGGATTGGGGATGCGTCAGGGAAACTCCAGTAAATCAGGGGCCAGATATAATAAATTCCTATTAATTAAATTAATTATTATTATTAATAATAATGTAAAAGATTTCCCCTGAAAGGTGGTGCATTTTTGTTGTCTGTCGTCTCTGTTTGCTGTATTCATTAAAAGAATACAATAAAAAGAATACAAATAAAAATTACAATGCCAAGAATACAATAAAATACAATTATGTATTTTTGAAACTACCTTATATTGTTTATCGTTTAAGCCTGAAGGTAATCATTGATTTTCCTTTACAAATAAAAGCCCTGCATTCACATTTTGACTGAGGTACAGTACAATGAATAGAAACAAATGAATTCAAACCAAAAGTAAGTATCAATACGCTGTAGAATGAATCCTGTTGAATCCTTACCATTATATCAGATTGTTGGATTAAGACAGGAATAATTTAATTTGTCTATTTTATATTCTGTTGTTTTCATTGTTGGTTTCTTATAATATTTAATAAACTATTAGTATCTTTAAATTCAAAACCTGTTCATAAAAGTTGCATTTGATTATAAGAAAATGGAAATTGTACAGTATTTAACTAAACCGATGTTCTGTGTAAATCCATCATGTAACATCTTTCAACCATTCACACTCACAAGATGGATATGCGACTGAGGATGCTGTATTCTTAGGATCTGAACAGTGGTTTAGTTCAACAGTTTATAAAAATATCTGAAAAAAATGAAAAATGATGGTATTGAGGCCCAATATCACACGGTGCTCAGAGCTGTTCTATCTGAAGGTTATTGACAGTCATATGAGAGGATGGATAATGATGGGTTATAACGACTTTGACTAACTGACTTTGACAAATAATCAAAAATGTTAGTTTGCATTATAAACAATTTAGTCCATAAATTTTATTTTTTTGAGGACAAGCAAAGAGTGGAAAAATATTATTCCTGCAGCATATTCACCAGAGTTATGTGTCATTCTATCGATGTCAGAGCATGAATCTGACTTTTCTGGCTCATTTCCCAAAATCGTCTGTGGAGAGGTGAGAGAATGACACAAAGGAGAAATGGAACTGTTTCACCCCAGTGGAAGAAAATTGTTGTTTGATGTGAGACAATGTAAAGTGTAAAGTTGGATGGACTCCAACCAACCAGTGGATTTAGATTAGATGCATTAGTGGCTCCTCTGCAGAGCTTTTCTTGGTGATTCAGGAGTATTCCTCCTCCAACACCTGGGACAAATTTATCCTGCTGATCAATGACATTTATCATTATTCATTAGGACAACACATCCTCTTTGTTCTAGTATGCTAACCAAAAGGATCAGTGAATAATAATGCCTGTTGATAAGTCCCTCAACTCCCATTTATCCGCAGGTATTTTAACTGGGATTTGGGCTGGAAATGAGCAAAACAAATACACCACAATCTGGAGCTTTAAAACATGCAGCCATAGCCACTGTGCTTTGAGTTCCACACTCCCAGGCTGGGCTGAAGCTGCCATCTGCTGGACTGATCCAGACTCCGTTTGGACACAAGTCATACTGGACATTCTGCTGTGAGACTGGTGAGCACAGTGGAGCATTTGCATGCTGAAAAGCCTGATGTTTACTTCAGAAGTTCAAAGAAAAGGAACACTAAACTTGGTGGACAGAAACCAATGATTATGGGCTGTTGGTATCCTGATTTAGTTGGGCCATATAGTTTAGTAAACAAGTAGACATCCAGATGGCCGCCCCCCGAGCCTGGTTTTGCCCGAGGTTTCTGCCTCTTAAAGGAAGCTTTTCCTTGCCACTGTGGCCGAGTGCTTGCTCATCGGGGGACTGTTGGGTCTCTTTAAATAATTTTATAAAGAGTTTGGTCTAGACCTGCTCTATATGTAAAGTGCCTTGATGTAACTTTGTTATGATTTGGCGCTATACAAATACATCTGATTTGATTTGATGTCCATTTGTCCAGTATCTATAATGCCTGTGTGCAAGGTCGATTCTTTGATCAAAAAGTAGTCTGAGATTAATAGTGTGAGTATCAAAGGTCTCAGTCCACAGATAAATGCACAGTCAGTAGAAGAAACTTAGCATTAAAACCAGCCATAAGGACTTCTGGAACTTTGTGATGTCACCACAAAGCAGTCTCTGCTCTCAGAGGACAACTGCTCTGGAGCTCAACCTCCACCCACTTGCTATCACCTTTCAGGATTTGGTTACTCTGAGTATTTACCAGATTTTTTATTTATTTATTTTATTGGATGACCCAGGAAACAGTCAGCCAACAGAGGCTCTGATCCACTCCTCTGATTGACTGACTGACTTGTTGCGATGAGAGCTCCAGGGAGACACTGGAGACGTGTAAAACTACAGTAAGATGGTTTTTTGTTCTTAAAACCACATATCACAGATATATTATGAATATCAGCAGTTCAGATAAAACTCTGGAGGAGAGTCAAATATAGACTTTTAAAATATTGTTAAATCTATAATTACAGAACAAGGTCTATGCATTTACATTATTTCTCTGTCCATTTTGACAAAGTGAGGTCAAAACTATGATTTTGTGTGTCATGACCTATTTTGGTATAATTGTACCCTGTCACACAGCATGGGGAGAACACTATAAACTCATTCATTCATTTATCTTTGTCAGAGTTTGCTCTTCCCCTCACCTGCTGCTGTGGGAATTTTCCATTCCTTCAGTTTAACCCTCTGCTCTGCCACACCCCTCATTAGTTCAACCACTTTCACCTGCTCATCATCTCCAATCAAGCCAGTATATAGCTGCCTTGGTCCACTCACTTGCTGCCAGATTGTTCTCGTGTAATGCCTGACTCTCCAGCACTCTTCTACGGACTGTCTTCTTGGTTCCTGATCGGCTTGTCTCTGACCATCGCTCGTTGTCTCTGCCCCGGTAAACCTACCCGCCTTCTGTCCCTGACTCTGAGTTCTGCCTGCCGGTTTTCTGGTCTTTGTCCGCTTGTGGCTGAGAGGCATTCCACCGATTCCTGCTCTGCCATCTCCTCTGGTTACGTCTGCTCTGCTGCCCGTTTACCTGCTGCTGACGCAACCCAGTCCACAACACCCTGCCTACAGTGTTCTATCAGTGAGGTTCCCTCTTTTCCCCTTTCCAGTACTCCCCTCTCCATGCACACTGTTGCTTCTCTCGGAGTTCTGGACTATTGGACCGTTGCCTGTGCTGTGGCCTCATGATTTGCATGTCTGCCTGAGGAACAGAAGATGGGGGTTTGATTCCCCATGGACCCATATTCTCCAGAATTGTGTTTCTCTGTCCATGCTGCCACTGCCTGGACTCGGTGCTTAATAAAGACTGTAAAGAATATATTGGTGTGGTTTGTGCTGCAATTGGGTCCATTCTATACCCGTGACAATCTTCTACTGCTTATCAGTTTCCGGGTCATGGGGGTGCTGGAGTCATCGCTGTACTGCAGTCACTATTTGTTTTACGAATATCCAGAGATACAAACAGAGCTGCAAATTAAAATTCTGTTTGGAAAGCTTCCCCCCATAAGATCAAATTTTGTTCTGCCTAGTATGAAATTCGCTGCTACCCATGCCGTACAATACCATAGCCTATGCCCTGCCAGCAACACAGTTCTTTCTACTTGTGTTAGCGCAAAGATGTGCTCTGTTATTAACAAACAACTTACGCACAACTCAGGATACGAACGGCCGTTCGGAACGTAACTCTTTCCTCAGTTGGGGATTGTCTGTATAAACCGTTAGAACAAAAATTCTTAATTTAAAAGGTAGATTTAGGAGACAAGATAAAATAAAACGATTATTTGTGTTTAAAATATCTGAAGGGTAGCTAAGCTTTTCTTAAATACACAAGAAAATGTTCTTAATATTTTTTGCATTCTTGTATACAAATAGTTATCTTAAGGTTGGCATAGCATTGTCTGACAGCAAGAAGGTTATGGGTTTTAACCCCCGCGCCTGAAAACGTGTGAAGATGAAAGTTTGAGTAATTCAAAACAAAGTTAAAAGTGTTACAACCAACCTTGTTCTCATTCTGTAGCCATCAGATTAGTGCGGAATTAGACCAAATAGTGTTGATTGTGTGAAGCTCCTCTTTTACAGTCAGTTCACATTCTTTTTTCTCCCTTCGTTGCAGTGAACTTTGAGCAGAGTGACTGATGGATGGAAGGCAACAAGATAGTGGAGGGAGAGAAATCGTATATCTGGCACAGTTGCATTTGCCTCCAGATGCTTGCTGCTGATTGGACACCTTGGAAAGATCACGTAGGAAATATCAGATCTGCCTTTCAAATATGATTAATGACAAACCTCAGAGCAGCTGAGGTGTTACAATATTGCGATACGAAGCAGTCACTGCAGTTAGAGTTTTGGGCCCTTTACTGTTTCTCTGCTCCCCAGACTGTTGATGGGCACTAGTAATTCTGTTATTTACTCATGACTTAGAAATACAAATGACACGTGCATCAGCTGTGACATTTATTTCCTTGTGTTGGCTGACTGACAGGCAGAGGAGTGTCATATAATGAAGCAGTGATGTGAAAACACTGAGCTTGGACACCATTCAACTCAAACTTCAAATCAAATAAAGGTGTCATACTATGATGGATTATCTCAGTCTATTGAAGCATATTTTTAAGCTTTGCATTGTTGAACTCCAACCCATTCTACTCCTTTCTATGTGTGAGTTGAGTTCTGCACGTTCGTTTAAGAAATTATCATAGAATGAGCTGGATACTCTCCTATTGCTTCATTAAAGCATATCAGATAAAGCATACGGAGCTCTGGGTCAACTTCCTTTCCCTGACCAACAACAAAATGTGCCAGTTCACAAAGTCTGACAGACTGTTCTTCCCTGACCCAGTCATTTATACTATTACATAGAGTGCTATGCAATGTGGGTTGATCTCTTTTCTGGTTGGTCCGTTGAGTCACTCCTTTCCTCTTTTTTCCTGGATCTCAGGGTCTCATGCCTGGTTTCACCCATTCTTCCTGTTATCAAGACACACAGAGAGACACACAAACTAACTCAACTAACAGACACACAAACTAATGCACCCTAACTCCCTTCTTCCATCAAGGTCAGCATTCTCTAGTCTTTGGTTCTTCCTTTGCCTTATATGGCAAGACAACTTCCGTGATAGAACCTGTATACTACTGGACCTCATCTGACTCCTTTCTCAGTACTTTTCCACTGCTCTCCTTCACCAACTCTGTTTTGTTACATCATTATTCACAGCTTATTTATTGTTCAAATTGCTTCCACACTTGATTATACGTCACTCGTAATTATAAATGTCACACAGTATATGTTCAAATGCAAGCACACATAAAAAGATTATATATCCCAAAGCATGAACAAATTAAAAGAAAAGGTTTGTTTCAGAAGGAAGAAACAATACTGGAAATGACAAAGTCACTTGTAGTTTAACCTGTTTATCAGTGAGATACATAACCTACCCACCCAGGTTTTGGTTCAAAGCCAAAGTCTGTAATTTTCTGCCCCTCAACCAAAGCACTGAGAAAAAATTACTTTAGGTGACATCACATGGCAGCATAGGATGACATGGAATGGCCCCCTAAGGGTCTGTTTTCTCAGTTAGTTTGGTTTTGGTGTTTTTCTTGTCATTTCCTGTTTTATTTTGAAGTCCTGTGTTTACCCTGTCTTCCTCTCAAGCTTCCCTCTTGTGTGATTGCCTGGCCCTGCTCTAATGTGCTTCACATGTGTTTTATCATCTCCTTTTCCCCAGTGTGTTCTCCTGCCCTTCTGTGCCAGTTCGTCTCATCCTTTGTGTCAGTCATTTCCAGCCTTCTTTTCCTCATGTGCCTTTGTGATTGTGACCATGTTTTTCTTTGTGACCTTGATTCCCTGCCTGCTGAGTTTGTACCTCTGCCTGCCTGGTTTTGACCCCTGCCTGAATAAAGGAATTTTGTATTGAGAGCCTACCTGATTCCGCTTGTTTGTTTTAAGGGTGATCGTGACAGTATGATCTGGCTAGTATGGACACACTGGAGTGACTCCCTCTGTTCCTTGAGACTCTTGAGCCGAGTTTTCATTCTGGTACCCCAGGCAGAGAGGCCCTGATTAAAATCTAGCAGGGTTGGAGATCAGTTATGGGCTATGCTGCTGACTTTAGAATGCTTGCCATGAAGCTACTCTAGTTGACACTTTCTAACAGGGGCTCTCAGGTTCAGTGAAGGTCTTCCTTGTCTCACTGAACCTGCACTGGCAACCCGCTTGGCCCATTGGCTCTGGGAGCGCCTGAAGGAACACTTCCCTCCTTCCTACAGAAGGTACTTGACATCTATCACTACAGCGGACAGCTCTTTGGCCTTGATGAGTAACATGCAGTCAAGTCCACCCATTCCATGGAAGCTGACTGTCCTATCACTCATCTTGGCCGCTTCCTCAATATCAGTTCCCAAACTCATAGACTCTGGGGCCGATGCTAATTTAATGGACAAAAAATTTGCCACACAGTAAGACCTTGAGACTGTTCCTTTTAAAGGCCCCCTGACAGCTACAGCTTTGCACAGCAGGTAAATGAACTGATTCAAACACCACACTTCCCCAGTCACAATCCCCTTCCCCGATGAACATTCTGAGTCACTTTCCTTCCACCTCATTAGCTCTTATTCACCTTACCACAACCAGAAAGTTGAGGTAAGAAAAGCCAAAGCTCTGTCTCTTCTTCCCCATAGAGAAGGTGACTGTGCCATCAACTTGTTGCCAGGGTCTCACATTCCTAAGAGTGGAAGTATACTCTATCCACCCCATGAGTGCGGACGCTTTTGCTGCTTGCTCCTGCTTTGCTTACATTCTTTTAATTTTATCTTACTTTTAACCTAGTATTTACTCCCAGATTCTATGGACAGGAGATCTACAATAGTAGGATTTAGATTTTATTGAAAACAGCGCATTTCAAACACATTTCAATACAACTTTTTTTGTACACAGCAGCTCAGCAGCTATTAACACTTGTTCAGCCAAACGCTGCATTGTTGTCAGCTGAGAGATTTTTAACAACGTAGTTGTTTTTTGGACAGCAGAGACTATAAGGAACCTTTTTGAACTGCTTGAAGATTCTTTGCTTTAAGTTCTAGTTTTTGTTGGCCGCCAGCCTATCTACTTTGAACAGTGTGGGAACCATTTCTCCTAACCCTGTAATGGCAACAAGCTGCACAGAGTTTGAACGACTTACTGTGAAGATAACAGAGCATGAAAAGAAGTTTGAAAGGCTGCTACACATTCGTGAGAACGAACAGTTAATTGACTATTGCAGCTTCTGTAGAAGCGGTGGAGTCTTCAAACGCTAATGGACAGACTCAAGTCTTTATATGCAGGATCACTCCTGCTGATGTGTCCAGATGACATTAGAATAGCTGGAGAAGCTCACAAACTGGAATTTCCTAGTGATTCCTTTTACTGGCACAGCACTGATGCTAGACCAAAGTCATCAACCCCAGCAAGGACCTGGGTCTGAGGTTGTCCGTCGCAGAGGAAATTCCAGCAGGAAATTAAATCTGGAAGCTCCAACGGGTCACTCTACCACCTGAACTCTCATTGCAGGTACGATCCATTGACTCTAAATAACATGTGTGGTGGTGAATGCAAATGAAATAGACACAGTTCTGATTGGTGACTCTATAACACGGCATGTAAAAATGTCAAAAAAACCAAAAATCTGACTCTAGTTGATACATCCAATTTTCAATTTTCCCCAGTGGTGGAGGAGTCGGCTGAAGAAACGATAATCCTGTCATTGTATGTGGTGGGGCTGCCAGGTGGAGGATAGAGCAGGAGGTGCAGGAAGCCCTTCAAAGTCACCCGACCGTGTGGGCCCTCAGAAGTGGTTATTCGTCCAACCTGACGTAAGGTCCACCGTCCTGCAGTGGGGGCACTCTTCTAAGGTGGCTTGTCACATCACAGAACCCTCGCCCTTTTGTGGCAACGATTCTGATGGCTCTCAATGGCAGCAGACACCTGCTGCCTGCTCTGTCTGTGCCCGCATCAAAGCATTGCATTGTGCACCAGCTGGCCTCCTCCGTCCCCTGCCCATACATCATCGCCCTTGGTCACACATTGCTGTGGATTTCGCTATCGACCTTCCACCATCTGAGGTGGAAGGTCGACTACCATCTTTACCATTATAGACAGATTCAACAAAGACGTCCGTTTTGTACCACTGGTTAAACTCCCTTCTGCCCTAGAAACTGCCAACCTGCTGGTCATCTATATCTTTCGTCTTCACTGCATTCCCCAAGACATCGTGTTGGACCAGGGCCCCAGTTCACCTCCTAGGTATGGAAAGCATTCTGTTAGGCTCTGTGAGACTAGCGGCCAGACGGAGCAGGTCAATGAAGACCTGGAATCCTCGCTGTGCTGTGTGGCTTCTCGTCTCCCTGCCTCCTGGACCACCTACCTGCCGTAAGTGGAGTATACACAGAATTCCTTGGTCAGCTCTGCCACAGGTATGTCACCCTTCATGGTGATAAATGGTTTCTAGCCAACTCCCTTGTTCCCCAACCAGGAGTCCGATGTGGCATTCCCCTTGGTTTAGGCCCACCTCCGCTGCGCCCACCGAGTCTGGCGGGAAGCCCATGCAGCCGTAGTGAGGATGGCTGCTCGCAGCCAACACACTGGCTGACCAACACTGGAACCCAGCCCCTGAATATAGAGTCGGGCTTTCTTCTTGGGACCTCCCCCCGCAAACAGATTCACACATTCCCCCAGATACATTGGCCCATACCCCACTGACCACATTATCAACCCCTGTGTCGTCCACCTGAGGCTACCTGTGGCACTCAGAGTACACCCTACATTCCATGTTTCTCTCATAAAGTCGGTTGTTGAGTCCACCCTTAGCCCTCCAGCCAACCCCCCCTCCGACCCCCTGGATCACTGATGATCCTCCTGCCTATACGGTACGCCATCTACTGTATGTCCACCAGTCTAGGCTTTTAGTACTTGGTTGACTGGGAGGGGTACGGCCCCCGAGCAGCACTCGTGGGTGTCCAGATATCTTGTACTGGACCCCCAGTTATTGTCTGACTTTTATGTTTGTTTACCAAATAAGCCTAGTAGGACACCAAGCTTCGTCCAATGGGGGGGTGGGGGAGGGAGTCGGGGGGTAATGTTAGGATCTGGGTTTAAATGTACATTGTGTGGGATTTGTGGTGTCTTTTCTGTTTTCTCTTTTCCCCCTTCCCCACTAGGGTGAACAAGACGGAATTATCTGGCAGAGCAGTGGAGTTTGAGTGCTCTTGGGTTCCCCCAGTGTTCCCCTGTTGGTTTTTCCTATGTTTTTTGTTCATCTCCAGCGTCCATTTAACTCGCTTTTCTCCCTGTGCCTCCAGTGTGGTGAATGTCGCTGCCTTGGTTTATCTCCAGTGTCACTTTGCCTACTATGACCAGCCAGCCTCCGTCACTGCCACCTGCCACTCTGTGTTTTTGTATTTTTGTATTTTTGCCCACTGTGTGTGTGCTTTTTGGACTTCAGTGTCAAACACCTTACACCGTCTGCCTGGTCTCGGCCTCCTGCTACTTATGGTCTACCTGTAGCCAAGACCTTAACAAAAGGAAAGAACTGCCAGTGGAGGTTAAATCAGCACCAAATGTCATTACTTTTAAATTCAGGTTAAAAACATTTCTTTTCTCATGCACTTATGTATAAAACATGCACTGTACTTCTCCTAACTTATCCAAACAGCTGCATATTCCTTTAAACATTTTAATTTAATTATTTCATGATTTATTTATTTTTTTACTGATCTTATGCATGCTACTGTTCTTACTTTTCTCTTTATATATGTAAAGAACATTTTATTGCCTTTATGTATTAAATGCAATATATAAATAATCTTGCCTTGCCTTGCCTTGCCTATATCTCAGCCTCCGTAACCCTCTATGGTACACATTATGATCCAAGTTAGGAAAAAATGTTTGGAGGGTTTTTATGTCTTAAAATAGACTAAACACAATCCAAAAAAAATTGTAAAACTTTTTTTCAAGTGGAGTTCTATTATTAAACTTTCTTTTGGAAGTTTTTGGGGTTCATTGCCTGTTAGCAATATTGTACCATTATGAAACAGATAAGAGGGACTGAAAACAAGCAAACTTGATACGCACTCAATAAAAATGTAAAGAATAATTATTGCATTTTTCAGTACACCTTATCTTATGAGGTACTAAAAATACCTGTCTCTGTACTTTCACCTTCACTGCCTTCATCCCCCTCATCAGTCTCCCTTTTTCCTGGCAAGTATTCTTGCAGGTCATTGTCTTCATCACTAGTTAATAGGGTTGAGCCAGATACTCAGCTGAAACGAGTATCCGGTACGGATATAGCAATTTTGATGAGTACGAGTACCATACGAGTCAATATCCGTGCTTGGGCTGAAGGAAAATCCTCCTCGGGGCGTCCTGCGATAGAGACAGAGCGCAACACGTCATACTCGTCACGTCATACAAAGCCACGCCCACCAGAGGGGAAAACAATCGGTGGCACAATTAAAATACACTGTCCAGTCCTTAGCTTAAAACATTATTTCAACATGTCAGATGATTATTTTAACATGCTAGCTGTAGCTGGGAAAAAACGGTACAATGAAAAACTCACATATGTGGGTCTCTCTCATTGTCCCTTCTGTTTGCCTTCATTTTTATGGAGAAATGATCCCACTAAATGGCCGGAAGTGACATACATCGATATTTACAACTACATGATCGAGTCCCTTGTTAAGATCATCATTTAACCTAATAGCGATAAAAAGTTAGGCTTCATCCATACTACTACATCATCATTTTAAAATAGCTTTTTATAACCCAAATGTTTCAAATCTGGCCCACTTAATGGGGTTATGGGGTAAAAACTTGATTCATAACAGAAGCGGTGATTGTGTGATGGGTTAGGGTTACCTCACCTGCATCGCGTTTCTCATTCTCGCTGTTTCTTCACCGTGTCAGGTTTTTTTCCGGTCGGCTCACTCTTCTTCCTTTGGTGTATTGCAAATTAAGCTGTAAATAAAAATATATTGAGGCTTACAATAAATATAGCTGGTGTAGATGGTTTAACAGATACAGATACAGATACAGAGTGGTGTACTCGCTCATCCCTACTAGTTCATGCTAATTCATTTCCACTATCTTCAGCTGAAAGTGTTTTCTAACCTATTGTTTCTTAAATGGACTTAGAATAGGCTAAATTCATTTCTCTAAATGGAGGAAAATGTGTGGAAATTATAACCAAATAAGACGAAGTTCATTGTGATAGTAGACTAGCATACAGCAGGGGTAACCAACTCCAGTTCTCGAGGGCTAATGCCGCAAGTGATGAAGCAGGGAAACATCTAAAACATTGAGGGCAGTAGCCCTCCAGGACCCGAGCTTGTGACCCCTGGCCTGCAGAGTACAGTAATAGCTGAAGTAATAGCCTGAACTTTACTTTACTGCAGCCAGCATCAAATTTATCTTTGTTTAAATTATAATAGATCAACACAAACTTATGATGATTGGTTTGTTTCCTGCTGCCATGGTGATTCCATAATAGTCCACTGTTTCTTCAAGGCGACTTTGGCCCAATCCCAATGTTCACCCTACTCACTACCACTAGCCCTCACCCACTACCCCTTAACCCTCGAAAGGAAGCCACAAAGGGTAGGGCTTTGTAATTTTCCCTAGGAATTGAGACACCACTTGCTACATCACCGCGTAGTTTATGTTCGGCCATGCAAGCGACTGCGTAGTCCCAGCAGCAACATGGAGGCTACGGTTCATGTAAATTTCAATCGGCATGATTTTATTTTCATATGTAACACCCTCACCCTGTTCGTACTCTGTCTGTCAATGTAAATGTTGTCAATATATAAAAAAAAAACAAAAAAAACATGGAGTCTATGGTCGCGATCGGTTGCGATCATAATTTTTTTAGCATTCATCATGCTTCGGTTGATAAATAAACCAAGAGGTACACGGAGAAGAATACACCATCGATGTCTGTTGTCTCTTGTGAATTTTTTCAGTTTTTTTTTTTTTCTCCGACTTCTCCACATCCTCTAGCTCTCTGGGGATCGCGGAAGTGGCCCTTCCTCGGTAAGTCAGCATTGGAAAAACCCTCACTCTGAAGGGCTAGATTCATAGCCCCTACCCCTCGTTATGTCACCTTCCGCTACGTGAAAAAAGGAATTGGGACACCACTACCCTCGTGGGAATGCGCAAAATTTAGGGGTAGGGCTAAAAAGTAGGGGTATGGGGTGTATTGGGACTGGACCTTAGTATGTAAGGTATGTTGTTGCCTCAAGGCAACAGTTGCATTTTAACAAGTTTCCATTATGTAATTAGCAAATAAATTGCATTAAACTATCAAAAATTAAGGTTTATCCATCTATTAGTTTGGATAAATTTTTTACCTGATTGAAAAAGGCCAGGAAATAAGGTTTTCAGACAATTTTTGTGGAGCATAGTGGCAAAGCTCCTCCCTCTGACAAAGTCTGCAAAAAAAGGGCTTCACCGTTACTGAAAGAAAAAAATAAAAGCATTGTTATTTGTTCCCTAGTGTTTTCCCTCTTTTTCTAAAGTATTGAATCCTTCCACAGGATGCACTGTGGACATGTGACAGGCCAAAAATGGGTGTGTTGCCTAAGGGCAACACTGTACCACAGACGTTGAAAGTGGGCCTGATCCAACCCTCCTCTTCTCCACTTGTGCTGGCTTATTTCATGGAGAAAGACAAGACACCCAGGCCCTGTATAGACTACACACTAGTGACAGGCGATACCACACTTTTAAGATTCAATACGATACCGATTACTGGTAATATCTCATCGGTGAATTTTTTCTCAATCATAGTAATAGTACCTTTAAAACAAATCACGTCAAATACTGGCCATGTAACAACTTTAATGTGCACAGTTCAAAATATAAAAGTTACACAAATAATTAACATAAATATTAATAAAATAAAATAAAACACCTTTGAGGTTTCTCTGAACTTTTGCTGAGCAAAACAATGAAATGATCCTGACAGAAATGTAAATCAATACATTTACCATCAATACAATATATAATATGAATGAAATAAAATTGTAAGAAACAAAAAAGTGCACATTTGAACTTTTACTTTGTCAAACTAACCATACCTTTGGTGACCAGCATAATTTGGTCCTGAAAGAGATGTAAGTGTACACTTTTGTACAGAAAGAACATTTCTCAAAAAGAGTTAGCTTCTCTTTCTGTCGGCTATTTCTTCATTTTCTCCGCTCCGTCAGAAACTCTCCGTGGAAACGCTGTCTTGTTGCTAGCAGGATGTAAACACACAACTCGCAGCTCTTCTGGTCACGTGACTTGAATGGACCAGTTCAATATGCTGCGAGCTGGGGGGGTGTTTCGGCACAAAACACTGGAGTAAGTTACCTAAAAAATATTTGGAATAGACACATGCGTTTTTATTTCGCATTTATTAATTAGTAGTTGATACTTTAATGGAGTAGTTGATACCAAAACGGGCGACGTGCGGGTATCGATATATCGATACCATGGGATCGATCCGCCCATCACTACTACACACAACTCAACAACTTTACAAGTCTATCATTTAGTGCGTATTTGAAAGGGGGTACAATGGAAAACAGCATTCGACATTCTTGTTGGCCACTACAAGTATCTGGAGACGCCCTTTGAGCTAAGAAACACTCCAGCAGTGTTTCAAGCTCTTGTGAATGATGTCCTTAGAGTACTTATAGAGGTGTTCATGTATCTCGATGACTTCCTGTTTGTTTTTTTTGGTTTTTTGGTTTTTTTCGTGACCTGGATGAATATGTAGCTACAGCAAGACAGGTTCTCAGCTGCCTCTTGGAGATTGGACTTCTTGTGAAAGCTGAAAAGTGTGGGTTTCATCAGGTCAGGTTTCTTTCCTTGGATACATTATCTCCTGAGGCTAAATCATGATTTTTGGGGTCCTGACAATTAGTGATGGGCGATACCACACTTTTAAGATTCGATGCAATACCGATTACTTTTTGCATAAAATATTCAATACCCCCGTGACCCGACCTCGGATAAGCAGATTGTAGGATATTAAGGTTCAACTGGAGCCACAAACCACCAGGAAACGGAGCTTCCAAAAAATTATTCTTTATTTTGTTAACTTGTCAGCTTGGGAGTGATACCACCGAGTGCCATGGTACTAAAAGAAATAAATAAAATGATAAATTGTACCTGATGCATGCAAATTAAAATACAATCTATATTCTAGATAAACGTGCTAGAAGCAATATCCAAAAGGCAAATGAAACCAAACTTTAACATTAACTTAGGCATCTTAATATACTAAACAACTTAATCAAAGTGTATATACTGTAGTTTACTTACAATGAAACAAACTCAAAGACGCATGGCAAACTCAGGTGAGCACCAACACACACAGTCTGGAGACAAAGGGATAAAGGAGGGAAGGCCTCATCCAGGCCTCTATTTACAGAGTGGGAGGATCAGTGGGCGGAGCTCAAATCCCCATCCTCCTAGGTTCTGGGAGGACAGGAGAGACTTGCAGTTTCTCACAGGATGAAGATGGATGGATGAATATTCAATACCGATTACTGGTAATTTCTTATTGGTGAATTTTTTTCAGTCATAATATCAGTACCCTTAAAAACATATCACGTCAAATACTGGCCATGTAACAACTTTAATGTGCACAGTTTAAAATATAAAAGTTGAACAAATAATTAACATAAATAAATAATTAAATGAAACAAAACACATTTGAGCTTTCTTTGAATGTTTGCTGAGCAGCATTATTTCCAAAACAATGAAATGATCCTGACAGAAATGTAAGTCAATACATTTACTATCAATATAATACAATAAATGATAAATAACATAAATATGAATGAAATTAAATTTAAAAAAACAAAAAAGTGCACATTTGAACTTTTACTTTGTCAAAGTAACCATACCATCCCATGTTCCTGCAATGGCTGCTGCTCCCACATCTTCAAGAATTCCATACAGCATCATTCCTACGAACCTCATGCAGCATCATGTTCCTGCCTACACCTGTTTGAATATCCCCTCCTCCTGCTCTCTTTCTCTCCCTACTCTACCCAACTTTGCCCCCCCCCTCCCCCGTGCCTCTCTCTCTCTCTCTCTCTCAACCCAACTGGTCGAGGCAGATGGCCGCCCCCCCTGAGCCTGGTTCTGCCCGAGGTTTCTGCCTCTTAAAGGAAGTTTTTCCTTGCCACTGTCGCCAAGTGCTTGCTCATCGGGGGATCTGTTGGGTCTCTTTAAATAATTTTATAAAGAGTTTGGTCTAGACCTGCTCTATATGTAAAGTGCCTTGATGTAACTTTGTTATGATTTGGCGCTATACAAATAAATCTGATTTGATTTGATTTGATTTGATTTGATACCAGCATGACCAGCATAATTTGGTGTACACTTTTGTACAGAAAAAAAATTGCTCAAAAAAAGAATTAGCTTCTCTTTCTATCGGCCATTTCTTCATTTTCTCTGCTCCGTCAGATCCTCTCAGAAACGGACATGCTCCTCGCCGTGTTGTTGCTAGCAGGATGTAAACACACAACTCGCGGCTCTTCTGGTCACATGACTTGGATGGACCAGTGCAATATGCTGCGGGCTGGGGGGGTGTTTCAGCACAAAACACTGGACCGTGTCTGCAGCAATCCTTTGAGGATAAAAAAGAGAAGCCACAGAAAAGAATTACTTTTTCCCCAACAAGCTGAGTTTGGGGGTTGGGGTAGGGGTACTGAGCCTGTCCTCTATTTAGGTTTAGGGTGTTAGTACTCACTCCAGCAGCTGCAAGGGAGCATCATAAAAGCATTGCTTTCCCTTGTGTGTCTTGCTTGCTTTTTCCTTTTTGCTTTTTTGTTTGTTTTTCTGATTTGGTTTCTCTAGTCATTTGTTCCTTTATTCGGATCCACAAGAGATTGCACTGCAGCAGTGCCAATCTCCACCTTCAGAAGGACCATGCCATGAGCCATTCTCCTTCATCAGGGTCGACCTAATTTAAGAGACTAATAGTGCCTGAGCAGAGCTATTAGCTAGTTTATGAATCATTGTGAGTGCCAGCAATAACTAACTGTGGTGTGAATGGACTGCCACGTCCATAAAGCAACTAAGTGTTACATTGTTGTTCGTTGCTCGGACAATTCAACGTCGCCATGTTTAGACGGGCCACTGCGTCCACTAGGTCTCCCACGGCGGCTGAACGTTATTCAATATTGACTGTGTTCATTGTGATGTAAAGGCCACACTCCTTTATTCACAGGCCTATAAAAAAGCTGTGGACCGCAGTCATTGCGCAGCTCGGACTACGGCCCAGGCCAGAAGGTGTGGCTCTCCTCCTGCTCCGGGTGAAGTGCCGTTAATTGGCCCCTAGATTTACTGGACCTTTTTCTATCTCAAAAGTGATAATTGCTCTGCTGTGAGGATAAAGCTCCCCAGATTCATCAGGATTCACCCAACCTTCCACGTCAGCCAGATCAAGGTGCTCAAGGAGAGTCCCTGCCACCTGACCCCCTCCGCCCCCCAAGATAATTGATAGGGGCCCCATCTGCTCAGTCGAGAATTTCCTGGCAGTTGGGGGGGTTACTCTTATGGCCCCCTAAGGCCCTGTCGTCTCTGTTTAGTTTGGGTGATTCGGTCTGTCTTGTCACTTCCTGTTTTATTTTGTAACCCTGAGTTTTCCCTTCTCTTCCTTTCAAGCTTCCCTCTTGTGTGATTACCTGGCCCCACCTTAAGGTGCTTTCAGTGTGTCTTATTGGTGCCTTCTTTCCAGTGTAAATAAGCTGTGTTCTCTATCCCATTTGTGCCAGATGGTCTCATCCATTGCATGAGTCATTTCCATACAATGGATGGAATCTTCATTTGGAATCCAAATTTCAATGATTAAAATCCCTCTGCTGTGTATGAGGCTATATGAGCTGCTGCAACTGCTATGTCTGTTTCAGCTGAGTATACTGTAGGTCATTAATAATGATACTCCAAATTATCCATTGCTTCTTACCAAAACTCATTCATATGCTTTTTGTTTTGAGAGATTGAGAGGGAGGGAAAAAGAAAGACAGATGGTGGAAAGAGTCTGGAGGGTCCTTGCTCTTGGTGGAAATGTTCATTTTGATTGATTTCCGAAGGCATTTTAGCCATCAATATGCTTCAGCATGTTTTCTACTGTTTCACATTCCTTTTAAGGTGTTCATCGATTACAGTGAAAAATTAAACTGAAAAATCCACAGATCCTATAATATTAGGCCTAGAGACCTGAATTTTCACATAAGTTTCTTGTTAATTGTGATCAGCTGTCTTTTTTCAAGCAAAAACAAAAAACAAAAACAACAAGAGCTGAAGTAGTTTAACTTGGGTTATAGAGATGAGTGACCTTTGGCCTTACTGTTCTTGTGATATAAACGTTTTCATTTGCACGAGCAAATATGTGCAGATTTGGTAGAAATAGGATATTAAGATTTGCTCTCTTTTTTTAAGGACCTTTTTAAGGACCTTCCATAACACAAAGAAAAAAGTAGAAAATATCAAAAAAGCTTCCAAATGTGAACAATAATAAATGTTTTTCTTTGATGTTTCATCCAGATCTGTTGAGCAGATTGTGTTGCTAGGTCATTAGAAAAGTTTTAGCATGGTCAAGATATTTTCAATAGGCATACTCATAGCTACTGTGATCTGATAATCAATAGATAGAAACTGTTCACTGCAAATGGAAGTGATGCACAAAAAAAGACAACGTGAATCTGATTTCTGCTACTGTTTTATTTTATTTGTTCTTTACTGGAGTTTCATGGACCAAAAAATGGCACAGCACTGCGTTACACTTTCTCTCTCTCTCTGGGTGCAACCAGCTAACACAAACATTAAAATTATTCCTCTACAAAATAGACTAAAGTACACACATACACAGTCTCTTTCTCTGTCACAGAAGCCCAGCACAAAAACTAACTGCTCTCTCACACATGTACACACTTTCTACTCACACATTTATTCTATAATCTCACATACATCCATTCACAAAAAAATACATTCTCAGAAAAAAAAAAACTGTCAATTATAAATTTTAGAGCAATTCTTATATTTTTAACTCCTAGTGAACAGTGTCCACCTCAAACAGGAAGTAGGCCATACCATAGAAATCCAGTATGCTTTTAGTTTGTAAAATTATCTTACAGGCATATGTGGGTATGGTTAAGAATATGTCTATTCTGGAATTTGATTCAGGCAATGCCAATAAAATATAGGTTTTTCAACAATTTTACATTTTATTTTGAAATACACCCCTGCCCCCCCAACTGCAACCAGCTCAGTGCTCCACTGGACAATGCAAAAGCTCTGATAAAGTTCCTACAGTGAGGCCACTGCATTCTTTTCAGTACAGTATGAGAGTCAAAGAACAAAGGTCTGAAGAAACCATCACTATTGCCACTTATATGATTTCTTTCATATTCTGCATTAAAGAAAATAAGCAATCATTCAATTTTGGAAATAGCTAGCTAGCAGCTACATGATCCTATAGCTCCAAAGCTAACCAGAGATGAGACCGTAAGAAAGCAGCCCAAAGGATGTGCTGCAGACAATTATGACTGATAGTTAGGATTTGTTGTTAGGTGACATATAGTGGTTGTAGAAATTATGATCGGAGCATAGGAAAAATAACATAGCTGTTACATAGTTTTTAAGCAACAAAAGAAAGTAATATGACAAAGGAGAGCAGAGTTTGATAAAAGCGTTTTTTATGTCATATCTTTTACACATGAAGGTTTCACAAATTAAATATGTTGTTATTATTAGTATTATATTATAGTAACCATGAAAAAAAAGATTGTCTCATGATGACAAAGTACTTATTTTAACTAAAATCACATCATATCAGAGGGTTGGAGGACTGGCTCAGATTTTAGGGGCAATTCAGATTGAAGGACAGGTTTAAATTAGGGGACTGGTTCAGGTTGGAGAACTAGTTCAGGTTTATGACTGATTCAGGTGGGAGGACAGGTCTAGTCTGGGGGATTGGTTCCGGGCGGAGAACTGGTTAAAGTTTGAGGACTGCTTGGGTTGGCCCACACTGCAGTATAAAGGAAAATCTCATTTCAGTGTCCCTTTAGTTGCTGTTGTGGGGGTTTCAGCAATCTCACATGAATTTCATCCAATGACAAAGTTAGTAAGTTATGTGAAACTGAATTGGGTCTGTTCGAACTTTCACTCTTTTCCAAGCACTTTAGGAACCTAAAAAACTTAATTTACTGGTGAGGATCATGTGCAATGATCTGTGATTTTCAGCATGTTGACTTTCAGGGCAATGTGGATAAGACAATTTTCATTAATTTCATCATTCATCCCATTCAAATTGATGAAGACTATGTACCCTGATTTAAAGCTCCAGTGCAGCTAAATGGCCCTTGATGTCTGACCACTCAGTTAGCTACAAAGATTTAACATATAAATTGCTATAAGCCTGATTTGGGCATTTTGTCCTGCACCCAAGAGAGGAGGGATCGCATCAATAACAACCATAGGCACCAACACACACTTCCTTTAAGAACATCTGTACATATCAAGCAGCCAGTTGTTTACTGTGACAGACTGTTTATCTCAGCTGTTAGTTTCCATAGTGCTCTCAAATAAACTGAAATTATTAGCCAGAGGAAACTTACAGATGTGTGCTCAGAGCCATAGCGTGCAGGACTTAAAGAGGCAGTGGCTTTGATAGTGACACACCCACATTGTCCTCGTGCCCAGCATGGAGAACACACACTTTCTCTTTCCATGAGCAATGAGACTGTTAAGTAACTTAGGAAGCATTAACAGTAATAAAGGGTAGTACAAATGCATTCTGATCATTGGACAAGGAAGGCTAGCTTCTTTAGGAACAACAAAACACAAAGAGGAAGTTACAATTGAAAATGTGTCCCTGCCCCCAGATTGACCTCCAGACCAACACTCCATTTACACTGATTCAATATGCAGCTCATGATTTCATAGACATGCTGGTACCAATGGGAATGACACAAAATATTTAGCTGGGTTATACATGAAAAGCATAGCATAGATACTACACTTCCTGTTTTATTGTAGGAGAGTGCGTCTGTGTGAATGCAGAGTTTTGTAAAGACTAGTACATTCTGTGATAGTGTGTGTATGTGGTGCCATCATACAAGAAGCCTTTATTATGGTGATGCTCCTTCTCTCTGGCCCCTCTTGGCTATCGTAGAGCGATGAAGCAGTGAGAATATGGACTAACTATAGTGGTGGTGGCAAGTGTGAGTGATGCAACATTACAAAGTCTTTTCTCTGTGTGCTTTAATGTAACTTACAGTCTCAGGCTCTGAGATGTTGAAGCTGCTGTAAGTGAGAGATTATGGGGGTAACAGTGCGACAGGAGATGGCTGTGTCTCTCTCCCTCTCATCGCTGCCACATGTGGCACACTTTAAAATAACACAAAAAAAGTTTAACATATAAAATTCAAGTGCAATTAAAGTTCCAAATACTAGTTACATCACAAACATTTCTCTGTAAAGTAACAATTTGTTACCTGCAGGTAGCTGTTACTTGTTATATCTTTTTCATTAAAAAAACTTACATTATAGACTTTCCGATTCACCCACTCAGGTGGAATGGTTTAGATTTCCCCATTTTAACATTTCTTTCAATTTTTTACCATGTTAAAATGTGATTTAAGTGCACCCATTGCTCTCTCATCCCTGTCTCATGCATGTTGGGACCAATGGAGTAATTTAACCCAGGATACGTGTGTGTCCACTTAAACATACATGTCTCAACGCGCTCGTATGCACGTTGTATCTTTGATGTCTGTGATGTGGGCTTCTGAAAGTTCTGACATGTTCAGTATAAATATCACAAAAACAAAACAACTACACAGAAATCAAAGTAGAGCAAAGTAACATGAGAGAGTAGGCGAAGGAGAAAGGGACTGTAGAGCTGTTAGTAAAGGTAGATGTCTGACTGAGAGAAAAGAAGGAATAGCACACTTCGTGCAGAAATAGGGTTTGGCTGATATATGGGTTTGCTGATACTTGCTTTTCATTAAATACTAGAGATTCCACTTATGATAACACTTTCTTTCATGAGTTTAGGAAGTCATAATTATAACTATACTTCGTAAATTAATAAAGTAAAATTCTTAAAGGAATAGTTTGGGGAATATACTTTTTTGTTAGAGGTCTGATCAATTACATTTTCTGCTAAACATGAAAATATAGCCAGCAGACTGTTAGCCTTGCTCTGTTCATTACTGACTACACTGTCTCTTTACAAAGGCTCCTTGACTTGTGTCTAGACGTTCCTGGGCAACAACAGACGGCTCCTTAGAGGTCCAACATATCCCAAGGTTCATTACATGTCTGTAATGAAAATAATGTCAACAACACTGACAGACAGCCTGAAGATTTCACTTTAAATTCAAGTATTTTAATTGTAAGTGTTGAGATTCAGTTTTCTTTAAAACTCCTGAAATTTAAACTGTTAAAACCAAGGGCCTCAAAACCTCAAATTTTTGTGAAAATTAAGTTTTGTGTTGTCAAGTTAGCTTGGCAACAGGTGTAACACTTTGTGACCAAAAGCAAGTAACCTGAATTTTGTTTGGCCCCTGTGGAAACAACACTGGTGCGCTATCGCACTGTTAGCAGCAGTAGCACCATTCCAAATTGGTTCAAACTTGACCATTTGACAAAGTGACAGCCTTGTTTCATATGTTTTGGATTTTGTTCCAACAAGTTTAACCCAGAATTTTATAACAAGTTAGAACAGATGTCAAAGCATACATGGACTGAGCTGCTAAATTGAACCAAACTGAGAAAAACACTTAACTCCAGTCTTTTGTTCTAAAATGCTCAAGTTTCAAGAAGCAATATATACACACACAATATGCCAAGTGTCTTCTGCTACATTATACAACTATTATTACTGGCCTTTAAACCCACATCAGTCAAACCCTATGGAAAAACCTGCACTAACTGGAGTGAGATGCTCAGTTTATCATGTATTCTCACTTGGTGGAAGCATATCAGGATTAAAGACACATACAGGAAATGAAAACATTT
This sequence comes from Remorina albescens, assembly GCA_034769265.1. NCBI lineage: Eukaryota > Metazoa > Chordata > Actinopteri > Carangiformes > Echeneidae > Remorina > Remorina albescens. The sequence goes on along the minus strand of CM068484.1, from coordinate 16,431,117 downwards.
TGTTATCCAGCAGGTTGAACTACTTGACCAAGGCTGAGGAGTGGTGGGGGGCAGCTGGATTTGGAATGACACAGGATGATGGAGGGACAGTGGCGAGGTCCTGTCTATTTGTACGGCCGTAGGAACCTGGTGACTTTGGATCGCAGAAGCTTGATGAAAGAGCGAGGAAACATCTCTTTTGACTCTTGTGCCGTGTACCTGAAGTAGTTCTGGGGGTGGGCAAGAACATCAAACAATGCCTTTATCAGCTTCTTGTCCTGTAGGAAAGATACAGGGACAAAGGTGGTAACTGTTTGGGGCCAATCACATAAGGGAAGAGTTTTTGAATCAAGTACCAGGACCTTATGATTATTAGACTGGTAATGCTTCCTTCAATACCTTTAGTATCTCCTGGTGGTTCTCAGAAGCATAAAGTCTGCCATCGCGCACAATGTCCTCTATCAGCTGCTGATAGTCCTCTGCAATACAACAAGCTCGACAATGAGGTGACACACAAAAAGTAGGTCTTTCATGAGTGAAGGTTGATGGCAGCGGGACAGTGCCTCACCATCATAGGTCACATATGGAACCTGGAAGCCTTTACCGCTGTTGCCCTCATTGGACTTAAACTGGATCCATAGTTTCCGAGAGCGAGAGGTGAAGGCGATGGGTCGCTCATAGGTCTGACATGTCTCATAGGTAGTGATGGAGGTGGGGAGGGCTTCACAAATAGCACAAAGATGTTAGAATAGAGCTCCTTCACATCCTTTATAGATACTGGGGCGGTGCAGTAAGGTCCGTGTCCTTTCAGACAGTCATTCTTTAGTAGTTTTAAATTGGAAATATGAAAACTTTAAAAGCTGTCAGAATTAAAAACAAAAAACAAGAAACAGAACATTCTGGTGCAAATTCCTTTGTTAATTTGACCTTGAATTAAAGAATGAAGAAAGGTAATCATGTGACACACAAGTAAAGGATAACAGGGAAACAAAGCCAAAAGGGAAGTGCTTTTATGGCCAGAGCGTTTACCATAGAGACATACTGAGCCCTGAGCAAGAAATGCATATTCAAACTTCTAATCAGACATAGCATTCACTGTATATCAACCTCCCACTCTCTCCCCCCATCTCTATCAAATAAACATATAAGAAGACCCAAAAAACGAAAAAAAAACCAAGAGGCTAGCACCATGTGAGAAGTGTTGAGGGTGAACATAAACAGGAATTCACAAAAAATACATATGTAGATCTTTCAAATTTCTTGAGGACTAAGAAAAAAAAATCTCATGATGTATTTGCATAATTTTACTATCTGTTTGTGAAGTAGAGCAAGATTGAGTCAGACCAAATGACACAGGAGAATAGTAGAAGGACATGAAACATCATATCTTCTGACTGACTCAGTTTACTGTTCATTCTGTTACCAGTTACTATAGTCTGGTCTTTCCCCTATTGTTTTCTCTTGTTCAACATCCTTACTGAATTTACTGCTACAGCTGTGTCTTTTTTGGACATTTGTCTATACTGTGAACTCTCACTACTTATCGCTCCTTTGGATTTGTAGTTTATTGATCCCTTGTTGTGTTTTTTAGAACTTGGGGGGGGGGGGGTGTTTTTTGGGTGTTTTTTTTAAACCGTTGCTTCTTGGCAGACACCTGCCAGCTCCTGCCTCCACTGTCTTTCTACCCACCTTTTGCCAAACTCATGAATCTAGTCCATCACTTCACTGTCAGTAAATATCTGCTTACCACTCTTCCTCATAACCAGCACATCTCCACACTCATCCTCAATTGGGAGAAAGATCTCTGGTACTACGATGAGGATCCGCCTCTTGTGTGGTGGGTTGATGGTCCAGACACAGTCCACATTGGATGGATAATCTCCAGGGTAGTTGGGAGACTCAATGTAGCCTGTGTATTCACCCAGCTCACCTCCACAGAGCTGGTCTGAGGATGAAAAATGGAAACACTTTAACTTCTTTCTGTAACTTTGTAGCCTGTTTCATCCCAGGAGCTAAACACTGACTGTACTGAACTGCATTACTTTTGCAGTGGGAGACGTTGGTGGCACCATCAAAGTCAGTTGTGGTGTTCCCAGGGCAGGTGATGCAGTAGTTTTGTCCAAACTCAGACTGGTAAGTTCCTGCTGGGCAGCGGATACAGCGGTGGGTGCTGGAGTTGTAGTAATGTCCAGGAGCACAGTGCACTGAAGATGGACAGGAAGTGCTCAGTGGACAGTCACATAAATAACAGGCATCGCACATCTGGAATAGATTTCTCTCTGAGGAGGTGTGCCTGCACCCACAACATCTCTGCTAACCACAGCCTCACCTCAGACACAGTCAGACCCAAAACCTCACCTTTGGCCTCACAGTCCCTGAAAGAAACAGAGCCTTCATATTTGGTCATGAGGCCTCCTCCACAGGGGAAGCAGAGGACTCGGCCTGGCTCGGGCTGATAGGAACCCAGCTGACAGGGCTGACATGGACGAAACCCATCAGTAGAAAAATGACCTGCTGGACACTGACCTGAGGATCATAATTACAGAGTCAGAATATTTCTTAGGTGCAATATCATATCAGACAGTGCTCTTTGGGGCTCTTGTGGTCTATATATATTAAATATTCCAGCGGTTTATCAAAAGTGGGAATATTCATAAGCAAATACATATTTCGTTTTACAAAAGAAAGCTATTTAGTATAACATTACATCTTCTCTCTAACGCTTCTTGCTGGAGCTCTATAGTGACAACAGGTCAGTTTGAAGAGAGGTTCAGTTCCCCTCTTCTGATTGGCTGTTTTCTGGGTGGTTCAATTAAAATTTTGCAGATTATTCCAAGCAACAATATTATTATCTTTATGAGTTGATTTAATGGGGATAACTGGGTAAACATAAAACATGTTTATATTTTGTCAATGTCCTGTAGGCATTTTGTGAACAGAAAGCCTTCAAAACACAAAAAAGGCCTCCCCTTCCAATTTTAGATGAACTAAGGAAATTATACAGTGAGCTACACGATACAGTAAATATTCTGTATGTATGGATAGTGTTTTATATAAAGGGTAATTTAAGTAGTAAAAAATCAAATACCTGTAACATAAACTGATAGTTTAACACTTATTTATTATACTCAAGCTTTACCCAGGAAATTAAAATGCCTGTTTTCCATCATTAAAAATAAATAATTCAATCCCGTGAAAGTGGAAAAAAAGTCTCAAAAAGATCTAGATTATTCTATCAGACTACCAATCCTTCTGTCAGATTTGGACTGACCTGTGTTCTAGCATTCAAACAGCAACTCTTTCAGTGAGCAATGGCTGTATGATCTGAGTGTGTATTTAAATCTCCAAATAGTGCGTTACCTCCACACTGAGACACGTTCTTGGCTCCAGCCACGCCCTGTCCTTCAGTGCTGGGACACGGTTCACATGACAATTGACCCACTGTGTCCTGGTATGTACCAGGAGGACACTGAACACACTGCTCCTGCTCTCCACTGTAGAATGTCCCCAGACCACAGCTCACTGAGGAGGAAGACATGGGTCAATACTTCTTGTGGCTCCTGACAACACGTTGTAAAAACAGCTAGCCAAACTCCACACTTACCACACTTTCCTTCTTGTAGGACCTGTCCGGTGCTGCAAGCCTCAACACCCTCTGGTACTCTGGACGGTTTCTGAGCCACCTCATACTCCGTTCCAGAGAACTGGATGTAGAATTGCTGCTTGTTGATGGACTTCCTCAGTGTCCGCATAGTGCTCTGAAGCTTCTGCTTCATCTTCTCGCGCACACAGTCCACATTACAGGAGTCTGAGGCAAATATTCAGTGAGTTCCTACAAACTATTCTACATGGTTTCGATTAGCATCTAAAAGATTTATATGATACACTGTGGAGTTAAACATGAAAGGCAAGACAGAATAGCACACCTGAGGCTTCCTCCTCCTTCATCTCTATTTCAAACTCAGCAGTGATGTGGGAAACTTCTTTCGAAGGTGATTTGCGCCCTCGTCTGCGCTTCTTTGAGGAATCGCACTTGAGGTTGACGAAAGTTACCTGGCAATCATCGGTGCAGGGGAACTGTCCTCCTTCCAGATGGAGAAGCAGAGGTGTAAGGTGAAGATCAGACTTAAAGGCTCTTTTAATGTAATGTAAAGCTCCAAATGGACTCACTCCTTCATAACTGTCTGATCACCTTCAAACTTACAATTCATCTCGTACTCTCTTTTCCCAGAATTAAGTGTCCTGTCTGTCAGAAAGTTGTATGTTGCTTTCAGACTGAATCTGGTTTCTGCTCAATTGGTTACACACTATAACTGGGCCTATTTACTAAACATCCCAAACCATCATAGTATCTACCAAATGGAAAACCTATTTCCCAAAACTATAAACACTATTCCTTATTTCACACATGATTCATATTTGTTGAACTTTTTGTGAAAAATTCTGCACACAAATCCGTTCATATATCAGTGGCTGCACTATGTGCTCATCTAGAAAGTCATCATGATTCCCCAATTCCCCAGGTAGAAGCAAAATGAGTCAAAATTGTCCACACACCAATGAGATGGATTAAAAAAGAGGCCATGGGTCAGTTCACTTTTCTTGGAATAATGGAGCCACAAAGAGTGGAAGGTGGAAGTGGAAGCAGAGTCAGACGTGGAGGTGGAAGTGGAAGAGAAGGGCCAATACCACTGGTTTCTGATGAAATTCATGCAACTCTAGTTGACCTTGTCCTTGTCCATGGAAGCTGGGCAAAGAGTGCAGGTGAATCTCAGCCACTTCACAGTAGCCTCTATAATCTGTGTTATATTCTGCCCTGTTACAGTACATACGTGGGATGTTGCTGTTTTATCTATTGTACTGTATAGTGTTTAAAATGCATTGTATTACTATACCATATTACATATAGTTAAAAGTACAGTACAGAGTTACTGTAAGGTCCTATTTTCTAAAATGGGTGATTTCCTGCAATGCCATCAGTACCTCTGTTTTTGCAGAACTGAAAGATGACCACATAATGGAGGCAGGAGATGAGTATTTTCAAAAATGCAATAGATAGAAATCATTAATATGGTCATAGTCAACAATATCATTTGCTTGCATGAGATACAAAAGAGAGAGACGCATTCATCATCTCAACAATTAACCAAATTCTTCAACAGCGCTTGGAATATGTGCAGATATCGTTTTTCATACTGTAGCGAGTAGTTCAGTACATTTATGTACTACCTCATTATATATGCTGGAGTACAGGCTACAGTTAGGTAGAATAAATATAAAAATATTTGTAAGCAATGAAAACAAACAATAAAGATGTGTTTTAATTGCAGACTTTAAGCTTTAATTTAAGGGTATTCATTCCTCCATTCTTTCAACTTCTATGGCTTATCCATTTCAGGGTTGCGGGGGGTACTGGAGCCAATCCCAGCTCACATTGGGAGAGGGTGGGGTACACCCTGCTCGGGTCACCAGTCTATGGCAAGGGTAACACGTAGAGATGGACAGGGACAAACAACCCTCACACTCACACTCACACCTACAGGCAATTTAAAGTCACCAATCAACTTAGACATACATGTCTTTGGACTGTGGGAGGTAACCAGAGGAAACCAAGACAGGCATGGAGAGAACATGCAAACTCGACACAGAAAAGCCCAGGCCCAGCAATCGAACCCATGACCTTCTTGCTGTGAGTCAACAGAGCTAACCACTATGCCATGCTGCCCTAATTTGAGGGTATTTACATCCAAATCAGAAATTACAATGCATTTTATACATTACCAGTCAAAAGTTTGGACACACTTTCTCATTCAAATGAATAGGAAAGTGTGTCCAAACCTTTGACTAGGAGTGTATGTCCCCTCCACCTTTGCAAGGTACACCTCAGCTTTTCCATGGCAAGGTGTGTGTTATTCCATTTATTTATTTCTATTACAAAGAGCAGAATTAATTTCAAGTGTGGTATTTGCGTTTGGAATCTGGTCTCAATAAGAGCTGTCATCATTAGGCTTAAAAATAATAATAAAAAAAAAAAACATTACAGAGATAGCAAAAAAATTAGGTGTGGGCAAATCAAACAATTAGTACATTTTTGAAATGTAAGAACTCAATAACACCAAATGGCCCAGAAGGCCATGGAAAATAAATGTGGTTGATGACAGAAGAATCTTTTCCCTGGTCAAGACAAACCCCTTTTACAGCAGTTTGCCAGATCAAGGATACTCTCCAGGAGATAGATGTATCTGTGTCAAAGTCAACAATAAAGAGAGGACTTGACATGAATGAATACAGAGGGTTCAGTAAAAGGTGAAAACCATCAGTGAGCATCAAAAACAGAAGGACAGATTAGAGTTTGCCAAGAAACATCTAATAGAGCCTGTGCAGTTCTGCAACAACATCTTATGGACAGATGAGACAAAAATCAACCAGTACCAGAATAATGGGAGGAAAAGGATATTGAAAAGGGAAGGAACTGCTCACGATCCAAAGTATTCCAGCCCATTAGTGAAGCATGGTATGGTGCATTTCTGGTATCGGCATGTATGGCTGCCAATGGAACTGGCTCCTCTATATTCATTGATGACTTGATTGCTGACAAAAGCAGCAGGATGAATTCATCAGTGTTTTGGGAAATATTATCTGCTCATATTCAGCTAATGCTTCAGCACCTACTGGATTCACTGACCCAAGCATACTGCAAAAGCAACTAAAGAGTTAGTTTTTTTCTAAGGCAAAGAAGTGGACTGTTCTGCAATGGCTAAGTCAATCACCTGACCTGAATCTAACTGAGCATGCATTTCACTTGCTGAAGACAAAATTAAAGGGAAAATGCCCGAAGAACAAGGAGGAACTAAAGACAGCTGCAGTAGAGGCTGGCAAAGCATCAAGGATGAAACCAAGTGTCTGATGTCTATGGGCACGAGATTTCAGGCTGTCATTGACTGCAAAGGATTTGAAACCAAGTTTTTTTTTCCTCTTTTTTTTTTCCCTCAGGGGACCATCACCTGTGAACCTGTGAACCCCCCTCCCATGGACCCACCATCTGCATGGAAGACCGATGGGGTTGGGTGCGCTGCCAAATGGGTGGCGGTGGAAGCAGGGGATCCCAGCGGACTGGACCCTGGTGGCATAGACTGGCCCTGGGGACGTGGAACGTCACTTCGCTCAGGGGGAATGAGCCAGAGCTGGTGCGGGAGGTGGAGCACTACCGGTTGGATCTGGTGGGGGTTGTCTCCATGCACAGCCGAACTCTGGAACCGCGCTCCTTGATAGCGGTTGGACTCTTTTTTCTCCGGCGTTGCCCAAAACGTGAGGCACCAGGCGGGTGTGGGGATACTCAGAAGCCCCCAGCTGAGTGCCGCTGTGTTGGAGTTTACCTCGGTGGATGAGAGGGTCACCTCCCTGCGCCTTAGGGTGGCAGGGGGGAAAACTCTGACTGTTGTCTGTCCGTATGCACCGAACAGCAGCTCATAGTGTTCAGCCTTCTTGGAGAACCTGAAAAGGGTCCTGCATAGGGCCCCGATAGGGGACTCCATAGTCTTACTGGGAGACTTCAGTGCACACATGGGCAATGATGGAGTAATTTGCAGAGGCGTGATTGGGAGGAATGGCCTCCCTGAACTGAACCCAAGTGGTGTTTTGTTGTTGGACTAGTCATGGACTGGCCATAACAAACACCATGTTTGAGCATAAGGAGGCTCATAAGTGTACCTGGTACCAGAGCACACTAGGCCGAAGGTCGATGATCGATTTTATTATCGTATCATCGGATCAAGGTCCTGGGTGCCTCAAGGGGGGGCAACCCTCGGACACCGTGGTGGACAGGGAAGCCGTCCGACTGAAGAAGGAGGCCTTCCGGGATATGTTATCTCAGGGGACTCCAGAGGTAGTTGCAGGGTACTGTCGGGCCCGAAGGGCTGCAGCCTTGGCAGTTGCGGTGGCAAAGCAATGGGCGTGGGAGAGGCTCGGAGAGGACATGAAGAAGGACTTTCGGTTGGCACCAAAGATGTTCTGGAAGACTGTCCGGCACCTCAGGCCGGGAAAGCAGGGAACCATCCGAGCCGTGTACAGCAAGGGTGGGACATTGCTGACTTAAAATGAGGAGATAGTCGGGCGGTGGAAGGAACCCTTTGAGGAACTCCTGAACTCGATGTACCCACCCTCTGGAGCAGAGACAGAGCTGGAGGATGAAGGGGGGTCATCGGCAATTTCCCTGAGGGAAGTCACTGAGGTAGTCAAACAACTCCACAGTGGCAAAGCCCCAGGGATTGACGAGATCCATCATGAAATGTTGAAGGCTCTGGGTGTTGAGGGGCTGTCATGGATGACACACCTCTTCAACATTGCGTGGGAGTCGGGGGCAGTGCCGAAGGAGTTGCAGACCGGGGTGGTGGTCCCACTTTTTAAAAAAGGGGACCAGAGGGTTTGTGCCAACTATAGAGGCATCACACTACTCAGCATCCCTGTGAAAATTTACTCCAAGGTGCTGGAAAGGAGGGTCAGGCCGATAGTCGAACCTCTGATTGAAGAGGAACAATGTGGGTTCTGTCCTGGTTGTGGAACAATGGACCAGCTCTTCACCCTTGCGAGGATCCTGGAGGGAGCCTGGGAGTATGCCCATCTGGTCTAAATGTGCTTTGTGGACCTGGAGAAGGTGTATGACCGGGTCCCGCAGGAGTTTTTGTGGGGGTTGCTGCAGGAGTATGGGGTGAGCGGGTCACTTTTAAGGGCCATCCAATCTCTGCACACCCAAAGCGAGAGCTGTGTGCAGGTATTCGGTAGTAAGTCGGACTTGTTCCAAATGAGGGTTGGCCTCTGCCAGGGCTGCGCCATGTCACCGATCCTATTCGTGATTTTCATGGACAGGACTTCTAGGTGTAGTCGGGGAGGAGAGGGGTTGCAGGTTGGGGGGCTCAGGATTGCATCGCTTCTTTTTGCCGATGAAGTGGTGCTGTTGGTACCATCGGTCTGTGACCTTCAGCTCTCACTGCACAGGTGCACAGCTGAGTGTGAAGCGGCTGGGATGAGGATCAGCACCTCCAAATCCGACGCCATGGTTCTCAGTAGGAAACTGATGGACTGTCTTGTCCGGTTTGGGAATGAGTCTTTGCCCCAAGTGAAGGAGTTCAAGTACCTCGGGGTCTTGTTCACGAATGGGGGGACCTTGGAGTGTGATATTGGCTGTAGAATCGGAGCAACGGGAGCGGTACTGCAGTTGCTGTATCGCAGCGCTGTAACGAAAAGAGAGCTGAGCCTTAAAGCGAAGCTCTCAAACTTCCGGTCAATCTTCGTTCTTACCCTCAACTATGGTCATGAGAACTGGATCATGACTGAAAGAACGAGATCGCGGGTACAAGCAACCGAAATTAGCTTACTCAGAAGGATAGCTGGCTTCTCCCTTAGAGATAGGTTGAGGAGTTCGGTCATCCGAGAGGAGCTCGGAGTAGAGCCGCTGCTCCTTTGCATTGAGAGGAGCGACTTGAGGTGGTTCGGGCATCTGGTTAGGATGCCTCCTGGGAGGGGTTGGGAGGGGTTTCAGGCATGTCCAGCTGGGAGGAGGCCCTGGGGCAGACTGAGGACCAGGTGGAGAGATTATATCTCCACTCTGGCCTGGGAACGCCTCAGGATCCCCGAGTCAGAGCTGGTCGATGTGGCTGGGGAAAGGAAAGTCTGGGGCTCCCTTTTGAAGTTGCTACCCCCGCGACCCAACCTCAGATAAGCGGGCAAAGATGGATGGATGGATGTTTTTTCCCTATTTGGGGTCACCACAGCAAATCAGCTCTGTGACTTGCATGGCTGACTTGGCTACAGTTTTTACGCTATATGCCCTTTCTGCCAATTATCCAGGCTTTGGTCCGGCACAAGCCTACCACTGGTGTGCTTTGTGGTTGGGGTTTCAACCTGGGGCTTCTGCATGCAAAGCATGTGCTCTGCCACTGAGCTAGGGTGACTGTTTGATTTATGATTGTATTAGATTGTCCAATTACTTTTGGTCCCTTAAAAGGTGGAGGGCATGTATAAATTCATTCATTCATTTCAAATCCATTGTGGTAGTGTACAGAGCTGAAATGTTGAAAATTGTGTGAATATCCAAATATTTATGGACCTAACTATATATAATGGCCTACTTTTGTTTACTATAGCAATGCTTTTCAGAGTTTTCATTTACAGTACTGTGTTTCATCTCTTTTGTAGAGAATATTTGATATTGATGCCAGAGACCATCCTCATGAATTCATCTTCATTGATGAAACAGGCTTTAATCTTACCAAAAGGAAAGGGGGAAGGAGCCTAGCCATTCTGAATGTCCCTGGCCAGAAAGGAGGGAATGTGACAATGTGTGCCGCCATCAGCCACCGAGGGGTCCTCCACCACCATGCTACCTTTGGTGCATATAACAGCATGTATCTGCTAGCTTTCCTGAGTGATTTGCAAGATAATGTATACCAGCTAGACCAGAGGGAGCCAGCACAACCACAGCCATTATACAGTGTCATTTGGACAATGTCACTTTCCACAGGGCTGCTGTAATTTGTAACTGGTTCATGAGCAACCCAAGTTTCAGCAACATCTTTCTACCTGCATATTCTTGCTTCCTAAACCCCATAGAGGAGTTCTTTTTAGCATGGTGGTGGAAGGTCTATGACTGAAACCCCTACATCCATAGTAACCTCCTCCATGCAAGATATTACAGCTGAGGCTTGCCAAGGGTGGATGAGGTATACAGGGGGGTTTTACCCCCGCTGACTGGCCAGGGCTATTATTGCCTGTGATGTTGATCACAGGCAATATTAGAGAATCTCTGGCCTGACCCAGACCAGAGACGGGATGCTGAGGCAGAATAAATGTCATTTCTTTATGTACAGACTTTTTTCCCCCTCCAATGGTTTATAAAGGTAAATACATGAAAATTGTTTTACTATGTATTGGGAAGGTCTAGACCTGCTCTCTTTGGAAATTGCCCTGAGATGACTTAAACTAAAATATGGGCTTGACATGACAGGATGAAAGGGGAAAGACAAAGTAGATGTTTATATCATGCGGTTTCTCACTTTGCAGTTCTAATGTAGATCAGAAGTGTTTTAGAAGTGCGTTTGTGTGCGCAAGTGTTGCTGAGAACATTTTTACCTTGCAGGTTCTGCCTGGAGGACTCTCTGTGTTTCTCCTTGTTGCGTGGCCTCAGGTGACACTTGGCATCTTTGATCTTAAACCGAGCCTTCTGTTTGATGGGTGGCATCAATGTATCTGTCCACAGCAGAGGAAATGGCACTATTAAACACGGCAGGCAGTATTTACTAATAGAGCATTTTGTGATGAATCCTTCACACATATCCTTCCAATGTTGAGGCATGGCTGTGAAACACATGTTAATGCTATTGCTATTTCACCAGCAAAGCCTCCAGAGTGATTCTGCTTCAACTGAGCTTAGATCAAAATGTCCCCCACCTCCATGGAAAATGTTGTGGGGTAAAGGAAAGAAGTTAAGGAGAGTTCTTAAGGAAAAGACTGTACATACACAGTGCCACTATTATTTAAATAAAACAAATCCTCCTTTTAACCACAAATATCTTGTATACAGTTACACAGTGTTGGCTGGGTGGAGGGTATGTTGGACATTTTGCATATAGTATTTTCTGATGATGATATAGATGTTCTTAATGACCCATGTAACGGATATGAGGACTTCACATCATGATAAAACTACTGCTGCTGGTGCTTTGAAAGTTTCTGCCACAGGGAATTTAGGAGAGGGTTTTTTGCTTTCCTTTCTTGAAAGAAGGTCTAGTGTTTCCAGTGCTAAAGGACAAAATTAGCAAGCAAAGAAGCTCCTTTCCTCAGCTCTCATCATGGTTCTTCAGGTCATTTCAGGTAACTCTATCTAGAAACTTCCTAAGACCTGCAGTTGAAGACATGATCCCTAAGCCTCAGAACTGGACCTCTGTCTGCTGGATCACAGTGAACTATTTTATCAGTTCTGTGGGAACGATGAACAAACTAACAGCTCACATATAACATATGTCTGACCCTGTTGTTTGTTCTTTGGGTTATATTCATCAAAGAAAAGTAGCAGGGTGGCATCTCCTCACTGTGTGTTATTGCAGTGTTAAACGCTGCAATGTTATTTTCTAAAGGCAACATTTCCCATCATGCTTGGTTTACTGTACCGGCACAGGCGGGTAAGGCAGCAGTGGCGTTCCTTTTCTGAGGAGCTTTACCAAGCTGAACTGGAACACCACAGCTCAGTGTGTAGCTGTTCTCTGAGTCTGTAAGACACACACACACACACATACAGAAAACAAATACTCCTAGCCATACCCAAAAGGCTATGGAAAAGACACTGGACAAAGGGTGGTCATAGCAGTGTTAAGTACTGCTGCAGAAGGAGATGGCAATGCCCAGAAAATCTCACTCAGTAAAAAACACAGGAGTCTGAGTGGAGAGCTGCTAAAGGAGTACCCCAACAAAGTAGAAATGAGCATGGGTACAATGAAAGGGAGGGGTTGAGCAGGGCTCATCACCACTAGAGGGCAGCAGAGTCTGCAGGATGACTACACACAAACAGAGGGAGCTGATGCTTCTGTTTCTGTTTAGTTTCTCACATAGGAGGTGAGAGCTTAGAAGTAATAAAGTCCACCAGAGTCCACCTGAGTGTGCTTTGAGACCACTCACAGCTCTGTTATCTAATTTGCCTCCAGGGTTTAGCATGAAAGTCATGATTAAAAGCCTTGTTTTATAGCACTGAAATTTGGTTAAATAAAAACAGTGGTGCGGCTGACCTTGTATGGAAGACTTGGCTCTTTTGAATATGCCACAGTTAGGTAACCTAACTCGAACCCTTCAGTTAAGATCCTTCAGTCGAATATTAGTTATCATGTTATCAGTTATCACACATTATCAGTGGGCAAGAGTGAAGTACATCCTAGACATAAGCCTATTGCATATGTATAGACATATGAAGACTAACCATTTGTGCTCAGACTCACACCTACTGGCAGTTAAGAGTCACCAATTACCCTGAACTACATGTTTTCGGACTCAGGAGGACGCTGTGGAATCTAATCAGGCACAGGGAGAATATGCTAACTCCACACAGACAGTGCTAATCACTATGCCACCATGCCGCCCTAATTACCATCTACTGGCTCCAAAATATAGGGACACTTTATTTTGTGTATGTGTTAGTGTTGAGGTAGTCACACTGGAAATCCTAAAAATGACAGCACTTAAGAACTTCTGAAGAAACAGCACTGGGACCTGTGGGATGGGCGGGTAGGGCAGGGCCTTTCATTTGCAAGATGAACAATCAGGGAACTGAGGTCACTGTAGCTTAAACATTCGTCATCCCTTGACCAAAAGTGGATAGGTCCAGGAGAACAGTCTGACTGTGAGGCCGTGGTCTCCATCATGTCCATCATGTAAAGATGGTTTATCATCTAGAAATGAGCTACATCACAGTCCAGAATAAGAATGTGACTGGAGATAAGAGCAAAACAACCCAGCACATCCAGGACATTCAGTTTAAGTTGGACTGACACATTTTTTCCATCCTGTACCTGAGATTCTGTTCCAGATAATTCCCAGTTGCATAAAACTTAGAACTGGTTTATCAACTGGACATATGAGTCCAGATTAGTTGAAACCTGAAGATACTTTGTACTCTTTCTGGTGACATTTCACCAAACATCATGAAAACTAGCCACAACTGGCAAACAATTGGTTTTTATCCTTAACAAATGACTTCAACAGTTATTCCGCTAGAAATAGTAGAATTGATGCATTTTGAATGGGGTAGAAGGAGCCTCATGGTAAAACGTTTCTGTGAGTTGCAGTCCAAAGAAATGCAGGTTCTCTTAAAAAAATTGCTTGTAGGTGTGAGTGTGAATTGTTATTGTCTCTGTAAGTAGGCTCTATGATAGACCTGTCCAGGGTGAACCCCACCTGCAATCCCGCTCCCTCCCACAACAACGGATGGATGGATGTATGTTATATAGACTCAGTGGACATAAAAAGTGTGTGTGTGTTTGTGTATGTACCTGCTAAGAAGAGGGCATTGGAGGGGCATGAGAGTGAGCAGATCTCTGCCCCCCCACTCTTGGTGCAGGTAAGCTGGGCTCGGGGTGCTGGCTTCCCATTGGGCAGACATTTCACCATCTCTGAGGAACACATAAAGTCACGTCACTGTGACAACAACATGGTCACATAGCCATAACCACACACACACACACACTTGCATTCAGCCATGCTGTGAGGAGCCCCTACTCCCCATGACACAGATGAGAACACTAACACAACGAGAGACAGTGCTCACCAATGCAGTCTTTCTTGTTCCAGTGGAGCTTTTGTCCAGGTGGACACACACACTCGTAGCTGCCTTGGGTGTTTATGCAGCCATGCTCACAGCTGCCATTGTTGATGCTGCATTCATCTATGTCTGAGACACAAGCACAAACAGGATGACTGCCAAGACAGTGTAGAACCTGCTAGGTTTATCAACACTTGTGATTTTCCACATGAAGCTGTGATTATTATCAATAAACACACACGCTCCCCGGGCATCCAGTTTCCTCCCACCGTCCAAAGACATGCACATTTAGGTTAATTGGTGACTCTAAGTGGTTGTTCGTCTCTGTCTGTCTCTACGTGTTGGCCCTGCTATAGACTGATGACCTGAGCAGGGTGTACCCCACCCTCGCCCAGTGTGAGCTGGGATTAGCTCCAGCACCCCCCACAACCCTGAAACGGATAAGCAGTAGAAATTTAATGAATGAACACACACACCCAGGGCAGCATGGCGGCATAATGGTTAGTGCTGTTGCCTCACAACAAGAAGGTCCTGGGTTCGGTTCCCAGGCCTGGGGCCTTTCTGTGTGGAGTTGCATGTTCTCCCTATGCTTGAGTGGGTTTCGTGCAGGTACTCTGAGTTCCTCCCACCATCCAGAGACATGCATGTTTAAGTTAATTAGGGACTCTAAATTGTCTGTAAGTCTTAGTCTAAGTGTGAGTGGTTATTTGTCATTGTCTGTCTCTCTATGTTGGCCCTGCAATGGAGTGGTGACCAGTGCTGTCCAGGGTGGACCCCGCCATCAACCAATGTGAGCTGGGATTGGCTCCAGCACCCCCCCGTGACCCAGAAACAGATAAGCGGTAGAAGATGAATGAATGAACACATACAAACATCATTGTCAGGTTGAAAAGGGATTGATATGGCAACTTTAGGATATGGTTTCCCATGCCCTTGTATTTTATGCAGCATACCTCATGCGAATCATAGAAAACCAGTTACGGGCAGGAGCCACTTTAAGAGACTGATCTTTTCTTTCCTGTTTATGTTTTCCGGATTCTCCTGTGGCTCTTTCTCATGAAAATGTACAGACAATTTCATGCACCTGCAACCTTATGACAGGTGGGACTATGCAGAGATCTAACTTTGATCTCTGGGACCAAAGTATCTGCAAAATGAAGAAACTGTAATTTCATATTTTGAGAATTTGATCCTGGGTTTTCTTTCTATGTTTTTGTGTTTTTATGCTTTCCATTGTGACGTTTCATGCATTTACAAAACAGCTCCCCAGCAGAATGTGTATATGGGATGTTGTAGTCCCCCCATGACCCTGTTGCCTTTCCTGGATCTGTACAATATCATACTGAACATGTAAATATGTAAGTCTGAACTATCTAATCTCTATGACAGCTTCAAAGAGTATACTGTTAGTATACTGTTAGTTGTTTCATCATCCCTCTCTCTCTCTCTCTTTCTTTATATAAATATGTATATATATATATATATATATATATATATATATATATACATATATATTGCCGTTTAGATTTCTTTGAGATTTCAAATCAAAAGAAGTGTAATAGGCCAGAGGGAACAGAATGTCTCCTTCAAAAATATAGCTTGCCTGAAATGTAAAATAATAAAAAAAAATATTCAGCTTTACACAAGCTGCTAATTACTTGCTCACTTCATGTTTCCATTAGGACGTCAGAGACAAGGCCATGTGTTGACTGAACACCAGGTGTGACACATGTAAATCATGCAGAGATACAGATAAACACACACCCATGGGGAGACTCACGCTCACACACACACACATTAAATACAGTACACTCAGGGAGAAGTTATTCAAGGGAACTGAGGTGTGAGATTACACATGCTCAGTGACCCCACACATGCACAAACACATACATTACACCCACAGTCGCACACACTTCCGCTGTGTCAAGCAGCTACTTCCAAGCCTGTTTGCCGCTTCATGTGTTTCTCCCCAACTGTGGAGAATGAGAGCAATGGGAGCATAGCCTCACCTCCACAATGGGTAAGGCCATAGAGGATGTAGCCCTTGTTGCACAAACACTCAAAGCTGCCTGGGTAGTTGATGCAGGTGTGATCGCAGGTTCTCTCAAAGGAGCACTCATCAATGTCTGAGGGAGAGCACAGAGAGACATAAGAAATATCCTTAACTATCATCAGTGACAACTCAAGCTTCATTTATCACATTCTCTTCAAGGGTTTCACATTCAAATCGCTGTGTCAGGATACATGACAGCTTTATTGATGGGATGATATAGAAGCAGTGGCTTCACAGCTGGATTTGCATGACTTTTCTGTATTGACACACTGTTTCTTAATTTCATTGGCTTTGCCTCCACAGATTTTATTATTTGTTCATTTCATCCACACCTTGCTTTATTTACCACACAGTACTGACCTCACACATTTCATCACTGCTCACATTATGGCTTCTCCTCTAACAGTGGGACAGTGTTGGTTATATTAGAGTTGTAGTAACTTGTTAAAGTGTGTTGGTATTTATGTTAATTTTGTATAATTTTTCTTCATCAAACACAGATCTATCTGGTTATTAATAAATTATTGTGTTACAAGCTAGTTATTCCCAATGATAACATTAAAACAATCATAAACAAATCTGTTCCAATGTTTTATTCATGTTGGCTATTCTGATACCAAATCAGCTAAAAAGAATCATTGAGGAGAAGATAAATCATCTAAAGAACTATTTTTGCATGGCACCAAAGCTTCTACGATTTAATCTTCACTAGATTGTCAGAGAGACATGAATCCAGTTAAACATTGCTGCACAGTAACATTCGTGACTAAATCCCCACTTGTGGTACTGAATAGTCTGGTTGTGTCAGTGCTGAGTTCACTGCTGTTACTGTGGCTGTACATTATCAACAGGTTTAACACATGGAAACAATGCAACCTTCTAATCATAGCTGGAGACAACAGTCATGAACACATATATGTATAAATGGTTGCTGAAGAGTGGTTTTGAAGCTTACAGTGAGCTGCTCCAACGTTGCCATCTTGGCAGTGCATGACTCTGCTCCCAGGTAATCAAAAAATGTTCAAATAGCTGGGATGTGTGGAGCCAAGACCAGTCTACTCCTGTCCCACCTGTCACTCAAAGGGGCCACCCCTCAATTAGATTTACTATTTATATTGTCTTGAAAAAGAATAATAAACAGGTGAGTTTTATAAAATAGACCTCCTCATACACTTGTCATTGTGAAGGAAAATGGCTAGACCAATACTTTTTTGTACCACGCTCTATACATGGTTATTTCTGTTGCAAAGTAGGACATTTTAACAATGGACTCTATGGGGACTGACTTACTATTGGAGCCAGACTAGTAGTCAGTAAAGGAACTGCAGGTTTTAGCTGCTCACTGTTGGCTTTATGTTTTAGCAGTGGAGAATGATACTTAAGTAATCAAAAGTGAACTGAAACCTCCCAAAACATTTTAATGACTTAAATGGATTAAATACATATTTTTTGGTTTGTTTAATAAGTAGTAATTATAGTAACAAGTCTTGTGAAAACCTGCTGATGTCGTATTACTGTTGCAACAACTCGATCCCTCACACATTAATAGTTCCACATAGCATAAAGGAAGATAATAATTTTTATTACAAAGCGTGTCTGAGTTCTATATTAATACTGTGTGAATATGAAAGTTTTCAGTTCACAGAGAAAAGCACACTGTTCTGTTTGCAGAAACTGAGCCTTAAAATTAATGGTCTGGACCAGGGGTCACCAACTCCAGTCCTGGAGGGTTACTGCCCTGCATTTTTTAGATGTTACCCTGCTCCAAAACACCTGATTCAAATGAGTGTCTCCTTATCAGACCTCAGCAGAGCTTGATGACGAGCTGATCATTTGAATCAGGTGTGTTGGAGCAGGGTAACATCTAAAACATGCAGGGCAGTAACCCTCCAGGACCGGAGTTGGTGATCCCTGGTCTGGACTTTTGTTATGTCTTATGCTATTTTAATCTGGAAGTGGAAACAAAATCATTTCACCATAAACCAGCCGCGACCAGGTGCTCTTCACAAGTTTTCTAACAGAGGAGTCAAAAGAATTATCAGAAGAGTTGCCCAAGAGCCAAGGGCCACTTGTGGAGAGCTTCAGAAAGACCTGGAATTAGCAGATACAATTGTTTCAAAGAAAACAATAAGTAACGCACTCAACAGCCATGGCCTGTATGCACGCTCACCACGCAAGACTCCATTGCTGAAGAAAAAACATGTTGAAGCGCTTTGAAAGTTTGCTGCACAACATTTAGACAAGCCTGTGAAATACTGGGAGAATATAGTCTGGTCAGATGAGACCAAAATTGAACTCTTTGGATACCATAATACACACCATGTTTGGAGGTCAAATGCACACTTGAATCCAATAGAAAATCTATGGAAAGAACTAAAGATTAGATTCATAGAAGAGGCTCACAGAATCCTCAAGATTTGAAGACTGTGTGGAAGAATGGGCCAAAATCACACCTGAGCAATGCATACAACTAGTTTCTCCATACAGGAGACGTCTTGAAGCTGTTATTACCAACAAAGGCTTTTGTACAAATTATTAAATAAATTTAAGTAAGTGTGTTCAATACTTTTTCCCTGTGTCATTCCATTTTATTACACATAATTTATGGACATCTAAGGTTTGATTTCTTTGCATGTGTGGGTTGCATGGGTTGTTACTGTCATGGTTCCAGTTCATGCTTTTATTTTGACATCCTGTTATATTCTGTTTCCCTATGTTGTGTTTTCATCTTTTCATTTCTGTTTAGGGCTGGATGCGGTGCAGGTGTGCTGAGCCTAATTACCCCAGTATTTAAGTCCCAGTCTCCATTCCCCTTGTTGCTAGAACATCTTATTCCAAGCTCTGCTTCTACGTGTCAGCTCCTTGAATCAGAGTTTCTGTAGCCATTAGTGATTTTTTGTTGTTACTTTGTTCTTGCATGTCCTAGTATTTCTAGTGATTTTCTTTTTATAACTTTTATTACCTCTCCTAGTGTTTTTAGTGATTTTCTGTTAAAACTTTATTTTTTGCTCCTGGAGTTTCTAGCGCATTTTGTTTCTCCTTTCTATTCTTTTGTTTATTTTCTCAAAGGCTCAGCCACCACCCCATCCAGCCCTCAGGTTTGTTTACTTTGTTTGTTATTGTTTGTCTCCTCGTTTGGTTGTTAATAAAGTTTTATTTTACCATTTCCTGAGCCTCCCGTGTAAGTTCTTGGGTCCAGACTCTGTTTCGTGACAGTTACTGACATCTGGTGAAAATTTCATGTCAGTAGCACCTTTAGAAATATATTTACTGAAAAATCGTAGCATGTTCAATACTTGTTTTACCCACTGTAAGTGTGTATGAGTGTGCACAACTGCCTACGCATATCTTTCTGTCTACCTCTCTAGCACCAAACATTAACCTATCAGGAACGGAGGCCATCATTTCAAACTCACCTATTTTAGGCTGTTCCAGGCTTTACAGGGCCACAAATAACAAAGAAAGAGTTTTTTATGTGGAGGAAGTTGTTAAGGCCTGGATGTTGGCTTGGTTAATAGCCCAGGCAAGTGTCCACGTGACAACTCAGGAATAGTTTGCCTGCCTGACACAGAGTTTACATAAACTGGAGTCAGCTACAACTAATTGAGCGTAAAGGGAACATGAAGAAAATAATGGTTTCTGATTTGGCTAACTGTCTTTCTTTCTATGAGACACACCATCAGTCATGATGAGGTGATTCAACAGTGACTACTTTAGAACAGAGGGAATCAGCCATGGCAAAGGAGCACTCCCTCTGCGCTGGTGTCTTAGTCTATGCTGGCAAATGCTCCACCACTGGCATGTAATGTATCACCCTGATCTGTTTTCTCTGGAGAAACTGAGGGTGTAGGAAGAGCTGACAGATGGATATTAGATTTCATTTTAAGGTCATGTTGAAGCTGAACAGGCCTGATGTCAGTGGAAGGGGCATAGCTGGCAGTCGTTGGCAGCCATGACACTGGCAGAGGTGTATGAGTATGAGACATGATGTGGCTATCAACACCTGTCTATTGAAGACTTAAAAGACACTGCTGATGATACACATTTAATCCAATACACACACAAACATGCAATCAGACTGCAATGGAAAGAAATGTTGTAGGTTTTGTTGTAAATAAGAAAAGCATGTTGTGTTAGTTTGCTCCTCTGTCCCCCCTGCTGCAACTTGCAACAAAGAATCTACCTGTGGTAGAACAAAAAGATGTATGCTGCACACCCACCATGCATCAGCATAAGTCAGATACACTGCTGTAGCAAGCTGTACATAATATCTCCAAACAAGAGATGCTTGGACAATAAACCTTCTTTGATTGACGATTTGGATAAAAACAAACTCACAATGACGATGTTATCAAATTACATTTGGAAAATGTAAGTTATCTTTACGTTTGTTTATTGTGTGTTCTGTCTGACTCGTGAATCTGTGACAATAACTCTACAAAAAAGCAAGTTGAACTGATCTACAAGGCCCAAAATCTGCCATCACTAACAGCATATGTGTATGATTAATATAAACATATCATTTCTTAAATATCTTGGTTATCATCAGCATCAGTGTATTTTTATAGCCCTCATTTACATTTAGCAATAGATTAACACACAATAAAATTTTCACACTAAATCAGTTTAGGTTTAAAGGAACAGTTAAGGAACATTTAAAGAGAGTATTTGTAAGTCTGTTTTAGGCTAACTACTTTTCATGGTAAGCTTATTTTTCACCAGCAGACAAATACAAATGCTAAGATATATAGATGTCCTTTAGGAGGTACAGTAGTGCTGTACTTGGCTGGGCTGGAGGGTCAATCTGATCTTTATCTTATCAAGACCAACAGATACCTCCAGTGTTCCTGTTCTGTACATGTTAGCCATGGCCAGTACCTTTTTTGTCTTTGTGTCTTTGTATTGTCCTGGTGGAGACACACTTGTAGGGATGTGTGTCCCTACTAGGATATAAACACTTATGGCACTATGGGGACAAACATTGTAAAACGCTGCTTGAGGGTTAAGAGTTGACCTTAGGATCAGGGGTAGAGTTGTGCTTTGGTTGCTGTCAGGGTTAAGCATTCAGTTGCCACAGTTAATTCCAGGTTTAGGAGTTTGGACATTGAAACAAGTGTCTATGTTTCATTGCTTTAGTTTTTAAATTCAAACTGTGTGCTTAGACCTGGTTCTTTGCATCACTGACCTTGGCATGTCCGTTCATCAGTGAGAAGTTTGTGGCCTTTCTGACAGCTGCACTCAAAAGAGCCCACTGTGTTCCTGCAGAAGTGATCACAGCCTCCATTGTTCTCCTGGCATTCGTCAATGTCTGGGTCGAGACAATAAAAGGAGTAAAAACAGAAAGACAGTTTAAGCATCAAACTTTGATTGGCATGTCAATAATGCATGGCCTTAGTCCATACATGCCATGTTCAGAGAAGAGTGTACGCATTGATTGGGATTTCATTTGACTTAGTAACTAACTTTAAGCTTCTCAAGAAATGTCTATACATTCAGTAACTTCTTGGGGGAAGGAGAGAGGGAGAAGTGCAACCCAGATGAAAAGAAAAGACTACCCTGGGTAAAGCTTCCTCTGTTCAAAGTCTTTTAGGTGCAGGCCTGTATTGTGCAGCAAGGCTAAGATATGTTCAGTGCAGGCAATTGTTCCTCATACCCTTTATTTGAGTACTTCAGTCATCAACAGAAACCGAGAGACTATCATCAAGTTTCCAGCTGACTTCAATTCCTGATACCAGAGTGTTGGAGACACACACTGTCCCTTTACATACAAAAAAAAACAACTTCAAAACAGTAAATGTGAAACAATCTCTGCTGACTCTATTTGTAAAGGTCTCCAGCAGGAGTGATGTTTTGCTGTTCATAGAGATCCCACTGCTTTATCTTATGATGCATTAGTTACCTGCAATTAATGGAGTCTAGTAGCTGGGAGAGAGAGGGGGAGAGGAAAATGAGGGGAGAAATACATGAATTCTTTTCATGTTGTTCCAAAGGATTGTTGATGTATATTACAGGACATTATTGCCACTTTTTTATATCTGATCTATTTCCACCCTTTGAATACGGAACTTCACTGAAACATTCGGCATAAACTTTTCAATGATTCCAATGATTTTGCTGTGTCAAATTGTTCACTTAATAGCTTTTACTTGAGTTCTAGTCATGTATAGTATAGTATAGTATATAAGAGTAGAGTATAAAGTGAAACCTGAAATATGAATGTGATGGTTTCAGAAACTAAAGGTCTAATGTATGGTATCTGTGGTTTATCTTTTATATACAGTCAATGATGAACTGAAGACATTTCATGTATTTTCACAGCAGCTTAAGCATCAAGTAACCTTTTTTTGGCACTTCTTCCAACATTATATCTTTCCCAAATGTTTCCCAAAACCTTTGTCTTTTTCCCTTTTTTTTTTTTTGCACTTATTTTTTATGTGACACTTTGGCAAGTAATACTGTTGGTAAATTGACAAAGTTTTTGGAGAAAACGATAATACAGTTTATGTCTTAGGAACAAATTAAAGTTATATTAATTAAAATTGGAAAAGTTACAAATGGATGTCGGAATTTTAAATCCATTAAAATCACATTCATGCCTTAAGGTAAAAAGAAATGGCAGCGCGGTGGAATAGTGGTAAGTGCTGTTGCTTCACAGCAAGAAATTTATGGGCTCGATTCCCGGGACTGGGGCCTTTCTATGTGGAGTTTGCATGTTCTTGCGTGGGTTTCCTCTGAGTACTCCAGTTTTTTCCCACAGTCCAAAGACATGCAATTCTAGGGTTAATTGGCAACTCTAAATTGCCCGTAGACATGAATGTCAGTGTCAGTGGTTGGTCATCTCTGTCTGTCTCTCTCTGTTGGCCCTGTGATGGACTGGTGACTTGTCCAGGGTGTATCCCTCCCTTGCCCAATGTGAGCTGGTATTGGCTATAGTACCCCCTGCGACCAGGAAACGGATAAAGGGTGGAAGATGAATGAGTACAAGTACAAAGAAATTCCAAGATCCTGACAAGAGAGAGGTGGTAACAGTTTTGTCTGCCATTCAAATTTAGTTTCCCTGCAAGCATTTAAATTCATCATTAAAAAGGTTTGTATGAGAAGGTGTTAAGATGCTGGTAACAACATGCATGTTGATCTTTTAAAATCCTCTTGTCCATGGAGAAAGTGTCAATTGAATCTCAGAGGAATAAAACCTGGATACCTGAGCTCTGGCCCAAGTGAGGTGCAGCCATTCAGAGACACGGATTAAAAAAAATGTCATAATAACAGGAGCAGAGTCAGTCTAAAATAATGTCCCAAGGCATTGTGTTTGGTGCCAATTGCTAAGCTGCTTACAGATCTGGTTTCACAAACTCTAACACTCCAGCCTCCTTCCCGGACTGATCCAGAGTGTTGTGCCCTCACATGAACCCAGACTATAAAATCAGTCTTTTAGCTTTTTCTATTTGTCTGTTATCTAAAGCCAGCAGTCTTGCTATTATATTGTTATTATCAAAGCTTTTCAATTTCCCCCTGTGAAAAGCATCATGGTTGACTTTGTGTACTTTATTTGCTGAGTTAATTGATATTAGTTAACCATGTGTGTCTTTTGTTTGTAGTTCTTCCTGTCTTTCCCACTGTTGTGTTGTGTAGTTACTGTTGTCTTTCTTGTGCATTTATGTCTTTAGCTGTGTAAAAATTCCATAAATCCATGAAAGAGCAAAGATGGAGCTCTTGATCGCCATCATAGAACCACAAACGCCAAATTACAATGAAACAGTCTGGTATATTATCAACTGTGCCCTATGTTATCATTGTGTTGCAAAATACCAGCAATTCTATGTCCCTGATTTCAAAAGTTGTACCATGAATTGGGCCATAGTCTCCAATTAATCTTCTGTGGCAGACTTTGAAATGGGACAGTCCAGCTGGTCTTCAAATACAGCCTCTGAAAAATGTGATCTAGGAACTAGGACACAGCTAGAGTGTTTCTCTGAGTCAGGTTGTCCCATCAGTCTGTTCAGTTTCCCCTGTGTTTCCTCTTTTGCTCCAGCTTGTTTTTCCTGGTTTGGTTCTACTGTTGGTGCTTGCTTTGTTCCAGTTTGTTTATCTCAAACATTTCAGTTGTTATTCAGGTATTCTCATTGCACCTACCAGCCTTTGCTTGGGTCCTGAACAACTTTACTTTTAAACGTTTACTAGACAGAAGAGATCAGACTGGAAAGAGTCAAAGGGTGGAAAGAGGAGTAGGTAAGAGGAGAAGGAAAAGAAGAGATGGAGTCAAGGAGGCGAGAGAGGGGACAATAGTCTGTCAGATTACACAGGCTAAACCCTTTTTGATTGGTGCTCTAAGTGATGAAAACTGTGAGGGATTACCACCTAAGCTTTTGGGGGATAAGTTGAGAAAGAGAAGGAGGAGAGGGGTGAGAAAGAAAAGGAGGAAGAGGTACAGGGAGTCTGAGAGGATGAGGGCGAGAAAAGCTGTTGTTGCTAAAAGTGAATCATTCCTCAGTTGTTGTTTTTTTTTTTTGGTACTGTACAAAATAAAACACAAAGAAACTTTCTTGAAATTTAACTCAATATTCAGGTCCCAGGCAGCAGGGCAGCATAGTGGTTAGCGCTGATGCCTCACAGCAAGAACATGGTCCTTTCATTTTGTTTCCTCTGGAAGCTTCTGCTGAATGAACTCGTCATCTAAATATGGAGGCGAGACAGGAATCCACAAGGTTCTGGCTGCATGCTGTCATAAAAATGTAGTAAAGTGAGTTTCCCGCTGTGCCCTTTCAGAGACTGCCCCCTCTCTCCACCCAGATGGACTGAAACAGATTTATGGTTGGTGGTAAGACAATGGGGCTCAGAATTTTATAAAGGGAGCTTAACAGGTAAGGGTAGTACCACACCCCAAAATGTAATGTCAAAGAAGCATTTAAAATGAATGAATGAATGAATTTATTTCGGTTTCTCACTGCTGTCCATTCAACCACCTACTCCTTTACTTTTGACAATGTTGTTTTTGTTTTTTGTTTTTTGTTTTCTCTCCTTTTACTTCCTTTCTACCATGTGGAGCCATGTTTGCAGCCATTTCTTTGTTCTTGTCTTTAGCACTGACAGTTAAGTGATGCAGGTTTCACACATCACACATGCCAACTATGAGTTACAATAAACCAAAGTAAGGGACAAACCACTAGAACAGGAACTGCACAAATCTGGATTCTCCAGTCAGATGTGTGGGAAGTGAGGCATCAACATAAACTAAGATACACACACACACAAACCAGTTCTCTACATTCCCTCTGTGCCCACACCCTCTCCACTTCGATGTCTATGTAAAAGCAGTGGATACCACCCCGGGTATATCCAGCGCAGACACAGCTTTGTAATTATTCTGGCAGCCACAAACACTGGCAGAACCACCACATCTACCCACACTTAATGGCCACTCTAGGGATGGCTGAGCCTTATAATGGGGTATATAATTACCTTTAATGGAGCTTAAATAGGCTTTGAGCTTAAATAAATACATTAAGTCCCTGCACATCTTGAAATGATAAAGTTTGGAAAATAGAAAGTGTGGACAGATAAAGTCGAGTGAGGAAAGTAAATGGCTGGCTCACACAAAGTAAGAGATTTCTCAACCACTGTCATCTGCTCTCTATCTGCAGTGCTCATTATTCTTACCTAAGAGATTAATACAGGTTCATTTTACAGCTAATTACTGTAGCTGTCAGAAACTTCTGATTTGATTTCTGGTGGAGGAAGAGCACCAGTTTACAACTTATATACCTATTTGTCCATGAGGCTGTAACAAGAGTGACTCAGGATTGGCAGGGTCAAATGGTATCATCATCAGTCATTCATGGTCATCTTGGGTCATGATAAGATGATATAAATATTTAATTCATCCCAAAGGCAATTGTTGTTCCAGGTTGCTCCAAATTACAAGTAACTCAAGACAAGTGACAAAATAAGAATTACAAATGTAGATCTAAAAAAAAATATACACTGCTCAAAAAAATAAAGGGAACACTTAAACAACACAATGTAACTCCAAGTCAGTCACACTTCTGTGAAATCAAACTGTCCACTTAGGAAGCAACACTGATTGACAATCAATTTCACATGCTGTTGTGCAAATGGAATAGACAACAGGTGGAAATTATAGGCAATTAGCAAGACACCCCCAATAAAGGAGTGGTTCTGCAGGTGGTGACCACAGACCACTTCTCAGTTCCTATGCTTTCTGGCTGATGTTTTGGTCACTTTTGAATGCAGGCGGTGCTTTCACTCTAGTGGTAGCATGAGAGTAGCATGAGCATGGAGTCTACAACCCACACAAGTGGCTCAGGTAGTGCAGCTCATCCAGGATGGCACATCAATGCGAGCTGTGGCAAGAAGGTTTGCTGTGTCTGTCAGCGTAGTGTCCAGAGCATGGAGGCGCTACCAGGAGACAGGCCAGTACATCAGGAGACGTGGAGGAGGCCATAGGAGGGCAACAGCCCAGCAGCAGGACCGCTACCTCTGCCTTTGTGCAAGGAGGAACAGGAGGAGCACTGCCAGAGCCCTGCAAAATGACCTCCAGCAGGCCACAAATGTGCATGTGTCTGCTCAAACGGTCAGAAACAGACTCCATGAGGGTGGTATGAGGGCCTGACGTCCACAGGTGGGGGTTGTGCTTACAGCCCAACACCGTGCAGGACATTTGGCATTTGCCAGAGAACACCAAGATTGGCAAATTCGTCACTGGCGCCCTGTGCTCTTCACAGATGAAAGCAGGTTCACACTGAGCACATGTGACAGACGTGACAGAGTCTGGAGACGCCGTGGAGAACGTTCTGCTGCCTGCAACATCCTCCAGCATGACCGGTTTGGCAGTGGGTCAGTAATGGTGTGGGGTAGCATTTCTTTGGGGGGCCGCACAGCCCTCCATGTGCTCGCCAGAGGTAGACTGACTGCTAT
Organism: Remorina albescens; assembly: GCA_034769265.1. NCBI lineage: Eukaryota > Metazoa > Chordata > Actinopteri > Carangiformes > Echeneidae > Remorina > Remorina albescens. The sequence continues at coordinate 16,403,848 of CM068484.1, read as the reverse complement.
TAGGTACCGAGATGAGATCCTCAGACCCATTGTGAGACCATATGCTGGTGCAGTTGGCCCTGGGTTCCTCCTAATGCAAGACAATGCTAGACCTCATGTGGCTGGAGTGTGTCAGCAGTTCCTGCAAGACGAAGGCATTGATGCTATAGACTGGCCCGCCCGTTCCCCAGACCTGAATCCAATTGAGCACATCTGGGACATCATGTCTCGCTCCATCCACCAACGCCACGTTGCACCACAGACTGTCCAGGAGTTGGCGGATGCTTTAGTCCAGGTCTGGGAGGAGATATCTCAGGAGACCATCCGCCACCTCATCAGGAGCATGCCCAGGTGTTGTAGGGAGGTCATATGGGCACGTGGAGGCCACACACACTACTGAGCCTCATTTTGCCTTGTTTTAAGGACATTACGTCAAAGTTGGATCAGCCTGTAGTGTGTTTTTCCACTTTCATTTTGAGTGTGACTCCAAATCCAGACCTCCATGGGTTAATAAATTTGATTTCCATTGATAATTTTTGTTTGATTTTGTTGTCAGCACATTCAACTATGTAAAGAACAAAGTATTTAATAAGAATATTTCATTCATTCAGATCTAGGATGTGTTATTTTAGTGTTCCCTTTATTTTTTTGAGCAGTGTATATGAAATAATAAAATATAAACATTAAGCACACAAGATGCAAAAAAAAAGACAGTTGGCTGCATGTTTACACCTTATGTTTATTTATTTATTTGTTTATTCTGTGTTATTTTACTGTGACCATCGATAATCGTAAAAGGACAAACCAATTAGCAACCTACAAACAGATCATGCATCAGCATCGGCCATAAGCCATTTTGGCTATTTGAACCAGAAGAAACCATATTTGGAAGAGAAGGTGGAGATGAGGAGGAGTGACAGCTGACCTACTCTGTACTCTATCCTGACTGTCAGGCAGGCTGTCATGGATAGTATAGCCTGTCAGTCACACCTTAGTCCATTCCCTCCTTCTTGTTCAGTTTTCCTCTAAATGGGACCATCATTTAGAAAAGGAGTATTATTTGTGCTGAAGAAGATGAGACACTGAAACCATAAACTGATTAGGAAACGTTAACAACAACAAAAAAAATCAGCATCCACTGTCACAGTCAATGAGACCTTCAAATATTGTGTATTAGTTGTGTAATATTACTGTCGAGGCTTTCTTTTGGCAAGGTATTTTCATCAGCTAGAATGGGTGTAGGAGGATGACTGTTAGCTGATGTACAAATATCCATATCAAACAGGCTATTGTCAATTAAACTGGAATTGTTTGAAGCCCAGTCTATTTTTTTGTACTCAAAAAAATATATGATTTTTCAGTTATTATTTACTTTTTCTCCATAAACACTCAGCAAGTGAATGTCTGGTCTAATTTCGAGAGTAAATTCTGAACAACTACAAGGGAAATCTGCAAAAAAAAACAAAAAACAAACTAAGGCACTTTCTAACTCATAACTTATGTGATTTTTTTCAGAGTTGATTCGTCAAGATAAACAGCAGAAAAAAACACAGCAAGATAAAGTCATAAAAAAATATCTCTACGCAGATCTGATGCTCTCAGCTCAGACCATGTAGTTATCCATTCCAGTCGAGTGGAAGAACCTTTTTTCCATTTACATGCGACATTACAGTCTTCACTGGCATTTCACGTGTGAAATTATTCATACACATAAATAAAATGTCTAATTGCGAATCCTGTGATCATGTGGTGAAGCAGTGAATTACATGTGGCCAGGAGCTCTGAGCCTCTGACAGTAGTGGAAGCACTTTGATTTAGCTGGGGCTTACGTGTTGTGTAGCAGAATGTCCTTCAAAGCATTAAATTCCCTGTTTAATGAGTTTGTTTGATGTGATAGTGAGAAAATTGATTACAAGTCCCCCACAACCCACTTGGCACAAGTTAGGAAAAAAATCTGGCCCTTTCTTACACAATTTCTCAATTACCATAATAATATACAACTCAACGTGCGCTGAATATCAATGTTAGCTGAAGGTTGGCCTTCAGGGAAGGAGCTTTTCTTCCAGCTTAGATATTTTTGATCTGAACTCTTCACTGTACCGGCTGCATAGCAGGCTGTGGGCTGAAGGAGAAGGCTCACTAACATCCACCTTGGCCAAGAGAAACAAGCCCTCCACCCCTTTGCCTGTTCCTCTGTGGACGTCAGGGAGTGTTTGAGCAGTTCAGTGTTTGGAATAAGAAACCAGACTCCAGCAGAGACGCCAATGCTGCTGCAAGGCTTAGCTGCCTGATTGAGACCCACTGACTGACCCAATTTAGCAGTGCTGACTGTCCATCACCACTGAAAGCAGAGTGAATGAACGCTAGTTTCTCTGACTCAGCATCCAGAGGGGCAAAGGGGCTGGGTATCTAATTCACCCCTGACATTGAGCTAGTAAAACGTCTTGACAAAAAAAGCAGAGTCTAGTCACTGAAAACCTCATTTGGACCTGCTTGTGCAGCTCATACCTCTCGAATACACATTGCACAGAGTGAAGAGGAGCTGCATAATTTTACCAAATATTTGCAGTAAAAAGCAATTAAATGGAATGCATCTGCAGTAATCCAAACCTCTACAAATAACTACTGAGGATCAGGGATGTAGTTTTCCTGGGAGCGCTGGTTTTCAGGGTGTTGCCAGTAGAGAGGACATCAGGCTAGGAGGCAGAACGTATTTATTCTTGTATTGAATGACCCCCGAGTCTGATTCTGTAAAATAACAAACACTTCAAGGGCATATGTGGGCCAAGGGAAATTCTCAGTTTTACACAACAATAAAATAGCTACTGATGTGGGCCCTGGTTGGGCCAAAGCAGGGACTGCCAATGCTACAGTCATGTAAGGTGATGGAGATCGCAGTACTATGACCAGATTAGTGTATCTGATGAATGTGGACGCTACAGAGCTATGACTCCTCGCTGAAGGGAACAGGGATGTATGTTGATTATTACACCAAAACTAGTGAGAATACATATTGTATTTTATGCTATGTGATAATAAAAGTGAGGCGTAACAACACTTTAAGACATGGAATATGTAATATGGTCAATTTAATACAATAATGGCTGACATTTAGACAGAAGCTTTTCATATGTAGACATCACTGATCCATAGCCACAATGCTCACATGAGTGAGTGCATGGCTGAGTGAACAGCTGCAACAATCAGTCAATCAGTCATTTGGTAAGAAACAGAAAGTCATGGCTGAAAGGTGTAGCTGCTGGCAGAGTACTGTATCAAAGCATCTTCAGCAAGAGTTGACTGGAAGGGAAAAGCTGATTAAAGAACTTTGGAGAAGTTTGTACGGCGTGCACTGAAGATGGAGACAAGAGTATCAAGAACTACCACACAGATGTCTTCAGGAAATTGATTATAACAGTGAAAAGTGCCAAGCCACCATTAAACCAGAGACAAATGACACAGATAGAGGCAGTCTTGGATTAAGGAGGAAAACAACGGGACTTTTTCTCAGTGGTTCGACATCCTCTTTTCTGAGGAAGGTACATTTTCACTTCATTAGGAAATCAAGGTTCGAAGGAAGCCTGAAGGAAGAGTGGAGAAGTTCAGGGTACTTGCTGCCTGAACTCCAGTCTAAAGTTTCCAGGTGTGAAGTCAAGTTCTATTTTATAAAAGTGTGCCAATTACATTATTATGATTATGATGATGATGATGATGATTATTGTTGTTGTTGTGCATATTTTAATATGCAATATCATAAAGAGACACCCACACAGACACTTCACATTGTCCAACCAACTGTTCTGGCCTGAACCCTATAGAGAATCTATGGGCTATTGTCCAAAGGAAGACAAGAAACAATCCAGATGAGCTGAAGGCCACTATCAAAGCTGGGCTCCAGCTCACCTCAGCAGAGCCACAGGCTGTTCTCCTCTATGCCACACTGTACTGATGCAACATCAGAAAAATGTTTAGATGTTTTAGCAATGTTCAAAATTGAACATTTCTCTATGGTAAATCCTTTTTTATTGATCTTACACTGAATTTTTTATTTTTGTGAGCTGTAATTATCCAACTTAAAATAAAAAAAGGCTTCAAATACCTCCCTCATGTGTAATGAATCTAGCATACATATTCAGATTTTTTGAACTGTACCTTTGTGTTACACATTTTATTAAATATCTCGCATTAACTGAGAATAAATAGCTCATTAGTAAATGAAAAATAATCATTGATTGCAATTGCTGACATATAAAGGTAAATAAATGGGTGTTAGTTAAAATGTACTACACATCATCTCACATGGTCCTCCTATTGTTTATTTACAGCAGTTTATAAGTGTCTGTCTCTGCAAATGTGTTTGTATAATCTGATGTTCTCCTTGTTATTGAATATCATCACATCCTTACCTTAGTTTGATCCAATTACGTGTGTGTTCCTGTGTGTGTGTGTGTGGGGGGGGGGGGGGGGGGTCAGGTTTTTTCAGGTGGAAGTGGAATGCAGACCAGTGGAAACATGTCTCAGGTGCCAATACAAACTGTGTACTATACAGCACCGTACATGAAATACACAAAATCCACAGTAACACACACAATCTAGATTGTACGTATACAACCTATTCCAGACTTGCCACACACACATAAGCACTGTATTACAAGCTGCATCAATTATTTTTTATACTCCCAAATGGTGTTTTAATTAAGTATCCCTCAGTTTGTGACCTGGAGTCAGACATTGTGTAAATGTCACGTCTATGTCTGTACCTCACCTGTCATACCATGACCACAGATTCCTTCCTGTGGTGGTGGTAGCCAGGACCTCTTGTGACCTTCCTCTGTGGTTAAACTGAGGTCCTTGAGTCTATATTTAGTCAGGACCTGCCTCTGCTTTGTGTCAGTGAAGGAATTCTCTGCCAGTTAACGCCCGAGGTTTAGGCCCAGATAGCAGTTTAGATTGTTTTGAATACTGGTTTGATTGCCCAGTGCTCTGTATATGCATCTTTTATTAATAAAAAATTGTGTTCACTCTGATTAGTGGTTCAAAAGAAATCCTGGTCTGATGCTAAGGAGTATTTGATTATTAAGAGTCCCATCTGAGCTGAGGAACAGCTCACAGAAGGGACTCTTTCTCAGTTCTTGGGTTTGTAGCACCTGAAATCTAAATTATGTGGCCATTTAATCCTTCCCTGAAATGTTTATCCCATCCAGTTCAGTAAAACTTTACTACCAGTGAGGGATATTGGTTTGGTTACACTGCAAAACATTTTAGTTTAGATTCTGATCCATTAAAAAGGCTACATGATATTGAGACATGGTAATATGGCTAATAGGTATGTCATATATTGTGATACACAGCTTGGTTGATCAAGGCCTGGACTCCTTTCCTGAACCGTTGTTGCAGTGGAGCAGGGAGCATTATCCTGCTGATTACATGATTATATGCTTATATGATCTTTCATTCATCTTCAACCGTTTATCCATTTCCGGGTCGCGGGGGTGTTAGAGCCAATCGCAGCTCATTCTGGGCGAGGGCGTGGTACACCCTGGACAGGTCTCCAGTCCATCGCAGGGCCAACACACAGAGACAGACAGAGACAAAGAACCATTTGTATACCTACGGACAATTTAGACTCACCAGGTGACCCAAACATGCATGTCTTTGGACGGTGGGAGGAAACCGGAGTACCCAGAAGAAACCCACGCAGGCATGGGGAGAACATTCAAACTCTGCACAGAAAGGCCCTAGGCCCAGGAACTGAACCTGCTACCTTCTTATTGTGGGGCAACAGCGCTAACCACTATGCCACTGCGCTGCCCATTTTTATATGATGCAGGGCTATAATTTTAATGATTGATTTTACATGTTCTTCATTTACAAGCTTCTAAATTTGAATCAAAAAATATTTTTCAGCCATGAGAATGGTGGTCACATTCACAATAAACGGAGGACCACAATAGTTGAGTGTTGGTTGGTTCAGCGTTCGTGGTGCAGCTGTTTTTGTCGATTTAGTGGTCTTGTAAAAATTCAGGTTTGTTGTGATGGAGAATGAACATATCTACAAGAGTTAATCTGTGAATCTGGATTTGGACATGCTGAATTTTTAAATCAAATTCAGCTCCAGTCCTGTTTCTCGCTCTCTCTCTCTCACCCACTTTCTCACTCTTTCACTCAGCTGTCAGTTTGAGAGCCCTGTGATGAAACACCTCCTCGGTTTTCTTTGTCTGTCATCATGAGAGGCTGAACCGCCTCGTCTGTCAGTGCAGATAAAAGAGCATTTATCAGACTGGTGGGTTTTAAACATACCCTGCATAGTTTATATTGAAATGATTATGATAGACAGGCATGACAGGGCACATCCCACAGGCTTTGGAGCCAGGTACAAATGGACAGGGAGGTAGAGCGGGAGGTAGAGAGAGATGTCTGTCTCTGTCAAGCAATTTAGTGGCACATGAGATGAGACCACCTCACAGCATGGCACTTATCTTGCTGCAAACTGCTACGTTGACTAAACAGCTAAATGTTAGCAATTATACTTTGGATGTTCACAACACTACACTGCTATCATGACTGCAATTACATGTGCCACCAGACTCAACACACACCTGCCAACATACAATATCTTTCATATCTGAGTTTTATAACTCATTACTATCTGGATGTCCAAACAAATCTCTGAGAGGCCTTCAGTTGATTCAGAATGCTGCTGCACGAATGTTAACAGGAACTAGAAAAAGGGATCACATCTCTCCTGTGTTAGCTGCTCTTCATTGGCTGCCGGTAAAATTCAGAATATAAGTAAAAATCATTCTCCTAACATATAAAGCTTTTAATGGCCAAGCTCCATCATATCTCACAGAGCTCATAGTTCCTTACTGTCCTAGTAGGCCACTCCGCTCTCTAGATGGAGGTTTACTTGTGGTTCCTAGAGTCTCCAAGAGTAAATCGGGAGGCAGATCTTTCAGTTATCAGGCTCCTCTTCTATGGAACCAACCCCCGGTCCAAGTATCAGTCCGGGGGGCAGACTCTTTAGCAATTTTCAAAACAGGGCTTAAAACCTTTCTGTATGACAGAGCTTATAGTTAAAATGTTAAAGTTCGTCTACTCTTTAGCTATGCATCTATAGGCCTAGATTGCTGGGGGAAGGACTGAGCACCTCTCTTTCTCTCTCTCCCTCTCCCCTGTCTCTCTCTCTCTCCCCTGTGCATGCACCGACATACCGACAATCATGCTTCTCCAAAATCCCTGTTTCTCCCAGTTCCAAGCATGTGTACTGCATTTACTAACCATGTTTTCCCGAAGTCTCTGTCTCTCTAAGTTCCTCTCCTCTCTCCCTGTCCTCATCCTGCAGGTGATGAATCATCGCCATCCCATGTTCCTGCAATGCCTGATGCTCCCATATCTTCATGAATTCTATACAGCATCATTTCTATGAACTTCATAGCATCAGCATCATGTTCCTGCCTACACCTGTTTTGAATATACCGCTACTGCTCTCTTTCTCCCCCTACTCTACCCAACTTTGCGCCCCCGTGCTTCCCTCTCTCTCTCCCTGTCTCAACCCAACCAGTCGAGGCAGATGGCCGCCCCCCCTGAGCCCGGCTCTGCTCAAGGTTTCTGCCTCTTAAAGGAAGTTTTTCCTTGCCACTGTCACCAAGTGCTTGCTCATCGGGGGATCTGTTGGGTCTCTTTAAATAATTTTATGAAGAGTTTGGTCTAGACCTGCTCTATATGTAAAGTGCCTTGATGTAACTTTGTTATGATTTGGCGCTATATAAATGAATCTGATTTGATTTGATTTGATATCTTTCAGATGTTCACCATTACCTGCGTCAAAGTCAAAGTCAAAGTAAACTTTATTGTCAATCAGACCGTACAACAAGCAATTGCACAGCAGAATGAAATCGTGTTTCTCCCCACTCCAATGTGCTGTTTCTTTTGGAAAAAAGACAATAATTTACTTAGACAATAATTTGCCTAAAAAAAGGACACATAGTCATACACTATGCATAGCTGCATGACACACAAACAGATAGGGACAGACAGGACAATGTATTGCACAAGAGAATGTTGTTTTTTGTTTGTTTGTTTTTTTGTTGTTGTTGTTTGTGTGTGCCATTGAGAAAGTTATGTAATGCCCACTTGACTAAAGGATGGTCAGGCCCCATCAATAAAGAAAAGACTGACGAGGAAACCCATCTCAACAAAGGGAGAAGAAGGTTTCAGCATAACAGCAGATCACAGTGCTAACACTGAACACAAGCAAATACCTTAAAGTTCCTCCAGGATGCTTGAAACTATGCTGTGATTCATATTTTGTTTTCCAGATAAAAAGTAAAAAAAAAAAAAAAAAAAAAAAAAAGCTAATTTGCTCCTTTTTTCTGATTGAAACCTGGTTGATGCCTTAAGTTCAAACCATTACCTTCATACTCCTGGTTGACAGGTGGAGGAAAAGAGAGGAGCAAGATCATCAGCCAGCTCCCTGTCAGAGCCTCAGTGTGGAGACCATAGTCATTGTCTATAAACGTACCGTGATCCCTCGACTATCGTGGGTGTTACATTCCAGAACCCCCCGCGATAGGTGAAAATTTGCGAAGTAGAAACAGGATTGGCTAAAGTGACTCATCAGGGTATTGTAATGTATATTTTTTATTATTTTTATATATTAAAGCTTTTATAAAGCCTCCACACACTCTTATAAACCTTTTCTATGCTCTTAACCACAAATAAAGATGCTGAGTGATGTAGTGGACATGTGCGTAGGAAGAAAACTGAGCGGCGTGGGATGATGAAAGCTAGGATGCTGGGAACTGAGGCTGCGGTCACTAAGCCAATCAGCACCCAGGATACTGAACAGCATGCTCTCATTGGTCATGTCTCCTCTATCGGCAAATAGTGTGACATGTACGAAATCATCTGGGAAGACTAAGCCTTATTTCGATCAGCTGCAGAAACGCTGATGGTGAAGAGCCTTAAACCTATATTCCATCTCTACTGGAGGCTTTGAAACAGCAGCTCACAAACCAATGGGTGGCATAAAAGAAGGGTGCCACTTGGTTGATAACAGATTCAACGACTAGCAGTTTTATGAGATCAGTTCTTAGGTTTATTGAGTCGTGCCCTTGCCCCCACAACTTGAAAGATTACGTTTGTTAGTTTGTGGCCAATTATATGTCTTGTATGTACATGGAACATTTTATGGATGTGAACAACGTCAGACACTTTTCGTCAAAGGAGGTCGCTCCTTTGACGCAGTGGAAGTTGAGGAAAAATACTGTTATAGACATACAGTAAACCTAGCAATATGTTTCCTTAGAGAGAATATTTTCTATTGTCTGTTGTAGAATCTAGCCAGGAAGAGAGGAAGTATCTCTCTCTGGATAATCCTCCAGACACTCAGCTGTTTTCAGGGATTTTTTCTTCAGCGAGAAATAGTTCCACTAATTTATCACAATATGTTTTCTGGATTATTCAGAGTAAAGGGGAGTTATGCTACGAGTCATTAGGATAATAACAGTTCAGTTCCATTCAGCTCCATTGGGATGGAATTGAACAGCTACTGTAACAGATTTATGTCTAAGAATTTCAACTTGCCCTTTAAAGTGAATGGAGAGATACAGTCTTACCCAAGACTTGACTTTCAGCCTTGACACTAGGGTAGTTGCCACTTGTTGCTACACCTCAGCTTCACCCAGGCCTCAACACCCTGTCCAGATGTTAAAGGCTAATTCGCTGCAGTCATTTTAAATAAATGAAAAAGAAGAGTTAAGCAGTGCTCCCACACTTTTGTGGACAGTAGCAGTAAGGTTGCAGACCGTCAGGATGTGGTGCATGCGTACAAAGCTCTGGGTTTATTTCAGTGTGTGTTTAAGTGTCTTTCCCCACTCAGTGCCCAGGTGAAAGATATTGATCGATGATCGCTGCCTGCTCTGTGTCTCTCAGCTCCCCTTAGCATTCATCCTCACTCAGGGATTTATGAAGCCCGGCGGCTGATCCACAGCCAAATTATGTGGGCGGGGCACAGCTGGACTGCATGCCTATCCATCTTCCCCACTCAACTCAGGCCCAAAGAGAGGGACTCTTCATTTTTCCCCTGATGTAAATGCAGGGCTCTGTTAGAACCACAAATCACCTTGGGAGACAGAGTGGAAGTGTTCGCGCAAGCTGCTACACTTGAAATTAACAACAAGGTACCAGACAAGATGTCTTCCCAGCATGCAATATGCTTGTCACACGTGTCAAATGGTTGGGATAATAGTATCTGTTTCCACTGACTTTAACCTGGACCCAATCCACTAATTCGCTTCCAAGAGGAATGACTAACAGTTGTTTTAGTAAGATCAAGTGATAAGGTCAGGGGGTGAAGGAAGAAGTCAGGTGATGTCGTCATAGAGTGAAACAGTACAGAGAGAGTAGAGGACATAGAGCAAACGCAACTGGCCATTTCTAGTTTCCTACTGGTCTATTTTTCTCTAATCTTCCTAACCTCCTAAGACCCTGCGTCCTCATATGAGGACATGACATATTGGGTTCTCTGTGCCATTATACTTAATTTTGCTTAACTTCAAGCTGTGAGGCTCATTCATAGACACGTTTCTGTCAGTTTGTGGTTGCAAAAGCACATGATAATGTCAGTGTACGATTAAAATGGGCAACAATTCCCACCAACATGCATACCAAATGAAAAGTTCATGTCTCAGGAGGCTAATGTGTGTATTGCTGTAACTGCGGCAACAGCGATTTCAGGTCACTTTTGTACGGTGGCTGAGAGGTGCAAACTAACATTAAAAAAACTTAAACACTTCTACAAAAGCAGAGAAAAACTTACAAGTCCAGAAACAAATTTACATTTCACAAAACAAATTAACAAAACGCGAAACACTTTTATGAACGCCGATACAAATTTACAAGTCCTGAAACAAACCGGAAAGGGAATGTCCCAACTTCTTCTTCTTCTTCTTCTTCAATGTTTCAAGGCAGCTGGCATCCTGTTAGTTGCATTACTGCCACCTACTGGAAGCAATTATATCTATTATTTAAATTCTCCTTAACAGTCCTATTCTTAAGAGAAATTCAAAGAAATATCTCCGACCTTGCCCTCTCTCACCACACTCAAGAATACTTTTAAGACCTGTCCCTATCAGTCCAACTTTTCCCATCCCTGTCATCATGATCCGTCTTTCCTGAACATATCTCCTACAATTAATAATAGCATGCTCTATTGTTTCAGCTTGTTGACAGATATCACACACACCATTTGGATGTTTTCCAATGATATAAAGTGTCCCGTTTAAATTACTTTATACAACAGTTAGTTCCGACCAAGTAATTTGATTGGACAAGAGACATTCCATGAGCGCTGATATAGATACAACAGCACTGGGACTGTTTTCAGACATTATCACTCCGCTGTGCAGGCGTTCTAATAACCCTGGGTACAGGTGCGATAGTTTATATAAACAGACACAAACTACAATGTCAATTTTGATTCATAGATAATGTGTCGCAGAACATAAAATACATATCTAAACAAAAATTGTTTCACAGGTCTGTAAGCTCACTAAAAAGTTAAGGAAACGATGGAGCAACATGCTTTCTGATCAATCTGTTAACTCATCAGAAACACACATCATGCCACCAAAGCATTTGTCAACAGACAGTGGTTGCACAATAAATGGGAACATTCAGATAAAATGTAAATGATACAAAGCGGTTATATGCAGACACAGAGTAGCATGCTTGTGTGTAGGAAATGTTTAAGTGTTGCCTGGCAACAGCCATGTCTCCCTTCCAGTTGTGTAACTATTTGTGTTGGCGGAGCCGAATAAATGACACACCTGATATTCAGCACAACAGCACTCCCTTTCGTGTGATATTGCTTAAGTGTCCTATTCTAATTCTTCTCATTGTTACCATTAGTCTTCTATTTCCTCCTCTGTATCTCTCAATATCCACTCTATTTTGTATTGTAAAAAGTGCACATATTCGTATCGAAAGTTTTTGTATATAAGGAAAATGTAAATAAAGTTTAAAAAAAAGGTTCAGCGGAGTGCATGTCTGCACTGTAACAATGGATAGCTATCGAGTGATGTTTTGCCCGTTTTGTGGCAAACACATTTGTTTTTCGTGTGGTCGGTCTTTAGAGTTTTTAAATGGCGCAGACCAGACGGAATGTGATGCCACAAAACGGACAAAACATCCCTCGTTCACTATCCATGAACTACATTGAACTCCAACTGGCTGTGTCGCTCCCGTTATCACATCCGGCTCAAACCCAGAGTTGGGACATTCCCTTTCCGGTTTGTTTCGGGACTTGTAAATTTGTCTCGGCATTTGTAAAAGTGTTTGCCGTTTTGTTAATTTGTTTTCCAAAATGTAAATTTATCTCAAGCTTTGTAAAAGTGTTTCAGATTTTGTAATGTTGGTTTGCACCTCTTGGCCACCACACTTTTGTGCCTGAACCTGACCAATTCTAACCAGAACATTTTCCCATCATTACATCTACTTATTTTCCACACTGATTTATAAATGCAGGGACAGAAGATCAGAAAACTGAGACTTCAATTTCTCAAACCTTTTTGAAAAAGAATACATTACAATAACACTTTGACACAATTACACATAGTCCACATAGTACACATAGTCCTCTTAGTCCACATTTAGGCTTCTCTGTACGCTTTTTATACCATTTTGTTTTTCCTTGTTTTTCCTTATGAAATTGCCATTATTAAAAATGTCACCAAGGTTTCTACGAAATCAGAATCTATACAACCTCGGGAAATTAAATTTGTCACTTAATAAAGACTGTTCATAGGCTCTGTTTTTTCTAGTTCAAGCTCAATAACAAAGATTTTTAAAAAACTGACATTGAATTTTTCCTTACAAAAACATTAAAAACCATACTAATCAAAGAAAACTCCAACATAAAAAGTTACACACGTCTGGGTTGTTTTAGAGCTGATGTGAAGTTTATGTCTTTATCTGATGAGTTATATTCATTCTTTTTAGCAGTAATGAGGAAAAATCTGCTCCAAAGCCTCTAATGCTCTGAATATCTACTTATCCATGTCCCTTTGTCTTCATTCTTTCACAACAATAAATTCAGACCAATTTTTCCTCAATCTGAGATCAGAAAAATACAGGAATGATCCAAAAACTTTGATTATACAAGCAGCTGACAGCTAGGTCTCTGAATGAGAAACTGATTGGCTGTGACATCACCCACTGGAGCCAAAAGGAGTGTCTGAAGCAGAGACCTTACTGTAGACTCAAAATTTGTTGAGCCATGCATCAACAGAAGTAAGACATCTGCACGTACATTGGGGCTTGTTATAAAGAACTGATACTCTATTTTAAGGAGAAAAATATGCTCAAACCTTTGTGGAAAAGTAATGCTCAAAAGACAAGATGATTTTTGGAAGCATAAGTGCTTCCACAGGCTTAATAGGGGGAATATGATGTTTAAGATTTAAAGTTGACTGCTAATAGGTCAATCTAGGTGCAGCCTCTGCTGCCTATCATGGGAGTTTTGATCAAGGGTTTATTTATTATTTCAAATCAGAGACTGATTGATTCGTCTGTTTTTTCGTTTACAAGCAGAGAAATGTATTTACCGCAGCTGCAGCTGGATGGTGCTGTCTGTGTGTATGTCACTGTGTGTGTGGGTGAAAGAGAAGGAGAGAGAGAGGCCAGTGTGGGCCTCACTGTTCAAACATCTCAAAGTTTGCAGACACGTCATCTGCCTGCCAGGCCTGAGACAGCTCCAGCTCTAGTACTTCACACACCTACATGCCACATTCTCAAACTGCCTGACACTCATTTCACAAACACACACACACACACACACACACACGCAAACATGAACACACTAACACTCTAACACTCTCACACTCACACACATACAGAGACTGTATCATGCAATTAATAGGAGCACACTCTCATCACAAGAGGCCCAAGAACCTGACTTGTAAATGGCCGTGTCACTGTCACATGGCCTGGGTTGGTTGGTTGGTTTTATGTACTTGGTTGTACTTGGCTAGTACTTGGTTGCTATGACTACCTTTTGAGCATGTCTGCCACACATGGGGTGAAGTACCTCACTGTTCCATCTCTCCGTCCATATAAGCGGACAAGAGGACATCTAACTATCAACATCTAAATATGTGGCATGGGCCTGTGGCACATTATTGTTCTTCTCAGTCACTACAGACTGCATGTCTTAGAGATGATCTACTGTTGACCACATGCACTGTGCCAGAATGTTACAGTCCTGACACAAAGACTGCACTTCACTGTGATTAGCAACAATCTGTAAAAGAAATTGAAGGTTATTGTATCTCTCTAGGGCAGCATGGTGACGTAGTGGTTAACGCTGTTGCCTCACAGCAAGAAGGTTGAGGGTTCAATTCTTGTGTACCATCATTTCTTACAAGCTGCAACAAGTAAAAGGCGTGGTGCTCTTTTCTACCCTCTCTGTTTTAGGTTGTAACCGATGCACCCTATATTAACTACATTACCCAGAGGGCACCACATGATTTACATGTTCGCCTCTCAACAAATCAAGTTTAATCAGCCTATTTAAAGTGAATCAACCAAATCCAATGCAGTATATGTCTAGACTGAATACATAATCACCTGGCAGCTAACTCATCTTTTATTTTTTTTCTATATCTCTCTTCTATTCATGTGTGTCTTTTTGTTTCTCCAGATCGTGGAGCCAGTTTGACAGTAAGGCAGGCACATACCTCTTCCGATAGGTGTGGAGTAATGCTACTGCAAATTTGAAGCCACATGAGTTTTGTTACTGCGCATTCAGTGTAAAACATTTTGTAAGATTAATAATTCAGCCAATCCATTTTTCCTGTTTTTGTATGATTATACACTGGACATTCGAGACATTGTTGCACTTGTTTTTAACATTTCGACTTGTTGAGATTCGACTGAGCTGTAACTCTGAAAACAAGAAGACATTATTTTATTATCTTTGCATTCAAATATGCTCAGGAGACAGACTTTACATTATACCTTTCCTATAAAGAGCTTTGTTCTTTCAAGCACAAAGCATTCCAGTTCAAATAATCTCTAAGTTTTGTTATTGCAACATAGCATTAACAGATGTTTGCTTACTGATACCACCAAGAATTTCAGGCTTTGTTGTGGTATAATATCTTCTCCGAACAGCTTCTTCCTCAGGACAGACTACAGTGATAATGTGACACGATGGTCCAACTAGGCTAGCTGGTTAGCATGCTAACATCAATAGAAGCATAACAGCAGAGTTGCTGTTGGTGAGGAATGACGTGTGATGCCAAACCTACTAGACTCGTAAGTAAACAGCAAGCCAACATTACTGAACAGAAATCTACAATAACATCACCTCTGTACTGCTATTTCTGGTGAGAAAGTTATCTAAAATGAGAAAAATTCCATGTTTTCATTGTACTTTTCTGCAAAGTTATCCCTGAATTTTGTGAAATTTGTGAACATGTGACTTAACTCAACAACAGAATGCCACCTCCTGCCCGCTCACTGGGCAGAATAAAGTACCACTGCTTGTGTTTGACTCAGCTTGAACTCAGCTTGTTTAGAGGAAAGCCAAACCCCTATAATAATCTGTTTGGGATGTTTAGGCCCACGCTTCAGCGGCCTTCTCCTCGGACCACCGTCATTGACGTCACTGGTGAACTCTTGGAAGTAGAGAAATGCAAAGCGGCAAAATCAACAACAACAAGCACCAGCAGCAGCCAGTGACCGATCGGAGTGCCGTGCAGTTGGAAGTGGGGGTCGGGTTTGGCTCTGGATCACTCAGATACCTGTCATAGCAGACTCAAGTGGACCTGGGTTCCTCTGCACGCACAGAGTGCTCAGTGAACATAGGCTTCAGACACACATTCACAAACTTTTGTGTACTTACTGACCTTTACAGGTTTTGCCATCTGGCTGCAGGGTGAATCCCACGGGGCAGCTGCAGCGCACCCCTGTGGCCGTGTCCTTACATGTCCTGTCGCAGCCACCGTTGTTCACAGCGCAGGTTTCTACAGATCACAGCACAAAAATGGAGATAGAGAGAAATGGAGGAGGAGGGGAAAGTTAACATGCGACCACAGATTTGGATATATCCATAACCTATAGACACTGAAGGTGATGTTCATTGAGATAAAGCTTCATGTACAATCACACATCAGCATACCAGAATGTATTCTTGTGTTTTTTTCATGTTGCTTTGTCAACACAGAGGAAATTACATCACAATACTCCAGTTCAATGAGTAGAGACAGTTTCATCTAGAGATAAATATCATGATCATACACACAGAAAGTCACAATCAGGATCTGTTTATGATTGACAGCAGTGTATCAATTCACCAAGACAAAAACACATGACACTGTGCTGATAAAGAAGGGTGAGGAATTCTTTGGCCCAGAGGTCAGTCCTGTTTCCAAAAGTGACAAGGAATCAGTTAACACGAATAAGAGGTACAATTAAGTTAAGTAGATAGAAAAATAAAGTTAGTCCAAGGTGCTGTAAGTCTAGAACACCCCTGGCAGAATCGATGTGTATATTTTCCTCAAGAAAAATGTTCTTGTATGTGGCACAGATAAGGTTTGCTCAGACTTGTGAATATTGCCTGAGCTGATCCCAAAACAAACACGAGCTCATGGTGACTCCAGCTCACCTGCTCAGCTGCTGTTGCTTTAGCAAAGCTCAGCACACACTTTTCCCAACGGGCCTCATGGAGTGCTGAAGTGGCTGAAATCTGATGTTGACTTGTGTTTGTTGAAAGGGATTTATTAAATCTTTACTTAATAGGTAAGTTTCATGTTGTAACTGTTCTGCTTTTGGTGAGCTTGACTTCCTAGATATTGCTGTAGTGTGAATAATACATGAAGTAAAATTCATACATAATATAAGTGCAGATGGTCTTTGATTGTGAAGCAGATCTAGGTTCAGCTCTCATTCTATCTCCATCCCTCCCTCTCACTCTCTCTCTCTCTCTCTCAACACAACCGGTCGAGGCAGATGGCGCCACCCACCCTGAGTCTGGTTCTGTCTAAAGTTTCTGCCTCTTAAAGAAAGTTTTTCCCTCTACTGTTTCCAAGGGCTGCTCATAGAGGGATTTTTTGTCTCTTTAAATAACTCTACAAAGAGTTTGGTAGAGACCTGCTCTATATAAATTCCTTTAATGTAATGCTGTTATGATTTGGCATTACAAACATAAATTTGATTTTATTCAATGAAAGTATCAAAGTGCTCAGACAACAGAAAAAGGGGGAAACTGAATTCAGACAACTAAGCCTTAAAACTGTCAAGACTGAAAATTGTTGACGTCAGAGAAATCTCATGCCCAAAGCCTCGCCCCCCAGGACCCATTTGTTTCTCTGAATGTTTACCTGAATGAAATCAACTAAAATTTCATTGGGTCCTTGTGAGCTATTCAGAGGAGAAGCATATATAACTTCTGTTTTGATTGGCTGACAGAACTGCTGTTATGAGAGCTCCAGAGAGAAGCCTAAGAGAGGAGATGTAAAATTACACTGGGACAGTTTATTGATCGTAAAACCACAAATAAATATTGTTATGTATATCTTATATCGTCAGCTTTTGATAAAAGACTGAAATTAAGATAAGGACCTTTAAGATATGTCAAACTACTGACCCATTTGTGGTCAAATTAAAAACATAAAAATGTTTTCCCCTGCCTCCTAAAAAGTTGCCATGTTTGAATTCATAAGCTTTTGCTGGACAACAGCAGCATGTAAATCAGGGATCTTCCCTTTCTTTCTGGCACCTTTTCTCCATTTAATTAAAATACCAGGAGATTGTATGCATGGGTGAAGTGAGGGGGAAAATAGGAAAAGCCTTTTCAGGCTGGCAAACACATCCACATCTAGAGCTGGAGGCATTAGCATAATGCCCTTTTAGAATGCAGAGTCACAAACACATCAGAGCCATGATGGCCAACACTTTCTATGAAGAAAGAGGGAGGTATTTGTACATTTCCCTCATACAACTCCAAAAAATATCAATCACAGGGCTTCTCTCTGCTTGCTGGCTCGATTTGTTCCTCTCTGTGTCTATCGAAAGCACTGTGTTCGTCATTCACAATCCCTTTCATGTGTGGTTCTCTGTTTGGAGAAGCTCTGTGGACAGATAGCTGAACTCTTTCAAATTCCTAATGCTCACAAACTGAGAGATTTTAAGATTGATGGCAGGAGGCTTCTCAGATGCTGTGTCGCAGTGTTTGCTGGAAGGAGAGACACTCCATCATCCAAGCAGTCCGTCTGATTGACACTGTAGGGTATGGCGCCACACCAAGTCCCCTCTGCACTCCATAGCTTGGGTCACTTGCACAGGTGTACACATGAAAATATATGTTAAGAGGCTCTGTGCATGCGGAGGTGGTGTTTATGGGTCAAAGTGATTTATACTGAGTACAGTGAACCCTATCATTAGCTGAGGGTGTATACAGTCCTTCTCAGAGGTTCTCTTCTCCAGGCCACATTCAGCAGTGGGGCCTGCAGGCTAAGGGCGGGAACATAGACACACGGCCTGCTGTGATTGATGTGCTGGACAAGCCCCCCCCACGCCCCCTCAGTTCTCCTCACCAAGCCTCTACACTTTCCATAACCATGTGTGTGTGTGTATGTGTGTGTGTGTGTGTGTGTGAGTGTGGTGGGGCATTATTTCTGCTCATAGTGTCTTTCAGGATAATTGGAATCAATTATTAAATAGTTTTTTTTAACTATTAGTTGAAAGTTTAATAGGTTTTGGTAGGTTTTCACAAATCTTCATGAATCACATAAAAATCAGTCCTTCAGGTTTAAAAAGTTCTTGTGTAGTTAACTTGTTCATTTGACGTTACTTTATACTTCCACAAAATTTTAGAGGGTACTACTGCACCTTCTGTTCAGCTACATTTATTCAACAGTTCTACCTACAGTAATACTGATATTTCCCTTTAAACCTCCCACTTGGTTTAGTTTCAATAAATCCCCAAATGTCTCACCAAGATAAACTATCGAACGGATTTGTGTCCTGTCTCATTAATCATCTGAGGATGCCTCTTGTCTGTGTCCCTGTAAATTAAACTGTATAAAATAGATCAAACTTGTCCCCCCTACTATAGCTACAACAGTAACATGCTGCTGATACATTTTAGGTAACAAAATTAGATATGATAATGTATCAGCAAGAGGGACCAAACCAGGACTCTCAGTGTGGGACAATTTCTTGCTTTCTACTTCAAGAAATAGTCTAGTACACAAAAATATTACATGTCATTCATATATTCTGCTCATACAACATGCAACCAGTTAATTTAAGAGTTTTTTTCTACCTTTGGCTGCTAAGCAGAAATATGGAAATTGGATGTTGGGTGTGGCTTTTTTATGTAAAAGAGTGATATAAATCCACTCACTTCACCAAAACATTACTACTGCAACTCTTAATTTAAAAACAATCTTTGTCTGTTATGACTCTATGTCCAATTTTCATTCATAATTAAATTTTTTTATTGAGCTTTTGGATTAATGATGGAACATTTCTCAACATGCTGCTGTGGTAACACACACTGTATGTTATGTATGTTGAGATTACAGTGCCTCAATCTGAACATTATACATTTTTATTCACTAAATGACTCCACTACTGTGCTCATATCAAATTGGAAATCTTCATTTTTTTATTCTTACTAACGAGGGTCCATTAGACTTGTCAAACAACTCACAAACAATGACAGCCCTTCATGTCTTACCGAATCCCATGCTATAGATGTCCAGAGTGGTGGGGGACAAAATATGTGGACGTTTGGACTTAATAACTGGTAGAAACTCCTTTTATCAGCAAGAACTTGAACCAAGTTCTTTGGGTAGCCATGTAACAGACCTACACAACATTCAGGGGCTTTTTGACCATTCTTGTGGTGTTCTCTGCTGACTATTACCTTTGGCATAATATTTTCATGTTAGCAGGTGGTGCCTTTTTTACACCGTATTTTATAAAGTAAGTTATTCCCAGTAATTCAACTTTAGTTTTACCCATCCATAAAATATATTCATGGCAGTGTCGTGGAAGATCAACATGCTCTCTGGGAAAATTCAGGAACATAGCCATGTTCTATTTGAAGAGCAGCAGCTTCCTCTGTGATGTCCTGCCATGGTCACCCTGTCTGATCAATGTTTCATCAACATTAGATTCATGAACCGAGATGTTGTTAAGTGATAGTGGTAGTAGGTAGTAGTTGGTAGATGGTTAATGACAATTAAATGATTCTTTTTCTGTCACTCTGATTCGTCTTTACCTTGGGGAAGAGTTATCTTGGCTGGGCATCCTCCTCTAGTGAGAGTAGCCACAGACATAGACATTGACAGTTTGTCCAACTAAACTGATGAGCTCTACTAGTTCTGCTAGTTCTCTACTCCTTGAGATGCCTCTGTAGCCCTTACTACCTTTATACTGATCAACATCTCTTGATCTAAGGTCTTTGAGTTCTTTATTGGCATGATTCACATCAGCAGATGTTTCATGTGAATACCAAGATCCAAATGTTTGTGTCTTCTTTACAAGTCAAAGGGACTCTAACCCCCACCTTCAAAGTGGCTTCAATGACTGAGCTCCAGGTCTAATTAACTTTTGATAAAGTTGAGGGTTCACAAAATTTTTCAACCAAAACTATAAATGTTTGACTCATGCATTCAGTATAAACAAAAATAATTAAAACAAATGGTTTCTTCATAAGTGTAATGCTGATGAGGATCAGACCATATTTTAAGATACATTTATAAATAAATTCAGGTTAGTCCAGAAGTTTCACTACCTTTTTCTTTTATCTAGCACAGACCAATAAATGGCCAAACAAGGAGGAATTTTTGGTAACATATGTGATGACTGATAATATGTATGTAATAATATATCAGTGAGGTGTAGAGTTATAAGAGGGAAAGCTTTAAGTATCTACATGCCATGTCACCCTGAAAGTGCTGACTGCCCTGTGAAGCAGAGGCTGGACAGTATGATGTGCAAACTGTGTAAACTTAAGTACTGTTAGAAAAAGGTGAGAAGGGCATGGTCAATAAGATGCCCACTGCAACATTGCAGGCTCCTATAACAGCTGGCTGTTAGCAGACCTCTACTCTGTAGTCAGACAATGTGGATACACCTACAAAGACACACAAATACACACCTCAATTTAACTCCATCTGTCGTGAGCTGATTGTTTATTTGGAATTCAGGGTCCCAATTACTGCTCACTGTTGGGTTTCTGTTTTGACACTTCACCTAGGTCCTGATTTTGCTTTTTTACTAAGTATCAACATCACTGTGTCTCAGTATGACTTTTCATCAAGTCACCCAGCATTCCTTTCTCTCTGTCACCCTTTCATTCCTTCCCATCTTAGTCAATATCTTTCCCAGTGGCAACTTTCTATTAGTGCCTCAGCTGCAGTTCCACTTGGCTGGACCAATGTGTTGTCTGTGCTGTGCGTTGGCAGCAGTGGGGGCAGAGACAAGAGCGGGATGTCCCAGCTGATAGAAGTGTCAAATCTTGCATACCAATGCTGCTATGGCTGTGCCAGGGCAGCACTGGAGTGGCCCTTATGCCTTCAACAGCCACACAGCATTAATAATAGCGAGACATCTATGTACACATTTCAGTTGACTTGAACCTCAAATGTTGAACTGGTATTTTCAGTATTAGGCTCGTAAGAACTGAAAATGTATATATAGCATAATTGGTAATTCTAAATTGCCCATAGGTATGAGCATGGCTGGTTATTTTTCTCTGTTTGTTTGTATATTTTGGCCCTGGCAACCAGTCCAGGATGTACTCAGCCCTTGCCCAATGTCAGTTGGGATTTGGCTCTAGCCCCACCACCACCCTGCATTGGATAGATGGATGGATTGTGGGTTAATTGAGAACTCAACAACTCTTCTCAAAGCTCTGACAAACATTTTAACTGATGGATAACTGGCTTCATTTTGTAGCTTCTACCTCTACCTACCTATAACTGAAGTGAAATGGAGACAATCGTCAGAAATCTTGAAGGAGTTACAGTACGCTGGAATTAAGGGCATCTGGCTCCCACAGTGTCCACAGAGCTTGTCGGTTCAGGTCTGACATATCTCTAACTACTGTGTCTTGAGGTTATCCAGTTCTCATTGGCTCCACGCAGAGGTTAATTACTTGTTAGGTTTCACCCCATGTAATTCCAGTAAATGATGCTCAATCCACGACAGGTTACCAGTGGAATGCTATCTGGATTGGACATGCTGGTACAACAGCTAGTGGGGAGAAATTAAATATTGACTTAAAATGCAGTTTTGTGTGGAAAAGGGAAAACACAGTGGTAAAGGAGTGACAAGCACAAGACCCTTAAACCAAACTCTCCATTCCTCCTCTAAGCCACGCTGGCTTGACTCAACTGAAACAACATGTTTGGAACATGGCTTGGCACATAGCTGTTGGTCTGGAGTACAAATTTTATGATGTGCCACTGCTTTAGAAACAAAAGAAATGTCCAATTCGGGGACAGGCCAGCAGAGGTTAAAAATGGTGTTTTAGAGGAAGCTCAACTGCACTATTTATGCTACAAAAGCCTGACTGAACCAGCGGCAGCAAAAATTCTTTTTAATTTGTGGAAAGTCAAATGTTTTTTAGGTTCAAGATCAGGAGGTGGCAGAATGAGGTTCTCCAAAAACCAAATGATGATGCTTTAATTTTCATTTGCAGCTGCCCCTCACCTTTTTTTCTATCCATCCATCCATCTTCTACCGCTTTTCTCTTTCTGGGTCGTGGGGCCTTTTTTTTCTAAAGCATCCAGAAAGGAACCTGAAGTACAAATATATGTCTGTATGTCTGTTGTTGTGCCATACTTGCATGTTTAATGTTTGTCATACCTGGCACCCCATTAATTTCATCAGTGGTCATGGGCTGAATCACCTTTAGGTTATCTTGTTGGGTGATATTGATTAAAATAAAAATCTTTAATATTGCGATTTTGAAAACAGGCTGGTTCTGGTTTGACCTGTGATTCATGCTTCATACTATTTCCATGTTATGATTGATGACAGTCACCGCCACAACAGACATGGATGCACACAAGTAAAACAAATCTGAGGATTAAAGCCTCTAATGTGTCCTTTGAGGCCTCCAAACTGAAACCAAACCAAACATCAATTTAGGAGCACCATGGACCATCTCAGGACCATTTTCTTTGTTGCATAATCTGCAGCTATTAAAGATAGTAGATAGAAAGTTTTGATAATATTCTGCCAAATAAAAAAGTTGGGTTTCTGACTATTCTTTTGCTTTGCTAGTAATAAAAAATAAGGTACTGGAAAAGTAAAGGTTGGTTAATGAGAAAACCTTAGAGCCATCCAGAAATTTCAGGATGCACAGTTGGGGAGGAAGGGTTTAAAGGAAAACAGCGACCTCTTCTACTCCTTTTTCATCACGTTAGATACAATTGTAGAACTGTGACTGGGAATCGACACAGTGGGCAACAAATGTTTAAAAAAAAAAAAAAAAAAAACACAGAGAGAGGAGGAACGGAGAGGAGTAGAGTCGGGGATACAAGCACAAGCGCCATGGCAACACATAGAAAGAGGAAGAAAAGAGTTACCCATAAGTAGCCGCCGTTTCACCCGCTTGTCCACATCAGCTACTGACGTGGCATTGAACTCAGAGCTCTCAATTGCAGCCTCATCTTTCTCTAAAACACAAGTGACAAGGGGACAAACAGTGAGCAGCAGGTTAATGAGAAGCCCAAATGACCAGACCTTCAGCCCCTCTTGGCGTTTGAGCAAAAAAAAAAAAAAACAAAGCCAAGAAGCAAGAAGCGATGAAGAAGCGCCAAAATCCCTGTTAGAGTGTTAATCCCCAAAAAACTGATAAATTCCCCAGAGAAATCAAAAGAACAAAACAAAATAAATGAAAATGATCAGTATCAGTGTGTAGCATACAAAATGAAGCAGTTGATAGGCAAGTGGGTAGGGTTGGAAGGAGAGGGGAGAGGGTTCATGTGGAAAAAAAAAAGATGATTGAGGTGTGGGGGCTTTAGGGATGGAACAGGGTTAAGGTGAATGTTTTGGGGGATTTTGGTTGATGTTGACACTGCTGTTGTCCCCGATGGAGTGTCTGTCTTCCATATCAAACAGCCAAGCTTTGTCAGCAATGATTTCCTTGCATTAGAATGGAGGAAGAAGAAAAGAAAGGAAGGGGAGGAAAGGATACATGTGCGACATTTCCAAGACAAGCTGCCTTTAATGTGGGCACAGAAACATGTGGAAAGGAAGAGTGGCTGATGATAATGGCAATAAGTGGGAGGAAAGCATTGGTGCAGAGGAGAAAGATGTGAGGTCAAACTGCAAATGATGACAAGATGGCTGGGAGGAAAATGATGAACAAAGCAAAAGGAGAGAAAGCAACATGGAGAAAGGGGAGGAAAAGGTAAACTCAGTGCCATCATTGGAGAGGTATGTGGGAAGGGAGAGGTGCACATACTGAGGAATGGGGTTTGAAGGGGATTGTAGGGAGGACATGCAGAGAAGTAAAAAAAGGAAGAGGAGGAGGTAGTAGTCTGGGGGCAGCGCTGGTTGCCTGTTTGTCTATGGAACACATTACAACTGGCTTTAACAGTCAACACCGGAAAAACCACATTCCCAAAGCCGGGCAGAGGAGGGTCAGGATGGGGGGAAGAGGTGAAGGGGGGAGAGAGGGGAAGGTGACAATGGTAATAGAATGGGGTGAGATGGCTGTTAGGATGGCATATGTGTGCTGCTGTTGTGGGCGGGCGGGTTTGTGAGAGGAAGCCAGTCTTTCTGTGGGCCTGAGACATTAGGACCTGAATGAGAGTCTCCCTGTGAATGGACGCCACTGGCCGCAATAGAATTTGTCTTTGATGTACACACTCCTCTGTGGAGGTGGATGCTGAGGGTGGGGAGGTTGGATATTGGGGTAATTATCATCCCTTCCATTCCCAGCCCTCCACTATTTGCCACTCTCTCCTCTCAGGCGCTTCACAGACAAAGTAAAGGATTCTGTGAGAAACACTCAGATGAATAGAGGCTTTCTGGTGCTCAGCTAACGAGTGAAATGTGGCTGTCTGAATGTGTGTGTGTGTGAAATTGTTAGAGTCTAGAGCCCATGCATACCAGTTGCATGCTTTTAAGCATCTGCTTGCTTGAGTGCATGAAAAAAATCTTTCATGGAAGGAGATAAAATGTGTGTGTGTGTGTGTGTTGTGTGCAGTTTCTGTGAGAGCGGTGGATTTGTGAGACAGGTTAAGAAGCGGTAGGAAGAGGCGTCCCAGCCACTCACTCCTAAAGACTCGATGGAACGAACCGGCGGTCGGAGGCCCACTGAGAGGGGAGTGTTTTAAAGAGCCAGATCTACACAGGACAACGGGATGTGGTGGGGTTAAACCATTTTACGCTACTATAGCTAGGAGGAGAAGGGTAAAAAAATGCACTACATGGAAACAGAGGGATCAAATAAAAATATTTGTAAGTTCAAAAAGGAAAGATGAAAGAAAGCAGAAGAAAGAAACCAAAACAATGCAGTGCAGGTTCTTCCATGCTACAGGCAGAAAAAGAAAAACTACTGTGACACACAGGTCGATAACCGGACATGTATGTGGGCACATGCAGTCAGAGGGGCAGTGTTATGAGAGAAATGGAAGACAAAAAGTGCAAGTCTCTGCTTCTCTGTGAGGGGGTGTGGAGCAAGCACAGAGGCTGATGCATGGGGAAGGTGAGACAAAGAGGTAATCTTGGTGTTGGCAGAGTTCGTTTTTTTTTGCCGAGTTGGTTGCGTGTCATCTGGGTGTTGTGAGGAGAAAGAGGATGAGGACGGAGTGAGAGAGCTGGAGGAGGAGGAGGAGGTCAGGTTTGCTTTCGTGGGAATTTCACTTAAGATCAGGCTGCAATTGAGATGTCTGCCTTTACCCCCACCCGCCCAAGCCCACCCCAAACACGCACGCACGCACGCACACACTCAGAGTCGCTCTTGCCTCTTGTGCACTGAGGATTGATTTTTATTTCCTCCTGATTTGGTTTTAAGATTGATGCTCAGACAACACAGGCAATCAGGTACTATCACCAGAAAGCAGGAAGAGAAGGGAGGAGGAAGGGGGAGCAGAGGGGCAGCACGATATAGAAAGGGTAAGAGGGGGTTTGGAGGCGTTAAAGGTTGGCCCACAGAGCAGCTGGGAGTCTTGGACCACAGACACAGGGGTCCTTTCTATGTTCAACAGAGACGGAGAGAGACAGAGAGAGAGAAAAGATTTGAGGAGGAGAGGGAGAGTTCCTGCTCGCTTGCTTGAATTCAGATTCCTCTTCAAAGTTTTTCCTTGTTGTTGCGTTTCTTCAATGCAGCTGAAAAGACAGGAGGTTATCTTAACCTGGTGCCACTGAACACCAGGGTGGCAAACCGCTCCAGTGGTGACAGTCAGAGACACACAGAGGGAGGCGTGTCCAGTGTTCAAACTTAGCAGGGAGCACATCAACATGACATTAGATAAATGCATGTTCAGCAGCACTGACCACACTCTGAGGAATCTGTCAGTTCACATTCAGGAAGGAGAAAACTGTGCATCTTCAAATTGGTATCAGGAAGTCTGGAACAAAGTGTTACCTCATTCTCATTTGGTTGCAGATTTACAGTGCCCAATTACAAATAAACCAGAACCTGTAAACAAAAGTCACTTGGACTCAGAAGCAGCTCTTAAAATGGACAGAGATTTGGTGACTTAGCATCCTGCCAGGGTCAGAGCGTCTGGCAGCATGGAAGTCAACATTCACTGACTCTCCGCTCTGAACCAGGGTTTTCTGCCCAGAGTGAAGGTCAGAGCTAAATGAGATGTCAGCCAGACTCAGACCAAACCACAGTTTGAGTTCATCTGGTTATTCTAAAACATTTAACTTTATCTTGGAAAGCTTTTTGATTTGGATTTTGTCCTGTAAAAAGCACTAATTATAGCAAAGTTCTTTTAGTGTCACTTGCTCTCAGCAACCAATCTGAAAAGGAGCTGGTACCTGAGAGTTACTTGAATTGTATTCTTACATACAGTATATCTGCTGGCACTTAGTGAGTTTCAGTCAGCCCACATATTGAACTTAAACCATTAGCATCTCAGACGAGCACCAAGAACCAAATTCAAGGCTGCATCTGCTTAGTTCAAGCCATTCAATTGTCAAAAAATTGTGACAAGCTTTGTTCCAAATTGAGTGTATTTACTAATAGAAAAGTTGCTTCTATTTCATGCTAAATTGTAATAGAAACACAGCTACGTATGAGTCCTATAATCCAGTAAAAATGTATTCCAGCTAATGCCAACTATGATACCCATTCATTAAAAGGTACAAATACCAAAACTGTGTGCATAGATAATAAGTATAAAAATACTTGTCAGTGTTTGAATGGGTAAAGCTGCAGTCTATAAAAGCAAAGCAATAAAGGACAATTTCTGATGAGAAATCCACAGCAAACAATCTGCAGTTCAAGCCTACAGTTTTTACTGAGATTCAAATAGTAATTCACTGAACTCCTCCATCCACTGGCACACTCTCCATTATGACTTATTGTATATCCATTCATTAAGCTATCAGTGTTATGATACACTAACACCACCAACAGGCTGATTTTAATCATTCATGGAGAGCATTAGCCTAACATTTCCAGTTTGTACTACATTTCATGTCGCTGGTTCATTCAAGCTCATACATAAGATCGCAGAAAATGATGGATAGGCCACACCCACATACACCAAGTTAATGTTCACCTTTCCGTCAGGTTTTACAGTGCATATTTCTAGCATTTGTGATGCACTGCTGTTGGTCAGTTTTAAAATGCTTTGGCAGGCCTATTTCAAAACACAACCTTACAAGGATTTATGGTGACCAAACCAAATTTTAAGAAATAATGGCCAATTTCGTGCTTCGCTAAACCCCTTTGCAAAGTTTATCGGTCAACTTTTTCATAGATATTGACAAGCTTTGTGCAGCTTTTGATGAGCTTGGTCCAATGATGATCTGCATCTGAAAATTTTGTAGTATCAGAACTACAGTAAAGAATATGTTTTTCAAAAAGTTCTACATGAGGGAAAATCAATACATAGCATGCTCATAAAGAAATTGAGCAGACTTGTGTGTCCACTTTCAAACGAGCCAAATTTAAATTTTGACATCTTGACAGTGTGAATTGTTTGGTTGTGGAGATGATTGGGTTATGGCCTTCCATCATACAACAGATACAAGTCAAACACCTGTGATGACTTAATGGATTGTGTGTAAAACAGCATGGTTGTCACTTACCAATGCAGGTCTTGCTGTCTGAGTGCAGGGCATATTTTTGATGGCAGCCACACACCGGCCCTGTGTCTGTGTCGTCACACGTGTGCTGACAACCCCCGTTTCCATAGTTACATGTCACTGAGGACAACATAAAGCATTTAAGTCTTACTCCTTCCTTGCACAATACGCTTATTACTTAAAATTATAACTAATTATTTAGCAAAAATATTGACTTGGGAAGAATTTGCTTTCAAGAATGACTTGAAAGCAAAATAGCCTGTATTAATGTATAAATGTATCTTAAATTACGGTCTGCTCCTCATCAAGGCTACAATAATGAACAAACATAATCCCTTTAAACTAATAACACACAAAGTATTGCATTTTTTTTGTTTTTTTAGTGTTTTATTGTCTAGCATTTTTGCAGCACGGCGGTATAGTGGTTAAGCGCTGTTGCCCCACATTAAGAATGTCGTGGGTTTGATTCCCTGGCCTGGGGCCTTTTGCATGCTTCCCCTGCGCTTGTGTGGGTTTCCTCCGGGTATTCTGAGTTCTTACAACAGTCTAAAGACATACATGTTTAGTTTGGCTGTAGGATCTGAGTGTGAGTGGTTGTTCGTCTCTGTCTGACTCTAGGTGTTGGCCCTGCAATGGACTGGCGACCTGTTCAGGGGCGGTAGAATATGAATGAATGTATAGCATTCTTTGCGTATTGACGACTTTGTTACATTGAAGACATTGCTGGGTGAAAGTACATGAACATGGCCGAGCATTCTTACTGCCAAGCCATTTACTTTTTCCACCATCACTGTGAATGTCTAACAGATGTGATTATTAAGACATAAAACTTTATCATTGTTTGTGAGTAATTAGCTCAAACACATTGTGCTTGATAATTATCTGGACTGAGATGAAGAACAGATAAAATTTTATGACAGTTCATAAAGAAAGCCAAGTAATTCCAAAGACTTCACTGACATTTTCTTGCCACTATAAAATGAAAGCAGCAGGAAGTAAAAAACAAAAACAACTCTATCTCCTAGAAACAAAGTTTGTATGAAATCGAAGTGCAACAAGAAATATGTTTTGCAAGGAGCAGTTGAATCACATTCAGAGGGAAAAATATTTGACCATAATCATTTGATTATAATGACCAAGTGACTGTGGAGACCAGGTCAAAGTGTAATGAGGGTGGTTTGACAAATCAATGAAAAATGCTGAGAAGCACAAGATGAGAAGGAATCCAAAAACTGCTCACAGGGACCATAGCTTTGGTGTGCTCTGAACTGTAAATGGTGGGATGCTAAGCAGGAGTGATGTAGCTATCTGCAAGTTTCTGGTATTAAATTAGGCTAGTATAGCTTGGCCATACTGGCCAGAATTTGGACAATAGTTTGACCAGAAAGCAAACTCCTCCCTGACAGCTCATGTGTCATCACAAACTTTTATTGCAAGAGCGTGGATTTCCAGAGGGGCAAGACCAAAAGTCTAACTGCAACTAGGTCTTTGTGTCTAAAAACCAGAGGGAAAAGGATGAGAACGTGAGAGTTAATTACAATGGTCTCAAACTACTTTGCTACTGTGCCCAATAGTAAGATGGAAAGTAACCGTCGCGCTCATCTACCAGACAAGCAGCATTTTAACCACGTCACTGACCCTGAAACAGCCAGCTGCACCGCACCTGATCAGTAGAAGAGGCCATTGTAATTTGTCCAGTACTTTTAATTTATCCCACATTCAAGAGGGAATGCAAGCCTGATTAAGTTTTGGGAGCTTTTCTGGACTTTGTAATTCCTTAATAACTGAAGAAGAAAGAAACTGAAGAAGAGAAAAATTGAGGGTGAGGAGGTGTGGACTTGAGAAATAAGGCAGAGACAGTATGTTTGTGTTTGTGTATGTATGTGTGTGTGCGTGTTGAAGACATAACTGCTGTCTCTTTCATCACTCATTTACTACCGTTCTGCACTGCCACGCTCAACAGGCCAGCACAGTCCCGAGTCCCTTTCTGTTAATGAAATATTACCACACTGGGAGAGGTGGCCTGAGAGGTGAACAGGATGTGTTGGCAAACAAAGTGTAACTAAAAGCTTATTTCCCTCTTAAAGACAGCAACCCTAAATTCCACATGGGTTGGGGGGATTTGTGAACTCTACTGAATCCTTCAGTACCTTCAGCTTGGTCTGATACTCTTCACTGAGTTTGGTATTAAATGTCCACCCTCGTATTTTACTGCTGCAGGTCACTGGAACTTGTCCATCATTGCTATTACAGATGTTGATTGCAAGAACAGTTTAAACTCAGTAACACAATAACATCAAGTCTATAAAACATATCGTTGATGCTGCTGCTGCCAGTTGTAAATAATATGACCAGTCAACTGGCTGGACATTAATAGAAAACAGAAAGTGATTGTCAACACATCCACATTTACTCTAAATACTAAAGGCTGACCGATGAGTCCAGTTACTTCCTGGATTCTGTGTGTGTGTGTGTGTGTGTCTATGTGCATATGTGTTTGTCAGGATGTGTCAGTGAGACGGTGAGATGGTCCACACTGTGGTCAAGGGTGATACGTACATGTGCAGTCTTTCTGGTTTTTGGCCAGCTCAAAGCCAGGGCGGCACTCGCAGGACACTCCGCCTTTGCCTGGGGCCTCCCTGCAGATGTGGGCACAGCCATGGTCTTTGTTCATGCAGTTCATTCCATCTGTACAGGAAAGAGAGACACTTTCATGACACTTTGTACCAAGGAGAAATCTGCTGCCTAAAAGAATCAAGCAACAAAAACTAGTCTGAAGTCAGTGGTGTAATATATCACTGTTAATGTAAGGGTGCATTGTACAGGTAGGGGAACACAGGTATATCTTCTTCTTCTTCTTCTTCTCCTTTCGGCTTTTCCCTTCAGGGGTCGCCACAGCGAATCAGTTGCCTCCATCTAAGCCTGTCTTCTGCATCCTCTTCTCTCACGCCAACCACCTTCATGTCCTCTTTCACTACATCTATAAACCTCCTCTTTGGTCTTCCTCTAGGCCTCCTGCCTGGCAGTTCAAAACTCAGCATCCTTCTACCAATATATTCACTATCTCTCCTCTGGATATGTCCGAACCATCTCAGTCTGGCCTC
Source organism: Remorina albescens (assembly GCA_034769265.1). Taxonomy (NCBI): domain Eukaryota; kingdom Metazoa; phylum Chordata; class Actinopteri; order Carangiformes; family Echeneidae; genus Remorina; species Remorina albescens. The sequence continues at coordinate 16,372,466 of CM068484.1, read as the reverse complement.
TCTGACTTTATCTCCAAAACCTCTAACATGTGCTGTCCCTCTGATGTACTCATTCCTGACCCTATCCAACCTGGTCACTCCCAAAGAGAACCTCAGCATCTTCATCTCTGCTACCTCCAGCTCTGCCTCCTGTCTTTTCCTCAGTGACACTGTCTCTAGACCAAACAACATCGCTGGTCTCACCACAGTTTTGTACACCTTTCCTTTCATCTTAGCTGAAACTCTCCTATCACACATCACACCTGACACTTTTCTCCACCCGTTCCAGCCTGCCTGCACACGCTTCTTCACCTCTTTTCCACACTCTCCATTGCTCTGGACTGTTGACCCTAAGTACTTAAAATCTTGCACCTTCTTTATCTCTTCTCCCTGTAACCTCACTCTTCCACTTGGGTCCCTCTCATTCACACACATATACTCCGTCTTGCTGCGGCTAACCTTCATTCCTCTCCTTTCCAGGGCAAACCTCCACCACTCTAGCTTCTCCTCCACCTGTTCCCTGCTCTCACTACAGATCACAATGTCATCTGCAAACATCATAGTCCATGGAGATTCCTGTCTAACCTCGTCTGTCAGCCTGTCCATCACCATAGCAAACAAGAAGGGGCTCAGAGCTGATCCCTGATGCAGTCCCACCTCCACCTTGAACTCCTCTGTCACACCTACAGCACACCTCACCACTGTCTTACAGTCCTCATACATGTCCTGCACCGCTCTAACATACTTCTCTGCCACTCCAGACTTCCTCATACAATACCACAGTTCTTCTCTGGGCACCCTGTCATAAGCTTTCTCCAGATCTACAAAGATACAATGCAGCTCCGTCTGACCTTCTCTGTACTTCTCTATCAACATCCTCAAAGCAAATACTGCATCTGTAGTACTCTTTTTTGGCATGAAACCATACTGCTGCTCACAAATGTTCACTTTTGCCCTTAGTCTAGCTTCAACTACTCTTTCCCATAACTTCATTGTATGGCTCATCAGCTTTATTCCTCTGTAGTTGCTGCAACTCTGTACATCTCCCTTGTTCTTAAAAATGGGCACCAGCACACTTCTCCTCCATTCCTCAGGCATCTTCTCACTATCTAAGATCCTGTTGAACACCCCAGTCAGAAACTCTACTGCTAAGGGGAACACAGGTATATAATGAACCAAAAATGTATTTGCCTCAAAATTTTTTTTCTAATCTAATGGTGTGATCAGGTCTTGATTCAGTGGTCAGAACTAGACTCACTAGTCTGGATTCATTGGTCAAGCCTGGACTCACAAGTCTGGATTTTGTGGTCGCCTCAGCACAGATAGAATGTAAATCTGGAACACTAATCCATTATCAAAACAGTCCTCCAAAGTTCAGACTCATCTGGCATTTAAAGTGAATTGCAGATGACATTGTGATGGGTTCATTGTATGTTATGTCCAAATCAACAACTAAATGAATAATTTATTATAAATCATTTATAAAGCCTTTGGAAGTGTTGCCTCCTCATAAGGTGGTACCAAAAGTTCTCAGCATGACAGACCATCACTGTGTTTATTTCTATGCATTTAGAAAATGTTAAATCAGCTTTCTGAATGTAGGCTTTCTGAATGTAGCACTCACTACACAACATCTAGACGTCGCTCAAAGACACACCTCCACTCTAGTCCCAATGGTGAATAATGTCCCTTTATGTGGCCCCTGACAGCACTTCAAGGACCTCATTAGGTTACAAGAGGGTCCCCTTCACAAAATGTTCCTCAAGGTTTACCATTCAGTCTGTCCACTCCTAACAGGACCATTCCATCAAAGTGCAAAATCAAAGGAGCCAGATCTTTAAAGAAACTGTTCATTTGATCAAAGCCTGTTCAGCTTTATATAACTAGTGTTAAATGTGGGCAGGTACTGATGTACAGTCAAATCTGGAACATGAATGATCCACAAAGCTGCAACAAAACCGCAGCTAAAAAAAACAAAAAAAACTTGCAAAAGCATTAACCTTGTTTGAAAACCAAACTCATAAGAAAGCAATGTATCTACAATCAGTCAAAGCTGGAAGAAGTCAAATAAACTCGGGCAGAGGGAGGAGTATGGACACAGGCGCTGCACCCAGCACAATTGAGCCTAAAACAGCAAACACAGCGGCAGCATCCAACTGTGGCCTCTCAATATGTTCTATGTGACGAGGCAGCAACACTGACAGCTCACTGACACATATGCCTATCAGGCCTGGATAACCCCCACAGGTCCCTACATACATCTGCTGTCCAGCTCTATTTAGCCAAACCTCAGGTTTGACCTGTTTGATCCAACATTACTGTCTGATCACAAATATTTAAATCAATATGAGACTCGATAAAGTTATTATGTTACACACTGCTGCTCTTACCAATGTCCAATGACAAAACTGATGTTTTTACACCAAAAAAAATCCAGTAAACTATTTATTACTGGGGATGACAGCTTTGGAGTGAGAGTTAAACAACTAACAGATTTTAAAATAAAAATTGTGTTTGGTAAACTGAAAGGCTGCAATTAAGGATGGGACAACAGGTTTAAACTATTGCTTCAATAGTTTTACAGATTTAAAGTGGCCCAAGGCAAGTGTTTGTATGCCTAATAAAGACAAATGTGAAACCTGAGAAAAACTCTGCATTTGTGGGACAGAGAAACAGCTTCCACTAAAGAAGACTGGACACTGGACAATTTAGTCCCAATGAAAAGCAGCATGTTGTTGGAGCACGAGTATTTGGGTTTTGAGGAGACCAAGTGTCAACCCACCACAACATCATCGACTGGTTTGTGAAACTTAAAACTCGAGACTGAGACAATAAACTCATTATGAAAATGTATACTGAGCTATTAAATCAAGTGAGAAGCAGAGACATTTTCACATGAGTTCAAACCAATCTGACTTCTTTTACGACCAGTTGAGTTACCCCCTGATAGTTATTTGATAGAATGCAAGTTCTTCAGCATTAGCTTCACTTACCAGCCTCAGGACCTATGTTCAATTGTACAGACAGTCCACGGTGTGGTATTTTCTTTATTAGAAGAAATTCAATCGAGAGTATTATCCCTGCCAAGCTTCCATTAAAAACTCTCTAATTTTCTCCCTCTATCACCCTTGTAACTATTAGTAATAAGCTGATTTTAACCAACCAGTAACATGCTGATAGGATCTCAAGAAGCCGATAACAATGTGCCTGACCCTACTGTCAGCTATCATTTCAGTGCATTTTACTGTACTGTACCGCCACTGCTCACATCATCTGATTTACTCACGATGAACCTACTGTATTATCCATTTGTACTGATTATCAGTCTGGGTCACAGGGGGGCAGGAGGCAATCACAGGAGACATTATGTGAGGGTGTGGTCCACCTTGGACATGTTGCCAATCCATCACAGGGCTGATATACACAGACAAACCATTCACACACAATCACACAATGCTGTTGCGTTACATAGGAGGATGAAATTTGACTGAAGTGAAGAGAATCCAGAAACTGTGTTAATCAGTTTCTGATTGGAGATTGATGTAAAGTACTTTTGATTTGAGTGTTTTTGGCTGTGAAGTTGTAGGCAATGTTTGTGGCACCCCCAACTGCAGTTCTTCTCTTAGCATAGAGATGGCAGAGAGAGACGTTGACGTTTCTTCTCTCCAGCTCTGTAAGCAGTTTTGTTTAGACTGGGGAGGTCAGCAGGTTTACAACTACTGAAGTTCCTCACTGAGAGCCCCAGCAGGTCCAGATAAAACACAGAGACATGTCTTCATGGACCAGTAAGAGCCCCCAGGACACAGTCTGTCTCACACAGTCTCTTCTCTGTCTCTTTTATTATCCTACGTCTGTCTTTCTCTTTCTCTCTCCTGCCTTTCTTTATCCACCTCTCCACACATATCTCTCTTGCTCTCTTAGGAGCTCTGACTCCAGATGAGGTCCAAGCATATCACAGCCATGTTATTACAACCTAACTCTTGCAGCGTTACACCCCAAAGCCCCAACCGTCTGGCTGGCAGAGTGTAATGGAGACAGAAGAAAAAGAAGGAATGAAGTGAAAGACAGAGACAGATAGAGAGAGCAAAGCTGATGAAAGAGGACAGGAATGTGGAAAAGGAAGGTAGACAGACAGAGAGAGAGATGGAGCCAGTGTAGGATAATTTAGAGGTTCACAGTGGCTTGCCTCCCTGTTTCCTCTGAGGCTGATGAGGAATGAGGTGATGCTGAATGCCAGTCTTTCAGCCTGATCTCCTCCCACAGAGACAAAGAGAGATTTCACAGCTTCACTCAACTGTGAAGCAAAGACGTTGTTGACTTTAACTGAAGGACCATTTGAAGAAACTACACACTTACATGAAACTTAAAATGAAACCTTTACTTCATACTTCATACTTCATAACTAAATATCTTGCAAAAGCTTGAAGAAGAATAAAAGTATTAATCTAAATTATTTGGATTTTCATTGGCTGATTCTTGGGTCACATAATGCGACCAACCATAATGCTAATTTCAATTTCAAATGCACTACAACAGCACACTTATAAATTTGAAAGTCCATAGTCCAAGACTCCAGAATATTCTCCAGTGGCTACATCCAAAACAAAAAGTATTTGTGTATTTGTAAACAATCAGAAATCATATCCTGCACAGTTGGATGGTGAATTCAAGTGGGCGGAGTCTGGGGTATGACTCGAATATGGTGACTGCCGTGTTGTGACTTCACAAAGTCCCTAGCTCCTAACAGGTTGTTTTAAGTGTCAGCTTCTGAATACAGACTGTGAGCATTTCTCTTTGATACATTAACTATATTATTATACAACCTTTTATGAAGACCACATGGGGGTCTATACTATATGGGGCATTTATTGCACACATTCTAATCATCTATCTATTTTCTATGATGAGTAGTGCATTAGTTGTACATGTCTTGCTCAGGCTGTACAACCGTATAAGTAATCACTCTAGCAAGCTGGATCACCTGCAAACGCACGCTGAGTTGAAAAATCTGTGTAGTGTGCTGGATTACAGTTATTGTAGTCAACACTATCATTATCACTGTCCTGTGTCTGTGGACACAAATGCTTTTGTACTTGCGTGTACTGTGAGTTTTTGTAGGGTTTATTGAGCAACCCCGAGCCAAGACACACACACAATGCTTATCATAACAAAGAGAGAAAAAAGAAAGGCTAAATGACATCTCCCTGCCCAACAAGCGTGTGCATATACGATATTGCAGAGGTTGGTGTGTTTGTAGGACTTTGTGCATGCTTGTCTGTCCCCACAAATGAATTACCAGTGTTTGTACGGTGACTGTATGGTTAGGCACAAAGCCACCCATAAAGACCTCCACTTTAAAGGCTTCTTCTAAATAAAGGTTTTAAAAGCCTCAAAGGCAACAACTTTGTCCTGCTGCTGCAGCTTCCTCCTCAAAGAAAATACTGTTGCAGCCTGAGAGCAGCTGTTACATCACTACTTTGTCATGTGTGTAGTTAATGCATATTTGTGTTGTACCAAGCTTTTGTTAACCCTCTTAAGCGCAGAGTAGTTTATGATTTTTTCCCCTTAAACAAAAGAATCAGCTCTTTCTAACAAGCCATGGATTGTCAGTATACATTGTTTAACTTCGATCTATAGACGTGAGCAAAGTTAGGTAAATTCGAACCCTTTCAGCATCAACCATCTTTGCTTGTGACATCCACAGTCGCGTCCCCACTTCGGAGAATCCTATAGGCTCCAGTGGGTGATGTTGCAGCCCACAAGCATCTATTTCAGAGGCCTACCTGTCTCAGCTTATTGTAGTGATAGAATAAAGACAGCAAGACATTGACAGTAAGATATTTAGAGGAGATTATCATGATGACTGCCAAAAAAAATTCACCAAAGGATCAGATAAAGACAGACACTACAAATATGCTGTAGAACAACCCAAACACATGCGTGTTAATGTTTTCTTAGGTTATTGTGGTTCACAATGTTTTTGTCCAAAAAATAATGAAAGAGAATGAATGCTAGTTTTTTTGTTTGTTTGTTTTATGGGCTACTATCCCATATTACAGTGAACCGATTCTTTATATTGCGAGACATATTAGTTGGGTTTGTGCTAGTTCTAAATATGATAGGATAGGTTAGGGGAGCACTCAATGACATTTTAAAAAAGAGAACTTAATAAGGAAAAATATAACCCTTATCACTTGGACAGTGGTTTCATTTCTGGAGTTAAGAAGTGAGTCGCTGCCTTTACGTTCAAATCTGTAATTCACTGTACTCTATCTTTGCATTATTGTAATCAGCTTCTATTAACAGAGAAAGTCTGGGTAATGACAGCAAGCCAGGATGTTTTTGTCATTACTTAGAAAAGGTGGAAGAGTTCAATTTTATGTTAAAAGAAATTATGAAGTGTGGTGAAACATTGCTTTATTGAGTTTGCAACTAAATTGTCTTCCTCCCCCTCCCTCTAATTTTCAAATCATATTCTTGTAAATGCCATTTTAATTGAACTCAGATACTGATTGTCCCTCCCTCACTGCTCTGCTCCAACCATGCTAGCCAAGGTGATAAGCCATGAATTTCAATTAGAGTTTTTATTCAACCAGCTGCATTGAACCTCTTTACATAAGGACTGTGCCTTTCCACAAACCCCTCACAATCTCCTCTTTAAACACTGGAGGAAGCAAGTGCCGCACACACATGCATACACAGGTGCTCCTCCCTCATTCATCTCTTTTTGGCTCTAACTTCAAACATCACAGTGTTGCTGATTTTAACATCAACTTTCATTCTGAGACATTTGCATTACACACACAACTTCGTCCAAAATTCTATCCCCTGTAATTGTACAGGGAGCAGCACCAGAAAATACTCAGACGGAAACCAGCTGATATAAGTACTAAGCTGATAGCAACCTCTGCTAAAGATGAATGCAACCAAACTGGCTGACCCCATGTAACATTAGTGTCTGTGAATCCAAAAGAAAAAGAGGAACTCCCAGAGCAACAACAGAAAGAATCAGGCAGTGAAGGGTTGGATGGGGAATGTGTGCTTAATTGAAATGCAAACAATTTGTAATTTAACTCCCTGTATGCTAATGAAATGCTAATGAAATGTGTCAACAGTTCTCTGTTTAAAGGGACTTAAATTACAAAGAAAGAAAGCTCTTCCCAGGATTAACTATTACTTTTATGAGGATTATGACTGTGCATCAAGTTTGGTTTCAAAGAAGGAAATTAAACATTTAATAATCTTTTTTGCTCCTCTTCAAATTATCACAGCTTGCAAGGAAGTGATTATTTGGGAGGATTTCTGTGAGATTCATCCAAATCTTTGACATCAGTTCAGTTGAGTACTTGGTCAAGATATTTGAACAGTGACAACCTGTCGATTCTACATTTACACAGTGTAAATGCAGCAGACTGACCTAATCTTGTCCTATGACCTCACTTGACTGATGGCTAGCCCTGATAGCAAGGTAAAATGGAGTACTACAGCAACATATCAAATGGGCAACAGCAACGAACTGTGTCATTCAGCAATAACCACTGCCATTAATAACAACCTGCATACTGAGATCATTACTGTCTGACCATAAAGAGCAGGAGAATCACACCCTTGTTGTGGAAGTCTTCATTCTTTGCTTCCTTCTGCACCTATGGACGTTTGATTTATGTGCTGAACAAGCACTAATTGATGTGCATCTCCGATGAAAAATGCTAAAAGAGGAGATGCCAAGCTGTTGGATGGCCATGTATGTATTGTATGTATGTACATGTATTTGAAACACAAGAACATCAATGTATAAGGTTCTTATGAATTTAAGAAAATTATTGCTGTATCATGGTTCACACAATTATTTTGCAGGATAATTTGCTGAAGAGTAGGTGATTCTGTGGATAATAGTTGCTGCCATGATAAAGATTTAGTGACTACAGAGCAGCTCACAGCCTGATGGAATAAGAGTAAGTGAAATTAGTGTCCTCAGTTGAAGGGAGATTTTCTGTTTGGACATTATAAATACATGTGGGACTGTCAGTCTGAAACTCTGAGATTAAAATGAATTACTTTCCAATTATCAAAACAATCTGGTGAGCTAGCTCTACGGTGACAACAAATCTGCAGTCACCTACAGTAGTTGCTTGTTGCCCAAGTGAGGCAGCGGGCCCCCAAGTGTGGTACAGTCCATCAGTCACGCTCCCCAATGCATATCCTACTTCATAGTGTATTTTACTCGAAATGGGACTATCATTTAAAAAATGAACATCATGTTGTATTTAAGATATTAGAAGTCGAGACTGAGACCATAAACTCATTAGGAAAACATTTACCGAGTGAATAAATAAAGTGAAAAATAGAGACATTTCCCCTTTGACTTCAATACAATCTAACTTCTTGTAACAACCAATGGAGTTGCCCACTGATGATCATTAGATAGAAAGAAGATTTGTGGCTCTTCAGCACTGACTTCATCTCATCGTCCTGAAATCTATATAAATTTGTATTAACAGTCTAGACAGATTCTGTCTGTCTTTTCACATGTATTGAAACTTGATTTTTTAAGTGTATACAGAAATGCACTCCCTGGTGTCTCTCAGGACTCAACTAATACTTGACCACAGTGTGCTGAACAAAAAGTCCCAACAATGAAACTGTTACACAGAAGTTATTACACATTTTAAATATTTGTACTTTCTGCCCTTCCTCAAATCAAACTATCTTAGCTGACATTAGCTTAGCTGAAATGCACCCATTTCCCCCAAGTCACATTAAGAAGTAGGGGCACTGTGTAAACTAATAGGACATTAAAATGAGTAAAAAACTGAATGACTAATTCCTTCCTTACAATGCCTCTTTGAAATGTCAGCACTGCAGAAATTACAACCTAATGTTCACTGTAATGGATTTACAGCTCAACCAGCTGGTTTTTAAAGTACCCTCAAATTAATTGAAACCTGCCTGCAGGTAGGAAAGGCTCACTAGTTATAATGTGTAGCTAATGGGCTGCGATAACAAGTATGGCTCTGTCAACACACAATCAGTGACGGTACTGAGCTACAGTGTCAAAGCAGGAACATTCACGTTGAGGTCAAAGAGAAGAAGAACCAGAGTTCACTGCGTCATGTTAACAGATTATAGCTGCTGGTGTTGAAGCCATTGTTAACAGTGTGTGTGTGTATTTTTCAGACTGGTTTCAGTTGTAAAATATTTTGACAGAAGGAGGTTTACTTCCTCAAATGACAACAACTAGTCAGACCCTTCACTTTCAGTACAAAAAAATCTAAACTTCATTCAGAGGGGTTTGTTCTTTGCACACCTTGGTGTCATTCAGGTCTCTCAGATATGGTCTTCAGGTTGTTGGTAGTTACAGTAAGCTGAAGCTCAAAGTGTGGGCTGCTTGCTTAAGGTCATTGTTTCAGTATCAGGTTTTCTTCAGAGAGCTCTCTACATGTGGCTGCATTCATCCTGCAGTTGTGAGCAGTTTGTGTGCACCTGCCTCCACCTCTAACCACATTGCTTCCTCCACCGTGCTTCACCACGAAATGATCAATCTAATGAGCAGCCGTGTACTCAACCTGTCCCAATATTCACCAAGCATCTTGAGGCATAAAGTAATATGCATGAATTTTCACCAGCACAGACTGGTGTTTTGTGAACCAATCACTGTGGTTCTGGAGCAAGCTCATCCATGAGAACTGACTGATTGATTGAGTTGTGCTCTTAGCTCACTTTTCATGAGTAAAAGTTTGTCTCAGCAGCCATGTGAAAGGAGACAACTTTTAGTTAGAAACCATGTATGTGACTAAGGACAGGCTTTGATAGGAGATACAGGAATAAGCTTATCTGTCTATGGCTCAGTTTATCACTTTGACTTGACCTCAAACCTAAAACGGGTCCTTAAGGAGGACACACCAAACTATCTTTAGAACTAGTTTTATACCATCCCCCGATCAATGTCTAACCACATTTATACAGAGGCGGTTCTTGCTAGTTTTACGCCCTGGGTGAACCATTCATCACCCCCAGCGCCCACTCCACTAACTTGACGTGGAAATGAGCGGTACTAGTTTAAAACTGGCGAGTTTTATTTTATTTCATTTTATTTATTTATTTATTTTTTGAGGGCACTCGTGCACCCCCAAATAGATTGCGCCCTGGGCAGTCGCTCACATTGCCCATAGCAAAAACCGTCCCTGCATCTATATCATGGAGGTTTGCAGACTCCAGGTCTAACACACAGTGTGAATTACTGAACTATATGCACACATGGAGCCAATCCAAGCCAATCCTCTGGGCAAGGTACACCCTGGACATGTTGCCAGTCCATCCCAGGGCCAATACATAGGGAACGGACAGAGTAGAACAACCACTCACACTCACACTCACACTCGTACCTACGAGCAGTTTAGAGTCACCAATTAACTAGACATTCATGTCTTTGGACTGTGGGAGAAAGCCCATAGAGGCACAGGGAGAACATGCAAACTCCACACAGAAAAGCCCCAGGCCCGAGAATTGAACCCATGGCCTTCTTGCTGTGAGGCAACAGCACTGACCACTATGACAGGCATATGTGCACATGACTGTCTCAATTCAATTTTACTCCAATTAACTTCTAGACTCTCCTTGAGGAAATAAAATGAAACAGGAAGCTGTTAAAGTGAAATCTGCAACCTTTTGAAGTGAGGAAGCTGAAGAGATCTCAGTGGTGTTTGTGTGTGGATGTGTATGTGTGTCTGTGTGCTGATTGGTATTAAACATTTCCATTGACCAAAGACAAACTTTGTAACTAAAAATAGCTTTTGAGGGGAAAAACAGCTCCCCCAACCTAACTCCACCCCCCCACCCACACACACACACACTCATATGTAAACATCTCCTGTTTACCTGAGAGATGAAGAAGGAGAAAGAGAGAAAGAGGCAGAGTAAGAGAGAGAGAAAACAAGAGATAGAGACTGCTCAGTCATAGCTGCTTCAAATCACACACTTAAATAATGACAGCAGGCAGCATGAAGGTAAATACGCTCAAATGCAATTTAGATAATTGCGTGGCAGAGCTCGGCACACTTACAAACTACAATAGCCACAAATGTAAAAACTGTAGAGTTGCTCACAGCTGCTCACGACATACTGACATACATATGCAATCAAATAGCAGGATTTCATCATCAAATCAAACAAGAGAGGGAAGTTTCTAGTGAGTGAGAAGCAGGTTTCAAATATCTATACCATAAAAGGACTGAAGTCATTTACTCCATTGCGTTTCCATACAAAATCTGTATAGACTTTTTGATAGAAACTGAAATCTGATGATGACTTACTTTCCTCTGAGTTTAAGAGATGGAGCTGAGGAAGAGTGAGGGGTGGATCTGACCTGCTCCATACTCTATCTTGACTCTTAGGCAGGTCATTGTATGTGGTGTGGTCTGTCAATCACATGGTAGCCACTACTTATTGAACACAACAAAAAACATAATGTTAACTTGAAACTAGAGACAGAAACCTCATTAGGAAAAGGTTAACCAGCTAATAAATCAAGTGAAAAGTAAGGGCCATTTTCACATAGACTTCAATACAACCTGATTTATTTTTACAACCAGTCAAATTTCCCCTTGATGGTCATTACACAGAATGAAAACTAATGCTCTTCGCTACTTCAGTATAGATCCAAATTTATACACAAAAACTGACACACTGACTAACTGAGCAGGTTCAAGAAAATAAATAAAACTGAGTATGAAACTGAACGCAACATCGCTGATCTGAAATACATACAGATGTAGTGTGTTATTATGTGACAGGTGAAGTGTACCTTTTGATGATGATGATGACGATGATGATGATAAGATCCAGGTAGACAGAACTCTGCGTACTTAGAGCGCCCCCATACCCACAGGGCCATCAGTTAAAAGCACCCTGCACCTCGAATATCCTGCTTTGGTTTGTTTAAAGTGAGAATTCCTCTGCCATGAGGAAGATGTGCACGTAGGCGTGCACACAAGTGTCAGTGTGGGAGTGTTTGTGCAAGAATGCATTTCGTGCACCCCTGTGTGTGTGGGGCAGCAGCCTTCCTTCAGTCTGCTTCCTCTCCTTGCACAACTTCAAATAAACAAATGCAGCTTCCATCGTCCACTCCACCATGTTTGTCTCCCTCTGTTTATTTTTCTCTTTCTCCCTCTCCAACATGCGCTCCTCCCCCACCCCTCTGCTCCCACAATTCATTGCTGTCCTCTGCCTCCCTGTCCCTTAATATAGGCTCTTTACATTGTGTTCGTATGTGCTATATTTACCCCCAAATTAGACTGATAATCAGTGTTTAACCTCAAATATACATTTATGTATTTGTTAACACCTGGCTATAAACCAATATTAAATGACAACACAACTGTAGTTATATAAAACATGTCATCATTGAAGGGTTAGGGTTAGAGTAAGAACAAATATTTAAGATTAATAAACTGTTCAGAGTCATTATACGCTGGTCTTTTGCCTGCTGTTTTCTCTTAGTTTTATCCCTTTCTGTTTGTGTTCAGTTACCCCTGAAGTCCATCTGTGTGTATATAACCCAGTGGTTCCCAAATGGTGTGCTGTGAGACGAGTCCAGGTGTGCCTTGGGATTTTGTGACAGCTGTTATCAGTGGCGTTGTTAGGCCTATTTTAGGGGAGCTGAAGCCCCCTAAATAATTTGGTGCGTTTTTTAATTTATTTATTTATTTTTAATAATTCTTTTTTTTTTTTTTTTTACAAAAATTGCAGACAAATTCAATTTAAAGACGCAAGAATATGAGTTTAAATAAATAATAATATAAACCTGTCACTATTCACTTAAATATGATCATAAATCTGTTGGTCCCATTCACTTTACAGTGTTAAGGTAGCGTCAGTGCTTCGTTATCCAATCAGTCCCAGTTGTTCGTAGGGAACGCCCACAGTACTGAAAATCCAGTCCACGTTTTCACTGCTACTTTACACTCCGCTGCAGCTGCACCTGCGGTACTTACTAGCATACATGCTGCACGCAGCCAGACAGAAAGCAGCATTAAGAGAACTACAAGCATGGATATACGAAAGTTTTTCAAGAAAGTAAGTCTTCATCACTGCTGGTAGTAACATTTAGTTAGCTCCAGCCTCCAGCTAACAGCAGAGTCCCATGTAATTAAAGAACCATCTGCTCCCCATTTTGGTAAATAAAAACCTGGCTAGCACACTAAGTTAAATTGTTAGCATAATGTTGATTTCTGTCACTTGTTTTAGCTCTGAAAAATCGAGCTGAGCTCATTCAGGTATGGTTATCATCATTTGCACAACAAATAGTTTTTGTTCTCAGTACATTCCTTTTGTTTATGATTTTAGACCAAAAGTGTTTGTTTTGTTTCTAAACTCAATACTTACTCTGTTGATATGCACAGTATTTACTGTTAATGAAAATCAATTCTCAATCAAAGTGCACCCCTTTCAACATATCCACAAAGATGAATTGTTTCCTTTGTATTCCACAATTTTTACAGGTCTACCTTTTCTAATGACCTGTGGTTTTGAATGCATGTTATTGCTTCAATGCAATTTTACAAATGTTCTATTGACTTGAAGAGAAAATTATTTTTGACTGATATTAATATTTAATTAATAAATGATGAATGACCATCATAGTTGTTTGTCAAGTTTTATTTAGTATAAGTAAATTAAGATAGTGGTGACAGTGACAACACGTGTTATCGAAGCTATTTTGCATGGATATGTATACAGGTGTGCGTTGGGCAAAAAAAGTTTGAAAACCACTGATATAACCTACTTTCAATCTTCTACCAGCTCACCTGCTCACCTGTTGTAAATCTTGATGATTCCAAGAGCCACCTACTTCAGAATAAGAGCTTCAGAGCCAGCCTCTTGCTCAGTTATTTGTCTGTCTCTGTATGTCAGCCCTGCGTTCTGGTGACCTGTCCAGTGTGAGCTGGGATTAGCTCCTGCTCCCCCCACAACCCGGAAACGGATAAGTGATAGAAGATGAACAAATGAATGAATGAAGACTTATTTGACTTATTGACTATAAGTAAATGTTTATATACTGCTTATAAATATTATCAGCAAGTGCTTAAGGTAAAATGTAACCCAAGTGAAGATAGCAGTGTTATTGATGTATGAATTTGACTTTTCATTGATTTTAAAAACTGTGGTGTCAACCACTGACATGTTGCTCATCTTTGTTAATACATGCGCCTTAGTGTACCTTTAATATCGCCAGTTTCTTGATCAAAAAGTGTGACTATTTTTTAAAACTTTCTAAACAGGCTTAAAACTTTTCTGTATGACAGAGCTTATAGTTAAAAAGTTAAAGTTCTTTTACTCTTTAGCTATGCTGCTACAGGCCTAGACTGTAGCAGACTGCTGGGGGAAGGACTGAGCACCTCTCTCTCTCTCTCTCCCTCCCTCTCCCCTCTCCCCTCTCCCCTCTCTCTCTCTCTCTCTCTCTCTCCCCCTCTCCCTCTTCCCTCTCCCTCTCTCTCTCTCTCTCTCCCCCTCTTCCCTCTCCCTCTCTCTCTCCCCCCCTCGCATGCGCCGTCATACCAACAACCTGCTTCTCCGAAATCCCACTTTCTCTCAGTTCCAAGCATGTGCATTGCATTTACTAACCATGTTTTCCTGAAGTCTCTGTCTCCCCCAGCTCCTCTCCTCTCTCTCTCCCAGCTCCTCTCCTCTCTCTCCCTGTCCTCATCCTGCAGGTGATGAATCATCACCATCCCATGTTCCTGCAATGCCTGCTGCTCCCACATCTTCAAGAATTCCATACAGCATCATTCCTACGAACCTCATGCAGCATCATGTTCCTGCCTACACCTGTTTGAATATCCCCTCCTCCTGCTCTCTTTCTCTCCGTACTCTACCCAACTTTGCCCCCCCCCTCCCCCGTGCCTCTCTCTCTCTCTCTCTCTCTCAACCCAACCGGTCGAGGCAGATGGCCGCCCCCCCTGAGCCTGGTTCTGCCCGAGGTTTCTGCCTCTTAAAGGAAGTTTTTCCTTGCCACTGTCGCCAAGTGCTTGCTCATCGGGGGATCTGTTGGGTCTCTTTAAATAATTTTATAAAGAGTTTGGTCTAGACCTGCTCTATATGTAAAGTGCCTTGATGTAACTTTGTTATGATTTGGCGCTATACAAATAAATCTGATTTGATTTGATTTGATTTGATTTAAACAATGAATTTGTGACTGAGGTTAACAAATGTATGAAAATTATAGTTATACAAGTCCAAAATTTATCACATAGCAATGAGTCACCAGCTGTGTGCATCAGCGCCAGCCGTTGTGTCCACATGAGATGGTGTTTAAAATTCACAACTTACTGCCAGCTCCAACTTTGCCAGGAATTTTGGTGTTGAGCTCAGAGAAAAATTTACAAGCATATTGTTTTCACAACTTTTTGGCTGAGGCAGCATCGTCCAGAAGGCACAATTCATAAATCAGACACAAAGCTGACCATCTCTGGGGCATTGGTACGATACCTAACACTACACTGCAACTAATCAGCAAATCACACACAAATGCAAAACTGTAAACAATCCAACTGTGGCATCTATGGGAATGAATAAGAGGTATGAGGGGAAGTCAGGCTCATTCTTTAGAATCACCATGCATATACAAATATGAAACCAAACTCATTCGCATATGATACTGAAACCTCTTTACATATACAACAGAAAATTGATCTTCTCATATACACAACACCACTATATATATATATATATATAGCCATTCATCCAACCAACTAAATTATACATGTTTTTTGTTTTTTTGTTTTTTTTTGGAATGCTGGATTTATTTACAGAACAAGAACAAACATTATATGATACATCCAGGCATAAATATGCCATCTCATTTATCATTAATCATAAATACTTAATGAGTAACTGATTGCAATCATTATCGCTTAGGATGTTGTCTAGAGTCAAATAAATCAAACTTTTTACGTATTATTTGGTGATTGGAAAGCTACCTATTTTCCTGTAAACAAAGGCTATTTTAGCTCAGAATCAAACAGTATGAGAATCAAAAATTGTAAAGTTATATTTAATGGATTTTGTAATAGGGAAAATGACAATTTGAAGGTGACTGACCACAAGTGGTGGTATGGTGGTGGAAAACAAATAAAAATGACTAAAGATCAATACACACGTGTACAAAATTGTTACTACCCTTCTGTTAAAAATAGAAAAACTCACAAAGTTTACTAAAATAACCCAAACTGACAAAAGTAATGATAAATTAAAATTTATTGGACAGTTAGAAAACCAGACATTGCTTTTGAATAGTGGTTCAAAAGAATTATTTTAAAAAACAAAAATAATGAAACTGTCCTAGACAGAAATTATGTAGGAGTATTGAACATCTGTGAAGGGAAACAGAAAGCTGGAGCAGTTTGCTCATGAGGAGTGGGTCAAAATACCTGCAGAAAGGTGCAGAAGTCTCATTGAGTGTTACAGAAATCGCTTTGATTGCAGTGATTGCCTCAAAAGGCTGTGCAACAAAATATTAAGTTAAGGGTACATCATTTTTGTCCAGGCCCATTTCATTAGTTTGTTTTTTAAAATAGCGTCGTATTACCACATTTCAAAAGCAATGTCTGATTTTCATGAGTAAATTTTTTTTATATTTTTTTACTATTACTTTTGTTAGTTTCAAGTTATTTCAGTGACAATTGTGGGTTTTTCTTTCTTTAACGGAAGGCTACCAACAATTTTGACCATGTGTGTTTAAATCACACTTTTGAGTGTGAGTCACATTAAGGCCTCTTTATTTTTTCATACCTTTGTGTTTCCTATTGTCCACTTGGACTTTTTGCTTGTTATAACCATAAAAGAGAAAATGTCCTGTGAGTAAACGCTGCTGCCCGTTTTTACAGAACACTTAGAACCTTCAATATCCTTTACAGTCGAAAGACTGTATTAACGGTTAACAACGAAGGAGTGGATTGGCACGAGTGGAATTACCGTAATGACCCTATATTGGCTGTGAAGCACAGCGGTCAAACTTTATGATATTTATTGGAGAAATGTATTTAAATTTTGAATCAATTACACTGTTTATTGATGGTGAAGAAATTGTTCAAACTTCATCTACAAGATTTCTAGAGATGTCAATTGATGAGGAACAAACTTGTCATATTAACTTTGTCTCGAACAAGGTTACAAAATCTCTTGCAATTATTAGGAAAATTTGTGGGTTTTTTTACATTCTTCATGCATCCTAACTATGTTATAGTCTGATATCTGACGCTTTCTTACTGCAGTATTGTATGGGCTAGTACCTTCACTTCACATCTTCATAAAATACTATGACTACATTTTGTCAAAATTGCAACTTTCTTTGGTTTTTACTGCCTCACTTTTTTTGAAGAGTAATGTACTGTTTATGATATTAATATTTTTAACTATGTACTTTTATTTTTGAGTTAAAATACATGAATACAGATCTATCAAAACGTTTAAAAACTTCTTTTATTTGTAATTTTCAGGTACACCAATATTCAAATAGAAAAATCAATAACCTGCACCATGTAATATAAATCTCAAGAACAATATTCAGTAAAATACAGAAGAGCCATATTATGGAACAGACATTTGCACCACCTCCTTACTAATATTCTCTCTTCGCCCTGATATAAAATGAAACTCAAAAATGTTCTGATGACAAAAGATCCCAGTACATAACCTAGATTCTTGTAATGCTTTTGTGAATTTATTTACTTTACAATGTCTGTACATAATAATATTTAGGTGAATGATCTTCATGTCTGTTTAAGGATATTGTTATTGTGTGTTTTTATCGTTATTGTTTTTTATTATTAATGTTTTATATCTCAAAGATGATTCCTTCAGAAAAGCCCTCATGGGTTTCTGCCTCAACCACACAACTTAATTAATTGAGAGAGAAATTTTCTCTGCATTTTATTTTACAATTATGCAAATAAAGAAAAACAAAACAAACAACAACAAAAAAAGTCCACAAAGAGAGTTACAAATTTGTCTCCGGGTTGTTCTAGAGCTGAACTGAAGTTTCCATCTTTATCAAATCAGGATTTTTGCTCATTCTTTTGAGCAGTAATGATAAAAATCAGCTCCAAAGCCTCTAATGCTCTAAATGTCTTGTTGTCGATTTCTTTCGTCTTCATTCTTTCACTATGAAAAACTCCGACCAAATTCTTCTATCTTGAGATTACAACAATACAGGATTAATCCCAGAGACTTTGCCAAGGCTTCTGAATGAGACACTGTGATTGGCTGTGTCATTACCCACTGGGGGGCAGCACGGTAGCATAGTGGTTAGTGCTGCTGCCTCAGAGCAATAAGGTCGTGGGTTTGATTATGGGCCTGGAGTTTGCATGTTCTCCCTGTGCTTGCCTGGGTTTCCTCCCACACTCCAAAGAAATGCATGTCCAGGTTGAGTGGTGACTCTAAATTGCCCGTAGGTGTGAGTGGTTGTTCATCTCTGTTTGCCTCTATGTGTTGGCCCAGTGATGGACTGTCCAGGGTGAATCCAGCCATCGCCCAATGTGAACTTAAATTGTCTCCAGCATCCCTGTGACCTGGAAACAGGCTTCATGGGCTAGGCTATGAAGACACAGCTAAGCTAACACATAGGCTATGAAAATGTTTTTACTCTATTTGCAACCTTTGTGAGGTGTGTTATTGTGAAAATAGTTATAACCAAGGTCTGTCACACATCTGTGGCAGGAAAGGCAAGAAGTGAAAGTGAACTGTTTAGGATTGACTGTGTTAGCAGATGAATGAATGAATGAATCACCCAATAGTAGTGTCACATCCAGACACATGGCTCTTGACATCACTAACAAATATGGAGGTTGAGAACCAATTGATAAATACAAGGAAGTAAAGCAGCAATGCTCTAATCAAAGAGTCAGAATGATCAAACTCTTACCTATCTTTATTCACGAGTGTAGTGATGGAAGGACAAGTCAGATGCTGACAAAACAGGGCTGATTGAAAAGAGATGATTGTAGTTTCTAAGGAGAAAATATACACTCTAAAGATGATAAAGTCAATTTTGGAAGCCTCACAGGGTTCAGGGCGTAAGCCACTTCACTGGCATAATCAGAATCAGAATGAGAAATAATATCTTAATCTTCAGAGGGATATTCTGCATTAGTCATTATTAATGACTAATGACTCATTAGTCACTAACAATATTATAAATAGAGTGTTCTGTTGTTTATATGAGAATATTTTCAGTGCATATATGCAAGTTTTTCCACTTATATGTATTTCTGAGTTTTTCAGTGGTGTATGCAATAGGTTCCTAGTGTATACACTAACAGTCAAAAGTTTGGAGACACTCCCATTTAAGTGAACAGGAAAGTGTGTCCAAACATTTGACTCGAATTTTAAATATGTGAAAAGTTTGGTTTCATGTGCATCATGTATTTGCATGGTAATTCTAGATAATGACATAATGAGCATCTTGGTTCTATATGCCTGTCACTGATGGGCTTGGAAGCCACACCTGACACATGTGGTCATAGCTCTTCCACGTCATGACAGATCAGGAACATTTGCTGGGAAAGGCGCTGTTTCCCAGGGAACTGACAGGCCAAAGTTCTGGTTCTAGCCTGGATGTGCCTCAGACAATCTATGAGGCACAACAGAGTGGAAACACACCATCATGGAACAAACAATTGTTGTTACGCTTTATTATCCCCCAGGCGAGTGTCAGGGAGAAAGAAATGAGCCACAAACTGACACTTACCATATGCAAAGAAACAATCTACAAACTGTCTCTCCTCCTCACACACACACAACCTTGGAAATAAGTACATATACACACACAAAACAGTTCTATCAACCAGACTCTAATTTTAGGAGCTGGTTGAAGCTGAGAACTCCCTGCTCGCCTGCTCTACACACTCCTGAAAGCCGAAAGCTTTCACAGTGAAGGCACTAAAAGGTCTGAACCCATTAATGCTATAAAAGATGATTACATTTTCACAGTGCTTCTATCTTACTGACTTTTCTTGCCTTCAGAAAACTGGTCACATGGCCATATAACATGACTCAGCCAATCACTGCGACTCACTGAATGAGATACAGTAACAATCAAAATTATTCAACCCTCACTGATTATTAAGTTTATTGGCAAAATGGTCAAACTAGCAGCTGTTTCAAATTAAAAAAAACAACAACAACAATGGTTGGTGGTTTTTCCAAATTCAACAGAAAATTCCACTTTCAGTGACTACAGTACTGCAATCTCAAAATTATTCAACCCCATCATGACAAGGATCTTTACTGCTTAGTAGAGCAGCCTTTTGCTGCAAACGTGACGTATAGCCAGATACCAGTTTCGGGCAGCGTTCCTGGGAAAACTCAGCCCATTCCTCATGGGCAAAAGCTTCTATTTGACTAATATTCTTGGTTTTGCATGCTGCAACTACCTTTTTCAAATCCCACTGGAGATTTACAATAGGGTTGGCCACTTTAGTATCTTCCAGGACCTCTTCTGAAACCAAGCCTTGGTGGACTCAGAGGCATGCTTGGGATCACTGTCCTGTTGGAAGGTCCAGTGATTCCCAAGCTACATGTTCCTCATGTTCCGGGATGACGTTTTCTCCCAGGATTTCTCGATACTTGATCGAATCCATCTTGCATTCCACACGCTGCAGGTTTCCAGTGCCAGTGGAAGCAAAGCAGCGCCAGAGCATCGCTGAGCCACCGCCATGCTTCACTGTACAACATTGCATGTCTCTTACTTTGTTTCTTCCTGTAGTATGTGTTTTGTCCCTCCTGTCCTCTCTTTCCTGTCCCCTCTTTCCTGTCCCCATCCTGCAGGTGCTGAATCGTCTCTGCTCCATGTTCATGCTCAGTACCTGCTGCTGTAAGAGTTACCTTTAGTTATCATTACACTTACTCACTTCCCATTGTAACCTCTTCTTCTCCCTACTAATAATATTTATTATTGCACATTTAGAACTACCAGGTTGCAATCATTGTATGCTTTCTGTAAGTTTGTTTGTAGTTTCCATGGCATCTTCTCTTCTCCTGTTCTTGTTCTCTCTCGATCCCTCTCCTGTGTCCCCCTCCTGTCCTTCAAGCTCGCTGCCCCCAATCGTCTCTCTCTCTCTCAACCCAAGTAGTCGAGGAAGTTGGCTGCCCTCTGTGAGCCCAGCTCTGCCGAATGTTTCTGCCTGTCGTCAACTGCTTGCTCTTGGAGGGATATGTTGGGTTCCTTTAACAACTCCATAAAGAGTTTGGTCAACACCTGCTCTATGTGTAAAGTGCACTAATGTAACTGTTATGATTACATTAAGTAATGGGGATTTAGGGTTAGGGTTTGCATGTTCTCCCCATGCTTGCGTGGGTTTCCTCCAGGTATACCAGTTTCTTCCCACCATCCAAAGACATGCATGTGTAGGTTAATTGGTGGCTGTAAATTGCCCGTAGGTCTGAGTGTGAGTGTGAGTGGTTGTTCTTCTCTGCCTGACTCTATGTGTTGACCCTGTGATGGACTGGCAACCTTTCCAGGGTGTACCCCGCCCTCGTCCAATGTGAGCTGGGATGGCCAGCACCCCCCGAGACGGATAAGTGATAGAAGATAAATGAATGAATGAATAACCTGTTAATGTGTAATTTGTTATTTTATAAACACCTGAAACATTTGAAATTTTGCCAATAAACCTAAAATGCAATGGGGGTTGACTAATTTTAATTGCAACTGTAACAACAGAGAGAGAGAGAGAGATGATGTCAGAGAGAAAATTGGATGAGTGGATGGAGAAAAGTTGATGTAAAGACCAATATGTTTCCTTTGACATGTACTGTATTAAGGCCTTTTAAATTAAAGTCTGAGTTAGTATATCAAACGTGAAGGAGAGAGAGAAATAAAGAGTTCTGAGCAGATGATATGAAGGGTGAATAAGAAGATACAAGCTGCAGACTGCACAGAGTGGAGGATGGAAAAAAAGTGCGTAAGGAGATTCCTGTGGGACGCCGAGATGCTGCTGCTATTCCTGTCTGGGACAGGGAGAAGACACAAGTGTCTGATTGAGGATGTGTGGATTGGGTGAGGGGCTGTGTGGTAGTGGTTAGAGGCTCGGCACAGCCTGCCACAGTAGGAGCAACAGCAATATACCACAAGCATCTTCACTGTCCATTTACTGTCAACATCCTCTCACAGGGAGGCGGAGTTACACCTTGAGACAGATTCAGTGCAGATGTACAGAGGAAGAAGAGAGCTGTACTAAGGACAGAAAATAAATATTTATTCATCCATTGAGCTGGATTCAAATACAGACAGCTGAATTATAAAAATATTTTTAATATTTTTTATTTTATTTTATTTTTTCTGTTTGACTTCCCACTTACATTTACATATAAATAGTGAATCTTGGCCTCTTGGAATTTGTTTTTACTCCATTGTGAGTTACAGTAAAACTCTCAGAAACCATTTTGAAGCGAAGGAGCAGAGAGAGACAGGGGGGGTCGGGGATGTGTGTGTGTGTGTGTGTTGGGGAGACGGGGGGAAGGGGGTATTCATATACTGGTTTATGGGGTTTCCAGTGAGCAAACACTTGTCTATTTCTGTGTCTCTGTTGCCTCTTTCTCCCATCATCTTTACAGAGAATTCTCTGACTTCCTGATGCTGGCTACTAACATGCCTCCAAATTGACCACTCTGTGACCGTGAGCACCCAGGGTAAAAAAGGAGGGGATAGAGGAAGTCACTGTTTGATCTCTCTCCCAGTCTTCACCCCTCAGCACATTCCTCTAGCGTCTTCTTTCTGTCTCATTAAAAAGGTGACAGATGAAGTTCCTTTCCTGTCTTTGAACTTGACTGCCTCCATTCACAGGTACATGCATGTGAGTATTGTACTTTGAGAATGTGTTTTTGTGGAAAGCAGGCCAAACATCACATTGTGTCTATCAGTGTCACTGTGTAGGCAGAGACATGAAGTCACCGCCCTCAAATATCTACCTGACAGCCCCCTTCTACAGGTCACTAAGTGTTCAGAAATAACTGTTTAGGAGTCAGCAGCAAAGAAAATATCGATTTCAAAGTAAGAATAAAGTGCAGGTGAAAATATTCTATTAAAACATGTTTATAGTCTCCAAGAGAGTATCAGTTCCAACAGACTGATGTTTGATTCACTTACAGGCTGGTTGAAGCATGGATGTGTGTCTAAAAGATATAGGAGAGTCTTCAAGAATGGTTAACAGTCACATCAACAGATGACATAGCTACAATAGTAACAGTATAGTGACATTTATCCTGTTCACCATCTTGATTTTACATCAGCAGAAATAGGCCAAACACAGAGAACAGTTTCACAACTTTAGCTTTCAACCTGATGTGCCTTTAGGAGAAACAGTGTTAATCCATGAGTGGGACTTGACTAAAGCAAAAGTCACGACAAAATTACCACTGGAGTCACCTCAGGATTCATCCATGGATCCATGGACTAAAGTCACTGTATCCATCCTGCTCTGATCACCTGTTTCAGCCTGGACTGGGTGACACTGGTTGACACATCCACAGCCACCTCATCACTGCAGCACAAAACAACCTTCACGCCACAGAGTGATACAAAACAACTGGCAAAAAAATTGGACAAAAAAAAAAAAAAAAACTAAAATAAGCCGAAAAATGACTGCAAGGATACACAAAATGGCTACAAAAAGGCACATACTCATGATAAAAAGACACACAAGACACACCAAAAGATGCAAAATGGCTATAAAGAGGTACAAAACGGCTACAAAAAGATTCACAGTGACTACAGAGAGACTAAAAAATGATCACAAAAAGACACTCAATGAGCACAAAGTGATACAAAATGACCAAAATAATGTCTCAATAATGCCATTTTACGTGATGTATTTCCCGTGTGTTTGTGATTATTGCGCATCAAGAAGCTTTAACAACCCGGAAATATAAGACATCCAAAAGTTTTGTTTCAGAGACTGAACACACATCACATCATCACCCTCTCCCTCTGTCCCCATCTTACCGTCAGAACGGTGGATACAGGTGTGCTGGTTGTCGCTAAGGAAAAAACCCTCTGTGCACTGACACTCGTAACTCCCCATGGTGTTTACACACACCTGCTGGCATCCACCATTGTTGTCCAAACATTCGTCCACATCTGTACGGGTGAAGAGACACAGACAGAGAGAAAAGTCAAAACCAGTTCACTGGACTTCATACACATACACATGTACATAGGGCAAACAAGTGCCCTGGCCGAGTCTAATCCTGGCACTAAGTGGTAACACATTGTGTGTGTGTGTGTGTGTGTGTGTTATATGCACAATACACTTTCAGGCTCCCACAGCCTGTGGGAGACTAAAGGGTGAGTAAATTTCCAATAACGCTTGTTCTCCATTAACTTGAACAGGGAGTGTGTGCGTGTGTGTAAACTTTGTGTCTGAGCAGGATAACTTTACGTTGTGATTAGTCTGAAGTTCTAAGGTTATCCAAGCATTTCACCATCAAGGGTGGACACGATTTCATCCAAGAATGGATATCATGTCCATCCTAGGCTAAGCCTCATTTTGCCTCTTTTATTTCATCACATCAGAATGGTTATCCTGTCTCTGCAGATTCAAAATTAATAATATTCACAGAAATTCCCAAGAATCTATTGATATTTTCCATCTTGTTACAGTTTTTCCAGGCATGAGTTTACCTCTACAGTCATATAGCCTGGAGGAGAA
Organism: Remorina albescens; assembly: GCA_034769265.1. Lineage (NCBI taxonomy): Eukaryota > Metazoa > Chordata > Actinopteri > Carangiformes > Echeneidae > Remorina > Remorina albescens. The sequence continues at coordinate 16,347,783 of CM068484.1, read as the reverse complement.
GGAACACGTTGTCTCCAGCTTAACATGGTTTTATGATCTGAAGATTAAGTATTAAAGAGAACTGATAAAAACAAATAAAATGGTCAAACATGTCATATCAGCATTTAAGGTGTATTGATTAATTTACCAGTGTCAATCATTAATTGAGTAACACACAAGAAAACATTCCACCTTAAAAGTGTCCAGTAGCTGACCTTGAGCTTTTCAGTGAGTGAAATGGTTTATTAAAACATCCTTTCATTCATCATTCACTCTTTCACAGTTTTTATCTCTTTTATCTGTGAAGAATTTAAATTGGGGCACAGTATGGTGGCATAGTGGTTAGCTCTGTTGCCTCACAGCAAGAAATTTGTTCGTTTGATTCCCGGCCTTGGGCCTTCCTGTGTGGAGTTTGCATGTCCTCCCCATGCTTGCGTGGGTTTTCTCCGGGTACTCCAGTTTCCACCCACTGTCCAAAGACATGCATGTCTTGGTTATTTGGTTACTCTAAATTGCCCTTAGTTCTGAGCGTGGGTCTGAATGGTTGTTCGTCTCTGTCTGTCTCTCTGTGTTGGCCCTGCGTTGGACCGCCAACCTGCCTTCGCCCAATGTGAGCTGGGATTGGCTCCAGCACCCCCGTAACCCGGAAACAGATAAGCAGTAGAAGATGAATGAATAAATTAATGAATTTATGATGAATCATGACAAAGCCAGTCAGCTTTGACTGAATTGCTAGACATGAAAGCTAGAGTAGCCATTTTTTCATAGCCTAGTCGGTAAACAAAGCTAGGTCTTTGTGTACTTTTTTGCGACCCAGAAGCTCCCTCTCAGGAACCAGCCCAAATGACTTCACTGCCTCCCTGGTAACTCCTCACAAAGTCAATCCAACACATTTACTTCCTGGGTTTCCTGCCACAGACAAGCGACAGAACTTGGCTATAACTATTTTCACAATAACACACCTCACCAAAGGTTGCAAATATGGCAAAAAAAAAAAAGTTACATTTTCATAGCCTGTGTGTTAGTTTAGTTGTGTCTTCAAAGGCTAGCCCATGAAGCCTGTTAGTTTAACTTAATTTTGACAGTCCAGGCAATTAATGTTGTTTAACTTCTGTACTGCAGCTTCTCATCTGCTACTTGACGCTCAGTGCAACTTGCTACATCATTGTATCATCTGAGGTGTCACATTCTCAACATGAACACTTGATCATTTTATCAGAGTTGACTGATGTAAACTTACAAAAGGAGTGAAACAGGCAGCAACTGCTGTCTTAGGTGTGCTTTGGTTCTCTGTATACACTGTACACATCCATTCATTCATTCATCTTCTACCGCTTATCTGTTTCAGGGTCGCAGGGGATGCTGGAGCCAATCCCAGCTCACATTGGGCAAAGACAAGGTACACCATGACAGGTTGCCAGTCCATCACAGGGCCAACACACAGAGACAGACAAAAACGAACGAACAAACACACTTAGAATCACAATTAACCTAGACATGCATGAGTTCTGACTGTTGGAGGAAACCCACACAAGCACGGAGAGAACATGCAAACTCTGCACAGAAAGGCCCCAGGCCTGGAAACAGAACACGCGACTCTCTTGTTGTGAAGCAACAGCGCTAACCACTATGCTGCCATGCTGCCATTTCTTACCTTATGGCATGAATGTGGTTTTAATGGTTTTAAAATTCCCACATCCGTTTCTAACTTTTCTAGTTTTAATTAATGTAACTTTAATTTATTCCTAAAACATAAACTGTATCATCTTTTTCTCAAAAAACGTCAATTTACAACTATGCCATTATGCGCCCTGCATGAACTGTCCCTTTTGAATAATTTCTGAATATAAACCTGAATTTCAGAATCGATTCTAGGATTCTGGATGAGGTTTTTGTTGAAAGTGATTTAGGTACCCAATTAAGAATTTATAATCCTCTTCTATTTGTCCATTAATGTGGATAAAACCTCCCTTCCACTCTGAGCCATAACTTGAACATTAACACCCCAAATTACAGCCTCACAGCCAACTCCCAAGTATCAGGAAATATGATCCCATATCCTTGTCCTGACTTCAAATGCTGAATAATGGACAGATTTTGCATTTTGGAAGATTATGATGAGACATTTGACCACGAAAATCAAATAAATTTTCCTTGAGTCCAAACACATGTTTGTCTGAAGAAAGGCATTATTACAGTCATTGCATTCATGAATTACTTGCGTTCAAGTATTATGTAGCTTGATGGTTGAAGAGGACCAGGAGAGGAGGGACAGGCCAGTCTTTGTTCTCTTGATCTACACTCAGTTCATCCTCTCTGTCTCACTTCACAAGGCTCTGTTTCAGCCATATAGATATACTGTCCACTCGAGAGATTGTCCAAAAATATATTCATTACGTCAAGCTGCTCTTCCATCCTTCTTCTTAAGAAGCCAAGAACAAAACAGGCGCCAACACTCCTTCAATTAAAGAGACCTGCTGTCAGAGTTCATCTGACAGGGTTGTAGACCAGATAGGAGAGAGTCTGTGTGTGTGTGCCACCAGAATTGTACTGCTAGAGGCTGCTGTGTTCAGCTGTTAGAGTTGCTGCCAACTGCTAACTCTACTGTCTCTCTTTATTGGCTCTTATGCCTCTGTGCCACCTAAACTGCTGCAAGGTAAACACACAATAAGACACCTCTTACACTCAGTTTGTGTGCTGACTGTTTATTTATTATTTGTGATTTATACACAACTCACACATGCATCCAAGAGATGAAAATTCACTTCATTATTACCCAATTTCTAACTTTGCAGTAATGTTTGTGATCAGATCGAGATAACTACAGAGCTATCAGTTATTCATGTATTCACCACAAACATCCGGTCAATGTGTAAATGTACTGATTAGTTAACGCAGCAATTTGCAGAGTCATGAAGGTCTCACCGAACTCAAGCTTGTTTTTTTTTTTTTTTTATCAAGGGCAGCACTTTGGCATAGTGGTTAGCACTGTTGCCCCACAATAAAAAGGTGCAGAGTTTGCATGTTCTCCCCGTGCCTGTGTGGGTTTCCTCCCACCGTCCATGCAGGTGTAGGTTCACTTTAGTTTAATTGGTGACTCTAAATTTCCCGTAGCTGTAGAGTGTGAGTGTGAGTGGTCGTTTGTCTTTGTCTGTCTCTGTATGTTGGCCCTGCGATGGACTGGCGACCTGTCCAGGATGTACCCCGCCCTCGCCCAATCTGAGCTGGTATTGGCTCCAGCCCCCCTGTGATCCGGAAATGGATAAGTAGTAAAAGATGAATAACTGAATGAATCTACCTAGCTGATCTATAATCATAGACCATGTGGAGGTCTACTTCTATACCTTAGGTATGCATCTTTAACATGATTTGAGCCCTGACTTAAATCGTCGCCCTGGCGTTAGGTTGTTAGAAAAGTCACAAACACTCCCCCTGCCTCATACAACAACTGGATAGTTAATAAGGAGCCAGAAGCAATTTTTTTTTTTTCATGTGCTGGAAGCAGTCCAGCCTTATTGGGCCTTTTGTATTTGAAGCTTCTTATGATGTAGTCATTTTCTTCTTCCTATTTATCCCTGAGCTATTACTATCTAAGCCTTCCTAACCCCCCCACCCACACTGACACACACAAACAAACACACACACTCTTTCCCACCTCCACTTAACACCTTCTCATTGTTCTCCAGCTAATCATACCAAATAACACTCATTACCATGGTAAGAAATTATAATTTTTCCAACAGATTACCAATTTTCTAATGTTTTAAGTTTGAATTGGAACCCTTTAATCTGCTGTTATTTTACTCTAATACAATGCAATTTCAGAGTCAATATCTGCCAGTCTTTTTCACTGTCTTTGTTGAGTTTTTATTGATATTCCTAATATGCTACAAACTATAATTAAATATATCTTTTTGCAATGGCTGAAATATTAGGACACATCATCATTAGTGGACCCCAGGATGACAGAGTGTTTCAGACATTACCACTAGACAGGCTCCCCGAGGAAGGCCCTGTCAGGCTTAATCACTCCCTGGAGTGTTTCATTATAAGCCAAATTAGAATATTCTAGATGTCAGCCGTTAATTTTTGTGAAAATGTAACTTTTAGGAACATTTAATCCTGTCACAGTCACTTCTATCATGTTAGGTTCACTATGAATGTCTTCCAGTATTCTTGTACAAATAAGTCTTCTAGAGGTCTGCCTTTAGACCTTAGGTATGCATCTTTAACATGATTTGAGCTCTGACTTAAATGGTGTCCCTGGGGTTAGGGTTTCTGTGTCTGTGTTCTGTCACCTCAGAGGAAGAAGGTTCTGAGTTTGAGACCCCTTCTGTGGAGGCACAGCCCACACTCCAAAAACATGCACATTAGATTTATTGGTGATTTGAATTCCCAAAAACATGAACATGAACGTGAATGGTTGTTTGTCTCTATATGTCAGTGTTGTTATAGACTGGTGACCTGTCAGGGATGTACCTCGCCCCCAACCAATGTCAGCTTGGATTGGCTCCACGATACTTATGGCTGTGTTTTCACATCTTTATAATCCAGCACGTTGTAAGGTTAGGGACACTGTTTGGGGTTCTCATTTTAAAAGAGAGCAAGTGCCTTTCATTCATTTGGATTTCATTTGGGCTTGGCTTGTCAAACTCTTTCCTCTTCCCATTACAGACCTCTTTGTGACGTGCTGTGGTCACCAACTCCCCACTGCACAGCCACCTCTCAAATCTCACTGGGACATGAAAAGGACACATCAGAAAGAAAATAAACTCTCACAATTGAACTAGACATTAACAGAAGTCACAAATAAAGCAACACATTGAGGCCAGCTGTTTCCATGCCAAAAACCAGATAAATTAAGCCAAAATCAAAAGCAGGAAATATACTGAAAAGCACTGCTCTTTAATCAGAGAACAATTAAGCAATCTTAAATCAATTAGTGCCCAAAGTTGTTCACACAGTCCATCTGGGAGTCAACTTTCTATGTGCTTGCACAAACGAATTACTTTGTCATTGGAGGCTTTTTCATAACACCACAAGGTTCTGAGGTTCCTGTAAACCATTCTTTTGGTCTATTAAAAGCCACAACATGGTTAAAGGCACAGAGCATGTGAGAAAATTGGGAGATAAACTGAATGTTAACTTTGACGGAGAAACAAACAGGCTTGTTTTCAAAGGAGCTGGTGCACTTTGATGATGGCAGAGATGCACTCCGCCCCATTCTTCAGTATCTGCAGCCTTTGTTGCTGTCCAAACAAAGGACCTGAACTTAAAGAATGCCCTAAAACAGACGCATTGCAGGATTTGATGTTGTAGCCCTTGATATGATTAATGAGTCAGAAGGCAGAATGATTACAGTTCTAGATATTCTACATTTCTCTCAGTAATGGAGGACATATGATTTTAATTTGCAGCATGTTTGAACTCAGCTGATTACAGCCGCAGAGCAGATGTATGATGTTATGACGGTTCATCACAAGGACGTACACACATTGCCGGTATTAACTTTGTGTATGTATGTGCCACTGGGATGAGAGACCGTGCACAAGCTGAGTTTTTCCCATACAGTAATCTGCAGAATGAAACACTTGAGGCATTAACACCAGGGACCTCGATGACAAACAGTGAGGAAACAAAGGGGCTGGGGCTTACAGGACAGTTCCTGTTTATTTGGTTGGGAAGCATCACAGGGTACTATTTATCTCTACAGTTATTGATGACAGTAAATACAGAGTAGTGAGTTATTGCACAAGAACACAATGCCCAATGCACAGTTTTCTGTGGGCTGACTGATCCCACATAAAGATGCAACATGCCAGAAGTACACCCTGACCTGCTCCCTTCCACCAACGGCAACAGCCCTATGTGTCTGTTCTGTTAATGTATCTGTGTGTCTTGTTTAATGAGGTTCGAAATGTGTAACTGAAGCAGCATACTACAAAAATGTGATAGTCCACATCACAAAAAACAGACACTATCAGAGCAAGTGAACCACATCCCTGAAAGTCGTTTCAATGGAGCCACTTTAAACCAGATGTCACCCCTCTGTATTCTATCCTGACTGTGTGGTAGTCTGTCAATCATACTGTGGCTACACCCTCTGGAATTTTCTGCTTTAATGCCTGTTTTCCTCTAAATGGGACCATCATGTAAATCATGAACATCATGTTGGATTGAGGACTTGAAACTACAGGCTGGGACCACAAACTTGTTCAAAAAACATTTACTGAAACTAAAGAGAAGTAGGGACATTTACATAAAGAGTTCAATACAATCTGACTGCTTTTACAACCCCTGATGGTCATTGAACAGAATAAAGGTTTAGGGCTCTTCAGCATTGGCTTCACATTTCAAAGTCCACGTCCTCTTTTCTAGACAGTCTGGTTCAAACAGGCTCTGTTGTTGAACAGAGCCATTTCAGAGCCTTGTTTTTGCACCTTTTCCTACCACACAATTTCCTTTCCAGGCAACTTTCCATGAATATACTTGGATACAGGATTCTTCCGACAGCCAGACATTTCAACCATGACCTTCTGTCAGCAATCTTCCTAATGACTGTGGTTGCTTCCACTGAACTACAAGAAAATACTCAAAATGGGATGTATGAAAGAATTCCAAACAACATGTAAAAAAGAATTTCAAGTAATTAAATACATCAATAAAAATGTACTATGGAGGATTTTATTTCACTTAACCAAATTTCAGGACAGGTATGGGTGACTATCTCAGAGTATTAAAGTAAGAAATACATCTAATGTTTGATCATCTCCATCACATATTCTTCAACAGTTTACAGAGATGTCAGTCTCCTACAGAAAAGTCAAATGTCCAAAAAGGAGTTTGTGATGTAACTTAATAAATTTGTATAAGTGTGTTTGAAAGTGTTTTTTATAAGTGACTCTATTCTCCCAGGTTATGACTGGTCCCAAAACACACCACAGGAGCAATGACGTAAAGAGAACTAATCAAACCTGCCACAGTCGCCAGTCTGATGCAGGGATGCTCCACCATAACACCTGATAATTCAATAAAAACTGAAGTCACATTAGATTTTAGTCAGGCTTGTCTACCCTCACGGTATCTGTGTTTACACTCACACACAAACACAGTCAGCAATCTGTCATCTTCTCCTCCTTGATTTAAAACTGACAGCTACAACATACTAAAAAAGACACATGCTCAAAAGTTACATATTGAAGCAGATAAAAATACACAGAGGAAAGCCAAAGTCTTCTAAATTACCCTTGTTTGCTCGAGAGTATCATCTAATATCTATAATCAGAAAATATTTGAGCAACAGCTCTGAAGGACAGGCCTATGCATCCTTGATTTGGCTCACTGAGTACAACATCACCGAGCCTGGAAAGAAAGCTTAAAAACTTATAAAAAAAGGTCTCCACAGTGCTAGAAGCTCATATTATTCAGCACTAATAGAAAAAAACAAGAACAACCCCAGGTTTCTCTTCAGCACTGTAGCCAGGCTGACAGAGAGTCATAATCAGTTGAACCAGTGATCCCTTAGCTCTCAGCAGTGATGATTTTATGGGCTTTTTTACAAATAAAATCATAACAATCAGAGACAGAATTCATCAGCTCTTACCTACATCAGACAATAATCTTCTACTGAATTCAGAAACTCCTGAATCAATTGCAATGCCTGTTGTACACCTACAATCATTCTCATCTCTGAATCTCTCAGAGCTAGCTTCTATAATAGTCTCATCATCTAGACCATCAACCCGGCTATTATACCCACTGCCAACCAGCCTCTTTAAAGACATTTTATACTTAATTGATCCGTTCATTCTAGATCTGATTAATTTGACTTTATCTTTGGGTTATGTACCTCAGACTCTTAAGACCGCAGTCATCAAACCCCAGCTTAAAAAGCCAAATCTTGATCCAGATGTTGTCGCCAATTATAGACCCATATGAAACCTTCCGTTCATGTCTAAAATCATTGAGAAAGCTGTAGCAAACCAATTACATGACCATCTGCATAGGAACGGTTTGCTCGAAAAGTTTCAGTCAGGATTTAGAGTTCATCACAGCACAGAAACAGCGCTGGTTAAAGTCTCCAATGATATTCTAATGGCTTCAGACAATGGATCAGCCTCCATACTTCTCCTCTTAGATCTCCGTGCTGCATTCGACACCATTGATCATAATATTTTATTACAGAGACTGGAACATGAAATTGGGATTAAAGGACTGCACTAAGACGTTTAAAATCCTATTAATCAAATAGACATCAGTTTCTTCATGTTAATAATAACTCCTCCTCATGCACTATAACATATTATGGAGTCCCACAGGGTTCGGTACTTGGACCAATCCTCTTCACTTTATATCTGCTTCCTTAAGGCAAAATAATCAGGAAACACAACATAAATTTTCACTGTTACGCAGACGACACTCAGTTGTATTTATCAATCAAGCCAAATGAAGTTGGTCTGATAGTCAGACTGCAGACATGTCTTGAAGACATAAAAGTCTGGATGACCCATAATTTTTTACTTTTAAATTCTGACAAAACTGAAGTTATTGTACTTGGCCCTAAGCACCTTAGAGAAACCCCATCTAATCATCTAATCAGTCTGGATGGCATTACTTTGGTTTCCAGCTCCACTGTAAGAAATCTTGGAGTAACTTTTGACCAGGACATGTCCTTTGTCCCTCACATAAAACAAGTCAGTAGGGCAGATTTCTTCCACCTGAGAAACATTAGGAAAATCAGAAACATCCTCTCTCAAGAGGATGCAGAAAAACTAGTCCATGCATTTGTAACTTCTAGGCTGGACTACTGTAACTCATTACTATCTGGATGTCCAAACAAATCTCTGAAAGGCCTTCAGTTGATTCAGAATGCTGTTGCACGAATATTAACAGGAAGTAGGAAAAGGGATCACATCTCTCCTGTTTTAGCTTCACTTCACTGGATGCCGGTAAAATTCTGAATAGAATTTAAAATCCTTCCGTTAACACATAAAGCTCTTAGTAGTAGGCCACTCCGCTCTCTAGATGGAGGTTTACTTGTGGTTCCTAGAGTCTCCAAGAGGAAATCGGGAGGCAGATCTTTCAGTTATCAGGCTCATCTTCTATGGAACCAACTTCCAGTATCGGTCCGGGGGGCAGACTCTTTAGCAATTTTCAGCTTAAAACATTTCTGTATGACAGAGCTTATAGTTAAAAAGTTAAAGCTCATTTACTCTTTAGCTATGCTGCTATAGGCTTAGACTGCAGGGGGAAGCACTGAGCAGCTCTCTCTCTCTCTCTCTCTCTCTCTCATATCAATAACCATGTTTCCCCGAAGTTTTTTGTCTCTCCCAGTTCCTCTCCTCTCTCTCCCTGTCCTCATCCTGTAGGTGATGAATCATCTCCACCCCATGTTCCTGCAATGCCTGCTGCTCCCATATATCTATGAACTTCATGCAGCATCATATGTTCCTGCCTGCACCTGTTTTGAATATCCCCTCCTCCTGCTCTCATTCTCTCCTGACTCTACCTATACTGTTCTCATCTAACATGAAACAGCAAGCTAAACTCGTTCTTTCAAAAAGTTTCCTCCAATGAACAGGCAGTGTGTTGTACTTGGCAGGTAATTTTAATGAAGAAAAGGTAAAACTGAAATAAACATATACATACAGGTAAGTAAATGAACAAATAAACACAGCTCCGACAAATATACAAATAATAATATTGTCCCTAAATGTCCAAATCAAATATACTTACTGGTGATGCCCCCATGAACACACAAAAGAAGGATGGATGGAGATGGCAACAATCAACATGTGCTCTCAAACTTCAAAATGGCTGCAACTGCCGCTTAACAGGAAATATCCATTACAAAATAAGACACCCACTTTCAAAATAAAAGAATAATCTTATTTGACCTGTCCCAGTTACATCTCACTACCCAACTTTGCCCCCCCCCCGCCCCCCCCCCCGTCTCTCTCTCTTTCCCTTTCAACCCAACCGGTCGAGGCAGATGGCCGCCCCCCCTGAGCCTGGTCTGCCCGAGGTTTCTGCCTCTTAAAGGAAGTTTTTCCTTGCCACTGTTGCCAAGTGCTTGCTCATCGGGGGATCTGTTGGGTCTCTTTAAATAATTTTATAAAGAGTTTGGTCTAGACCTGCTCTATATGTAAAGTGCCTTGATGTAACTTTGTTATGATTTGGCGCAATATAAATAAATCTGATTTGATTTGATTTGATATGATTTGAACATCATTGCATCACTTTTGGAGTGTCAAGGTCAAACAACCAGCTCTATCTTTGTGTGTGTGTGTTTGACAGAAGGGTTTTCCGATACAGCCGAGACCCGTCACTCAGCCCAAATTGAGATACAACATCCAAAAACAATTCATCAAACTTCCTCTTCGGATGCCTGGATGCTCCCTGATGTGGGAAAACTCCTCCAGCATCACTGAAGATGCTGCTGTGGAAAGCAATTCACACTGAAGTCTGGCAGGATTAGTAGGAAACTCACGGTCTTCTGTTATCACTCGTTTGCTGATGCTACAGAAATGACACAGTGATGGCATGATGCAGGGTGATTAGACACAACAGCAGTATGGGGTAAAGCTGGTTTTATAAGCTCCCAAAGGTGGATTGATTGAAATATATGTAGGGAAATTGCTTTCCTTTTTTTTCAACTACTACTACTACGAAATCCTGATTACTAGTAACTTCATAGATCAAGATTATATTTATACCAGACTTTTGGCTTCTTTATATTTTCCTGCACCAATCAAGTATAAGAATTTGTTGCAGAGACTGCATGTCAGGCGATGTTCCTTGGAGGATCCTGTGTATGACTGAGTTCAGATACCCAAAAGTCACTATGAAAGCAAACATTAGTGACTTGAATTTGATGATAGGTAGCCTGTGTAGGTCAATGAATAGTGACATGCTCTTCAGGGCTGATTGGAGACCAGACAGGCTGCTGCATTTTGAAATATCTGGATTTTGGGACCAAAAGGAATAAAGTACAACAGAAACTCTGACAAAAGAACATTGCAGTAGTCAAGGTGAGAGATAAGGACTGCACCAGGAGCTGGGTACAGGAGTGAGTCAGGAAATAGCAAAGAGGGGTTTTGATATTGATAACATGGTAAATAGACTGATTGGCCAGGAGGACTATGAGTGAAGTGTTAGGGAGCACATTTCATTTTATATCTATGACCATTGGGTTAAAATCATGATTTATGTGGTCAGAGCAACCTTCAGTTCCTCAAGTCATTACTGTCACTGAGATGTTGCTCTCACGAAAACAGGATGGACATTTCAGGTTTTTCATTGGACAAAAACTTCTGTGCTCCAACCAATTTTTTATATATTTTAATTTAAATGTTTTTTTCTTCATAACAGAAATAACCAACTGTTCATATCAAGAGAAAAGAGCCATCAGCTCCGCAAACTGACTAGTCCAAGTATGTTACTGTAAGTGTATGTCTTCATGTAGAAATAGCAATGACGACTTGGCTGTTGCAGTTGCTTCATCAACTGCAAGATCTCAAGGGGATGATGAGAAACACCTACCTCCAACCTGATCCTGATTGATTTAGCTCGCACACCATGTTTTATAGAAAAAAATTATATTGTAGATATATGGAGTCTAATTTTGTTGGCTGGTGCTTTCATTAGACTGAAGGCAGAGGTGATAGTAGCAATCTAAAATGAAATGAATATTACTTAATTTTTTAAGTTTCACTGTACATCAAATACAATTATTTTGCCATGTATTTTTTTATTCGGTATGTTCGGTATGACTATTGATTCACATTTTGAATTTCTTTGGTTTGAGAGGCACAGATCCAGCAATGAAATCTGGGTAAATTATTTATATCAGCCAAAAGCTACTGACAAGATGGATACATCTAATATGCCATGTAGAGTAAATGAATGCAGCCTATTGTCTTTGTGTTTGGTTGACAGATTGCACAGCACGACACAAACATGTATTTCTCTAGTAGGAAATTAACAGATTGTTGATTGAAGTGAAGTTTAGTTCCTTCAATGATCATCAAATGCTTTGAATGTTTTACAGTTTTTACAGAAGCGATCAGTGAAACGTTTCCATGTTTCCAATAGTTAATAGCTCTGTTGCTTCAAACGTAACAAAGATTTAAAAATTGTCAACAGAACTGACATGTATTACATTTCTGAGTTTTCAGAAGGGGGCAGCTTAGAGCTGCCAAAATAAAAAATAAATTTCTTGAGTAGGAAGGAGAAAGCTTTTTCTTTTTAAATGCAATACATTGTATCGTCACCACAGCTTTGTGTTAGTGGATTGAGCAGACAGCAGCCTTTCCCATCAAAACAGACAATGCTGGAGGAGTCAAACACATACATTGTGTCTGAATTCCCAGTGAATTAGCTAGACGGAGTTAGCTTGCTTGAAACAAGTAATTTTATGGAGGGGAAGGCGATCAGCTCATGCTAACAGAGGTCCACTATGTCTTTTGAGCATGTGAACCACCATCTTGAGCAAGCTGAGGCCCACCATGTCATTACCAGCCCTGAGCTTCTTCCTGGCTCCATGATTCGCTGCATTTGTTCCATTTATATATCAAATGCCAAATGAAACCCCAATACAGACCTTTCGCCAAGTCATATTCTCAGTTAACATTAACAGACGTTACACCTTTGTAAGCCAATTTTTTAAACAGATAGATTTTTACTCATATAATTTGCCATGTCAGTGTGTCTTAAACTTTTTTATTATCTGTTATTATCTGTTATTTTTATTTCAGCTGTTTGGCTTTCCTCAGAAGTCCACAAATAAGCAGCTACTCTGCCCTGCTGACTGGTGCTAATAGCAATCAATATCCCCAAAGGTTCAAGATATGAGATACAACACTTCCAAATGCCAAAGATGATCCCACCAAAGCACAGAGTGTTCAAAGTGACAAAGTTTTCATGTGTCTGATTTCTTTTTGCACTTGTCTGACTGCAGTGGGGGACTGAGGGATGAAATCTATTTGAGCACACCCAGCAACAACTTCGCTTTACACAGGGCAGAGAAAGCGTTAGTCCTGTTTACAGTAAGTCAGTAATGCAGCACTGAGGCTAAATGGGCTGGATCTGTTAGTACTAAGCTCAGCCAGATATCTGTAGGAGAATTCTTCAACCCCGAGAACCCTCCAAACAGGACAGAGAAAGGAGCATTAAACAATAAAAATCATGGACACCCTCCAAATGATGACATTTGCTCTCTCTGGAGAAAGGCTGAGGCAGACATGCTTAATAGATACAGGCATACACAAACACACACACACACACACACACACACACACACCACCAACAAGTACACTCTCTGTTGCACAAATGGACAGACATATTTATTCATGCACTGAATAGATGTATGGAAATAACCATAAAGTCTCAGGCAATCACCAAGGGTAGATCATGGATGCACATTTAAGCCTCTTTCACACCGACCAGAAACCTACTAACATCTAGCTTTTGTCTTCAGTTGGGAAGGGTACAATCAGCATTCACCCCAGGTAAAATGATTCTATGGCTCTGATCAGGCTCTGAACTGATCAGTTCATCTCAGCAGGCAAGAGTCATCAGGAGAAGAAGGCACAGGGATGGAGCTTCTGGTCATTGGCTGCCCGCTGGGAAAGGACTGGCCCTACCCCGACATCTGAGGCATCCACCTCCACAACATACTATCTTTGGTCCAGCATGCAAAGTATGGGGGGCTAAAGTGAAGCAGGCTTTGAGGTCCTGGAAGGCAGAAGCGGAGGACCAGAAGAAGGGTGCCTTGGAGGAAGTGAGGGCTGTGAGAGGGGCTGCCACTGTGCTGTACCCTCAGATGAAGCAGTGGTAGAAGTTCACGAAGCTGAGGAACCTCTGCAGCTGCTTCCAGGACTCAGGAACGGGCCAGGCGGTGACGGTGGACACACTGGCTGGATCCATCTGAATGTTCCCCTGGCCGATGACATACCCCAGGAAGGCATGAAACTCACACTTCTTGTGTTTAACAAAGCGGGCGTTCTCCAGAAGGCATTGGAGGACTGCCTGGAATTAGTAAATGTGGTCCTCTTTGGTTCTGGAGTAGATGAGAATGTCATTCAGACAGACAAAGACATGTTTGTTGAGCATATCACATAGCACGTCATAGCACAAGGGCTTGGAAGACTCGTCCCACTCACAGATACGGACCAGGTGGTAGGTCTAGCTTGGTGAAGCTAGTGGCCCCCTCCAGGAGATCGAAGGCAGATGAGCTGAAAGGGAGGGAGTACTGATTCTTCACTGTGATCTGTCATTTAGGCCTCGATAGTCAATGCAGGGCCTCAGGTTCTTGTTTTTCTCCACAAGAAAAACCCTGCACCAGGAGGGGATGAAGACGGGCAGATGAAGCCGGCTTCCAGAGAGTCATTGAAATATGCCTCCGTGGCCTCTCTTTCAGGTGCAGACAGGGAGTACAAACGACTTCGATGTGGACTGGTGCCAGGTATTAGGTCAATGTCGCAGTCATGGGGACAGTGAGAAGGCAGGGAAGTGGCCTTGGTTTTGCTGAAGACATCACAGAAGTCATGGTACTCTGGCGGAACCCCAATGAGGTCAGGAGAGGCATAGACTGAGTAGCTGAGGGTTGCTTCAGACAGAGTTGATGACACGCAGAACTCCACCCCAGGATAGATCCCGTCACCCAGTCGATGTGGGAGTTGTGACGACGGAGCCAGGGGTACCCCAGAATGAGAGGAATGCAAAGTGACTTCAGGATGTGAAAACTAATGGTCTCATGATGGTTTCCAGAGAAGAGCATCCAAGGCACTGGCGGGGCCCGGCCTAGGCAGCGGAACCCTGTCAATTTTGAGCTGCCATGCCAGTCAATGAATGTAGCCAGGGTATGTTAACCCCCCGCCAGAAGTAAGCAGGTGTGGCAGAGGGGGCGTTTCTTGGAGAACAGTTCAGTGGTTGGACTCACCAGTACTGAATCCGGCCTTTTGCTGGACAGCGAGAGATGAAGTCACCAGCATGACCACGGTATGGGCAGAGGTTCCCTTGGCGTAGTCGCTGGCGTTCCTCTGGCCTGGGACTGCTTCTGCCGACCTGCATGGGCTTGGGCTGGTCACTCTGGGGCACAGCTGTGGAAGTCGTGGCCCCTGGAGTAGGAGGAGTCTGAGTAAGAAAGCGCTGGTCGAACATTTCTCTCTTCCTGTCCTCACGTCTGGTCTGGATGTCAGCTCAATCAGCCCATCCAACAACATGGGAAGATCGTAGGAGACCAGCTCATCCTTGATGTAATCCACCAGGCCCAGCAGGTAAGAATCACACTGGGCGTTCCGATGGCTCTGGCGAGCCCGAGTGTAAAAGTCTATGGAGTAGTCTGCCAGAGGCCAGCTCCTCTGGAGTAGACTCAGCAGACCTCCAGTGGAATCTGGGCCCGGGGAGACTGTCCCAAATACCTTGCGGAGTTCAGCAACAAAGTTTTGTAAGGAGGTGCAGGCTGGAGTACGCTGGTCTCATTCGGCAGTTCTCCACAGCTGGGCCCTTCCTGTGAGGGGGCTGATGGTGAAAGCTACCCGGGCCTCCTCTGAAGCAAAGGTGTGTGACTGCAAGGCAAACAAAAGCTGTGTCCGAAACCACCCCCTCACTCCCTACTCCCTACTCCCTATATATGGAAATGAATGCAGTGGACCATATAGTGAACTCATTCACAAAATGAACAATTGCTTTCAGACACTACTTTTGGCGCCGTTAATTGCATCTACGCTGTCGCACAATTAAAACGTATCCAACTCACGGCTAAAGACAGAAAAAAAACTTTTGTTTATCACTGCATTTTGTTAAAGGCTTTTGATAATTTGCACTGCACTGTAATTTTTATTCTCGTACTTGGTCTTCTTTTGTTATATTTTTATTTTCTACTCTCTTGGCTCTTAGGTGACAGTTTTTAATTGTAATCTAATGTTACTTGAATGTCTGATTATACTGTGTTTTGCACGATGTTAATGTTCTTTACATTCATGTAGACAGTACGTTTAATTGCCTTGTTTTTGAAATGTGCTATAAAATAAACTATTTTGTTCTGCTAGAATCGCCATTTTTGCCGCGAGCGCAATGCATCATGGGATATCTTGCTTGGGTTAGTGACCATCGCCTATTCACTACTTTTCACAATGCATTGTGGGATACTTTGAGTGCACTACATTTTGTCGCAAAACATTCGGACACCACTACAAAACGACAAGCTCACTATATAGTGCACTATATAGTGATTAGGGGGTGGTTTTGGACACAGCCAAGGATTGAACAGTTCGTGAGGAAGAGATTACAGCTCTCAGGATCTCCCGCATAGCGCTCCGGGGCTCCCACATGTGGCTCAGAGACTGGCCCAGGAAGTTCCGGCAGGGATGTAGGGTTAGAGTGCACCGCAGGAGGAGCTGGAGTTGCCATCTGTGAGAGGGCAGCAGTGAGCTGTTGGACCTTTGTGGTTAGCACAGCTAGCGCCTGCTCCTGGCAAGCAGCGTCCTGCTGCTAGCTAGCGGCAGCCTTACGCTCATCCGCTGCGTTGGAGGCGAGCAGAGCTTCATGCTGCTGAAGAACACTCTCCACCCTCTACAGGCATGACTGTGGTGATGCAGTGTGCACTGGGTCCATGTTGTGGCCCGATTGTACTGTCACAGGCTTGTTTAAGAACCCAAATGCAGCACAAACAGCGATGGACAGTTGGTAACAACCTTTATTGGTGACCACAGCAGATAAACAGACAGATGGAGGATAAGCAAGAGCAGAAGGTCTTGGGGAATGTCCAGAGTTCATGGTTGAGTATAGGGGTCTGTTGTATAGAGGTGTAACCAGGGCAGGGGAGCAGAAAAGAGCAACAGATGCTGCCTTGTACTCAGTGGAGGGTAGGAGAAGGTAAAGTATCCTCAGGAGCAGCTCACCAAGCAGTTCCAGGAAGACATGTTCCAGAGTCCATGAGGCTGAAAACGTGGTCAGCAACCCCAAGTCGGTCCGGAAGTGAGTGCTGGAAAGTCTTGCATGAAAGGTGAAGAACAATCTTGCAAAGGAGTAAGTGTGGAGCTGGGAATATATACTGGGATGATAGCAAGAGATGAGGAGCAGCTGTGTTCACAGGTGAATAGAGTTGGCTTAATGAGGGGGTGTCGCCGGGCAGGCAGAGTGAGGCAGAGGCAGGTGAGTGGAAAAGCAGTGAATGGGAGCTGGGTGACAGAACTGTGACAACTGCTTTGTGTTTGTGTTCATGGTAAAACCAAACCCATCTTCAAACTCAGCCACCATTTTGGTCTCAGCTGCATGTTGGCAAAAATCTGTTCACAGTCCTCAAGTAGATCCCTGCCACAGGATGTGTCTTTAGGAGCACATTTTACCAGGATGAGGCACCCAAACACACACATACACACAGCAGGAATTAATTTGACAAATTATGTTCTTACCAAGACAGTTGTGTCCATCGTGGGCAAGCATGAATCCATCGTAGCAGGTGCACCTGTAGTTTCCTGGTATGTTGATGCATTCATGGACACAGCCTCCGTTGTAATCATTCTCACACTCATCCATGTCTGAAAAAGAGAGGGGTTTTGTCATATACTTTTGTCTCTTACTTTGTGTCAGGGTGAGCAAGACGTGTTGCTGCTGACCAACATGTCTACCACTCACAGATTTGGTTATATTTTTTGATTTGTAGTGTGTTTCCTTCTCAGTAGTGAAGTTTCAAAGCCTTTCCTATCAGTCACTTCACACACACTGCTCAAAAAAATAAAGGGAACACTAAAATAACACATCCTAGATCTGAATGAATGAAATATTCTTATTAAATACTTTGTTCTTTACATAGTTGAATGTGCTGACAACAAAATCACACAAAAATTATCAATGGAAATCAAATGTATTAACCCATGGAGGTCTGGATTTGGAGTTACACTCAAAATGAAAGATGAAAAACACACTACAGGCTGATCCAACTTTGATGTAATGTCCTTAAAACAAGTCAAAATTAGGCTCAGTAGTGTGTGTGGCCTCCACGTGCCCGTATGACCTCCCTACAACGCCTGGGCATGCTCCTGATGAGGTGGCGGATGGTCTCCTGAGAGATCTCCTCCCAGACCTGGACTAAAGCATCCACCAACTCCTGGACAGTCTGTGGTGCAACGTGGCATTGGTGGATGGAGCGAAACATGATGTCCTAGATGTGCTCAATTGGATCCAGGTCTGGGGAACGGGTGGGCCAGTCCATAGCATCAATGCCTTCGTCTTGCAGGAACTGCTGACACACTCCAGCCACATGAGGTCTAGCATTGTCTTGCATTAGGAGAAACCCAGGGCCAACTGCACCAGCATATGGTCTCACAATGGGTCTGAGGATCTCATCTCGGTACCTAATGGCAGTCAGGCTACCTCTGGCGAGCACATGGAGGGCTGTGCGGCCCCCCAAAGAAATGCCACCCCACACCATTACTGACCCACTGCCAAACCGGTCATGCTGGAGGATGTTGCAGGCAGCAGAACGTTCTTCACGGCGTCTCCAGACTCTGTCACGTCTGTCACATGTGCTCAGTGTGAACCTGCTTTCATCTGTGAAGAGCACAGGGCGCCAGTGGCGAATTTGCCAATCTTGGTGTCCTGCACGGTGTTGCACGGGGCTGTAAGCACAACCCCCACCTGTGGACGTCAGGCCCTCATACCACCCTCATGGAGTCTGTTTCTGACCGTTTGAGCAGACACATGCACATTTGTGGCCTGCTGGAGGTCATTTTGCAGGGCTCTGGCAGTGCTCCTCCTGTTCCTCCTTGCACAAAGGCGGAGGTAGCGGTCCTGCTGCTGGGTTGTTGCCCTCCTACGGCCTCCTCCACGTCTCCTGATGTACTGGCCTGTCTCCATGTTCTGGACACTACGCTGACAGACACAGCAAACCTTCTTGCCACAGCTTGCATTGATGTGCCATCCTGGATGAGCTGCACTACCTGAGCCACTTGTGTGGGTTGTAGACTCCGTCTCATGCTACCACTAGAGTGAAAGCACCGCCAGCATTCTAAAGTGACCAAAACATCAGCCAGAAAGCATAGGAACTGAGAAGTGGTCTGTTGTCACCACTTGCAGAACCGCTCCTTTATTGGGGGTGTCTTGCTAATTGCCTATAATTTCCACCTGTTGTCTATTCCATTTGCACAACAGCATGTGAAACTGATTGTCAATCAGTGTTGCTTCCTAAGTGGACAGTTTGATTTCACAGAAGTGTGACTGACTTGGAGTTACATTGTGTTGTTTAAGTGTTCCCTTTATTTTTTTGAGCAGTGTATTTTTATTTGATGTTCTTTGGTGGAATTTGACACTGTGTAGTGTAAACATTATGCTCGCAGATACAATGCAATATGATGTGAAACAAATATCATTCCGAATGTTGATAAACTCTTCTTTTTTTGCCTCATGACTTTTCAGTAATTTCCAAGTTTGCAGCTCTCTGACCAGCCTTTCAATGGCGGTTTCCTGTCCCTTGTGGCTGCATTCAGTACAGATCCATTTTCTAAGGCTGCAGACATGAGTCATGTCTGGATGCAGGGGCCACTGACAATGTGATGACAGTACATTCACAGGAGCAGTTATGTTGATGATGACGATGATGATGATGACACCTATTTTAGTTCTGACGTTTTTGCTTAATTTTCATTATATCCAAGATAATTTATTAACATCACTGCTCTCAAGTCAGTGATGCAGAAGGGAAAAGGTAAGTAGGGGTGGAAAGTGAGAAAGGACATGAAAGTGTCAGCTGGTGTTTATTCATCTACTGATGCCCCTCCTACTCCCACCCGTCAGACAACCCCCCATTCTCCATGCTAAGCCTGTGGCTTTCACAGGAGCCACTTGCAACCGGTTACCATGCGTATCCACCTAAATAAACAATACCTCCCCCCCGTGTGAGCAGCAAGCAATCTGCCCGGCAGTGAGGAAGACCCCCACTCACATCATCCTCTCCTTCCTATTCTCTCTAGAGCTAGGCAGGTCTGCAGGTGTATGCCTTACAGACGTCTTGATTCGAAGACCTAGACCTTTCTGGAGACCATTGATGGACAATCTAAGATTGAAGAGTCCAGAGTTACAGATGTGTGCAACCCCATGCTCCCATCCCTTTTCAACAGCTTATCTTCACTCTTTCATTCAGTGTCAGTGTCTGTCTTTCAGCTTGTCCATGGCTGGAGGTCAAGTTACAAAAGACAGATCCTTTATAAGACAGAAAGCTGCTCTGAAATCAGATTTAAAGGAGTGATATTGCATTACTTCAGTACTGTACAAAGTTGGGCCCGTTTTTAGCCTTAACACAGCTTGTCTTGCTTGTATCAAGACATTGCAGTCGAGACAAAAGAAGAAACCAAGACCAACCAAGTGGCAGACAAACACCCCCATCCATAGACCCAGAAACATCTACACTGAAAAAATCAGCACTACTAGTTCTAGGCTAGATTAGGTACGCTTCTTTGGGAGATTTAACTTTAAGTCTGACAAATGGGCAGTGGTAAACTACACATAGTCATCTCATATATACAAGACTTTCTTTGTTTGGATTACAAACATTCTCAAGAAGAAGTTGAAAAGTCTTGTTGACTCAAGTTGCTAGGTTGGATCGATGGGTGGAGGCTGACATTGGCACAGTGTGGCGACAGGTGAAGAACACACACACACACACACACACACACATGCGTACACACACACACACATACACACACAGCTGCCTCATCCTCCAAGTGGACAAAACACAAACTTGGACACTGTGCTTAAACACACGCACGCATACATCACCAAAGCACATGCAAATGTGACTATGCACAAAGAAAACAGCAAATGAGTGCAAAGACTCACATACTACAAGCACAGCTTTGAAAACAAATTGGATCGCAATGCCTGTCGACACACACGCACGCACACACACTCAAACACACTTCTTCACAGAGACATTCTGTTCACAAATGCTTCCTCTTAGATGATTAACATGATAATTCTGGCTAGACTTTCTCTCCAAAAGGAAGCAGGTTTCATTTTATTAAAAACTATTATGACAAAAGCCAAACCAAGGCCACATTGTACATCATGACTGGCCCCAGTTTGCTGGATGTTTGCTGGAAGCCAATTATGCAGGCCAGCATTTATCAGTGCATTTTAGCTCAAAGGAGTCCTGTCCCTGTAGTTGAAGGGCTACTGCGTTGTCATTGGGATTAGATTAGAAGACAAATGTCTCATCCTATTACCACAAACAACCTAATGCGAAAGGGGAACCTGAGCCTTTTTCAAAAAGTGACCAAACTGCTTTAAATGAGTTGCATGTGTGTGATGACAGCCAGAGTCCACTTTAAAGGAAAGAAAACAAAAATGACAACAAAAAAAAAAAAAAAATCAATCATGGTAAAATTGTGCTTTAAAGAGCACAAGCCTTTTGTATACAAACTCCCTGCAACCATCACTGGCTCATCCTAAAAGGCATTTGCAACCAATTAGGGGGAGCTGGAAAGGCCGACTGTTAGTGGAAATGTTGTTTGGACACTTGGCTGTGCTGCCAGCTCAGATGGCACAACTCAGCAAGATGTGGCACCTTCTATGTGCTTTGCTTTTCATCTGTCAGATATGAAGTGAAAAGTTAAAGACTAGAAGTAAGGGAGAGTGAAGGGGCAGCGTGAGGCTCCACTCAGGGTGACTGGAGAGCAGGGGTGATTAATTGGAGGCTCAATTACTTCTAATAAGCAAACTAAGCTCATATTCACTCTATACAGACTTTCCTCTTTGTATTGGCCATTTTGTCACACTGACCTGGTGTTTTTAGAGGTTTGTTTTTTGTTTTTTTTTTTTGCAATAATTTGATAGCTCTAGCAAAAATAAAGACCAGAAAGGCCATTAATGTAATGTTTTTATGCACCTTAACTACTGAATAGTTATAGCTATAACTATAGACAGGCTAACAAGGCACCTCAAGACTAGACAAAGATTACTGTGAAACTATATTTTATTTGCTAAAGAGAAGAGGGTCACAGCTGAGCACTCTGGTGTGTGAATTATTTTGACATGTATGATTCTGATTTATCCGTCTTAATATTGACACTGACTGAGGTAAAGGGCAGCAGCATGCTAGGGAAACACACACCTGTCCTGGAATGAAAAGACTCAGGCTACAGCCCAAACACTTCTTGTGCTATAATCTGCTGTCTGGCATCCAAGTTATCTCAGAAATATCATACCCTCAAAGGAGAGAAAATTATGTGGACACTATAATGAAATTAAACAAGTGGTACTACCTCAGCTGTCTTTACTGTTCCTTCCTAGTATTTTCTGCAACTAAGTAACTGCAGATTAGAAAATTAGCTTCCTGCCCTGGGACCTGCCATTGAACCATGCATCTTTGCTTTCTGTCTGAGTGTTTACCTAAAATCTCCTGTATTGTCATGAACCGCACTGCGATGCCATGACAAAGAGGGAGACACATACACAAGGAAAGCCAATTAAAGGGTTTTGTTTACTAACGAATAAACATAAGAAAAAGAACCTAACTAAACATGCCGTGTGTAATGAGTGCAGGACTGAAGGAACAGTGACCACCTAATCAGCCTTGGGTAAGGGCATTGCAGGGTGTGTATAAAGGTCAGTGGATTGTGATCTGTATAGACCACCGCTGGTGTCATTCCAGACCCCACATAGATTACAAAATGCTGCAGGACCAAGATCAAAGTAAGGGCTTCCATTTCAGCCATTGAGTAATTTAACTGATGTTGATTAAACTTTTTTGAAAAGAAACTGACTGCCCTGTTAACTCCCTGCTCATCTGCCTGCGTCAACATAGCCCCTGCTCCTACATGGCTCTCATCCACCTCCATCCAAGACAACGGTTGGTCAAAACGGGGTGCAGCCAGCATTGCTGCTGCAGACAGAAGAGACTTCACATTAGCAAAAGCTTCCTATCACTCAGGTGACCACACAAACCTAGTCCTGGCCTTCAGCAAGTCAGTCAATGGTGCCACAACAGTAGAAAAATTCTTACAAAACACCTGTAAAATCCCACCATCCCAACAAATCTAATGAGTTCCTTTTTACTGGTAGGCCAGACCCTGCTCAACTGCCAACTTTGCAGAAGACAAGTGCACCAGCCAGTAAACCTTCAGCAGATCAAACTTACTGACGTGCCTAGCAGCACCCACTTGGTCTACACCAAGTGTTGCGGTAAGTGTGTTACGCCATTTCCGGTCACTGGTGGTTGTTCTCTGTGTTACCTCGTGTTACCTCGTCTCTGCTATTCTTTGCTATTCACCTGATTAATCGACAGCAAACTGTTATCAAACTTTTACTAGCATAGAACTCAGTCTCTTCCCCCTTTCCTAAGCTTATAGATGATACTGTAGCTCCACTAATCGAACTAAACGATTAGCAATGGCCTCTAGCTCTCTCTCTCCACTCTCTCTTCCTCCTTCTCCTTCTCCCTCTCCTCTTCTCTCCTGTCCTGTGTGCTACATGTCTAGTCACTCCTCTGCCTCCTTTTATGATAGCACTTCTTGTCATAAATGTAGGATGATTGTAGAAATGGAGGCGAGAATAAGTGAGTTAGAGTCGCGGCTCCGCACCTTAGCTAGCCCAACTTATGCTAGTATAGCTAGCCTCCCCTTGTAGCCGCACAGGCTACAACGGGCGGGGCGAGAGTTTCCTCCCCCCCAGCAGCTCCCGAAAAGCCGGGATCTAGTCAGGGCAGCAGGGTGACTGTCCGAGACAAGAGGCATAGTCATAGGCAGCAGCCCCCGGTTCACCACCAACCAGTTCATGTTTCAGACAGGTTCTCCCCACTGATTGGTGACTATTCTGAGGAACGTGAAGTTAGCAACATCGGCAGCCATTGTTAAGTGTATCCTGGGGGCCAGAGCAGACGACATACAGTCTTATCTGAAACTGCTGGCTAAGGATAAGCATAAATATGGTAAAATTGTTATTCACGTCGGCAATAACGACACCCGACTTCGCCAGTCGGAGGTCACAAAGATTAATGTGGAACTGGTGTGTACCTTTGCTAAAACGATCGGACCCTGTAGTTTTCTCTGGCCACCTCCCCAATCGGACCAGTGATGACATGTATAGCCGCATGTTGTCATTTAACCACTGGCTGTTGAGGTGGTGTCCCAAAAACAATGTGGGCTACATAGACAACTAGAATACTTTCTGGGGGAGACCTGGTCTGATTAGGAGAGATGGTGTCCATCCCACCGTGGGTGGTGCCGCTCTTATATCTAGGAATATGGCCGAGTTCATTAGAAAGCTAAAACCCTGACAACCCCAAGTCGAAACCAGGAGGCAGAGCCGCAGTTTAACACGCTCCTCTGCACCTCAGTCAGAGCAATTACCTGCCGAGAACAGAATAAAGTCTCTTTCTATGTCTAGGCCTATAAAAACCGTGTCTCTCCCCTGACCACCTAAATTTAGAAAAGTTACTAAACCTAAATTAAACAGAAGAGGAGCTAAAACCTTAACTGAAATCAAAACAGCCACAAATGTGGTCTCAAATAACACTGCAGTTAAATGTGGACTGTTGAATATTCAATCACTATCATCAAAATCTCTATTAGTTAATGATCTCATAGCTGATCATCGTATTGATTTATTTTGTATAACTGAAACCTGGCTGCAGCGAGATGAGTATGTCAGTATAAATGAATCTACACCCCCCACTCATGTTAATTTTCATGTCCCTCGTACCACAGGTTGAGGAGGGGGGTTGGCTGCGATATTTCAGTCAAGCTGATTAATCAACCCTAGACCAAAATCTGGCTGTAGGTCTTTTGAAAGCTTCACTCTTAGTCTTTCCCACTCTAACTGGAAAGTTGAAAAACCAGTTCTGTTAGTTACAGTGTACCGCCCACCTGATCCATACTCAGAATTACTATCAGAGTTTTCTGAGTTTATATCAGAGTTAGTACTTAGTACAGATAAAATCATTATACTGGGAGATTTCAATATTCATGTAGATGTAGAAAGTGACAGCCTTAGTTCTGGGTTTCTTTCCTTACTGGACTCAATTGGTTTTTTCCAGCATGTGAATGAACCCACTCACTGCTTCAATCATATCCTTGATCTTGTTCTAACATATGACATTGAAATTGACAAGTTAACAATTTTTCCTCAAAACTGTTTTTTGACCGACCATTACCTCATTACGTTTGAGTTTACTTTAATTGACTGCACAGCATCGAGGAATAAATTCAGCTAAAGAAGATGTTTATCTGAAGATGCTGTAGCTAAATTTAAAAAGTACTTTTGGTCATCATTTGCAGCAAAGCCATATCTAAATTCAGTTGAGGATTTCTCCCATACACAGGCTGATGACCTTGTGATTAGCATTATGGCCACACTGTGTTCAAACCTTGATGATGCTGCCCCTCTCAAAAAGAAAGTAATAAAACAGAGGAGGCTGGCTCCATGGTATAATTCTCAAATTCGTGCCTTAAAGCAGACATCAAGGAAATTAGAAAGAAGTTGGCATTCCAGTAACTTGGAAAAATCTCACCGAGCCTGGAAAGAAAGCTTAAAAACGTATAAAAAATCTCTCTGCAGTGCTAGAAGCTCATATTATTCGTCACTAATAGAAAAAAACAAGAACAACCCCAGGTTTCTCTTCAGCACTATAGCCAGGCTGACAGAGAGTCATAGTTCAATAGAACCAGTGATCCCCTTAGCTCTCAGCAGTGATGATTTTATGGGCTTTTATACAGATAAAATTATAACAATCAGAGAAAGAATTCATCAGCTCTTACCTACATTAGACAATAATCTTCTACTGAATACAGCAACTCCTTAATCAACTGCAATGCATAATTTTACATCTGGAATCATTCTCATCTCTGAATCTCTCAGAGCTAGCTTCTATAGTCTCATCATCTAGACCATCAACCTGTCTATTAGACCCGGTACCAACCAGCCTCTTTAAAGACATTTTCTACTTAATTGAGCCATTCATTCTAGATCTGATTAATTTGATGTTATCTTTGGATTATGTACCTCAGACTCTTAAATCCGCAGTCATCAAACCCCAGCTTAAAAAGCCAAATCCTGATCCAGATGTTTTGGCCAATTATAGACCCATATCGAACCTTCCATTCATTTCTAAAATCATTGAGAAAGCAGTAGCAAACCAATTACACGACCATCTTCATAGGAACGGTTGCTTGAGGAGTTTCAGTAAGGATTTAGTGTAACATTTCCTGTCTGAGCTTTTATTTTGTTATTTTGGTTGAGTTCTGCTTCCTGTTTTGTTTGTATTTTTACTTTTCTTTCCAGGACTAGGTGGGGCACAGCTGAGCGGGGTCACTCATCACCAACTGTTTCTGATCTCATCAGTAGCAGTATATTAGACCCGGCCTTCCACATCCCTGTTGCCAGAACGTTTCATTTGAGCCATCCCTAGAGTTTCCTGTTCCTTGCCTCGTGTTTCCTTGTGCCCTTGCCTTTTGCCTAGTCCTACTAGTGCTTTTTGTTTATGTTTTCGGTCCTAGACTTTTCTAGTGATTTTTGGTTTATGATTTTGTTCTTTCCTAGCTTTGCTAGTGATTTTCTGTTCCCTGCCTTTTGCAGTTTAGTTTTCCTACTTAGTAGTGATTTTCTGTTGTTTACTTTGCCGTGTTCCCTAGCTCGCCTAGTAGTTTTGTTTCTTACTTTTCTTACGTAGTACACCTGGAGTTTCCAGCGCTTTCTGTTCTTGTTTAATTTTGTTTTTCCGTTCCCCATAGAGACCCAGCCGCTGCTGCCTCATCTGGTTCCTGTGTTGTTTTGTATTTCTGTTGCTACTTTGTCAATAAATGCTACTGTTTTGCCTCTACTATTGGGTGTCCAGCTTCCGCTTGTGGGTCCAGACTCTGTTACGTTCACAACAGTACGTTCTGGCCACAACATGGACCTAGCGGATTCAGGCTCCCATCACCATGTGGTCAGCATGCAGTGCACCTTGCTGGGCAGACAGAGAACCTGCTAAGAGAAATAATGGACTCTATTCAGAACCTGTCTGCCAGCATACAACAACTCACTACGCACTCCAACCAGAGGCTCTCACCCTCCCCGGAGGCTGCCGCTCTGCCTGTACCGGTGCCGGTTCGAGTCCACGAACCATCCATTCCCCCGCCAGAGCACTACACCGGAGAGGTAGGGGCGTGCAGTAGGTTTCTGCTCCAGTGCACCCTGGTTTTTGACCAGCAGCCCAGTTCTTATAGCACCGACAGAGCCAAGTTAGCCTACGTAGTTAACCTCCTCTGAGGAAGGGCTGGAGAATGGGCCAACTCTCTTTGGGAGGCTCAATCACCTGTACTAGCTTCATTCGACTCCTTCACCAGTGAGATGAAGAAAGTATTCAACCAGCCTTTCCGTAATCCCACCTCAGCTCACAGGCTGCCAGGGACTCCAGTCAGTAGCAGAGTTCTCTACAGCAGTGGTTCTCAAACTTTTTTCAGTGATGTACCCCTTTTGAAATATTTTTTCAGTCAAGTACCCCCTGACCAGCACAAAACATTTTTGGTAGAAAAGAAAGAGGTACAGTACTGTACCATCAGTGTCTGATTTATTAAAGTTAAACAACTTGTAACAATGAACCTGACAAATACATTTATATTGCAAACATTGCATGTAGAAACAAAAAAGAAAAACAGAAAACAGTGACCACCAGGAAGGCATAAAACCAGTCAAAACTCAAATATGCAAAATGCTGCTAATTTATATTGGTCTCTGTTGTAATGGTAGGAAATAAAAATATACATAAATAACTAAAAATGTATTCACAAAAATAAATCATTAACTTAATTTTTGATTTCATATTTGTCTTAAACAAGCACAAGCATAAAACAGGCAGTATATGTAATAGAAAAAAAGAAAAAGATTGAAGAGTCTTTTGCACTTAGAGTACATTTTTGTGAGAAACATGGGCTTGTACCTCACTGAGGATCTTTGTCATTCTTGGTGGCAGGGAGGCAACTGCTGTGATAAAGCTCATCTCCAGGCACAGTCTGTTTCTTTGCTTTGTTTTGATCAGCGTCATTGCAGAGAAGGATGCCTCACATAAATATGTGGAGGTAAAGGGTAGCAGCTGCTCCAAAGCTTTCTGCCCCAGCTCAGGGTGCTCCTGCCTCACACACACCCAAAACTGTGTGAGAGTGGATGCGCCAAACTTCATCTGCAGGCCACGGTCAGATGCCACTTCCATCAGTTTTTCCTGATGAGTGACAGGAAGCTTGCTTCTGTTTGCTTCGGACAAGAGAAATGGGTTTCTCACCCAATCCAGCTGTGCAGATTTCTCCTCCATGTCAGCAAAGTAGGAATGAAAACCATTTATCAAGTTAGCCAAATGTCCCACTATGACTAACTTCACCGGAGCTGTCTCCACATCCTCATTGGAGAGAAAAGCATCCACCTGAAGAAAGCAGGTGAAATCCTCCTGACCACATGCCCTTTTCCACAGCTCTGCTTTCTTCAGGAAACCACCCACCTTGTCATACAGGTTCAGGATGCTGTTGTCCTTGCCCTGCAGAGACACATTCAGTTCGTTCATTTTGCTGAATATATCTGCCAGATAGCAAAGCTTTGCAAGCCAGTCCGTGTTCTCGAACAAGGTGGCACGGGGAGATCCGTGCTCTGTCAGAAAGGTGTGCACTTCAGCTCGTAACTCCAACAGCCTGTTGAGTATTCTCCCTCGAGAGAGCCAGCGCACTTCTGTATGCAGGAGCAGTTGTGTGTGTTCAGCTCACATATTTTCACAGAGGCGGCAGAACAAACATGCATTAAGTGGCCTTGACTTGATGAAGTTTATCACTTTGATGCTGTCATTCAAAACATCATGCAACACAGGGCTCATTTTCTTGGACGCCAACGCTTTCCTGTGAATCACACAGTGAGTCCACTTAATGTTGGGATTTTCTTTGTTAATCCGCGCTATGAGCCCTTTCGCGCTGCCCGTCACTGATGCAGCCGCATCTGTGCAGACGCTGCTGCAGGATTTCCAGCTGATACCATTTTCAGATAAAAACGCGTTAACGACACAAAAAATGTCCTCTCCAGTTGTTCTCCCCTCCAAACTTTTGCAGAAAAGTACGTGTTCACAAATGTCATCAGTCTCAATGTATCTCACAAAAGCAAAGTTGTGCATTTCCACTGACATCTGTGGATTCATCCAGCTGGAGTGAAAAAGAGTCGCCAAGTTTTCCCACAACTTGTTCGACAATGTCTGTACCCATTTTATCTATTCTGCGGCAAACAGTGTCATTAGACAAAGGCACAGTTTTTAATGTATCCGCTGATTTTTTTGTCCAGCATAGTTTCGGTCAATACAACAGCAGTGGGGAGCAGCAGGTCTTCAGCTATGGTGAACGATTTTTTGGCTTTAGCTACGAGCAAAGACACCGCAATAAGAGGCCTCCAGGGCTTTGGCTGATGTAGTGGAGTCTTTTCGCATTGTGTCTTGGGATGACTTGAAGTCAGGAAGTCTCCTCCTAAAGAACTCTGGTGGCTTACCAACATGACATCCATGTTTTGTGGTGAGATGCCGCTGGAGATGTGCCGGCTTCACGCTAGCGTTGGCTAATTTCTCCCCGCAAAAAAAACACAGTGCCTTGAGTGGGTTACAACTCGTGGACGTAAATCCCATTAAAACATAGTCTTCCATGTTCTGTCGGTACTTCGACGGCTCTGGTTTCGCCTTCTTTTTTACTTCTCTCTCTGTGTTTTC
The DNA here is from genome assembly GCA_034769265.1 of Remorina albescens. NCBI lineage: Eukaryota > Metazoa > Chordata > Actinopteri > Carangiformes > Echeneidae > Remorina > Remorina albescens. The sequence goes on along the minus strand of CM068484.1, from coordinate 16,318,100 downwards.
AGCAGCATCGCTGCTGCGCTTTAGCCACATCTCCATCGTTACAGTGTGTCGTCATGGCAACGGCAGGTTATTGACTAGTGAGGCATTCTGGATCAATGGGTCAAACTAACTTGGTTTGGGGAGAGTCTGTTTTTTAAGGATATTAAAATTGATTACTGAATATAAAATTCAGTGTATGAACATGCATTTGTATTTTAGCTAACTTTTTATAATATAATTATTTCTCAAGACTTAATTATTATTATTAGGCTTACTGCTTTTTTTAAATATATATTTTTGTAAATCTCACGTACCCCCATTTGAGAACCACTGCTCTATAGAATTTAGGGTTTGGGCATCTGAGAGCGGCTGGAACAAGCCCGCCCTCAAATCAGCCTTTTTAAAAGGCTTATCTGAAGAGATTAAGGATCAGCTAGCCACCCGAGATGAGCCAGATTCTTTATAATCGCTACTAAGTCTAGCCGTCAGGATAGATAACAGGTTGAGGGAGAGATGCAGGGAGCGTAGGGTGACGTCATCACTCCATCCACGGCGTTCTCTGGGACAACCTGTCCCCAGTCCTGATCTCGTGGCTCCTGACACCACAGCACCTGAGGTAGAAGAACCCATGCAGCTCGGTCGCACCCGTCTCACCCCTGAAGAACGCAGTCAGAGACGCACCAAAGGACTCTTCATCTATTGTGGACAACCAGGGCACTACATCTCCCAGTGTCCTTTGCACCCCAGGTGTGTCCGCTCCCCATCTGCAACCTGCAAGTTAGTGAGTGAGACTAGACTACCCTCCACCTCACATCCCTGCATCCAGTTGCCTGCCACTGTCTCGTATCGAGGAGGGTCTCTTAGCGCCAATGTTCTCATTGGCTCAGGAGCTGACGATAACTTTATTGATAGGGAGTTCATTCAGTCAGTTAAATTCCCCCTCACCAAAATGGACTCCCCAACTCATGTAAGCCATCGACGACACTCCCCTAGAGACTGTGACCCATCGGACTGCCACTCTTGTACTCACTATTTCTGGTAATCACCAAGAGCACATTACATTTTTTGTTATTTCATCACCTTCTTCTCCCGCGGTATTGGGGTTACCTTGGTTACAGACTCACAACCTGCACATCGACTGGGTGACCTCTTCAATTGTTAGCTGGAGCACACTCTGTCATTCCCACTGTTTACGTTCTGCTGTCCCTGTGTCCCACTCTACTCCTTCCTCTGTCTCGCCCCTTGACCTGTCCTCTGTCCCCGTAGAATTCCACGACCTGGGTGAGGTGTTCAGTAAAGACCGGGCCACCACTTCCTCCTCACTGACCTTATGACTGCGCTATTGACCTCAGTCCCGCCACTCCACTGCCCTCTAGTTGGCTGTATAACCTGTCGCGCCCCAAGAGGGAGGCGATGGAGGAATACATTAGTGACTCCCTGGCAGCCGGTCGGATCAGGTTGTCCTCCTCCTCTCTCGGGGCTGGTTTTTTCTTTGTGGCCAAAAAGACAAGACTCTTAGGCCGTGTATTGACTTTAGAGGCCTGAATGACATTACAGTTAAGAACTGCTATCCACTACCACTCAATGATCCCTCCTTCGAACCTCGCAATAAGGCCAACATCTTCACCAAATTAGACTTACGTAATGCTTACCATCTGTTGAGGATTAGAGAGGGGGACGAGTGGAAGACGGCCTTTAAGACTCCTATAGGTCATTTCGAGTACCTGGTTATGGCCTTCGGACTTACCAACGCCCCTGAAGTTTTCCAGTCCCTCTTTAATGATGTATTGAGAGACATGTTGAACCAGAATGTCTACGTTTACCCCGATGACATTTTGATTTCTTCTAGAACCGCTGAGGAACACAAGAGCCATGTTAGACAAGTACTCCAGCGGCTCCTAGAGTATAGACTATTTGTCAAGTCCAAAAAGTGCGAGTTCAGCGCCCCTTCAGTCAGTTTCCTGGGCTACATTCTAGCTCAGGGCCAGTTACAGCCTGACCCGGCCAAGAATGAGGCAGTGGTGTGCTGGCGGCCACCCTCCACCCGCAAGCAGTTCCAACAGTTCCTGGGGTTCGCCAAAGTCTACCGAAGATTCATCAGGAACTACAGTAAGGTGGCTGCTCCGCTGCCCCGACTCACCTCTACTCACCTTCCCTTCACCTGGACCCCCGAGGCGGACACTGCTTTCCGTCATCTCAAAGAACTTTTTTCCTCTGCCCCTGTCCTCACGCACCCGGATCCCCAGCTACAGTTCATCGTGGAGGTGGACGCATCCAATACTGGCATTGGGGCCGTATTATCCCAGAGGAGCCCCAAAGACCAGAAGGTCCACCTGTGTGCTTTCTTCTCTAAGAAACTATCCCCGGCAGAGAGAAACTATGACGTAGGCAACCGTGCGCTGCAGAAGTGGAGACACTGGTTGGAGGGCTTGGACGTGCAGTTTTTGGTGCTCACGGACCACAAGAACTTGCTGTACCTTCAGTTTACAAAGCGGCTCAACTCTCACCAGGCCAGGTGGGCATTGTTTTTGGGACGTTTTAATTTTTCCCTTTCTTACCGCCCAGGATACCGGAACACTAATCTGGACGCGCTTTCACGGATGTATGACTCTGCTCAGGAGAGCAGAGAACCTGAATCCATCCTGCCGGCATCCTGCTTTGTCAGATCGGCAGTCTGGGACATCAAGAGAACTGTCCTGCAGGCCCAGCAACAAGACCCCGATCCTGGCTCCGGTCCCAAGGACCGCCTCTTCATCCCCGCCTCCATCAAGTCCCCAATCCTTCAGTAGGGACACTCCTCCAAGCTCACCTGCCATCCCAGGGTCAGCCGGACGCTGAAATTCCTCCAGCAACGCTTCTGGTGGCTGGGGATGGCACAGGACGTTAAGGAGTTCATCACCGCCTGCTCTGTCTGCTCCCGGGGGAAATCTTCCCATAGACACCCCCACTGGCCTTCTCCAACCACTCCCTGTGCCAAGATGCGCCTGGTCCCACATCTCTATTGATGATCCACCATCCGAAGGCAACACGGTGATCCTAACTATAGGGGACAGATTCTCTAAAATGATCCACTTCATTCCCCTCCCTAAACTCCCTTCCACCACGGAGACTGGTCACCCATGTCTTCCAGCTCAACGGTCTGCCCACGGACATAGTGTCTGAGTCTGGCTGGCCTTCTGTAAGGCCATTGAAGCTTCAGCCAGTTTCTCATCCGGCTTCCACCCCCAGACTAATGGACAAACCGAAAGAGCCAACCAGGAGTCGGCACTCCGCTGCACCTCAGCTTGTCACCCTGCTTCCTGGTCCACCCATCTTCCCTGGGTGGAGTATGCCCCCTCTGTTCCCATCCCAGGAGCAGAGCATCGCCGTACCATCGGTCAAAGCCCACCTGCGCCGCTGTCACCAAGTTTGGAGACATGCCAGAGCCGCCCTGTCCTGCACTGCACAGCGTAATCGCCAGCTGGCGGATAGACACTGGGTTCCAGCCCCAAACTATCGACTTGGACAGAAGAATGTGGCTGGCTACTCGGGACCTACGCCTCCAAGTGGACTCTCGGAAGCTGGCACCCAGGTACATTGGTCCATTCAAAATTGAAGAAGTTATTAACCCCGCTGCTGTCCGTCTGAAGCTTCCAGCATCCCTCAAGGTCCACCCCACCTTCCACGTTTCCCTCCTGAAGCCAGTCACCTTGAGCCCACTCAGCCATCCTGCCGAGCCCCCTCCACCCCCCCTGCTCATTGACAACCACCTGGCCTACATCGTCCGCAAAATCCTGGATGTGCGACAACGAGGCCGGGGCTACCAGTACCTGGTCGACTGGGAAGGATACGGCCCTGAGGACCGGTCACGGGTCTCCCGGTCCCTCATCACTGGCAAGCAATTAATCAAAGACTTTTATCATGAGTTCCCCAACAAGTCTGGTAAGGCACCAGGTGGTGCCCCTTAGGGGAGGGTACTGTAACGTTTCCTGTCTGAGCTTTTATTTTGTTATTGTGGTTGAGTTTTGATTCCTTTTTTTTTTTGTATTTTTACTTTTCTTTCCAGGACTAGTGGGGCACAGCTGAGCGGGGTCACTCATCACCAGCTGTTTCTGATCTCATCAGTAGCAGTATATTAGACCCGGCCTTCCACATCCCTGTTGCCAGAACGTTTCGTTTGAGCCATCCCTAGAGTTTCCTGTTCCTTGCCTCGTGTTTCCTTGTGCCCTTGCCTTTTGCCTAGTCCTACTAGTGCTTTTTGTTTATGTTTTCGGTCCTAGACTTTTCTAGGGATTTTTGGTTTATGGTTTTTGTTTTTCCTAGCCTAGCTAGCGATTTTCTGTTTATGATTTTGTTCTTTCCTAGCTTTGCTAGCGATTTTCTGTTCCCTGCCTTTTGCAGTTTAGTTTTCCTACTTAGTAGTGATTTTCTGTTGTTTACTTTGCCTTGTTCCCTAGCTCGCCTAGTGGTTTTGTTTTGTTATTTTTCTTTCGTAGTACACCTGGAGTTTCCAGCGCTTTCTGTTCTTGTTTTATTTTGTTTTTCCGTTCCCCATAGAGACCCAGCCGCTGCTGCCTCACCTGGTTCCTGTGTTGTTTTGTATTTCTGTTGCTACTTTGTCAATAAATGCTACTGCTTTGCCTCTACTGTTGGGTGTCCAGCTTCCGCTTGTGGGTCCAGACTCTGTTATGTTCACAAAATTTAGACCCCATCACAGCACAGAAACAGCGCTGGTTAAAGTCTCCAATGATATTCTCATGGCTTCAGACAATGGATCAGCCTCCATACTTCTCCTCTTAGATCTCAGTGCTGCATTCGACACCATTGATCACAATATTTTATTACAGAGACTGGAACATGAAATTGGCAATAAAGGAACTGCTCTAAGGTGGTTCAAATCCTATTTATCAGATAGACATCAGTTTGTTCATGTTAACAATAGCTCCTCCTCACGCACTATAGCCAGTTATGGAGTCCCACAGGGTTCGGTACTTGGACCAATCCTCTTCACTCTTTACCTGCTTCCTTTAGGCAACATTATCAGGAAACACAGCATCAATTTCCACTGTTACGCAGATGACACTCAGCTGTATTTATCAATGAAGCCAAATGAAGTTAGTCAGATAGTCAGACTGCAGACATGTCTTGAAGACATAAAAGTCTGGATGACCCATAATTTTTTACTTCTAAATTCTGACAAAACTGAAGTTATTGTACTCGGCCCTAAGCACCTTAGAGAAACCCTGTTTAATCATCTAATCAGTCTGGATGGCATTACTTTGTTTTCCAGCTCCACTGTAAGAAATCTTGGAGTAACTTTTGACCAGGACATGTTCTTTGTCCCTCACATAAAACAAGTCAGTAGGGCAACTTTCTTCCACCTGAGAAACATTAGGAAAATCAGAAACATCCTGTCTCAAGAGGATGCAGAAAAACTAGTCCATGCATTCGTAACTTCTAGGCTGGACTACTGTAACTCATTACTATCTGGATGTCCAAACAAATCTCTGAAAGGCCTTCAGTTGATTCAGAATGCTGCTGCACAAATATTAACAGGAACTAGAAAAAGGGATCACATCTCTCCTGTGTTAGCTGCTCTCCATTGGCTGACAGTAAAATTCAGAATAGAATTTAAAATCCTTCTCCTAACATGTAAAGCTCTTACCAAGCTCCATCATATCTCAGAGAGCTCATAGTTCCTTACTGTCCTAGTAGGCCACTCCGCTCTCTAGATGGAGGTTTACTTGTGGTTCCTAGAGTCTCCAAGAGTAAATCAGGAGGCAGATCTTTCAGTTATCAGGCTCCTCTTCCATGGAACCAACTTCCAGTATCGGTCCGGGGTGCGGACTCTTTAGCAATTTTCAAGACCAGGCTTAAAACTTTTCTATATGACAGAGTTTATAGTTAAAAAGTTAAAGTTAATTTACTCTTTAGGTATGCTGCTATAGGCCTAGACTGCTGGGAGAAGCACTGAGCACCTCTCTCTCTCTCTCTCACCCTCCCTCTCCCTCTCCCCTCTCTCTCTCTCCCTCTCCCTCTCCCCTCTCTCTCTCTCTCTCTCTCCCCCTTGCATGCACCGACATACCAACAACCATGCTTCTCCAAAATCCCTGTTTCTTCCAGTTCCAAGCATGTGTACTGCATTTACTAACCACGTTTTCCCAAAGTCTCTGTTTCTCTCAGTTCCTCTCCTCTCTCCCTGTCCTCATCCTGCAGGTGATGAATCATCGCCATCCCATGTTCCTGTAATGCCTGCTGCTCCCATATCTTCATGAATTCCATACAACATCATTTCTATGAACTTCATGCATCATCATGTTCCTCCCTACACCTGTTTTGAATATCCCCTCCTCCTGCTCTCATTCTCTCCCTACTCTACCCAACTTTGCCCCCCCCGTGTGTCTCTCTCTCTTTCCTTTTCTCTCTCTGTCCCTCTCTCAACCCAACCGGTTGAGGCAGATGGCCGCCCTCCCTGAGCCTGGTTCTGCCCGAGGTTTCCGCCTCTTAAAGGAAGTTTTTCCTTGCCGTTGTCGCCAAGTGCTTGCTGATGGGGGGATTTGTTGGGTCTCTTTAAATCATTTTATAAAGAGTTTGGTCTAGACCTGCTCTATATGTAAAGTGCCTTGATGTAACTTTGTTATGATTTGGCGCTATACAAATAAATCTGATTTGATTTGACAATCCTCCATGCGAGGCAACGGAAAAAAAAAAAATCAGGCTTAGTCACCTTGTTAACCTTACGGAAATCCAAACAAAAATTTTGCATATTGTCACTTTTAGGCAGCAACAAACATGGAGAAGCCCAGTTTGACAAAGAAGGCACTACAATGTCATTATCAACCCCTTACTTCACCTCAGCATCTAAATATTTACGCTTCTCAGGAGAAAAACAATGCTGACGGATAGGCTGTGCATCACCTACATCAATACCATGCCCAGCCCAATCAGTACCGGAGGGCACGTCACCAAACAGAGCAGGATACATCCAAATAAGCTCTCAAACTCCACAGCCTGAGCTGCTGGTAAATGGCTAAACAAGCCCTTTAAGTTCTTGAGGGTCTTGAGGGAATTTCTCAGCCAACCAGACCACAACCCTTCATCAGGCTCAAAAACAGCCTCACCCAAACACTTATCAGAAAACCCCTCCAATATGCCAGCTACCAAGACAGGAATCCCCACCGTTGACTCCTGCTGCACACCACCGGATGGCCAGCATAATACGGTTCCAGCAAATTCTCATGGAACTGTTTCACAGGTTTCCTACGACCAGGAGTTGAAATCAAATAATTCTAGTCCGAAACCTGTTTACTCACTTAGCTACTTACTTGGTTTTAAAAGGAGAACTGACCAGCAGACAAAGAACCAAAACACGATCACCAGTACTAAACTCACGAACATCAATCCAACAATCATACTTCTTTTTCATTTTAGCTTGTGAAACAGCTAGCATTTGTTTTACCAACTCCCTTGCAGAATACAGCCGGTGCTTAAAGCAATTTACACAATCAATAAGGTTGGTGGGTGGGTCTGACACCTTCCACCCATCTTTAAACATAGACAGGGGACCCTGTACAGTGTGGCCAAACACTAAATCATTTGGGCTATATCCTGTACTTTCTTGCACTACCTCCCGTGCAACCAAAAGCACCCAGGATAGCCCCTCTTCCCAGTCCCCAACCAGTTCTCCCTGTGTCTTCCTGTGTCTTCCCTGACAACACACACTGCAACAGCACAATTTGCTCAGACTCCACTCAAACAGAGAGAAAAAAAAAAACATCTAGACCCTTCTCATTGTACTGCGGCAAAAGCCGCAAATTCCTCACAACATCAGGGGACCCAGAGAGCGAAGATGAACCTTCATCCCCTTGCAAGACATCCCCAGAATGCTTACAATTTCTGACCAACCCCAACCTGTTTGCAGTGATATCTTTGCTTGCTTAGTCTCACACCACAACCATTCAACTGCAACCTACTTCTCAACCTCCAGCCTATGCCTTTCCATCTAAGTCTTTTGACTCTCCTTCCCATGAGACAACTGCAACAAAAGCAACTCCTTTTGCTCAAAGGTCAAAGTTCCCACTGGAACTGAAAATGATTGTGCTTCTAGTGCCTGACCAAGTCCCTCTTTCTTTGCACCCAGGACCCCTTTCTCAACCAACTGCAGCTTAAGAATAGCCTTCATTCTGTCTTTACGTTATTACTAAGATCACTCAAATCAATTTGATAACCTCATACTCAAAATTCATACTGCAAGAAATTCCTCTATCCCTGCCATCACAAAGTAGACAATGTCTTAAGCCCAGCAAAAGAAAACAGAACAACAGATCAACCCGACAGTGCTGCCCAGATCAACTACCGCAAAAAGAGACACTATGTCACAAGAATGCAGGAATGAGGACCCAAATGCAGGAGCCAGAGGCAGCAGGGTGAAGTGGAGATTAAACTTTAATGAAAAAACCAAAATACTCAGGGCTAGTACAAAAGGCAACAGGCAAACTAGACGCAGGACTGAACTGAACTTGACATAACACAACAGAGGATCCGACCATGAATAAACAGAAAACCAAGACTTAAATACAAACTGAACTAACAACACAACAGGGAACAGGTCAGGAGACAGGGGCAGGGAGGGAGCGGATTGGCTGGGAAGACACAAGGAGGAAGGCAGAACTGATAGGGTAACATAAGGCAGGTGTGGAGGAAAGTGTTGAGGGAAAAACACAAGGAGCAGGGCAGGGTTGACGAGGGGGAACACAAGACAGGTGTGCAGAGAAGTGTAGGTAGGGGAAGAAGCACAACACAAGAGTCCAAAATAACAAAACACAAAAACACAAAATGAAAAACTAAAGTCCACAATCATGACACACTACTGGTATCCCCCAAGTTAATGTGGAAGTTCCCCTCAACCTAGAGTGCCTATCCCAAATTAACCTATTCTCACTGAACCCTAATCTCTGGGTAGATTAGTGGTGGGATCTTTACACACTGAAACCAGTAACCTGGCAAAGCCCCCACCCAACTGGTTACTCACCCAACAGCTACGGATGTGTCCCTGAGACAACTGCTTTGCTCGCACACCACACAAAAATAAAAAAGCTAAAAAAACAAACCAACAAGCCCAAAATGACCACGTCGCTATACATATCAAGGGAAACTCCACAAAAACCACACGCAACACACTAGAGGACCCTGCACTCGCTACTGACAGCCCACACTTGCCCTCTTAGTCACACTGAGTACAGCACCAAATTCCTCTACCCGAAACACAACCAGACCAAAGACCAAAATAAACATTTCTATCCAAAATGCATCCCCCAAATACAGCGTACACTGGACATCACTATTACCATAGCCTACACCTAAGCCAACCCCATGTACTGGCAAACAATACCCTAAATCAATAAGGGCACCAAATAATCGCCTTAAACCAATCAAACTTGAATAGATCAGCCCCCAGTTGTCACAAAACCGGGCCATACTGCCATGACAAAGAGGGAGATCTATACACAAGGAAAGCCAATGAAAGGATTTTATTTAGTAAAGAATAACCACAGGAATAAGAACCTAACTAAACATGGCGTGTGAAATCAGTAAATTCAGTGGTGTAGGTGAGTGCATGAGTGAAACAATGTATGTGTGTGTGATGTTGTAAGGTGTAGAAACTACGACAAAACTAAACCCCAAACCAAATGCTGTCTCGGGAAGGAAAAGAGGAAGAGCAGTGAGTAGCCAGAGCTTTTAAAAGCTCACTGAGCTCAGGTGCTGCCACTTCCCCGATGACCCTTGGCCACACCGAGCACTACCTGCAAGGAAGAAGACAACAAGGCAGGCAGACCAGAGAGGGTCGTTACAGTATTTTAATATATATAATTCACAAAGCAAGCCAATAAGATGTGTGTTACTAGAACTCCAGAGAGAGGCCTGAGAGAAGAGATATAAAACCACAACCACATAATTTAAAGGAATCAACAGGGAATGCGATAATACATAGAATAAATTATGGTGTTCCATTAAATCAATAAAATCTTATCAGGTCCAAGTGGGTAGCTCCTTTTCAAAGATGTCATAATTTTTAATAAAGCTGAAGCCTTCATCATACAATGATGTCTTATTGTCTCTGGCAGAATCTGGCAATCAGTAAGATTTAGTGCATAAGAAGCATTGACACCACATTAAAACATAAGTTCATAGCTATTTAGCTTTTTCGATTCAGTGAGTCAACTGAAAATTAAGTGAAACTAGGGGAGAATAACAGGGTTTCCCCAGCAGTCACTCAGAGCTGATGAAGCCTGTTCAATGGGAGGTGAAACGTCCACTTGGCCTAGATTCAACTCTCTCAGAGAACTATGACCTGCATAATGGAGAACTACACAGACCAATGGAGAATAAAGTGTTAGGTAGTGAATGTTGAGGTGATGAAGAAAATGTTGAGCAGGTTTTGCGCACAGATATGTGTGTGTGTGTGTGTGTGTGTATGTGAGTGAGACAAAGATTAAGAGGGAATTGGGGAGGGAAGGTGCCTTGTAGGGTCTATTTTGCTCCGAACGGTGCCACTTCCCGCCCCTGAGCTGTTGATGACATCTGACAGTGGTGCCCCAACAGCTTCAGACTAGCAGATGCTTCCGCTCACATGGCCACATTTTATAATTACCAGAGAAATGTTTATGCTCGACATCTCATCAAGTAAATTAGGCACGTTCACTGACAGCCAAGCATCTCCTAACCAGATAGACACACTGACAGGCAGAGGGGGAGGAGAGCACAAAGGGAGTGGAGAGGGTGGTAGGAACTGCTAAGCAAGGGGGCAATGTAACAAAGGAGGAAGTATGTAACACGTCGACATTAAGTCATGACTATGAGATAGGGCCACTCACAGATATACTAACCAAATATTTAGCCATTGGTTGCTCCAAGTTCTGGTTTTCCAACCTGTTTACCGCATGCTTCAGTCTCATCACTCATATCAACCCTGAACTACTGTAATAACAGACCAGCATTTCACAGCATAACAATAGCAGCCAGCTGGTGGAGGCCTAAGCAGGGCTACAAGGAGACTAAATATTAGATAGTGTTGAGGTGTTGCTATATCCTGTTGAATGTCCCTCTACAATGATCGACCATAACAATATGACCACCTGCTTAATATTTTGTAGGTGCCTTTTTTGTCATCAAAACAGCCCTGATCTGTAGAGGCCTGGACTACTCTAGCAAACAGTGCTACCTGGATGATAACATTTGCAGTAGAGTCCTGGAAGTTGTGAGGTGTATCCTTCATGGATCTAGACTTATTGGTCCACAGATGCTGGATTGGATTGACATCTGGAGAATGTGGAGCCAAGTCAACACGTTGAAATGGTTGTTTTTCCTCAAACCATTCCTGAACTGCTGTTGTAATGGGGCAGGGAATATTATCCTGCTGAAAAAGGCCACTGACCTTAGAGAATACTGTTTCCATTAAGGACTGGACTTGGTCTGAACCAGGTTTAGGTCAGTACTATCTGTCAATGTAACATCCACATGAATGGCCGGACCAGTTCTGATGCTCATGTGGCCATTGTAGGAGCTTTTGGTGGTAGACAGGGATCAGCTGCACAGCCCCATACACAACAAACTGTGATGTTCTGTGTGTTCCCTCCGTTCCATGAGAACAAGCATTAACTTTTTCAGTAGCTATTTTGTTTGACAGCTCAGTTCTCATGGCCCATGATGATCAATGAGCCAACATTGGAGGGTTCTGACCACTGCAGACTGGGGCACATACCAAAGTTGACTACTTGTTCTGCTTCAACTCATCAATTTGAGGATTAAATGTTAAATTCAGTTCAGTTCATTAGCCCACTGACATCTTAGCTTAAGTCAACAAGCAGTCATGACCAAAACTGGTGTAATTCATACGATTAATAATGGGTCCATTATTAATGGGTTTAATTGGGTTTAATGTATGTGCTCCTGATGCAGCCCTTTACCCATGCAAGTTCACAGCACCACTAACTAAAATGTGTAGAGGAGTGAAGACCTCTACAACATTATTAGCTCTGAAAGCACAGACACAAATTACTCGATGCAAATAATTTGTAACCTGTACAACTTTTGACACTATTGAGCGATACAATGCCACAACTGTCAGGTCTTAGTCACCACTTTCAGAGGATCTGTTTTATTGAAAATGCTGAGAATCTCTTTATGGAGTGCAGCGTATTTAAGTTTTTATCCCAAAACTCAAAATGTGTTTTTTCAGTGATGATATAAGAAAAGTTCAAAATCTATGTAAAACTAAACAAATGTAGTTTTTTACTGTGTCTAAAAAGAGGGAGGGAGGAGGGATTGCAGTTTTCAAAATGAAAACCTGGAGAATCGGTTGTTCATTTCCGACTGACAACCACACTCAAACAAATCAGCCAAAAAGCGGAGAACATAAATCTACACCAACTATTTCCACATAGTCATGTCCTAGAATAACATTCATGTGTGCTTATTCATGAGATTGGATGACAAGGCAAACCCAGAACTAATCTAAATATTTGTATTTTTCTAAACCATAGTGTGTCACAGTCTATTAGCCAAGGTAAGAATCTGGCTGTTCAAGCCACACTCTACACAAGACAGTGTCAATGTGTGTGTTATTATTTAAAGGTCTCTTTATGTACATGGACAGATACACTCACACACACATACGGTCCATATATAAAACTTGAGCCTCAATGAATCTGACCTGCTCCAATGAGTCTAAGCATGGGAGGGGCAGAAAGACACAAGAGAAGTAGGGGCAATGTGGTGAGTGGATTGGTTAACATTTGTGTGTTTGTGTATGTGTGTCTGTCGCTAGCCAGTGAGGAGAGTGGCTGATTGATGATGAAGGGGCAGACATGAGACACACAATGGCCTAGTGATTGCCTGCCGGTTCTCTTTCTTGCCCTCCCGCCTGCGCCATCTCCCCAGAGGTGCCCGCTCTCCCTCTTTCTGTAAAGCAGGTCAGGTGTTCGTCACTGTGTAGCTACATGAGCTGAGAGTAGAACCTAGTCTTCAAATTGCAATGTCTTATGCTGTAGTCTTACAAAGAATAAAAGCAAGGTACAGTCACACATCAGGTCTGATCGCATGATAAAGGAGATTGTTAACACTTAAATAATGTATAAGCTATTATAGGTCAATAGATAAAAATAGCAACAGTGACCTGTTGCTTGCCAAAATAGTGAGCTCACATTTTTGTGAACTGTGAAGCCTTGTATCCCATTATTTACTGAGATTTCTTTGTTTTTTCCATCATTCAGCTTTTGTACCTGTCTGCTTCATCAAATTTTCTGTTAGGTTACTACCAAATAGCCACTGTCAGCATCTTAATGTTCAAAATTCCATTTTAAGGGCAGTACAGTGATGCAGTGATTAACACTGAGTAGGCACCGTTTGCATGTTCTCTTTGTGCCTTTGTGGGTTTCCATAGGTTTTCCAGCTTCCTCTTACACTCCAAACACCTGCAGTTTTAGGTTAACTGCTGACTCCACAATTGCTCTAAATTAAAGTGTGCCTTGTAACACAGCAGCATAGTGGTGAGCACTGTTGTCTCACAGCAAGAAGTTTGTGGATTCGATTCCCAGCTTGGGTCCTTTCTGTGTGGCGATGGCATGTTCTCCCCGTGTTTGCATGTGTTTCCTCCTGGTACTCAGGTGACAGCAATCTCATGTAAGACTCCCTTTAAGTAATGTTGAAAGCTGGAGGGCTGATTGTGTGTCCACTACACTTGCTAACGTGTGCATTGGCTGAATTGATATAAGCGAATTGTACTCAAACAGCTAGAGTAACAAATATATAGTACTTCTACATTAGTGTATGCCAGCTTTTACACCTGTGATGTCACAGTTTACCTTGCTGGTTAACTTACTTGGAAAAACTGTTTTTAAAAAACAGCAATTCATGTTCAAATGACATTTTCCTCTTGCTGTTTCATATTTCATTCCTTTCTGGCAGACAGATGAAGTCTTGGAATTATACTGGGAAAAAAAATAGTGAAATATGTTAGTGTGTGAGCAGACATGGCAGAGGTTTGGTAGTATATGGGCGGAGAAGAGCCTTCCAATCAGAGCAGTGGGCAGAATCAATTAGCCTGTAAGTGACAAACGTGAGTAAACATGGGGGTGGTGGTGGAGTGGCTCTCAGGCCAATGACAGTAACAGCTATGTGGCAACCAGTCAGACCACTGCCCCCCTCTGGAGCATCATACACTCAAAAAAATGTCTGTAAACAGACCACTAACCTTCAAATACCAGTAAAGATTGATGTAGATGTTTTTAAGGAGAGGTTGAATCAGGTTCATTGCCAAGCAGGTTTTTTTGTACATGTTTTTGTTAAGCATAGAGGAAGAAAATATAAAGAAAGAGTCAACAAAACTAAGTAATGCAGGCACGGTGACATGTACATCCATCGATCCATTATTTATATCATTTATCCACGCAGGGTCACAGCCAATCCCAGCTAACACTGGGAGAGGTTGGGGTCCACCTATGACTGGTTATCATTCTATGGAAAGAGATAGACTTTGACACAAACTACTCACACTTACATTCATGCCCACGGGCAATTTAGAGTCACCAGTTAATCTAACCTGCAGGTGTCTGGACTATGGGAGGAAGCTGGAGAACCTGGAGGGAACCTACAATGCTATAGGGTGAACATGAAAACTCTAGACAGTCTGGGTTAGATTCACTTTCAGTACCTCAGAATAAACTCACTATCTCATGGCACATACACTTTGTTTAATATAAATAAATAATAAATAATATTAATAAAATTTAAAGACATTTCATATTGTTATTAAGCTGACTTTCTGCAGCAGAGACACCATCAGGAACTGACAAAAAAAAAACCGCCTGCAGGATTCATAGTGAACCATCCAATCATGATCAACAGCTGGTTTGTGCTTCTCTACATATCTCTCTCTATAGACAGAGAGACAACTCAGACACTGTTCTGCGCGCATGCACAAACACACACACACACATTCACTCATACACACACAAGCAAATATGAAGCAAAGCAAGTTTGAATGATACACGGCTCCTCCCACATGCTCTTTATTTGACAGCACAGGAATAAAAGTTCAAATTTTTCCATAACAAGCTGGCAGTGTCAGCTTGTGGAAAAGTCTACACAGAGGGCAGCGTTCGTGGAGACCAGATCAGATGTGAGAGGAGAGTGGCTCTCAGAGAAGCACATTCACTTAAGAAAATGACTCTTCTTGGGACACGGTGCAGATGGAAGCACTCAGAAGCTCAGTATCAACAGTGAAAACCCCCATGGTCAGTGTGAGTGAAACTCTGGGTGTGGTCTCTCTGTGGCTGGGTTGTGATTCCACTGTGTCCCACTCAACTACTGGCCAAACAATGTGGCCTGCAAGCTGCTAAATTTCAGTGCGGAAATGTAGCAGAGGACAAGAGCATAGGTCGTCTCCCTTGGCCACTGGGATTTGAACCTCAGCCAGTACAGCAGCTCAAGAGCATGCCAGAGTTTTTTTAAGATAGGCCACTTCCCTCTGTTGTCTTCATGTTAATAAAATAATCATCAGCACAATCCATGTTTGTGTTGCTTCCTTTACAAGAGGAACAAATAAAATGTTTGTTAATTCCCTGTCTTTTAGTGAATTTTGGACCATATACCCTGTTTTGATCTTGAAAAAGATGCAAATGATTTTTGGCCTGACTCTGTACCTTTGCTTTGTGCCTTTGTATGTTTTTGAATATTGTGGTTTTCTTGTGCTCCGTTTCTGTGTTTGCTTATCAAGTAAAACATTTTCCTGGTATATATCTGTTAAATGTGAATGTTTTCCTTTATATCGAACTGTTTTTCAGAAGCTTGAAAATTTCAATAACTGGACATAAGGCCCCTCTCTAATTGTCCCAAAAAAATGCTGTAACCTATGGTCCAGGTCCAGGTCTTTTAATGTTGAGTACCTGCCACTATAGCTGCACAGTCATAGCTTACCCCCATCCCCACAGTAAGAAGGTCTAAATGGGTGAATGACTATAATGTGTAGTGACCTTCACAGCCATTAAATTTCAGCGTAGTTAAACACCTGTTGAAGAGTGTTGGAAGCCCCAAAAAGAACTGCGTTTGTGCCAGTACTACTGTCAAATTGTGGATGTTGATTTAAAAGCGTCACTGCAGCAGCCCTTACAGCTTGGACTGATTGAGCTCATATACTATACTGCTGACTTCAAAACTAACTAACTTTCTGCTCCAGCTTGACCACTTTTTCCCTATTTCTTTAACACACATGCACACACACAACTTGTCAACCGATCTGAAAGGAGCTACCCTCTTCCAATATCTGTAACAATATTCTGTCTCAAACATCTCAAATTTACTGCAGATGTCACACAGAGATGATAAATCAGTGTGAGTTGCTTATTTGCTTTCTATTGCCTTAATGCATGTTAAGTTCAACACACATTTATCTATACAATTCTACAATATTAGAACTGATGAATGGCAGCCCTCTTCTTTGCTTGGAAAGCACCAGTCTGATCAGCTGGTCATCAAGCTAGCTTCCAGAGACAGTAACCTTCTGCTGCCACAACAGAGCATTACATCACAGAATGAACAGGCATCACATCATTTATTGCAGTGGCTCAAAAAGTAGGGTCGACTGGTGCTTGGGGGAGTTCCTAAGGGTCCCCAGCGAAAAGGAGTTATTTTATCTTACTTTGCTGTAAGTGGGTCAGCATTTTGTTTGCACTGATGTAACTAAGTTGAATATATGAACATTTTGTGAAAACTTCATATCCATCAACTGAAAGTGATAAATTTTTCGGAAACAAAATATTCTGACATAATTTAAGATTCTGGAAAATCAATACTTTCAAGCATGTCTTTTTTTTATATATATCTTCTTCTTCTGGCATTTCCCTATTTTGGGGTCGCCACAGCAAGTCAGCTTCTTGTGACTTTCATAATTTAATTTGGCTACAGTTTTTACACAGACAGCCCTTCCTGACACAACCCTCCCATTTATTCGAGCTTGGGACCTGCACAAGAATACCACTGGTTTCTGGGCACCTTGCAGCTAGGTTCCCGGTCGAGGAATCTAACCCCATTATTCAGGGTGACAGGTGGAGATACTGTCCACTATACTAACATGGAAAATGTATTTTTTTATTTATATTAAAAAAAAAAAAAAAAATCATAATTTCCATGGTAGGCAGCAAGGTGGCATAGTGTTTAGCCCTCACAGCAAGAAGGTCGTAGCTCTGATTCCCAGGCCTGGGACCTTTCTGTGTGGAGTTTGCATGTTCGGTGCTTGCGTCGGTTTTCTTCGGGTACTCTCGTTTCCTCCCACTGTCCAAAGATATGCATGTTTAGGTTAATTGGCGACTCTAAATTGCCCATGGGTAGGAGTGTGAGTATGAGGGGTTTTCATCATTCATTTATTCATTCATCTTCAACCGCTTATCCATTTCCGGGTCGCAGGGGGTGCTGGAGCCAATCCCAGCTCACACTGGGCAAGGGAGGGGTACACCCCGGACAGGTCGCCAGTCCATTGCAGGGCCAACATACAGAGACAGACAGAGACAAACAATCACTCACACTCACACTCAGACCTACGGACAATTTAGAGTCACCAATGAACCTAAACATGCATGTCTTTGGATGGTGGGAGGAAACCGGAGTACCCGGAGGACACCCACGCAGGCATGGGGAGAACATGCAAACAACGCACATATTGTGGGGAAACAGCGCTAACCACTATGCCACCGTGCTGGCCTCTATTAATCATAATAAAGCTTTCAGGTTATACATTTATGGGCATTAAATTATGCAATGGCCTTCATGCCCTTATGATTAAATGAGTTTCTTACTTTTCTATGTAAATGCAGTATTACTTTCAGTATGAACATTTTCTATTGCAAAGTTGAACCCAAGAGTTTGTTATAACATTTAAACCAACTCATCAAACAAGAAGTTAAAATATACATAAAATGTAGACTGGAGCATAGCAGCAGTTCAGTCAGACATGTTAGCTGACCTCAGCAGCTTCATTTATGCTTCAAAGTTATTGACTGGGCCATTAGAACAGATATAAGCATTTCGCTAGTGCTGGTACAAAGATTTGGTATATCTGTACCTAAGTCTATGGATACAATGATATTGGTTAAATCTCTCCGATTCACTCATGCTAAGACTTTCTGCCACAACAACTTAAACTTACTGCTCATGTGAAAACACAGCAAAAGTTTCCTTAATTAACTGTTCTCCTATATAACCATTGAAAACCTGCTTCCAGTACTACCCAAAATGAAACTTGACTGGTTAATGAAAAAATAACCTGGAGAAGGTAGTCTGTAGAGGTTAACCCTTTCTAACTTCACCCCTAACTTAACTTTACTGTCATCAGACCCAGTCAACAGCAACTCATTGCTCAGACTTCCACTTCCTATAGTGGTCTTACTCTTCATACCACCCAGCATTTGACTAAATTACTCACTTGATCAGGGTTTCCCACATCTCAAGATGCAAAATAGCACTTTAAGATCTAGTAAGTATGAAGCTTGGGGAGCATCTGCACATCTCTGCATGAACAGGTGCTGATAAGATGACAAATTGGACATAATGGTGAGGATTGATCGTACAGTTCAGGGCCAGTCTTAACAATTGATAAAGACTTTTGAGCCTTTATAAAACTGTTATCCAGACCTATTTTGTTCCATTTATCTGAATCCACTGGTGTTTTATTTAACTGTGATTCTTTGTATCTGTTGAGTGATGCTGATAACAGGAGAGCAGAGACAACCTGTAGGTTGCAGTTAGCTAGAGCAAGTACTGAGGCTCCTCTGCTTCCAGGAATAGCGGAGCTGCTAATGGCACTGGCCAGCAAAGTTGCTCTAAATGCTTGCGGATGGAAAACACAGCTGGCCAATTACAGCACCGATATCTAATCAGCAGGGTCAGGTGGTCCACTGCTATCCACCATTGGTCTTCATTTGGCATCCTTGTCATGAGCTGTTGTCTTACCACCAGAGGGAGTTTGAAAGAAATCAGTGTATTGTCAGGAGACACCAGGCAGAGTCTGTATTGTGAGACATGTTTGGCACAAACATACACGCACACACACAACAGTGTCTCCAACAACTATTTCCCTAAAGCTAACTTTTCCATACCCATGAGTTACACTGGGAGGGAACTGCTTTGTCCCCATAACAAAGACAAGTCCCCATAATGTGACTGTGAAAACAGAGTCAGGTGACCAACAATACATACATAGCAATACATAGACCCCCACACACACATACTGAACATTTTAGCTCCTTCTCAAAAAAGTACAGCTTCAACAAACTCTTAGACATACACAGACACATCAATTCAGATGCTGGTCTAGGTGAAGTGATGTAATAAAAAGCCGCTGGCAGTACACATCTCCTCAGACAGCAGCTTTATGACAGGAAGATCATATTCCTGAAAAGCCTGAACCTTCTATTGTCTTCTCTCAGAGGACAGAGGAATAGTTGTTATTTACAGTGTGTGTGTGTGTGTGTGTGTTTGCGTACACTGTAATAAATCACATAATATAGGGAAGACAAAAAAGATAACAGGGCTGTGCAGTTCATATATTTGGGGATTTTAGTTTAAACAATCAAAAATCCTTCAGATCTAAAGGGTCAGTTCAAATATAATGATATCGTTGTGGTATCACTAGTGTACACAAGGTGAAAAAAAATTACCAAGCAACAGAGAGCTAATGAGAAGCTGTGTTTGTGCTATAACCAAATGTAGTGAGTGGAAAATGTTCTGCAGAGAGCTGAAGTCATGATGTCTAATCCCGGACAACCTCTGTTCCACCAAGTTCTCTTAAAAAGTGGTTTACTGTTTACAGCAATCATTATATAACGCTAGTCATGTTAGGATAAATTACTTGTTATTAGAATAAAAGTGTAAAATTAGTGACCTGTGGTGGTGAAGATAAAACAATTAAGTTGCAGCTTAATTACACAATTGAGCTCGAGTTTACAGCTTTAGGCAACTTTATGGTAAGTTTCAGTATCTTTTTACTGTTCTGGTTCACTCCCATCTCTCTCACAGCATCGGTTTTGTCCACAGTAGCAGCTACTTTCACTAGCTCTGAAAAATCTATCTTCTACCTACTGAGCTGCAGACTCACTCAGAGCAGGTGGTAAGCATAGTGGAGCATTCAGCAGCTAAAAAGCCAGATGTTTCCCTCGGGACCTGGAGAAGACCAAACACAGAGCTAAAAGAAAGGCAACAGTGGCCTGAGAGTCTTTATGGCCACACAAACATTACTGAATCTGTTTAATACTACCAAGTGGCCAAAGAAATCAGACAACTACCAAAAATATTAACACCCTTACACCTCTGTCAGATAATGGACCACTTCATCCAGGAAATCTTTGCAATTACAAAGGCTTTGGTATTCACATGTTTATTTCTTTTGTCACATTGAAGTGACACAAAAAAAGCATGGAGAAAAAAAATTCCAATTCCAAAACTCCAAAAATGGGCTGGACAAAATTATTGGCACCCTGAACTAACTAAATACTTGGTAACACATCCTTTAGAGTGGATAACTGAAATTAAATGCTGAAATTTTTTAAAAAAGATTGCCAAAAAGACCATTCCTGATCAAGCATCTTTGGACTGTATAAGGGTCAACAACAAGCTGCCAGATTCTTAGCCAGGTTTTTGCTGGATTTCTTATGGTTTCTCAAAAAATAAACTGTTCAATTTTTCATCACTTTTAGAAAATTTTCTTGTCTTTATTGTTTTGTTGTTTTTTTTGTCCTTGACCTCCTGATTCATCGAATCAAATCAATCATCAGTGATATCCCTGACATTCCTGAACTCCGTCTGTGTGTGTATCTCTGGCTGGGTGTATATAACCTACTTTCAATCACCTGCCAGCTCGAATGCACACCTGTTGTTAATCTTGATGATTCAGAGAGCCACCTACTTAAGAACAAATACCTGGCCTCTAAAGAGCCAGCCTCTTGCTCAATTATTTCACTCCTGTCTATTCCTGCGTGTATTCCTCACCTCAGTGCTTTACAGCTTCAGAGCAAGAAGATTGTGGGTTCAATTTGCGGGCCTGTGGCCTTTCTGTGTGGAGTTTGCATGTTCTCCCTGTGCTTCCTCCGGGTACTCAGAGTTCCTCGAACAGTCCAAACACATGCATGTCTAGGTTAACTGTTGACTCTAAATTGCCTGTATGTGTGAGTGGTTATTCATCTTTGTCTGTCTCTGTATGTTGGCCCTGCTATGGACTGGCGACCTGTCCAGGGTGTACCCCACCTTCGCCCAATGTGAGCTAGGATTGGCTCCAGCAACCCCCATGACCAAGAAACAGATAAGCGGTAGAATGAATGAATGTATTCACGTTGCATACAAAAACAGTTTCCCATGAAAATTTACCAGTGCGGGACCAGAGTTTAGCATGTGTCATTTAAAGCCTGTCCTCCACCCTGAACCAGTATGTCAGCCTGAACCATTCCTCAAACTCAAGCAACCAGTAACCCTCAGATACAACCGATAGCAATGTCTCCTGAAGTAACTTTCTTATGGACCTCGGTAGTCATGGTAATAATAATCATCTTGTACTGGTTGCTATACTTCATCACCATGGTCACTATAATAATGGCTGTGGCTTGGTTCGGTTTAAAATAGTGTTAAGTACTTCCTCAACATGGACAAATTTATTGTCATGGCTACAATAATGACATCTTTGTTAATTTAATGGCTCATTTAAGCAGTTGCTCATGAAGGGCCATGGAACAGTCATATTAAATGACAGATAAGGGAAAATGTTACAACCCCCTTATGTTGACCCTTTTGTTGGCATAAGGGGGTTGTCAGCAGTCTGTGATGTGTGATGTAATAAGTCTGTTCCACAACCTGAAGTGAGCTATTGCTTTTATAAAATGGTGATGAAGTATGGCAAAAAGAGTTTGTAATGGATGTCAAGTAATAGATGCAAGACTCCCAAGACTGTTTTTTCATCAATAGCCCAAGTTTTTATTGTTGTTAAATAACTGCCTACTTGTCAGTCGCAGAGTGATATGTGTCTGAAAAGTCATTTGACATCACAGCTGTACATAGTACTCATTATATAACTCTTGCCAACCAATCAGAACGCTTAATTTGAGATACCCATTTTATAAAAAACATTATTTCGACATGGGAGTCAAACACCACTCTCCTGTGTCATATTCCTGTATTTTTTTGACTCATCCACCCACCCGAAATTCATCCTGATGTGGACTTTGTTGCTCAATAAATCATATCCTCGCACTTTCCGCTTCGCTCCTGTCATATTAACTATGACCACTGAATGTCCCCTACCAAAAAGACCTCACTTTAGGTCATTGTAATCTGCTGTTGGTCTCATTGGTCATAGGTCAGGCTAGTTATTTCACCAGCATTAACTTGACACTTTGCATAGTAACAATCAACAACATTTATGTTAATAAGCCCTCCCCCAATCCACCCCTATTTCATTATGGCTATCATTTCCCACAGGAATTCCAACGGTCATTTTGCTAGATTACTGACAGATCTATCAAGGAGTGACTGAAAATGTCCATGAAAAGCTCCAACAATTTAGTTCGATATGAGTAAGTAACATGACAGCAGGGGAACAGTGAATTTTGTTGGTGTTTCTAAACCAGTGCAAACTTACATTAATTTACAGTGCCGATGATCTCTATGGAATTCACACACACATAGTGCTTATCTTATTTTGTGTGCATTAGTATGTGTGCATTAGTATGTGTGTGTGTGTGTGTGTCTGTGTGTGTTTTTGTGTACATTCAGCTATAGACAAACAAGGAAAGTGTTCTGGATTAAAGGTATCATGTTTTTTGATCAGCTGGAGTTACACACGTGTTCCCAGCTCTCACAGATGACTTTGGTGAGTGCACTACTTTAAATGCTGCTGGGAAAAGATGGCTAAAACCACCAAAATAAGACCCTGGTTGCTCTAAGGCAAAATGATCCTTTAATCTCATCCAGGTTTGAAATACACAAAACCTGTACAACTGTAGCATCATTTATATAAAGGGAATCTATCATGTTTTGTGCAGTAGAGCATACAGTACATGGGAAAAAGATAGAGGATTACACTGTGTGTGTGTGAAGAGAACATCTATGTGTCCAGTGCGCAGGCTGCAGCTGCGGTGTGCTGTGAGGCTGAAGTAAGTGCAGGTATGAAAGCACAGCCATTGCGCCGTTTCACCTAACACCCCTGCCCAATTTTGTCCAAAACAAGATTTTTTTGGCCTTTATAACACTCTGAGTCCACATTGGGTGTAGTTGAGTCCAATTCAAGCATTTTTGTTAAATATGCATCTAACAACAATAAAAATAACAGTGGTTCCCTACTAAACTTCATTTCCTTGAGCTGTTTGAACCAAAAACTTAATATCCTTCTTCAATTAGCTATCTATGAGATTAACTGGCTATGTTATGGCTACATAACATGCAAAAAACAACATGATTTTCATAGAAATCGCAAATGGAATATGCCTTTTTCACTGGAACCGTCCTTCTTGCATTTCATTAAAAAAAACACATGAAAATGATTTTTGTAGGGTCTTGTACATGTTCCTACATCTGAAGAATACAATTTATGGACTGGAGCAATTCTATGACACCACAGCACTTCAAAAAATATAAAATACAGATCATAAGATTTGGATACTCTCTGGCATGTTGCTCTTTCAAATAATTGTGCAACCCTAGTCTTTTTACGGCTTAATTGAGCTTAAGGAAACCATAGTTGTACTTCATCACTAAAACATAACATCAGTACCACAGCATCAATGGACTGACACATCAAATAAAGGCTTATTTTCAGTCTCACTGAATTAAAACACATTGCTTTCTGCAATCACACTGAATATGGTCATTGCACTGAAAATAGTATTACCCAATGAACCGTTGAATCATGCTTAACCTTGCACCTATAACACCAAGTTTTAATAGATGTTTAAGAAGTTCATGGAAGTCTCAGTATTCTACAATCAAACTATACTGTTGTCCCAGCATGCTTTCAGGTAAACATGTTTAAAGCACACTGAAAGTTGCAGATAAAAACCCTGCTGTCAGAGCTTTCTCTTGTCAGCATCAAACTGCTCACCAGTCATTCTAAAACATCCCTGTCTCACATGTTTTTAGCCTTGAGGTGTTGAATTGCACAAATTGAGTTAAAATTGTCAGTACGCTTCAAACAAAGGGTGTCCAATTGCAGGATTCACAACACTTGTATGTAGACACTCTGATTACATCGATATGCAGCGGAATTGTGTTTAAAGGCTTGATGGAGGGGAAAGTTTAAAAGCAAGGAGAATGTTAAGGAAAGAGAAGGGAGGACAGGAGATGAAAGGCGAGAGGGTTCAAAATTAGGATCATCACTCACCCTCACACTGCTTGCCATCTCCCTTATAGCCTGGTTTGCAGATGCAGTTGTAGGACTTTGGTGTGTTCTGGCAAAGGGCGTCAATATGGCAATCGTCTGAACCCTCTGCGCACTCATCTGAATCTACAGAGACATTGAACAAGAGCATCTAGTCAGACTGATTTTTTAGTGTTGTGCAAAATCGGTGCAGAGCATTCACAAATGCCCTACACCAGTGTGAGAATTTCTAGGCTACTTGTGCGATGCAGCATCACACGGCAATTTGGCAGGGGTGGGGCTTCAATTACACAAGTTACTTTAATGTACAAATAATACAAAATACAAAGAGAGGAGATAAATCTCGGCTGTTCAACTGATTGAGGTAGAAGAAGAGTGAATTTTCTCCACTCTGGAAAACAAGGATAAGAGGACCAATCACAATTTCTTGCAACCCATGCTGCCACAATGTTTAACTACATCTCTATGGAGGCGTATTTCTAAATATGTCTTACTCTGTGCCTACTCCATTCAACACAGAGCTTGAACACTGCTTATTCAAAGAAGATAGTTATAGCCTCTGAAGAAGCCTTCTAGCAGCACCAGTAACTTGGCTACCCCTTTCTTCTCATAGATCAATTTCCTGTCTCTTGAAGCAGTGCTGCTGTACTCAGGTTTCTGAATAAAATTTATTATGAATATGACATTTTGTCGTTGTCATCACCACTATGTGTCCCACATGAACCAGACCCTTGATGGACCAGTACCTTAAACAAGAAATTGACATGTTGGAGCTTAGGTTTTAAGTTTGTGATCAATGCAGCTCTCACTAATGTGTATAGTTTCTTCCTTTTGCTTCATGAAAGCAATTATTTTCATTTTATGATTAATTAACCCAAGAACAGCTTCTCAACTGATCAAGTTATTGATAGAGGAATTGGGCACATCTGGGCCTGAATCCCAGGGCAGAGGGCCAACTCATTATTCATACACATGCGTGCGCGCGCGCGCGCACTCACTTACACACACACACACAAACACACACATAAGCAGACAAGGTGAGCGAGAGAGCAAGGGGGGGGGGGCAGATACAGATTGAGGTGCTTTGATTCGTCCTGTCGTTCAGCAGACCTTAGCATCAGCACAGTGCTTCTCTGGTCACCCTGTGCTTCCTTTACATTATGAATAGGCTGCGTGTGCTTTAGGCTGAAAATACCTCCCTCTCTCCGCCCAGTTCAGACTTATGAAGGCAATAAAGACACATTGTGATCAAATATACATTAAAGTGTTCAAGCAAATGTAGCAACAACTTCTTGTGATGTTTTAACGCTGACTTGTATCCCCTCTCTGCTGCTTCTACGGTGTGCGGCATGGCCCTGAGCTATGACCCCCCACCCCTCATTTTTGACAAAGCTCTGCCTGCTTGGTGTCTCACTGTCTCAATATTGACTCTTGGCCCATTGGTGGGAGGCTGAACAATGTGCTGCTGCTGCTGCATTGTCGATATTGTGCCCGTGCTGCCTGCCTGTGCCTCTTGGGACCCCCCCCCCACACACACACACACACACACACACACAAACACACACACACACACACACACTTCTAAACCCACTTTTATACACAAACACCAACTCCCTGCTCCCTCCTCCAGCTCCAGACAGCCGGGAAAAAAGCATCTTTTCCCTGTTCATGTCTGTGATATGTGTCACCCCGCCGCTGAAAGCACCTTAGCTAAATCACTTTGGCTCCATTTCCAAAGGGTGAGAGGGGAAAACAGTCTGCCCTCTCAAGCCGGATCAAAGGAGGAGTCCTTAACCCAGAGATCAAACTGTGGTTTTCCATTCAAATTGATGTTTTCAAAACAAAAGTTCCATTGAAGTCTGGGGCGAATGCTTAAACCGACTCGAAATTAATTTACACATTATAAATGTCTAGCAGAAAAAAACTGAATAAAACATGAGTTTCTACCAACACTTTGGCCAAGAATTAATCAAGTATGATTGACACAACGGCCGAATTTATCTTTTAAGATATGTAATGTATGATAATCCCAACATGTTGAATACAGTGTTTCCAGACAGTCACCAGGTTTATTTTTTAATACCACAGCAAATACACGTATAAAGTACGTAAAAATAATACCATGTGCACATGCGCTGTTAATTGTAAGCTTTAAGTGTCCTAATTGTGTTTAACGATGTTTGAAATCTCCAGTGATCACATTAAGAACATCCACAGCAGTTAAGTCAGTCACGTTCCATCCTTCCCCCCGTGAGCTGGTCACCCTAAAGGTGCACGGAACGGTTGACAATAAAGCAAGACAGTTAGGAAAGGGGAGCTCTTACCTGTGAGTCCGACATTCCCTATCACCCTGCAAGTATTTATGAGGAGGATA
The DNA here is from genome assembly GCA_034769265.1 of Remorina albescens. Lineage (NCBI taxonomy): Eukaryota > Metazoa > Chordata > Actinopteri > Carangiformes > Echeneidae > Remorina > Remorina albescens. The sequence goes on along the minus strand of CM068484.1, from coordinate 16,291,359 downwards.
AACAAACAAACGTCCCGGAAAAAACAAGCGTTCCCCATGCTGACATACGGTGTAAAGATTCAGCGGGGCTTTTCTGGGGGTTTGGACTGTGTGTGTGTATGTGTATCTCAAATACGAGAGGAATAGGACCTCTTTTAGTGGACTGGCAGCGGCAGAGAGCAGGAGAGACAGGGGAGGCAATCTCAGCCTTCTGATTGGCTTGTTTGTGCCAGTACACACACACACACACACAGACACACACACACAGAGAGAGAGAGAGAGAGAGAGAGAGAGCATACGTAGCTACATAATATGTGACTAAGAGAAATTTTTGTTAAAACTACATAATCGAATGTGACAAATAATTATCTTGACATTCTTCAGATAGTCTGTCATACATAAGAAGGTTGTGCGCTCCCAAACATGGGTCGGGACCCTCAAGGTGCCCACACATAAAGAGTGGGGGGTTCAAGATGAGAAAACCTAATTAAAATTAGGTTTTTCTTTCTTACAAGATACCGTACACCACAGCAGCACATCACTGGTGATATATATCAATTGTTGGTCCAGGATCCCACGTTACTTAAGTAATGATATTGTCACATAGAAAACCTGGGGCGGGGCAGGATCCCAGAACATGAGCACTGGCTAGTTTCATGTAGGCTACTGGGGGCATATTGGGTTTGGCGAATGTGTTTCAGGGAACAATCAAGCCAGCCACATTCATATCTAGCGTTGTCAATGGTCACCAAACAATTCGTTGGTTTCAAATATCAAAAAAAAAAAGAAAAAGAAGAAGAAGTAAAAATACATAGATAAAATGTGGTTATCCACAGAGCAAGTCATTCTAAAAGAGGTAAAGGTTCCACCACAAAATTCTTACCAAACAGCCGTAAATGTTTAAGGACCGCTGTTCAGCCAAGGATATTGAACAGTAATTTTATCGAAATGATAACTGCAAACCAAACACTATATAAGAAGTGAAGATTAGACTTGCATTCTGTCTCTATTCTGTAAAGCACTTTGTTAAGAAAAGTGTTGTATAAGTAAAGTGTATTGTTGTTGTCTTTATAATTTTTAGAGCTATGTCTATGGCAACATTTTAAAACCCTTAAAACCAACTGATTTTGGTGTAAATGAACACCCTTTCTCAGAGTCCGCTGATTCCAACGAGTTGCTCCTTGAAGCGGGTTCTGCTGTGCCTCTTGTAAATTTGAAGGTCGCCATCTACCGGACAGACCGAGTCAACATATACCACCCACTTCGGCCCCACCCACTTTCAAGTATCCTTATTTCTGTCCAATCACAGAGAGAAGAGAGTATGATAACTTCAGGAGCCAGGCATGTGTGAGTGTTAACAGTACTATCTCAGTATCTTTCCCTTCCGAAACGTGGTGCCACCCATCTACCACAGTACGTGCGCTAACGTTTCAACAATGATATTATGACAGTGGACTGGAAGGCTGTTTGCTGCAGGGTGGAAACAGGGGTGGTGAACTTTATTGAGACGTCATCAATCTTAATTCTATTGTGTGTTATTTGACTTCTGAGAAAATACGAGTAGGTCACAATATACTTGTAATTATTTATAACCAACATTTTTTTAACTCTCAATGTTACCTGTCAACGTTTTCCACGGAAAAAACGTCGATATTAACTCTCAGTCGATACATAAGGAGACGAAGAAGGGATGTGTTCGACTGTGGGAGGACTCATCAAACGCAGCACGGTACCTTTCTGACTGTCATGGCGATCCCCTTGAAAGCGGGTTGTTATTGGAGAAAGTAGTCGCTGTAATTTCACATTGTCTTCTACGGGTAAAGCGGTTAAACCCGGCTGAAGAGGCTCCTTGGAGCGGGTACTCACCATGGGGGCTGTCCATGCTAAGGTAAATGTTATTTCTTTCTGACACCTAGGCTGTGTGGGAGTGTTTTGTTCATGACCTCCCTGCTTGCCGTGTGTGCTGAAGGCTGCGGTGTCTCCAGCATCTGCCCCCGGGGTTCTGTCTCAGCCGCCGGTGACTCCAGTGAATCGAGGGTAAACTCGAGAAATGCTGGTGGAGAAACGTTTTACCTTCCTCCCGTTGACATACAAGTGGCCACTATTCTACAATACAAGATTAAATTATTATGGTCACACCTCGTGATATTTACGGAAAAAAGACGAAAATACATTTAATCAGAGAGTGAGACAAAGTGATGATAAATCATATAAATGTTTTATTCTCCTAACTCTCCGAACATATTCTACTATGACTGACATCAGACGCCTACCCTACATACTGACTTTACTGCCCTTTGCTTTCCATGACAGCTGCACTTTAAATGACCCATACATAGCTTGTTGTCATGAATTGGACCAAATTATTAAGTTTAACTCTTATGTCTTCACCTCAGCTTGTAACACAAATGGATATAAAACAAGATTGTGACAGAACTCGATTCAGCTCCAATGTGGCCACAGTCTCAAAGACAAAGTGGGGTCTATGAATGCACTGCTGCGTTTCTTTGCATTAGATAGACCAGACAGTGTCCTTTACATCAGTGTCTTTGCAGAGTCTGGATCCTGTCCCTATGCATGGCCGGGACCTGGGTGTCAACCCTGATGATTTGGTGGAGACTTCAGAACCAGAGCATGAGGCGAAGAAAGAGATCCTTGAAAACAAAGATGTGAGTATCGTCACAGCAGCTCTTATGCTGTTGTGGTGATATTGTAATGAAAAATATTTTTGGCATAGATGTGACAAGGATTGGAGGTCTAAAATAACATTTCTAATTGGTGACACATGTCACAGACATGAATTAAAGAATTTTCAGTTTCTTAATGCATCTCTGTTTATATTGATATATTGCACATAACTGGAAACCTGTTCATGCTGAAAAGGCTTTTGCATATCATCACAATCTAGACACATGTACGATGAATTAAATGCTTGCATTGGGACAACAAGCAGACGTTTGGAAGAAAACCAGTTAAATATATGTTAAAGGTGTTGTCATTCACATGTAATGGTGGTATGAAAGTAATCCAAGTAAAATATTTCTGTAGGTGGTTGTCCAGCATGTAAACATCCAAGGTCTTGGACGGACCAAAGAGGATCTGCTTGGTTTTGAGATCTCTGATGTCTTCCGCGCGAAAAACCTCATAGATGTATGTATTTCTGAATAATTCATGATAGCACAACACTGTATGAAGACTGGTGCTCAGTTCTTATGTTTCCAGACATATGGAGAACATACATTCTTTGCGAAGTGGAGGTTTAGAAGGTGTGTTTATCTGCTACAGGTGATGAAAAAAGCTCATGTTGCCAGACAGAAGCTGCTCCGCCTGGGAATCTTCAATGAGGTGGAGGTCCTTATTGATACGTCTGAAGGTAACTGACTTATTGAAGGAATTCTCCTGTCAGTGGTTATTAATTGCAGCTGTGATGGAAATGTGTTCCATTTCTTGTTGTGAATTTGGTTTTCTATAAGACTCTATATGCACCATCAGTTCCCATGTATGTGCGTTATAGACCTTCATTACCCTGACTGGTTCTCCATCAGGTACTGATGCTCTGCCCAATGGCCTAGATGTAACTTTTGAGGTCACAGAGATCAAGAGACTGACTGGAAGCTACAACACCATGGTTGGCAACAATGAAGGAAGCATGGTGAGACAAACCAAAACTTAGCTACAAGTCATGTAACCTGTATGTCCTCTATTGAATTGTCATTTACTTTTTACGCCAGTACCAAATGAGAAAGTTCTACGTAGTATTTATACCAGGATTATGTGTGGGGTTTTTTTTGTTTTTTTTTTTACATCTCTAGTATTTCATCTGGAGTGTTGATATCCACAAGAAGATATATTTGGGATTTTAAGAATCAAAATCTCCCTCAATGTAGTTTTGCATCTCCTCTCCCAGGCTTCTCTATGGAGCTCTAGGAACAACATGATAATCAGCCAACATAGCAGTATTTAAGTAATCATCAAACCATGTCAACTACACTAAACTGGACATTGGCCTACCAGACCACAGAGATGCTGTCAGTGTTAACCCTCTGTCCTGTTTTCCAGGTACTGGGTTTGAAGCTGCCCAACATGTTTGGCCGAGCTGAGAAACTCACCTTCCAGTTCTCCTATGGGACAAAGGAGACATCCTATGGCTTGTCCTTCTTCAAGCCCCAGCCAGGACACTTTGAACGCAAGTATGTCTGCAGCACAGATTCCCTGAGAACAAGATGAACAAGTATAAATATAAACAGTATCAGGGTTTGTGGTAGTTGTGGTAATATATAGTCTTGTTACAGTTTGAACACTTTATCTTCAGTACTATAGTCAGTCAGTTATAGTCTTGCATATAAGGACAGTGTAGTGACCAAGTCTGCCTTATTGCCACTGCAGAATGCTTATTTCAAAATGTAATAGCTACATATGTTCTGGGTACAAAATTACACACCGGCTTTGTTTTATGATGCTTTAGTATTCATGTCTAAAATATGCAATGTTAAAATAAAATTGCAAGAAGGTATATGAAAAATTAAAAAACAGCCATATAGTCGCCCTGGAGTAGCTAAAATTGTTTGTTTCTTCATCAATTAATAAAACTTGTGATCACTTGTTTATGACTTTCAAAGCCTATTTAGATATTTGCACCACATTGATTGTCCTAGTGCTAGGAGTAGAGAACAAACCCGATACATGGTGTCCTGTAGTAACTGTTCTGTCTGAAGGACTCTATTATTGGTTTTTAGGAGAGAACACAGTCTTTTTCTTCAAATTGGTGTCTTCTGTTTCAGCCTCACTCTCAACATGTACAAAGTCACCGGGCAGTTCCCATGGAGCTCCTTAAAAGAGACTGACAGAGGCCTGTCTGCAGAACTAAATGTAAGGGCTTGTGTGTGTGCACATTTCAGTGTGAACACCATCCATCCAGTCATCAGAGAGCAATGACAAACAGTGAAAGCACAGATGCAGAAGTTAACAACAGTTAGAGTGCAGTATAGTATATGCAAATACTCCCAGGAACATCTTTCCTATCTCTGTTGTTTGAATAGTTTCCTCTGGGAATAACTAACCATACACTGAAGTGGGAGGGTGTATGGAGGGAGCTAGGCTGCCTGGCCCGCAGCGCCTCCTTCGCCGTGCGGGAGGAAAGTGGACACTCACTGAAATCTGCTCTTTCGGTCTGGAAACTTTACTTTGCCAATTGTTTTTTTTCCATTTTCCTTTGATGTAAATATTTTTGAAGACATGTTTCCACAGACCATTAAACCAGTCTTTTGTGTTGTTTTTGCTTGCAGCACACTGTGTCAATTGATTCAAGGAATTCAGCCATTTTCCCCAGCAGAGGTGCCTTAGTCCGGGTCAACCAGGTACACTTCCACACCACTGTCCTTATGGATGCACATGCCCTGTCCTGACTCCCCACTGTTAAACCCCATGGGTTCACTTCCACTCTATATTTCCATTCAGACTCCACCTCAAACAAGAGGAGTAGAAAAAGCACATGACTACATTATTAGTGCACAATGATTTATTACATCACTACTATATCATTACATAACTTCGGACAGTGGTACCTTGACCATAAAGACAGTATTACACACACCAACACACCTGTCAAAAAGTACTGTACCTGTCCAGTAACCAAAACATCTCTCTGCCAATTCCTGCAACACAAAGTCACATATTTTGCCATGACAATACACACATGCAGACTCACAAGTGTGGAAAAAAATAGCAGCCACAGCAACACACTGCTGTAGCTGTAACAAGTGGAATTGTCTTGTGTTGTTCAAAGCAAATCAAATTTATTTATGTAACGCTAGATCATTACAGAGTTAAATCAAAGCACTTTACATATAAAGCAGGTCTAGATCAAACTCATTATGGAGTTGTTAGAGACCCAACAAATCCCTCAAAGAGCAAGCACTTTGTGACAGTGGCAAGGAAATACTTCCTTTAAGAGGTAAAAACCTCGGGCAGAAGTTCAGATGCTTCCAAAGACTGAATGTCAGAAACCTTTCACTCATCGTTGTCAGCAGAACAGAGCTATGACACTGACTTGTACATCTGCCCTGCAGGAGCTGGCCGGGTATACAGGAGGAGACGCCAGCTTCTTGAAAGAGGATTTCGAGCTGCAGCTCAACAGACGGTTCTTCTGGGACTCAGTAAGACTAAATTTCCGATCTTTGAGTTTAATTTTCTTCAAAATGATTTCAGTGGTTTTGCTGCATTGTTTTTGTTCAGGTAGGTTCAGTATATAAATAAGCCCTATGGACTGATGGCCTTCAATGATAGTGGAGTCAGATGTGCTGATGTATAAACCACCAGAGGGCAGAAAAGCAGAGAGAGACTACAAATTTGGACTTGCACCGTTTGTGTTGTTTGGATGAGTTTGCCTTGTGTGAAGTTTGTGTGTTTAAAGATATATTCAAATTAATCTCAGGTATTGTCTGCTTCACTATGGGGAGGAATCCTTTATCCCATCGGAGAGAAAGTGTCCTGCATAGCTGACAGGTCGGTCTGAGCCATCCATGAGCTGTTGGATCTTTCACAAATTTCAATCAGTAGATGTTTGCTGTTGAGATACTGCTTTGATCTCAGCACAAGTTTCAGATATACTCACATGTTTTATCCAGGTTCTACCTTGGGGGTCCCACCAGTGTACGAGGGTTTGGCATGTACAGTATTGGGCCACAAAGTGAAGGTAAAAAAAAAACTTTTAGGAAATTCCCATTGATATACAGCAATCAGCCATAACATTATGACCACTGAAATGAATAACATTAATTATCCCGTTACCATGGCGCCAGCCAGTGGGTGGGATATGTTACACATCAAGACAATTACTGTCTAATGGCTGGTGGGGATACATGATGTTTGGACAATGTTCTGCCTTGTAACCTTTGTCCCTTCATTCATGTTACTTCGACTTGTAGCACCACACTAAACCTGGTTCAGACCAAGTCTAGTCTTTCATGGAAACAGTGTTCCTTAATGGCAGGAGATTTGCAGGATGATGCTCTCACACTGCAACAATGGTTCAAGAATAGTTTGAGGAATAAATCCAATCCATGGAGGCCCCACCTCATGGACCACCCAACTTCCAGGACTAAAAGGATCTGCTGCTAAAATTTCGGTCTAGATACCACAACACACTTTCAGTGGTCTGGAAGAGTTGAGGCTTTATTGGGCTGTTTTAGCACCAAAACGGCACCTACACGATGTTAGGCAGGTAGTCCTAATGTTATGGTTGATCAGTGTTTGCACAATATAGAAATAGATGCATCAACGCAATACACAAGAAATGGCACTTAGTCAAAAGTCAGACTAAGGTTACATGCTGGGTTACAGGATCAAATCATGACAAAAAACAACATTTTAGTTTTCTGATTTGATTGAAAGGGCAAGAATTCAGAGAAAAGTAGTTCTTATTAGGTGCTTCTCCCCTGTGCTTCAGGTGATTACCTGGGCGGAGAGGCATACTGGGCAGGTGGCCTGCACCTCTACACCCCTCTTCCCTTCAGACCAGGCAAGGGCGGATTTGGAGACCTTTTCAGGACACATTTCTTTCTCAATGCTGGGAACCTCTGTAACCTCCATTACGGTGGGTGTATTTCTGTACCATCCCTGCTGTGCTTATATGGGGACTGAAATGACAACATTCTGCAAATACAGGAGAGGGTCCCCGGGCGCATCTTCAGAAGCTCGCTGAGTGTATCCGCTGGTCCTATGGAGTGGGTATAGTGCTCCGGCTTGGAAACATTGCCAGACTGGAGCTCAATTACTGCGTACCCATGGGTGTGCAGAGTGGAGACAGGTAGGTGCACTGTGCAGGAGTGTTACATACCAACATTGGGCCAGGATTGGGCCAACACTGAGCCAACATTGAACTATCTAAGCAGCTGGTAGATGTAGTTGACACTGCAACAATTAAAACGACAAAGGGTCAGATATGTACAGACTTTTGAACACAACATCTACACATCACATTACTAAACACTTCTGAAAACCTCTGACACAAACCAACAAATCGGTAATGAAACACACAATGAGACTTCCATAATGTGACCTTTACTGACATGGCTGCATACAAATAGGTGGCAACACCCTTGTAACTGCAAGAAATAACATGTTTTTTAAAAGGTAACTGCACCCATGTAATTAATAATGGTGTAGTAGTTACCACACCTTTACATGTCTACCTGCCTTAGAAAACATCTGAGCTCCCAAGAGTCAGTGCACCAGATCACCTGACCTCCATTTTCTCTCCTCCCAGGATATGTGATGGCATCCAGTTTGGAGCTGGGATCCGCTTCCTGTAGTCTTGTGACCCCACTGGGTGGAGACTCTGCGGTGAACATGGGGAACGTTGTGTTCTTTGACACCTTTAACTTGTTGTAACGGTAACACTAGCATGGGAAATGTGCCTGAACCTCCCATCCCACTCCACCTGGGTTTTCCTTCTGTGATTTCTTTTTTAAAGGACAAATTGCCAGTGCTGGGCCAACCAACAAATTACCTTTTCACATATGTGTGAGAAGAAAGTAACCAGAGAAATTATTTCTTTACACCTCTATCAAGGTCCATCTTCACCATTTTATCTATGATATGTTGGATTATGGCTTTGTTTTTGGTTTTTGAGCCTCCTCTTCTCACCTTGGTCTCCAGCATTGGCACATTGTCTGGCACAAAGTCATCCAGCAATGATTTCACACACTGTGTTTTCATGGTGCGACAATGTCAGTTATTCAACTGACACTGGCCACACTCCCAGCCTTCCTCAAGGCTTTGTGATTGTGTTTAAAGTGTAGCGCACATTGTTGCAACAGTGGCAGAGTGAAATGAACTAAGAGAAAAACAGTACCTTAAATGATCTGCACAGCGGTGAAAAGGGGAAGGAAACAGTCCTTGTGTCAACGAGAATCACTCAAACACCCCATATAAAGCACGGCGAGTTGATGTCCATCACTCTGACACCCCCATCTTTTTGATGTTGTTGACAAGCGATACAAATAAATCACAGTTGCTCCCAGTGTTTCTCTTGTGATTTCTGAACACAGGCATTAGATCTGGATCTGCCGTCATGGAGTTGAATTGATGTTTAGATAGTCATTCAAGTGACAGGATACCCTGACCTGTGGAGGGAACATTTCACACAGCACTTTGGCTTCAGCCATGATCAATTATACAACATTTTGGCCACATCTCTTGCACATGCTGTAAAAGTTAAGAACATATTTGTAGCAGTGAGTGACTTATGCAGTGTTGCAATTGCACGAGTGCATTATAACTAAATTTATGAATAACCCTACTTATCCTGTGGGTAGGGATGCAACGATTATAGATTTTGATTGTACAATTATAGTCTGAGGAATAATCACGGTTTCACGATTATCACGATTACTATACATTATTAATTTCACAACACTACTAATGAACTACTGCATAATATCACATGAGCATTCTTTAGAGATTTTAATTTATTTATTATTATTATTTATTGCTGTCAGAAATAACACAGTAATAAAATTATATAGTACAAAATAATAAAAAGTCTATATCTCACTTTGGAATTACATAAAAGTGACCTCTGCTCTGTAAACACCTATGTCAGTATTACCCTTTTGAAAAAAACTATTGGAATCAAAGGCTGCACGACCTCTGTCTGCATGGCTCTTTTGATTAAAATTATCACAAAATTATTTTGTATTTTCAGTTTGTGTATTCTTTCTGTAAATCTTTTAGACCTGAGTAAAGAACTTGCAAACATGGTGGAAAACAATATCTAGTTGGCTTTTGACTTAAACAGTATAGCTGCTTTTTTTACATAAATAACACTCTAACATTGAAAATAAATAAAACACTGAACACTAACGTAATTTAACTCGGTTATTACGTGTTACTTTTACTTTGGCGTGTAAAGCTGGGTGGTGATCCCGCAAATGCTGCATCATGTTTTATGTGTTTGAACCTTTAGCCGCAACTTTTTTTCGGCAGGTTTTGCAGACGGGTGATCCGTCGTCTTGAATGACTCCCTGGTCATTCTTGCTGCATCCGAAATACTCCCACACTGCCGACTTCACTTTTTTCTTGGGTGGAAACTAAGCTTCGCTGCTTGGCCCTTCTGCCATTGTTTAACTAATGTAGCGTAGCCTCCATGCCCCTTGATACAGTTGCAACTCTGGTGTAACTTTGTTTTCGTACCGCGCAGGTTGCGCCAAAAATATTGTACCAGCATTTTGTCCGCATTTTGGGAGTGAGAAAAGAAAAACTTGGTGTAGCGGAGCCTTTGGGATTAAATTAACCGTGACGTTTTAAAGCGCCGTTAATAGTAAAATCCGTTAATCGCTGCATCCCTACCTGTGGGCAAAGAATATTTACAAGTTTGGGATTATTAGATCTAAACTGTGTCATACACACTTCTTGCAATTCCCTTCCAGTTTACATGGAATAATGTGTCAGTATCTGGTGTGAGTGACCACCACTTACCTCATTAAGGATAACAGCTCATCAAGCTCATGCTATTGTACATGCAATTGAGGCTGCTTGGATGGCACACCCACTGTTTAAAAAATGACTTTGGCTGGCTTTAACCCTAACCCAATGACAGCAGCTCTGGTGGCTGTTCAGCCTGTCAGGTATAACAGTGTGCCACAGACCCATGCTGTAAATTCAGCAGCTGGATGGGACACAGCTGTCCGGGGGAACAAAATAATCCCTCTTTTATTGGAACTCACGCAAATGGGAGTATAAACAGAAGTGAAGTGTTTATATTTGGGTTCAGTTTAGTTGGTGGTTATATTTTCAATAACTAACACATTCATCCATCCACCCATCTTCTACCACTTTTCCGTTTCCGGGTCGCGGGGGGTCCTGGAGCCAATCCCAGCCAACGTTCCGGGCGAGGGGCGGGGTACACCCTGGACAGGTCGCCAGTCCATCAGAGGGCCAACACACAAAGACACACAACCACTCGCATTCAGATCTACGGACAATTAAGAGTCACCAGTTAACCTAAACATGCATGTCTTTGGACAGTGGGAGGAAACCGGGAGTACCCGGAGGAAAACCACGCAGACACGGGGAGAACATGCAAACTCCGCACAGAAAGGACCCAGGCCGGGAACCGAATCTTCTTATTGTGGGGCGACATTGCTAACCACTACGCCGCCGTGCTGCCCACTCTGACACCTTGTTGCTGTAAATCATATAAATCCTTTCAAGTTTAAATATACTCGAACTGTATGTTAAAACATGAATCGTATCGGTGAATGGGTCAATAAGACAGCGTTCAATTCTTGTCGAGCTGTTGAGTGGAGCCACTGTCAGTTTGGCCTTCTGCTTTGAATGAATTCCCACACGTGGCCGCGCGGTCGAGGTGGTAGTGGGAGCCGCGCGAACGCGCACGTACAGTGTCAGAGCAGCTCGGCGTGTGTGTGACTGTCGGGTGTAAACTGGCTGTGGCGGGGCGAATCCGGAGCATAGCTCTGTGTCAGAGTCCGAGTCCATTCACACTCACACTGACGCACACGCAGGGCCAGGTGAGTGTGAGCAGCAGCGCCGACTGATCCCACAGCGTCCAGTCTGGTCTTAAGAGTGAACCCGAGCATCGCTATCATGATGTGGACAGCGAGTCAGGTCTTACGGAGATTCTCCACGTCCTCCGTAAGTAACGCTGCGTTTCTTGCTTCGTTGCTACACAAAAGCTCTGACTCTATTGATATCAGACAGTAACAGACAGTAGCAGTCGACTTGTCTGTGGGGCAGTGACTCACAGTGTCTCCATGAGTTACTGGTAATCATACCAGAAGGCGATGGAGCAGGCAGCAGGGTCAGTGCTAGTTTGCCACGTCCCCCCTCCATTCACTGGCCTTTACTGTACACGCCGTGGAGGAGTTGCATCAGCACAGAAGCCCCACACTGTATGTTTCCCGGCGGCGGCTTAGTGGAGATCCTGCAGAGCGACACCAGGACCGCAGCACCTGTAGTCTCGCCGCTGCTGTCAGAGCTGTCTTACAGCAGGTGATCGCTCTTAAGGAATGTTTCTGAGTGCATCACGAAGCACGTTGCAAACTGCAGTGTCAGAGATGATGCCTCGAGAGCGTACGTGTGCGCGCGGGAAATCTGAAACTTCCTTCGCACATGTGTAGCCACGCTTGGATGCACTTGAACCTGTCACTCTGTGAGGGGGGCCAGTGGATTCCTGAGAGACTGTGACCACTAGCCCCACACCTGGTTACCTCACCCTGCTGGAGAAACAGAGAAAGTTAGTTGAGAGACAATTACAGTTAAAAAAAAAAAAAAAAAAAGTTCCTCACCAGATGATTAATCAGCAGATATTTTCCTAATTAGCTTTCAGTCTATATTTCATTAAAAAAAAAAAAAAAAAAAAAAAAAACAACAGTAAAGGCATTCACCTCTGTGGGACAGTGCTGACATTTTGATTGTTTTCAAACATTTTTACACCCAATATTTCATCAATTGATTTAAAAGAGTCTCAATAATGAGAACATTTATTGTAGGCCGGGTATCACTTTAGGCTTTATAGGTGAGCCAGTGCTAATAAAATATTAACATGTATTATATCTATAAAGTAGTCATGAATTCACCACCTGTGCCACCAAAACGTTCATAGATCCTAACTTTTGCCTGGTAAGTGGTGAACACCCTTCTCAGGCCCACCTTGGCTCATGCGCAGCAGGCAGGTACAAATAACGCCCCTTACCATATTGACAGTAGCAGTCCTACTGAGTTGCATTATAAGAAATATAAGATCCAGTGATTTTAGGAGCTTGGGACTGAAAATCTGAATATCTGCTGCTTTAACTTTAATCACTGTTTTTTCCACTGGAGCTTGTGGAGTGGCCCTTTAAGAGTAGCGTTTTATGGGCTCCTCAGGCTCTGGGTTTTTAAGACAGTCACCTGGCTGGTAAGACCACCTCTGCTATGGTTACATAACATCTACAGAGGAGGGCCTACAGAGTCCCAATCTCTTCCTGTTCAGCAGGAACTGTGAACATGATAGTGACATCTGAACAGTCTCTGTGCAGATGAATGTGTACAGTGTGTGTACGGTGACAATCACTAAGGCTGAAACTAACATGTTGTTCACTTTTGTTTCAGCATTATTACCAGAATAAACTCAAACTAGCTATAATTGGCCAGAGCCTGTTTGGCCAGGAGGTGTACAGCAATCTGAGAAAACAGGGACACAGAGTGGTGGGTGTGTTCACTGTCCCTGACAAAGATGGCAAGGCTGACCCCTTAGGTGAGTGAATTCCTCTTACTTCTTTGTTTACCTTGTACCTCTGCCTGACAAACTGAGACTGTCTGCACCATTACTGCCTTCCTTAGTACTGGTGAGCCTGTGGACTGGTTATCTTGGTCTCCGCAGTGTCTACTTCAGTTTGATTCACTTTTTGCCACTTGCTATATATTCACAGACAACCGTTCTTCATGTTCAGAGAGGAAAGCAAAACAAGCTGCATTTTCTGTTCATGCACAACAAACTCCTCAAAGTCCCACATCTAGAGTATATCTAAGTCTGTGGCAGAAAAGTGATTTGAAAGCAGAGTTTCATCATGAGTCACAGCTTGGACTTCATCTCAAAAGAAAACACGTCTTTTCTACCCAATGCAAATAACCTCAGGCAATAATTCTTTGTGAAGACACTTAAGAACTAATGGCTGATGTTTACAGACCAGGATATCAAGTAGCAAACGTACGATGTTATTTAAATTGATATATTGTAATGTAATATAGATGTAATGCTATCCAGTAATGGTTTCAACAAATTTGAAAAGACAGTGATGACTGAAGATGGCTTTGCAAACATTTATAGCAGGATATGAGGTTAAATATTTATTAGCTATCGCTTTGAGACAGGATAGGACAATGCTGGGTCTGCCTATTAGCAACCTCAGCTCTAATTTGTTAGCAAAGGCACTCGACTCTAACTAAAATTCACTATCTTATAACTATCAAATAAACTATTCATGATATCAGACTGTTTACTTGACACCACAACTGTCCAACAACCATACAACTGCGGTCCCACAACTGTTGCACAACCCTCCAATCACCACTGAGGGTTGTGATAATGGTAGCTACTTTCCAACTACCATCCAACAATCATCCAACAACTGTCCAATGACCACCCAATGACACGTGTCAACTGTCTAATGACACCCCACTACTGTCCAACGACCATCCAGTGACAACCAACAACTGTCCAACGACCATCCAAGAACACGTGTCAACTGTCTAATGACACCCCACTACTGTCCAACGACCATCCAATGACAACCAACAACTGTCCAACGACCATCCAAGAACACCCCACTACTGTCCAATGATCATCCAACAACCGCCCCACAACTGTCCAATGACCATCTCTTAACCACCCTACAGCTGCCCCACAACCGTCTAACAACCATTCAACAACTTCCCAACAACTGTCCATTGGTCTTCCAACAGCCACCCCATAACTGTCCAACAACTATTCAACAACCGTCCCACAACCCTACAACCTCTATAATTGATCCACAACTCTCCTGAGACCATCCAAAAACCATTTCCACAACACTCCAACAGGCCAGAGACTGCTCAACAATCATCCCCCCTGACAAATCTGATGAAAGCTTTACAATAATAGCTGCGGATGTATCAGCAATTTTTTTTGTGTCTCAGACAAATTATAGTTGCTTGTCAAAAACTTGAGCAAAGCATCTCATGTAAAGGCGTTTGACCGTATTTGCTTGTAAGTGGATATTGCAAAATAGCAAAAAAATGTAATAAATAAAACTTTTTACAGGGCAGCGCTGTTGCCCCACAACAAGAAGGTTGTAAGTTTGGTTCCCGGGCCTGGGGCCTTTGTGCGGAGTTTGAATGTTCTCCCCACGCTTGCGTGGGTTTCCTCCGGGTACTCCGGTTTCCTCCCATCATCCAAAGACATGCATGTTTGGGTTAATTGGTGACTCTAAATTGCCTGTAGGTCTGAGTGTGAGTGGTTGTTTGTCTCTGTCTGTCTCTGTGTGTTGGCCCTGCAATCGACTGGCGACCTCTCCAGGGTGTACACCGCCCTCGAACAATGTGAGCTGGGATCGGTTCCAGCACCCCCCGACCCACAAACAGATAAGAGGTTGAAGATGGATGAATGAATGGATGAATATATATTAAGACGGAATATTTCAGATTAAGTGGCCTCTGATGATGACAGGTCTTCGGAGGCCTGTGCCATGGCTGAGCTAAATGTGTGCTGACTCAACAGTTCCTGGAAAAAAACTGGCCTTGATTGTCTGTTAGCTGTGGGACAGTGGTTCCATTGTGTATGCACGGAGAAGCTCTGTGTGGCCTCGGGATGCAGCTCTGAGGTGAAAAGTCTGGTATTATGCAATTTTTCCAGGAATCATCTGTGTTTCTAGCCATCGACATTTATCTACTGACTCATGAGTTTTAGCTCCTTTTGTCAACTATTCCCACTTTTCAAAATGCAAAATTACTTTAGCAGTATGTTTATATTCAGTGAAGATTTAAAGGCAATCCTCATGTTCCCTATATAACCTTCACAGCTGGACATAAAACTGATCACAATAACAACTTTTCATCCTTTACTTTTATATAAAACCACTGCCTTTAAAATATGGAGATGTCTGTTTACATGGTGTAGTTCAAATGTACCTGCAGGTTGACGTAGGCTGCTGTCATTGCCTTGTGACCTCAGAGGCATACTGGCTGTAGGACCGATCTGGAGGTAACTGGTTCATGTGTGTATAGAGATACAGCAAGGCACTAGTTCTAACTGGAGTAAAAGCTCGTCTGACTCACTTTGAATTGGCAGGGAAGACATTTTATGACCTGTGTGTTTGTCCATCTAGTCATTTTCTTTGCTTGTTGGTTGTATTTAAAAACACTAGAATAGGACAAAAGAAGTTTGACTGAGAATCCACAAGCTCCGATGTTTAGAGGAGAAAGGGAGAACTGTCATTACATGTGGGTGGAATTTTTTGGAACCTGGAAGTGTCATATCTTAGAAGAACTTCTTACATAGTGAAGCAGATAGTTTCAGCGCAAAGACTAATACATTACAATTTTTTAACGACATGCAGTCAACATTTAAACCTCCATGTGGTGTCATATCATAAATCAGATCTAGGTTCAGTATTAATACTGTGAAAGCATAAAAGTGCTCAACCCAGACAAGAACACACACAGCCTTTATCCAGGCTTATTAAAGTGTTTTCATTTCAGTCACTTCTTCAGTTGTCATGACAAACGATTGACAATGTCAATACAAACAAGATCTATTCAGAATTAGTTCGTATTGAATACTCTATGTGATCACAGGGAAGATGATTAGACTGAAACCAGCTGAGGCAAGACTGAGACCAGCTGAAGGCAAGACTGAAACCAGCTGAGACTAAACTGAAACCACTAGTTTCTTACGCTTGTTTAATAAATAAAGAGGCTGATTCGTAGGTACCAGGTAAATGATAAATTTTTTAAGCTGCCTAAACTCTGTTTTTCTGTCAGCGATTGCTGCGGAGAAAGATGGGACACCAGTTTTTAAGTTTCCACGGTGGCGGGTCAAGGGGAAGCCGATCCCTGAGGTGGTGGAGGCCTACAAGGCAGTCGGTGCTGAACTCAACGTTATGCCCTTCTGCTCCCAGTTTATTCCCATGAACATTATCGACAACCCCAAGCATGGCTCCATCATCTACCACCCCTCCATCCTGCCCCTGCACAGAGGAGCCTCAGCCATCAACTGGTGAGCATAAGGGGAGGGAGGTGGTTAGTGCAAGAGTGCGCCGCATAACATGCCGCATAACTTTAATTTTAGGATTAAATAAGGCATCAAATGCTTAAATAGCTTTGCTTTAAGATCCTAACAGGGATCAAACTCTTGCATGCTACATTTCCCATAATACATTCATTAGCATCTTTACTTAGAACATAGACTGCCTATAAAAGCAGACATAGGTTCCATGCAAGCCAATGCTGAAGTGCCTTGAGCCATCATTCTATCAAATAACCATCAGAACACTTCCACAGCCTCCACTGGTTTGAAAAAAAAAAAAAAAGTCAGATTGTATTGAAGTCTATGTAAAACGTCCCTACTTCTTATTTGATTTATTAGCTTTGTAAACATTTTCCTATTGGCTTTATTGTCTCAGTTGCTAGTTTCAAGTCGTTTTCAACATAAAATAACATCTTTTCACTGATGGTCTCATTTAATAACAGAGTATGGCTGTACTAGGGCGTGGCTACCATGTGATTAACATACCATATACGGCAAGTGTCGTTACAGTTTGATCTCTCACAAACTGGTCTTCTTATCAGCCTCACTCATTGTTTCTGTTCTCCGCCCTGTCTATCTCTCTGAAAAGAAAAGATTCTCTTTGTTTCCAACTGTAACTGTAGTGCCTGCTCCTGATCTCACTGTGAGGCTGGTTGACACAGGGGGCTAAAGCTACTAGCTTCTATCCTTAGATTAAGAGAATGTAGCTTGACTTTTGGAGACATACACTACTTTTGACTTGTGTGAGTGCTTTCTTGTCTGTGTGCTAACTAACATTTTCTTATATCTGAACAGTAGCGAGCAATCTGTAAGCAATCTGTGTCTGTAATCACATGGTTTCTCTTAAAGCCATGCGATTATAGACACACAACTGCAGGGAGACAAACACAGCCAATGATCCAGATGTGAATGTAGTATGTGACAGTTGTGCTATATCAGGGCCAGATTTGAATGAACTGTCCATATACAAATATATTTTTATATAATAACAGGCTAGTAAATTAGATGCAATGTGTCTCTTCCTTGTATCAAAATATTGTGGTTCTGGTTTGACAGAACTGTATTTAAGCAATTTCTGTTACGTTGGCCTGGAGAGCCACTTAAGAAAACTCACAACTCAACCAAAGTGTTTTCAGAGCTGAACCTGGCTTGGACACATGTTCAATATTTGTGCTTTTTGCTATTAAAAACACTGAACATTAAGTCTCCAAGGTTCATCACTTAGTGTCCTGTGGGCTGTTTTTCAGCTCATATGATGAGGTGATGAAAGACTTATCTAATCCTTTACTTCCTCTATCTGATATAAATATAAGTGTGTTATGGCACAGCTCCAGGAGTTTATTTCTTACAGCAGTGCATGTGTTTCTCATCAGGACCCTGATCCACGGTGATAAGAAAGCAGGCTTCACAGTGTTTTGGGCAGACGATGGCTTGGACACAGGGCCAATCCTTCTGCAGAGGGAGTGTGCTGTGCAACCCAATGACACAGTGGACACGCTCTACAACCGTTTCCTCTTCCCAGAAGGCATCAATGCCATGGTAACCATCCAGACTCGTGATCACATAAGGATTCAAGCCAAGGGATTGCCACAGCACAAAATAATATATATTTTAAATCAATGAATCTCTAACCAGTCAAGATGTAGATGTACTTTCCTATAATTGCTCAGTTCCCAGTCATTAGGTTTTGATAAATTCCAGCCACTGTACCACCTTTCTAACATGCTGTGCTCTCACTGTGTCCTCTCGTGCAGGTGGAGTCAGTGCAGCTCATAGCTGATGGAAAGGCACCTCGAATTCCCCAGACAGAGGAAGGAGCCAGCTACGAAGGCATTCAGAAGAAGTCCAACGCCAAGGCGAGATCGAGTTAGATACTGGAGTGTGTGATGTGCTGTGACTTGTTTAGGTTTTAGGCTGCTTTGACTGATTGGGTGAGATGAAACTGTGGGGGGCTTGGAAGTAAAGTCAAGGTGCAGCAAAACAGACCTTATCCACACATCTGCTTCTCCACCATCAAGACCTGGTGGGACGACAGACCACATGAACACAAGAGAAGCAAAAGACAAGGAAGAAGCAGGAGGGTTAGAGAGCTGTGTTCTTAG
This sequence comes from Remorina albescens, assembly GCA_034769265.1. Taxonomy (NCBI): domain Eukaryota; kingdom Metazoa; phylum Chordata; class Actinopteri; order Carangiformes; family Echeneidae; genus Remorina; species Remorina albescens. The sequence goes on along the minus strand of CM068484.1, from coordinate 16,272,492 downwards.
AGAGAGGTTGTGGTTTTCCAGAAGGCTACATGTTCTGAGGTCCTGTCATGTGATCCTGGTCTCAGTCTATGAATCGTCCCCGTATCTACCAGTTAAAACAGGCGTTGACCTGAAAAGTGCAGCCAATGCTGAAGCGGCTTAAACCTGCTTTCCAAACAGAAAAAGACAAAGTTTTCTGCAGCCTGAAGCAGCTCAGTCTTACACCACATTCATTCACAAACAGCATGGAAAGTTACTGTTGTCAGGTGGTTGGAGTTTATATAACAGCAAAGGTGTGGCTGATCTTAGCCGCTCTCTGATTTGTCACTTGCAGCCACGTTGCTGTAAGTGTCAAAATGTGCTATTCTTAGTCCACAGGATTACTTTCCATGTGTCACAGCCAGCTGTTGGGTTGCACTCTCCTTCTCAGAAATATAGGCAAGCTGCTCTGAAAAATGTATGTAGTTATCAACATGCTGACTCCAGCCTTTGGCCCTCCCCCAGGTTGATCTGGCCCAGCCAGCTGAGGCCATCCATAACTGGATTCGTGGCCATGACAAAGTTCCTGGTGCCTGGACTGTTATTGATGGTCAGGTGAGTTTCCTGTAACCCATAAGCAAAGAAAATAGACACACTGCTCAAAGGTCACATGGCGGTGGTATTTTTGGATTGAGGCTGATACTCCTGGAAAATTCTTAAAAGATCTGAAAATCCTTTCTGTATCCATCAAATAACTGCTTAATTTCAAGGATATAATAGAAGCTCTTAAAAAGACCTGAACAGAGTAGCCTTAAAAAAAAAATCTTCAAATTAAGATGGTAGCTGTTAACATTTTATTTCAGAATAATGAAAGTAGAGAAAAACTTTTGGCATCATGGCCTAATTCCTCTGTGTTCTTCCTCAGTCCGTGACACTCTATGGCTCATCCATGTTAGGGGGGAATGCTCCCGATGGTCAGCCCCTGGAGATAGAAGGGGCATCCCGACCTGGCCTGGTCACCAAGAATGGACTTGTCCTGCATGGAACTGATGGGAAAGCTGTGAGTGTCTCTGTAGATTCTTGTACTACAGAAAAAATATTCAGAGCAAACAAGAGTGTGGCAGTATAGGTTGCAGGTCTCAGTGGTTCTTGATTACTCAGTGTGTGTGTCAATCTGCCTCCTCTTGTTTCGTTACTGTACTTCTCCCTCTGTGTTTGGTCCACAGCTGCTGGTGAAGAGCTTGCAGTTTGAGGATGGTAAGATGATCCCTGCTTCCAAATACTTCTCTTCTGGAGAGAGCGCCAGTGTGGAGCTAACAGACAATGAGAAGAGGATGGCAGAGGAGATCAGGGCAAGTGAACCGCTGTCAGCTGATTCTTTCTAAGCTACTATTTGACTTCCACTATAAATGATTTAAATGACAATCCTCTCTCCTCACAGAACATCTGGAAGGGCATTCTCAGCAATGTCCCAACCATCAATGACACCACAGACTTCTTCAAGTCCGGCGCTGCCTCCATGGATGTGGTCAGGTGAGAGAGGTTTATCCACAAGACACAGTCTGCTTGTTACTTCTATACTTTTCGACAATTTGTGACCAAAATCCTTCTCCCTTAAGTTTGCAATTATGCTGTCTATGATAAAACGATCATTCTTTTTTTTGCCTTGAATAGAACAGCCAGAGTGTCACCATCACTCACTGTAATCCACATTTATGCCGTTTTACTACATACCTATACATACATATAACTCCTATGGTAGTTTTTTAAGCCAACCTGAAAAGCATTTCTCAACTTAAAAGTTTCTTTTATGAGACCTGGTGTTCAACAGTCTGTTTATGGTCCTCAAACATTGATGTTTACTGCTGTTTGTGAGCTAATGGCACATAACGAAAGGCTCAGTTTCTGAATGCAGGCTCTCTGTGGACTGAGACCTTTGATACTTTTGCTGCTTTAATGAATGAACCATGACCAGATTTCTAATCAAACATTGCATAAACTTTATTTATTTTTATATAACTATGCTGCCCTCAGTATATGTGCTGTGGTACACCTTGGCAGCTAGACAAAATCCTTCTTGACATCACGACTCTGCAGACAGCTGTCCATTATCTCCAGGTTGATTGACATCGTAAAAAAGAGTAAAACTAAAACACCCCAAAACCATAATGAGTGAAAATGAACTGCTTTCTCTTTACACTGAGACATAAACAATGTAAATATACTGTTTCTTAAACAAAATAAGTAGTTTTGTTTTTAACCGCTACCTTTTACATATTTATCGCTTATTTATCAACTATTTATTCACATTTATTTGCGTATATTCCCTCACATGAATTTTAACAACAGCGATGGCAGAGTAGGCATTAGCTAAAGTGACTCGATGAATTCCCTACATAAAACTTCACAAACCCAAACATTGTCACAAAATAATCAGCTGCAATCATGCATAACAATAAAACAATTCAATACATACCAACGATGCCATCAAAGAACATAAGGTGCAGGCAGAATCAACTGGACATCAAAACTAGCAAACACAGCAGCTCTGAGCTATATTTCTCCTCACTCCCTGGTTGTCAAGTCACCTGGCATGTTACATGTACTTCCTGTTTCAAAATAAAATGAGTAACATAAAGATTTAGGATTGTACCCTGTTTGAAAAGTGTTATTGTTCTGTTACAAAGTGCTTCACAAGTGCCAAAAATAAAATACTGTAATAAAACCACATAATAGATAAAAATAGCATCCATTCAAGACAAAGTAAAATAAAAACTAGGGCTATCAAATGATTGAAATTTTTAATCAGATTAATGTCATGGCTGCTGTGGATTAATTTAGACTAAACGTGATTAATATTCATTCATTATTGATTGTTTCATTTTGTGGGGGGCAAAAAAATTAATGAAACAAGGCAATATATAAATACTTAAGGTGATTATTTAAACTATAGAGCAGATGTGGTCTCCAAATTGCAATATATATTAAAAAAAACAAAACATACCAGCCAGTTCATATTTAGAAACCACTCTTTTTCTCTTTCTTTTTTTGGTAAGCAAACAAATGTCCACATGAATGTGGCCCTCTTATTCATCTTTTAGCCAGCTGCTGAGATGGACTCCCTTACTTGTTTACTTGTTTATCGGACTGGAGAAGTGACGGCTTCTTATGTACAATGTTGCCTGGAGTGGCGAGATATTTGCGAGCCAGCAGTGTTAGCTTTTAATGGGCTCCTGAATGAGTTGACTACTAGTGATCGCCCATCATTACTGACCAACTCCCAAAGGGATAATCCTGTTAACTAATGCTCAGCTTTGCTCTGTACTGCCAACCGCCATCTTGGACAGCAATTTATGGCAACTCTGCTTGAACAAACTTCATTAGCATCACCTGATATGCGTCACCAGAGACGTTTTTCAGGATTTTGAAATGCGTTAATTGCGTTAGGGAGGGCAGCTCAAAGCAACAAAGTTAGAGGTAGAAAAGTATCTAAGAAATACATATTCAGATTTTGAGCAGAATAGAGTAGTAGGCCTTCCACCTGACATGCCACCATTAGGGGAGATAGATCAGGAGATGGATGTTAGACCACCTAGGTGGAAGGAGGTTGAGGAGGTAGTCAGGCGTGCAAAGGCTTATTCAGCCCCAGGGCCAAATGGAGTCCCCTACCGGGTTTATAAAAGCGCATCTGATATCCTAAGGTTTTTGTGGAGGCAATTAAGAATAGTTTGGGAGAAACAGTTTATTCCCAGAGCATGGCGTAGGGCAGGAGGTGTTCTTATTCCAAAGGAGAAGGAGTCTTCAGATCTGAGTCAGTTTCGGATGATCTCTCTCCTAAATGTAGAGGGGAAGATTTTCTTTAGTGTAGTCGCACGGAGATTAGCTAGTTACCTAGAAAGGAATAGCTTAATAGACACTGCAGTACAGAAGGCAGGAATACCAGGTTTCGCAGGGTGTTTAGAGCACACTAGCATGATTTGGCATCAGATTCAGGCAGCCAAGAGTGCGAAAAGAGACTTGCACGTAATATTTTTGGACTTAGCAAATGCGTTTGGTTCAGTGCCACATAACCTTATTTGGGAGGCGTTTGATTATTTTAGAGTGCCTGGAGTAGTTGTCAATTTAGTAAAAGCATATTTCCAGGACATCAGACTATGTTTGAGTGTTTAAGTGCAGCAGGCTTTACAACAGGTTGGCAGAGGCTAGAAATAGGCATTATGGCAGGGTGTACGATTTCTCCACTAGCATTCACAATGGCAATGGAGGTAATTATTAGAGCTTCTAAGTGGGTTGTAGGTGGAGAGAGGCGACAGGATGGGATGCGCCTCACACCAATTAGGGCATACATGGATGATATGACGTTGGTAACTACAACGGTGCCATGTATGAAAAGAGTGCTTGACAGACTTAATAAAAACTTAAACTGGGCTAGTAGGAAAATCAAGCCTAGTAAGTCTAGAAGCATCTCAATAAGTAGAGGGAGATTAAGTGATCGAAAGTTTATAATAGACGAAGAGGAAATTCCAATAATTAGGGAAAAATCAGTAAAGAGTCTAGGTAGGTGGTACAAGGCAGACTTGCACGATGGAGAGCAGGTAGTGCAGTTTAGGAAGGATGTTGCTGAGAGACTGGGTAGAATAGATAAATCAGGGCTTCCAGGAAAGTTGAAACTGTGGTGTTTGCAGTTCGGATTATTTCCCAGGTTGATGTGGCCACTGTCTGTATATGAGATTCCATTATCTGCTGCAGAGAAAATGGAAAGATTAGTTAGCTTTTACATTAGGAAGTGGCTAGGCGTTCCTAGATGTTTAAGTACTGTGGCACTGTATGGCAAAGGCATACTTCAGCTCCCAGTATCTAGTCTAGTGGAGGAGTTTAAATGTACCAAGGTTAGGACAGAGCTCCTGTTATCTGGGAGTAAAGATGTGGTTGTTAGTAAGGTGGTTCCAAACCCAACCAAGGGGAGAAAATGGAATCCTAGAATGGCAGTGCAGGAAGCGAAAGCTACCCTTAGACATACAGAGATAGTGGGTAATGTACAAATAGGCCGGGGAGGCTTGGGGCTTGGCTCAGGCAAACCGGTGTGGAGTAGAGCAGGTCCCAAAGAGAAGAGGAAGCTAGTTGTGGAGCAGGTTCGTAGACAGGAGGAAATATTAAGGAGTGCAAAGGCAGTGGCTCAGGCTAAGCAGGGACAGTGGTTGAACTGGGAAGGTGTAGAGAAGAAAAAGCTTAGTTGGAAAGAGCTGTGGAATATGGAGGAAGGTAGTATTAGATTTTTGATAGGGGCAACATATGATGTATTGCCAACTCCCCAGAACCTAAATCTCTGGGTAAATGGAGACCCGCTATGTTCATTGTGTTCAGGTACTGCAACTTTAAAGCACATCTTGTCAGGTTGTAAGGTTAGTCTGTCGCAAGGACGATATACGTGGCGACATAACCAGGTTTTAAAAAGCTTAGCTGCAGGCATTGAAGATATACGGAGGCAGGCAAATTTAGGAGGGTCTAAGTTAGAGAGAGTTGCAATTCAGTTTGTTCAAGAGGGAGGGAAAGTTAATAAGACAACAAGGAGGCAAGGTAGCTTAGAAGATGCCAGTGACTAGGAGATGCAAGTGGATTTAGGAGGAAAGCTTGTTGTTCCCCAGGAAATAGCCAGTACAAAACAGAGGCCTGATATAATTTTGTGGTCTAGGAGTAGAATGAGAGTGTATTTCATAGAGCTGACTGTTCCGTGGGAGGATTCAGTTGTAGAAGCGTATGAAAGGAAAAAACTTAGGTATGCAGACTTAGGGGCTGAAGCTGAGCAGCGAGGATGGAAAGTTAAGATTTGTCCAGTGGAAGTAGGATGTAGAGGGTTTGTAGCAAGGTCTGTTGTCTCTTTGGAGGAGAGTTAGGAGGAAGGGGACAGAGTGTGAGGAAAATAGTGAAGGAAATGTCAGATGAGGCAGTAAGATCCAGTCAGTGGATTTGGATTAGAATAGGTAATAGTAGCTGGGGGCCCAGCAGGGGGAGCACTTAGAATAGACAGACTCTTGAGAGAAGCAAGAAGAAATGCAGGAAGAGGAAGTGTACTTAAGTGGAAGGTGTGGCCTGTATGAGCCTCTTTGACACCATGTGGTTAGTCCAGGTGAGTTGGTTTGTATTGGTTTGACTTGGCTTGTGTCCTTCTTTGATTACAGTACAATTTAGGTGAATCTGTTTGCTGAATCTGCTAATGTAGCTTGTTGTGTGTAACTTGTATATCTTGTCCTGCACCTCCTGCACCCTCTATACTTTCATTATCCCCTACCCGAACCAGGGTCTGTATCCCATCCCTACTTTTATCTCCACCCCTTCTATTTCTCCCCCCTACCCGAACTAGGGTCTGTATCCCCACCCCGCTTTTACTGGTGCAGTTGGTGAGAGGTCGGTGTAGTTGACGGTAGTGCTGTTTGAGATAGTTGTCTTGGTGTGAGGAGCGGTGATAGCTGGCATTAGGGGAGTGACTCTGGGACGCCAGTGATCACTGTCTAGCCTCCTGGAGGTGTCGTGGGACCAACGAGACGAAACACCGGTGAAAGGAGGTTCCCACCTGATGACCCCAAAGACATGTTAGTTATCACTGCTCACTGGGCTAGTTAGATATAGTTATCTTTAGGGCATGTAGGGCAGGTCGCAAGGTCGTTGTTAAGGCTAGGGAGTTAGTCACCGAGTCTGGTCCTTTTTGTAGCACAAATTTGTGTTTACTCTGAATTTAATCAAATCAAACATGGAAATGAATGAATCTTGGTAAAGGCATTAATTTTGACAGCCCTAACAAAAACAAATAATAAAACCAGTTAAAAAAAAAAAAACAGAGTACTGAGTTGATGAAGTATTGGTGTGTGTGTGTCTATTTGTCAAGGCTGGTGGAAGAGGTGAAGCAGAAATGTGCTGGTGTGGAACTGCAGAACGAGGATGTGTACATGTCTACCACCTTCCAGGATTTCATCCAGATGTTTGTCCGCAAGCTGAGGGGAGAGGACCAGAAGGAAGAGCTGGTTATTGACTATGTGAGTTAGAGTCAGTGTGTCCTTCAAATCCACCTCATTTAGCCTTCAGCAGAAAGAGAGACAGCAACTTTCTTTGCATGTATCTGGTCCTTGTTTCAATTGAACAGAACCATGTAATTACTTTATATTGTTTATTGCTTCCAGGCAACCAAAGAAGTGAACAGCATGACAGTAAAAATGCCTTACCAGTGCTTCATCAATGGCAAGTTTGAGGATGCAGAGAGCGGGAAAACTTATGACACTATTAACCCTACTGACGGATCTGTGAGTACGCAAACATCCAGGAACCTCTAAAGATTAGTTTGATAGTTGACTATGCATCATCATGACCTCCTTTACCCAGGTGATATGTAAAGTGTCCTATGCCTCAGTCGGGGATGTGGACCGGGCGGTAGCAGCTGCCAAAGAAGCTTATGATATTGGCCCCTGGGGCAAGATGAACCCAAGAGACAGAGGAAGTTTGCTTTACAAGTAAGTAGCTCAACCTAGAGGACTGCAATGGGCTCAAATGATCACCAAGGTTAGAGATGCTGTATGAGGAGAAGGCATCAGGTTCGTATCTAAAAACACAAATCCTCAGTGAAAAAGTGGACTCTTACTTAAATCAGATAACACATATTTTGTGTTTCAGTTTGTCATTATATCTGATTGTCCATTTCTGATGTCCATTATGAATAAACCTTGATAAATCCGTGTGTATATATATATAAAAAAAAACCTGGTTGCGGCTGATTTGGCATTTTTAACAGGACAGTTTCATTTAATGTAAAAATAAAAACAAGCTTAAATGAAGCTCAAGTAAAGTTCAAGGTTTAACCCAGTCAATCCATGCTGACATTATTACTTCCTGGTGTTTCTTTTCAAAGTCACACTGTGACCTCCTCTGTATAGGCTTGCAGACCTGATGGAGGAACACCAGGAGGAGCTAGCCACCATCGAGTCCATCGATTCAGGGGCCGTGTATACACTGGCCCTCAAGACCCATGTAGGCATGTCCATTCAGACATTCCGCTACTTCGCTGGCTGGTGTGACAAGATCCAGGTGGGTTCATGATCAACAGGACTAGTAGGACTAATTATCATAGGTTGTTTTTTGACTTATTATATTGTATGCTTCCTGACCTGAGTAAATATTTCATTTCATGTGCAAACATGCAAATTACTATAAATCAACCTTGAACAGCCTTTAGCTAGCACACAAACTTTACACACACTTTATAAAGAGTAGTTATAAAGTTGGACTGTTTTAAATCCCACACAGATTTTAATTCTACAAATGCTTTTGTTTCATCTTCATGAACTCCATCCAGCATCATTTCTATGAACATCATGCAGCATCATATGTTCCTGCCTGCACCTGTATTGAATATCCCCTCCTCCTGCTCTCATCTCTCCCTACTCTACCCAACTTTGCCCCCCCCATGTGTCTCTCTCTCTCATATAAATGAATCTGATTTGATTTGATTTGATTTTGGTTTCAGGGCAAGACAATTCCCATCAACCAGGCCAGGCCCAACCGCAATCTGACCTTTACCAAGAAAGAACCTCTGGGGTAACTCCAGTACCACATGGTACACATGGTACCACACCATGTATTCATAGTCAGTAGGTTGTGTGTATTTACTGAGTGCAGAGCTGTGTGTGATTTTTCTCCAACAGTGTGTGTGCCATTGTCATCCCATGGAACTACCCTCTTATGATGTTGGCGTGGAAGAGTGCTGCCTGCCTAGCAGCTGGAAACACACTTGTGCTTAAACCTGCACAGGTGAGCTAATAACATGCACTACACACACAACCGGTGTATTTACTGAACATGCTGTGTTTGTGTAGATGTCGAAGGAGCCAGTGTTTAATGGTAGATGGTGAAGATCCCATACAGTCTAAATATAGACCTCAATGTGGTTTTTGATTATAAATCAGGTCTAGGTTTGATATTAATGAAGTGAGAGCATCTTAGTCCACAGAGAAACGCTAAGTCTGTATTTTAAAGTTGAGCCTTAAAATTAGCTGTTAGGATTTCTGGAACATAAGAACTTCCACACCCAAAGCCCAGATGGACCTGCCATCCAACTTTGCAGGAGTTGGTTTCTCTGAAATCTGCAGATCAGAGTCTCCCTTCTGATTGATTAACTGACCTATTCTGAGTAGAGGCCCAGAGAGAAGCCTAAGAGATGAGATTTTAACTACATTGAGATAGTTTGTGATTCTTAAAACCACAAAAAAAAATTTCTTATGGATATAACCATTTAAGATAAACATTGAAGAAGTAAAATTATGAAATAAAAAATTTGTTGGTTTGTGTCACATTCCGCCTCTCTCTACATTATATGGTTTAGTTTTATCCAGATGAATAGAGGCTGGCCAAGCCTAGTTTTATATACCTTTTCTAATATTTACAGGTCACTCCACTGACAGCACTGAAGTTTGCTGAGCTGTCAGTAAATGCTGGTATTCCCAAAGGAGTCATCAACATTTTGCCAGGATCAGGTAATTAATTAATTAACACAAATACAGCATCTTCATATTATAAGTCCCCATCCTTATCACTTGTTATTTTGCCCCAAATGTTAGAACCCAGCAAAACATTTCTGATCTCAGTCAGAAAAAAATAATTTTTCCTCTTCACTCTGATTGATTTGAATCATAAGTGGGTGAGGCCCATAGGAATGCAACTACAGAGTTTTCTATGAAAGACTAAGTTTCAAAATTCATTTTTACATAATTTGTTTTGAAGAAATCTCCCCAGCCTTTTATATAGTGTGCATTTTAGGTTCTCTCATTTTAGATCTTTATTATCATATGACATGATAAAAAAACACTCAAAATAAGTTAATTGTGGCGAATTTTGAGGGAACTAATGGGTTCTGTGCGAATATCACAGTCTGATTCCTTAGAGTGCCACTGTCTCAGAAATGAATAAAATACATCAGTGCGTCACACTGTGTCACTAGTTCACATGTTCTTTCATGGCCATAAAAACACACACAGTCTTATAAACAATGTCCTACTGCCTCAAATACTTGTCACAGCTCCCGAAGCGGATTTATCCACCACTGAAAACAGTCCCTGTCAAAGGCATTGATTCGTCCAGTTTGATAGAATAACAGTGAGTAGCTGTTCCAGAAAAATTCTGATCCTTGAAATGAAAAGATGATGACCGAGGAAGTCAGAAAGTCCCTGTGTGTGTTTGTGAGCAGGATTACAGAAAAACTGGTAGACTGGACTTGGTGGAGAGATGAGCCAGTGAGTAAGCCATAAAATCTCCCAAGATCCATTTAATATGAATTTAAATTTTTCCCCGTGAACTCTGGCGTATGTAGTTTGATTGTGACCCCGGTGGAGGTATTTGCTCTCAGAGTACTCTTATAGTTTATCTGTTGTCCCTAACCTCCCCCCCTCCTCCTCCAGGTGGCATGGTGGGACAGCGTCTGTCCGACCACCCCGACATCCGCAAGCTGGGCTTCACAGGGTCCACGCCGATTGGGAAACAGATCATGAAGAGGTACGGTCAAACAAACGAACTGCTCATTGGGTTCGATGACCCTCCCATTGTATTTCATGCTCTTCCTCTGTGACTTCCTTTGCAGCTGTGCCCTCAGTAACCTGAAGAAGGTTTCTCTGGAGCTGGGAGGGAAGTCACCACTCATAATTTTCAGTGACTGTGACATGGACAAGGCTGTTCGAATGGTAAGCTATACTCACAAAGAAATGGGGGAAATATACTGGAGGGTGGGGGATTCAGTCTTCACCACACTGACACACACGCACAGATCAGCACAAGGTCATCAGAGACCATTGCCCCAATCACACATCTCAGCTCAGGTCTATTTCCTGCTTTCAGTGACTTTGAAGAAAAAAGTATTGACATAAAGTGCATCATTAGGATCATGGATGGACATAGGCTTGTATCAAGGACAAAGAAGGTGCTTGTTATCGCAGTAATTCTCAACCTCAGGCTGGTTGCAATAAGAAGTAATTATGAGCAAATAAAAATAACTAAATAATAATAAGAGCACTTTCCTATTTCAGCAATTGCACATCTTGTCCAATTGCACATCTTGTAAATCTATCCATAAAACAAGGAATGGTACCATCAAGTTGGAAGATTGCTAGGGTCACCCCAATCTTTAAGGCTGGGGATACAACAAAACCTGAGAACTATCGACCAATAAGTATTTCTACCAATGATCCTCAAAGTAGCAGAGAAATGGGTTACCACAAAACTGACAGAACACTTAAATAATGGTTATGCCACTCTGCACCCAATGCAATTTGGATTCAGGAAATTCCATTTGACAGAGACAGCTACTTGCTATTTCCTAGAAAACTTAAAGAGCCTGTTGGATCAGGGCGGCTTTGTAGCAGCTGTATTTCTTGATCTAAAGCGTGCTTTTGATACCATTAATCATGATTTGCTTATTAATAAATTAACTCATTTCAACTTTTCAAATAGTGCCCTCTGCTGGATGAAATCATACCTGGCGGACAGAAAACAGGCAGTCCAAATCGGTGACTCATTATCTTTTTATCTAACGTGTTCCACTGGAGTACAACAGGGCTCAATATTGGGGACCGTTTTATTCAGCCTATATGTCAATAATTTACCAGATGTTTGTAGAAATATAAAAATGCAATTATATGCTGATGACACTGTATTATACTGTCATGCCAACTCAATACAAGAATCTGCTGCAACACTCTCAGGAGCCATGGTGCAAGTGTCCTATTGGCTCCAAAACTGTTGTCTACACTTGAAAACAAAAAAAACGGTCTGTATGTATTTCTCCCGACAGCCAACAGAGGGACAGAAACCATCAGTCATTGTGGGTGGAGAGAGACTTGATGTGGTCGAACATTTTAAGTACCTTGGGGTACACTTCGACTCTAATCTTAATTTCAAGCAACATGTTAAAGCTGTCAAGAATAGAATCAAATTTAACCTATCAAATTTCAAACATATAAGACCCTTCCTGACTATGGAGTCAGCGAAGACCTATATGCACGCAATGATATTTACTCATCTTTCTTACTGTTACACAACATGGTCACATACATCCGAGAGTACGTTAAAACCAATCAAGTCCTTCTTCAAGAGAACACTTAAAACCCTAGACAAAAAACCTATATATTACCACTATTGCAAAATTACTAATAGGTACAAAATCTTGGACTTTGAAAACTACCAGTTGTTTCTGGATGCCTGCCTCATCTATAGAGTTCTGAATAGTCTAGCCCCGCCACCACTACAGGAATTCGTAAAGAAAAAATCAACGACAGTAAACACCAGGGCACTGAGTAGAGGAGACTGTCATGTGCAATGGCGCAGGACTAAATTTGGCCAAATGGTGGTGTCCATCAGAGGAACACAGTCCTGGAACTCACTGCCAGCTCATGTCACAAGTTGTGACAACTACATTACCTTTAAAAAGACCCTCAAGCAGTGGTTAATAACAAATCAGACCTGCTCTCATGAATAACCTTATCTTTCTATGTGAATTGGACCTAATTATGTATGTAAGATCTCTGTATGTTTTATCTATTTTGCCATAGTGTATTGTGTATGTATAATGTATTGTTTCTATGTTTTTATGTTTTTTAAACATCTGCCTTAGGACAACGGATTGAAATTAGCATGTATGCTAACTCCGGCATATTTACATATATGCTATTGCTGAATGTCAATTAATGTGCACTGTCCTAATCAAATAAATAATTAAAAAAATATATATATATTGTAACAATGTTGAAATGTCAGGGATGCAGAGTGTAATGACCTAAAGTAATATGAACATGACATGAACATTTGGTTTACAAGGTTTGTCAGCAAATTGTTTAAATACCAGGCTGCTAACTCTGTGTGTGTGTGTGTGTGTGTGTGTGTGTGTGTGTGTGTGTGTGTTCCACAGGGCATGAGTTCTGTGTATTTCAACAAAGGTGAGAATTGCATTGCTGCTGGTCGGCTGTTTGTGGAGGAGTTGATACATGATGAATTCATTAGCCGAGTGGTGAGTGAAACTTTTCCTCCTCTGGTGCAAACACTGTGAATCTGAGTGTTTTATAACACACAGCAGGGGGATTCATCAGAGACACAGCGGTCAACACAGAGGCCAACATATTCTATAACTCTTTGTCTGTAGTCTGGTTCCAACTCCAAAAACACTGCATCCTACAGTACAATTCCCATAACAAACATGAAGAGCTTTCACCACCCTTTTTCTCCAAGGTGGAGGAGATCAAGAAGATGAAGATTGGAGATCCTTTGGATCGCTCCACAGACCACGGCCCACAGAATCATAAAGCCCACCTGGACAAGCTGCTGGAGTACTGCGACGTCGGTGTGAAGGAGGGTGCCACGTTGGTGTACGGAGGCCGACAGGTTGACCGCCCAGGTAAAACACAGACCAGGGGATGTCCACACAAAATACTGGACTACTACATCACTACATTTAAGACCGGTGTTATTTTCACACCATCATGCGTTTCTTTGTTTATTCAGCAGTGTCTTACAAATTATGTTTAGTTTCTATTGTGTCTCATGTATTATAAAGTTGTATATAGTATATCAGTCACTGCTTTGGTCTATAAAAATATATATATATATATATATATATATATGGGGTTTTTTTTCTTCTGTTTTGCTTATAAATTAAATCTCAATTCTATATTAATAATCTACAGCTTTTTCATTCCACCCAGACTAAAATTATTTAAGCATTGTACATCTATAAATATTGTTATGGTTAATCTAAGCTTTTTAGGGACTTCACATATCAGTCGTAGTATCATTGTTCACGCCAGCTAACTGTCGTCATGGTCACCTTCCCACAGGTTTTTTCATGGAGCCCACTGTGTTTACTGATGTGGAGGACCACATGTTCATCGCCAAAGAGGAGTCTTTTGGCCCCGTCATGGTGGTGTCCAAATTCAAAGATGGGTAAGTCATTAAAATGACCATAGCATCATCTAGCCGTCATACACTCACAGGCCCTGTCCTCTGTGTTCTTTGTCCAAACAGTGATGTGGATGGCGTGCTGCAGAGAGCCAATGACACAGAGTATGGCTTGGCCTCTGGTGTTTTCACCCGTGACATCAACAAAGCCATGTATGTGAGTGAGCGGCTGGAGGCTGGAACAGTATTCGTCAACACCTACAATAAGACTGATGTGGCTTCACCTTTTGGAGGCTTCAAACAGTCCGGCTTCGGCAAAGACCTCGGTGAGTATTGACATGGAGGAAGACGACTGTGATGTCACCACAGCAACAAGTTGTGAGCGTTATCACTGATACAGGTCTGTGTTCCGTCTCATCCACAGGAGAGGACGCTCTAATGGAATACCTCAAGACCAAAGCAGTGACTGTGGAGTATTGAGACCTGAACTTTGACCTACATCTGAACAGGAAGGGGCTCATCTATGTGCTTCACTAAGACATCCAGCCTCTTACAGCGTTGCTTCTGGACAGTGTGTGCGTGTGTGTGTGTGTGTGTGTAAGTATATTGTATGAATGATAGGAGAGTGTGTTTGTTTGTGGGCCACTGTTTGGACAATGTGCCTGTTTGAGTGATGAAACTCACATCATGGACAAGGGATATGTGGTTTTTACCCATCTGAGCTGAACACTGCTTCACCTGACTGGAGCTGAGCTGGTTCGAAATCTGTCTTGTCAAAGTTTTGGTCTAATTAAAGTGTGTTTTTGTTAAAATGCAATCACATATCCACCAATATCCAATCATGTAAAAAAGGTCCTCCTTGGAACTGAAAATTCAGAGCAACTTTCTCCTCTCTGATGCTGCCTTCACCATTCCTCTGATTTCTCTTCAGGCAGAAAAGAGCTATGAGTTCCCACAGACTGATCTCTATGTGAATGTCTTAATGGCAATGGTCTGTTGGGTTATGGTCAGGAGTATCAAGTGCCCACTAAGGTGGTGAGCTACTAAACTTCTGGATTGGACAGAATTCATTTTCCATGATAGCTAAACATGGTTTAGGTTACAGCTGAATTCATACTCCACATGAATGATGTGGACTGTTGGCAAAGGCCTCGTTCAGAACTAGTTTTAAAATGGTGTGTGAATACACCTGAGACTCATTGAGGAGGCTTTTGTGATTTAACCAGATGCAGCAACATTCTTTTAGCAGTGTGAACACAAATCCATCCTGGGGAACATTAACAGACACCTACTCTGATGGAATGCTATGAAGGACCTCCTCTGTCACATGCTAACAGTCCCAACAGTTTCACCATCAACTGAAAACATTTAAATGTTTCAAATGAATAAAACTTTACTCTTATGCAGAGCTGGGGGCAGATCATCCCCTTCTTACCTATCTCTATCCCTCACTCTCTTACATGCAAACATACATGTGAATACATTAACAACAGACAACAACATGGTCGACGCTGGTGATTGATGCATGTTAACGCAGGTCTGAGGGGCTCTGAACAGGACTGAACTGATCTCAACAGGTCTGAATGGGGCCAAAGTCTGAGCTCAAGATCCAATTACTGTCCTTGTTCAACTCCATCACAAGGTCAATGTTTCAAACATTGCAGAACAAAACAAGAAGTGGATGTGGGGCTTAAAGTAACTCAACACCAGCTTGAAAAGCGCTTTAATACACTTCTAAGCTCACCTGACGTTGTGATGTTGCATTCTACTGACACATCTGGGAGAACGTGTTAGGATGACTGTAGCATGGGAGGAAGTTAAAATATTGGAGGTGAAAAAAGACAGATTTTACATTTCAGTTGAAAATGCTTAATCTTTACAAATACATCTGTACCGTTAATAAAAATTCAAAGTATTTAGTCACTACATAATCATGGTGAGCTATCAGTGTATCAACTTCATCATTACACACTGGTTGTTCACATCGCTTCCTTGAGCTGTCTCCTCCTTTACACATTCTCTCCTCTTATCTTCAAACTAAACTTTTTGTAAATTTTTTTAGCAAAAGTTGGAAAAGGCTATCTGATATATTTTTGACATTGTATTTGTCAGAGAGAAGAAGACTCTGTTATAACACTATATTATTTTCTCGAAAGACCAGCTAGATTTTTTTTATCACTACTGTGAAGTTGTAGAATTAGTTTTCTATTTGTCCACCATTGCCAGCGAAGGCAACAAGGACTACAAAAGCAAGTTTTCTTTCTTACACCTATGTCCCTTCAATAAAGTTTGGTTTGAATTTTACTGTGAAATGTTGCTAAATGTTGTTAAATGAAAAACATAACATCAATGAATGTGCAATGTACAATTTACTGTTTTGAAAATTTGTCAGCCCACTGGTATTTACCTTCACACCCAACAGGTAGGGAGCTCCTGTTCAAGATCATTAAAACTGCATTCTACCTAATAATTATCAGGAGGTAACTGGTGAGTGTTTGTAGAAAGAAGTCAGACTGTATTGAAATCCAACTGAAAAATGGTGCTACTGTTCCTTTGATTTTTTTTTATTTTTTTTATTTTCCCAGTGGTTTTATGTAGTCAGACTCTAGTATTAAAGTTGTCTTCATTTTAAAGAAATGAAGACGATCATTGATCTTTAAAATTATGCTTTCATCTGATATATATAAAAATAAATAAATAAATAAAAACAATGGCTGACAACCAAATTACAAAGGCTTCAAAACGGCCATTCGCGAACGTGATGACATCATGATGGGTTGACAGAGGGCAGCCAGCGACAAAGTAATGATGTCACAAATGGGCCTGAAATGAAGATATTTTGAAAGTATTGGTGATCACAAAGTTTACTGATTTTGTGTTTTTGAACACTGAAGTATAATTACAAGCATTTTATAAGTGTCAAAGGCTTTTATTGGCAAATACATTAAGTTTATGCAAAGAGTCAATATTTGCAGTGAGTACCCTTCTTTTTCAAGACCTCTGCAATTTGCCCTGACATGCTGTCAACTTCCCAGCCACATCCTGACTGATTGCAGCTCATTTTTGCATAATCAATGTTTGGAATTGGTAAGAATTTGTCTTTTTGTTAGTCCACTCGTCTCTTGAGGATTAACCAAAATTGGGATTAAGGTCTGATTTACTGTTGGCATGACACAGTAATGATGGTAGCGCTCACCTTCTCCTTACGCGCATTTTCCCAGATGTTCTTAACAATGGGAAAGGGGATTCATCAGATAAAAAAAATTTACCCCAGTCCAATACTTCTCAAGGATTCAAAGTAGAAGCTTGTGTCGATGTCCTATTGTTGTCTTATTGCTTAGGTGCGTATTGTGTGTGTACCTTTTTTGTATTGTACATGTGTTTGTGGTGTCTTATATGTATATTTGGTGTTCTGTATGTTTTGGGTATACATATTGTAAGCATTTGTATTGTCATGCAAGAAAAGACCCCCGGGAAGAATAGCTTTCGCTTTGCTAAAGCTAGTGGGGATCTTTAATAAACTAAACTCAACAGTCTGATCTCTGTAGCTTTTGCAGAGTATCAGTCTGTCCCTGATGTTTTTCCTGGAGAGAAGTGGCTTCTTTGCTGCCCTTCTTGAAACCAGGCATTCCTCCAAAAGTCTTTGCCTCACTGTGCGTGCAGATGCACTCAGACCTGTCTGCTGCCATTCCTGAGCAAGCTCTGTACTGGAGTTGCCCCGATCCCGCAGTTGAATGAGCTTTAGGAGACGGTCATGCTGCTTACTGGACTTTCTGGGGGGGCCCAGCAGCCATTTTCCACAACAATTAAACATCTTTCTTTGAAGTTCCTGATGATCTCATAAATGGTTGATTTAGCTGCAACATTACTAGCAGCAATATCCTTGCCTATGAAAACTTTTTTGTGCAATGATGACTGCACATTTCCTTGTAGGAAACTATGGTTAACAGAAGCAGAACAATGATTTCAAACACCGCCTTCTTTTTTAGAGCTTCCAGTCTATTATTCTAACTCAACCGGCATTAGAGTGATCTCCAACCTTGTCCTTGTCAACACGCTCACCTGTGTTAACATGAGAATCACAGAAATTATATCAGCTGGTCCTTCTGTGGCAGGGCTGAAATGCACAACCCTGCAAATGTGGTGCAAAAAATTGATGGATGGATGAATAGCAACACCAATTTTAATGTTGGCAGCCAAGAACATTTCAAGACTTTTTCTTGGTTTAAAGTAAGTAAACTCAGACATCTATATTTGAAATATTGCTATTGGCTCATCATGCAGCCAAACAAAGGCCCCTTTAAATAGAGGTCAGATGAGATGGACACACTCAAACTAAGCATTAAAAGAGTGTTCTGTGAAAAAACATCTCAGAATGTACAACATATGTAGCCATGAGTTGGACAGAGTAGAGACAGTAATAGACCAACCAAGGATGGTCTGATCCATCTGGATTTCTGCTGCCATATGCAGCCCAAATCCCTACCACTGTTGCTGCTTGTGGTGCATTAAGATGGGGAATATCTTTTTGGCACATATTAGTCTCTGAGCTGAGGATGGTGTACATGCTGCAGCCAACCTGAGCATAGCTGCTGACCATGTGCATCCCTCTGTGGTCAACCACCTTCTGCTGCCTACTACCAGCATTAAATGCACTGTTGCTGAACACAAATAACTCATAATGTTACAGCAACATTTCCAGCATCATGTTTGGCCCACGACACTCAGACTTCAGGCTGCTCTGGCAAACTGAGGGTGTTCATAGCCAGTATCAGGAATGTAGACCTAATAAAGTGGCTACTGACTGCATGCACAATAACACAAAGAACAAAATAAAGTTTGCCTCCATGCAGAAGCTTTCTGTTTCCTGACTGTTCCTGATTTCAGTTTAAAATCCTTTGATAAGTGAAGCAGAGGTTCTGTCTTTCAATGGGGTAAAATCAAAGTCAACACAGCTCCGTCCGTGTGACCGATTCGTCTACTCCCCCTGCTGGCCAAGGACCTGGATGTTTGCTTTTGTCCTCTTGTCTTTGTCTCCAGGTAATTTAATGGTCTGCTCTGTGATCTCGTCATCAGAGTCTGATTCCTCCTCAGAGCTGGATGAATCATCTTCTGATGTGCTGTCTGCCTCACCAAGTTCCACCAGGGCTACTTCCTGAAAACAAGAGGAAGAAATCACAACTCATGAAATGATTCAACCAATAACATCACCAGAAATAAAAACATCCAAACTCAGATTAGACTGTTCACCACAATGAAAATCCAGGTCAAGCCAGAGAACAAATGGAAACAAATAATTTAATAATCAAAGATTAATCAATGGGATTGCATATATTGGAGGGTGTGTTTTTGTTGATGATTTTTTTCTTTCCTTTTTTAATTTTTAAAAATCACAAAATAGAAAATATTTTTTTTATGTAGAAATAATGAAGTAAATATTAAACCTATGTAATGATTGAATTAATATGCTTTTTTGGAGAATAAACTCTACAAATTGACAAGATGTTCGTGAAGACGCTGGCCAGTGTCCTCTATCACGAAGCCGGCTTAACATGCCTAGGATCTCTTTTTCTCTTACCCAGACATCTGAAGTCGGGATACGCTGTCTCACGAAACCGGTAATCAAGTCGCTAATTGAACCCAGGGTTTTCCCATCTAGCTCAGTGCGTGTTCACATAAAAGGGGCGGGGTTTGCTGCAACCGACAAATTGGACCATTGAAAAGACACAAAGATGCACCTTTGTGTCTTTTCAATGGTCTCACCATGGAGGAGCAAACTATTATATTAAGAAAATATCAATTCTATCATTCAATAATTCAAGCAAAAAGTAACACAGTTGCAGCTGCCAGAAGCTGCAAGGAATGCTGGGAAAAAAAATCCTCTGTAAATGCATAAATTACAGGAACAATAATATTAAATCCCTACCACGTCAGCAAGATTTACTGTGTTTGTCGCATAAATTTATGTGGGTGAACTAGGTATACTATAAATCAATATTTCAAGCAAAAAGTAACACAATTGAAGCTGCCAGAAGCCGCAAAGAATGCTGGGAAATGAAAAATGAATAAATAAATAAAAACACTGTCGGTCGATGCAAAAAATTACCAGGATTATAATATCAAATCTCCGCCACATTGGCGAGATTTACTGTGTGTGTCCCATAAAACCCCCCCGCAACCCAGAACCGGATAAGCGGTAGAAGATGAATGAATGAATGTGTCCCATAAATTTATGTTTCTGAATTTTTTTTTTCCCCCCTTGACAATTTTAACCACATTATTTCAGCTCCTATGTCGGTGGAGCAGCAGACTTGGGACCAAGTCTCTCTATAGAGCTCCTCTCACAGTTATATTGCCCACCTCAATGGGCTCTTCTGGGAATGGGCAAGGTATTTTCCAAGAGAACTGATTGGTCAGTAGGCGGTCTTATAGACCTGCTGAGCTCTAAACCCCGAACTTAACCTGCCCCAGGGGCAGTTAAGTAAGTTATCTTGGCAACGAACTCCAGTAGAAAGTAGACTACCTTCATAAGACTGAAAATCCAGCTGTGATGGAGATGGCTCCATCTCACATGGTTAACATAATTCTGTTTGTGCATTAATGTTTGTTCTTGTGCAACACAGGAGGATTCTTCGGCCTGCAGTTCGTGGAAGTTATGGAAATCAGTCCTACACAGAGCATGAAACATGAATCAGCAGTGGGGCAAATACCACAAACAGCCATGCCAGCTGTCTATTGTTTGATGGTAAACGGGGCACTGCTAACATACAGCTAATACCAGTCTTACCTGGAACTCACCAGTCTCCAAGGACAAGCTATGGCATCAGTCTCTTCACTCAACATTTTAAAGGCTGCCCTACACACCAGGGTTAACCCTGAAGTTTCCTTGCTAAGCTGAAATTCAGCTTTGTGAGCAATTCAACAATATTGTTCCTATAAAAGATAATTTCTGCACCTGAGTGCTATTTGCATTGTAACAGTCATGAATATTTTGGTTGCTAATATGTCTTAGTGGAAGCAGTGCTTGGCTTCACTTTTCAGCCCTGGTGTCAACATCCATGTTTACGTACAGTTTACCACAGGAAAGCAAGCTTTAGCAGCATACTGAGACTCACCATCTCTATGATCTTCTGTGCCTCCTCCACATTCTCTATGTCAAAGTGTCTGGCAGGAGCCTCCTCCATCTGCTGCTTCAGCTTCTCATTGGCTTCAGCCAACTGAGGCAGGAAGTCTTGCAGCCTCTCTAGCACTGATATACAGCAAAAAACACACATCATTACACATCAGATGTTTCAGATGATTCTGTTTATGAGGTTTTTTTTTTCCTGCAAGCTAATGATGTAAAGGGTTAGTTCATGACAAAATCTTCAGGAGGGAAGTAATGTTCAGTCTCACCACTGCTCCTTGGGACTCTCTCTGTCTGGGGTCTGCCAGCCCTGGGCTTGAGGAGAAGCTTCTCACTGATACCTGGAGATACAAGAAACAAGGTCATTACACCTCATCACATCACAAATGTTCCTCCAGTTTGACAGACATGAAACAAGCGCCAACAACCTGGAGCACAAACTTAAAAAGTAATTGTGATTTATGATGTTTAATGTTTGAAGACCCACAAGGAACTTTCATCCTGTAGTGAAGAAAGTTATGTGAATCACTTTTTCATATATATATATATATATATATATATTACTATAATATCAACCATGTGGTCCAGTTCTATTAATTCACATACTTTTTCAATAATTATCACAACTGATTTTATCAGATGCTGTTACAACACATTTAGCAAGTCATAACAAGTTTTAAGCATTACTTTTAGTATTTTGAAATAATGAACTCTTTATGAGTTTTGCGCTCTTCACAGCTTTGGGAGTAGTGGAGTTCTGGAGCTGGTAAACACACACTCAAATTAAAAACCTCTCCGCAACATAACCTGGGACCTGTATCACGAAGCTGGATTAACATGCCTGGGATCTCTTTACGTTATCTAGCTTTTCTTACCCAGACATCCATAATCCTGATAAACTGTCTCACGAAGCTCGTTATCAACCTGCTAACTGAATCCTGGGTTATCCATCTAGATCAGTGCATGTTCACATAAAAGGGGCAGGGTTTGCTGCCTACAACCAAGCGAATTTAGAGATGGGACCCTTGATTCCTTTCACTACCTGGAGTTTATATGAATCACTCATTTGAGTTATTTGAATCACTGAGTCAGTGCACACACAAGCTCCACCCAGTGCCAGTCCCCACTGATTTTATACTGTTAAAACCACCGATTATAAACTGGAAAATTATCAACTTCAAGGACATTTCTTATTTAGTGTACTAATTACCTTTGCAAGACAAACATAGTGTCATGTTTTAATCTGTCTCTATGTGTGAGTGGATGTGTGTGTGGACGGTGATGTGGCCAGGGTGGGGGATATTGTTCTGTTTTGTTTTGTTTTTTTTAATGTGTAAAGGACTTTGTGCAACATTCTTCCTTGTTTGAAAAGTGCTTTATAAATAAAGTTTGATTGGAATGATTCATATAGTGACTCATTTCCCTCTATCAGAGTTCTACCTGAGCAGACTTTCAACTCAGGTAGGTAAGGGCCTCTCCCAGCGCTGAGTGTGTGAATGCAGTACTGCTGACCTCATGAGTTTAAATCTGAATGGGTTACTGCAAGAAGGGTCTACAACATGTAGCATGTGTGGGACCGGGCTTCTGTGTACGGGTGAGTGACAGCTCATAGGGCGGAGGGAAAGGGAGAGAAGCAACAAACCAGAGATGCTGCCTTTCCTGCAGGGAAAATATAGTTATTAACTTTAGTCACAGTCGCACAATAGTGACTAGTTGTCTGGTCTGTTGTTTGCAGTTAGCTAACGGTAGCAGGGATGAGTCAGTGAACGAGTTAACAGAGATGATGAATGATTCATGAGTCCCAAGACGACTTTAGAGTTTTGAAGGATTCGTTCAGCAATCGCACATCACTAAAACGGACCACGGGGAAGACGCAAAGGGCTGCATATTTCACAATGAAGGAGCAACTATAATATTAATAAAATATTAATTCTATCAATCGATAATTCAAGCAAAAACTAACACAGTTGCAGCTGCCAGAAGCCGCAAAGAATGCTGGGAAAAAATTCCCTGGAAATGTGCATATTACCGGAATGATAATATTTAAACCCCACCACATCGGCGAGATTTACTGTGTGTGTGTCGCATAAATTTGTGTTTCCGACTTTTTTTATTGCTTGTTTGACAATTTTATCCTCATTATTTCAGTTCAAACCCCAGGGGAGCAAAGGGGACTTGGGAGCAAGTCCACTTGCCTGGTCCGGAAAATCAAATGGATGAACTAGGTCACGAAATTTTCTCTCTCTCTTCAGAGCTCTGGTCACGATTCTATCGCCCACAACAATTAGCTCGTCTGGGAATGGGCAAGCCACTTTCCCAACTGATGGGTCAGTAGGCGGTTTTATATACCTGGTGAGCTCTTATCCTGAAATGAGTCTGCTCTGGGGCAGGTTAAACGTACCCCGTAAATTACCATGGCAACGTACCCCGATAGAAAGTAAACCACCTTCGTGAGACTGAAAACCATACAACAACAACAACAACAACCAAAGCCTGATCGCTTATTTCCTCTGTTATTCTGACAGAAACAGTAGCAGACCGAACAGACCTGAACCGGTGCCGCATGACAGCAGAGCCTGGGAGCTCGTTTTCTCCGACGTGAACTCCATTCCTGTGCTTATCCACGTGTTAGCCGCCACAGCAACTTCCGGGTACAAGGTGAGAAGAGCGACAAATAGGATAAGATACGACGCCGTCCGTTGTTTTGGGGGCGACTTGTTAGGTTTAGTTGCAAAAAGTGACGCGCCACTGAAATATGAAGGCTAACACGCACACAAAGCCGAGTAAATAGGCTGCTGCTGACTTAGTTGATCATAAGCTGGCTAGCCGTAGGAGGTGCCGGCTAAGTGCACTCTGCGCCTGTGCACAAGTGATGTGCGATTCCTGAACGAATCGTTCAAAACTCTAAAGTCATCTTAGGACTCATGAATCACGATTCATCATCCCTGTTAACTGGTTCAGTGACTCATCCCTGCTACCATTAGCTAACTGCAAAGAGGAGACCAGGCAACGTGTCACTATTGTGCAACTGTGACTGCAGGGACTGAAGTTAATCACTATAGTAGCCCTGCTGGAGAGCAGCAGCTTTGGTCTGTTGTTTCACTCCCTTTCCCTCCTCACTATGAACTGTCACTCACCCATCCAAGGAAGCATAGTCCCACACACAGTACATACTGTAGACTCCTCTCCCGGTAACATGTTCAGATTCTCAGCATATAAATCCTGACTCCTCTCGTCATCTCGCGAGTGGAGTCAAACTCATCGATTTCGTCATTAATAACTCCTCTCGCCGGTAACTTCTTCGGAGTCAAAGTCGTGATTCATGACTACTCTCGCGGTAACTCGTTTGGAGTCAAACTTGTGATTCATTCAAACAAAGAACAGTGTTGCACAAAGTGCTTCACACGTTAAACAATAATAATAAACAAGACTATTATTCCTCACCCTGAGGGCTGTACTACGAAGCAAGATTAGTGTGTTAGCAAGGTATGTTGAGCATAAAGCCAGACTTTTCCGTGTCACGAAGGTGGCTCTCTTTTAAGATGGCTATATCACCATGGTAACTTATGCTGCAAACATAACCTGGTCCGGACCAGGTTACGTTCCGAGTTTCATCTTAAAGTTGGCTATAAAACGCGCCACCCTTTCACTGATCATCCTCCTTGAACATGTACTCACCGTTTTTGGAAAATCCAGTGGATTTAGGTGCCCGAATTGTTAGAGGTGCTCTTCGGAGGGAGAGAGTTTTTTCGGAGTGATCCGTTGGCTTTTTCTGACGATATTCTCTATGAGCGATATACATTATCAGCCGAGGGAATACGTTACATATACAATCTTGTTGAACCATATGTAAGTAACGCGACCAAACGAAACCATGCGCTTACAGTAACGCAGTCATCACGCCGCAGCTTTTCAGCAAATAAAAAAAAAAACAAACACCAATCACAGGATGTGTTATTGTGGATGTATTATTTATTAAACTTCTGCTTTTTCTGGGAAAAGAAAAAGTCATAAGTATACAATGTCAATCATGCTTAACAAAACATTTTAAAGTACTATTTACTGCAGCACCTTTTTCTCATACTCCAGTTGCTCGATCTCAAGTTTTAGTTTCTTGATTTCCAGCTCTTTTTTCTGATTTATCCAGCTCTAAATGGTTTTTATAAAGGGCCCTCACATTGTCTGCTCCAACCTGTATTAATAGGACATTGTGGTGTTCATCAAGCAACAGAGATGAGTGAGATAGACTTTTCAGTTATGTTGGTTTACTGTGTTCACCATTCACTTATGCGTTCTTGGTAAGGATTACTTTAAAAAAGTAGACATAGGACTGCTAGAAATTATAAAACCCTTACACCTTGTTTTTTTGTGGGCCTAGAGGTGGAGGCCACAGGCGGAGGGGAGGGTTGCACAATGTCCTCTCCCTGTGACATTAATGAGCAAGAAACTTAATTATTTCTCATTTAAAAAGATGAATTTAAATTTTAAATTAAATTGTTATTTAGATTATTAAGATATCTACCCCCAAAGGTACCTCTGAATACACTGAAAGTGTCATCATTGATCTCCACCTGTGGAATAGTTTAAGAGAAATTAATAAAGTGGATTCAACACAGCAAACAAAGATAAGAGTACATGACAACTTGCTTTGACAGTTACCTCTGTGTGGGGGTCAGCAAGGGTGTGTGCTGGCGACTTTTCTCATCTGAGAAACAATAAATATGCACCAGTTAACCTAAACATCCATGTCTTTGGATGATGGGATGTGTTCTCCCACACAGAGATGGGGAGAACATGCAAACTCTGCACAGAAAGGACGCAGGCCAGGAACTGAACCGGTGACCTTTTTATTGTGGGGCGACAGCGCTAACCACTACACCGCCATGCTGCCCTATATTATATTATATTAGATATATTATATTACATAGGCTATATTAAGTTACGCATTCACACGATCTATATTAAAGTAATATAATGATATGTCATATATAATATATATTATATAGGCTATATTAAGTTACGCATTTACACGATCTGCAATTTTTTTCCAGGCTTCCTCTCTTGCCTTGTTTGCAGCAACAGTGTTGCATTTAGCTGTTATTATTGGTCTGAACTCTTCCTAGCTCTCCATTATCATAATCTGCTCCTCTTGGCTGAAATATGCGGCACGTAATCGCTCTGTTTTTCTGCAGAAATAGCGTCAAATGACCCACTAAACACCCTTTTTTATGTGAACGCGCACAGAGCCTGATGAGGCAAGCCTGGGTCGACAAATCAAGTTGATAACCACCGTCGTGATACTCGTTATCTGTGGTTGGAACTTTCGGCTTTGTCGAGCCAGCTCACCCAAAGAAAGCCCGGTTCTGTTGAGTTTCCTTCGCAGGATACCCCTCTGGCCACATCACCATCCACACACACACACACATGCAAGCATGCACAGATCCACTCACAGAGACACTCAGATTATAACAGGACATTATGTTTGTCTTGTAAAGTTAATCAGTACGCTTAATAAAAAAAATGTCCTTGAAGTTGATAATTTTCCCATTTCAAATTGGTGGTTTTAACAGTATAAAATCAGTGGGGACTGGGTGGAACTTCTGTACTCACTGACTCAGTGACTCAAATGAGCGATTCACTTTGGTGAGGATTCATATAAACTCGAGTCAGTGAAAGAAATCGAGTTTCCCATCACTACTGTGCACTACGTAGATCTGTGTGGCACTTTTTGTTCTGAGTGAAGCCCGTATGGAAAACAGAAGGTCCCACTCCGCCTTAATTTTGCTACCGCGAAACCCCTCGGCCATGGTTTCACATTTTCATCCTGAGTTTGTCTGTTGAATTTTAATAAAAAGTTAGATTTCTTACATTGTAATGGACAAACTGGATGTTTCGTTTTGCTGTTGTACACTCAAACAATATAAAGTGAATAAAATCTGGAATGATGAGGACTGGATAGTATCTGAGGGGGAAATTTGCCAATTATCTCTCCTTTAGTTTTTGTTACACTCACAACGATTATTTCCACCGTCTTTGTGAAACTATGAAAAGCCTATGTGACAAATGTGTGGATTCCATTCAGTCTTTACGAAGGGAGTAGCTCACCTGATCTGACATAGACGATCTTTTAAGGCGCTGTTTGCTGTGACGCGGCTCTGTGACTGTCAAGAAAGCTCGCAGCTCCTTTGGGTTAACAACCACTGCAACAGAAAGGTAATTGCGGGAAAACAGATAAAATGCCATTGATGATTTGAAGAACCATACATTGTCTTACTTTGGCGACTGTGTTTTCCTCGCTCAGCTTCTTGCGGATTCGTTTTCTGCCCAGCTGGCTAATATTGCTGTGTCAAGAACTATAAACAAATATTCACAGCTAGCCTGTATTTTCGTGTTGATAATGGCTAGCCCGTGCTTTTAGAATGCGTTGACCCAGCTCGCTGCCAGGAAACAGAAGTGATATTTAACTGAGTCAGAGAGAGGAAGGTATTGTGGAGGCGTTAATAATGATGATGTGGTGCGGAATAGAAACTGTAGCATGTGGTTTCTCTTTACCAACAGAAGACATGTAAGGCCAGCGTAAACGAACAGATTTCGAACATCATCCACGCTCCTGTTCTGACGTGTCCTGTGCAGGTGCTACTGATGCTGATGTATGATTCCTACACTGATATCTTACTTTCACTTTGCACTTAAAACAAATGAAAACCAAGGAAATGCTACTTTCCCTGTCTTCACATTTTGTGATTAATAGCATCTGATCAACATGTCTCAGCTGCCAGAGGAATGTATCTGACCAACAGCACTTTGAGAGGCAGAGACTTGTGTGGTGTCTTTGCGGGCTAATGGCACCAACTAATAATCCACAACTGAACTGTAAGCACAAATTAGAGTCCAAGTGGCAGAGGACCAACAACCACCTTAAAATCCTGTATGTGGTGTAATGTGGGCCTTTCTGGTTTAAACTCCAGTTACTCATCTCGCATGTATTTCATCAAAGCCTGTCTGTAATTCTTTATAAAATAGCTGCCTAAGATTCAGAGGCAAAGTTATCTGGTTTGAGGTTAAGGCTTTAGTTCCTAAAGAGAAGTGACTCAGTTGTTACACATGTGTCATATTATTTTCCAGCCATGTTTTCCTGCTCTTGTAGCTACTCTCTCCTCTGTGGTCTTGTATTTTTTCTCCAGAGCCTGTTTTCAACATGGAAGATGCACCGTAGCCAGTTTTAACCATCTTTACTGGGCATTACTTGGCATCGCCCTCAGACTGGATGACAGGAGATGAGACACTGCAGCCCTAGACCACATGATGAGTATCAAAAGTCTGGGAGGAGCTTTAGGGGACTCCCTGGGCTCTAGCCTGACAGTACGTATGAGTGGAGCAGGTGGTGGGTGGAACTCTCTCTCCCTTAAGCCTGTTGCCTCTGGACGGATCACCTCTCTGTTCCAGAGCATGGTCCCCACTGGTTATACCAAGCTGCAGGAGGAGCGGCTTGCCATGGTGGACCTTGGAACTAAACCTGAAGCTGGCCCTCTGCAGAATGGCTACAGACAAGAGGCATCTTATGCAGAGAGCCGACGGCACCTTGACCGGGCCTCTCGGTCCTCTGTGACTCTTTCTGACTGTGGAGATGGAGGCTACTCTGAAACAGAGCCCATGCTGGCTGAGAGGAGGTTCTCCAGTGAGGAGGCAGATGAAGAGGAAGAGGAGAATGGGGGAGAAGGCCAGGGATCTGATGTGCAAAATATGCCCAAAGAGTCTGCTCTAGCTATGGCACTGCAGATTCTGGTGCCTTTTCTTCTGGCTGGATTTGGAACTGTATCAGCTGGAATGGTGCTGGATATTGTACAGGTAAGCCGACTTACAATACAACTATTGTTGCAAGAGAGTCCTGCTTGAGCTTCAACCCTGGATGGCATTAAAGGCTAAGTCTTAGATTAGTTTAGATTTAATTTCTTTTTCATTAGTACTGAATACATTCAAGTTACTTAACAATGACATGGCTAGAACTGTCATTACACATATGTTTATATATGAATATTATTATACTTAAATATATAAATATGTATATGTGTATATGTAGATATGTAGATAGAAGGGATGCAGCGATTAACCGATTTTACCATTAACCGCGCTTTAAAATGTCACGGTTAATTTAATCCGAAAGGCTCCACTACAACAAGTTTTTCTGTTCTCCCTCCCAAAAAACAGAGACTATGCTGGTACAGTATTTTTGGCGCAACCTGCGTGGTACGAAAACAAAGTTACACCAGAGTTGCAGCTGTATCAAGGGGCATGGAGGCTACGCTACATTAGTTAAACAATGGCAGAAGGGCCAAGGAGCGAAGCTTAGTTTCCACCTAAGAAAAAAGTGAAGTCGGCAGTGTGGGAGTATTTCTGATACAGCAAGAATGACCAGGGAGTCATTCAAGACGACGGATCACCCGTCTGCAAAACCTGCCGAAAAGAAGTTGCGGCTAAAGGTTCAAACACATAAAACTTGATGCAGCATTTGCAGGATCACCACCCAGCTTTACACGCTAAAGTAAAGTGTTAGCGTGTTATTTATGTTTAAAAAAAGCAGCTATACTGTTTAAGTCAAAAGCCAACTAGATATTTTTTCCCCACCATGTTTGCAAGTTCTCTACTCAGATCTAAAAGAATTACAGAAAGAATACACAAACTGAAAATACAAAATAATTTTGTGATATTTTTAATCAAAAGAGCCATGCAGACAGAGGTCCTGCAGCCTTTGATTCCATTTGTTTTTTCAAAAGGGAAATACTGACATAGATGTTTACAGAGCAGAGGTCATTTTATGTAATTCCAAAGGGAGAAATAGACTTTTTGTTTATCTTTGTTTATTATTTTGTACTGTATAATTTTATTACTGTTATTTCTGACAGCAATAAATAATAATAAAAAATAAATTAAAATCGCTAAAGAATGCTCATGTGATTTTATGCATTAGTTCATTAGTAGTGTTGTGAAATTAATTAATGCATAGTAATCGTGATAATCGTGAAAGCGTGATTATTCTATAATTGTACAATCAAAATCTATAATCGTTGCATCCCTAGTAGATAGATCGATAGATAGATAGAAACAAACAGACCAGGGTTGTGGAGAGGCTGGAGTCAATCCATGCTGAAATCTGAAATCATCCCCTCTCCCTCCCTCTCTTCGGGAGGCAACAAGCAACAGAGATGAGTGAGATAGACTTTTCAGTTATGTTGGTTTACTGTGTTCATCATTCACTTATGCGTTCTTGTTAAGGATTACTTTAAAAAAGTAGACATAGGACTTCTAGAAGCACTTATACATACCCTGGACAAAGAATTGCTGCTGGGAGCTGCCAGCACCAGGGTCTGATTGAATACCCCCTTGTATCCCCTCCATGATTGGCCGCCCTTCATTGTTTGCAAGGGCCAGTTCCTCTGAGGCCATGTAATCTGCTGGAGCGGGGCCCCTCCAGTCTTTCTCCTCTCATTTTTCTTCTTGTTTGCTTAAGATAATATTAACACTTAATATGTTACGCAGTGTATCATCCACATTACACTAAAAGAGTGATGAATGCACAGCAAATACAAACCACTTTGGATTATGTTTTTGTGCTTGGTCCGGATTTGCTGCCAAGACTGTTTTGCACCGCTGGCACTACAACTAATAGAACACAAATTAGAAAATTGCTTAGACTTCGTCACAAATAAGACAAATCAAATGAATTTCACTTTGATTTGCCTTGTTTGCAGCAACAGTGTTGCTTTTAGCTGTTATTATTGGTCTGAACTCTTCATAGCCCTCCATTATCATAATCGGTCCATTTTTCTGCGGAAATAGCGTCAAATGACGCCTAAATGCCCCTTTTTATGTGAACGCACACAGAACCTGATGAGGCAAGCCTGGGTTGACAAATCAAGCTGATAACTACCGTCATGATACTCGTTATCTGTGGTTGGAGCTTTCGGTTTTGTCGAGCCAGCTCACCCAAAGAAAGCCTGGCTCTGTTGAGTTTCCTTTGTAGTATACCCCTCAGGATGCTCCAGCACTTTTTTCAAGATTCAAGACCTTTATTTATCCTCATGGGGCAATTGATACAACAACAACAAAAATACTTCAACCAATGAGAATAGGTAACCACCAGCTCTTGAGTCTACAAACATTGAGAGTGTTCAATATGGCCTCAGGAGTTTCCTTAGATAGCCTACAAGCAAAGTTCTGTTTACATATAGGGATGCTTGTCACAAAAAGAAAACAGATTGAACCCATTGAATATATTTATTTCCATACTGGATTTTTAAGAAAGATGTTTGTTTGTTTGTAGCCTTAATTTTTCCAGGATCTTTCTACTTTTCTTTGCTTGACACAAGGGGCAGCACGGCAGCATAGTGGTTAACACTCACAGCCTCTCCCTTCGTGGGTTCAATTACTGGACCTGAGACCTTTCTGTGTGGAGTTTTCATGTTGTCCCTGTGCTTGCATGGGTTTCCTCCGGGTACTCTGGTTTCCTCCCACAGTCCAAAGACATGCACATTTAGGTTGATTGATGGCTCTAAATTGCCTATAGATAGTAGTATGAGTGGTCGTTTGTCTCTGTGTGTCTCCATGTGTTGGCCCTGCGATGGACTGGCAACCTGTCCAGGATGTACCCTGTCCCTATGTGAGCTGGGATTGGCTCCAGCACCCTCTGCTGAGCCAATCCTGGTTTATCCGTTGGGGTCAGAAACGGATAAGCAGTACAAGATGAATCAATGAATGAATGCATGACATAAACCAACAACTATCAGTGAGTGGAGTGGAGCTGGAAAGTTTGTTTGTTTGTGTCCTTGTGCACAACATGTACTAAGCAGGAACCCACTTGTTTAAACATTGCCACAAAGGGATATGAGTGGTTAAAGTTCCACAAGGTAGAAGGCCTGGTGATGCCCAGAATTTAATATCTCAGTGTAATCCAACCAAAATATGGTGTTATATAGTGTAACTGCTGGGGATGTTTTGGAATAGTTTTTTTTATATTGCTTGTCTTATGTTACATATGTCTTTTGCAGAGGGGAACCCTCTGGGCCTTCAAGGTATTCAGTGAAGGCCTAAGAAAAAAATATTGAAAGAATTTTTGTAGTACTAATGATATATATATATATAATTACATTTTTCAATGATTTTTATTCAGTCAGTACTAGTAATAATTTCTTGATCATTGTTATAAACTTGGACTAATATTTCTTGGGAAACAATGGGTTAATATAATAGAACGAGAAACGGACCAATCACAATTTTTCTTCCAATGGTATCTGGGTAAGCTATTAAATCAGCAATTCCTCCTGCTGAACCTTCGGTGGCTGTAACAAGGCCCGTGTAATTCAAGTCAATGTGGGCATGAATTTGAGTTTTACAGGTGTCTTAGCCAATCATATTTCATTGAGTGACCATATCACGACATCTTCCAGGTATTCACGAATACCTAGGAGAACATGTATAAATCAAGCTACCCACTAAAACAGTGAGTGAGTGGAGGGAAGAAAGACAAGACAGAGACAGAAGACGATTTAGAGAGCAGGGAAATGGCGGGAGCTAGTGAAGAAGAAGAAGACCATGGGGCTTATATTTGGGATACTCCTTTTTAAGATTGCCTTTTCAGGCAAAACTAGATATTATCCAAAAAGGTCGACCATCACCTGACTTGCCAGGATTGGTGCACTCTAGTAAGGATTGCCATTGGCATTTTCAAGCTAGCTAACAGTGGTTAACGGGCAGCAGCAGAACAGACCCAGAGCCACAGCAGAAGCAGCACAAAACTGAATTTGTAAGAAGTATACTGTAAGCCTAAACCTACAATTTGCAGACAGTTTTATAGCCATTAAGGCCAGTGAAGAATGGCTGAGCATAACTTAAAAAGAGCATTTTCCTTTTCACATTTCACCTCAGGAGGTGTTTGTGTTATACTTTCGGCAGAAATATTAAATCTACATTGAAATTCAATTGTGTCTAAGCTGAAACAAACACAAAAAAACATTGGATCAGCATTGGATCCATCTTTAGTTGTTGAGCAGTAGCTAATGATTATTCTAGACATTTTACTTTCATTCCAGCTAAACAAATATGTGAGGTAAGTGAATGTGTGATTTGCTTGTTTCATTTAGTTTTTCTACTTAAATGATGTAATGATAACCAGCTTTGAATGTCTGTTTTTCCAGAATCACCTTGGTGTGTTGTGAAGCTAGTTGGGGCAAATAAACCTTTAATATGCTGAACATCTATGTGACAGGGCTCTGGCTATGATTTGTATTGCTATGTTTAATCTTTTATTGCTACATGTGGTCCTATTGAAGGCCCAGGGTCTGGGTCCACGGTTCACCACTGCTCTTTTGATAGTTTATGTTATAGAGTTTGTATTACATATTTGTATCCTATGCTTCTATCATAATTGGTGCTGCTACTAAACAGCAGTTGAAAGTCCATAAACATTTGGACATTCATTCAATTTTCTGCATTTTGGCTCTATACACCACCACAATGATTTTGAAATGAAACCATCAAGATGTGTTTGAAGTGCAGACTTTCAGCTTTCATTTGAAGGTATTTACATCCAAATCAAGTGAATTATGTGGGAATTATAACACATTTTATTATGAGCCATCCACCTTTTTAAGGGATCACAAGTAATTGGACAAACTAACATAATTATATTAAATTGCCACTTTTAATACTTGGTTGCAGATCCTTTGGAGTCAGTGAGAGCCTGAAGTCTCTTGCCCATAGACATCACCAGATTTTCCCTTCAGTTTTTTTCTTCAGCAAGTAAAATGCATATTTGTTGGACTCAGGTCAGGTGATTGACTTCGATATTGCAAAAAATTCCACTTTTTTTGCAGTTGCAAGCAACTGGTTGATAGCTTTTGCAGTATGATCTGGGCCATTGTTCATCTGCACCGTGACACACCATCCATTGAGTTCTGAACCAACTGGCTGAATATGAGCAGGCACTATTGCCTGAAACACATCAGAATTCATCCTGCTGCCTTTGTCAGCAGTTACATTCTAAATAAAAATATAACAGAACCAGTTACATTGGCAGCCATACATCCCAAGGCTGCCAATGTACCACCACCATGTTTCACTAATGAGGTGGTATGCTTTGGATCTTCAGCAGTTCCTTCCCTTCTCCATACTCTTCCTATCATTATGGTTCAAGTTGTCTTTGTCTTTGTCTCATCTGTCCAAAGGATGTTCAGTTTCCAGAACTGAGACAAGCTCTTTTAGAAGGTCTTTGGCAAACACTAATCTGGCCATCCTGTTTTTGAGGCTCAACAATGATGCACACCTTGTGGTGAACCCTTTGTATTCACTCTGGTGACGTTTTATCCTAATCTAATCCTGTCCTAATTGTTGACTTTTACACAGATACGTCTACTTCCTGGAGAGTGTATTTGATCTGGCCAACTGTTGTGAAGGGATTTTTCTTGACCGGGGAAAGAATTCTTCTGTCATCCACCACGCTTGTTTTCTGCTGTCTTCTGTGTCTTTTGGTGTTCCTGAGCTCAACAGTGTGTTCTTTCTTGTTAAGATTGTACCAATTAGTTGATTTACCCACACCTAATGTGTTTGCTATTTCTCTGATGGATTTATTTAGATTTTTCAGCCTAATGATGGCTTGCTTCACTGTAGGGCTGGAGCTATCGAATATTTTAGTGATCGAGTATTTTACTGAAAATTCCATCAATTAATCGAGTAATCAGATAAAACATATTTTTGTTTTGTTAAAGAGCAATTATAAATATACCTGAGAAAATAAGACATTTCACTTAATAATGAACAATTGGTTTCCTTTTTCGTCATCTTCACGTCTTTCCTCCATCTTCCCACTGCTAAAACCAAACACGTCTGCCCCCTCCTTCTTCTTCCTTTGCGTGCGTGACGTCAGCGCGTTATGCCACATTAAAAGTAGTCCGGGCGAAATACCATGCTCTGTAAAAATTAAATGACTCCTCGAGGCAGAGGAAATTCCTCGATCATTTTTTGGAATTGAGGTACTCGAATTATTCAAGGAATCGTTTCAGCCCTACTTCACTCTTTGGAATCCATATTGAGAATTGACTTCACCAGTTTCCAAAAGCAAATACCACAAATGTAAATGAAATAATGAGGGAATAACACAATCCTAGCCAATTACTTTTGGTCCTTTAAAAAGGTCGAGGGCACATGAAAATTTATTATTGTATTATTATTTCCCACACCGTTCACCTGATTGGGATGTAAATACCCTTAAAGAAGAAGTCTATAAGTCTGCACTTCAAGCACATCTTGATTGTTTCATTTCAAATCTATTGTTGTGGTGTACACAGCTGAAATGCTGAAAATTGTGTCAGTGTCCAGATTTAAATATTTGGACACAAAAATATTTATATTTGTCCCAGTGGTCAATAAGAAGAGCAGTGGGAGGAAGATAACACTGTAACTTAAACCTGAGGCCTTTTATTACTATTTAAAGAACAGCTAGAAAGTGATGAAGATGAATTATCCATGGTCACAACATCTCCTGAGAACCTGTTACTGTTTTAAACAGCTTTATTGAATTACTGCCAGGATTCCAGACTACTGTCTGTTAACTTGGTTATTCACAGATGTAATTGCAAATAAGGAATCAGCCTTCTCTAAATAATGGCATGTCTATGACTTTGAATACCAAAGAAAGTCTGACTGAAAGTGGAGAAATCCAAAGGTTTGACTGAAAAAATGTTAACTGGTCTGTCTTATCCACAGCACTGGGAGGCATTCCAGTACATCACAGAGATCTTCATTCTGGTTCCTGCTCTGCTCGGCCTCAAGGGAAACCTGGAGATGACTCTGGCCTCCAGGCTGTCTACAGCGGTGAGACACACACACAGTCAGAGACTAGTTTGCCATGCACAATAAAATATATAAGAAAACAATAGTTCTTATGTTGATCAGAACGGGTTTTGTTCATTTAGGATTCATGTAAATATTGCAATGTATCAAAACATTCTCCCTGTTGACTGAGGAGCTGCCATTCCATATATTCTCATAGTTTTGGCAAGCTGGTGTGAACAAGCTTGATGGATGAATCTTGATGAGACCACTCCCTCGCTGTAGATGACAAGTATAATTTTATGACAAAAGCCATCTGACTCCATCTTCATGCTTCATCAGCTTGGCTGTTTTTTAGGCTCCTGCTTTATAAAGACAAATAGACTTATCCTAACTGAATAACAATGAAGTTTCAAGTTTCCCGGTAGGAAACTTCCTCATAGCAGGGTTGATACATTATTGTTGTCCGGGCAGTCTGGGCAACATAACTTAAGCAGGAAATGATATTGTCTCTTTAAAACGGAATTCATTGTGGACATCTTAAGTGATACATCATGTTTTGCATGACAGCTGTAAAGCCAATGACCATAGCACACCACAGAACTTCACTACCTATACCTATCATGAGCTGAAAGAATCACTAATCGTTTTTTTACTCTGACTCACTGCCAGTCATATAGCAATTTTTTGTCTGGTTTTGCAATACCACTTTCATCATTCTTGCAATTAAAGTGGAGAGAGAGACAACAAGATATCAAGGCACCTGGAAAGCAGCTCATGTGCTTGAGGCAAAAACAGAGCACTTGTGTTTCATCTACACAGGTCATTGTCATCTCTGTGACAAAAACCAGATGCCGAGATGTTTCACTATGTGCAGCTCTGTCATCTGAACAAAACTGAGAGCCTGACCTTGGCTATCTGCACAGCTTTCGCCACTGTCACTGTCCTCTTCTAAGTTGGAGTTATATTTCCTTAGGGAAGCTTCAAGATAGAAATATGTGGCAGCATTTCGAATGGGTTTTGGATTGAAGGCCTTGGGGTTTAGGAATTAGCAGAGTAATGTGCTGATGTAGCAGACATAGAAATGGTTTCCAGTAGAAGGAGGGAGGAAGGTCTTAAGCAACCAATTCAACAGAAAAGTCAGATAGGGCATTTGTGGCTTCACTTCAGCCTCCCAGACTAGCTCAGTGTAACAAATGTGGCAGGACTTTTCCAGTCAGTGATTGTTATTTTACACTTACCTAACCTCTGCAAATAGATGTTACAGACATGCATTGTGCTGGGATTACATATGATGATATTTTCTTTTGTAAAACAGTAATAAAAATTGCGCTAAAAGTATGTGTGTGAACAATGTATGGCTTTGG
Organism: Remorina albescens; assembly: GCA_034769265.1. NCBI lineage: Eukaryota > Metazoa > Chordata > Actinopteri > Carangiformes > Echeneidae > Remorina > Remorina albescens. The sequence goes on along the minus strand of CM068484.1, from coordinate 16,235,298 downwards.
AGACAATTGAAAAGACAACAGGTCACAGGTAATAAAGTGGTTTTATTGGCTCTGCTATGAGTATGTGTGTAGCCTTGAAATGGGCTTTGCAGCCAAGGGTTCATTTACTTATTGGTGCCAAACAACCACCACAAGAAGTGGCAATGCTGTCTCTGACAAACACAACAATGTGGTTGGACAGAGAAAGGGAAAGAGGGAGGAAGTTGCTACAAACGGCTCTGCAGTGCAAACATTTTGCCAGTTGAAATTTTAAAGAAATATAAAATAATATGTGTCAGTCCCTGGGAATCTTGGTGCAACCTAACACAAATACATCAGTGCATGGGAAGCAGCTGAATGATTTTTTTTTTTTTTTTAGTTGATAAACTAGACTTGTATGTGTATTGAGTACCTCAGACATTTCGGATCATGGAGGTAACCAGATTTAATTTTCCTCTCCTTTTTGTCCATTTATTTTACTGTCCTCACTCCTGACACAGGTAAATGTTGGCAAAATGGATTCTCCAATAGAGAAGTGGAACCTGATCATTGGCAACCTGGCACTGAAGCAGGTAATTACACACCACATATAGTGCCAATATAAGCTTTTCATAGAAAAAAAAAAAGTATCTGTGAGTTCAATTGTGGGGCAGCACAGCAGCATAGTGGTTGGCACTGTTGCCCCACAATAAGAAGCTTGTGGGTTCGATTCCCAGGACTGAGGCCTTTCTGTGTGGAGGGTGCACATTCTCCCCGTGTCTTCGAGTGTTTGCTCCAGGTCTTCCTCCAGGTGACTCTAAATTACCTGTAGGTGTGAGTGTGAGTGGCTGTTTGTCTGTCTGTCTCTGTGTTTGCCCTGTGATGGACTGGTGACCTGTCCAGGGTTTACCCTGCCCCTACCCATTGGGAACTGGGATTGGCTCCAACACCCCCCACTACCTGGAAACGGATAAGCAGTAGAAGATGAATGAATGAATGATTCCAATTGTCCATACTTTTTCCGACTAAATACTACTTTTATGTTTCATATGAATACAGTTATGTAATATAAGCAAATCTTACACCCAGTGCATTTTGTTTACAGGATGTAAGGTCATAGTGTGTGGTCTGTGTAATACTAATGGTAGAGTGTTGTAATTGGTTTAACTCAGGTGGGCGTTTGCCAAGACTGTGCTATTGATCTTTGTGTGTGGAGTACAGGCTCTACTAATTATCAAGGCAAACACAGACAAACACATACACACAGTAAATATCTGGGGGTTTTGAATAGCAGTGCGTCTGACATGCTGCACAATAACATCCATCAGCATCAGATGTTCAGTGTTTTAAAGCTGCGTATATGTGAGCTTATTGCTTAACCTGTAGCTGTTGGCCTGTGAGCTCACACATTGTCATGCCTGTTTTTTGTTCATCATTTAAAGAGCACAACAGTAACCACCCCTTCCCTCCCTGCTGCAGGTTCAGGCCACAATGGTGGGCTTCTTGGCCGCAGTGGCAGCTGTGGTTCTTGGTTGGATCCCAGAGGGGAAATTCCAGATGAGCCATGCTGTGCTACTCTGCTCCAGCAGTGTGGCCACGGCCTTCATAGCCTCCCTGCTGCAGGGTAAACGCACACACTTGCACTGTTGAAATTAAACTGTGTAGAAGCTGGGTCATGGCCACTGAACTCACTGGAGGTTATGATGACAGAAACACACAGACTGGGTGTGTAATAATGTCAGAAAGTGAAGGGTGATTTGTTGACCACACTCCACCCTCTTCACGCCATATTCAGGTATCATCATGGTGGGTGTGATTGTGGGTTCAAAGAAGACAGGCATCAACCCAGACAACGTAGCCACTCCCATTGCTGCCAGTTTTGGTGACCTCATAACATTGGCCATCTTGGCCTGGATAAGTCAGGGCCTCTACAAGTGCCTGGGTAAGTGAATAATTGCTACTGTCACACACTGAATCACAGATCAGGAGACAACCATGACCCACAGAGAGTCAACACTAACCAGATAGCTCAGGGGTGGTTTTACTCGTGACGTCAGAGATAGTCTGCAGACTAGTGGCCACACCTAAATTTAGTTTAAGGAGTAAAGAGTGCATCAATAATAAGCTTTGTAACAGTTAGCTGTATAGCTATATCAATACAAAGGATTTACTGTATACCAATCTTTATAGGATTCTTTTATTTTGCAGCGAAGACAGTCAGTATTAAAAAGTGAATATAGTCTACCTGGTCATATTATAATATACTCATAATTTGCTCTCACAAAATTTGTATGAATTGTTTCCTTAGACTCCATTATGAGCTGGTTATTCACTATGACCTCCCAACATAATTTTGCCTATAACTCACAAATTCATACGCTAATCATGACAAAATGTATCTCTAATATTTTTAAAGATAAAATTTAAAGATGACATTATACATGAACAGCTGTATTTAAGCCTTGTGGTGTGCACACTGCTTGTGGACTCAATTAAACTCACTAATTCTGAAGCTGCTGAGGCTAAAGAGGAGCTACAGTTTAGGTACAGGTAGCCCACGGTACGGTCCGTACCTTGGTTTTTGGGTCACGGTTTTCGGTACGTGTTTTGTTCATAAAGAGACATTTTTTTTCTCCCAAAATGATTTATTAATTTTGCTTGTCAGAACAAGTTCCAAACAATTCTGGTACTGAATAACACTTTAAGTTAAGAGTTGGTTAATAAATACAACACTTAAACTCAAATAGTAGACTTGCCTCTTTTTCCTAGCCTACTACTTACACCATGGCATAAAATGTATATAAAAAATGTAAACAAAAAACACTTTCAAATGTTGAGGTGCCTCTTTGCAGTGACTACTAGTATACGTAAATAGTAGCAGCGATGGAAATAACGGCGTTATTTTTTTCAGTAACGGGTAATCTAACTAATTACTATTTCCATCGTTACAACGCCGTTACCATTACCGACAGTTAAATGTAGTGCGTTATGAAGTGTGAAGTGAAGCAACTCATTGAAGCTGCCATCCGACTTGGCTCTCTGACAGCCAGCCACAAGAGCTGCAAAGGGGGTGGGGGGGGTTGGCTAAGGTAGAGTAAGATTTCATGGTAAGTGGGTGGGTGGGTGGGCGGAGGCACAACAGTGATTGGACATTAACTCGCGGGGGAGGGCTTTCGCCTGGACAGTCAGGCACACACACACACGCATTAGCCTGTAAAGCAGTAAGCGCTAATGCAACCTGACTACCGAAAACCCGCGGGACATAAGGGCGTACCAAACGGTTTGGTATTTTACCAAGTACCATTGCATCCCTAGTTTGTGCTGTGGCTAATGTTAAAAACTGAGATTACTTGATGGTAGAAACCTAACAGTGTGCTTCTCTCGCCACTGAATTGGTAGACTGTTGAGTCATTTTCGCCCAGTAAATTGGATAAAAATTACTTTGGGAAAGATTGGAGGGAAATGAGCAGTGGAAATTATGGGAAATGTTAGTCTTTTTGTAACATAAAAGTTAAATCATGAAGCAAGATGACATCACTAATTCAGTTCAATGAGCTGCCTTCAGTGTAGGTGACCTCATGCCTCAGCTCTTAGTTGTTTGTAGACAGTCTGTGTGAACACAACCAGAAAAAAGAAGCAACATTGTTGAAGCAGCCCCACAGTATAACATTACTCATGGGTCTAATTTAAACCATATAACAAGTGACGAAAAAAAAACAATTGAGGTAAGACAATAACAGGAACAGCGAAAATGCTATCAGGTATCTCATAAAATTTGCATTGACTTGCTTCTGAAGACAGAAAAGCAAAGATATGGAGAGTGGTAAAGATAAAATGGCAACATACTATTGAACGACCTGCTTCATATTTTAATTTACTATATCCTATTTTATTGTTGCTTTTAAACTTTTAAATAAATATAATTTAGCAGATAATTGTAAATAGTCCTGTGTCCAACAGCAAGGCTTTGTGTTTTCTCCTCTGCTGTTTATTATGTGCATAGACAGCTGCAGGACTTCTCCAGAGGGCAGCCACCTTATCAAATTGTCTGCCCACACTGCCCTACTGTCACCCCTCCAGGGGCCTTGATCAGGTCTATCTTTAGTTGTGAAATGTTGTGATGGAACCTACTTGGACCTAAAAGTGACAAAAACTAAGGAGTTAATTGTTGATTTTAGGGGGAACTGTTTTAATCCAATAGCCAGAATCATCCACAAAAAAAAAATGTTGATGTTGTAGAGTCATGAAAGTACTTAGGAACTATTTTTGACTCCAACCTCAAGTTTGATAAAAATACAAAGTCAAATGAGGACAGCAAAGAATCCATTTGATGTGGAAGCTGAATTCTTTTAATGGTTCTGAGATTATTTTATTTAGTTTTTATCCTTTTGTGTATTGAAAGTCTTTTAACATTTTCTGTTTTCTGCTGGTTTTATGTACTGTCTGTGAAGGACAAGAAGTCTCAGCAGCATTATCAAAGTCTGCTTTAAGATTATGGGAGTCCAGCTGAAAGACCTGAACATTCTGGAAAAAAACGAATGTTCCAGAAAACTGAATGGGTCATGAGCCATCCTGAGTCAGGAATTCCATTTCATGCCTTTGGGACGGTGCTACCTTGCCCCTTACGGGAAAAAAACCCCAGATATGCTAAGTCTTTTATACCTTCTGCCATAGGGCTCTTAAATGTTGCTTACAGCTTTAAATAGACACAGGCCTGAATATTTGTTTATTTATGTATTTATTTATCATTATCTCTTCAATTACAGTCCCTGCTTGGACCATGCATGGCAGCCTGTGTGTTTCACTATTTTGCGCTGTTGCTCATGCCGATGTGTCGTCACTGACAAGGTTGATTGATTGTTGATTGTGGTTGTCCTCTCTCTGTTTTTATGTGAATGTTAGACTGGAAGCCGAATTGCCTATGGGGACAAATATAGCCATAAAATCTTGAAATGTACTGCAGTGAGTAAAACCAGAAACAAATGGCTGGTGTAATGTCATGAGAGGTCACCAGGGCAGCCTTAGGGGGAGGCAGTGCAATAAAGCTGGAAACACAGGCAAAAAGTCAGGTGCAAACCCTAAGGGGTTGTTTTATTTCTCACAGGGCAGGTAATAAAAGTAACTCAGGTAAATATTTCCACTCCAAACAATTTCCTAAGTCCAACAGAAAGCATCCCAATGGAGTAAAACAGTTATCTAATATTTCCCCCCAAGTGTCCACTTTTCTGTAACAGTGGGGTTTTTCTAATGTGCCTTTTTTTGCTCTGAGGGTTCCTCCAGTCCTGGCTGTCCAGCTCCTTCCAGCAGCCTCTTCTCTGTCCTCCTGCTCTTTTCCCTGTTCTGCCCCACCTCAGGGTTCTTTGTCCTGTTTCAATCAGGTGGCTTAACCACCTAGTGTGAGTGGTGAGGCATTGTGGGAGATGTAGTTAGTGTCCCGGCGGCCATCTTGTGATGCAACCACTGTTCCTGTATGGGAATGTAGTTTCCCTCCACTACAAGTCCCCTGGTGATGCCACACTGGGTATTAAAGACCTAATGAAAAGGAAGATAAATCATCCATCCATTATCTGTGGCAGGAGGGGGGCAATCTCAGTTGACATTGTGTGACGCCGGGGTCCACACTGGACAGATCAGCTGTCCCATCAACGGGACTACATACAGAGAAAAGCGATTTTTCATGTTCACATTCACACCTGCAGGCAGTTTAGAGTCACCAGTTTACCTGCATGTCTTTACACAGTGTGAAGAAACTGGAGAACCTGGAGGGACAACACACAGTTACAAGATGAACATGCAAACTGTACACAGAAAGGCCTCAGGATTAAAAGTAGAAATTAAATGAATAACCAGTTAAGGGCTACTGAAAAGATAATAATTGCAAAAATAAACATAGAATAAAAATTCATACAGGGCTTGAAATGCAGTAATAAATAGATCAAATAAGTCAAATTAAAGGTGGGTCTGGGGGCGGACACATTGTTTCTGTGACATTCTGAGTCCAGCTGTCTGACTCCTGTTGTGCTGTGCAGCTGCCAGCAGAGGTCACCCACACTGCAGCTGTTCTGTCCTCCAGTTGCAGAAGAGACTATCCGCTTTCTTCACGCCGCACGTTCCACATGAGCCATGTCATACCCAGACCTTTACTGCACCACCTTTTGTTACTTAATGTAGGGTACCAACATTAAGCAACCGAAGGCAGTGTGGCCAGCATCGCACGTCAGCTAACGGCGTCAGGTCTGACTCCATGACACAGATGTTCACTATGGTGAAAAGAACAGTTGAGTGCTGTAATTTTAGTCCAGTGAGGTTCTATCATGAGGACAGTGGCTCTGTTGTTCCTGAGCCCAGTTACACTGACACTCTGCCCCTAAATTGGAATAAATGGTTAGTTTACTTTAAACAAACCAGAATTTAAATCAGATCATTTTCTATAGAGCTAAGAACTTAATGCTTCTCATGCTTCTAATTTTGAGGAGGAGCACATGAGTTGTGACAGTAGTTGCAGGAGCTGAGTGGAGTCCACTGGTGTTTATTTTTAGAGTGCTTTTAAACAGCATTGTTACAGAGCCACAGTGAGAGTGCTCAAAATAAAATAAATGCAGGGATAATGAGAGTGTGAGATGGAGCACAAACACCTAGAAACAGAGCCAGAGCTAGTGAGCATGTACTTTGTGTGCCTGTCCAATACTATGACAAATGGGCTGAGATGGCTGCTATGTAGTTAAAGGAATAAATAGACTGATTGTAGATAGATATATTGGCTGCGTTTACACTTGAAGAATCAGACACCTTTGTGAATCACATCATATGATTACGACACATTTGTATTATAACCTTTTAGCAAGTAGTGCGCTAATTTTGATGCAGCCATTAACCCACTAATTGTTTTATTGGCTACTGAACTGTACGTAGAGATGGGAAAAAATGTCACATATATTGCGATTTATTTATTTATTTTTGGGGGTGGGGGGGTGATGGTTTTAAAAGTTTATATTTTCTGTAGAATCGATGTATTTTTCACATTAGAGCAAAGTTGATTTCAACGACACAACCTAATATCTGTTTCCAGAAGAAAACAGGAAAAGTGAGCTGTTTAAGCCTGTGAGAAGCCAAAAGTGTAAAATGGCAGACACGCACAAGCCTCCAGAGATACAACCAATGCAATATCAATAGATTTGTCACCCAAATATCATGAGTAAAGGATATGGTCCTAGCCCCATTGTCCAGGGTTCCTTCTCTTTGAGTCCTGTGTTTGGTCTCTACCACCTGCTGAGGGAGACATCTAGCTCTTTACTCCTCAGTTTTATTACTACTACTATACTCTAATGAGAGTAGAGTTGAAGATCTTTGCCCGAACCCAACGGGTTCAGTCAGGTTGGGTCGGGTTCAGGCGTAATTTCTATCATTTTACACAGGCTTGCGTGGTAAATGAGCGGTCAGGTGATGAGTTTCGATTAGCGCGAGAAAGATGCGGGCCTAACTTTTAAGGCCCGATTACAGCTCTAAAGAGAGTGGCCTCTTTCACCAAGATAATACAACGGTTCAGGAATGGTTTTAGGAACTATAACCAGTTCAAGGTGTTGACTTGGATCAAAATTCCACAGATTTCAATCCAGTCCAGCATCTGTGGGCTGAGCTGAACCCACAAATCTTATCCATAGAGGCTCCACTACACAATTTCCAGGACTTAAACAATCTGCTGTTAACGTCTTGATCCAGATACCACAGCTCAACTTCAGAGGTCTAGAGGAGCCCAGACTTCAATGGTCTAGGGATGATTTGGCATCAAAAGAGGTTTTACTTTTTAGATAGCTTTTTAGTCATTGGGGGATCATCTGGGTCTCTTTAAATAATTTTATAAAGAGTTTGGTCTAGACCTGCTCTATATGTAAATGGCCTTGATGTAACTTTGTTATGATTTGGCGCTATACAAATAAATCTGATTTGATTTGATTTGATTTAGTTTTGAGTTTGCTCCAAAAGACCTCGTCAGGCCTGCCATAGGCTAGCTCCCTGTGGTAGGAGGGACCTGGCAGTGCTAATGTACAGGTCCCACCCATCCTTGGCTATAAAAAAAATTCAAAGAAAACACCCAGAGTGTCAGCGAGAGTGGTGGAGGGCAATGACTCATTGGCAGAATACACGGTAACAGACCCAGGAACGAAACAGACAACGAGAAAGATCAACACGAGGTCAACACAATATCTGAAATGAAAGCACCTACTCCAGGAATTCAGCTACAGAGTTGCAGATGTGGCTGGACCAAAGTAACATCCTACGCAGGCTTGAGAAGACACCAAGGCTTGAAAAAATGTTTGATGTCAGAGCAACAGGGACCTCGCATCAACCGTTACTTCTTACGAAACAAGTCGAATAAGTCAAGTGAAGTTCAGCAGCATGAACAAAACCAAAGTCTGCAGGACATCAATCTCCCTGTTCAAGAGGAAGGGGCAGAGCCAAGCATAGCGGCGCCCCACGAGTCCAGCACACCACAGCCTGCAACCGAGAACAAGATCCAGGGGTGAAAACCGCAAATCAAGTGGCCGAAATCTTGTGAGAAAAAGGAGTGGGAAACGATTAACACAGATATCAGCAAACTCCTGGAACAACTTAGGGGCACTGCAGTTAAGAAGCTGGAGAGAATGGAAGACCTGACGTACAGCTATGGTGCTGAGTGATTAGGAACTGCAGAAAAGAAAAAGAAAACATCAACCACCCTGATGAAGGCCAGGAGCCAACAGGAGATTGAACGGCTAGTCAAGGAGTGAAGGCACCTGGAAAAACAATGGAGGAAAGCTCTAGAGGAGGAGAAGAAGGGAATTAACGTGTTGCAGGCAGAAATCAAGAATCAACTGGCATCTTTGGGAGAGCTGAGAATCTGAGAAGGAGGCGAAAAAAGAAGGACCAGACAAGATCAAACTTCTTCAAAGACCCTTTTCACAGAGGACAAAAGTGGAAAGATCAAAACATCAAAGAAAGATCTTAAAGCTTACCTCAGAAGGAACCACAATGGCAGACAAATGTCTCTTCCATCCAATATGCCACCAACACATCTTCCAGAACACCAACTGGACGTCACCCCTCCCAATTGGAGTGAAGTGGAGAGAATTGTACGTCAGGCAAGAGCTGCTTCCTCCCCTGGGTCCAGTGGAGTCCCATACCAGCGTTATAATAACACACACGAGGTTCTATGCTTTCTTTGGAGGCTGATGAAGGTGGTTTGGCAGAAAAAAGCTATTCCAACTGCGTGGCAGAGGGCAGGAGGCATCCTAATCATTAAGGAAGAAGACTCTGCGGATACCAGCCAGTTTCGCCAAATCGGCCTCTTGAACATTGAAGGCAAAATCTTCTTCAGTGTAGTGGCTCACAGGCTGGCTGCCTACCTGGAGAAGAACCACTACATCGATACCTCAGTCCAGAAAGCAGAGATTCCAGGAATCTCAGGGTGCTTGGAGCATAAGAAGATGATATGGCATCAATTCCAAGTCGCCAAAAAAGATGGTTCTCCATCTCTTCTTCATCCTCTTCTTGGACCTCGCCAATGCCTTTAGGTCAGTCCCACACAGTCTCCTCTGGAAGACATCCCAGAAGCAATCACCAGCCTTGTCAAAGCCTACTTCCAGGACACTTAGCTATGTTTGAGTACAATACAGCATAGCAATGGCTGGAATCAGGAATAATGGCAGGGTGCACCATCTCACCTGTAGTTTTCACGATGGCTTTGGAAGTCATCATTAGAGGACAGAAGCTCAAACTTGGTCTTTGTCTCCCTCCCATCAGAGCCTATATGGACAGCATGATCATCTTCACCACAACTAAGGCATGTGCCAGATGACTGCTGAACAAGCTGCAGGAGAAAATTCAGTGGGCCTGGATGGAAATTAAACCGAGCAAGTCCAGGAGCATTTAATTTGTCAAGGGGAATTTGCTGGAACACCGGTTTTATGTTGAGCCTATACCAACAGTGTCAGAGAAACCAGCCAAGGGTCTCGGACTTTGGTACGATGCCACCCTCAAGGACACAGAACAAGTGGACCAGCTTAGGCAGGAAACCATAAGTGGCCTTGAAAGTATCAACAGGATCATTCCCCAGGCATAATGAAGTTGTGGTGGCCACCGATTGGGCTGCTTCCCAGACTGATGTGGCCCCTTACCATCTATGAGATCCCAATCTCAAAGCTCAAAAGACTGGAAAAGCTGGTCAGCTCTTCTGCCAAAAAGTGCTGGGACTCCTGAGATGCTTCAGCAACATCAGGCTGTATGGAAGAGGCATTCTTGAGCTTCCTGTGTCCAGCCTTGTAGAGGAGTTCAAGTGCTCCAAAGTAAGGCTGGAAATTACACTGTCAGAATCCCATGACCCATGTGTAGCTGAAGCAGGACCCACCCTTATAACTGGAAGGAAATGTACGCCTACTGCAGCTATTCAGCAGGTGATGTCAGACCTCAGGCACAGAGACTTTGGTGGCCTTGTGCAACAGGGCAGGGGAGGCCTTGGCCTTGGAGAGAGCAGACCATCCTGGCATAAGTCACCTCCAGTTCAGTGCCAAGGTATGGTAGCTGATGATGTGCGTCATCAAGAGCAGGCCACAAGATGTGCACAGACTGTCTCACGAGCCAAACAAGGACAGTGGATGAGGTGGAAGGGATTTGAAAAGAGGAAATTCTCCTGGAGGGAGCTGTTGCTCATGTCACATCAGCTTCATCTTACATGATGCATATGATGTCCTGCCTTCCCCCTCTAACCTCAACCAATAGTATGGAAAAGAACCCACGTGCCCCCTCTGTCCATCTCCCGCAAACCTCAAACATATTCTGTTTGGCTGCAAGAGAAGTCTGTCACAGGGCCGTTACATCTGGCAGCACAACCAAGTCCTTAAGTGCTGGAGACCCAGCAGACAAAGATCAATGCCCTGCCCCCTCCATCCTTCCATCCTGCACCTGCTAGAGAGTTTGTCAGAAAAGGTGCAAAGCCAGCCATAGTGTCTACATCATCAGACATCGTCCTCCTTGGAAGTTGGTGGCAGATCTTAATCAAAGGCTCAGCTTCCCACCTGAGGTCACCACAACAAACAGACCAGATCTTGTGCTCTGGTCCTCCTCACTTTGCTCTGCTTACATCATAGAGATTAGTGTTCCCTGGGAGGCTAGTGTGGAGGAAGCCTTCGAACGCAAGAGTCTTAAGTATATGGAGCTGGTGGCTGATGCCGAACAGTTTGGTTGGAAAGCCCTGGACAATTTGACCTGTGGAAGTAGGCTGCAGAGGCTTCATGAGCAAGTCAACCATCAGGCTACTTAAGGACTTTGGGATCTGAGGCCAAGCCCAACGCCAGACCATCAAAGCCCTCTCACGTGCAACAGAGCAAACCAGTCATTGGCCGTGGGTGAAGAGGCAAGACACCTCCTGAGCCCCAAAGTAACATCAGTAACACAACAGAAGAGTTGAAAGCTGAGGGGGGCACACCTGGGAAACCAGGTGTTGCCGATGAGACCCCTGGAGGTGTCAAGGGCCTATCATCAAAACACCACTGAAGGAGGATTACCACTTGATGACCCCAATGAAGCTTCCAACCCCCCCAATACACCACAGCTTTGAAGTCACACTGATGGATGCATTGTTTTCACTCACACGCCAGGTATACAAGATCAATCAAGGGATTGTTCCATCAAGTCTTAAAACAGAACTGATTTCTTTTTAGTCTTGAGTTTGCACCAAACTCCGGCATCTGATGTTCTCTCAATAATTTTTCTGATGTTAGAGAAATGATTGAGACCAGCAATAACTTTTATTACAAACGTACATGCAGGGTTTCCTGTGCACATCTTCTTCATTAAGGATGCTCCTGGATTATTTTGTCACCTTGCATTAGAGGCGTCTTGCCATTTCTCTGCTTAAGGAGATATTTGGCAGCCACAGTGTTCTTTGTCCTGGCACAAATTCTTAGCAAAACTGGACAGGAATATCAAAACTGAAAAGTAGTTCCCCCCCACATGTGGAACATGCAAACAGGCACGGGAATCAAACCCATGACTTTCTTGCTGTTAGGCAACAGCACAAACTGCTATGTGCTGTGCTGCCGGTGACATTTTTTTTAAATTAAAACATTATAAGGAAAGATACAAAGCCATGCAAATAGGAATAGCCTCTTAAAGATTTATTGGAATATGCCTCACCGATGATGTGGATTCTTGTTGTAATGCTACAAGTTGTTTGTTTTGTTAGGTCAATCTGTTATATTTTATACTTTTTCATCCATATATGGTCACTAGCCAGGTTTTAGTCAGCTATTCATTGGCTTATTCATTAAAGTAGCAAATGTGGCTCCAGTTCTCCAATGGAAAAAGATGACAGAGTTCCAGGCTCTGCCTCTCAGTTGGAACTGGCTCCCTGGAGCCTGATACAACAGAAACCATGACTTAAAGAAAAAAAAAGTGCTTCCTTTTCCTTCCTTTACAAAATATTTCTTTGTAGAAGTCTCGGAAACTGACTCATACCATTGAAGAAATTCTTTAGTGACGACAAACAAGTGAATGGAAACAAAGAGTGTCTTGTCCTGAAATGTGGAGCCAATGTTTGTTGGGTTATTATTGGATGTGCTGAGCTGCAGCCTAGTGAACAACGCAAAGAGATTTGAAGTGAACTCCAGTTACAGAAATATTCAATTATTTAAAGAGTATCACTTGGATACTTAAAAATGAGTTTTGGCCCCAGCATTGACAGATTTGAAACAGTACACATTTGGTTCCTCATTCTGCTGACTTCAGTAGCTTCAAATCACCACCCAGAGGTACAATGAACGTCTCTGTTCCACTTCGACAGATTCCTACCCGTACGTGTCATCACTGGTTTGTGCCTTCTTCATGTGTCTGACACCTCTGTGGATCGTGATCTCCTCCAAGCACCCAGCAAGCCGCACCCTACTCTACTCGGGATGGGAGCCAGTCATCACCGCCATGGTCATCAGCAGGTGTGTGTCTAGTGTTTGTGTCTGGAACTGCGTGTGTTTAGTCTTCAAAGGAGAAGAAATAGTCATTCTCTGTCTGAGACTCCCAGTGTCTGGTTTTCTTGATGACTCATCCTCCTAAACAAATTGCAGCACATAAACCCTCGGGTCCCATTGAGCCTGACAGCCTTACCGAGGCAACCATTGGGAAAGAAATGATTCTTACTCACATCTCATGGGTCTTTGAAAGTGAAACCCCTTTTCTCAGGTTTTAATCAAGGAGAAAGAATCAAATAGTGCTCGTGGACACATGAGCTGGAAACAATGGGAAAATCCTCCTTGTCTTTCCCCATTCAGTGCTGATGAAACATTTTTTGGTGTCATTTATAGAGCAACACCCACAATGGAAGGGGTTTAGACAAAGCCAATTCTCTGTTTCTCTCTCTGTGCCCCCTTTTGTCTCCCTTTGTCCATCTTTCACATAGGCACTGAAATTCCACCTAATTCTCTAATTATGTTGTGTTGTGCAGCATTGGAGGGCTCATCCTGGACAAAACCGTGTCCGATCCAAATCTGGCTGGCATCGTTGTGTACACCCCAGTTATCAATGGTGAGTCACAGAATCTCTGCTTCAATCTGAAAGGCAGCTATTGAATTTGCATCTGTTTTATCCCCAGGGCACAGACACAGAAGCCCAAAGTTTTTAAAATAATAGCTTCTAAATTGTGGGAGTTTTAGTACTTTTATTTTGTTTATTGCTAAATCCTATATCTCTCCTGTGAAAGTGCAGGACACAAAAGATGTGTTGTGTTCAATGTACCCCAGAACTGAAGTTATTACCACTTGTAGTTCTATAATTTTGTTAAAATCAAAGATGTTGGATGAGCAGACAATTACATGACACACCAATGTACACTGTATGTTAAGCTGCCAGGGTACGAAATATGCGCTTGCCACACGCCAAAGGCGAGCAGGTTTTCCATTTGGGAAGAAAATCTCAGAGGGCTACCAACCACATGGCAAAGCAAATTTAATCATATAAGTAAATTTTTTAGATTTCATTTTGATGTAGCTGCAGTTTCTTTCCCCAACTCCTTCGTTGTCCATACGTGGCAGCTTCATGGGGGTCTGGATGACACACACCACCCAGAAAGGCCAGGCCACAACACACCATTGTTCTTAGACATTGTTAGATCTCCTTATGGTCCAGCTCTCCTTTCCAGAGATCAGTGATTATGATCTTACAAAACTACAAAAGCTGTACTGCTATGGCATGAGGACTCTGTCAGGAAAAGGAGGCCAGACTTTATGGACCATGAATGGAGTAAGGAGTCTGATGAGGTTTTAGTTGTTAAAATAAATATGTGTTCTGTAAATTTTGATCATTCATTGATCAATAAAAACAAATTTGTTTCAATTTTGATCTGCTTTTTAAGGTTGTATTCAACATAAAACCATATCAGAATAAAATGTACTGAAAGGAATACATATGTGACACAAAAATAACATTTATTATTTTGGCTGATAGAAAAAAATATACTGGTTGGTAGATTTTTCATCTACTGGCCACTGGCCGGTGAGTCAAAACGTTAATTTTGGACCATGTAAGCATCCATCTGACTGACTTTTGTCTCTCAGTCTGACCGACCTGACTGTCTGACTGTTACCTACCTACAAACCAGTTGAGATATTTTCATGCTGCTATGAGACAAATGAAAACGTCCTCCTTTTGCACTCAATAAACAGATTTGATAAACAGTTTAGGAGCTTGATTGGCACATCCGATCAAATGTTATCAAACTCATAGAAAATGATTCCCTCAAAAATATAAGTTACATTGAAAGTAAAATATTGTCTATCATGTCTGTGTGAATCATTCAAACTGTTAGAGGTCGGGTGTTGCAGGTCTTAATATATCTGCCTCTTTGAGTGTATAACAGATGCTGCTGCATCTGCTGACTTTGTTGATGAGAACCAAACCTCTTGCTATTTGTACGATACTTGCATGGATCTTTTACATTCAAATTTGCATAATTTTTACATCTTTTCATCTGTGGCTCCCAGAGTGGCCCTTCAAAGTTAGAAATACTCCGGTCTTCTGGACTTTGAGCATCATCTTTGATTTCTTTGTATGCTATATGCTGGGACTTGATGGGCAATTTAATATCTCAGTCAGTTTCTCAAAGCTCTATTCGTATTTGCACAGCGGCATAGTTCTTAATGCTGTTGCCTCACAGTAGGAAGGTCATGGATTCGATTCCTGAGCCTGGGGCCTCTCTGTGTAGAGCTTACCAGTTCTCCCTGTCCTCATGGGGTGTGAGAATAGAATAGAAACTTTATTGTCTGTTCTTCAGTAAAAACAGAAATTTGTTTTCGTCACGGCTTCATCACAGATTAAAAACACACTTACAAACGCATTCACACACAACAACAGATAAGAACAGTGCAGCCTATTTTGTGCTATTTAAAACAGTTATTGCAGAGGGGATGGATGATTTTTTTGTAGATTTTTTTCAGGGCCAGTGGGGTTCTGTATCGTCTGCCTGATGGCAGCAGCATGAAGGAATGGTGCAGGGGGTGGGAGGGGTCCTCAGTGATGAGGGTGGCTTTCCTCACCACTGAGCGCCTGTACAGTTCAGTCAGAGGTAGTTGGGCTGTTCAGGTTATTTTACTGGCCTGATTTATTATGCAGGAGAGTTTTGTTTTGGTGGTAGTAGTGAGGAAGTTGAACCAGGATGAAATGTTACAGATGAGAGTGGATTTGATGAGTGATCTGTAAACAAGTGTTTACTGAGGATTTTTAACGTCTTTGCTGACGTTAAAAATCCTCAGTTTTCTGAGCAGGTGGAATAGGAATTATGGTGGATTCCTTCCACTGTTTGGGGACGATACTGGTGTCCAGGAGGTGCTGGAACACCCTGGTTAACACCCCACCTAGCTGGGTTGAGCATTCCTTGAGCACCCTGCCTCTGAGCCTGTCAGGGCCAGTGGCTTTGTCAGGGTGTACTCTGTGCAGGATGAAGGTTACCAGCTGCTCATCAATGGTAGGAGCTTGGAGGGGGGAATTGAGTGTTTCAGGAGTCCAGCTTGCTGGTGTGCTGTTGTTGTTGAAATGGGTGAAGAAGCAGTTTAGCTGTTCGGCGAGGGAGGCGGGGTCTGAACAGGCGACCACTGCAGGTTTGGATGCTCTGCTCATCATGATGTTTAATCCCTACCATGCTTTTTTTGCATTTCCTGACGTTAATTTCTTCTCCACGCTGTCTTTATACTTAATTTTAGCCACACTGGCCTTCCTCCTGAATTCTTTCTGCAGTTCCCTCACCCTGACTGTGTCACCCTGTCGAGAAGCCTTTTTCTTCTGGACTAAACAGGCTTTCATGTCCTCGGTAATCCACTTTTTGTTATTTGGATAAGCAGTTACTAGTTTAGTGGGAGTAACAGTTTCTTCACAGAATAAAATGTATTCAGTGAGTACATTTGAAAGCAAGTTAAAATCATCTCCACAGTCATCAAAAAATAAATCCCAATCCGTCAATTCAAAACAGCCCTTTAATGTCTCTGATGTATCCTTATTCCAGGTGCTGATGGTTTTTGTTATAATTTCCCCTGTCTTTAACTGTGACCTGTATTTTGGTAACAGCAGGATGACATTATGGTCAGACAGACCCAGAGGTAGGCATGGTTTTGAAACGTATGCTCCAGGTATATTACCAAAGCACAGGTCAAGCATGTTATGTTTCCTTGTTGGTGTTGTGACATATTGCTCCAGACTGGGAAGATGTGTGGAGATATCACACCTGTTAAAATCACCCAGTATAAATACTGGCTGCTCTCCAGTCTTAGTGACAGCTCTGTTAAAAGTTTCAGCTATGCGCTTAGCCGCAAAATTAAAATCGGGACCTAGGACATACACTAAAGTGACAGTGATCTGTGAAAATTCTCTGGGTAAATAAAAAGGTCTGAAGGACACAGTCAGTATTTCACAGAGTTTACAGCACTCCGTCTCCCTAACCCTGTAGTTGGTAGCCCACCTCCTGTTGACTGCCATGCAGAGCCCGCCCCCAATCGACTTCCGTGTTTGGACTACATCTCTGTCAAAGCGGATGATGTCAAATCCTTCCAGATTAAAGTCGACATCTTTAGAGAGCCATGTCTCCGTAAAGCAGAAGATAGTAGCTCGTTGATAATCCAGATCGGACTTGATCAGTTACTCTGTCTTGTTCCGTAGCGATCGGACATTTGACAGGATGATGGCAGGTAAAGGTAGCCGGCTGCCTCTCCTCCTCAGCCTTTTGCGTATCCCTCTTCTGGAACCTCTTCTTTTTCTCAAATCGCTTCCGCTTTTGACCTCGTCGTATCTCCAGAGGTATGTTGTTAGCGCAGAGGAATGCATTGGCCGGCTCGGAGTGGAGGCCGCGTAGTACTAACAAAAAGTCCCGGGAGTAGGTGAGCCTACCTGGAGTGGCGGTAAATGGCTGCGGCGGTTGAAAACAAAGTCCGTTTGCAGGCCATAGACCCATGATTATGAGCCACATGCAGGCCAGGTGAAGCACTGTTGCCATCCACATAAGGTCGGATCAAAACGAGTTAAAAAACACAAAAACACACGAATAAAAACGCCATAAACCACACGCACACACAAGCTGTGTCAGGAGTCGCCTTCCTCGCAGAACAGCACCTCGCCCTCATGCGCTTTATGTGTGAGTGGTTGTTCATCTCTGTCTGTCTCTTTGTGTTGGCCCTACGATGGACCAGCGACCTGTCCAGGGTGTACCCCACCCTCTCCCAATGTGAGCTGGGATCGGCTCCAGAACCCCCAATGACCTGGAAACGGATAAGCGGTAGAAGATGATGAATGAACAGGGTTGAACTGGATAGATTTTAATTGTCAAAGGTCACTGTTAGCAAGTTTTAAGAGGGAACAACTGCAACAGGAATACTTGTCTAAAAATCACCATAAATGATGATGCTGAACATTATGGTGTAACAGTGAAATTGACCCTGGATCTTTTGGGTCAGCACCTTTTTTTTTGTTTGTTTGTTTTTTTTTTTGTTTTTGTGAGGTCCCGGAGAGTGTATTGTGACACTGATGACATGAATTGTCTTGCTTAGCATGAACAGGAAATTGTCACAGAAGTGGATGAGTGATTTTATAAAACTGTTAAGTTTCCAGGTTTTGTATCCTCACACCTGTACAGGGACCAAAACCAAGACCTCCACCAGATGGGCTGCATGTTCAGTGTGTGAGGGTGTGTTTGATGACAATGTGACAGAACCAGAGCTCATTGTAGAATTGTATATGTTTGCAGGCCCTGGAGTGCTCGTAATGCTCCAATAAAATGTCAGCAGGCAGACAAATAGCCCCAATACATTGATATAAGTGGACGCTGCCCTGAGGCATTAGCAGTGTCTAGTTAAATATACTCATCAAAATAAGTCTGTTCTAGAGCTGGTGGGAAGAGAGGGGCCTCTGAGACACAGCCTGCTTAGTGTTTTTTTGTTTGTTTGTTTGTTTAGAATAAAGTAAAGTACAGTCATGTATAAAAGATTGTTTTACTTGCTGCACAGTAGGAATTTGGATGATGCATTTTCATGATCATGATTTAGGAAACCTCTCTTTCAGCACCTCTCAGATCCACACTTAGAAAATATTATTGATCCTCCTCCCCCTCTCTCTACTCCATGCCCGTCTGTCTGTTCATGTGTTGTTTACATCTGCCAGGCCTCTTGCAGGGCTCAGTTACCAGACTGTGGCCATGACAATGAAAGACATAGGAAGTTAGTCTGTGTGCTACTTGCTAAAGGGAAGATGTGATTTCTGCAGCCTGTGAATGTAAAATAGAAACCTTTATACCAACTATTCCTCTGCTTGATGCTAATTAATGTCTCGCTTGAGGAAAAAGAACTGCAGAGGAAAACCACCATGATCATTTCACTGTCCCATAAAAATGTAGTAAATGTTTGTGATGGGATGAAAAGACCAAATAATCACTGGTTTTAACCATGCCTAATTTCAGAAAATGGACCTCCACTAACTGCAGTACAGTAGAGACCACAGTCCTGTAAAACCAGTAGTTTTTAGAGGCCACTAAAATAAGGCTGCACAATTAAGGAAAATACTATATGAATTGCAATGTGGTCAAGTGCAATATTTAAATATATATATAGTGTTAAGTTAAAATTTGCTACAACATTGATGTGCACCATAAGGGTAAATACTGATTGTTACCCAACAAAAATTGCATTGCCATTACCCTAATTTTGATTTATTGGTCAGGTGAAAATTAAATGATCTATCATTTATTGCAAACTTAACCACAGAGTAATTAGGCAGGAGAAAAGTGTAAAAGTTCAAATCCATGAATATAGAGTATGAAGTGGCAGATTTGAGGGTTCTCTTTTTTGCACCAGTAAAAATGTTGTGCAGCTGCATCAGTGCCAGTGTGTTGAATACTAAGCCCTTACACAAAGCTGCTGTAGTCATACTACTATATACCGTATCTTATGGGCGTCCATAGAACCTAAATCCTACACCAGAGCTACAGTGAATCTTAGAACTGATGATGAGTTGTTAAAAACAAGATTAAGAATGTTAAAATTTTATCTTAACCGGTTTGTAGATTAATATATTGAGATGATAATTGTTTTCTGGGTCCTTCTGCTGTCACTGAACATAGCCATTAAATATTCACTGTGCTGATATCTTCCTTTGGCAATAACTACCTAAGATACATCCTCCAGTATCCAGTAGCTGCTGATCAGACTTAATGGAGATGAGAGAGCTTGAACGTTGGGAAACAAAACGCTGCTGAGAAATTTGGTCTCAGTGTTTCTGGAGAGTGATGGGCCATTTGGAGACTCTGAGACTCTATGTCTGAATTCTGATTTCTATTTCAATTTCTGTACCTTGGAAATATGCCTAAAGGTCTGAGTAAAAGCCAAAAATTTTGATGGCTGCAAGTAAAGAAACAATCACAAAATGCTGGCAACAGAGGAATCCTCCTGCCATTACCTTTCTTATCAAGCTAATCAGCTCTGTTTGCTCAGTGGTTCATGACTTTCACTCTTAAGCCCTCAAAAGGAAAGAGGGGACAAATACTGTACCATGAAAAATGGGAATATTATCATGCAGACCTTTAACTGTTACACTCGCTCTCTGCTTTCTTTACTTACTTTTTTCATAACATAAGGTCCCAAAACCTCAATAAAATAGTTGAATTAAAATTTATAAAAAAGGTTTATTCCAACACTAATGCAAAGATCCTTTCTAATGTGTTGCACCAGCAGTTTGGTTTGCTTTCACCCTTGGTCCTAATCCTTTTCCATAGATTGCAGGTCTGTCGAATGTTCTGGTCTTCATCATGTGATAATACAGTAGTTCTCTACTTTTGCTCATTATCTTGATGAAGAATGAAACTGTAGCAAGAAGTCTGGTTTGGTTTAGTAACACAGGTTGTTCCAACCCTGACCAAAGAAAAGGCCTGTAGTCTCTGAAAATGGTTTATCTTTGGTTTTCCACAGCTGGCATTTTATCCAGGTTCATTTTCATTCATTCATTCATTCATCTTCAACTGCTTATCCGTTTCCCGGTCGCAGGGTTTTTTTTTAATTTTTTTATCCAGGTTTCCATACTAATTGAAATTTGGAAGTTTTAATCAATTTTGTGGAAAATCAACAGAGGAAAATGTGAATCCATTTATGATATGATGAGGTAAAGAAGTTAATTTTCCAGTGGGATGGTAATGCAAACATTTTCACATTTTATTGATGTCCTATAAACCATATATGGTCTTTGAGACTAAACTCCTGAACAGTCAGGCTTCATCAGGACATCAATATCAAAATCTCCTCTTCATCGTAATCAAGGTAAATAATTTTTGTAATCTTTAAAGTTGTCATTGACCGCATCCAGGCTGAACGTTCCAGTCCTGAAGTGTTCCCTCATGTGCAGGTATCGGAGGGAACCTGGTGGCCATCCAGTCCAGCAGGATCTCCACTCATTTGCATTTCCACTGTGCTCCTGGGGAAGTTCCTGATGAGGCCAAGGGCTGCTACTACCCCTGCCGCACATTCTGTGGTACAGGTCAGTACACCAGTCCCTGTCCTCTATCATAGTCTCTTTGTCCTGTCCCTCTCTCTGTCTGTCTGACTCTGTCCCTGTACTTGCCCCTAAGTCTGTCCTCGTCTCTGCCCACGTCCTAGTCTCTCTGTATGTCTCTGTCCTTCACACCGTCTCTGTATCTACCTGTCTTGTTCCCCCTCTATCTTTTGTCCCTGCCCATGTCTCTGTTTTTGTAACTGTGTTTGTTTCTGTCTCTCCCTCGCTCTCTCACTCTTTCTGTTCCACTCTCTGTCAATGTCCCTGTCTCTGACTTAGTCTTTGGTGGTGTCCTTGTCTCTGTAGCTGGATTTGTTAATCTCTCTATCTTCCACTCTCTCTGTCCCTCTCTCTTTGTCTTTCTCCATTTGTCCTTGTCTCGTTGTATATGTATCTGTCTTTCTTTCTGTCCTACCTGACAGTAGGACAGAAACCTTTAAGTTTAAGCAATAAGCTTCTTTGATAATCCTGTGCTGTATTTTTCAGGAGCCAATCACAGATCTGCTCAGGTACTACTCCTTTTGGTGATTCCTGGTCACATTATCTTCCTCTATACCATCCACCTGATGAAAAGTGGCCACACCACCCTCACAACCATCTTCATGTCCGTCTACCTGGCTGCTGCAATGCTGCAGGTCAGTAAGTGTCAACATTAAAGGGATAGTTTGTGTAGTTTGTGTTCGAGACCTGTGAGGTACTTTGCAAAACAGTTTCTTCAGAAGCTGAGTGATATGCTGCTGCAAACGGGATCAGCAGAAAAAAATATTTATTTGCCCCCAGATAAAGAATTTCAGTTTATGCTACTGTATACAAAGTTAGACTGTACATTAACTTTAACTTTGGTACTGCATTTTGTGAACTGTTTAGTATTCCAACACATAATTGAAGAATCAATCATATTGTGATAGAAGATCTAAATGCAATTTAAATTTTTCCTGCCGTCAACTAATAATGTGTCACCTCTGTATCTCCAGTCATTCAGTTCAACTTTATAATGGTTATGGTTTTTCTTGTTGAATGAAAGTCTAATGACATTCATGTCATTAAATTGTTCTTAGTCCTGGTCTTCAAATTTTCATAATCAAAGGAATTACTTAAAGCTGCATTATGAAAGTTTTGGATATTTGCACACAAGCAAAAGGCTGCATCCTAAACCACTCAGCTCTCCCCCTCCCTCTTCCTGCTATATTACACTGTACCCAGCCCTCCACCCAAATCCTGGTGGTGTTCCCTTTCTCAGCTAATGAAGAAATCATGAGCTTTCTCAGCCTGTGCCTCAGACTTTGCAACATTTTCCAGCTGCTGATACCAGCTCAAAGCCTTGGCACAAGAGAAGTAGTGAACTAGAAGTGTGTTCTGGCACCAATTAATAGACATAAACTACTGCCCCTGACTGTGGCCTCCTCTGATTGGTTGGAGCATGGAGGCTGGCTCACAGAAGCATTTCACTGACTCTATGGACTTCAAGATATGCTCAACTAAGATAGTCAATAAGGTCATAACATGTAGCTTTAATATTATGAATGATACTGTATTTTAAAATGTTTTGAATTACTTTCATTTAAATTATTTAAATTACATCCAGAGTCAATAAAAACATAGACTGCAGTGTTTTTTGGATAATCATGTTGACTGGGATTTAAGCACTTTCTTTATACATGTCTCTTTACATATCAAGAGTCATATTCAGTAACATATAAGCTTACACTGTGAACTTTAGCAAGGAGCTAATTTATGCTTCATTATGCACTGCTCTCTTATTACTCAAAGGGAAACTTAATTTCCTTGACAGTGGGGATATTGAACAAGTAAAATTTTTGGACATGTATTTTCTTGAAGTGAGGGAAAAGTGTGTGTATGTGTGTCTCCTATGAATCCTTGTTGTGGTTTGGTGCAGAGAAACTGAGAGAATCTGACTCTCATACATTCTTGTTTTGGCAGCAATTGAAATGGCCACAAAGAAATGACTTGAATTGTGTCCGGCCAACAATTGAATCGAACCCAACTGGACTTAGGACTTAGGTTGGACTTAGGTTCTAAGTCCAGTTGCGTTCGATTCAATTGTTGGCCGGATATGACTATGACCTGGATGAATGAGAATATACACAGAGACTTGAATTGTGAATTACTGCTTTCCTTGTCTCAGGTGAACCCCAATCTGTCTTCACATTTGGAATTGTGTCTACATTAGATGTTTGCTTTGCCTAGAGGCTTTTCAAAGCTTCCCTAAATCTTGAATGTAGACATGGAACATTGGGACCTAATTCCAGCCACTAAAGAGTTGGAGATCCTCCAAATCAATCTAGTGTGTAGCCAGTAGAGCTGCTTTGAGGGTGCCTTGGTCCCAAATAGAGCTTCACATGGCAGACACAATGTCATTGTGTGAGATTGTAAGGGTTGGAGGGTTTTCAGTGCAGCCTCTTTCACATCTTAATATTTACAACAGTTTATCAGTTACGAGTGCTGTAAACATCTTCCATCAGTCTGATTTTCAATTGTCCTCCAGGGTTTACAGGAATACTCAAGTCCCTGTATGTCTGAATAGTTAGTGAACTTCTTTGTTGTCTTTATTGATCGGCCTTTTTAAAATTATTGCCTGGATTTTGGTTTGAAGTGGCAAAGTTATTACAGAGGACTTGTTTACTGAAGCACGCTGCTGAAATTACACCCAGAATTTCACATGCTTTGTCATCACTGCATCGGTAGGGACATAAGAGCAGAAGCTAATAATTAGGCTGAAAGCAGCACATAATGTCATGTTTCAGTATAATCAGGACCCAAAAGCAGACACAGAGACGGGGGAAGATTGAGCTGGTGTTTATTTGTAACCAGTAGTAGATTGGTAAGGGGGCTCAAGGGAGCAGGGCAGGACACAGTAGGGCCGGTGGGTGGTGCTGCAGGTAGGGTAGGATGGCAGGGGACAGGAGGCATGAACAGTGTGGCACAGGGGTGCACCAGGGCAGATGGATGTCTAGGGCCAAGGGAGATGGAGGATGATCCTGGGCACAAGGAAACCAGAGATAGGAAAAAAGTACAGAGCACAAAGCAAAAGGAGATAGATCCTGGGGTTGGTCAGGAAAACTACCAAAGTTGGTTGAACAAACATCTCATGAGGAGCAAGTGAGAACCTGGAAATTATATACAGCAGCCTAATGAGGGGCTGGAGACAGGCTTGAGGAGGCACACGTGAAAGACTGGAAGCACCTTCAAAGAAGCTGGTAGCTTCTATTTGACAGTCGCAGGGTTCATAAAAGATTTGGCAAAACTTTTTCTCCTCTCCACCGTGTGTGTGAGTACTGTGCATGCACAGCTCTCACTGCTGATTAGCTGTTACACGTGCCGTGTCTGCGTGTAACCAATCAGATGGTACTGTGGGTGGGACAATGCTGGAGACAGTGTAGTGACAGCAGACAGAGAGGCGCGGCTGCATCAGAGTCAAAATAAACCAGTTTTAAATTGATCTCTTATTGGCCAGCGGATTAAAAAAAAGGCAGATGCCGATATGAGTCAAAATGCCGAATATTGGCGCCGATAATCGGTTGATCACTAGTATGGACCTCCTGTCCTGGTTGATAGACAGGGGCAGGAAGCCTACGACGGTCTACTAAATGCTGGTTGTGAATAGCTGAATGGGGGAGAGCTTCCCTGGCCTCCGTCCATATCCGCCAGCAGTGTTGGAGGTGGGCTTGGACTGACAGGACGGCAACTTCCTGCTCTTGAAAAGGGAAAAGAGGTGGTTGAAAACCAAGACCTACGGTGAAAGAGTCATGCCTGTAGCAGAGTTTCTTAATGAACTGTGTGCATATTCAATCCAGGGGAGTAAAGAGCTCCAGGACAATGGGTGTCTTGAGGTCATGCACCAGAGTGCCGTCTCCAGGTCCTGATTGGCCCGCTCCGCCAATCCGTTAGTCAGCAGATGATAACCAATTTGAGGCTGGCTGTGGCACCCAGCACTTGACAAAAGTGTTACAAACTTGAGAGGAGAAGTGCAGGCCACATTGAGGTAAGTTTAGTGAGGGGTGAAGCAACCTTACTGAAGTCCTTGATAAAACATTGGTAGAAGCTGGCAAAGCCTAGGAACCATTTTAATTGTTTACAGGGACCTGGTTTGTGCCATTTGGTCACTGCCTTTAATCTTAGCAGGATCTTGTCTCACTTGCCCCTGCTCCAAAATAAAGCGAAGAAAGTTCACAGGCGTAACATGAAATTCGCAATTCTCAGCTTTAACAAACAGCTTGTTTTCCAGTAATCCCTGTAGCACCAGTTTCGCATGCTGGATATGTGGCTCCATGGCTTGCAAAACAAATAAGATATCATCCAAATAAATAAAATTAAATTTGTTCACGGTGATGTCAGTTGCTCATGGGACAAGTTCACACAGTCCACCACATAGTACCTTAACTTGGTACTAATTAAATTTGCCCCTGTGAGTGAATTAGGTAATCACAGCTCTTCCTTTTCAAATGAATTGTAATGGCTGTGGAATTCAGACATTGTAAAACCTTGTGCTATCGCCCCTTAAGGCTCTTCTCAACTATGAGACTAAAGTCCTGCCCAAGCAAGTCCGAAATCAAAATTCTGCATGTGTGTGTATAATGTGCAGATATGGAATCACCTCCATGGTCGTTTAGATGGAACATTTGTTTCTGTATGTTTTTCGTGTTTGTAATCAATTGTTTCAGCTGTGGGTGAAAGAAATCTAAAAAGTTTAGTTTAGACAGCAGCACTACATATAGCTATGAATAAATAAGAGTGCATCACTGCATATCTGACACTTGAATCACTTTTTTTTTTTAATTCTGTTGCCTGTTGTAACTCTTAAGTAAAGAAAAAGTGCACTTCAATTATCCATCTTCCACAAACCCTAGAGAGACTCATATCCATTTCAGACTCCGTATAATCAGACCTTAGTAGGATTCTTTTTCTCTTTCTGTGCTTGACTTGGAGTGAGACACATTATGGCAGAAAATTAATGTAACACTCCATTTCTTTAATAGCAGCGATAGGCAGAAATTGCACATGGTGTGGTTCAATAATGTTCTATTTAAAGTGAAAGCCATAGAAAATTGGGGGACAAATTGATATATTTCTGCAGAATAACTGGACTCATTGTGATATCTCCACAAGCCTTGCAGCAGAGTCAGTGATCAGAAAAGTTCAGACAATATTTATGTGGCTTATGGTTTTACACAAACCTATGGTGAGTTAATAGCCAAGGACTTACACTACTGTGCAAACATAAAAATATAGCTATCACCTTGTGTGTTTTTTGCAGAACAAAATAAACAAAGCATAAGAAAATAGTTCGACAGTTTTGTCAATTCAAGAACCTGAAAAAATTACATATAGTTTAATGGCAATGAATGACTGATAACTGATAACTTTCAGGGGAATCATGAGACTGGGACTTTTAAAAATACTAAGGTTGAAGATCTTAAACCTCTGGAATTACTTTTATTTATGTATAATTTTATCTTAAAAGGATCCTTAACAGGATCCTTCACTCCACTAGTACCTACCAGCAGGGATGTAATTTGGGGGGGAGCAGGGATAACATGTCCGCTGCACTTTTTCAAAAGGCAGTTTTGGTACCCCACAGTTTTTACTGTCCAAAAACAATGTTACACTATATTAAATGGAGACGGGTCAAGCACTAGGACCAAGCGGAATACGGCCACTCAAACTGAAGCCTGTTTCCCTTTAGACCGCCCACAAGCTCATCGATTGGCTCTGCCGTTTCTTTCTAACATGTGATTGGCCATCCCCGCTGTCACTCCATCTGGTTATAAACAGCGCCTGGACTTGCACACCGGTGTTTGGCTAGATGGCCAGGAGTCCGTGTTTGTGGCAAAGTGACAACTTTGTATTTAAAAGCCTCTAGGCTGTAGTTGTATACATATTTTGAACTTCATATTTCTTTGAGGTGTAGGGTAGATATCAGGGCACTGTTCAGGCAGTTCAAGCCCCCCCATACTCAAGCCAGTTGTGTCCCCTCCACCTCTGAAATCAAAATTTCGTCCCTGCCTACAAGCACCACCTGCTTCCCTTCCCCTGTCCATCCTTCTGTATCTTCTCTGTCCTTCATTCCCCCCCTATATTCACTGAGGTGTAGCACTGCCCTCCCTGCCAAACAAAGGTCATTCCACTCAATAAAGATCAACAAACTAGCTTCCAGGGAGAGCTGGTGATGGTCACATACACGCACTGAATTAATAAAATATTTAGTTTCAAGACTATAACTGCATCAATCTCATATAATGTTGACACCCTGTGGTGCTAAACTATGAGGAAAAAATGCAGACAAAAGAAAAGCTCTACTAATGAACAAACACAATTTTTTCAAATTATGGTGCTGTTCATATTGAACCCATGGTGAACACAAACATTCATAATGTAGGCTGTAAATATTACAAGACCCCCCGGTTTCTAGACTCAGGAGTTAGCTGAATCATTTATGTCAACTCAAACCGCTTGGCTCTTAAAACTCAAACGCAAGTAAATCCTGTAAATGAATTCAGTGATTCATTGCAGTCACCCTTGTTGTTGTCCACTTACCATGTCTTGAGTCTGACTCAAGTCTGAATGAGACTCTGAATGGCTACAACTTGTAACGCATGGCATGGCTAATTTCAGCAAACCATTTCTCTCCAGTGGCTACTCAGTGTTTGTCCACTTTGACAAGACCTGTACTTTCAGAACAAAAACAATGCCCTCCCTTGCAGACCCTTTAACATTCTTGACCTGGGTTATAGTTTCATGAGAGTAGACTTGACATGGAAGTATATAAAAACAGCTTGCGCTCTCTGGAGAGTAGCTCCTTTAAAGCAAAGACCACTGAGCATGCTCAGATGCTGTTCTTTTTACACCACTTTGCTAGTTTGTTTTGTTACATATTATTACTTACCTATATAAATATATTGTTAGTCTGATCACCATGGTCATGAGTGTGAACTGTGTCTATTGCTCTGGAATTATGTGATTTGAATGATTTAGAGATGTACATGCATTATAACAGTATCCCTCTGGCCTGTTCTGATGCTAACTGTACAAATTGAAAGAGCAATTTAAAAAAAGTTTGTAGATAACATTAATTGCATTGTTTTCAGTGGTTCTCGATTATTATTCTGTGGTGCTTTTTCTAAATAAATTACAGTGGCCATGCTTCATTATGAAGGAACATGCCACCAGTGCACCATAGTGATTAATTGGTCTGGTTTTAGTGTTTTAATAGTAAGCATTTCTACATGACACCTAAAAAAACCTAATTATTACTGTAGTCCGACCAAAACTGGACACGTTAGCTCGACTGAAATCGAACTTAAAATTATCGGACTAACACAGCCAGATAATGCGATTGAAAGTCGATCTACTGCTGCATGTATACGGACAATCGGACTGGAGCTGGAGGAGGTGATCTGCGTATGTGCTAAAGTTTCGCGCTAAACTATGACCCGGAAGTCGAACGGCATTTAAATCATAAACGCAAACGTAGGAGGTTAGACGAAAGAAGCCGGCTAACTGCTACATGTCGAACATGGCAAAGTCTGCAGCAAAAGCTCATTTTTGGACAGATACAGAGGCTAACTTGCTAGCTCACCGGTCTTTTTTTCTTTCCACCTCTGTTGTGGTCTGTGACGTCATAGGTCAATCGGTAGTGGCCCATTACCCACAAGCCGAAAGATTGCATATCGCCACCTATCGTAGCGGAGGTGACATGATTTCAGGAATAAATCGATCTCACTCCCATGCATGTATACTGGGACAAGGACAGGAGTCCGATGAGATGGCTTTATCGAGCTATAACCATAGCTCGACCTAACTGTGCATGTAGACGTGCATAGTGTGTTGGCTATAGTGGAGCTTTATGGCAGAGGAATAGGATTTACAAGGCTCTGAATATACAGGCATGACTTGTTAGTGGAACTAATTCATTTTGTTGTCATTGAATATTTACCTTTAAGTACAAATCCTTGTTAGTTCTTGCCCAATTTTCATCGGCAGACTCATTTTTCTCTGCAATAACAGATCAGTGAAGTGAAACAGCTTGTCACAGTCTGGAAAACAAGTATTTCAGTGAGCAGCTATTTTGAATAATTCAGCTATATCCAATTGTGTTAAAATGATAAGTACTTTCAAAGTTCTGAGCAATTGTATGTATAGTATAGTACATTTCTTTGAGTACACATTTGTGGTGTTTTGGATACTTGCATAATTAATTAAGGCAGAGACACAGAGGGAGCTCAGAGAAGTAAATCTGAGCAATCAGAGAAGAGAAATTATTAAAGATGCATGATATTAGCACGTTATCAGTATCGGCCGATACGGGACATCAGCCATCACGCCAATGTCCGCCAATATAATGAACACGTAATATAATAGGCCACAGCTTCTTTGATAAAACACCCAACCACGACACCATGTCCTCAGCGTGAGGAAGACCCGTTCAGCAAAATGTAATAACTTGCTTCTACCTGCAGCAGGAGAGTGGAAGCCAACTGTTAGCAGGTACCATTGGCCTGGCTTCAGGAGCTGGACTAGCCTTACCTTGATTCTAATTTACTTTCACCTGGACCAAAATTTCATTTTTCGGCCCAACATCAAACATATATATATATAAAAATGTATTTGGTTTTCTAGTCACATTTTTATCATCCCCTTTTTTCATCTTGGTGGTTTTCAGGTCAATATTTAAAGATGATGAAGGATTTTGCTAAATTTTGAAATTGGATGTTTGTGGTTCCTCCATCAACTGATCTTTGCTGTTGTTCCCTTCCTGTCAGTTTGTTTTGGAATAACCTTAATGAAAACGTGCACTTTGGATTTTTGAGAGTTTGGAGGCAGATGATGGTACAAAAGCAACAACTACACTAACTGTTGGGATATCCAAGGCTGCCACACTGTCATCATGAATAAAAGACAAAAGTGCAATCTCACAACAGGTGAGAGGTGACGGATTCACCTGTGAGTCACTTTAATTTTTTCATGACTGAACATGATTGGGAAGGAAAGCAAGAGGCCATGTTTTTTAACTAAATTACCCCACTTCAAGCACAGGGCTGTCAACAGATTATCAGAACTCCTACATTTGCATGTTTCTGCACAGAAAATGATATATCAATACTCCCTGTTGCCTCATGATAACATCATCCCTGCTTGTATTCTTAGCGTGTCGGTATCTTTCACTGACTGCATTACTTTTTGTTTTTTAGAATGTTTGCACTGCCAACTCCGAATAGCTCATTTCCTCTTAAATTATAGACTCATCCTTATCTTTTAATAGAGTGCTGTTTTTCTCTCTGCAGCATTCCCTTCATGCGTGGAAGCTTGAATTATGAATAGCACAGTGGTAACTGGTCTTTTCAGTTTGTTTGCTATGTTCATTACTCTTTTCCTGTTTCCACTACCAGTAAGTGGTTATGCCATTCAGCCTGGCATTTTGAAGCACTTATTGATAACAGGTCTGTGTATATTCTCATTCATCCAGGTCATAGTCATATCCGGCCAACAATTGAATCGAACGCAACTGGATTTAGGACTTAGGTTTGTCAAAGACGTTTCGCCTCTTATCCAAGGGGTTTCATCAGTTCGTAACGCATCGGTCTGACTAGTCTGTGAAATAGCCATTTGTTTATTCATGAAGAAACCCATAGGCAACAACTTTCCATACATGGGTAAGTGTCTAAGAAAGACAGCAAAGAAGAGACAAAATGTGAAACTGGCTCTTTAACTTAATAACCCGTCGCTTTATGTCCTTTCTCAAAGGAATGCATCCATCTGAGGAAACTGCAGTCCTAATCTGTCTTTCTTTCACTTTCAGGTGTTGTTGCTGTTATGTATATCGGACTGGATGGTACATTCCATGTGGCGGAGCGGCAAAGACCCAGACAGTTTCTCCATCCCTTACCTAACTGCTCTTGGTGACCTGTTGGGAACTGCCCTCTTGGCACTCAGCTTCCACTTCTTGTGGCTGATAGGAGACCAGGACAGCGATGTGGGTGACTGAGGCAGCAGCAGTGGGACAGAAATTCTGCTGTTCGCCAACCGATTTCTCACACCTTTAAGCCTCGGGGGAACGTGGGTGCTCTCTGTTGCTAGCCAGCACCTTACTCTGCTTCACATCCCAGTGAAACTTCACTGAGCCATGTGATGGTTTAGAAACTGTTTTCTCCTCCTGTTGTTTTTTGTTTGTTTGGGGTTTTTTTTTTTTTTACAAATTAAAGACATTCCATTTCATAAATATGGACTGTTCTTAGTAGCATTTTGATCTTCAATATTTGCACCGAAGCACTTCTTCAATCTTCAATTGCAGGTTTAGTTGTGAGTAGCAGGAAAACACTAAACACAACTCAATATGCTAAGGGAACCAGGCTGTTGATGGGTCTACTCTGAACATCAGAGCATCAACAGGGTTTCTTCTCCAAAACAAAACCTCTCTGGCTCAAATATGTAATATATTTTGGGGATTTGCATCAGACTTAACAATTCCTGAACTATTAGAATTTAAGCTATCAAACAGTAGAAGTACCCTCGGGGTATTAATAAAGTATTTCTGATCTGCCACCCAGCCTGTCACTACACTGGTTGGTGTATTAATGCTTTGCACCATCACATCAGTGGAGACACTGACAGTAGGGATTGAGGCATGTGTGTGAAGTGAAGCTTGCTGGTCTACTTAGCCAAAAGAGGAGTCTGATGATTTCATTCCAAGATTCAATCAAGTTACTGACGTTTACAAACAAGTGCACACAAAATGAAATAATCATTGAGATAAAGTGATTTAACATTTAATTCCAGTTAAATGTATCTTGGCAGCATGACAGCCAGCCCTGCACCACATCAGGTCACCGTCTGTCGTTGAATTTGCTAAAGCGAGTTGTCTACTCGTGGGTCAAAATGGCTTGCGTTATGACAAGTCCACATGTTGAAGCAGTGGGTTCAAAGAGCATGATGGTTTCTTTTTACACACTTTTACAAACCCCAAAACACGAGAGCCAAAATAACCAACTGATCATTTGGTCAGCATTCCGTCCTTGACCACCGGTCTCATCGAAAAACTAAAACAGGTGACAGTTAAAACGTTTTGTTGCACATCTGTTTTGTAAAACTGTCACTATGTTGAATATTTGATATGAAGAGGTTTACATCCCAGCCACATTCGGAGACAGTGCTACGGTTTTCCTTCATCATTAAGTAACGAGGACAAACTAAACCATCAGCTCAGCCTCAGTGTTACAGCACAACATGATGCATGTAGCCATCAAGTGCAGCATCATAAGCCTAGTGGATCAGGACTGGGTGAATTGACAAGTATTGGGTTGGTTTTGGAACAACCAATCAGGAGAGACCTTTATTCTGTGCGTACCCTTTACAGCCAGTGGTAACCCACTTCTCTGTCACGTGTGCAACACAAAACGTGAATTCCATTGTAGATTATTTCGACCTCCTCTGTTCCCATTCATCCATTCATTGTGTCAATCGTCTGGCCGTTGGTTCTGTCTGTTATCCTCAGGAGGGAGGCGGGGGCAGTTGTGCAGGCAGCACTCCATTCACGTGCTGTTTACATGTATTCACACAGTTAATTGTGAGTTTCCATGTTTGACTTCCTCAAATTAACCTGATAGAGTCAGTTTACAGCTGACCAAACAGCTGCTTAAACATCAGCTAATTAAACATCAGATTTGTGAATTCTTTCCAGACATTTCTGCTTTAAAAAGGTCAGAGCATACTGATTGGGATGAAGATGCCAGATGATTAAGTCTGTCCCTGTTGGCCCACAAGTAATCACAGGGAAATCTTATTCTAATCTCATTGATCAAACTCCCTGTTACATGCATGTGAACTGGCCTTCTTCAACTCCAATATGTGCCTCTTGAGACTTACTGGTTTACAAAGTATTTCTCTCATGCCTGTCATGCCATTAACGCCATTTTCTTTCTACAACATTGTAATACAGCGCATTGACTTGATAACGTTTTTGTACTCATCTTCCATCGTACAACAGTGACTTTTATATTTTTTTATTCAATTTTAATTAAAAGCATGAAACTGCATAAATAATATAAATTCATGGGGGTAAAATAAGTGGACACAATTTCTTTTGGGATGAAAGATGGCTTGCTTTTTTGGCTTGTGTGGGCTAATAATGTCAGAATAAATAAATCCTTCTGTTGAAAAGCATCTCATCTCGGGTTATATTTTTCTTCAAATGAGCAGTAGTCATCATTCAAAGGGGAAGTCGCCTTCACACCAGCTTTTTGTTTTCTGGGTTGTCATGACTACTTGTGGTCACCAACCGTTTTTATCTCAAGATCATCTTGTTAGAGGATAGAAATTTCTTACAGAACACTCCCTTAAAGATTAAGTACAAATGGCTGAGTTAAATCTCAACATTGTTCAACCAACCTGTAGTTCAGCACCTCTGCCCAGTAGTACCAGTCACACCACCAGCATAAGCCATAATATTGTAACCACTGTCATATTGCTGATAATATGGTTATCATGGCACCTGTTGGTGGGTTGGAAATATTAGGCAGCAAGTGAACATTTAGTACTGAATGAACTGCAAATTTGTGGAATGGTCCTGGTCTGCAGTGGTCAGTCCTCAGGCCGACTGGGATTCCAGGAGTCCCCATAATTAGGAAATGGGGATGGAGACATCCTTGGCAGCTGTTAGAAAGATCATGAACAACAATGATGGAGCCAATACTACCCAACATGGGGTGAGCCTGGACATAACAGCTGACATATGAAATTAAACAACCATTCACACTCACATACAAAACTAGACTACAAAGACGGTGCAGATCCGGAACATTTTTGTTTCAACACAGTAGTGCTAACCTCTGCACTTGGGCCACCAAGCATCACAGTGATTTGCTGGAAAGATGACAGAGAAAATGCCTTTGGTGGAACAATAAGTTTATGTCACAAATGCAAATGATCTCATTGGAGAGAGCCAATGTCTGCTAAATAGCAAGCTGGTTCATGAGCACTGATGATGCAGAAATAATGTGTGATCTCTTTGACATTTAAAACTAACACATTTGTTGGAACCATGAACATGCAATGAGGTTCTGTGGGGTCCACACAGAACAAGCAATCACAACAATATTTTTGCTGGTATTTGCTTCAACAAACTTCCTTAGGTAATTCAAAAATGTTAGATGGGAATACAGGAGGGGCCATCACCTTTTTCTTTTTTTCTTCCTGAGACATTAAAGCACATAAGCTGCCATTTTAGATCAAGTCTGGGTTTTGTAAAGTGAATTGTGTCTGTAGTTGTGACACCATTGAACATCAATGTTTGCTAGGATGCAGCCTAATAACCGATTCATTGCGGCAGATGAGCTGCTTTTTCTCCAGGAGCTGATAAAAACAAGCACCAACTGATAAAAGCACAGACCCATCTCTACTATCCAGCATGAGCCCAGCCAAGCTAACGAGGCAGCATGCAAATAAGATAGAACTCCAAGTGTTACTATCACAAGGTGCATCCTCTTGGAAAAAGGAAGAGGCAGTTGAAGGATCAAAAGGAAATAAAGGCAAGAAATAAGGACCCTTCAGACCAAGACCTTATCAGACACCAGTCCTGGGACATAGCTGATGGATTTTCAGTATATCTTTGAACGCATCACGGAGCATACCAGCACTCCTCATAACCTTTCAACATTGTAAAATGGATTTTCTTACTTCTCACATGATCAAACCTAACAGCCATAGAATGGCAGAGACTCATGCTTATGGATTTTCGCTCCAGCTCAGGGAGTTAGTTGCATTCTTTGTCTAGACTAACCAGATCTAACAGAGCTCATTATTGGAGAAGTGAACAACACGTGCATCACGACACATGTGATTAATATGTTTTTGTGTGGGCATGTGTTGCATTTAACAACACTCCATAATTGTAGACATTCTAGATGTTCATTTTTAACACATTCAGTGAGGCGCAATTGTAGTTGATAAATTGAGCTGTGAAGTTTCAGGGGTACACATGCTGTCCACATTCTGACAGCAAAGCAGGCATGACCCAGGCAGGACCAGACAGCCTGTGAAACCCCCCCTTGTCATTCATCCAGCCACCCTTGGAGCTATTAGCTGTATGTTAATATGGAGGCTCCAGATGCGGGGGGCTCTGGGAGTTCTCGTAGTAGCTGGCAGCCAGCTTGTGAATCCCCCAGCAGCTCCCCAGGTTCTTAGGAATACAGTAGATGGTTCATACAATATGTAATCGGAAAGATATTTCTCTGAGGCACAGGAGTCTGAACAATGTGCCACATTGAAAACAGTGATGTTAATGCGCACAATAAAGGAGCAAAGGGTTTGTGGACATGATGCTTAAATTGTAATTAAATCACTGCATCGTAAGATACGCTTTTTACTAACATATGGGGTATTTTTCTCATAAGGTGATCAGCTCTACAATCCTTCTGGTGGAGGGGTTGGGGGACTTAGAGGGTGAGGGTGTAGTAGTTTATTTTATGCAATGAAGTGTGTCGAGGGGAGGAGGTTTGTGGGATCATCATCAACATCCTCAATCTTATCCTGCACTAGACCTGCAGTCTGTGAAGAAACTGTAGCTGCAGCCCCTTCTTCAATGAGGTGATCAGGTGAATGAACAAAGTAAGACTCACTTAGAGTACCCAGGATGGTATTTGGATACAGCACCACCTCCTGGGCTCCCACATTTACAATAGGGATGTACACCGTACCCCTACTCATGTTGACCAGGGATGGAGATGCCAAGAGCCCAGGAGGCAAACTGCTAAGGGGTTCAAACAAAATCTGATCTTGCAGGTGTTGGGGACCTGTAGCTGCCACCATTTTCATAGTACCCCCTGGGACTCTGCAGATCCTCCCCCTTTTTACCCTTACATGGCCTGAGTGTTCAGTAGGGGCATTAGTTTCAATCCGATGACACCGCTGAAGGGCCTGTTGAATGGAAGTAGGGGCCTGTAACACAGAAGGTATGTTAAAGAGAGCAGGCCCATGTTGCACAAACAACTCCCAATAACATTCCTTGATGATGTTCATCCCCAGCACACCAGGGATTGAGGACCTGCCATTAAAGGTGTCTATGACAACCAACACCCCCCGTCTGGTAATAGTTTTGCCACAGAGCTGCACGTCCAATTCCAGGTAGCCCACATACGGTATCGCTAGCCCATTAGCAGCACTCAACTGTAGACAATTACAAGACTGAAGTTTCTCTAGGCCCCAAGGTTCAAAATGTTGCAAGAGGAAACTTTCAGTGATAGTTGACACCATTGAACCAGTGTCAACCAAGCAGGGGACCCACACCCCTCCCATTAGTACAGACACATTGGGACATGCCGATACCAATCTCTCATGGCTATCAATCAAGTCTGAGCCAGGAGTGTCCCCACCTGAACTTTGGCTCAGTGGTTCAGGGGGTGTCCGTTTCCCTGGTCCTGGGGAGCATGTCTAGATTTGGATCGTGTGGCTACTGGAGTTAGACATGACTGAATGGCTGCAAAATCCTCCCTGCACTCCCTGGCAAAATGGCCGGACTTTTGACATCTCAAACAAACCAATGTTCTTTGACCATGCCCTGATTGATTTCTGGGTCCTACCTTAAAGGCTGTAAGACTCTTAGTAAGCTGATTCAGCTGTTCTTGCTGGTTCCTGAGAATTTCCTTCAGCTCACTCAACTCTGAGCTGAAGGGTGAGTTGCCTGCCCCCTGATAGTCAGACTGGTGGCCTTGCACGGTATGCTGGTAGCCATATGCATTGGGAACAGAATGGCTTCTGCCCCTAGTGCCACCAGGAATCCCTTCCTGCTCCCACCTAATGGCCTCTGTGTGAACATCGATCAGAGTGGCAGCTGGGTGTCCCCGGACAAACTGCTTGAGTTCTTTGCAAAGGTAACAAATCAAATCAGATTTATTTGTATAGCGCCAAATCATAACAAAGTTACATCAAGGCACTTTACATATAGAGCAGGTCTAGACCAAACTCTTTATAAAATCGTCCGCGTAACAGTGGAAATTGATGCTGTGTTTCCTAGTAATGTTGCCTAAAGGAAGCAGATAAAGAGTGAAGAGGATTGGTCCAAGTACCGAACCCTGTGGGACTCCATAACTGTCTATAGTGTGTGATTAGGAGCTATTGTTACTATGTACAAACTGATATATATCTGATAAATAGGATTTGAACCAACTTAGAGCAGTTCCTTTAATGCCAATTTCATGTTCCAGTCTCTGTAATAAAATATTATGATCAATGGTGTCAAATGCGGCACTGAGATCTAAGAGGAGAAGTATGGAGGCTGATCCATTGTCTGAAGCCATTAGAATATCACTGGAGACTTTAACCAGCGCTGTTTCTGTGCTGTGATGAGCTCTAAATCCCGTTCCTATGCAGATGGTCGTGTAATTGGTTTGCTACTGCTTTCTCAATGATTTTAGAAATGAAGGGAAGGTTCGATATGGGTCTGTAATTGGCCAAAGCATCTGGATCAAGATTCGGCTTTTTAAGCTGGGGTTTGATGACTGCGGTCTTAAGAGTCTGAGGTACATAACCCAAAGATAAGGTCAAATTAATCAGATCTAGAATTAAGGGCTCAATTAAGTAGAAAATGTGTTTAAAGAGGCTGTTCGGTACTGGGTCTAATGGACAGGTTGATGGTCTAGATGATGAGACTATAGAAGCTAGCTCTGAGAGATTCAGTGATGAGAATGATTCCAGATGTAAAATAGGCATTGCAGTTGATCCAGGAGTTGCTGTATTCAGTAGAAGATTATTGTCTAATGTAGGTAAAAGATGATGAATTCTTTCTCTGACTGTTATAATTTTATTTGTAAAAAAGCCCATAAAATCATCATCATCGCTTCTGAGAGCTAAGGGGATCACTGGTTAAATTGAAGAATGACTCTCTGTCAGCCTGGCTACAGTGCTGAATAGAAACCTGGGGTTGTTCTTGTTTTTTTCTATTAGTGCTGAATAATATGAGCTTCTAGCACTGTGGAGAGCTTTTTTATAAGTTTTTAAGCTTTCTTTCCAGGCTCGGTGAAATTCTTCCGAGTTGCTGGAACACCAATTTCTTTCTAATTTCTGTAACGTCTGCTTTAAGGCATTGATTTGAGAATTATACCACGGAGCCAGCCTCCTCTGTTTTATTACTTTCTTTTTGAGAGGGGCAGCATCATCAAGGCTTGAACACAGTGTGGCCATAGTGCTAATCACAAGGTCATCAACCTGTGTATGACCGAATGTTCTCTTTAAATTTAGCCACAGCGTCTTCAGATAAACATCTTCTATAGCCAAATTTATTCTGTGTGCAGTCAATTAAAGCAAACTCAAATGTAATGAGGTAATGGTCAGTCAAAACAGAGTTTTGAGGAAAAATTGTTAACTTGTCAATTTCAATGCCATATGTTAGAACAAAATCAAGGATATGACTGAAGCAGTGAGTTGGTTCACTCACATGCTGGGAAAAGCCAATTGAGTCCAGTAAGGAAAGAAACCCAGAACTAAGGCTGTCACTTTCTACATCTACATGAATATTGAAATCTCCCAGTATAATGATTTTATCTGTAATGAGTACTAACTCTGATATAAACTCAGAAAACTCTGATAGTAATTCTGAGTACAGACCAGGTGGACGGTACACTGTAACTAACAGAACTGGTTTTTCAACTTTCCAGTTAGAGTGGGAAAAACTAAGAGTGAGGCTTTCAAAAGACCTACAGCCAGATTTTGGTTTAGGGTTGATTAATAAGCTTGACTGAAATATCGCACCCACTCCCCCTCCTCGACCTATGGTACGAGGGACATGAAAATTAACATGAGTGGGGGATGTAGATTCATTAATACTAACATACTCATCCTGCTGCAGCCAGGTTTCAGTTATACAAAATAAATCAATACGATGATCAGCTATGAGATCACTGACTAATAAGGTTTGATGATAGTGATCGAACATTCAACAGTCCACATTTAACTGCAGTATTATTTGAGACCGAATTTTATTTCTATTAAGTTTTAAGTTTTAGTTAATATACGACTAAACTAAAAAAATAAAGTTTCTGTCTGGTGTAAAGCTGGTCTCATCTATATTAATATTAAGAAACATGACATGGTGTCAGAAGTGCCGCGAAACCTGCAATACTGAATCGGAGAGAAAAGGTCCGCCTGCAAAAGAAAGAGAGAAACTGGTGAGCAAGTGAAAATGACTGATGGTAACAGTGAAGGGAGTGGAGTTAGCACAGTGGCTAACAAACCTATTGCCACGTTCAGCATTCAGCCACCGGAGCCCTTTGACTTTTCCAAGCCACATGAGTGGACAAAGTGTATTCGGCGGTTTGAGAGATTCCACCAAGCAAGCAATTTATCTGCTAGTTCCAAAGACAATCAGTTAATACGCTGATCTATTGTGTGGGAGACAAAGCAGATGATGTTTTGAGAGGCCTGAAACTTAATGATGAAGACCAGCGTCAATATGATAAAGTGAGGGATGCCTTTCAGTCGTTCTTTGTAGTGTAAAAGAACATTGTTTATGAGCACGCATGATTTAATATGCGCAAGCAGGAAGCAAATTAGACTGTCGATGCATTCATTACTGCTCTGTATGCACTGGCAGAGCATTGTAACTACGGGACGTTACATGACAAGCTCATCCGGGACAGGATAGTGGTTGGCCTGGCTGACACACGGCTCTCAGAACGCATGCAAATGGAGAAGGACTTGGACCTGGACAAAGCTATAAACATGGCAAGGCAATCGGAGGAGGTAAAAAAGCAGCAAACCATACTGAGAAGTGATGCTAAGGGAGTACTGCAGATGGATGGTGGTAACTCTGTGGACAGTGGTCAAAGGCAGACACCCAAAAGAAAAGCCTAAATTCACCAAATCTAAAAGTTATGGAGAAAAGCCACACAACAGTAAGACCAAAAATATTAAAAGCTCACAGTGTTACAGATGTGGTGGCTCACCTCACCCTAAGCATGAATGTCCAACCAACGAAGCTAAGTGCCATTCCTGTGGGAAAAAAGGTCACTACCAGCGTATGTGCCGTGCAGGCAAAACTGCAGAGCATAGAGGAAGAGGAGGAAAGTTTCTTTCTTGGTACTGTGACATCTGATGATGATAAATGGACTGCTGTGATTGGTATAATGGACAAAGATATCACTTTTAAACTCGACACTGGAGCAGATGGAACTGCTGTGTCACAGATTGAGTTTAACAACATATTTTCAAACTCCAAGCAGCCGTTCCTCCGAAAGGCAGAGAAACCCTTGTTTGGGCCAGGCCAGCACATGCAAAGTAGGAACCAGTGTTGAAAAACTACTGGCCAGAGCGAGCCACACTCACTGTGAAAGATGGCTTACTGCTGAAAGATGCATGGCTTGTGATACCATCAACAATGATGAATGATGTGCTAGCTAGGCTACACGAACTGGGTGTAGTGAAGTGTAAAGCTTGTGCTTGTCAGACAGTGTGGTGGCCGGGACTCAGTCAGCAGGTGACTGATATGGTGCTCAACTGCAGGACACGCATACAGGAGCAACATAACCACAAAGAGCCACTTATGCCATCAGAGTGCCCTAAAAAACCGTGAAAAAAGCTGGGGGCAGACCTGTTCATCCTGGGGAACAAAACCTACCTGCTGGTTGTGGATTACTTCCCCAGGTATGTTGAGATGGCACAATTATCCCAGACCAGGTCCACTGATGTAATTGTGCACTTAAAGTCAATCTTTGCCCGCCATGGCATTCCAGAGGTCCTGATGACAGATAACGGGCCACAGTTTTCTGGGCAAGCTTTCACCACGTTTGCAGCTTCATATGGATTCAGGCACATCACCAGCAGCCCAAGGTTTCCACAGAGTAATGGTGAGGCGGAACGGGCTGTCCAGACTGTGAAAAACCTCCTGAAAAAGGCAGAGGACCCCTATCTGTCTCTACTCACTTATAGAGCCAAACCTCTCAAGTGTGGGTACAGCCCAGCGCAGCTGCTTATGGGTCGACGTCTTCGCACTATGGTGACGACTTTCTCCTCTCAGCTTGACCCTGCACTGCCTGACAGTGCCACGTTCACTTGGAAGGAAAGGATGAAGGGGCTGTCAGATGTGGAAAACTTCAACAGGCAACACCGTGCCCAAGCTCTTAGTTGCTTGCCACCAGGAGAACGGGTATGGGTAACTGATGCAAGAACGACAGGAAGAGTGCTTCAGAAACACTCTGCTCCAAGGTCTTATTTGGTGGATCTACCTCAAGGTGTTGTGAGACGCAACCGCCAGCACCTGATACCTTTACCTGCACAAGGCAGTGGTTCTTCATTGCAGCAACATCCACCGGAGCCAGTGCCTATGCAGGCACCTATGTCACCTTCCCAGGTTTCACCTACAGAGACTCCTGCATTTACAACTAGATCTGGGAGAGCCATCATAAAACCTGTTAAGCTTAATCTGTAAATCTGAAAATGGAACTCTGAGAACTGATATTGGAATTTAAAAACAAAAAGAGAAAAACTATTAAGTTATGTTATGTTACGTGTTAGAAAAAGTTATGGTAATATGGGGTGTTGTTTTAACACTTTAAGAAACACTGTGTGTGGATTTAAGGGTTAGGGTTAGGATTAGGTGTGCGCATATTTCTGTGACGTTGCACTCGAAGGGGTCTATACAGGATGCACACAGCTGCGTCCCGTGAAGAATCTAATTCAAACCAATTAAAAGAGAGCCTCAGGTCACGTGCTTTTCAAATGTTCGAGGGCTTACACTGGATTCTGTTTTACTGGCGTCCTTCACTTCAGGAAGAGAATAAAATAAAAACCATTTTAGAACCAAATAAATATTTAACAACATTTAATTACTATTGACAGTCACCCACAGACTGAAATAACACCATCTTTTAATAATTATTTGCATCTTACAGCGTGTTTGTTTTTTCTTTTGATTTTCATCTCTTGATTCGATGGGGGTGGCGACCTAGCGCCCTCCACTGACCAGCCGCCAATGGTTTTAACATTCAAGTTACCAGCAAATTGCTAAAGTTACTCCTCAAGCAGAAAATCTACAAACGTTTAGGGTCAATGTCAGGTCATAGGTTTCAGTCACGTGACTCGCACTGAACCCTGGGGGGCAAAAAACTGGGTCCAAGATGGCGGCTAACACCGGAAACGCCGGAGAACAACAACGCAAACCTGTCAATTTCCAAATAGTTTCAAGCCACGAATATTTAGATCATCTCTCTAAAGAAGAAAGTACAAGATAAAAGATTAAACTACAAGTTTTGGGCACTTGCGACCATACACCGTATTTCAGCTGTTAAAAACAGCGAAGTCCCAGCCAGACCTCCAATTCCGCGATGTTTACATTTATCTTGTGGAGAATCCCTCCTCTTACACTTACCCCCAAATTCCACTGGATGCGGAACGGCTGCAGCTCCGCTCCGATAAGTTTCAATTCTAGTCAATGGCTGTGACTGAAACCACCCCCCTCATTCCCTACTCCCTATCTAGGGAGATGAATGTAGTGGACTATATAGTGAACTCATTCACAAAATGAACAATTGCTTTCGGACACTACTTTTGGCGCCGTTAATTGCGTCATCACTGTCCGCACAATTAAAACGTACCGTACGTAACGTAAAAGGCTTTTGATAATCTGATGTCCGATTATACTGTTTTGCACGATGTTAATGCTCTTTACATTCATGTAAACAGTCCATTTAATTGCCTTGTTTTTGAAATGTGCTATAAAATAAACTATTCTGTTCTGCTGGAATCGCCATTTTTGCAGCGAGCGCAATGCATCATGGGATATTTTGCTTGGGTTAGTGACCATCGGCTATTCACTACTTTTCACAATGCATTGTGGGATACTTTGAGTGCACTACATTTTGTCGCAAAAGATTTCGGACACCACTAGAAAACGACGGGCTCCCCATATAGTGCACTAATTAGGGATTAGGGAGCGGTTTCGGACACAGCCATTTCCTTCTTGAATGCGTGTCAGGGTAGGAGTCGTACTTGAATTATATTCTGTGGTTACTCATTTAGCTCCTTTGTTGCTGTCTATGATGATGCTGATTATGATTATGTTTTTCATGATTTTTATGTGATGTTGATGTTGATGCTGCTTATCATTGGTATTGTTGGTGATGGTGATGTCCATACTGGTACCATGCACTTTCCCTACTCTGTGTAGGCTATTTATACCTATGCATTTGGCATATTATTTTTTTCTTATCGACTATGTCCCAGTGTCTACTGTTGCTTCGGCACACTGTGTTCCCCTTCCCTCTTGGACTGTAATTGTATGTACCTGTGTGTTTTTGTTTGTTTGCTTGTTTGCA
Organism: Remorina albescens; assembly: GCA_034769265.1. NCBI lineage: Eukaryota > Metazoa > Chordata > Actinopteri > Carangiformes > Echeneidae > Remorina > Remorina albescens. The sequence goes on along the minus strand of CM068484.1, from coordinate 16,191,985 downwards.
AAACCAATTGCCCTACAGGGACACTTACAATAAACTTGAACTTGAAGATATTAAGAGTAAACACAAGAAACTTCTGCTACAAAAAATGGACCAGACTCAGTGACTAACTCCCTAAACTTAACAACAACCTTGCGACCTGCCCTACGTGCCCTAAAGATAACTATATCTAACCAGCTAACCATCAAGTGGGAACTACCTAAGATCAACAATGATAACTGAATTATTAAGATGAATTAAGATTAATAAGTGCTTTGATGGCCAAGCATGGTTCGTTCATCTTGTTTTGGTTGGATCTCTATGGTTGCGTCGGCCATCTTTTATGGTGTTGTCTGCTGGAGCATCAGCTTCACAGCAGCAGAAAGGAAGAGACTCAACAAACTGGTGAAGAAAGCCGGCTCTGTCCTGGGCTGCAGCCTCGAGTCTGTGGAGGTTTGGGGGACAGGAGGATAACAGTGAAGCTGTCATCAGTCATGGACAATGTCCTCTACACGAAACTTCAAGATCACTGGAAAACTCCATCAGTGACAGGCTTCTTCACCCTATGTATATATGTCCTTTCCTTATTTTTATAAAGTCCACTTATGTGCACCAAGTGCACTGGATATGTGTGTATTTGCATGTGTGTACTGCTGCTGTCAACACTGTTCATTTCCCACTGTTCCTGGTGCCTTGTTGTGCTGAAACAGTTTTACTCTGCAAAGAAGGAGTCTGACATACTCTTCCTGTCGCCCTCTGCGTTTAACTTTATTGGCTAGAAAGAGAGAACAGAAACAGGATAGGGAAGACAGGAGGGGGGGTACAAAAACAACATCAACAGCAACAGCAGCAACACTAACAACATGGGGGAGACGGGGGGGCGTTACAGAAACGACAACAACAACAATATCAACATAAACAATCAGAGCATTGGTCGCAGGACTTTCCATGCAACCTGAGTTGCGCATCTTGCATGTGTGTGTAGGTGTGTGTATATGTATGTTGCGGTTTGTCATTGGATGCTGTGGGTGACTGTAGCTGATGTGGGGCCCAGGCCCAGGATAGCAGGCAGGTCAGGACCGAGCCACCAGGGCACCCAGCAACCCCCAGAACACAGGGAGCCCCAGGCCACCCCCCTAGGAGACAGCCCCAAGTCCAACCCATGCAAGGACACGCAGGAAAACAACTGCAACCACCAACACGGAGGCAGCCCATAGAGACAAAGGAACCAAAGGACCCCAGGCCCGTCAGGCACACCCCACACAGCACGGGCTAAGCCCAGGGGCATGGAGCCCCCCCGGCCAGGCCCCCAGCAAAGGCCCTGCCAAACACAGGCGAGGCCGACGCCCGCCCACACCCCACGCCCAGACAGGGCGAGCCCTTATTCTGATTTCTCTGTTCCTGAATCATTTACTCACAGCTCCATACTTTACTTCGAACTATGCTCATCCTCGTCACACTCACTCCTTCCCAGGAAAATATGAACATGCTCAGTCCTTAATCCTGGCCCTCGCTGCTCTGAACCTCTGAGTGATCCCTCAGTTCACTCCTGAATCCAGTGATACTTCCTGACACATACCTGCTCCACCTGGTCGAAGACTCTCTCCCACACTTTGGAACCCCACAAATCATCAACCAGCACCCCTCCTAGGTACGGAGAAGACACTGAAATTCCTCAAATCCTGTCGCATCACTCCTGCTTCTCTCACTGCCATCATCCAGTTTGCATTTCATTATTCTTAAATTTGGTAATAAACCTTAAAATTGTTTTATTCTGTCTGTATTTTGAGTTCAACTAATTTGTAAGCAATGACACACACTCTGTTCATGCACTGGCAATAAAACAGCAAATCCCATAAATTTCCTTCTTATGTATAATATCTTCAAGATGAGTCAATTGAAAACTCCCCATTAGTCTGAGATTAAACTATGGTGTGGTGCTCCCACATTCACTGACCACTTAGGCCTGTTTTAAACTTGACAGTGATGGGAACTAGCTAATGATTTTTGGGGAAACCATAGTCATCAAGCTTGATGGAAAAAATTATGAAGAACTGAATTGTTTACATAACTAAATCCGGACCTTCATCCGGATCATCATCATAGTGATTTTTAGTTGGGAACTATATTAATGACTGCTTTCTGAAGCTGTTAGCAGAAATGTAAGAACTGTAATTTTTATTATAAATCTCATGCCATATACACACAGTACACCAGTATGTGTAAACCACAATGTGGACACAACATGCGCACTTAAGTGCATTCATTCTCTGATGCCTTAAATGTCATTACCATCAACTATAATCTCACCTGTTTCAGTCATGTGACATACCGTCAAGTGGCAGTGGCACAATGCCTTCAAAGAACATTATGCAAAGAACAATTTTTTTCTTTTGGCTGACTGCTGTACACAAGCAATGTGTCGCCACATACTTGCAAATCGCTTTCGTTGATCTGCTCGATCTCTGACTGACTGACTGACTGAATGCACAGATAACACAACGTTACGTTTTCGAAGGCTGAGTGACGGTGGACAGCCAGGGACAAATTTGAAATGTAAAACATGATCACAGTCTTTGTGTATTTTACTGTGTACAATAGTAATAATTTATTAGATAGATAGATAGATAGATACTTTATTAATCCCCGAAGGGAAATTATTAGTTATTAGTGAAGCAAGCATGAGGCATATTTTATTAGCTGGCCAATAGCAAGTAAGCCTACTTACTTTATCCGCCAAAACATATTTTTACCCGCATTTGCTGACAAATTTTAAACCCTGACTGCAGGGAACATGGATTATTGGGAACAGCTGCATACTCTTTACATAGGGATGCAAAAAGGTGTCATAGGTTCTTTTCCAGGTAAACATGGATACATCATGGTAAATTTTGCATTTTTATACAATGCGACTTTCACCAACACACACACGTGCTTGTAATGCAGATGACCCAGTGAGACTTGTACATTTGAATCCAACCCACCGAACCAATAATTCATTGACATACCACAAGAGAGACACCTGTGCATGACTATAGTTGGTCTGAGGAGACTGGACATGTCAGAGTTTTATTGGTGATCGATTTTTACTGGATCTATACAGGTGAATTGCACTGATACATGTGTTGTGGTTTGAGTTAAAACTGACATCAGCTAACATACAACAGTAATAAATAATATGTCCATATTCAATATTCGAATAATAATCCAATATTCCCTCTCTTTTAGTTGTTCTTTGGGTCTCTACCAACTCCTCAGTGAAATAACTGGCTCTGGCTCTGGTCTCCATGTACTACTTAAAATACTGGCTAATAGCTCACCTCTGTCTGTAATCAATACTGAGGACATCTGATGCCGCACGAGCGTCAACCTGCCTGGTTGTCATGTTCTTCCTAGGCAGGGCAGACTAGATTGTGTCAAAGGTGATGGCCTGTCCAGATGCATTACATCACAGTAGCATCAGAGGAATATGACCAAAGCGTTCACTCCAACATCAACTTGGTAAGTGAACAGGGGGAGGTCAGGCAAGAGCTTGAGCATGGACAGAGGGAATCCAGGTTAGATACTATCTACGATTTTCTACACTTAAATATACAATATTTACAATTTTAATTTTAGTTGTTCAATGAAATACTATGACTATATAACTAAATACTCTGTATAGTATAACTAATGGATCCATCTAACTGGATGATAGCTGTGTGGAGGTCCGTGGGTTGTATATGTGATATGTGTGTATGTGTGTTATCTTACTCTGCCTCTGTATTTTTCTTCTTCTGTTTTTTTTTTTCCCATGTGTTTACCTTTGGACCTCAGGCTCTTTCTGTGAAGTGGGCCATTTTAAGAGGACCACTGAGAGTAGCATTGTTTGGTCTTAATGTAATGAGAGAGATGAGGTGTTTACAGTCACAGGCTGGGCTGACGTCAGCTGGGAACCAAACCTGGCTGTAATGAGCCACAACTGAACTAGCAGGTGCTTCACAGACAGGAACATAAACTACTGCAGGGTTCAACTCAAGCTGAAATTGAGCCGCTGCGGCCTGCCAGACATACAATTTAGTCTCAGTGACATCACTTGCAGGTTTCTGAAGAGTTTTGAAGCTCCACAGATGCCATCCTGGCATTGCCTGACTCTTCCAACTGGGTTAATAATGTTAGCATTATTAGCATAGCTGGGAGTCTGGTTATTGAGCTAAATCAATAAAATGATATATTGTTATGTGATAATTACTGCTCAAAGAACTTAAGTAAATGCTTCTCTGTCCCACTCTTCATTCCATCTCCAAATTTAGTGTGAATCTAATGGATGAACTATGCTTTATAGATACTTTAATCTGGTTTGAAAAGTAGAGTAGTAAACCTTAGCTGTGCCAGACACCAATACCTATTTGTGTATATTCAGCGAGCCCTTTCTTGGGACTCTTCTCCATAACCAGAAGAGTCCAACAACACTGTAAAAAAAAAAAAAAAAAAAAAAGTTATTTCAGAGAAATTTACTGTATTATTTTACGGTTTATATACTTTTTCTACATAAGTATAAATGCTATAAAAATATGGTAAATTATTATTTTTTTAAATATTGACCATAAAATAAAGGCTGTAATCTGTAATTAATATAATGGAATATTCTAGATTTTTTTAACAGAATAATTAATTTTTTTAATGGTCTCATTTGTTAAATTACATTGAATTCAATGTAAAAATACAAAATATACACATCCTATTGCTCAATGTAAAATTAAGGCAACTTTCTGTTATTTTATAGCAAAACATTAAATTTAATGTAAAAAAATAAATCATAAAAACACAGTAAAAAGTCCGGCAGCAAAAGTTGCCAAACAGTTACTGTTAAATGACAGTAAAAAAAAACATTTTTTTATTCTACAGAGAATTAAAATTTTAAACTTTAAAAAATTGTATATACAGATATTAACTGTGGACATTGTCTGTATTTTTACAGTTAAAATGTTGTAGAATAAACAAAAACTGTCATTATAAAACATCTCTAGAATGTTAAACTTGCACAAAAAATTAAAAATATAGCAAAAATACATTAAAATGACCTAAAAGACTTGTTTTTATTCAGTAATATTTTGTAAATTCATAGGATTATCTATTTATTCATTAGGACACCCCATCAAAGTACAGATTTATGGATTTAAAATTCAAAAAAATCATGTAACATTACACTTGAACTACACTCCTTTAACTCCAGTGAATGTATTTTGAGAGATTTGGGCTTTTATTTTATGGGATTATCCAGTCTATTTACAGTAAATTCCTGGTAAATATTGTTTTTTTTTATACTATACTAAAAATAAGATCATGTGATAATATCTTACAAAAACATAGTATCTGATATAAACTTTATTTGACAGCAATTACAAGCAACTATCCAATGTATCTACAGTCTTTTCCCCTGAATGTACAAGATTTACTGTGGATGACCTCGACCAATGATATTGTTGAGTTCTGGGGGCGGGGCCGTGATTCATCCAATGACTGCGCGACATTCAGTTGTTTGAATCTACACACTCTTTGTGGATCTGTCTGAAGCAGAGAGACTACAGAGCGGCAATTTCTCTGGATAAAGTAACGCAAGTAGTTTTCCAAGCCTGTGGAGTTGAGGACAATGATTCACCTTCAGCTTTCACTAAAGGTAAGGTAATAACTTCCCTTTTCTTCACATGACCTTTTGTAAAGAGAGATATCAACTGAATTTATCATGAGCTGAGCTAACGTAACACTAAGGGCAGCAGAAAGAGAAAGTAAGATAGTAACAACACTAACTTGACATAACTACAGCGTCGACATTGCATAAGCGTGAGAATTCCAATTTAATTTAATTAATTTAATTTAAAATTTTAAAATGAATGTCGAATCAGAAGATCTAACATTAGCATTTGCCTTATGTATGTGTTAAATAGTCTGTGTGGCGTTTGCTAACCAAACATTATTCCGATCCAAAGAAGTTATTAAAGAATCTTGCACCAGTCATGTAAGCTTAAGTTACATTTATCAGGTGATGAGTACATGTTTAAGTTGTTATTCCGTCCTGCAAATGTAGCAGCATAGAGGGCGCTGCTCTTAATTGATCCAAGCTGGTGGCCGACCATTGGTTCATCTTTGTATAAATGCGGCAGTCCTTCACCGTCTTTTTGTTTTGCGCTCCCCCATCTCGTCACTTCCGGCCCGGAAGTTTACCCTCTCAGGTAATGCCAATCGCTGTTGCTTCACCTCAGTCACGTAGTCTCTCTCTCTCGGTGTGCTAAAAGCATTTGTGTTTCACTGCAGAGCAGCGACCGAGTGTACCGTGCTCCATTGTTCCGCCTGGCTTCATTTGTATCGGTAGGTGTCCTCTCTCTCTCTGCTATTGTTGTTATCTCAAATGGCTAAATGCTGGTGTGGTCGCAGGTGAATGCCAGTGAGACACCCGATTTGGTTCCCACATTGGAATTCCTGTTCCCCCTCGAAAAGCCATGTTAACTGACGCTGCCCACAGGACCAACCCAGAATGACTGGTTCTACGGAAAGCGAAGTGGCACAAAATGAATGATGATTTGCGTGAGATTGCAGCGAAAATGATTTTTCCCTATTGGTTTGATCTTCTGTTATTGCATTTGGGTATTGCCAGTCATTGTTTTTAACGGAAAAGAGTTAATTGCATATGTGTAATTTATTAGCTCCGAGTTCATGCCTGTTGATTTGTTTATAATTTTGAATGAATAAATAAATACCATGCTTTGTTGTTGAACTGTTATTGTGTCTATGCAAGAGTTTAACTTGTCGATCATCACAATGACAATTATGTAGACCTAGAGCCTATTTTATGGGCATGTCGTGGAAGAGATAACAGATAATGGGTAGGCTTTCAGGAAAAAATTGTTTAAGTGTTCAGTGAATGGATCATTGATTTTTGTATAAATCATACACTTACTTGAAACTAACCTAGTTAGTAACTCAAATGAGCTTTATTCTGTAGTAGCCTTTAGGGCTGTAGTCTCCTGGTCGATATGCTCCCTTCCGACCAAATTCTCATTGGTCAAATAATTCCCGTGTTACTTTCATAAGGAGAAAAGTGCTACATCAACAGACTTCCAGGATTAATCCATTATTTCCTGCGGCGGGAGGGACAGACTAAGGCCCAATCCCAATGTTCACCCTACTTACTACCACTAGCCCTTACTCACTACCCCTAGCCTTCACCCACTACCCCTTCACCCTCGAAAAGAAGCCACAAGGGGCAGGGCTTTGTAATCTTCCCTAGGAATTGGGAAACCACTTGCTACGTCACTGCGTAGTGTACATTCGGGCACACAAGCAACTGCATAGTTATGTTCGCACATACGTCACACCATAACAGGAAACCAGGAAACCCAGCAGCAACATGGAGTTTACGTTTGCGATCGGTTTTTTAGCATTCATCATGCTTTGGTTGATAAATAAACCAAGAGGTACACAGAGAGGAATACACCATCGATGTCTGTTGTCTGTTGTGAATTTTTATTGTAAATAAACATTATTTACAGAGGATATATACTTTCAATGGAAAGTTTTTTGCTAAGCATCATCTCTTCAGTAGATAACATTACCATTGACTACCTTATATTTCTTTTTAAGGTTTTCCCATTTTTTTGAAACTTGTGCTGTGGTCAGCTTGCCCTCCAGGTCCAGTTCTTTGATGAGTTTCCTGTAACAGAAAACAGTGATGAAGATTAGTTATGTTAGCTATGGTTAAGGACCCAGTCAATGATATTTGGCAAGTAGATAGCCAGATCACTCACTCCCACAGTGCTTTTGCTGCGTACTTCTTCTTTGTGAAGTTTTCCTCATTTGAAGTCCTATACCTGATAAGGTAACAGACTTGATCCGGAGTCCCAGGAATCAAAGTGATTACTGGAAGGCATAAACGTTGTTTGCTTGCTACCATAACGTTGTCATAGCTAACGTTAACATTAGTTAGCGACTGGGGTTTGGGAGCAGCTGGGGGGCTTTTGCTAGCTAGCTAGCTAACGTTCGTTATGAAGTAAGATAGATAATGTAACTTGCTAACGTATTATCATAATAATGTGAAATATCTGACAAATTTGCAGGAAAGATGAGAGCTAACGAGTAACGTTAACAGGACATGGCAATGTTACCTAGCCGACTCTCATCGTGAACAGCAATTGTTGTGGTCACATATTGCATTATCTCATGTTAAACCGTTCTCTATACAAAAACACTGTTATTACAAAACATTTTTACAAATTTTCCATGCAAAATTATACGTACATTTGTGGTTTTTCTTCTCTGGCTTCTCCACATGTTCTCGCTCTCAGGGGTTCGCTATTGTTGGTTGATTCAGTATGCAAATGATGACGTAAAGCATTCTGGGAAATTTTCACTGGCCCTTCCTTGGGAAGTCAGCATCTGAAAACCCTTGATCTGAGGGGCTAGATTCATAGCCCCTACCCCTCGTTATGCCCACTAACCCTACATGAAAAAAGGAATTGGGACACGACTACCCTCACGGGAACGTGCAAAATTTAGGGGTAGGGCTAAAAAATAGAGGTAGGGGGTCTATTGGGACTGGCCCTAAAAAAACACCTGCGAAAACGGGGGTATTCAAAGCACCACCGCAGTTTTCACAACTTTGAACTCGTCCAGCCTAATGGAGACTGCTAGGTCTAACTGTACTCCATGTTTACTGAGCGTTTGCTGAATGTTTACCGAATCAGTGTTTCTCCTACAATTATAACAACAAGAATCCCTGCCAGGCCAAAAGAAAATGTTTTTATCCAAAAATAACGCCAAATATGCAATCATTCGGAAATTGATAGCATTTGGGAGTCTCTGTGCAGCGCTGTTCTGATAGGTGAGTCAACCTCTGGGTCGTTGCCTGGGAAACCCTTGGTAGCGTAACTCTGTTAAGGAGTATGTTAGCGTAGAGAGTGGGAAAGTGATCAGCAGAAAGGTGACGGTGGATGTGATCGGAGCAAAGGAAAAGGTTAGCACTAAGTCAGTGCTCTCAAGTCTCACGCATTTCCACCTGTTCACACGCCACACGTTGTATTTCTCACGCAGAGAAATTACCAAAGTTGCACCGCTATTTTTTTTTTTACAGTGGAACAGGTAGGAATCAAGTGGGTTCATTCCAGTCAGATCTGAACCAATTAATATAGGCTATATCTTGGTTACGGGCTGTCCACACCAAGAACTATAACTATAAATATATAGTTCTAAAAATCGTTCTTAACTCAAGTGGATGGCAGAGTCCACACTACAACTATAACAACAACGATAGTGGTGGACGATATCATTCGGATCACTTTCAGAGCCATTTGATGAACGATAAAAACACTGACAGCCAATCAAAATCCATCAGGAATGACAGGTCGAGACGTTGTTCACTTCACTACGTCACTCACATACTCATTCAACATGGCGGACCACGTAGGAGAGAGGCTTATCATTGAGGTACAAAAAAATCCAGCTCTGTATGACAAGAATGACAGACTGTATAAAGATGCCACCAAGAAGAGGGACATCTGGGACGGAATCGGGCGCACCCTTGGAATAAATAAATCTCTGCTCCACTGCTGACCGTTGCGCCGAGCACTCAGTGTGCTTGGCGTAACCTAGCAACACAACGATATCGTTCATTGGTGTGGATGCTGGCATTTTATCGTTATAGTTCTTGGTGTGGACGGCCCTTTATAAGTGTAACCGTGCGCTTCCCACGACCTTAGTTAGATCCAGTCAAAGTATTTTTCTGATTGGACCAAGGTGTCATTGTATGAATGAGATCACGCCGTCACTCGGACTCTTCACTGATCATAATATTAATCCGAGCTCGGGTCAGCTCCAGCTGACCCGAGTTGCTTGGCAACCATCGACTCTAAATTGAAGCTATTTATTACGGCGCACGAAGAAAGGTAGGCAGGAGCTACTTTTTTTCGGAGTTTACAAGAACGTAAGTAAATTAAAATGTGGCGGCCGCGGAAGCAAGTTGACCATCACTGCATCTAAAACTCCACCCGCTGATACAGAGGAAAGGAGCGGTCACTTCTCGTCTCAAAGCGGGAGTGCTGCACTTTATTCCGCCTAACGGTTCAGAGCTGACACTGAACAGGGACAGCTGCTTCGTCACTAAGTGGCTACAAGACGCTGTTGTAACTGTGAATAAAGCTGGTGAATCAGGTCAGTAACACGTTATTTAATGATTGTTTCACAGCGGTTACTTCAACCGCACAAATAAACTTCCACACACACCTCCACCCAACCCGGCAGCTCCACCTCAAACCTCTCAATACGAAAACGAGCTGTGCTGATTAAAACACAGCTTTACTCAGCTTTGGTTGGTTCAGTTCTAACCTAATTTCAATCTAACCCTAACCCACATGACGTACACATAATTAATTTGAAATAATAAAAGCTAAGCATTTAATAGAGTAATAGAGGCCCTTGGTTCCTTTTTTCAAAGGTGACCGGTTTTGGCCAGTTTGGGAGGCTGTCAAAGATAGCTGCATTAGTTCATGTGGTCCCACATTCAAATGCTGATGCTGAGAGGGTGTTCTCCTTGGTTGGACTGAACAAGACCAAAACAAGGAACAGTTTGGCACTTGATGGCACTCTGTCATCCATCATGACATTTAAAATGGCTGGTTTGGAACCACAGTGTTTCATATGGGAGCCACCAACCCCCGTGCTGAAGGCGTCAAAACAAGCCACAAACACCTACAATAAACAGCACACACACGCACACACCTGCACTAAAATGCTGAATTCAATAAATATTTTTATTTGTATGAATTTATGCGTCATTTGTCAGACCTCCAGCCTCACCTCAACCAAATCCCCGCTGCCGCCGGCAAAATCTCACTCTGAACTCACTTTAAAACTTGAGAGCCCTGCTAAGTTGTCAGTCTGGCAGTAAATGTACAGTACAGACTAGGGCTGGGCGATATATCGATATATATTTAAATGTGATATGGAATTAGACCATATCGCATATATCGATATAGTTCAAATTTGCGCTGTGATCATTGCTCCAAGCAAGCTGCTGACTGGGTGGTCTCTGCACTGTTCCCCACGCCCCCGCTCCTCCTCTTTCATGCACAGAGGGGGGAGGGGCAGGAACAGATACCTGGCACCAGTGTTGCCAGGTCCGCTTATTATAAGCGACTCTGGGCTTGTTGTTCTGTAAAGTCGCTTGCAAATATCGTCAGTCACGGGTGGCAGGATTTTTGGGCTTGTTATTTAAAGTGTGGTTGCTTATTTGGGCTTGCTTTGCTCCGTGTATGAACTCCTCCTGATTCTCTCCCAGCTCTCCACAACTACAGTAAAGCTAAAGTTTGTCCTTTTTCCTTAAAGGATCTGTCCACAAACCAGCGCCACGCGGTCCCGGCGCAAAACAACAGCCGGTTTTAAAGAAGCGCAAAACAACAACAACAAAAAACCCAAAACATCACCAGCAACAACAACCAATAAATAAATAAATAAATAAATCCACAGCTTTCATCTGTGAGGCTTACGGACATCGGTTTGACTGTCTTAAAACTAAATGAGCCAAGGCAAGAAAGTGAGCTGAAGATAGCCACTTACAGCCTGTCACACATCTGTCAGAGTTGTCGGTCATCTCGGTGAACTAACTGGATCTACCTCGACTGATAAAGAAGTCAAAATGCTAAAACCAGTAACCAGAGTAATGGCGCAACTGACCCATACGTGTTCAAAGACCTGATGGGTTATTGGGGAGGTGCCCAGTATTCCCTTGTAATAGATGAAAGATATTTACTGTTTTCTAGCAAATATATATATATATACTGTTATCAAATTCCCTCTCTCTTACACAATGTCGTAGGTTTAGGTCACTGGTTGGGTGTTTTTTGGTTTTTTTTTTGGGGGGGGGGGGGGGGGGGGGGGGGTTTGAGAATTTGAGTCGCTTTTTTTTGGGCTTGGTTCATTAGAGCTGGTTGCTTGTTTTTCTCGCAAGATCTGGCAACACTGCCTGGCACTCTTCAACAAACATGGAGGAAGCAACAACGTATGCAGAGCGTGCGGTGGAGGAGTTGGTTAGTAAAAGAAAAACCAGTGGCTCATAATTTGGAGATAGCTCGGATTCAAAGTATCCGATGAGCAACAAAATCACATTTTATGTAGGGAGTGCCATAAACAAGTTGCAAACGTTGTGAAAAAAATCTGTAGTGCTTCCACCCTTAAGTACAAAGAGTGTGTGAATCTGCGTGCTGCAGCAGCCCCAGCTGCAATCCACAACCCAAAAAAGCTCCAGCCCCGAAACAAAGCTCACCTTACTAGAGTTTGTCATGTTTTGTTCTTTTGTAATGTTGTTATTTGCATCTGTGGATTTGTTAGAAAGGAGAAGAAAATCTGTAGTTTGTTTTTAATAAGCCATTTATAGTTGTCAAACTAAAAAAAAATTGATATTTTACTTGTCTCATATAAATATATTTATTTCTGAAAAAGATTGGCCTATTTTATTTTATAGGCTATTTTTATTTAAGATATTTTTTTTATTTAAAAGTGCACCTTATGGAGCTTTGATTTCAAAAAAGGTACTCCTTGTTATATAGTATTTATGTTTAACATTCTATTGTTATTTGAACAGCTGAGTATTTAATCATAAACCAGGTGAAGAAACCTGTTTATTATTTATTCATTTGATTTTGTAACTGTTCACTGAAGTAGCCGGTTTCAATAAAACTATTTGTGACGTGTCATATTTGGCTTTGACTTTGACTGAACATTTGCTCTGACTTATACGATATATATCCTTATATTTTTTCGCAATCGATATTCAGCCCAAATATATCGGGATATGACTTTTGGTCCATATCGCCCAGCCCTATTACAGACTACAGTGTGTCAGTTAATAAATGCTAAAAAGTCAGCTCCAAAGTTAGCAACAATGGGTTAGCTGCAGAGCTACTGCCCAGCATGTTTTAGATGTTACCCTGCTCCAACACACCTGATTCAAATGATAAGCTAGTCATCAAGCTCTGCTGAGGTCTGATAAAGAGCCACTCATTTGAATCAGGTGTGTTGGAGCAGGAAACATCTAAGGCCTGGGACACACTGCCTGCGTGTACCTGAGGAGTGCGTGTGCGTTGAGTGACAAACATGCTTTGGTGTACACACAGGCTGCGGCTTTGCAGCGCGCTGTTCCTGGGTTTTCTTTCTACGCTGTGTTTTCCTCTGACAATGGTCATCATAAATAGAATATGTAATGTAATAAAAATAAATTCGATTAAGCGTGTGCAAATATAACAAGAAATAATAAATAAACAAATAAACCCTGATTATCCGATCAATCCGTCTTCAGTTTGCCTGGGTCAGTTTTTAAAGTATTTTCCATGGGGGGTCGGTTCCTGTACTACAGGTTTTCATAGGTGGTGCCTATAACAATCGAATTTACATTGAAAGAGGACTGCCTTCATTTACATAGACGCCAAACCCAATTTAAAACAGTATAGGCAGATGCTGCAAGTTCATTCTCTGCAGAATCTGAAGTGCTGTGCGTTCGTCTTCCCAGAATCTTTTTCCATTTCGAGATTGTTTTCTCCTTGGGTAATACAAATGGGTAAGTACTTCGTTTTATTTGTTTTATTGTAAAATATTAGGCAAAAGTGCATGTTGAATATAGACTATAGAACAAGTTTTTATAATAAATTACATGTATTGTTTTTTTAGATGTAAAGATTACTGTATGAAAAGAGCAGTATTCATTTAAATTAGGTAATTTCAATTTGTTTCCACAATGTTTTTCATTTTTTTGGGCAGATTTATACATTTGTTTAAAATTCTAGAAATGTTTTAAAATGAGATTGTTTTTTAATTTTATAACAGTTTTACCGTAAAAACGCAGACAATGTTCACAGTAAATATCTGTATTTTTAAAAGAAGTCTCTGTAGAATAACTGAAGGTTTTTTACCGTCTTTTCATGGTAAGTGTTTGGCAACTTTTGCTGCCATATTTTTTTTTACTGTTTTTTCACGATTTTTTTTTTTTTTTTTTTTACAGTGTAGATCAAGATCTGGAGACGTGGGGGAGAGCAATAAAAACCACTGAATTCACTGTGATGTTGAGGAAAACAATCTGAGACAACTTCACCCATATGAAATGGCAGGTTAGTCATTAGTAGTCATTAGTGTTATGAAAGAAGTCTTTTTTTATCCTGTATATTCTTTCCTTTGTTTCTCTCTCAAAGTGTTGCTCTTGCATGTTTTCCAGTGTGATTTTACTCCCACACACCATAGTGCATTGTGGTTAGCGCTGTTGCCCGAAATAAGAAGGTTGTGGGTTCAGTTCCTGGCCTGGGTCCCTTCTGTGTGGAGTTTGCATGTTCTCCCCGTGCCTGCGTGGGTTTCCTCCAGGCGCTCCAGTTATCTCCCACCATCCAAAGACATGCATGTTTGGGTTAATTGGTGACTCTAAATTGTCCGTAGGTGTGGGTAGTTGTTTGACTGGTGACCTGTCCAGGGTGTACCCCACCCTCGGCCAATGTGAGCTGGGAATGGGGCCTGCACCCCTGCGACCTGGAAACAGATAAGCGGTTGAAGATGAGTGAGTGAGAGTGATTTTGTTTTGATTTTTATATGTCATAGGGATTTAGATTTGTCTCTGGCCAGAAAGAACAAGATATTTATACAGATAGAACCATAGTTTATGGTGCATAATCAGTGCAGGTTTTGCAAACTAGTCTGACATACAATATTGATATGCTGATATTTACACTCATCACTGTGGGCTCACTAAAATCATATGAAGCAGAAGCACTAAATGAAAAAATTAGGCAGAAACACTAAAGGCTAAAACTATCTTGTACATACCAATAATCACACTAAAACAGATTATAACCCCTAATCACCACCTCATATGGAAGCTGCTTGAGGTTCCTGTGCCGGCTCTTGCATACTGTTGCATATTTGACACCTACATGTGGAAAAAGCAGTGGGAGGCATTGTGAGTTTCAGTTTTATTTTATTGTGAAAATATCAGACAGGATGAACAATGGTGCTGCAAGATCAACACCACTCTCTCACCATCAGTGCACAGTACACTTCAGTGAGCACTACTGAAAACAAACTGAGTTATGAACCAGTGCAGGACAATGGTAAGATGGGGAGATGAGCGGTATGGAATTTAGGTGTGTTACCATGGTGACAGGAGAGGAGTGTGTGGGTAGTTGACTGAAAATAAATAAATAAGTAAATGGCACTTATTTGAACAAGAGTGTATCCTTCCCTCTAAGGCAGAGTTTGTGTAGCACAGGGTGTGAACACACATACGCATGCACACGCATCGCCTTCACACACTTATGCAGCCATTATCGAGCTGCTCCAATAGTAGTTACAGCACATGAGGCACTCAGATAGACATGATGGTCAAAAATGCTGATGATGTGGTATAAATTCAGTAACAGACAAGAAGTTTCGTTTCTGAGGAGGTCACACACACATGCCCACACATGTCGCTTAACATCTGGCAGCACATGAAGCTGCTGGAAACACAGCTGCTGTGACCTCTGCTTCGAGGAGGAGTACGTACAAGTTAAGGTTGCGCAGAGCCAATGAGGCCACGGGCATGCTGTTAACTTGCAATACCGTGTTCATTTGTATCCATATGATCAGCCTTCCATACACGCTCATCGAGCAAACAAAATCACTTAAATGTGTTTCACTTAGCATTTGCAGGGCCATTCTTCTGTGGACAATAAAGGCCAGAACAACTATGTATAAATTTTGATGTAATCAGGGAAAAAAGCAAGAATGACCCACGAAAATACAAGCCAAAAATATAGATCATCGAAAGTGTGTTTACTGAGCATGAGGTACAGCTGGTGGTGGACATTTCACACACTGAGGCTGATAATCCTGTTATTCAAGCTGGTTGTTTTCATGATGGGATCAGTTCATATTCTACAGGAAGATCAATGTAATAAAAGTTATTTCTGGTAATCTCCTTTGAACAACCTGCACAGGTTGGCTACACTTTTTTGTGTGTTCCTATTTTCCAGTAACTTATCCAAGTAGAAAAAGCAGATCTGGCTGATTGGTCCATTCATCATCTATACTACTTATCCATGCGGAGTTACCAAATTTAGATGTCATTGGGTGAAGACTCTTCGAAACTGCATAAGGAGAACATGCCACAGGCCTTGGGCTCGAACCCACAACTCGATAAGTGCTAACCATTGCCCTGGTATGCTGCCCTACTTGATTGGTTAGCTGGCTAAAACAGAAATCAGTGGGCACATTTGGACTTTTGACTGTGTTAGAAGTGTCGAATGATAGTTTTGGAGCTGAGCTATGTCAGACCTAGTGTTTTGGTTCGACTTTGGCCCACACGGCTTGCTGTACAATGTGAGATAACTCGCGACATGTGAGGTGCATTCATTAACGGTTTATTCTCCAGATAAAGTGGATGAACAGTTTGCTTTTTAATGTTTCCTGCCCTGACATACTTTATTACAGTGATACTCCTACATTCCCAGATCGGAACTCCACAAAATGCCTGTGCTGTTTACAAAATAAACAATGTGAGTACATCTGTGTGTGGAAACAGTACTGAGGAAGACCTAGGCCACATAGCAAAGGTTTCTGTGTTTCTGTGTTGCTGAAAATGAAAGGCACATAGAAAGATAAGTGCCATACACTGGTTGTGTCTGTGTGCGTGTATGTGTGTAACAGAGCGGCAGCCAGAGTAATTAATCACTATAACAAATAAACATGACAGCTATAAAAAAAAAAAAAAAAAAAACAGCAGCAGAATGAATAACATTATATCAACAGTGCACAGAAACATCCTGCTGTGGGATGTGGATGGGAGGAGAGAAGCTGCTCAGGCATTTTTGGCCATTTCCCTCTAAACTAATGATGTGAGCTGTAACCATATTTAAATTAGATTTATTGTGTATTGGTGCAAAACATCAGAAAGACAAGATTTGTATTCTTGCAGAGACTGAGAGATGAGAAGATGGCAAATTCTAGACTGACTAATGATTATGAGCCTGCAGCTAGTAGCCAGTTCACTTATCTTAAGCAGCTCCTGGTTCTAAGTTCATATTTTTCAGACAGATACTGTATCAGAGTAATATTTATCTAGCTATCTGTAATATCTATCTACTCTCATCCCACCGTTTGCAAAAAAGTAATTACATTTATTTCTCAAAAATATGCCTTTAATTGAGGAGATCTAGCTGCTATGTGGCGACATGGCGCAATAGTGGTTAGCGCTGTTGCCTCACAACAAGAAGTTTGCGGGTTTGGTTCCCGGGCATGGGGCCTTTCTGTGAGTTTGCATGTTCTCCCAGTGCAGTCCAAAAACACGCATGTCTAAGTTAATTACCCTCTTAACTGACTCTGCCTGTAGGTCTGAATGTGAGTGTGAGTGGTTGTACATCTCTGTCTGTCTCTATGTGATGGCCCTGCGATGGACTGGCGACCTGTCCAGAGTGTACCCTATCCTGGCCCAATGGAAGCTGGGATTGGCTCCAGCACCCGCCCCCCTCCCCACGACCTGCAACTGGTAGAAGTTCAATGAATGAGTGAATACCTGCTATGATACTATACTGTACTGTATATAAAGAAGTGTTACTCTATGCATAAATAACAAAATAAAAAGATAAGCAGAAATCTTATCATCCAGTCTTCTTTGAGAAGAAAACTTCTGGTTTTTTGTTTCCTGTTCTGCTTTCTGCAACACGGGAATTTTCATAAATCAGTCTGATCATAGACATCGTTCAAAAAACAGCAGAGACAAATGTGTTGGCTTGATGTGAATGTGAACCGTCCTTTCAGTATTAGACAGCCAAACATCAGGCTGGGATTTATTTATGCAGACATTGGCGTTTACAGGACAAAAGAAGAGTTCCCAATAGTTGGCCAAGGCCTCACTCTGGTCATTATGGAGATTTACCTCTGCTCTGTTTGAAAGCAGGCTGCCCTTTTCCTATCAGGGATCATAGATGTTGATATGCCTTTGCTGTGTTTTTTTTTATTTTTATTCTTCTTTTATAGAGAAGGCCACTTCTGTACAACATTAGGGAGCAGAAAATAGAGGCCTCTGTAATGGCCTGTTTGCAGGCTAAGAGGTCCTTTGTGTATCGTTTGTCTTTCACACTGGGGCTAAATGTGCAGTTTAAGCCGAGATTCAGTCAATTTGTTAAATACGGAGGTGATGCACACCCGTGCCTTGGCCTACAACTGCTGACAAAGATGCTTTGTGGCATCAACAGCAGTGGGGGAGCTAATGTGCTGAAAATACAGCCATTGTTTCTACAGGGAAGAGTTGAACCAGGGGCCACAGGCGAGACCAGGAACCTTTCTCCTGTATTAGTGCCAGATGTTTGTGTGTCAGGGTTAAAACAGAAACACACAACGGTTCTCTTATTACATCCCCACAAAGGCACGTGCACACATATACAGTAATTACAGCCACCTGGCAGGTACACTGACGTTTCACTCAAGAACATGAGGTCACCACCAGGCAAAACAATTATTTAGGTAGTCAGTCAATACTGACTACCTACTAAATACATAGTAAGTGAACTATGTATCCGAAAATCCAGGCATTAAGTACTAAACGTCCAAAAGTTTAGGGGGATCATGAATCATTAAAAAAATATGATCTGAATCAATCAATCAATCATAGGTTGAGTAGAGTAACAACAAAATTGGTATAGCAGCACCAACATAAACTATGAGACACGTTTGTCATAACTGTTTGTGCAGTAAAAACATCTAAAGGGATAGTTATGGTTACTGTGTGAGCTACTGTTTTATACTCAGTTGTTGCCTCCAGTGGATTCAGATAAACTCCAAGTATAGAGCCGCAGCAGAAGCGGCGTGATGAGCTGTTGGTTCATTTCATTTGAAAATTCTCATCTGCTGTCAAACAGCCCTTTCATTTCTGTATGCAATTTGTCAGCCACTTGAACATTGAGTGTACTAATATATCAACTAGTCAGACAAAACTGTAATACAATTCACAAAAAATAGTACATTCCGTACAAATTAGTTTCTGCTTGTTTTTATCTGCTGAGTCAAAACAGTCTGATTATATAGCCATGTTTTCACTCCCAAAATGTTCAATAATAATAATAATAATACACAAATAAACACTGGTTTTATTTTTTTCAGAGGCTTCAAAAAATTACATTTTCACATACTCTGGCTGACAAATTATGTTCAGAAGATCTGTGGTGATTGCAAAAATTTGGGTGGAACATAAATTATTGGTAATAATCTGATAAATTTAATTGCTGCCAGTAGGCTGAAGAGATTCAGACCTGCTGCTGGTGTCCTAAAGGCGTAATCGTGGAAGAATCAACATGACACAGATACAGGAAATTATAGTAAGTGTGTATTTTAGTATTGCAGTAAAGGAGCACGCTGTTTGACGGCAGATAAAGCAGTGAAAATATTCAAGTGATACTGTTTTCTGCTGTATTTTTACGAGTGGCTAAACAGCAACTCATCATTCATCTTGTGTGCTATTGCTGCTTCTCTACACACATCCAAATGTCAAATAACCTGAATTACCACTTCAGAGTCACGGGCTCAAACTCTTTTAAATCTGCCTGTATCAGTGTGGTTGGATTTTACCTTTTGCGGCATCTGAGGCCACAGTGGTCTGGCTTTAGCATCCAGCGATCAGCATTATTATCATTATTATCATGACCAACTTCAATGATGGACAAAAGACCATTTAATACAAAATCCTGATTCTCCTTTAAAATGAGGTTTTGTTAACTCAGACACAGAGAGAGAGGAAGAGTCTGATCAAACACACAAAAAAATATTCTGTCTGGTTCCAATGTTTTGTTTACTTAGTGGGTGAGAGTCAGATCAGATGCTCCCTCTTTCCCTCTTGTATAATGCTTTCATATCAGCCCGTAATCCAATTAACAGTATGATGGAGTGCACAGTTATTAACCTTGACATTACATAGCATCGCCAACATTAATCACATTACATTATGAGCTATATTCTCTGATTCTGTGATGTGGGCAATAGATTACTGATATGCAGCAGCTAGTTGTCAGGGTCTGGTTGGGGCTGGGTGGCCATCCCATGAATTCGCTTTTCAGCAGTGACTTATAGTGATCACTGAGTGTGGGTTACTGAGGCTGTCATGGCCATTTTGGCACCAAATGTTTGACAACAGGAAAAAGAAAATCATACATAAATCTCTGATGATCTCAGACTCAGAGGGACAAAGCAGTGGGGTAAAATGTACCATAAACCCTTACGGCAATGAAAGTACTGTGATGCACTAATAATGTAGTGGCATCAGAGGCAAGCTGTGAACAAATAATTCAACATGACAAAACTCTTAACAACATTTCAACTTTAAATTTTTTTAAATGTTCATCAGGCCAGGAAAACTAAATATTAAATCATAGTTTCATAAACAAAACAAAATTAAATAATATTTAGTAATTGCTGCTTGCAGCAACACTTCAGTAAAAATTAAACTAAGCATGTACACAAAATCATAATCTTAATTTACTGAAAGACATGTTTGGTCATTAGAACAAAGGCTCTGTGGGTGTGGCCCTTGATGTGACGACCCCGGGCAGGACACAGCAGAGCAGGGTTATGCGATCCAGTGCCTTTAATCCTTTCATAACCAGACAAGCTGTCTCTTTCCTTTTAATTCACTGGCAGACTCACAGCTGGTGCGCTCCAAAGCAGCACGTCCTGTACCCTCCAAACCGCATCTGAGCTATACATGCCAAGCATCATTACAGATAAATGATTTAATAACTGCTTAGCTTTTGCAGCAGATGATCTCCAAAGTCACACGAAAGGTCCCTTCTGCCAACATCACAGTGACAGTGACCAGGGACAGGATTTTTTTGGTCAAAGCTGCTGGCTGAAGGCAATGCCACCATAGTCGCAGATGTCTTGAGTGTGAAGTCAGTAGCCTTCCTTTGCGGGATGTCATGTCATTTTTCCTCTGAAACATATGAATATAATGAGGGCAAGGGTGATGGGTGCTAGCACACCATTCTGTCAGCGCAGTAAATGACACAAATTGTCTTTTACAATTTGACGGAGTTTCTATATTGATCAGGGAGTAGGAGAGATAAGCGTAGCTCGCGTGATGCGTTGGGGTCAGGGCTCGTGTGAGGTCACTGTTTATTTGCAGAATCTGAAGCAGCCTAATTTGTCAGCAGTTTGTTTAATCATGTAGATAACATCATCAGGAACAGTTCCTCTTCAAGTCCATCCCCTTATGATATGGTTCCCTTTTTAAAACATCTTGAAGACCCGCTTCACCCTCTTTTAGTCTTTTCATGCGTTTGGTTTATTCAGGCCATAATCTGATCCAGTCATGGCTGTCACCCAGAGTTGACTGGACATCCTTCCTTTTATGCCCAGACAAGCACGCATAATTTTTCTTTCTTTCGGCTTGTTTATTTTTATATAAGACCCCACACCTGCAAGGTATGATGAATGTATTTTAAATCAAATTTGCTTCCAAAAGAACTGCACCTCTTTAACTCATTTTGTTGTCCTTTCTTAAACAAGGTAGCCTTTCTCAGAGTCCTAACCCTGCCATCTTAGTCCAGCCGGAGGTAGCTGGGTGTGGAGTAGTTGAACATGAGGAAGTCCAACTTGTAAAGCTGGTACAGTTGGATCTGCTGTTGAGTGCTGATATTGCTGAAGAACTGGGCCGTCATGGCATCTGTGGTACGAGTGGACTTGGCATAGCTTGGGAAATGCAGGGAGTTACCAACACCCACTAGCCGCAGTACATAGTTTGCATCTTCCTCCAGTGTCTCATACTTCCCCACCAGGTCATAGTGGATGTGACATGGATGACAAAGCTGATAGACAGTCTGCCAGTGCTCGTTGAGTGGGCCATCCCGCTGTGTGGCTGGGTCCACTAGATACTCAGTGAATTCCTTGAATTTGACATCAGCACCATTCAGCAGGGCGTCCTGTGTGGCGTTCTTGCGGTAACGCTTGACTATACGGGTGCCAAAACGCTTGTGGAAGGACGAATTGTACTTCAGGGTGAACTTGTTGCGGTATGCAGAGACCAACCTCTCAAAGGGCTCACGAACAAAGAGGAATTTGAGGTAGTTCTTGAGGCGGTGGTTGATCTCAGCAATGCTGTACTGATTCAGTGTTTTCAGGTTGGATGGAACATGGGCCTCATTGGAAGGGATTTCCATTGGGTCACTGTGATAGAGAAGCAAAAAATAGAAAAATAGAAAAACAATGATCTCCATCCATGTATCAACACATAAACTGTCCATTTTTCTTATTTATTTATTTATTATTATTTATTAAATTTATTTATTATTTGCCAATCACAGATCAATAAAATGGTAATGAATGGGCAAGAGCAAACAAATGCTAGAGTTACCTGTATTTGCCTCGACCTGTAAGCACCATCATGACACGTTTCCAGTTGGTACAGGCCACCTTTGGGACATAGCAGTAGATGAGCTCATGGTCCTCATCCACAACAAGGTGCTTGAGGTCTCCAGGTGTCAGGACTCGCCGCTTGCGACTGGAAGCGTTGTTGACTCGACAGGCATCCACTACCTGATCCCTCCTGGCCTGGTGGAGGATGGCTGCTCCTGACAACTCAAGCTGGTCAGGGAGAAGCAAAAAAAGAGGGAAAGGGAGAGAGAAAGAGACATTTATGTGAAATAAAAAGCTTTGATAGGTAACCATCTGGATCTGGAAGGCTGAATTTTAGTAGCAGCAAAGCACTGTTCATCCGGTTGTTTCCAGTATAACACAGAATCTATTAATACTGCCAGTTTGCCTTTTGCCTGTACTCAATAGATGAACATTTCATTAATTATGCTTGAGATTGAAATTTAGTACACAATGACTCTCTATCGCTATAGTCATTTGTTTCTTTTACACCTCTTTCCTCATTGGTCCCCTGTGTATAATTTCATTGGCAGCGTAAAGAAAATCCCAGCTTTGCCAATAAAGTACTTTAAAATGAATAAAACTAAAGCAAAGTAGACAAGCAAGCTGTGGAAAGACAGACAGATAGTGAGCGGGTGATATTAAGTTTTGTCCTCATTATCATACTCACCTCTTTACTGAATCCATCTTTTTCTCCTATCTGAATCACCACATAGTCAGTGATAGAGATTACTCCATGGGCGTGGAGGTAAATCATGATATTAGACGATATGACAGATGAGTGTTTAATATGCACAAATTCAGCCCGCAACCATCCATCTGAGACATATTTCATATACACAGGGATGCTTGCGAAGAAGTGGACCTTGGCAGGATTGAAAGGAGTAAGATGGAGAGGAATGACAAGAGTCTATGGCAGGGAACAACCTGAAGCCTTTGCATCTGAAAGACATTAATGTTTTCTCATGCCCCTTGATTATTTTTCCTCTGGGACTGAATTCTCCTAATTTCAGAATCTAGATTGATTTTTGTTATTGTTGCATCTGATGGCTCCAGCCCACTCACAAGTGTGGCCTTTGAGTGCTGTGCTGGCTGGGAGGGAGTGTCATTCACTTGAAAGACTGAAATAACTCAGGGACCACCACTGAGTACCATCCTTGAACAGTTTGACTGAAGGGGTTTTTATGTATTTCCCCTTTGAAGTCACTCTATCATGTGGACACTTTATCATGCACATGGGAGGAAACCAGTCATTTACATCTTTTTATCTTCTGCTCTGGTACATCAGTTATCAAGCAGGAAAATACCATTTGTATCTTATGAAGGAGAAGATCAAACACAAACTCACAGTTATGGATAATGTTTGCACATATTACTGGCATGTTACTTTCTCAAAAAGCTCATACTTGTTTCTTTCAACATTGTAAACAGGGTGGGATGCTCTGTAATTCCAGAACATGAGAAGAATGCTCTCAGTTAAACATGTTTTCCTCTGGCCTCAGCTCCTTTTTGTTCATTGAGATTTCATATTTTACTCTCACCCATTTGACATGTTGATATCTGAAAAATGTTTTATTTCAAGTACCAAAAACTATCTCAGTCTATTTTTACATCTCCTCTTTCGGGCTTCTCTCCAGAGTTCTCAGCAACAACAGGTTAGTCAGCCAATGTGAAGAGAGGATCTCAGGCTCACTTCTGATAGGCTGACTCTTTCCTCTGTGAGCCAATAAAAAAATTTACATATTAGCTAGAGAAACAAAAATATTCCAAAGTTGGATTTTGGGACCAGGTGGGCTGGGTTTGAGGTGTGGTGAAATTGATCAAAAATGGTTAAAGTGGTGGATCAATATTGCTGAATATATCCAGTAGGATTTCTGCAAAATTCAATGTGTAACATTACCGTGTTAGTTTAGGGATTGGACTAGTTTTACTTCATAGTCTGAGAGACAGCCTCTTTTGTTAATTCATTTACAAGTTTTACAATGGCAGATATGTCGAGATCCAAAAGTATGATATTCTTTTATCCCAACAATCCTCACTAACTTATTCATTAATTGTTCCCACAGGAGATGGATTTTGCTTCCAAAAAAATTTCCTTATGCACAGCAAATATAAATCTTGATCCCCTCAGATAATAACCAGTGCCCACAACAGATGAATCGAGTTCCCCCACGAAAATATGTGTACACATATATCTAGATCTTATCTGATTATTTATTTGCACAACTAGTATATCTTGTTTCTGCAAGATCATGCCCAAAGTAAAAATGTCTTGTTCCCTATCGAAATTGAAAATCGAAATTGTTCACACAACGCATAGATCTTATTTCTTCATGACAATGTACCTAATATATGAAGCATGTCATAAAACGAATGAACTTGAGCTCACAGCACTTGGACCTTGTTCATAAGTTTGTGAGAAGAACCATTATCTTCCCCCCATAAGAATATTTCAAAGATACTATCTTAAGTGGAGTATTTCATTTTTTGTTCCCATGGGACTAAAACACAATCTTTTCACCATGATTTTAAAACTTCATCAATGTCTTTCTATCTTAAAAGACTTTATGCAAATAGGGCTGCCTATGTTGTTACTTCTGTGTTAACCTATTACACTCAATTTCTTTTTTATCAAATTTTTAAAGCTTTTGGAGGCAAATTGAAAATACATGATGGATTATTGTTTCTCTGATCGCCTCTGCGCAAGTGTTGCAGTAAGTGTGTTACGCCATTTCCGGTCACTTGTGGTTGTGCCCTGTGTTACCTCGTGTTACCTCGTGTGCTGTCTCTGCTATTCTTTGCTATTCACCTGATTAATCGACAGCAAACTGCTATTAAACTTATATTAGCATAGAACTCAATCTCTTCCCCCTTTCCTAAGCTTATAGACAGATAATACTTAAGTTAAATGTGGACTGTTGAATATTCGATCACTATCATCAAAATCTCTATTAGTCAGTGATCTCATAGCTGATCATCGCATTGATTTATTTTGTATAACTGAAACCTGGCTGCAGCAGGATGAGTATGTTAATATTAATGAATCTACACCCCCCACTCATGTTAATTTTCATGTCCCTCATACCATAGGTCGAGGAGGGGGAGTGGCTGCGATATTTCAGTCAAGCTTATTAATCAACCCTAGACCAAAATCTGGCTGTAGGTCTTTTGAAAGCTTCACTCTTAGTCTTTCCCACTCTAACTGGAAAGTTGAAAAACCAGTTCTGTTAGTTACAGTATACTGTCCACCTGGTCCATACTCAGAATTGCTATCAGAGTTCTCTTGGTTTATATCAGAGTTAGTACTTAGTACAGATAAAATCATTATACTGGGAGATTTCAATATTCATGTAGATGTAGAAAGTGACAGCCTTAGCTCTGGGTTTCTTTCCTTACTAGACTCAATTGGCTTTTCCCAGCATGTGAATGAACCAACTCACTGCTTCAGTCATATGCTTGATCTTGTTCTAACATATGGCATTGAAATTGACAAGTTAACAATTTTTCCTCAAAACTGTCTTTTGACCGACCATTACCTCATTACATTTGAGTTTACTTTAATTGACTGCACAGCATCGAGGAATAAATTTGGCTATAGAAGATGTTTATCTGAAGATGCTGTGGCTAAATTTAAAGAGAACATTCGCTCATCATTTGCAGCAATGTCATATCTAAATTCAATAGAGGATTTCTCCCATACACAGGCTGATGACCTTGTGATTAGCACTATGGCCACACTGTGTTCAAACCTTGATGATGCTGCCCCTCTCAAAAAGAAAGTAATAAAACAGAGGAGGCTGGCTCCGTGGTATAATTCTCAAATTCGTGCCTTAAAGCAGACATCAAGGAAATTAGAAAGAAATTGGAGTTCCAGCAACTCGGAAGAGTTTCATCAAGCCTGGAAAGAAAGCTTAAAAACGTATAAAAAAGTTCTCCGCAGTGCTAGAAGCTCATATTATTCAGCACTAATAGAAAAAAACAAGAACAACCCCAGGTTTCTCTTCAGCACTGCAGCCAGGCTGACAGAGAGTCATAGTTCAATTGAACCAGTGATCCCCTTAGCTCTCAGCAGTGATGATTTTATGGGCTTTTATACAAATAAAATTATAACAATCAGAGAACGAAGTCATCAGCTCTTACCTACATTAGACAATAATCTACTGAATACAGCAACTCCTGAATCAACTGCAACGCCTATTTTACAACTGGAATCATTCTCATCTCTGAATCTCTCAGAGCTAGCTTCTATAGTCTCATCATCTAGACCATCAACCTGTCTATTAGACCCAGTGCCAACCAGCCTCTTTAAAGACATTTTCTACTTAATTGAGCCGTTCATTTTAGATCTGATTAATTTGACCTTATCTTTGGGTTATATACCTCAGACTCTTAAGACCGCAGTCATCAAACCCCAGCTTAAAAAGCCAAATCTTGATCCAGATGTTTTGGCCAATTAGAGACCTGTATCGAACCTTCCGTTCATTTCTAAAATCATAGAGAAAACAGTAGCAAACCAATTACACGACCATCTGCATGGGAACGGTTTGGTTGAGGAGTTTCAGTCAGGATTTAGAGCTCACCACAGCACAGAAACAGCGCTGGTTAAAGTCTCCAATGATATTCTAATGGCTTCAGACAATGGATCAGCCTCCATACTTCTCCTCTTAGATCTCAGTGCTGCATTTGACACCATTGATCATAATATTTTATTACAGCGACTGGAACATGAAATTGGCATTAAAGGAACTGCTCTAAGTTGGTTCAAATCCTATTTATCAGATATATATCAGTTTGTACAAGTTAACAATAGCTCCTAATCACCCACTATAGCCAGTTATGGAGTCCCACAGGGTTCGGTACTTGGACCAATCCTCTTCACTCTTTACCTGCTTCCTTTAGGCAACATTATCAGGAAACACAGCATCAATTTCCACTGTTACGCAGATGACACTCAGCTGTATTTATCAATGAAGCCAAATGAAGTTAGTCAGATAGTCAGACTGCAGACATGTCTTGGAGACATAAAAGTCTGGATGACCCATAATTTTTTACTTCTAAATTCTGACAAAACTGAAGTTATTGTACTCGGCCCTAAGCACCTTAGAGAAATCCTATCTAATCAATTAATCAGTCTGGATGGCATTACTTTGGCTTCCAGCTCCACTGTAAGAAACCTTGGAGTAACTTTTGACCAGGACATGTCCTTTGTCCCTCACATAAAGCAAGTCAGTAGGGCAGCTTTCTTCCACCTGAGAAACATTAGGAAAATCAGAAACATCCTCTCTCAAGAGGATGCAGAAAAACTAGTCCATGCATTCGTAACTTTCAGGCTGGACTACTGTAACTCATTATTATCTGGATGTTCAAACAAATCTCTGAAAGACCTTCAGTTGATTCAGAATGCTGCTGCACAAATATTAAAAGGAACTAGAAAAAGGGATCACATCTCTCCTGTTTTAGCTTCTCTTCACTGGCTGCCAGTAAAATTCAGAATAGAATTTAAAGTCCTGTTAACATATAAAGCTCTTGCTGGCCAAGCTCCATCATATCTCAGAGTTCATAGTTCCTTACTGTCCTAGTAGGCCACTCCACTCTCTAGATGGAGGTTTACTTGTGGTTCCTAGAGTCTCCAAGAATAAATCAGGAGGCAGATCTTTCAGTTATCAGGCTCCTCTTCTATGGAACCAACTTCCAGTATCGGTCCGGGGGGCAGACTCTTTAGCAATTTTCAAGACCAGGCTCAAAACCTTTCTGTATGACAGAGCTTATAGTTAAAAAGTTAAAGTTCATTTACTCTTTAGCTATGCTGCTATAGGCCTAGACTGCTGGGGGAAGGCCTGAGCACCTCTCTCTCTCTCTCTCCCTCTCCCTCTCCTCTCTCCTCTCTCTCTCTCTCTCTCTCTGTCCCTCCCCCCCCCCCCCCTCTCTCTCTCTTCCTCTCCCTCTCCCCTCTCTCTCTCCCTCTCTCTCTCTTCCTCCCCCGCTCTCTCTTTCTCCTCCTCCCCCCCTCCCCCGCTCTCTCTTCCTCTCCCTCTCCCCTCTCTCTCTCTCCCTCCTTCTATTTCTCTCTATCCCTCTCCCTCTCCCCTCCCTCGCTCTCTCCCTCTCCATCTCCCCCTCTCTCTCTCCTACTTGCATGCGCCGACATAGCAACAACCATGCTTCTCCGAAATCCCAGTTTCTCTCAGTTCCAAACATGTGTACTGCATTTACTAACCATGTTTTCCCGAAGTCTCTCCCAGTTCCTCTCCTCTCTCTCTCCCAGCTCCTCTCCTCTCTCCCTGTCCTCATCCTGCAGGTGATGAATCATTGCCATCCCATGCTCCTGCAATGCCTGCTGCTCCCACATCTTCATGAATTCCATACAGCATCATTTCTATGAGCTTCATGCAGCATCATTTTCCTGCCTACACCTGTTTGAATATCCCCTCCTCCTGCTCTCTTTCTCTCCCTACTCTACCCAACTTTGCCCCCCCCTCCCCCTGTGCCTCTCTCTCTCTCTCTTAAAGGAAGTTCTTCCTTGCCACTGTCGCCAAGTGCTTGCTCATCGGGGGATCTGTTGGGTCTCTTTAAATAATTTTATAAAGATTTTGGTCTAGACCTGCTCTGTATGTAAAGTGCCTTGATGTAACTTTGTTATGATTTGGTGCTATATAAATAAATCTGATTTGATTTGATTTGATTATCTCTGCTCGAGATAAGGCCACATTTTTTACCCCTACTACTTCTTCTTTCCTTGTGTGCACTCCTTTCACCCCTTTTCAGGCTAATGCCAACACATCAAACTACTAACGTGGAACAACAAAGTGTGAATAGCAGCTGTTTGTTGATGAGAATCTCTCCTTTCTTTTATAAAGTCAGCATAACCCTGCTCGTCCTTCCAGAGGAAAAACAAAGAGAGGGATGTTCTCATCTGCTTTGCCTTGCTCAGCTCTGCTTCCCCCTCTATTTCTTTTTTTTCCAGGATTACCTCCTGCCAATTTACTTCCCTATTGAGTAGCTCAGTCAAGTCTCTTGTGACGTTTCAATTAAAGACTAAGGATGAGAGGGAGCAAGAGGAGGAGCAGCTGTGTGATACAGTGTGAGCGTTAGCTGTGATGGCTTATTTCATAAAGTACATAAAATACATAAAATAAGTATGGAACATGTCACCATTTTTCTCAGTAAATATATTTCTAAAGGTGCTATTGACAGGAAACTTTCACCAGATGTCAGTAACAACCCATGCAACCCACGCATGCAAGGAAATCGAACCTTAGATGTCCATAAATTATGTGTGATAAAATGGAATGACACAGGGAAAAAGTATTGAACACATGAAGAAATGGAGGTGCAAAAAGGCACCAAAAGCCAAGACACCAGCTGAAATCTATCAGTAATCAGAAAGCAATCCTGCCCCTTGTCAGTACAAATTAATATCAGCTGGTTCAGTCCCAACTGCCTGTAAAAAGGTGTCTCATTGCCAAGTTGTCACACAAGAAACATCTCATGATGGGTAAAAGCAAAGAACTCTATCAAGACCTTTGCAACCTTATTGTTGCAAAACATACTCATGGCATTGGTTACAGAAGGATTTCTAAACTTCTGAATGTTCCAGTGAGCACTGTTGGGGCCATAATCTTGAAGTGGAAACAACATCATTTCACCATAAAAAGGCCGCGACCAGGTGCTCCTTGCAAGATTTCTGAATTAAAGAATTATCAGAAGAGTTGTCCAAGAGCCAAGGGCCACTTGTGGAGAGCTTCAAAAAGAACTGGAATTAGCAGGTACAACTGTTTCAAAGAAAACAATAAGTAACGCACTCAACAGCCATGGCCTGTATGCACGCTCACCACACAAGACTCCATTGCTGAAGAAAAACCTTGTTGAAGCTTGTTTAAAGTTTGCTACACAACATTAAGAAAAGTCTGTGAAATACTGGGAGAATATAGTCTGGTCAGATGAGACCAAAATTGAACTCTTTGGATGCCATATTACACACCATGTTTGGAGGTCAATTGGCACAGCACATCACCCCAAAAACACCATACCAACAGTGAAGTTTGGAGGTGGGAACATCATGGTGTGGGGCTGTTTTTCAGCATACGGCACTGGCAAACTTCATGTAATTGAAAGAAGGATGAATCGGAACATCTACCGAGACATTCTTGATAAAAATCTGCTGCCATCTACCAGGATGATGAAGATGAAACGAGGGTGGACATTTCAGCAAGACAATGATCCCAAACACACAGCCAAGGAAACTCTCACTTGGTTTCAGAGAAAGAAAATAAAGCTGCTAGAAGGGCCCAGCCAATCACCTGACTTGAATCCAATACAAAATCTGTGGAAAGAACTAAAGATTAGAGTTCATAGAAGAGGCCCACTGAACATTCAAGATTTCAAGACTGTTTGTGTGGAAGAATGGGCCAAAATCACACCTGAGCAATGCATACAACTAGTTTTGCCATCCAGGAGGCGTCTTGAAGCTGTTATTACCAACAAAGGATTTTGTACAAATTATTAAATAAATTTAAGTAAGTGTGTTCAATACTTTTTCCCTCTGTCATTCCATTTTATTACACATAATTTATGGACATCTAAGGTTTGATTTCTTTGCATGTGTGGGTTGCATGGGTTGTTACCGACATCTGGTGAAATTTTCATGTCAGTAGCACCTTTAGAAATATTTACTGAGAAAAATGGTGACGTGTTCAATACTTATTTTACCCGCTGTTAATGCATTCTATTGTAATTTAAGCAGAAGTCCTGTTTAATTTCTCTAAGACTACTCTGGAGCATTTACACTCCTTCTTTTTCTGGAAGATGTGGATGTGTCTGAAAACAGCTGAGAAACAGAAAAATAGAGTCAGTGGGAAATGATGATTTGATGCCTGTACAAAGTGCTTCATCAGAATTTCTCTCCAGTCTGGTCTGATGTTAGTTGTCTAAACCCTGATCAGTCTGCAGGATGTGTCTCCTGTTTATATGTGCTTCCCTCTCCTCTGGCCAGCTGTGAAATCATACAAACAAAGATCAATAGGATTCATTCACACACACACACACCTTGAGCACTGAAGCCAGTCTGTCTGTGACCCTCTTTTCTTACAGACTGGCATTCATAGAGAGGCCAGGAATAAATCTGCCAGTGTAGCATAACTGTACGCCTAGAACACACACACCTATGTTTCTCCGTAAGGCTTCACCTGTGTGTGGAATATGCAAAAAAAAAAAAAAAGAGAGAGAGAGAAGCCCTTCCATTAAATCCTGACAACACACTCAGATTATGAGATGGATTCATCCTTTCCTGCCAGTCATTAGTTTTCCATAAAGCATTAAAGTGATATGGGGGCAGCAGAGGGCTGGGCCCTCAGACAGACCAGCTGCTGATCCTTTATAGCCATAAAGTTTGAGCAAATCTTACACAAGCTCACGTAGCTCCACACAATAAGCCCCATTTACCCTGCTGCACTGAAAACTTTCTGAAAAGCAGCAACATCAGAGCCTGCTGAAGATTACTTAATAGATTTAATTTATCAACAGCTATGACACAAATGCTGCCTTCTGTTTAAAATTAAGAGAGTCAGCACAGAACAGCTATCTCAGCAGAATGTTACATCTGTCCCTGTGGCTGTCCATCCGGCCACACCCCCAATTAACCTGTGACACTCTTTGAGTGTTTGTGTGTGTGGAACAGGGAGCAGGACTGATTGCCTGAGTGGAGACTGGTGTACGGGAGCAGAGCAGAGCCATCACCAGCTGCAACTCGTGCCATAATCGTGACCACTACAAAAGCCCAGTGCTGCCACTTCCATACTGCCAGATTGTAGTCTCTGCTCAGTCAGTGTACTACGACCAGCTTCGTCAGTACAACATTGTGTTTTGCACGACTTGAACTCTGTTTACTTACCTGCTCTCTCCCTCTGCCTGCAGTTCCCCTGCTCTGCCTCCTGTCCTAGTCTCCCGTCGAGCCTCCTGCTCTGGACTCCAGCTCGAACCGGCTCCCAGTCTTCCCCTTGGTCCCTGCGTTCCCCCCCCCCCAGCCAAGGAGCCCCCAGCCATTTCCTCCCTGCCCTGCTCAGCCCTGCTTGGCTCTGGACCTCCGGTCAACCTACTCACCCCCATGCCCACAGCCCCTGCCTCAGTCCTCGTGTTTTCCCCAGCCAAGGAGCCCCAGCCCTGCTCTGCTGTAGAAATAAAACCTTTCACTGTGCCCTGTGTCTGTACCTGAGTCTTTCAGTGAGCCTGTAACACAGAAAGAGCAGGGGGATAGCTGTACAGTAACCTTCTCTTTGAGACAGGTCTAAAGTTCAGTGAATTGTCTTTTGGACCTTGAACTGATGTCTGTCATTATGAAAGACAGAGGCCTCATCCATTTCACAACAGAGCCAAATATATAGACACGAGAACATGATTATTGCAGTAAACACTGCATATCAACACCCACACCAATTGGCATCTTTGCATACAGATGGGACTTAATCCCAGTGAAATCGTTTCATCCATCAGAGGATGCATCACAAAGCACCCATTGCAGTGAGAACTCACTCTCCCATTTTACTGCTGCTTAATGAAAAAAAAAAAAGAAATTCTCAAGGTCTCTAGGCAATGGGTAGGGCTGGCACATCCGTGAAGATGTGTTTTTTCGATTGGGACACAATTGTGCACTCAATTTAGAGACCCTTTGTGGTGGCTCTTATATAAAGCCTTTTGAATTTACCTGCTGGTCAATATAATGTGTTAATGAATGAATGTTGCCTCTTTCTACTGCACAAAACTCCATCGCTATATGATGCATCACCATAAACTCAAAGTGTGCAACTATTGTAGTCATTCACATTAAACTTATTTGGAGTACATGTACTACTACTGGTATTGTCTGTCCATTAGTGTTCTAATGATAAGCATATTTAAGTGAAGTACAGTTAAGACAGTGTATTAAAATTCTATGTTCTTCATTGCACTTATTGCTGTTTTTTTTTAGTAAGTGTAATGAATTCTTACTTGTGAAACATTCAGAACAATTTAGCTCTGGTTGAAGTGTGAGCATGTGTCTGTGCAATATATATATATATATATATATATATATATATATATATATATTTTTTTATTGTGTTACTGTTGTCAACATCTGATGGCCAATTTGGGCCATGGTTTTTCAGCTGTAACTCTGAGGTGTTTTATCATGCAGCAGGGACTGAATAAATCCAACTGTCTCCAAATAAATATCAGCTCTACTATAGTCATTATAATTGTGGAGGATTTATTGCTGGCCTGAACTTCCCTACTTGTTGGGGACATGTCAGTTTCTGTCCTCACAGTCAGTGTCCATGATGTGGGTGTGCAGCCAATGTGAATATGTGAAACAGAGATCTTACACATTATACAATTATACATTATTATAAGACAGAAGTTGTAGTTTCTAACAATAGCTGTACTTAAAAGCTGGTTTCATTTTGATGACTTAACCTTCCATATTTGGCTTCTTCTTTTATTAAAAGCAATAATATGTTGGCTTTTTACACCAGGATATTACTGTGAAATGACCGGCTGGCACATCTTTATCCAAGGTTTCCTTGAGGCTAAATGGCCTGCCACTTTATATAACACTTTTCAAGTGTTATAAACTACTCAAAGTCTCAAGCCCACAAGATCTTTGAAGCTACAGTGGTACAGACCTCTACGTGCTTTGTAAGTGGGAAAACCTGCAACATTGGCAGTGTATCAAATACTATCATTTACTTTAATTGGTCCGGTTTTCACTATGGCCACTAGAGGGAACTCGTAGCCTATAGCTTGAGGCACTATGGCCCGCTCTCGACTCGACTCGACTCGACTCGACTCGACTCGACTAAACTCGACCACCAATAGGGTTAGAGGTCAGAGGACGTGAGGGCACTGCTGAGGAAAATAGTGTTGGTTGTGTTGAGGACAAAGAGCAAAAGAAAAATTGATAACGAAAACCGTGTATTTAAACAAAAATGGGAGACGGACTATCTATTTACAGAGTTGAAAGGTAGACCACAATGTTTGGTGTGCTTGCAGACTGTATCCATGATGAAAGAATATAACATTAACTGGCACTACAACAGCGCCCACAGAGATAAATTTGAAAAATACACCGGAGCGGCCAGACTCGCCGTCATTGAAGATCTGAAAAGAAAGCTACATAAACAGCAAAGCCTTTTCAGAAAAGCAACAACACAAAAATGTTCCTTTGATGCATCCTACCAAGTTGCCCTGAGCTGGCTAAAGCTAAAAAGCCGCTGTCTGATGGAGAAACTGTGAAAAAGTGTGCTGTCTTAATGGCAAAGGCTTTTTGGGGATGACAAGATGGCCCAAAATTTTGAGTCTGTGTCTCTATCACGACGAACAATGACTCGCGGAATTTTTTACATCAACAATCATGTGGAGGGGAAGGTTAAACAACTTATCAAAGACTGCTCTTACTACACTCTGGCCTTGGATGAGAGCACTGACGTTACGGATGTGAGCCAGCTGCGGATATATCATATATATTCAAACAATAAACAGTGCATTTGATTCTCATGAAGAACTGATGAAACTGGTATCACTGCATGGTACAACCAAGGGAGCAGAAGTTTTCAATGCGGTAAAAGATGTTGTCACGGAATATGGTGGCTTCCAAAACTTTTCTGCCATTGTGACTGATGGGGCACCGTCCATGCAGGGGAGACGTTTGGGATTTGTGGGCCTATTGCGACAGAGTGGTGTGTGCTGCCCAGTTCTACACTGCATAATTCACCAGGTAAGAAAACAATAACGTTAATGTTATAGGAGTGAATTAGGGTCAAAACAGGGACAAATATTCACTGTGAGTGCCAGTCTTTTGTTGTTTTCAGTTTCAATAATTAAACAAAATATTCAGTTTTGCCATAATTATTACAAAGACAATATTCCCTCTGTGCTGTTTACATTATTATTGCATTTATATTATTATTTAATCTGAGTGTATATTTATTAGTCGGCCCGGTTAGGCCTAACTGCAATATTTGCATCACTTTTGCAAACCACTGCTATACAGACGTGATTGCAATCAGTAAGCTATTATTTTCTTTGATTGTAGGAGGCT
The DNA here is from genome assembly GCA_034769265.1 of Remorina albescens. Classification (NCBI taxonomy): domain Eukaryota; kingdom Metazoa; phylum Chordata; class Actinopteri; order Carangiformes; family Echeneidae; genus Remorina; species Remorina albescens. The sequence continues at coordinate 16,156,533 of CM068484.1, read as the reverse complement.
CTTTGTGGAAAAAAACTGAACTTCAGTCTTGTCATGGATGTGGTTACCAGAGTGACTAACTCGATCCGTGGTGGGAACAGAGCACTCACACATCGGAAATTTGTGACTTTCCTGGATGAAGTTGATGCTGCATATGGTGATCTTAAACTTCATACAGACGTAAGATGGATGAGCCGTGGAAAAAGTCTGGAATGCTTTTTCACCCTGTGCACCAAGATCCCCTTGTTCTTAGAGGAGGAATTAGGTGAAAATACGACTGATTACTGTGACAAACTGAGGGATGTCAGTTTTCTGAATCTGAATAGCCCAAATCTGAAGCTACAGGTGCGCGATCAGACCATTGCAGACCTTTTTGGCCACGTCAGTGGATTTCAACGTAAACTTGAACTTTTTAAAGACCATTTGTAATCCAACAACCTTAGCCACTTTACACAATATACACATATTTGTGTATGAGACGCATTACCAGATTTGACTATCACAGTGAAAAAAAAACATCTAAACATTTCAACAAATACAGCTCAAACGATAATGAAACAACTTTGCATTTTGGTGGCAATTGCCAATTAACTGACAAAAACTAGGTTTTGAATGTAAATAAAATGTTTTTGGCGCATACTACCTTTTGTAAATATGTAACAGAGTTTTGATGTACCATGAAACTTTTGACAATGGCACTTAGAGCTAAGAGAATGTTAAGAGCAATTTGAGGAACAAGCCAAAACTGTAATTAGAACGAGAGGGTCAAACTAAAGTATTTGGGGATCATGTTACATTCTTCTGTCATTTCTAGATGATTTGTAACTTCTAGTGGCACCTGAATAAGCCTGACACTACTATCTCACAGGAACATTAACAATATCCTAAGCCCAGAGACATGCTGACTTCCTGAACCTGTACCACAGAGCTGAACATCCAGACTTCAGCTGTGACCCTGTACATTTGGATGGTGCCGGGAGCAGGACAGAGGAAGAACAAAGCTCACTGATGTAGATCCACACAAGCTCTCTTTGCATGTGTTGCATGTTTGCATGTAGGCAGTGTTTCAACACAACTAATCCTGTTGAGACACAGTGTGATTTGTGTGTGTCTGTCAGTATATCTCAAAGAGAAAAGTGGGGGTATACTTATAGGACCACAGACAAGATAATGACAAACTGCTCAGACTTTCCCTCAGTGCCATCAAAGTTTTTTTCCCCCTCATGAGCACTTTACACTTTTTCTCTCTCTATGCTGTGTTTCCCCCTCAGGGAGCAAAAATTAGAGGAGGAAGAAGTAAAAGGAGGAGTAGTAGGAGGACGAAAACAAGGGGAAAAAATTATTTTCTTCTCACTCGTTGACAGCTGTTTCCTTGTATTTTAAATCCTAAATCTGGTAAAGTTCAAGTTCAAACTATTGGAAGAATTCATTACCCAGCAAGTCATGCATGTGATTTCAGATATAGAATTCACAGCTGGTTGAGAGGACATCCGATTGCTGAGGGATTGTTTCACATGACTTTACATTTTGACATTTTCAAGAAAAATTGAATGGAATAATGGTTAGCACTTGACTCACAGTAAGAAGGCTCAAATTTTCATGTTCGCCCTGTGTTTGTTTGGGTTCCATCCAGGTTTCCAGCTTCCTCCCAGAGTTCAAAGATTGGCAGATTTTGGTTAACTTGGCTATGTCTGTGTATATTCTCATTCATCCAGGTCATAGTCATATCTGTCCAACAATTGAATCGAAAGCAACTGGACTTAGGACTTATGTTTGTCAAAGACGTTTTGCCTCTTATCCAAGGGGCTTCATCAGTTTGTAACGCATCGGTCTGACTAGTCCTCACTAGTCTGACAAAACACTAGGCCCTAAACTTGTACAAAGGAACACCACCGAGCCATGCGTTCAGGTATCAACTCTGTGGACAAAAACATCAAGTTCAGTAGAGAAGATGTTAAAGACAACCACCTGGGGGCATGGTTAAGACACGAACAATGTAGGATGTGTTTTTCGGTCGCTCCTCGGGAATGTGAATATAATATAGTTTAAATACCATTTTAAGTTTAGTCGACTATCTCCAACTTCAAGGTGATTTTTTAGGAAGCCTGCAATTTGAGAGTCAGAACCGCATTAATGTCGAGCTATTGGGTGAAAAATGAGTCAGCTAAGTCTGGGCGAAACAGGTTGCAACATCAGCCCTCGGCGCCCGAGTCACCTGAGAGGCCAGATGCTAATGAAGAGATGCTACGTAGCATTAAGGTAATGATGGACAACCAGCGTACTGAAATTGTGGCAAAATTCGATTCTATCATATTAGAGCTGGTTAAGAAGGAGGTGGTGACTGCTCTCAAACCGCTGCAAGAAAAAGTGTCCCTGCAAAGCGGAACTATTACTGACTTGGAGCGCTCGGCCAATGAGCATTCGGACCAACTAACTAGCATGCAGGAGAATATAGCTAAGCTATCTGCTACGGTGGAGTCGCTGGACAAAAATGTGAAGAATTGGAGGCACGCTCTAGATGGCATAATATTCGACTGGTGGGTCTGCCTGAGGGATCCGAGGGTCACCAACCTACAGAGTTTATTGCCGTATTTTTAATGGACTTGCTGGGACTCGACGAGATGCCCGGGCTCGACAGGGCCCACTGCACTTTGTGTGCTAAACCAAAGGAGGGAGAACCACCGCGCCCGATGGTCATCAGGGTGACACAATTTCAAGTAAGGATTGCTATTCTACGCCGCGCTGGACAGCGCTCCCCTCTGCTACACAACAGGAAAAGGGTGTACATTTTCCCAGACTTTACACCACCTGTGGCCAAGCGGAGGGCAGCTTTTGTCCAGGTGAAGAGGGAGCTTCATGCCTGTGCCAATGTTAAATTTGGCCTCCAGTACCCAGCTATTCTACACATCACCATGTCCAGGGGCCAGACCTACAGATTTGGAGACCCGGACCAGGCCCTGGAGTTCGTTAATAAGAGACTCAAGAAGGATCCGGGACTTGGAAAATCGACTCACTTAATGCCCGTTTGTTCGGTTTGTATTTCTGTGGCAATAGGCTGCACATCTAGCAGGTAACACCTATGTTATGCTGCTGTTGTCATTTCCATTGACTAAATACAGTATTGACTGTGTACTGACTATGTTTTATTGCTCCATTAAGAGCATATTGGTGCTATTTATTTTTATTTTTATTTTGCTTTCTGTCAGTCTCTGCTTATAAGAATGTCTCTGTCCCTGGAGAATGCAGTGTTTCTGAACCTGTTTTCTTTTTTCCTCTTAATCCATGGCACCTTTTTCTGTTTAGTACTTTACTTATTTTTTATTTGGGACAGCCAATATTTACACTTCCTGAGGTCGTTTAGTAGTGCGGTTAAGCTGCTAGTAACAACAGGTTTCATTTCATTGTGGGGTGAATTAGCACGCATCACTGTTTGGATGCTTCTGATAGGCGAGGAGGAAGGTGGGGTGTTCTGTTCAAATCTAGGGGGGTTGTTAGTTCATGTAGTTTTTTGGGGTAATGGGTTGGCACCTATGCTACTTTTCCAGATGTATGGTGTGGATGTGTATTGCCTTCTTCCTTTTTTTTTTCTTCTCTCCTTTTCGCTGTTTTTGTTTGTTACATGCTGAACTGTTTGTCCTTTAATGACCCAGGTTAAGAAAACACTATCCACTGTGGGTGGGGATGTTAAATTTGTGAGTTTAAACTGTAAGGGCTTAAATAATCCAATCAAACACAGTAAAGCGTTGCACTACTTACGCCACCTTGATGCACATGTTATATACTTGCAGGAAAGTCATTTAAAAGAGATAGATAATATTAGATCGAAGAAGACCTGGGTCATGAAAATATACCATTCCCCATTTTCCAGTAAATCAAGAGGGGTTGCTATTCTTTTACATAGAGATATTCCTTTTGTTCATGTTAAAACAATCTCTGATTCTGCTGGGAGGTTTATAGCTGTCATGGGACATATTTTTGATGTAAAGGTGGCTCTTGCTAACGTTTACGCTCCCAACTGGGATGATGAGTCCTTTTTCAGACAGGTCTTCTCAATACTACCAGACTTGTCCATGTATGACTTAATCTTAGGAGGGGACTTCAATTGTTGGATGAACCCTTCCCTAGATCGCTCCTCCCCAACCTCAACTGTTCGGTCCAAATCAACCAAAGTGATTCAAGTCTTTATGAATGAGTTTAATGTTATTGACCCTTGGTGTTTTTTTAATCCAGATAAAAGGGAATACTAATTTTTCTCTCATATTCACCGTACCTACACACGGATTGACTTCTTTTTAGTGGATAACAAGTTGTTACCCTCCATTTCTGGCTGCATATATGATTCGATTGTTGTGTCAGACCACGCTTCTATTTCTATGAATGTTTACTTTCAGAAGTTTATTAACGCAAGACCACCATGGCATCTGGATACACATTTGCTGTTAGATACAGACTTTATTGAATTTTTTTCTGAGCGATTGTCAGGATCTGTATTCATTTTATTGGCATTTCCTGTTTTATTTTGAAGTCTTGGTTCTGTTGTGTTGCTGTTTGGTTTACTTCCTGGTTTTTCCCTCCAGTTTTGATTACTGTCTCCACCCTAATGTCTTTCACCTGTGTCTTGTTTCCTGTGTATTTAAACCCGCCTCATTTCCCATGTCTTTGCTACCTTTGTGTTCAAGCTCTCTCGCGTTTAGTCCTGATTGATTCCCTGTGTATGATCTGTTTTTGGTATTTTTGTGACCCTCGATTCTGCCTGTTCCTGATCTGCCTTGTTGCCTGGTTTAACTGACTCCTGGTATTTTGACCTCTGCTACGTTTCTCGGATTAAAGATTTGGATTTTGGACATTGCACTTCTGCCTGACACTCTCTCTTGCACTTGGATCCACACACACCTGTCCTGACAGCGATTAGATTTCTTTTTTTCAGGTTAACAAAACTCCAGAAGTGGCAGCCTCTGTGCTGTGGGAAACAATGAAAGCTTTTAGCAGGGAGGAGATCATTTCTTATAAGGCTCATCAGTTGAAATCTAGAAGAGAGAAGTTAGCCAAGCTAAGTATTGCACTCCTAGACTCATTATATGCAGTCTCAAAACTGCCAGACACTTATAAGGAGCGAATTACTTTACAAGCTGAATATGATCTTATTATGTCACAGCACATTACTGAACTTTTATTACATTCAAGATCCAAATTCTATGAACAGGGCGATAAGACTAGTAAACTCTTGGCCCATCGACTACGTCAAATATCTGCATCTCAGTTAATACCTCAAATTGAGACTGGCTCGGCTGTTACATCTGACCCTTTGGAAATCAATAAAACCTTTAAGGAATTCTATAAATCTGATTGTTCTAATACCTCTGCAGATATGATCTCCTTTTTTGATAGATTTAACACTCCCACGCTGGATCAGGTTGCAGCTGAGGAACTGGAACGTCCTATCACAGCAATTGAACTTGAGGCAGCAACTAAGTCATTACAAAGTGGTAAAAGTCCGGGCCCAGATGGCTTTCCAGACGAGTTTTATAAAACATTTTGGAAACAGCTGGCCCTGTACCTATTAAAGATGTTCACTGAGTCTTATGAGTCAGGCACACTTCCCCACACCCTAAACCAGGCTTGCATTTCTTTGCTTTTAAAGAAAGGTAAAGACCCACTTTCATGCGGTTCGTATCGACCCATTAGTCTGTTGAATGCTGACTTCAAATTATTGTCCAAGTTGCTATCCAGACGCCTAGAAGTTGTCTTGCCTTGAGTCATATCTTTGGATCAAAGTGGGTTTATTTGTAATAGGCACTCCTTTTTTAATCTTAGAAGGGTGTTTAATGTGGTTTATAATCCTCCTCCAAATGCTCTCCCAGAAGCTCTGATAGCTCTGGATGCCGAGAAGGCATTGGCATTGGGTAGAGTGGGATTATCTTTTTTTTATTTTGGGGAAGTTTGGTTTTGGGAAAAACTTTGTTTCATGGGTTAGGTTATTATATGCTTCTCCTCAGGCCATGGTCAGGACAAATGCCACAAATTCTGAGTACTTTTGTTTACATCGTTCTACAAGACAGGGTTGCCCCTTAAGTCCAGTCTTATTTGCCACTGTGATGGGGCCCCTGTCAATTGCTCTGCGGTCTCATCCTGATATATGTGGTATAGCAAGAAATGGTGTTGAACTGAAGGTGGAACTGTACGCGGACGACCTCCTTTTGCTTTTGTCCAATCTGTAAAGCTCTATTCCTGCTGCCCTCTCAGTCCTAGACAAATTTGGTAAATTCTCAGGTTATAAATTTAATCTTAACAAAAGTGAAATTTTTACTATCAATGTAGAGGTAGATGAAAACTCACTTCAACTCCAAAATTTACCATTTAAGGTTGTGAACTCCGGTTTTGTTTATCTTGGACTATATGTTGCTAAAACGCTGGTTAATCTTTAAAGGAAACATTTTATTTCTCTGCTCACCAAAATTAAACAAGACTTTGAGCAATGGTCCCTACTAAATCTTTCTATAGCTGCCAGAATCAATGCAATTAAAATGAACATTTTCCCGCATTTCTTATACTTATTCCAATGCATTCCGATCTTCATTTCTCTTTCATTTCTTTTCATAAAGTAGACAGTCTTATTCTAGATTTTATTTGGAACAAGAAAACTCCTAGGTTGCATCAACAGGTTTTGCAGAGACCCAAAGTTCTAGGCGGAATGGTGCTACCAAATTTCCTTTACTATTATTGGGCAACAAACATTAGAAATCTGAATTACTGGGTTTATTATTATGGAGATATTGAAGTCCCTCCGTCATGGTTGGTCTTGGAAGCAAATTCTGTCCATCCGGTATCATTGAAAGCCTTACTGTATTCACCTTTGTCTTTTTCTATTTCTGGTTATACTAACAATGTGATGGTGGCCTCCAGTATTAAAATATGGACCCAATTTAGACATCATTTTGGCCTGCAAACACTTTCTATCAGGGCTCCACTTGCAGCAAATCCTATTTTTCCCCCATCGTTACTGGACAGCACCTTCTCTATATGGGCTAGACTGGGCATAAAAACTCTTAGAGACCTGTATGTTGATTCTATTTTTGCTTCTTTTCAACAATTGGTAAACAAATTTTTGCTCCCTAAAGGACATTTTCTTAGATACCTTCAACTTCGAAATTTTGTCCATAGCTCATTCCCAGAATTCCCTGCTCTTCCTAAACCCTCAGATTTTGAAATATTTCTGAAGCCTCTCTCTTCATTAAAGGGGGCAATCTCTTCTATTTATTTAAATATTTGTAACCTCTGTCAGGGCTCTTCTACTGTACTCAAAACAGTTTGGGAAACAGATTTGGGTGCGGTGATTCGAGATGAGGTCTGGGAGGAAATTTTATGGAGAGTACACAAGTCTTCAATCTGTGCTGGACACAGCTTTATGTAATGTCAAATCCTCCATCGAGCCCACTATACTAAAGCTCGGCTTGCAGAAATATTTGACTCAGTATCTCCCCTATGCAAACGATGCCATCAAGCCACAGCAAATTACTCACATATGTTTTGGAGCTGTTCTTCTCTGGCTTGATTTTGGTCTCAGATTTTTAGCACTTTATCCAAGGTAACTGGAAGGGATGTGACTTCCAATGCCTTAACCGCCCTGTTTGGTGTATGGCCTTTCCCACTAACCCTCTCCCCAGCTAAAAAGTACTTAATAGCATTCACAACTCTGTTGGCCAGGAGGCTGATACTGCTAAAATGGAAGTCCCCAGTCCCACCTACCTATACAAACTGGGTTAAAGATGTGCTTTATTTTCTTAAATTAGAAAAAGTTAGACTGACTCTGATTGGTAAGGCTGTCCTATTTGAGAAGTCTTGGAATCCCTTCCTGTCCTATGACAGGATAGAACTAGATGTCAGATCACTGTGAACTGAGTTCTGAGTTCTGCCTGAGGCTGCTGAACTAGTATCTTTGTGTTTTTGTTTTTTTTTTGTTCTTTCTTTCTCCTCTTTATTATCTGTCAATTTAGATGTCTTTTTTTATATCTTATTCACCTATTCATTTGTTTATTTATTTATTTTATCCTATATATGTTTGGTATTACTATTATTACTATATTTGTTTATTCTTTCACTGGTTTCTTTACTCGTTTGTTTTTATCTGCTTTTTGGCTATTTGTGTCCATTTACTGGGGCTGGGTGCCGGAGGGATGGGGGCGGGGGGCTGGTTTCCGTTTTGAAACCACTTTACAATGATTGCTATTGTATCAAACTCTGTTCTTGTTTATAATGAAAATTTCAATAAACAGATTGTTAAAAAAAAAACACCTACCTTTTTTGGATAGTGATGTACACTTTGGTGAGGACAGGAACCTCCACATTGGGGTATACAGGAAACTCACACACGCAGACCAATACCTTCTCTTTGACTCGCACCAACCATTGGAGCACAAACTGGGAGTTGTCAGAACCCTACAACATCCATCCATCCATCCATCTTCATCTGCTTATCTGAGGTCGGGTCGCGGGGGTAGCAACTTCAGCAGGGAGCCCCAGATTTTCATTTCCCTGGCCACAGCTCTGACTGGGGGATCCCGAGGCATTCCCAGGCCAGCATGGAGATGTAATCTCTCAACCTGGTCCTCACTCTGCCCCGGGGCCTCATCCCAGCTGGAGAAGCCTGGAACACCTCCCAAGGGAGGTGCCCAGGAGGCATCCTAACCAGATGCCCGAACCACCTCAACTGGCTCCTCTCAATGCAAAGGAGCAGCGACTCTACTCTGAGCTCCTCTCGGATGACCTAGCTCCTAACCCTATCTCTAAGGGAGAAGCCAGCTACCCTTATGACGAAGGTCATTTTGGTCACTTTTACCCGCAATCTCGTTCTTTCGGTCATGATCCAGTTCTCATGACCATAGGTGAGGGTAGGAACAAATATTGACCTGAAGATCAAGAGCTTTGCTTTCCAGCTCAGCTCTCTTTTTGTTACAGTGGTGCAATACAGCGACTGCAGTACCGCTCCCGTTGCTCCGATTCTACAGCCAATATCACGCTCCAAGGTCCCCCCATTCGTGAACAAGACCCCGAGGTACTTGAACTCCTTCACTTGGGGCAAAGACTCATTCACAACCCGGACTAGACAGTCCATCGGTTTCCTGCTGAGAACCATGGCCTCTGATTAGGAGGTGCTGATCTTCATCCCAGCTGCTTCACACTCAGCGGCGAACCTGAGCTGAAGGTCACAGGCCAATGGTGCCAACAGCACCACATCGTCGGCAAAAAGCAGTGATGCAATCCTGAGCCCCCAGACCTCCAACCCCTCTCCTCCTCAAGGACGCCTGGAAATCCTGTCCATGAAAATCACGAACTGGATCGATGACATGGCGCAGCCCTGGCGGAGGCCAACCCTCACTTGGAACAAGTCCAACTTACTGCCGAATACCCGCACACAGCTCTCACTTTGGGTGTATGGAGATTGGATGGCCCTTAAAAGTGACCCCCTCACCCCATACTCCCGCAGCACCCCCCACAAAAACTCCCGGGGGACCCGGTCGTATGCCTTCTCCAGGTCCACAAAGCACATGTAGACCCACTGGGCATACTCCCAGGCTCCCTCCAGGATCCTCGCAAGGGTGAAGAGCTGGTCCGTTGTTCCACGACCAGGACGGAACCCACATTGTTCCTCTTCAATCAGAGGTTCGATGATCGGCCTGACCCTCCTTTCCAGCACCTTGGAGTAAACTTTCCCAGGGAGACTGAGTAGTGTGATGCCTCTATAGTTGGCACACACCCTCTGGTCCCCCTTTTTAAAAAGTGGGACCACCACCCCAGTCTGCCACTCCTTCAGCACTGCCCCCAACCCCCACAAAATGTTGAAGAGGCGTGTCATCCATGACAACCCCTCAACACCCAGAGCCTTCAACATTTCAGGACGGATCTCGTCAATCCCTGGGGCTTTGACACTGTGGAGTTGTTTGACTATCTCAGTGACTTCCCTCAGGGAAATTGCCGATGACCCCCCTTCATCCTCCAGCTCCGTCTCTGCTCCAGAGGGTGGGTATGTCGGGTTCAGGAGTTCCTCAGTGTTCCTTCCACCGCCTGACTATCTCCTCATTTGAAGTCAGCAACATCCCACCCTTGCTGTACACAGCTTGGATGGATCCCTGCTTTCCCCGCCTGAGGTGCCGGACAGTCTTCCAGAACAGCTTTGGTGCCGACCAAAAGTCCTTCTCCATGTCCTCTCCGAGCCTCTCCCACGCCCGCTGCTTTGCCTCCGCGAAGGCTGAGGCCGCAGCCCTTCAGGCCTGTCAGTATCTTGCAACTGCCTCCGGAGTCCCCCGAGGTAACATACGCCGGAAGGCCTCCTTCTTCAGTCAGACGGCTTCCCTGACCACTGTGTCCACCACGGTGTCCGAGGGTTGCCACCCCTTGAGGCACCCAGGACCTTGAGGCCACAGCTCTCCGCTGCAGCTTTGGCAATGGAGGATTTGAACATCGACCACTCGAGCTCGATGCCCCCAGCCTCCACAGGGATGTCGGAAAAGCTCTGCCAGAGGTGGAGGTTGAAGGCCTCCCAGACAGGGTGCTCCTCCAAACATTCCCAGTTCACCCTCACTACACATCTGGGCTTTCCAGGTCAGTCTGGAGGCTTCCCCTGCCACTTGACCCAACTCACCACCACATGGTGATCAGTTGACAGCTCAGCCCCTCTCTTCACCCGAGTGTCCTAAACATGCGGCCTAAGATCCGATGATACGATAATAAAATCAATCATTGACCTTTGGCCTAGGGTGCTCTGGTACCAGGTACACTTATGAGCCTCCTTATGCTCGAACATGGTGTTTGTTATGGCCAGTCCAGGACTAGCACAGAAGTCCAACAACAAAACACCACCCTGCTTCAGATCTGGCAGGCCGTTCCTCCCAATCATGCCTCTCCAAGTTACTCCATGATTGCCCATGTGTGCATTGAAGTCCCCCAGTAGGACTATGGAGTCTCCTACCGGGGCACCATGCATGACCCCGTTCAGGTTCTCCAAGAAGGCTGAATACTCCGAGCTGCTGTTTGGTGCATACGCACAGACAACAGTCAGAGTTTTCCCCCCTGCCACCCTAAGGGGCAGGGAGCCAACCCTCTTGTCCAGCGGGGTAAACTCCAACACAGCGGCACTCAGCAAGGGGCTTGTGAGTATCCCTAGACCCACCTGGTGCCTCATGTCTTGGGCAACTCCGGAGAAGAAAAGAGTCTGTGATGGGAAAATTCTGACATTGACTGTTCTGCTAGTGTTATGGGAAAGCTCTGCTAGTGTGATGGGAAAGTCACTGTTCAAGGTGGTTTTGTGTCAGCAGGACAGATTGTTATGAGAATGATGCTAACACCATATATTTTGTTTACTAACCCCCTTTTATCTAGGACACTATATAACCTGTATGTTTTGAGAGCTCAAGGCTCTCTCACTGATTGACTGTCTATACGGTCGTATGTGTGTGAGTCCATTCTGAATGCTATTAAACTCAATAAAAGACAACTGACATGTGCAAACTCTTTTTCCAAGATCTTTGTCAACTTTTTGCCACCACATGTCCAACCCCTATAAAGGAGCATGGTTCCAGAGCCTCAGCTGTGCATGGAGGCAAGCCCCACCAGATCCAACCAGTAGCGCTCCACCTCCCGTACCAGCTCTGGCTCCTTCCCCCACAGTGAAGTGACGTTCAGGCGCTCATGTACGGGCTCCCCTTCTGGGCCTGGTTCCAGGCGGGGGCCCTGGGCTTCCCCTGGGCAGGATCCTCTTGTTCCCTCTTCTGTTGTTCATAGGGTATTTGTGGACCAATATTCGTCTGGCCCCTCGCCTGACACCAATTTGTCATGGGAGACCCGAAGCTCCAGACAACGTAGCTCCCAGGTTCACAGGGACACGCAAACCTCTCCGTCACGATAAGGCGATGGTCCCCGAAGAGGACCCTACAACACAGGACCGATAATGTACCAACCACCACTCGGGACCAAGAGAAAGAGCATAAGCATTTAAGGGGAGCTCTGAAAACTTGTGGCTATCTGAGTTGGGCCTTTAACAAAGCAAGAATACGCTCCAAAAAGAACACCAACACAGAGGGTGCTGAGGAAGGGAACAACAAATGCAGAAACATAGTGATTCCATATGTGTCCAGGGTGTTGGAGAAACTCAGGAGGATTTTCAACAAACATCAAATCCCTGTATTTTTCAAACCAGGCAACACTCTCAGACAAAAACTGGTACATCCCAAACACAGGGTACCACACACTCACAAAAGCAACCTGGTATAGGCAGTCCAGTGCAGTGAGGAATGCAAGGACCTATACATTGGTGAAACTAAACAACCCTTAAATAAACGCATGGCCCAACACAGAAGGGCCACCTCCTCAGGTCCAGTTTCAGCTGTCTACTTACACTTAAAGGAAAAGGAACACTCCTTTGAGGACAGCAATGTTAAAATCCTGGACAGGGAGGACAGATGGTTTGAAAGAGGAGTAAAAGAAGCCACCTATGTAAAAGTTGAGAAACCTTCTCTAAACCGGGTAGGGGGTCTGTGACACCACCTGTCTCCCATCTACAATGCTGCCCTGTCAATCATACCCAGGAGAATTAACGACTCAGCCTCCAACAACAGCTGCCCGAAAGTGACCTCATGTGATTCCAACGACTGTCGTTCACCAGTGGGCTCACATGACTCCTAACAATGGCCGTTCACTGGAGGCCTCACATGACTAACAATGGTCAGTGAAACTCCATTAATGGGCTATTGTCACAAGGAGAATTTTACGTCCCTCTAGATCGACAATCATCATAATTGTGCACAGGTGGGAGCCACAAAACTGAAATAACCATGAGTAACCATCCATCCATCCATCCATCTTCTACCGCTCTTCCGTTTCCAGGTCACAGGGGTGCTGGAGCCAATCCCTGCCAACGTTCCGGGCGAGAGGCGGGGTACACCCTGGGCAGGTCGCCAGTCCATCACAGGGCCAACACACAAAGACAAACAGAGACGAACGACCACTCACGTTCGCATTCAGACCTGCGGACAATTTAGGGTCACCAGTTAACCTATACATGCATGTCTTTGGAAGGTGGGAGAAAACTGGAGTACCTGGAGGAAACCCACGCAGACACGGGGAGAACATGCAAACTCCGCACAGAAAGGCTGGGAACCGAGTGAAATATTAAGCTTTATATGTCCACCTTCTCTTCATTCTTCTCCTACTAACAATCTACCAGACCATCTGCTTGCTTCCACTGCACAATTAAAAAATTAAAAGCTTTAATCCTAACATCTGCGGTCTCCATGTCCTTTAAACCCGACCTCTTCTTGTTTACTTCATGCAGAGATTGCTGTGAGTGACATGTTTTTGTTCTTGTGTTTATGCAGGTCACATCTGGGCCAGGTTTACACTGGAGTCCAAGGTAGTGTGAGCAGCTGCATAAAAAAATCTGATCTACAAAGTAATACGAATTGAGCACTAAGGCTTGCAGTGTGAACATAGTCTTGGTGACTGCAAATAGGTAGATAGACTGGCGATCTGTCCTGCATGTACCCACCCTCAACCAATGTAAGATCTGACTGGGCTGAGACTGTAGGGAAACAATCATTGAGGATGGTGACATACGTGTGACATTGCAAAATTCCCAAATTCCTGACAGCTGTTTTTAAGGTTCAGTTTCTGAATACATACTGTGAGCATTTCTCTGTGGACTAAGACCTTTGATATTTTCACACTATTAATATACAACCCAGAGCTGATTTATAGAAATTTATATAAAAAAAATAAATTTAATCTCAGCAAAGAGTTGTTGAACTACAAACTAGTTGTCTCTACTCAACTATTTACCAAGTAGGTCAGATCCACTCGTTAACCATGTATTAAACTGCAGAGAAGAAAATAAAAGAAATCATTCAGGGAAAAATCTATTTCAACCTATTAAAAAATTTTGTGTTATGATGAGAATTGGTAGCAGAAAGAATGAATCTAATGGCACTGGGATGATATACAAAAAAAAGTTCCCAGTTTGAGTTGAAACACAGCTGAATTGTGTATATTGTGTGTGGTCCAGCAAAGTCATTCCTAAGTAATTTCAAGGAAAGGCAGTTGTAATTTCAAGATCAAGAAAAAAAAACTCCTTTGATCATAATGAACATTAAAATCTTGTTTATCCTTGTCTGGAGCTGTCAGTGCTGTAAATTTTGAGAGTGTTCATCTCCTCTAAACCCATTTGTTTCTTTACTTTAGTTCTGATCATATGCAGCCTCCAGAGATAGTCAGACAAAAAGAGTAAAGTCTCCTCTGAAACCCTTTGTGTTTAAACCCAGAATGACTTTCCCAGCTTCCCAAACCTACACATACACACACATGCAACCCATGCCCACAGTATATAGGCTGGACTCTGGTCTGATGGTTTTACAGCAGAGCAGTGCTCAGACTACTTTTTCTGGATGAACCTAGTCAACCCTGATAGTGATGACACAGCGAGACTCTTGGTGTCCAAAATGTGTTTTGTCCAAAAAGACATTTTGTAGTAGAGCCATACATTGGTATTACTGTAGAGAAGGCAAACCAGTCCCCCAACCAGAACCACTTCCCCAACCTGAACCAGTTTCCCAACCAGAACCAGTTCCCTAACCTGAACCAGTCCTCCAACTTGAGCTTTTCTTTCAACTTGAACCAGCCCCCTAGCCAAACCCATCCTGCAAACAGAGCCAGTTCTCCAATCTGAACCGGTCATCCAACCTAAACCAGTCGTCAAGCCTGACCAAGTTACCCAACCTGTACCAATCCCCCAGCCAGAAACACTCCTCCAACCTGAACAGTCCTCTAACCCGAACTGATCCTCCATCCTGAACCAGTCTTCCAACCTTAACCAGTCCCTCAACGTAAACCACTCCCCCAAACTGAACCAGTTCTCCAAGTTGTTCAAATGAAAAACTGATCAGATTTTGGTGGACAAAGGTTAATGTCCCCATGGCCTACAAATTTCAGGAGCCCCTGTGTTTTCCCTCTTGTTCCCTTTCCTCATGTGGGTGTCTGTTATTCTCCTTGGCTGTGTCCGAAACCACCGCCTCACTCCCTACTCCCTACTCCCTATATAGGGAGATGAATGTAGTGGACTATATAGTGAACTCATTCACAAAATGAACAATCGCTTTCGGACACTAATTTTGGCGCCGTTAATTGCGTCATCGCTGTCACGCAATTAAAACGTACCCAAATTACTGCTATAAACTATTCTGTTCTGCTGGAATCGCCATTTTTGCCGTGAGCGCAATGCATCATGGGATATCTTGCTTGGATTAGTGACCATCGGCTATTCACTACTTTTCACAATGCATTGTGGGATATTTTGAGTGCACTACATTTTGTCGCAAAACATTCGGACACCACTACAAAACGATGAGCTCACTATATAGTGCACTATATAGTGATTAGGGGGTGGTTTCAGACACAGCCCTTGTCTGTGTATACGAATCTAGAACTGGGGGAGGAGTCAAGGATGCCTGTTCTGCACACCTGTTCCTGATCCTACAATCAAGCCACCTACACTACTGCAGGATAAAAGACCGGCTCAGTCATCCAGTCCACTACCCACTCTTGGTATACTGTCAGGCTCTAATTATACTAAGTTTGATATTCCTTCAGTTCCTCTATTCACCTCCTTTCTCCTTGTGTAGAGACCAGTCACCTGCTTCACCTGCTTTTCCTGGATTCCTCATCTCCCATTCTACTCCACTCTCCAGGATGTTCCACCACCCTATAATCCCGTCTCAACTCCACTCCAGAGCAATTCGTACCTCTGCTAACACTCCATCTTCCTGTCCATCACCAGCCCTCTACCTAGAAACCTGACAGCTTCTCAGCAGGTTGCTGCTTCTTTCCAAACCATTTCTCTGGAAGACCTGCACTCATTCACCGGTTTTGACGACTCTCATCAATAAACTCACCTTCTCATACTTCATATTGGTCTGTGTCTGCATTTTGGGGTCCAACCACCTTGTGTTCTTAACAACAAATCAAATTTCAGCTAATCATCACACAACTAAACACAAATGTCCAACAGGATAAAATTTTCAAATGTTGATATTTTACCAAAGGTCTTGACTTAGAGCCCATAATGTTCTGTACTTTCCTGGTGAGGAAACAACCACAAGGAGGTGATTCTTATTCAAGTTTTATCCAGTATGAGAATGGTGTTTAAAGTTTTTTAATTATTATGTCTTTCATCACTCTACTGTCTTCTCTTAAATAAAGACATCAAAAGTAAAGAGGAAAAGTTCATGTTTGACCTTGGAGATACTTGAAGAATCTCACAATGAGGCCCATTCAGTTTAATGTTCTGTTTGTCATATCACACCCTAATGCTAGCTTGTTCCAAGTTTGAGAATAAGCCAATCTCAAATTAGAAATCACTGTTACAAGTATGTTTTCTAAGCTTTTTCTGAGCTTACTTTTTTTTTATTATGCTTTAGTTTAGACAACAAAAAAAATTGGTTCAGGAAAAATGGTGGTCATGGGTAACATAAACAGCTGAAGCTCTGCAGTAACCCTCAGGATGTTCATTCATTCATTCATTCAGTCATCTTCAACTGCTTATCCGTTTCTGGGTCGTGGGAGTGCTGGAGCCAATCCCAGCTCCCTCAGGATGTAACAACTTAATACTATCACTATTATTTGTAGATATATTTCTCTAGCTGAGACCCAACGTGGTCTATCTTCAGACTAACCTTGTTAACGACAATCACTGTTGCCATCTACAAATCAAATCAAATCAAATCAGATTTATTTATATAGCGCCAAATCATAACAAAGTTACATCAAGGCACTTTACATATAGAGCAGGTCTAGACCAAACTCTTCATAAAATTATTTAAAGAGAGCCAACAGATCCCCCGATGAGCAAGCACTCGGCGACAGTGGCAAGGAAAAACTTCCTTTAAGAGGCAGAAACCTCGGGCAGAACCAGGCTCGGGGGGGGCAAAGCTATATTTATTTAGTGTATAAGGTTCAGATAATGAGGGTGTGTTATTCTCCAGGACAATGGGACTCCATTGGTGTTATGGAGGCTTATCTTGGCTCTTTATCATTGGGATGACACTTGTTCCTAAAACACAGGTACAGTGAACAGCTGAACACACTTTTCGATTAAAGTGACTCTGCATCAGCGCTCACAATAGCTTTGAGTCAGGGACTCTGGGCTGAGGCTGCTGAGTCCCTCAGCAGCCTCAGCTCTGATGTCTCAGCACTGAACAGTGTGCCAGGCTGTGGCTGGGTAATAACGGAGTCCACATGGCTCTGTGAGCCAACCTGTGATTACTAGTAGGAAGAAAAAATATTTCCATCAGAAGGAAAGATTATTACAGTCTAAGGTTATGTTGGCTGTATTTTGACGAAATCTGACCGCATGTGAGGCCACATCACACCATTCTTTTTGGAAGTTAAAAACATTTTGGAAAATAAACTGATTCTGATTTTTGATGCTTGCTGACCACCCTCAGGGCACAGCAGGTAACAAATTAAGCTTTGATTGTAAAAGGCAGAGAAGGCCATTATTTAGTTCGAACAACAACTTAGCAAGGATTGATTAAAAAGAGGAGCTGAATCTTCTGAAGGAAGAATGATATGCCTATGTTAAGTGATTGTAAATTGATGGTATACACTGGACTTTTCTTATACCTGAGGATGAAAAAAGCCTTGATGGTATTCACTTTACAGTCTAATATGAGAGGGTGAGTAAAGCCTTGACTCTACTCTCTACACTCTTCTAAAAGCTGAGGATGAGAAAATGCAGAATCTATAGAATCCTTGACATCTAATACTTCAGATGTCAATATGCAGATTAGCTCTTGATGGTGGTCACCAAGAGCTAAAACATGGTCAAAAGTAACAGTAAAGGATAGAGTAAGGGTGTGTTGAGCATAGTTTAGCATGAAGACTGAGGCAGGGAGAGGCAGCAAGCCTCACTCTGTTTTAAGTGTTGTACATACTACCACCTTTACAGCTGATGTGATTCTGATTGAACATAAACAGAAATGTCTCATTTCATGCAACTTAAAAAATAGATGAGATGTTTTTGTTTGACAGTCTTGCTTGTGATGTTATCAGCCTAGTCTGTGGCTGTGGATATGATCGTGTGTCATTAGTGTTATTTAAAATGGTTATTGTTTATTCCCCAAAACATTTTCCCAAATTTTTTATATATTTCTTTAACTTTTGTCCCTACATACCTTGTTAGATTTACTTAAACCCCAAACCAAATCAGAAATTTTCTCTAAATAGGGCAAAATCTAACTCTGAATGTCTTCAATTGAGACAGCTTCACCACTCTCTTGACCATTGACCTCAGTCAACCTACTAAGGTTTACTCTAGCTACAGGACCACCCCCCTTAGCACACAGAAATACTTAAATGGACTTCACATGAGTAACGATGTTTGGAAAAATCTTCTTTAGAAAATGAACCTACACCTGGTCTAATTTTAGGTGCCCAGAAAACCAATGAAAGCCCCATGAATTCTTTTAAAAGGTGCACAGTGATAAATTGCCTCCAGAGAAAGAGACACTAGCCCAGAGCCAGGGTGAGGAAGAGGAACGCAAGCTCAAGACAGTAAAGGACAAAGCAGAGAGACTGAAGGACAGCTTAAAGTATGAGTAAAGGGACAGACCTGGTTAGTTGCAGAGGAAAGAGGCAGGCAGGCAGTAAGTGATAGATAGTGAGGAGGACAGTGATGGCAGCACAGAAGAGCAGCAGAAACTATCCAATCCATCACTGTGACAGCATCACCTCCAGCAGGGTCCCCCTTCTCGCGCTTCCCCTCAGCTCCTGCCAAACGAAACTGACTCACCACTCACACAACATGGGAGCTTGGACAAAGTGTTTTCAAGAACTCTATATAAACACTTTCCCACAATGTTCCAAAGTATCTAGTCTGGGAAAAGGCTTGCATACTTTGTACCACCATTAAAACTATTTTGTTGAGGTGGAGTTTGATACCCCCACTGGATTTAGGTCACTTGCTTGAGATTGGTGACCATTGACCAGTAAGAATTAATTTGGCTTACTTTTTGTCTGAATCACATTATCTTTACAATCAGTAAAGATTACAGAAGGTCGCGGGATCGGTTCCTGGCCTGGGTCCTTTCTGTGCGGAGTTTGCATGTTCCCCCCGTGTCTGCGTGGGTTTCCTCCATGTACTCCGGTTTCCTCCCACTGTCCAAAGACATGCATGTCTAGGTTAACTGGTGTCTCTAAATTGTCCGTAGCTCTGAATGTGAGTGTGAGTGGTTGTTCGTCTCTGTGTGTCTTTGTGTGTTGGCCCTGTGATGGACTGGTGACCTGTCCAGGGTGTACCCCACCCCCTCGCCCAGAACGTTGGCTGGGATTGGCTCCAGCACCCCCCGCGACCCGGAAACGGAAAAGTGGTAGAAGTTGGATGGATGGATATATTAAAAAAATATTTTTTAAATAAATAAATAAAAGGGGAGATTTGAAGTCTAGGAAATAATAAGCAATGATATATTAAAAAAAGAATTTGGATCACATTAAAATTCTATACATTAAAGTCAGAAATCACCCACGACAAATCAGTATGTCTTAATATGATACTTTAAGGTTTCTTTTCAGCTTTAAATCAAATGGCTTGTACTCTACAAAGCAGATTTCAGCACAATTTTTCTAGAGTTGTTGGATTTGTACCTCAATGGCATTGGATTAATGCCTTACGAAGTTTTGAAAGCAACACATGGAGTGTCCTCTCATTCTTAGGGCTAATAAATTTGTGAAGACCATCATCACATCCTACCTCAACCACAAACTGAGCAGTGTACAAAGGGAATCTTTGGTGACTGGAACACTGACAGTACGATTGTCTTGCTATTCATTGACACAAGTGACAAATACTGCTACTGAAACTTGACACTGTACTTTGGAGCTTTATTCTTTCCATTCTGTCCTCCACAGAGATACATTTCTACACTTTGGCTGTCTGCTTGCATTCCTGACAAACTGACTTCATCACCTTTGGTCTGTAACTTTCCCTGGAGTTGGGATTGTCATTGCCATCACTACCAGGTTGGTATTTGGAAACACATATATTCTGGCCAGAAAAGACTGAGCAAAAATCCATGTTTAAGAATAAGAACATCAAAAAAGAGAAGGGCAAAAAAACAGGCAAGAGTAAAAAGAGATGACTTAACTGAAGCCGGTGAAGAAGAATACTCAATTTTCAGGAGAGTTACTAACTTCCTACCTGTGTTGGGTTGTAAAGTTCCTGCAGAGCATTGCGGGATCCTTTCTTACAGCACCCATCCACCATGAAGGGGTTCCTCCGCATGACTGCAAAAGAGATGAGATGACATTAAAAACTTAGGACTTTCTAAGTTATTTTTGTGGGCATTTTTATGCCATTGTTGGAAAGGACAATGAAAAATGACATAAATGCAAGGATAGAGATCACACAGCAAAGAGTCCAGCTGTTCTCACTCAATCTGAGGACAAACTAATCAAGCTGATCAAAAAAGAAAAACATGGAAGGCAGACCAGTTGAGTTGAGTGGAATAACTTAAACTTGACCTCGCTCAGGAATCAAGAACACTGACTCAGTTCAACTCATTTCAGTTAAAATGTATTATATAGCACCAAAAATATACACATCATAGCTTCAAGTCTCTGCCGTATTTCAGAAAACACCCAACCCAACTTTTATTTCTACTTTTTCCTTTCTTGCTCTTTTCTTTTCTTTTACTGAAGTTTTCATACAAACCAACAAGCACTGCCGAGATGGCTTTTGTCATCACTTTCCAATATCGATCCACTATACTGTGTAGTTTGTCTTGTGTACAGTATCTGCTAACAGGGTCTTTTGTAAACTCCTGGTACGCACAAGATTAGTTGTAGGACTTGTCAAGCTACAATTATCACAATCTGCTCCCATAGTGTATGGGATACACTGACATACTACATATGTGTTGGGGATGGACCAGGTTGCCAAATATCTCGTACCATAGTAGCCAGGATTTTCCTTTGGCTTTTGCCTCTGTCCTTTTCCTTTTGCAGATTTCACTTTCTTTAACATCATTTAGCTGTACTGCTGATCTGCCCCCCAGGGAAGAAATGTTGTCTACAATGGGAGTCACTCCTTCACTGTGCTAAATCCTCATCCTGATGAAAGAATGGGATCTTGCTAATCTTTTGTTGTGGACCCCCCAGACACATCCTTAAGGATGCCACTCTGGGAACCATAATTTTAAATGACCCTGAGTCAGAAAGCTAAAGGGATAAATCATGAGAGCAGTGATGATAAGCCAAGAGCAAAACCATAGTTCAGTGTTTGTTTGGCTGGATCTTGGCTCTTTACAGAACTTGATACAGAGCAGTAGCTTCTGGCAGTGGCCCAGTGGGAGCAGCCAGCGCAACACTGCCTCGCCAAGACACTCTCTCCAATTAGTCTGGATGGAAAAGTGATGAAGGACAGCACAGGAGAGACGGTAGAGAGAATACAGCCAAGATTTTAATGTCAGTTAATTCCACACGTCATTTGCCTCATTTTCTTGAATCAACATGTGGCAGTGCCATCACAGAGGGTGGCAGCACCCCATAAATGCTGGACATATTTCAGTCAAGCAGTAAAGTTACAGTGAATGTTTGGATGCGCCCTCGCATGCGCCGTCATACCAACAACCTGCTTCTCCGAAATCCCAGTTTCTCTCAGTTCCAAGAATGTGCATTGCATTTACTAACCATGTTTTCCCGAAGTCTCCATCTCCCCCAGCTCCTCTCCTCTCTCTCTCCCAGCTCCTCTCCTCTCTCTCCCTGTCCTCATCCTGCAGGTGATGAATCATCACCATCCCATGTTCCTGCAATGCCTGCTGCTCCCATATCTTCAAGAATTCCATACAGCATCATTCCTACGAACTTCATGCAGCATCATGTTCCTGCCTACACCTGTTTGAATATCCCCTCCTCCTGCTCTCTTTCTCTCCCTACTCTACCCAACTTTGCCCCCCCGTGCCTCTCTCTCTCTCTCCCTCTCTCAACCCAACCGGTCGAGGCAGATGGCCGCCCCCCCTGAGCCTGGTTCTGCCCGAGGTTTCTGCCTCTTAAAGGAAGTTTTTCCTTGCCACTGTCGCCAAGTGCTTGCTCATCGGGGGATCTGTTGGGTCTCTTTAAATAATTTTATAAAGAGTTTGGTCTAGACCTGCTCTATATGTAAAGTGCCTTGATGTAACTTTGTTATGATTTGGCGCTATACAAATAAATCTGATTTGATTTGATTTGATTTGATTTAAGATAAAATATCTTACAAAACATCTGAACAAAACTGAACAATAGCTCTTTCCAGAATTGTGTTTGTTTCAGGAACCCTAATTCTTTGAGAAATTTCAAACTGATCACTTGATAAATGATGAACAAATGAAATCATTACTGTGTCCAATTACCATGTCCTCATCAATTGTTTTTGATAGAGTAATCAAAACAAAATTAGGCCTTTCTGACAGTGATAAGATGCATTTTTTCTTCAATCAGTGGCTTCTGGACTGTTGGTTGGAGAAAACAACTTGTTTAACAGATGCCAGCTTGGATTCTGGGAAATTTTGATGGTTAATTTTTGCTTCAGGACAGCACAGCAGAATAGTTGTTAGTGCTGTTGCCTCACAGCAAGAAGTTTGTGGGTTCGATTCCCAAGTCTGGGGCCTTTCTGTGTGGAGTTTGCACGTTCTCCCTGTGCTTGTGTGGGTTTCCCCTGGGTACTCCGGTTTCCCCCCAGATTGTGGGACTGGACTGTTTGATTTGTGACTCTAATTTGCCTGTAGGTACGAGTGTGAGATTCTGTCTCTATGTGCTGGCCCTGTGATGGACTGGCGACCTGTCCAAGGTGTACCCCACCATCACACATCTTGGGGGTGCTGGAGCTAGGATCAGCTCCAGCACCCCCTCTGACCTGGAAACAGATAAGTGGTAGAAGATGAATGAATGAATTTTTGGTTCATTCTAGGCTACAAATAACTAACAAATGAGCAATGATGAAACTGATGAGTTGGTTGCAGGTAGGCACTCAGTTCCGCTGTGGTATCTCACACTGTGTCTTGTCTGTGCCCTCCTCCTGTGCTCTTGTGCATGCATGTGTGATTTTGTGTGTTTGTGAATGTGTGTGTGTGTGCGTGTGTGTGTGTGTGTGTGTATGACTTGGCATACTTGTTTCCTATCATCCTCTCTATTCAGTTTAGTCTGATCCATTCATTGACAGATTGTCTGCTATCATCCACTGGTAACTCTCCAGCCACTCTTCACTCGTCCTGTATGGGAGGTACTCCTCCACTAGTTGTACTTGTTCCAGTTTGCTGGTCCCGGTGCTGCTGTTGATCCCTGCAGAAGAGCTGCTTGTTTTATCCTGACATTCACCTGCCTGGAAAGCTGCAGCATCCCTAACTTACATGGACCTGCCTGTTCAACAGTTGTTGTTTCACCTCAACAGCAGTAAAGACTTTCTAATGTATTTAGCCTCTAGGCCCACAGCCACCTTTTAGGTCCCTGATTATAAGGACAATATCAATATTTTAATTGTATCTTCATACAAAACATTAAGCACACAGGCTCAATTTTGACTGTATTATAGATCCAAAACCCCCACAAAGACATGAGAAAACAGCAAAAAGAGACACAAAAGCAGCACAAAGCAGCACAAAACCACCTAAATGAGACACAAAACCAACATAAAGAGACATAATACCACCACAAAAAGGTGCAACTTGTGGTGATTCTAATATTGGTTTTGTTTGGTTTGGTTGATCCCCTTCCCCTTTCTGTTCTTCCACTGGCCAAGCATGTGTGTGGCAGGGGTTGTGGCTGGCTTCGCCTGTGGCAGCAACAAGACACACCCATTTCCAATTACCTCATCACTTGACTATATAAGCCTGTCTTCACTCCACCACTCTGCCTGATGATTCCATTTGATACACCTATCCATGTGCCTTGCTGCTCCAGTGCCTTTGTGTATTCAGTGTTCTATCCACTTGCTCAATCTCTGTTTCATCTCCTGGGAAACCACGCCAGCCCTGCCTCTGCAGACTGCTTGTTGTGAACATTAAAATTCCCTCACACTTTCTGTCAGTGTCCATCTCTGCTTTGGGGTCCAAACTAAACCAACACAACTACCCCAAAGCAATACAAACAACCACAAAGAGACACAAAACAACCATAAAAAATGGCAAACCAGCCCTAAGAGATGCATAAACAGCACAAAGAGAAACAATCAAAGCAACAAAACAACAGGGAAATGCAATTATGAGAAAAATGGCACAAATAGAGCACAGCTACTACAGAGATTGAAATTACTGCAGGGAGCTCTAAAACAGATAAAAAACAAACAAACAAACACACCACAAAGTCACCAGAAATGGTAATTTCAACCTTGAAGGCTGTTGGGCCTCCATCACGAGGTCAGACAAAGAAAGGCCTACATGTAAACCCTGAGGCCTGACCACGAGGTCACCTCCGTCCCTTTGTTCTCTGGAGACAAAAGAATCCATCCACAGACTCCATGTCCCTTCATCCCTTGCAGCTCACACTGGGATGTGAACTCACCAGGAGGTGGCAGGCTCTGGTGTCTGATTGGCTGAGACGTATCTACAACACAGGCAGCCGAGATAACGGGGCCGTGACGTCACTCCCCCTTTAAATACGGAATGGGAACTTATCTCGTTCTCTTTCTGGTATTCTTGCTCAGGAGAAGGTTTGCCCTTTTCGACCAGCTAGATCACAGACGAAAGTGACCTATACATGCATGCTTATTCCCCCTTTTTGGAGTTTCACACTCGCTGGACGAGACGAGACCTGACCCATGTTCGCCTGAACACTTTTCCGGATCCGTGAGAGTCAGCTGTTTGCAAGCGGTTTCCACTGACCTCTCAGTTATTACCTTCAGAAGGAAGAAAGAGTTTCTTCACGGATAACTTCTATGCCCCGTTGTCTACCTATTAGTCGACCTTCCTGTGTTTCATTGCTGCCCCACCGAGAAACCAGGGCCGTCAGTCTCGAGTAACAAGGACAGCACCGTCAGCACCACGCACCGGAGGACCCGCTGCTGGATCAAACTGACGGACTTATACACACCCCGGTTCGCTCAGGAGAGCGACACAAGTAAGAGGTTGTCTGGGCAGAGACGTTGGATTTGTGTGCTTTATGACCTTAGCGCTCGTTATTGTTGTGTGTTTTAACGGACCACCGAGTCTGCCCACTGCTGTACTCTGAGGAGTATTCTTAAATTGCTACCTGTTTAGTTTTGTGTTCACTACGCTAAAGTATTTGTGTAATCCCATTCGGGATAATTATTATCTTTGTGTGTGCGCCACCGTGAGCGAAAAGTAAGTTGCTTTGTCAGTCTACAACCAGACAGCAGGCTACAGACTACCGTCCGTATGCTCGCTCTCTGTAGTCAAGGCAACCGCTGCTCTCCTCTCACGGTCGCGGGACTGAGAGTCGGTCTCCCTTTCCTCTCTCTCTCTTACTAACACACACTACACACACACATGCACACTTACACATCCATTCAATCGCGCACGATTCGCTCCGCACATCTGATCGTCAGATAACGCCAGTATAGCGCCGCCTTATCCCTTCCTTATCTACTATCAGATTTGTGCGTGTCCAGAAACGCCTCCGACCACCGCTTGGCGCTGTCTGCCATTGTTAACCAGAACCTCCGCCGGTCGTTTACGTGTGACGTAGCCTTCCTCGGAAGCCGCGCCATCTTGGACAACGTGACTCGTCACGTGATCCAGGCCGGCCATCTTCACACACACACACACACACACACACACGCTGTAGAATACCTGTATCGCCTTTAGACCGCTGCTGTCTTTAAGTGTTTTGCTTATCATTAGTGGGTAGTATGGTATTTATTACTTGAAACAATTGTCGGCTTTGTTAATTATTGTGGAAGTAATAAATACTATTTGTAGCTTTAAAGAGAAGTCTTCTTGTCATTATCGTGCATGTTTTATTTTGATAAGTGGCTGAATTTTTCTGATAATTAGGAATTATAGCTGATAACCAAATGCACCCTTTTCAAACCCAACAAGGTGATTAGTATAGTCACAACGTCTATGCTGAATAATAACCAAGGGTTTTAGCTGATAAATACAATGTGATAATAATGTTGACCATTGACCCTTAGGCTATGCAATAACATAATCTAATCTTTGTCTCCAACAAGACATATATCATAAATCGTATGAGAATTTATTAGGGATGCACCGATATATCGGCCAAATATTGGTATCGGCCAATATTCCCCTTGTTGACAGGCATCGGCATATCGGTAAATTAGATAGAATTTGCCAATGTCAGTGGCCAGTGTATTGATTATTTCCAGTCAGACATTCAGACTCAGACAGCATCAGCAACACACAGAGGTGACAGTGTGTAAGACGTGTTCGAGTGACATTTCAAGAGGAGGTGCTACATCTAAGAATTTTAAACGCAGTATCCGAATTTGCACTCGGATACTGGAGAAACAATCACCTGCGTTTTCCAGCACGGGCACAGATGGCACGCAAATACCTGAGAGCGCTATGGACCAGTATGGACAGTGAGCGGCTGTTCAGCTCCGCGTCTCACATCTTAGATGAGAAGAGAAACAGACTGAGCTGTAACAAGGCAGACATGTTTATCTTTGTGAAGAAAAATGTGCACCTCACTAAGAAAAAGACTATATGACTTTTTTTTTTTTTTTTTCAAATCATGGAAGATTTTTACTAAAGGAAAACTTTTGCTTTATGAGGAGGCCCATATTCAAGCCTACTGTAAGTTTGTACTCAATGGTAACATAAGAACATTGTAATCTGTATGAAAAATACAAGATGTAAAACAGCCCTATTTATTTATACTAAGTTTTTTGAAATTATATGTTATTTTTCTTTTCTAACACACTTACATTTGATTTATGTTGTACTAAAAGGATGTTTTTGTTGGGCTATGGAAGTACTATAGGGATTTTGAAGCAGTTTTTCAAAAAGAAAAAAGGATTTCCTGTGAAAGAAAGTTATTAATGACTGCTTCATGAATTTTTATGACTGAATTTGTGCTCATTCAAAGAGGGCTGAATAACTTTAAAACAATTCAGTTATTTTTTTTAACAATAATTTCTTTGTTTCCCTGTGGAATGAACAACAACAAAACATAATGAGATGATCAAATAAATAAATAAATAAAAAATCTGTATTGATAGATATCGGCTATTGGCCAAATTCTTATTTTAATAATCAGTATCGGCTGATAATTTCACAACTGGTGCATCCCTACAATTTATGTATGAATACTTGAGATTTAGAATTTTACAACCAATTTTTGATTACTGGGTGTGTGTGCGTGTGTGCGATGAAACCCCCTTGCGTGCCTTTCAGATTAATGTGATGTACAGACAGACAACCAGTAAACACTTATCTATGTTTTATATGTTTGAACTGAGCAGCGAGGGTCAAACAGGATGCAAATATGTAAACCTGCTCTATAAAGCCCATGATGTCAGAGTCCACATTCCCAGCTTCACACCTGCTGCAACACTGAGCTATAAGTATACAACTGTATTGTCTTCAAACACAGAAATCATTATGATGAAGTCTGAGCTGGATTTCCATCTATTATTGCTGATATATTACAGCCTGTTTTTTTGTTTGTTTGTTTGTTTGTTTGTTTGCTTTTTATTTTTGCTGCAGCCATGGTCAAAAGATTTGTCTTCTCTTTCCCTTAACCTCATCTCACACATCAAAAGAGCATCAAAGAAGAGGATTTATGCATCTCAGCAGACTGTGGGTTTAAAAAAAAAATCCTGGTTAAAAATAGAAGAATGGAGTCTGCTGAGGTTGATGCTGACCACAGAGACAGCCAGTGTGCCTGTATTTGAACAGTAATCCTTCTATAGGTGCAAACCAGAGTCACTGACAGGGCCCGGAAAGAGAGCTGAGCGCTTGCTAGTTTAATGAGCCCCAACAGACAGCCATGACCTTCAGACAGGGAAGGGAGGTTAGACAGAGGGAAGGGATGCCTTTACACTTTCAATGCAGACACACACACAAATGTGACTGATGACTTTGTTGCTATTGCTGGTCTTTAATAATGCAGTTCAGCTCTTTGTTCTACTGTGGTTGACGTATATGATCAATTATTCTTTTCTCAGAGGATGGGGGCTCTCATTGCAGTAATGCAATCATGGAATATTTACTTGGATTCAATGTTTCAGTCAAGTCTATCTTATATTCCTTTCTTGATCATCAATGGTTAAACAAACTGCAGTCTGCAACTTCTAGTGGTAAAAACCAAATGTGCGTAAAGAAAAAGGTTGGATCTTTTCTCACTGACTTCTCAAATCAAATCAAATCAGATCTATTTATATAGCGCCAAATCATAACAAAGTTACATCAAGGCACTTTACATATAGAGCAGGTCTAGACCAAACTCTTCATAAAATTATTTAAAGAGACCCAACAGATCCCCCGATGAGCAAGCACTTGGCGACAGTGGCAAGGAAAAACTTCCTTTAAGAGGTAGAAACCTCGGGCAGAACTAGGCTCAGGGGGGGCAGCCATCTGCCTCGACCAGTTGGGTTGAGAGAGGGAGACAGAGAGGGTGAGAAGGAGAGAGAGAGAGAGAGACGGCGGGCGGGGAGGAAGCAAAATTGGGTAGAGTAGGGAGAGAATGAGAGCAGGAGAAGGGGATATTCAATACAGGTGCAGACGAACATATGATGCTGCATGAAGTTGACAGAAATTATGTTGTATGAAGTTCATAGAGATATGGCAGCAGGTATTGCAGGAACAATGGGGTGGCGATGATTCACCACCTGCAGGATGAGGACAGGGAGAGAGTGGAAAGGAGCTGGGAAAACATGGTTAGTAAGTAGTTACACATGCTTAGAACTGGGAGAAGCAGAGACTTCGGAGAAACATGGTTATTGCCGACCCCAGCTCACATTGGGCGAGGGTGGGCTGCACCCTGTACAGGTCGCCAGTCCATCACAGGGCCAACACACAGAGAAACAAAGACGAACAACCACTCACACTCACAGTCAGACCTACGGACAATATTGAGTCACCTTTTGGCCTAAACATACATGTTTTTGGATGGTGGGAGGAAACCAGAGTACCCAGAGGAAATCCACACAGGCACGGGGAGAACATGCAAACACACAGAAAGGCCCCAGGCCCGAGAACCGAATCCGCGGCTTTGTTGTTGTGGAGCAGTTCTAAGCATGTGTACTGTATTTACTAACCATGTTTCCCAAAGTTTCTTTCTCTCCCAGTTCCTCTCCTCTCTCCCTGTCTTCATCCTGCAGGTGGTGAATCATCACTACCCCATGTTCCTGCAAAGCCTGCTGCTCCCATATCTTCATGAACTCCATCCAGCATAATTTCTATGAACTTCATGCAGCATCATATGTTCCTGCCTACACCTGTATTGAATATGCTCTCATCTCTCCCTACTCTACCCAACTTTGCCCCCCCCTGTGTGTGTGTCTCTCTCTCTCTCTCTCTCCCTCTCACCCTCTCTCCCTCCCTCTCTCAACCCAACCGGTTGAGGCAGATGGCCGCCCCCCCTGAGCCTGGTTCTGCCCGAGGTTTCTGCCTCTTAAAGGAAGTTTTTCCTTGCCACCGTTGCCAAGTGCTTGCTCATCGGGGGATCTATTGGGTCTCTTTAAATCATTTTATAAAGAATTTGGTCTAAACCTGCTCTAAATATAAAGTGCCTTGATGTAACTTTGTTATGATTTGGCGCTATATAAATAAACCTGATTTGATTTGATTTGAGCAACAGCGCTAACCACTATGCCGCCATGCTGCCCCTGTTTTGAAGCCTACAGTTTTTAATATGTCCATCAGCCATTTTGATTTTTGAGACCAGAAGAAACTATATTTAGAAGAGAGGGAGGAGAGTTCTCTATCTTGATATGAGGCAAGTTTGTGTGTGGAGCCTAATGTTTACCCTGGTTTATGGTTTATTTTCCTCTCAATGGACCATCTTAAAAAAATTACACTATGTTGCATTGAAGAAGATTTGAAGCCAGAGACTGAGACAATAAACTCATTAAGGAAAACATTTACTGTGCTATAAATTTAAGTGAGAAGCAGTGCCATTTCAGCATAGACTTCAATACAATCTGACTTCACTTTAGTAGCAGTGGAGTTTCCCCCTTGTTTGGTCATGTAACATAATGACAATTGTCTTGACAGCTCGGAATATATTTTATTTGATTCACTCATTTTTGTCTGATGATGTCATAAACTTCCTGTTTGTTTAGGATTCTTTCATCAGCTGACTATTGTAATTACAGTGATGAATGGACAGAAAAAACTGGTCATCCCCAATCAACTCAACCATGAAATAAAGACTTCATCTTTACTGCACCACCACATCAGAGAGCCAGTTAAGAGCACTGAAGGTCAAGAAGGTATTTGGTTCGATTCCCAGGCCTGGGCCTTTCTGTGTGGAGTTTGCATGTTCTCCCCATGCTTGCATGGGTTTCGTCCCACAGCCCAAAGACATGCATGTTTAGATTAATCAGTGACTCTAAATTGCTTGTACATCTGAGTGTGAGTGGTTGTTCGTCTTCATTTGTCTCTATGCGTTGGCCCTGTGATGGACTGGCGACCTGGCTCATATATTCATGTATGACATATTAAAAACTGTAGGCTTCAAAACAGGGGCAGCATGGCGGCATAGTGATTAGCGCTGTTGCTCCATAACAACAAAGCTGCGGATGTGGTTCTCGGGCCTGGGGCCTTTTTGTGTGTTTGCATGTTCTCCCTGTGCCTATGTGGGTTTCCTCCGGGTACTCCGGTTTCCTCCCACTGTCCAAAAACATGCATGTTTAGGCTGATTTGTTACTCAATATTGTGTGAGTGGTTGTTCGTCTTCATTTGTCTCTATGTGTTGGACTGTGATGGACTGGCGACCTGTACAGGGTGTGCCCTGCCCTCACTCAGTGTGAGCTGGGATTGGTTCCAGCATCCCCTGCGCCCAGAAACGAATAAGCAGTAGAAAATCACTGAATAAATAATCAGATTTTCTTTTTCCTCCAGGACCTAACCTGGCTGCCTCTGACCTCTTGACATTGGATTCCAGATCCCAACCTATGCTAACTTCGGCCTTCCTATTCTGTCTCAGTGTTTTTCTATTCAGGTTCAGTAAAATGTGTTTTCCTCTTATGCTAACACTACTTACTGTAATTTAAAGAACTATTCATTGAAATGCTCTGATTCTGTATCCAGATACTGAGCCATAAATCCAGCTATTAGGACTTTTACAACTTTGTGATTTCACAACAAAGCAGCCCCCGCCCTCAGTAGCACCCAAACGCAATTATTAATTTTCACTTTCCATCAGTAATTAAGGGGGCAGCGCAGCGGCATAGTTGTTAGCGCTGTTGCCCCACAATAAGAAGGTCACAGATTCGGTTCCCGGGCCTGGGGCCTTTCTGTGTGGAGTTTGCATGTTCTACCCGTGCCTGCGTGGGTTTCCTCCGGGTATACCGGTTTCCTCCCACAATCCAAAGACACGCATGTTTGGGTTAATTGGTGACTCTAAACTGTCTGTAGGTCTGAGTGTGAGTGTGAGTGGTTGTTCGTCTCTCTCTCTGTCTCTGTATGTTGGCCCTGCGGTAGACCTGTCCAGGGTGTACCCCATCTTCGCCCAATGTGAGCTGGGATTGGCTCCAGCAACCCTGTGACCCGGAAATGGATAAGTGGTTGAAGATGAATGAATGAATCAATAATTAAGACAACATCAGGATGTATGGCTATCATGGATTCAAACAATTTCTGTAGTGTAATGGCTAAAAGCAAAAATCATCATCATAGGATGTGAGGGTGCTAGGACAAAACCTTATGAAATGAGGATCCTTTGACTAATTTGTGTCAGTGTCTGGTCCTTGATGTGATAAAAATCAACAGCCACAAATCTAAATGATCAAAAACACTATCTGGAGGTCAAACAGAAAGTAAGCAGTGAATAATCCCCCAGGAGAACTGTACAACTGTTCAAACTTTTGGAGGCACAGTGGTTTATTGTTGTGTTCACAGTCTGTGTGGCAGTTTCCACAGGGTTTTGCAGTGAGTAGCAGACATTAGGATAGCAATCCAAAATATATCAATTAGCATGTTAATAAGTACTTGATGTGAAGTGAACTCATGTAACACATGTTATCAAGAGTGACACAAGGAAAATACATTGCAGGGCAGTAAACACACATTTGATAAAGCTGTCAGAGATGATTCAGCTGAGTAGTCATGCCCGAAAGTTACCTAATACATATGACACTGTGGTCAGTAAATATTAGTCTGCTTCATAGTTTAATTATACACGAAGTGTCCCATAAACACCAGGACCAGTCCAGGACATGCTCAGTGGGAGCCTGCAATCATGCACAACATCTGCCACCATCTATCAGCAAAGGATTATAGCCCACTGGAGGAGGATTAATTTGTTGCTAATCTTACTTTAACAATAGCAGATGCACACAGCCACCCACACGTCAGCCAAAATACACTCACTCACACAACTTTTCTGTGGCTGTGTTTGAGTTGGATTATCACACTGCACAAAACTAAACTGCTGCAGCCTAACAGGGATTTAAATTAACAACACAGGAAGGAAGAAGGATACATGTTTAGCAGTGTTGGGGCTTCATTAAACAAACCTCAACAAGAACTTGGGAATGATTTTCTCTCTCCCTCTGTGTGTGTGCGTGCATAAAAGCAATCAAGTCTCCAGTGATGATTGGCGGTGTGTATGTCTCCTCCTGGTTAGAGTGCTCATTTGAATTCTTTTAATGATGAATACTGACATGAAGACAATGCTTGAGCAGTCCCAACATTATCAGTTTGTTTGCTTTTCCTGTCACTTCCTGTTTTATTTGGGTAGGTCCTCCTCTTGTTTCATGTCTGGTCAGGTTAGACATGAAACAAGGGTCTGAGCTTTACTTCCTGCTTCCCCATTTTTTTTCCAGCTCATTTGATCACCTGTCCTCACCCTAATGTGTTACACCCAGTGGCGAGGTTAGCCCTTTTTTGGGGGGGGCTCAAGCCCATTCAAAACTTGCCTTAGCCCATCCTATCGTTTAGTCCTCAAATCGTATATCATTTTTTCGCAAACCTGTTTTGTTTGGAGATGGGAAAATGGTAAAAGGCTCCAATGGGCCAGTAAATCAAGTACAACCTGAATGCATCTCTTGTCTCTCATTGGTGAGTGGGCTCTTCCTGTTTTACAAAACATGCAGCCCGAGAGCACTAAATGTGGGTCCTACTGTAGAGGCAGGGCAGTTAATGTGCGGTGCAGCAGTGTGTTGTAACACTAATGTCCAGGTAATGCTTCATTTTAGGACCTTGACATAATCTGTCAGATGTCTATTAAATGGCAGTTGACCACAAGATGATTTTATCAATGGCTCTTCTTACGTTTAAATTCACTTGTAATGATACATATGATAAACCAGGGCACTAGGAGCTAGCACTAGCTATTCAACTGCAAAGAGTTAAATTGTTGCCCAGCAGCAAAACATGAAAGCTATGATATAAATATTGATATAAACATATAAATGTTACTGTGTGAAGCTGTCTTACGCCAAGTTAGAAAGTCTAACGGAAGTGAATTGGTCTGGGTTACTGTACTGTTATTGGCAAAACACAGGTGTTTTTTTATGTGAAAGAAGAGGTAGGACAAAACGAAACTTTTTTTTTAATGATTGTTATTAATGTCGCTATGTGACTGTACTTTTCAATGTGTTATATAGTTAGGCCATATAGTGTCAGGTTTAATATTTAGAGATGGTGCAAAAATGGCACATATGATATGTTTTTGGACATTTTATCGTTTTTGTGCGGACTCTGGCTAACTGTCCACGTGCTGTGTTTTCAATCTCCATGGCAACGGGAGAGTAGAGATGATGAAGATATCAAACCTGACGCTATATGGTCTAACCAGATAACACATTGAAAAGTACAGTAACATAACGACATTATAACAGTTTAATAAAAAAAGTTTCATTTTCTTCTTCTTCTTCTTGTATCTACTGTAGGATACAATCTTAAACACTGGAACATTAAATCCTTTGCAAATGTCTACTTTTCCATAGATGGATATACCTTCTTTTTGCAAAAGTACAGCAACAAAATATTTAATAGATGAATACATGTTAATGAGTTAACCAAGAGTGGATGTCAGCTGCTTCCTGGGGGCTGAGCCCTCCCAAAGGTCAGATCCTAGAATCGCCCCTGGTTACACCTGTGTTTCATATCCTCCTGCCCTTGTGTATATAGGTCCTGAGTCTTCAGCTGTTTGTTGCCAGTTTGTTGTGTGGCTTACCAGTGTTTCCAGAGTGTGTTTTCACAGTGTTTGACCTTGCCTGTTTTCTTGGATTCCTTGGAATTTGCCTGTTCCCTGTTGGTACCTCTGCCTTTGAGTTTGCTGATTCTTTTAGAGGATTTGGACTGTCTTTACCTTGAGATTGCCTTATTCCCATCTGTGCCTTCGCCCTGGTTTTTTGGATTGCCTGGCTTTGAACTTTGCCTGCCTGACCTTGTGAACTGCTTGATCTTCATCTTTGCCTCTGCCTGTAAAAATAAATACTTGGTTGGAACTGTTAATGAGTCTCTTGTCGTGTGTTTGGGTCCTATCTCTGTACCAGTCTGACAAAAACAGCAACCTCAGCAGGTCAGGAGGAAGGTTTTCATTAATGATATATTAGTCCTATGCAGTTACCGCAGTACAAAGAGTAACATAGATGATGGACATGTAACCTGGGCCAATGCTGTTATGTTCTTTGTCAATCATTATTGGTATTTATAGGATCAGGATTGTTGTCATTTCCCCAATGTCGACCACAATGCACTGCAGTTGTACTGCAACCGACAAATATGTTGGATGATTTCACTAGGTGATAAGATAATTTATGAATCCTGAAAACATGTTTAATGAATACAGACATAATGTTGAGAATCTTTGGGATATGTGATGTTTCCCAGGATTAATAAAGTATACATTCACAACTTCAAGGCTTCTTCCATTAATTAGCTGAGTAATGAAAGCTTGCTGAAGGGAAATACAGTAATTGCATTTAATCATAGTCGTCAGACTTCATCATCTAGAATGAGGAATTGTACATTTACTTCCTATGGTCAGACAGGTAGATTGGAATCATTGCATCAGGAGGAGGTGGAGGAGGGAGCTGGCAGTAAATGAATTTGGCATGAACGTGTTCTTCACACCAAAATTTATGGAAAATCTTCCGAAGTGTCAGAGCAAAAAATAACACCTTACTTCATTCAAATACACATCTTTAAGATTTAATGATTATATTAGGTGACAACCTATCCAGCCACGCTGTCAAAGGTAAGAATGTAACATTCTGTAACAGAGCAAAATCAATCACATCACTTTTTGTGGATCTGTTGCTCTGACACCTGTTGAAAAAGATCTAAAACAATGATGTAATAGTATTGAATAAAATTGGTAAGGAGTGGTGGAAATGCCATAGATAATGACAATAATGTTTGTTTGGTACAGTTTCAGTATGTGACCAGTTCAATCCTATTGAATTAAATGTAAATCAGGAATTCCAATCAAATTGATTAATTATTGTAAATATTTTAAACAACCAGCCACAAGCTATTCACCTGCTGTGAGCAAGATAACACTTAATTAATCCTTACAGAGATCTGCATGGGCTGGTTTTGATTTAACCATGTCTTTGAAGAACACCTGCATGAATATGATGTTGCTGGCTACATAGCTCTAAATGAGCCAGCCATTGCTAGGCTTCACACAAATGCTTAGAGCTAATCCTCCAGCGCAAGTTAATGCTGTGTCTCATTAATCATGATACTAGGGAAAGCAGTTGAGAACACTCAATTCATTTGTAATGCATTAAAAGTCATCCATGATTTCTAAGGCTGTCTGACTGGCTTACTGGTATTAAAGTACCATTGTGGGGAAGTGGTCACATTAGGGTAAAGACTAATTTCATGAATTAAAGGATATAGGAGCAGTTGTTGTTTCCAGGTCTGAAAAGTGAAGTCATTGCTGAAGAGCTTTAAACCTATATTTTATCTAATGACCATCAGGGGGTTGTCTCAACTGGTTATAAAGGTTAGATTATATTGAAGTCTTTTTGAAAATGGCCCGACTTATCACTTGATTTACCAAACAATCAATGACTCAGTCATTTATAAATGACCATACAACCACGTCAGTGGAATTTGCTTTTGGTGCAGATTGGGTAAATTCAGCATCAATCATTAAAAAACATGACTCTGGCATTTTAAATACATGACATGGACAACTCATAGACACTTGGGAATATACAAACATGGAACACACATGATAGGGCCAGGGTTATTTTAGAGTTGAATTAACTACTGGGTACTGTGTGATTGTACCATACACAGTGACCTGACAATCAGAATGGAGTACATGGTGTTACATCTGTCCCTGTAGCTGTCCATCTGGACACAGCCCCAACCCTCAGTTAACCTGTGCTGCTCCTTGTGAGTGTGTGTGTGTGTGTGTGCACATGGAGCAGGGAGCAGGACTGATTGCCTGAGTGGAGACTGGCGTACAGGAGCAGAGCAGAGCCATCACCAGCTGCAACTCGTGCCATAATCATGACTACTACAAAAGCCCAGTGCTGCCACTTCCACACTGCCAGAGCGTAGCCTCTGCTCAGTCAGTGTACTACTTCCAGTTTATTCATCAAAACATTATTTTGCAAGCCTTGAAACCTGTGTATTTACCTGCTCTCTCCCTCTGCCTGCAGTCCTCCTGCTCTGCCTCCTGTCCCAGTCTCCCAGTGATCTTCCTGCTCTGGACTCCAGCCCAACCTGCTCCCTGCCTTACCCCACAGTCCCTGCCTTGGTCCCTGTGTTTCCCCAGCCAAGGAGCCCCAAACATTCATCCCTGCCCTGCTCAGCTCTGGACTCCTGCTCAACCTGCTCACTGCTTCACCCACAGTCCCTGCCTTGGTCCCTGTGTTTTCCCCAGCCAAGGAGCCCCAGCCATTTCCTCCCTGCCCTGCTCTGCTGCAGAAATAAAACCTTTCACCATGTCCTGTGTCTGCGTCTGAGTCTTTCAGTGAGCCTGTAACAGTATGATCTGGCCCTAAAATGGACTCAGCCGACGCAGGTGCACTCCACCAAGCCATCTCCAGCTAAGGTAGCCTGCAAGGACAACACAACCAGTTTCTGCAAACTTTGTCAACCCAAGTAGCTGAGATGGCTCAGACCCTGGCTAACCTGCAGCGTCAATTCCCCAACCCTGACTCTCCTCAGCCAGTTCAACCCCCTCGTAGTCCCTCTCCTGCTCCCCGTGAACTCTATGTGCCTCCTCTGGAGCCGTATGACAGAAATTTGGAAACATGCAGAGACTTCTTAATGCAATGTTCTTTAGTCTTTGACCAACAGCCCCACACCTACTCCACCGAGAGGGCAAAGGTAGCTTAATTAATTGGCTGCCTCTGTGGTTCTGTGCGCAGCTGGGCTATGGCAGTTTGGGAGAAGCAGTCCCCAATCTGTTCTTCATTTGCGGACTTCCAAGGGGAGATGAAGATCTTTGACCACCCGGTCCAAGGTAAACAGGATGCTCTCGCTCCGTCAAGACTCTCGCTCCGTCGCTGAACCGGAGGTTGAGTTTTGCTGCTTGGTAGCTGAGGGTGGCTGGAATGAGGAGGCACTTCAAGAGGCCTTCCACAACACCCTCAGTGACACTATCAAAAACAGGTCGGCCTCCGGGGAAGAGCCCTTTGCTCATTGAGCTGGCTATCAGAGTGGACAACTGCTTCCATGAGCACCCTAGGGAGAAGATGGGTGAGATCACCTCTATGAACCCACTGCCATCCACCTTACCCCGTTCCTCTCCCCGTCTGCATCTGTCTGTCAGCCACCTCCGACACCCGAACCCATGCAGCTTGCCCGAACCAAACTTACCCCAGAGGAGAGGCAATGTCGCGTAACCACCCAGAGTTGCCTGTGTTGTGGACAGCCCAGCCATTTTCTGTCCACCTGCTTGCTCCATCCAGTAAAAGGTGTTCTCCTCGCAGAACACCGCTGGAGGGTTCCACTGTGTGGCAGCACCAGACCCTTCAGCTTCCAGATCTCATCGATTCCAGGGCAGATGAGAACTTTTTGGATCGCAATGTGGTGACTCAAATGGCACTGGAGCTCGAACCACTGGAGAGACCCCTCCATGCTAGAGCCCTCAGCGGACAACTCCTTGCCCGGATTACAGAGAAGACCAAGCCAGTCAGCTTTCGTGTCTCTGGTAATCATCAGATGATTACATTCCATGTTTTGATTGCCCTGGCACCCCTCTCGTCCTTGATCATCCTTGGCTTACTCATCATAACCCCATATTGACTGGGCCACAGGGAAGGTAATGTCTTGGAGTACCTTTTGTCACGTTAACTGCCTGTGTTCTGCCCTTGTCCCTGCCTCCTTTGATCCTCTGTCTGTCCCAGAACCACCGGATTTGTCCGCTGTTCCTCCTGTGTATCATGACTTAGTGTTCAGCAAACATTATGCCTTGTCTCTACCACCCCACCGATCCTATGACTGTGCCATCGACCTCTGGCCAGGGGCACCTCTTCCCAACAGCTGGTTATACAACCTATCTTGCCTAGAACAACAGGCTATGGAGAAGTACATCCAAGAATCCTTGGCTGCAGGCATGATAAGACCTTCATCCTCACCAGTAGGGGCAGGGTTTTTCTTTGTGGGGAAGAAAGATGGGACACTGAGACCTTGCATTGATTTTTGAGGTATGAACAATATCACCATTAAGAACAAATATCCCCTG
Organism: Remorina albescens; assembly: GCA_034769265.1. Classification (NCBI taxonomy): domain Eukaryota; kingdom Metazoa; phylum Chordata; class Actinopteri; order Carangiformes; family Echeneidae; genus Remorina; species Remorina albescens. Next base: position 16,117,731 of record CM068484.1, on the reverse strand, counting down.
CCGCTCATCTCCTCTGCTTTCCTCCCTCTCCATAGATCTAAGGTTTTTTCAAAACTGGCCCTACGAAACGCCTACCACCTTGTCCGCATCAGAGAGGGAGATGAATGAAGGACAGGTTTTAAGACACCTCTTGGGCATTTTGAATACCTTTTAATGCCCTTCGGCCTCACTAACGCCCCGGCAGTGTTCCAGGTATTGGTGAATGACGTATTGAGAGACATGATCAGATGCTTTGTTTTTGTTTACCTGGACGATATTATGATTTACTCACCAGCTGCATGTTCACCAGGTACTCAAACGTCTGTTGGAGAACAAATTGTATGTTAAGGCTGAGCAGTGTGAATTCCATGCTGTCACTGTCTTTCTTGGGGTACATTATCTCAGAGGGACAATTTCACATGCATCCAGCCAAGGTCACTGAATGGTCAACACCGTCGAGCCTGAAGCAGCTTCAGAGGTTTCGGGGATTTGCCAACTTCTACAGACGGTTCATCCGCCACTACTATCACCTGGCAGCGCCCCTGACAGCTCTGACTTCCACCTCCACTCCGTTCTGTTGGTCTCCTGAGGCAGAAGCTTTCCAGGAACTCAAATGCCATTTCATCACATCCCCTGTACTCATCCAACCGGACCCTGAGGATCAATTCATTGTTGAGGTGGATTCATTTGACACTGGGGTGGGGGCTGTTCTCTCTCAGCATTCTTCTGGTGATAAAAAGATGCATCCTCGTGGTTTTTTTTTTGTTTGTTTGTTTGTTTGTTTTTCTCGCAAGCTGTCACCAGCAGAGAGAAACTATAACATAGGCAACTGAGAATTTCTTCCAGCATAACTGGCCCTAGAGAAGTTGCATCACTGGCTGGAGGGTGCCAAACATCCATTAATTGTGTGGACAGACCACAAAAATCTGGAATACATCCAAATGGTGAAGAGGCAGAATTCTCGTCAAGCCAGGTGACCCTTGTTTTTTGGTAGATTCCATTTCTCTATAACCTATTGTCCCAGGTCCAGAAACGTCAAGCCCGACACCCTCTCCCGGCAATTCACAGCACAGACAACTTCAGAGCCAGATTCCAGTCTGCCGTCTTCATGCATCATAGCGGCCGTTACCTGGGAGATTGAGTCCCGTGTCCGACAGGCCCAACTACATCAGGCTGACCCAGGTAGCGGTCCGCCTAACACTCTATTTGTCCTTGATGCTATCCAATCTGAGGTTCTCCAGTGGGGGCATTCTACTAGACTCTCCTGTCATCCGGGAATTGATCGGACACTCTTGGATGCCAGTCTTGTCAGAGTTCAACGCCCAACATCCTGGCAGGCCCGGTCAGACGCCAGGTGGCACCCGTAAGGAGGGGGGGGGGGTACTGTTACATCTGTCCCTGTGGCTGTCCATCCGGACACACCCCCAACCCCCAGTAAACCTGTGTCACTCCTTGTGAGTGTGTGCGCGGAGCAGGGAGCAGGGAGCAGGACTGATTGCCTGAGTGGAGACTGGTGTACAGAAGCAGAGCAGAGCCATCACCAGCTGCAGCTTGTGCCATAATCATGACTACTACAAAAGCCCAGTGCTGCCACTTCCACGCTGCCAGAGCGTAGCCTCTGCTCAGTCAGTGTAGTACATCCAGCTTCTTCATCAAATGATTATTTTACAAGCCTTGAAACCTTTATACTTACTTGTTCTCTCCCTCTGCCTCCTGTCCAAGTCTCCCGGTGATCTTCCTGCCCTGGACTCCTGCTCACTGCCTTAACCCACAGTCCCTGCGTTTTCCCGGCCAAGGAGCCCCAGCCATTCCTTCCAGCCCTGCTGCAGAAGTAAAACCTTTCACTGTGTCCTGTGTCTGCGCCTGACTCTTTCAGTGAGCCCGTAACACACAGCGATCTAGCTGTCTCTCTCCTCCACAGCTCCACTTTCTCTTCCAAATATGTTTTTATTTCTGAGTTAAAAAAACATGATAGCTGACAGAGAAATTACAAACTGGAGGCTTCACAATTGCAGCTCCAAAACCAATGGGTAAAATTTGAATTCATTCTTGACTTTGCAAATAAGTGTTCAACTCTAACCCACAGGCTCTGAAAGTCTCTTTTAGGGTTGGACAGTTCATTATGTGTGTCATGGTGACAGATATCACTTTAATACTCTTTCCCCTGCTCAGCCAGTGTCTGGCATTTTCAAACAACAGCAGTGTTCAGCATACAAAGGTGTCTAATCTATCACAGATATGTCACAAATTTTGGTCAAAATTGGCCGTGTTAACAAATCAAAACCTGACAGATGGTGGATGATTTCCTGGGATTGAAATGCTGGTGTCTTGCAAAATTTTGGATAATTTTTATCAGCACTATTTCTTTGATACAAGGCAGTTCTGAGTGGAAGACAGAAGCTATTTAAAAAGTGCAGTCTATTTTTAGTTTAATGCAGTGAGCACCACAAGCAAATTGCATCGATTCATTCATCAGTGTTTTGTGGTAAAGACATAAATCCCAGAGGCCAACATCTAAAGGGTTGCACTAACAAAACCCAAAATATGTGGGAACCTCTACCTGCTCCTGCTGTAAACACCACCACCGCCCCACTTCCATGTCTGCCTGGATACAGACAGGCCAAGAAGATAAGTCCTAGGAACCCTGAGTCATAGCTGCCCTCTCACTGCCTGTCTCAACATCCTGTTCACTAAAAAGGAAAGGAATTTACATCCAGTCGCCTTCAGATGGGAGCCAAGACCACAAATATTCACTTAACTCTTTGTGGCTCATTCACAATAACACACATATCTGCAGCATAGTTGCACATTCAGCAACTATTAGCTAAGATGAACTGGACAGATAGTGGAAACAAAGAAAGCTTTCAATGTGAGAAAGATTTTCATTCATCAAATATTTTCTAAACTTCTAAAGGAAACACTTGAGAGGCAGAGTTCAAAAGTGTATATAACTTTAAATCCTAAAAAGGGAAAGTCTATCACATTCAGGAACATTTGTGTGATCCTTAATACTTCACCACCTTTAAATAAAAGATGCTTGTTCTGAATTATAGTTTGTGTATTTTTTATGTTTGTATTAATACATGAGAAGGTGGCTTGGACCCGTTGGACTTAATGGACCTCTAGTCTTTAATGGATGACAGGCTTCACTTGAAGACTTCCTGCTATCCCCTTGGGCACCAACACACACACTCTCACACACTGAGTAGAAATGGAGCAGTGACAAAATATGGACTAGTAGGGGCCAAATCAGTCTAACTGTGGTCAAGTGTGGAGAGCTCCAGTCATGTGAGGGGCCAACAGGGTCACAAAAGCAGATGCTCTGGGGAGGAGAATACACAAGCATGAAGAGAGACTTACCTCAATACTGACAGGGCAACAGGACAAATCAAAATGAACTCCATGAACCTTTTCTCACATCCCCTCTGGGAATCTCCCTGTTCTCATACACACATACACAGTTTATGCTTTGCACCCTCCACCTCCTTGCCTTGCAATAAAGTGTGGGAATGGAAGTGAACATGAACAAAGAAGAAAAGCATGCAGGGATGAGACGGACTAACTGATCCCTGAGGTATGCTGACAAGTTCAGCTGCCACCCGAAAAACATCACAACCCACAGACAGGCAGACTGCTAGAAAGGGACACAGACACCAGGACGGGGAGGGAGGCAAAAAGCTAGACAAGGACACAGACACCGATATGGGCAGGCAGGCATAAAAACTAGACAGGGACACTGACAGCAAGACAGGCAGACAGCTACACATGAACACTGACAGTGAGACAGGCAGGCAGACCGACCGATAGACAGGGACAGTGACAGCAACACAGTCAAACGGACAGACTGCAGAGGTGTCCACAAAGGGCATGGAAGAAAAAAAAGGCAGTGCAAGGCAGCAACAAACACTTAATTTTCAACAAACTACAGATTAAAATGGTTTAAGTCATCCCCATTCCTCACTGCCTGCCCTCCAGGGTCTAATGCATAAAACATGTAAACTTGAAAAATTGCTCTCAGTTGACTAGAGGTCTTGAGTAATTCATGAGGGTTTGAAGGCATGCGATTCCTTCAAGGAAGGAGATATATCAAGCAGTAATGATGAGGACATGAAGCGACTGGCTGTGTTAATGATCTGTCTGCAGGTCAACATGTTAAAGCCCACTTTACAATTCATTTAAATAAGGAAGTCAGTTTGTCTATCTTAAGATCACTAGTGACTACATAAATGGTTAAGGAACCATAATTAGAAATTTTTACAGATTATTAAAAAGTTTTAAGGTGACATATGAATAAAAATATGACAGGTTATGAATTACTAAAAATCAAAAGATCCCTTAGATCAATTTATAGTGTGCCTGGTCTGTTTAATATTGGGCTTATATTAAAAATGAATGAGTTATAGCTTAGATTGAAGTTTTTGAGTGTAAAGTGTTTTATGTTTTTTACGACCTCAGGCGTCCAGGGCTGCCTCTCCCTCCTGGAGAACAGAGCAGCTGGCGCTGTAGGAGCCCTTACCCGGGGATTGTGTTGCCACCACGCCCTCCCCAGCCTCCACATGTGGAGCACCTGGCGGCAAACTCAAAAAGAACTCCTAGCTACCAACCCCTCTGCTACCAGCCTTCAGGTCTGGGAAACAGACGAAGGAACACCATAGTGGGGAACAATGGCGAACAGGTCGGCTTTCCTGCACTTTTCCAAGCTTAGCTGAAGAGGGATTTGCCAAAAACACATCCAACGCAAATGTTGCCATGCTCACCCAGAAAGGGAAAAAAAGGTGCAAACACCCTACAGCAATGACAATCCCCAAGGCGTCCACTGACCCAAGGTAAGCGAGGCTAGGCTAAGACGATAGCCCAACCACAAACAATACACACCCATACTTAATGTCACACGACAACACATGGCACTGGCAACAACACGCTGCTCCTAATGCCCGCTGTCCCACACACACAGTCTAGCCTTACAACAACTCCCCAGATCCTGCCTAACATGAACTTTCCTGTCTAGCTTCCGAGGTGTACCAAGCTCCGGGCAACTTAAAAGGCTACAATCTGAAACCCTGACACGCCTAACCCTGCCAGAAACCTACATCCCCCGCCTGGAGTTACCCCAATAACAAAAAGAGCGCAGAAGGAAGGGCAGAAACAGCCCAACTGACACTCACCTACCTAAACTGAGGAAGCCGTTAAGCTGCAAGGGCAGACCCAAGGCAGACGGACTGTAAGCCACACAGTGCCAGCCACAGAGGACAACACAAACGCTTGGCAGTCACACAGACAGAACAACGTGCAACTCACCACCCTCAGAGTGCCAGGATCCCAGACGAGCCCCCACATATGTTACAACCCCAGGCGTCCAGGGGATGGAGGGTGTAACATAATGTAAAAGTCCAGGTGGCAACAAGGAAGGGGGAGGAGCGGTTGTTTGCAATGAGAACGCTTTATTCACAATAATCGAAAACACAACGGAATAACTAATCAGAACACAAGAAACCGCCAACACCACGTCGCCGGGGTACAAACACAACCACGTGCTGTAGTGGGAGTCCCACTCGCCCTGTCCGTTCTGCTGTACTATATGAACTCAGGTCTGCCCTGCCTGCTGCAGGAAGAGGAAGGGGCAAGGCAGAACCTGCAGAGCACAGAAAAGGAAGAAGAAAAACACGAAAAAATATGAAGTCAGAACAGTCTCATAATGAATGAACTCGCGGGGCTTTTCATGAATGCACACAATCTGTTTCGCAAATACATGTGCTTTGGTTCACAAATATAATTTGTATGAAAACCTGTAATTTAAATTCGGAAATGCATGCGCTCTGCTTCACAAATGTAATTTTGAGACACACTAAATTCACGGAGCATACGAATTGGTGAATGCACATTTAATGAAATCTGTACGTTGAATTTTGAGACTGCCCTGACGTTGCAGGTCAACCAACGTCACCATTGGCTGATAAAGCTGTCAATCAAATGTATGTTTCTGATTGACAGATTCATCAGCCAATCAGGTGTGTTTGCTTTCAGCCAATCATATTGTTCCTTACATTTCTCCACACTTAAACCGTTGGCGACCGTTGTCATTATGGCCACAATAAACAACACGTTTCGCAAAGGCGGCATGTAACATACGGTCACATAGTTTATGTTCATTCAAACATATAACTTGGCTAAACAGGACGCTTCAACTAATTCAATGACATTGCATGATTTACGAGGGGGATATTCAGATAAATGTTACTGACAGCTTGAGGTTGATTAAGTCTCATCTGGGCGTTTTACTGACCACATTTTACAGAGTTATGTTATATACATTTTGTGGCATTATTGTTAAGTTTTCTTACAATTGAAGGAGAGCAAGAAGCATTATATCGATCGTGAAGGGTCACTCATAAAGGCGCTGATTATGGTGTTGATCAAATCTGATGAACTTTGACTTTTCCATCAACAGACGGATTCAGAAGACCATTTGTGCAAATTCTGACAAGTTAGTGCAGTGAAGAGAGTTTTCTGAATCCAACTAGGAACAAACAAGCTTTAGAGAGAAAGGGAAGAGGTTTTAAGAACAAAAACGCAAATGTGTATGCATGAAGCCTGAAGCTCAGTTGGCCAAAATTGGACTCTGGGCGCTGAAGTCATTTGTAATAAATGTCAGAGCAATCTATCTGACAGTTGTTGAGGCATTTCCCAAAAAACTCCATAATGTCAATTTGCGTTTGGCAGGAGAGGGAACCGTAATGGATCATCAAATCAACAGTCTGTAAAATTCACCTTTTGAGGAACATAGATGTCTTCACAGCCAACCTAAACTCACATCCATACAGACGTGTTGCTAATATGAATATAACCTGATCACCTGATAGCATAAAGGTTTAATTCCAAGATCTACATTAGTATGTAAAAGTTTGAATGTGCAGAGAAATGTACGAAAGCCTTTTTTCCGAAATTTAGCATAAAAACAAGCTAAGAGAACTTCTGCGACTGTATGTCACATCCAAAGCCCTGCTCATCAACAGTGTAAAATATGATACCTCTAACACAGGCATAGTTTGGCATCAACCAAAGTTACTGACTAACTTTGAGCAGGGACAGGTAACTACCATAAGGATACATACACACCCCACCCAGTTCAAATTCAATGTGATATTTTAGATTTAAAAGGTTAGTAATACACAGAAAGGGCCAAAATGTCTCATCTCTTCTCTGTATCCTCTCATCTCTTTTGTCTGCAGTGATTTCCCCAAAGCAGGGTCACATTGTTCACACTGGAGATACAGAATGAAACTCTCCAAACATTCTATTTGCATATTCAGCACAAGGTCACAGTCAGTCTTCAGTTGAGAAAGCTGTTCTTCACATTCTGAATATTAATAAACAAACTCAATATACATTCCCAGATTGCTTTTTTTCCAACAGTATTTAGAAATAAACTAAAAACTCTTTTTCTTAGAGTTTGCTGTGAGGCAGGAGGCAGAGAGCCAGTCGGTATCATATAAATACAGCTTCTACTCTTACAGTACATTCAGCTCCTCACTTATATTGTGTCTGAAGTTACAGTTACAGCAATTTTTCATTCCAAGTTCTCATCTTGAAAATCACAAACCGAAGGATGAAACTACAGAGGCCTACTAATAGATGTTAAAAATAGATTTGAATATTATAGTGTTGGTTTGTTTAGTGAGACAGAGATATGCCACACGAGGACAGATGAGTCAGACACAGCAGATCCATCAGACATACACAGAGAGAAGAGGGAAGAAATGTGGACGTGAAATGATTCTTGAAGAGATGTTATCAATTCAAGCTGAACATAGGGAGAAACTGCAGCTCTGCCCTGCAAAGAATGAGGGCTGGGTAGAGCAATGACCCAGCTGCTGCAGGTAAGGGAGGAAGGTCTGCTTTCACACGACTGAAGGGTTCAGAGAGGTTGTCACAGAGAAATATAAAAAACACATTTGCTAGTTCAGGTTGGACCACTGGTTCATGTTGGAAGAATGATCAGGTTTGAGAATTGGTTCAGGTTTAGGGACTAATTCAGATTTGAGGACTGGTTCAGGTTGGATGACTGATACGGGTTTGATGACTGGTTCAGGTTTAACGATTGGTTAAGATTTAAGGATTGGTTCAGGTTGGAGGACTGGTCTTGGCTGGGGGACTTGGGTTATGAACTGGAGGGTCACCCGTTCACGTCCCTGCCCAGGCAAAGAAATAGTGTAAAGTGTGGACTGGTGAATGGAGAGGTGCCAGTCCACCTCCAGGGCACTGCCGAGGTGCCCTTGAGCAAGGCACCGTCCCCTGAATTGTTCCAGGTGCGCTGAGCAATAGCGGCACCATCACTCTGAAAACAGGGTCACCTCTTCGCATGTTTGCATGATATAGGGCCCTGTGTGTGTGTGTGGTTGTCTGGGGGCCTATACATATCTTTCTCAGAGGGTAAATGTAATTTTGTTGTGTGTGCATTGATCTCAGTGTGTGTACAATGACAATAAAAGTTTCTTCTTCTATTCACGACACAGTAAGACAAACACATGATACACACACTGGTACGTACAGGTCTGCCCCTCCGTTTAAATCGTAAGCAGCAAAAGGGCCAAACTTTTATAACGTGATCGTATAGTTATGTTGAAAACCAGAAATACAGACCCACTATTAATTAGTAGTCGATACCATGGGATCAGTATATCGATACCTGCACGTCACCCGTTTTGGTATCGACTACTCCATTAAAATATCGATTACTAATAAATAAATGCGAAATAAAAGCATGTGTCAATTCCAAATATTTTTTAGGTAACTTACTCCAGTGTTTTGTGCCGAAATACCCCCCCCAGCCTGCAGCATATTGAACTGGTCCATCCAAGTCATGTGACCAGAAGAGCTGCGAGTTGTGTGTTTACATCCTGCCAGGAACAACATGGCGAGGAACACGTGGGTTTCTGACGGAGCGGAGAAAATAAAGAAATGGCCGACAGAAAGAGAAGCTAACTCTTTTTTTGAGAAATGTTCTTTCTGTACAAAAGTGTACACTTACATCTCTGTCAGGACCAAATTATGCTGGTCACCAAAGGTATGGTTAGATTGACAAAGTAAAAGTTCAAATGTGCACTTTTTTGTTTTATACAATTTTATTTCATACATATTTTTGTTATTTATTATTTATTGTATTATATTAATGGTAAATATATTGTTTTGAAAATAATGCTGCTCAGCAAAAGTTCAAAGAAAGCTCAAATGTGTTTTATTTAATTAATATTTAGGTTAATTATTTGTTTAACTTTTACATTTTGAACTGTGCACATTAAAGTTGTTACATGGTCAGTATTAGATGTGATTTGTTTTCAAGGTACTACTATTATGATTGAGAAAAAATTCACCAATAAGAAATTACCAGTAATCGGTATCAGTAGTCAGTATCCAATATTTAATGCAAAAAGTAATCAGTATCGTATCGAATCTTAAAAGTGTGGTATCACCCATCACTACTCAGGACAAATGCACTGTCTGTCTGTCATTAATTTCCTCACAGCTACTAAAAGGTGTTATTAATTGTTAGTATTTAATCTGTTGGATGATGTTTTAAACACCTCCTACTATTAGAACAAGAGTGTTGGTGCAGGTGTATTTGTCCTCTTATGCTGCCAGATACAAGGAGAGAGATAGAATGAAAAAGAGAGAGAGAAACAGACTAGCCACATTTACAGAATGACAAACAGCACAGGGATTTAAAAAAATCACAACAATTTAGCTACATGATTTAAGGACCTTTTTTTATTGTGCTATTTGTAACTCAGATCAAACAGCCTGACAGTGCTTACTGTGTCAAATATTTGCAGCGGGACTGTGCAGCACAGCTCTACACAGACTCAGTCAGCAGTGGTTAGTGGTTTGTTTCCCTCAGGGTGAATGAAAAAAGGCAGCACATCCACACATAAAGCTTGAGGATTGAAAAACATGACAGGAAGAGAAATACATTCAATCTGCTGAAAGCTGCACCTGAGCTCTTTAGGTACAGTATCGTGATCAAAAATAAAAGCACTTAATAATGCATTTGGGACTGGTTATGCTTAGAAGTGCCCTTATCAGTATCTTTATATTAACAGGGGTGTCTGAAAGGTGCTCATGGTGATGATCCCTCTGAAAACATTTAGAAACTATGTCCTGCCTGTCCTGTCCTGTCCAGCAGCAAAAGGCAAAGAGATAGAAGGTTACAGACGTAATGGTAGTGGACCAATTGGCAGCTGAAGGCAAAAACACATAAAATACAGCCACACATGCTTCAAGCTGAGTTGAAGCACTTCTTCACTCAGCTGCAAGAAAAAACTCAATTGGCCAAAATTTAAATCTTGGCAAGCAACAGTCCAGTTTCAATTTGAGACTGTTCCAAAGGAGGAAGACGAATCACACATGTGCCATCATCATGAAGCTTGCAGTATCTCAATGATTGTAAACTTAGTTCTACCACTTAACTTGACATTATAAACATGTAGTCTGAGTGGGCCACATTTCAGTCACTGTTTGGCACAAATTCTGTTGACAACAGAATGAGAAGCATACACATCAAAGGCTGTTAATGTTATATCCACATTCTGTGCACATGTTGTTTGTTTTGGTCTTTCTCCCGGTCCCCGTGTGTTCTCACTCCCCAGGGGGCATGGTTACAGGCGCAGGCAGCAGCAGCTGGTCCCTATCACACACCTGAGTCTCATTTGTCATCAGTCTTGTTTGAATACCCCAGCTCTTCACTCACTTATTGTCAGATTGTTACAGTTGCCTAAGCGGTAACCAGTGCCCCGTAAACCTCCTCGTCGATAATTGATCGTTCGTGTATCTTTGCTTCTCCTTGTGCTTCTCCTGTGTGTAACCCTCGCTCTCTGCTCGCCCCTCCGGAAGATCTGACTGCTTGCTGCCTCCCCGGACCCGCTTCCCCCTCTCCGCCACCTGCCTTCTACCTTTCTCCTCCAGGGAACCGTCTCCACTCTGCCTGCACTCCGCCATCAGCTCCCATGCTCACCGGCATCTCCCCATTCCCCCGGACTCCATTCCCCTCCATTCTCACTTCAGCACAATAAACCTTTATTCTTACCACCATCTTAGTGTCTGCATCTTTGGTCCGAATCACACCCGTTCTCACAGATAGTGTTGTTGCCCCACAATAAGAAGGTTGCGGGTTCGGTTCCCGGGCCTGGGGCCTTTCTGTGTGGAGTTTGCATGTTCTCCCCGTCTTTGCATGGGTTTCCTCCCACCATCCAAAGACATGCATGTTTGGGTTAATTGGTGACTCTATATTGTCCGTAGGTCTGAGTCTGAGTGTGAGTGTGAATGTGAGTGTGTGACTTGTGAGGAGCCACATACACACACACTCTAATAAGCATATAATGGACCTCTCTCTGGAGTCCAGCATCTTTCAGCAATCCTTAACACAAGAACTGATACAACAGGATAAGTGGCTGATCTGCATTTCTTTCAAACTGTTTTCAGAGAACCAGTCTAATATCAATTTTAGACAAGTGCTCACAGGGGGGAAACCAGACCGAAACCAGACCGAGACTATTGTTCACAGGAGAGCACCAGACTGCAAGCAGTGTTCATGGCAGACGACCAGTGACCTCCTTTATTCCAGTGCAACCTCATATTAAAGAGAAAGAGAGAACTCGCAGAGAACTCGCAGCGGATATTCAGTCCAGAGGAAGAATCCACTTGAGTACAATAAGATTAAAAGATTAAGATGAGTTCTGCAGAAGCCATTCATGTAACTTTAACATAAGTAGGAGGTGGTGTCAGATTTGGCCCAGTGATGAAAGAAGGGGTGGGAGGTAAGCTTCACCTTGTTTTTTCAATTTATTGAACAAACCTTTTAAAGTGCAAGCGCAGATATGCAAAAATGTACATTTGTAGCAAAAAAAAAAAGGGCAAAATACAAAAATAACAAAAACAAAACTGAAGAAAGGCTAAAAAAAAAATTACTCATACTATCAAAAAGGTAACTAATGTCAAACAAACAAAACAACCAATACTAGGCTCAAGGCTATGGAGCACTAGTACATGTCAATCCTCGACAAGGTTAGTAAACTAAACCAAGGTTAGTTTGAAATCAATCAGTCAATCAACATATGCTATATTTATCCATTGCAACAATCCTACAGACTTCAACAATTATTTATCTCCAACCTGGCACAGAAAAATCAAAACTATTAACTTATTTAAACACATAAACAAGCATTTGTGCTGTACCAGGAAACCGAAATTGGCTTACACATTGGTATACTCCAGCTCAACCCTCTCTAATTCTGCCTTGGAACCTTCCCACATCCGGTTTGTCCGTCAGAACAGGAACTACACACTACACACTAGGAACTACAATCAAAAATAACCATGAAAATAATTCAATAAATGATCTTAAATCACATCGTGTGTTTTATTGTGATCATTCCTAAAGCTGGTAAGGATTGAAAGTAGCTGAGCTACCACTGCACTGCCCTGCCCTTGCTCAGTGTGCAAACAATGCACTGTTAGCTTAGCATACTAATGCTACATTGTTAATACCACAAACTAATCCAGAGACACATACACACACAGGGTAAGTAATGCAGCACTGAAGTTAACACCAGGACACAACTCTATCTGCCGGCATGATATTTTTAAAATACATTTAATGTCTCTTGGCTGTGTGAAGAAGCTACGTACTACTTACTTTACAGGCATGACTAATATTGGACAATATAGCCTTTTTTTCTGGTTCTTTAATTATCTACACATTTCCCTGGAGTGTACATACACACGCACACACACACACACACACACACACACACGGATACACACAAACAGTTTTTCTAGCTGTGATTTCACTCCAGTTCAGGTCCATTCAGTGTGAGTTATCTCCCATTTGTCGCTTCCATTTGTGTGTTTCCAGAGATTACTCTAAGTCTGTAGTGCTGTAACATGTCCAAGGCAAAGCAAGAGATTTCAAAAGCAAGTGCATGCAGGCACATATAAAAACCCTTGCCTCTGCATGTTCAGCTTGCAGACACATTTGACTTACGCCAATTTGGCATTTTGAGTCATATGTTGTGCCAAATTCAATAGTTTTAATTTGGACCAATTTCTTGGCAAAATATGATCAAACCCAGACTTGAGCATTTCCCCTAGAAATTTCCTCTTGTGGGAAAGCATCTGAAAAAGCACAGTTTTGGCAAACTATAACCCTCAAAATTACTGCTGAAATTTTCCCCACATAACTGTCCTCTCCCATGAAGAGAGGTAGATAATTATTTGTTGGGCCTTGACCATGGGCCAAGAACAAAGGAAGGCCTACAAACATGTCCAAACCTGACTAAAGTTGAGCTGAGAACAAAAGATCAAAGGATTCTTTGAAAATCGCGCCAACTTGCTCAGCAGGTAAGGGCGTGGCTAAACCCGGGTTGCGCGGACACAGGTTAAGACACCCCATTGGTCAGAGGCAGCAGGAACTCTAGTCACAGACTGCAGACGGTCCAAGAGGGTACGCACCAAATGACCTGCTCTAGCAGCTGCAAGGGAGAATCCTAAAAGCGTCGCTCTTCCCCCTGTGTGTTTCCATCGTTGGAGCCAGGGTCTGCAACTCGCAGGACAAGCCGAGACTGCTTCCTCTCCTTTGTTCCAATTGGATTACTTTTGTAATCCAACAATTGCATACACACACCCACCAACACACAGTTACACACACACTTTGACAAACACACGCACCTATGCCCCCCTTTCTAGTGCCTTCCCCAGTATGTATTGTAGTTATAGTGATTACTTGTTAATTCAAAAGCAATTTCACTGTTTGTCCTTCAGGAACATTGATTGTCTATCGATGTCTTTGGGAAATAAATCGTGATATCCTAAGTGGTTAGCTTGTGTCATCACTGTGGACGATCTTGTATTGATTGCTGGTTGACTGGGGTCATTGCTTAAAATCATGCCTTATCCATCAATACATATGTTGTGGACTCCAGTTTTAGACATTTGCAGTTCCAATAAAGGAATCACATTAATCTTATCATAACTAATTCATGCACGCTGGTTTTTATTGGTTCGGTTTTTCAGCAGGATTTTTGCAAAATAAATGAATTGTTACGCAAACTGGGGAGCAGTTAGGCTTTAGGCTAAAGAACACTTGATTCATTGCTGGTGGGAATCCAGATCTACTGGAATGCAATTATCAATCTTTAACTATGATGATGAAACTGACAGAGACACTGCATGGTTACAAGGGCAGTATATCGGTGTGTTGGATGTATTTGACACAAAACTGCAGGTAACATGAGGAATCATCTGTCTGGAGCAAGTTGACATTCAGAAGGAACAAGCACTAGTGGCAAAACCTTAAAGAACCTGCTGTGTCTTTTCAACGGAAAGACAGAGTGTGGTTCCAGTTGGTGACACTGCAGCAGCAGGACTCCATCTTTCTGTACTTTTATCTGCCTGTTAGAAAGCTGTTTCACTGACAAGACCCATTTCAAGCTTTAACCATCTACACTCTTGGGCCTGCCAGTGTGTTAACTCCAACCAAAGACACTGATGAGCCACAACTGGGAGCTAGTTGTAAAGCTGTGGCTGATCAGCATGTCTAAATTCAAACGTTACATTGTTTGTACATCCCCAGGCAGACTGGTTATGGAACTTCGCATCAGTTTTATTCACATGTACAGTTCTTTACATTACAGCTGGTGGTGTAGCTCATTCATTTCCATCCCTTCCTCTATAACCTGAGCACTGAAACCCGCCTCAGTTATACAAAAGTTGGTTATTGTCAAAGTTATGGTCATAAGGAAATGAAGGCAGGCTCTGATACTGACTGATATTGATTTAAAGGTTTACTGTTTTTCTCAGCGGCTTTGATACAATTCACTCATTTTATACATCACTCTCAAAGGTCATAATGCAGTTGCCACAACACTTACTCATTTAATCAAAACCATGTTTACATATTTCAGAATAAACCAAATACACTACTGTACCATATGGGGATATGTACATATTTGACAGAGTGTGACTGTGTCCAGATGAAGACTCTCTCTCTCTCTCTATCTTTCCCTCTGTCTCTGTCTCTCTGTGGCTCTCTCTCTCTACCCCATGCATGTACATCACTTAACATGTCACTAACTTTGTTTCTTCCCCTTATTTATGTTTTGTCCCTCCTGTCCTCTCTCTTCCTGTCCCCATCCTACAGGTGCTGAATCGTCTCTGCTCCATGTTCCTGCTCAATACCTGCTGCTGCAATAGCTACCTTGAGTTATCATTACACACTACTACTCATTTCCCATTGTTACTTCTTATGCTAAAACCATATTCCCCCTACTGCTAATATTTACTAGTGCACATTTAGTGTTAGCAGGTTGCAATCAATGTATGTTTTCTGTGTGTTTTGCTTGCATTTTCTATGGCAACTTCTATTTCCTGCTCTTGTTCTTTCTCTGTCCCACTACTGAGCCCCCCGCCTCTGCCTCTGCTTCTCACTTGCCTTGCAACTGTGGGCATGTGCTAGCTCTTGGAGACCCGTATGTTGGGTCTCTTTAACAACTCCATAAAGAGTTTGGTCTAGACCTGCTCTATGTTGAAAGTGCTTCAATGGAATTTTGTTATGATTTGGCACTATATAAATAAAATTGATTTGATTTGATTGGACAGATCAGCAGAATGCAGAACCGATCAAAGAGAAGGAGAGGTCCATCATTCTATCTGATGAAGGTAGAAATTGGTTTCATGAGTGGCCAGAGTCAAATGAGAAACACATAAATCTTCTTCTCCTTTCGGCCTTTCCCTTCAGGGGTCGCCACAGCGAATCAGTTGCCTCCATCTAAGCCTGTCTTCTGCATCCTCTTCTCTCACACCAACCACCTTCATGTCCTCTTTCACTACATCTATAAACCTCCTCTTAGGTCTTCCTCTAGGCCTCCTGCCTAGCAGTTCAAAACTCAGCATCTTTCTACCAATATATTCACTATCTCTCCTCTGGACATGTCCAAACCATCTCAGTCTGGCCTCTCTGACTTTATCTCCAAAACTTCTAACATGTGCTGTCCCTCTGATGTACTCATTCCTGACCCTATCCAACCTGGTCACTCCCAAAGAGAACCTCAGCATCTTCTTCTGTGCTACCTCCAGCTCTGCCTCCTGTCTTTTCCTCAGTGTCACTGTCTCTAGACCAAACAACATCGCTGTACTCACCACAGTTTTGTACACCTTTCCTTTCATTTTAGCTGAAACTCTTCTATCACACATCACACCTGACACTTTTCTCCACCCGTTCCAGCCTGCCTGCACACGCTTCTGCACCTCTTTCCCACACTCTCCATTGCTCTGGACTGTTGACCCTAAGTACTTAAAATCCTCCACCTTCTTTATCTCTTCTGGTGGTATCCTGGATACCAAACCTGCCCATCACCTCCTTATCATCTCTGTTTCCTGCACCAACGTGTCCATTGAAGTCTGCACCAATGACAACTCTCTCACTTCTAGGGATGCTCTGCATCACTTCATCAAGGTCCAACCAGAATTTCTCCTTCTCCTCCAGCTCACATCCTACCTGTGGAGCATACCCACTAACAACATTGAACATAACACCTTCGATTTCTAGCTTCAGACTCATTACTCTATCTGATACTCTTTTAACCTCCAGGACATTCCTGACAAACTCCTCCTTCAAGATAACTCCTACTCCATTTCTCTTCCTATCTACACCATGATAGAACAACTTGAACCCTGCTCCTAAAGTTCTAGCCTTGCTACCTTTCCACCTGGTCTCCTGGACAAACAGTATGTCTACCTTCCTCCTCTGCATCATGTCAACCAACTCTCTACCTTTCCCTGTCATAGTTCCAACATTCAAAGTCCCTACTCTCAGTCCTAGACTCTTGGCGTTCCTTTTCCCTCTCTTCCTACGAACACACCTTCCTCCTCTCCTTCTTCGACGAACAGTAGTCCAATTTCCACCGGCATCCTGTACGTGAATAGCACCGATGGCGGTCGTTGTTAACCCGGGCCTCGACCGATCCGGTATGGAAGTCATAGATTCGTTTCGCATGTTTGATTTGGCAAAAGTTTTACGTCGGATGCCCTTCCTGACACAACCCTCTGTATTTATCCGGGCTTGGGACCGGCACAATAAGGCACTGGCTTGTACCCCACAATGAAAAATTCTAACCTGTGTGAGGAAATGGTGAACTGTTCTGAGAACTTAGAGCTGTGAGAATTATGTTTCTGATGAGTGAAAGCATCAAAGCCAAAAAGAGAACTGTAAAATAAAATAGAATACCGATGCTGTATCATAATATGAAAAAAAAACAAACTTGCCTCTTATTTCTATTCGTGAAGAAGAGATTTGAAGTGATTTTTTATTTGTATTTTGTATGTTTGTATCTGCACATCAGTCACCTGTACTGATGAATTTTGGCATGAGGCCCGATGCAGATGTGTTCCCCATAAGGCAGAGAACAATAGCAAGCTGATACTGAACAAAAGTGTGAACAGGTTTATCATGTCAAACAATCGGTTACATGTATTTGATATTTATCCTCCTGTCATGAAAAGAAAAGGATAAAAGCAATAATTGGGAGGTAAAAGAAATACATTCGTATATGTATATCTATATAAAACGACATAACACATGCACAAACAGCACTGTGAGCATGTGATACATGTTGTGTACACAATGTGTGGCACATGCTCACAGTGCTCTTTGTGAAAGGCCTGAGTGACTGACGTCAGAGCTGCATTAGCATGCTGTTGACACAACACTTTTATCTACGTCACTAAGTGTGGTACAGTGAGTCTTACAACAGGAGAGGAAGTGAGAGCATGAGAGAGTGAGTGAATGAAAGAGAGAGAGAGAGAGTGTGGGGGAAAGTCAGAGTCAGCAGAAAAAATCTGGGTGCAAAGTAACACGCAAATCTGCTTGTGTTTGTGTGTGTGTGTGTGTGTATCAGTGACACTGTGCAGGATTATGAAGCCAACAGTATTTCTCTCTGTCTTAAGCCAATGTCACTCCAATGTCTGTTGATCAGGTGAAGGGATGCCTGACGGCGTGTTGTTATTCTCGCACCGTAGTGCTCCTTTCGTCGCATAAAGGCTACCTGAGGGAGTTACCTGAGGAAAAATTCAATACAACCTGACTTATTTTTTCAAGCACGGGAGTCACCCCCTAAAGGTCATTAGGTAGAATGCACAAATGGATGAAAGACCTGCTGGAACAGACATGACTAGTAACAGTCATTTATTCATTAATCTTCAACCACTTATCCGTTTGCGGATTGTGGCAGGTGCTGGAGCCAATCCCAGCTCACACTGGGCAAGGGTGGGATGTACTCTGGATAGGTCACCAGTCCATCGCAGGGCCAACACATAGAGACAAAGACGAACAACAACGTACACTCAGACCTACGGACAATTTATAGTCACCAGTTAACCTATACATGCATGTCTTTGCACTGTGGGAGGAAACCAGAGTACCAGGAAGAAACCCACGTAGGCACGGGAGAACATGCAAACTCTGTACAGAAAGGCCCCAAGACCAAAACAGAACTCTTATTTTTGGGCAACAGCGCCAACCACTATGCCGCTGTGCTGCCCCTGGTAGTAACAGAACTTTCAAATTAAATCACTTGCATAAAGCAACATGGCTGTCTAAAAAAATACTCAAAAAAAACAACAAAACCAACATGCACACACTTTAGTTTGATTAAAATTTGATTTGATTCGAAAGGCCCAAGAATAAAGGACAAACCCACCACCCACGGTTGTGCTACATCATCTGTACTTCTGTACATCTGATGCTCAGTGCATACCAGGAGTTATTTCTAGCATGAAGTCTGCTCCTACTACAGTTAGTGGTTTCCTACTCATCCCAGAATTCCTTTTGCCAAACCAGAGAAGCCTGAAGCCAGATCTAGGCATAAAAATAATCTAGGCATTCAACATTCCACAGTGAGACTGATCTAAAACCAAGGATGAGACATAAGAATTTGCTAAACTCAATATAATAACATTTAGAATTGAAAGATGTCCCAAATGAGGCTGTATTCGGGTGTGTCAGCATCTATTTACAGTCAGTGGGCTTGTGCACATGTAAACCTCAGAACAAGAATTCTAGCCTTGAAGCTGGACATCTGGCCTTGGTAATGTGACCCATTCAGCTCTGGTGAGACATGTGGGTGGGGGGAGTGGTCATGATGGCATCACAAAGACAACGGAAAAAATAAATCATGTTGCCCACTTCAGAGAAAGAAAAGTCATTTACCCAAAATTGCTCTACTTTCAGATTCCACTCAAATGTCTCGCTGTGTATTTGTCCAGTTTGGTTCCTTGGAGTCATAGCTCTCTCTGACAACTGAGTGGTTCTCAGATATTTATTTTCAAAGTTTTCCCATCCCTAAGAGGGAGGACATGATGAAGTTTTCTTCTGTTGCCCAAAATATAACTGGAACATTAAATATAACATGACAATACTTTTACAATACAAAATAGGGTTTCATTATAGTTTCCACTCCTTTCTTTTTCCTGTCAGCACTTGTTTTGACTGCCAATGTTTCACATACCTGGTGGGCCGGGCAGGGAATAGGAAGGGTCTGTGCCACCTGGTAACAGCTGGGCCTGGTGTTACCAGTCTATAAAGATCAAGTTGCTCCCTCCCACCTTCCCTTCAGGCATCTGCTTCATTATGGCTTTGGTTTCTTGTTTTTTTTTTTATTTTGTTGTCATGCACATGCGCACTCTCCTGCACTTACTGACTCTACACACATTCATACCTCATGGGTTTTGTGTTGGACAGCTAAACGCTCTCCTGCTTCTGTTATGGCCTGGCAGTCATGGTATTTTCTGGTAAAAGAAGTTTCTTGGTTTTGTCTTGTTGGGTTTATGAGTTTGGACTATTGTCACTGTGGTGCACATAAACAAACACAAACACAGAGTTGGCATAAGGTTGACACATATTCAAATTTTATCCTAGAAGAAATGATCCCATGGATCATATCTGTGGGAATTACTTTAAGGGTGACACAGGTCAGTGGTTGGGGTGGATGGATAGGTGTAAGTTGGTATGTATGCCTTTGCCAGCAAAGTTAATATGTTTATTACTGTAATCTTGATAGCCAACCCATTAGTGTTGACACCTGTTGACACTCCAATGGGTTGTACACATAGTCTGTCTCTAAAGGTTGAAGTAGGTATTGCATCTATAAAGTGAAGCCAATGCTGAAGAGCCTTAGACCTTCAGTCTATTTAATGACCATCGGGGGTGGCTGCACTGGTTGTAACAAGAAGCCAGAATGTATTTAGTCACGATGAAAATGTCTCTACTTTTCAGTGCTCTACTTTGGGCAGCATAGTGGTTAGTGCTGTTGCCTCACTGCAAGAAGGTCATGGGTTCAATTCCAGGGCCTGGGACCTTTCTGTGTGGAGTTTTCATGTTCTCTCCGTGCCTGCATGGGTTTCCTCTGGTTAACCGGTTTCCTCCTAGAGTCCAAAGACATGCATGTATAGGTTGATTGGTGACTCGTAGGTAGGCCCGAGGGTCTAAGTGTGAGTGTTTGTTCTACTCTGTCTGTCTCTATGTGTTGGCCCTGTGATGGACTGGCAATGTGTCCAGGTTGTACCCCGCCCTCACCTGGAATGTTGGCTGGGATTAGTAACCCCACTGTGACCCAGTCACAGATAAGCGGTAGAAGAAGAGTTAGTGAGAGTCTATGGTCTCTATCCCTGGTTTCAAATCTTTCTTAATACAACATGATGCCCATTTTTTAAATTATGGTCCGAAAGCAACTCATGTGAAAAAAAACTACTTTTTATTAAATCAAAAATTAAAATTGACCCTGTTAGTCACTATTATTCCTGCTGAACACTATCAGCAGGAACACTTCAGACATGAAGGGGGCCTTGAAGGTCCTCGCAGGGATATAAATGAGTGATAGTAGTAAACCACCCCTAATGATGTGCCAGCTTTTCTTCTTTTCTTCCATCTCTTTGTTCCATTCAGAGGTTGAAAATGAGATTTCTGAACTAAGCTGCTTTAATAGGCTAATTTTTGGCTTTTCTGTCTTTTTTTTTTTTTATTTAGAACTTTTTATTTCTCCTCCTTCAGACACATTGAAACAATTTTCTTGTTTTCCAATAAAACAATGAAATGCCAGTAGATATACAAATATTTTCAGTAATTTTAGGTTTTATGTTTAAAATTACAGTTAAATAACCATAATTTAACATTACATTAAAATTATGTTTTTTAATGACAATTTATTGTATTTGTACATCTTTAACTGTAATTTTACATACAAGTTTCTGTATTTTTTTTACAGGTTTATAACAACAAGACAATGTAATAACTGCAAATTAACAGATACTAGCAGTAATTTAAATATTTGCCTTAGAATTACAAGTAATTAACCATAATATTATATCACATTATCATTCATTTTTTAAAGGTAATTTAATACATTTTTTTCATATTCAAATGCAATTTTACATTAAATGTGAGGTATTAATTTTGAGATTGCTGTCCATGATAACGAAGACATAAAAAATTACAGAAAACCAGTCATTCAAAGTGTTTTCCTTAAAATTGCAGGTAATTAATATTCAAATTTCAAAGTTGGCGCCTATTTCCCACCCATAACGACCAACCGGCCAAGTCTGAAGAATGGCAGTTAGTTCGAATTAGCGCTATTGTCCGTCCAGTCAGTCATGCAGGGGAAAGACGTCCCCTCATGGACTCATGATCTTCAAGGAGGATATATGAGACATCTGGGACACTCACCTCAAACGGTGTTTGGTTGACATGTCCGTTGTGGCTAACGCCTGTGAACAATATTTTAATTCATTGTCATACCTCCAGTGGACAGCCTTGAAGCTAACGTTAGCATCCCTCTGATAAATTGCTACCCTCACATAAGCTATTGTTAGCAGATAGCTATCGTTTTTTATGGTTTTGTGACTAAGTGACTGATGGTCATTTTGTTTTACAGCTAAAGTATTCATTGTTAACGCGCGCTTTCGGTCAAAGCCTTTTCTAACATGGCCGGAGGTTAGTCGTAATTGTGTTGCTCTCTTCTGATGTATGTTCATGATTTGAATTCGGTCAAACTGCTGTATGCTGCTCTGTGTAATGTCCCACTCGCCCTGCGTGGGTCCCGTAGAGACCTGAGATCGTTAATTTAAAGGGCATATTGCAGGTTAAAGACCACTTTGAATCAATGTTTAGAAAAATAATATAGGAACTGTTTTTTCTTCAAAATATATTGGTAAATACATTAATTAGGCTTCTAGAGTCATTTTTGTAAAAAAAAAAAAAAAACAACTTTACTTCTGCATCCGAAAAAGCTAAAGCGGAAGTGACGTAGGCAGAGGGAGAGCAGTAAACCTGGGCAGTAGGAAAAAAGTGGATCCCAATCTCAGTTTTGACAGAGAAGAAACGTTAAATGTGTACCATTACACATATGATCTACCACAGCCCTATAACTACGAGTCTGTTATGCGCCCCAGAGAGCAGGGAGACAGCAGGGGGAGAGTAAATGGTCAGAGGAGAGAAATAGAGCTGTGGTGTCAGAACAATCAGTGGAGAGCAGGGCAGGTAGTGTTAGTTTATGTAATATTGTGTTCACGTCATAATATGACACAGGTTACCATCATATGTCAGGCAATAGCAAAATTATTAATGGTCGTCTGTTACAGGCAGGAGTATTGATACAAATAATCAAAATTAATGATCTTGATGAAGTGTCTCATACTCGTAATATCCGTCAACACTACGAGGTATAGCGCTGTACTATTGTTGCGGTAGAGAAACACTTTGGTGATCCACGTTTTGTTTATAGGTGCTTGTGTGGGAAATGCGAAGCCATGACCACAGCCGAGGAGAGCATGTGCTGCAGGGAGGTAGATGCCTACTGGGCTTTAGTGGAGAATGTCACCCTCAGGCTCCAAGTGCAGTGCTTCACACAGCACCCGGGATTTGATGCTTGCTGTCTGAATCCCTACGTGCTTCAGATAGCCTACATGCACTACAGGCAGGAGCATGGACCTCTCCAGGGCAGCAGACACGAGTATGTTATGTTTAGGGCAGAAATAATTAATTCCTCTATTTAGTTATTTTACTCTATTTATTACTTACATGTTGTATTTTCCATATTTGAACTAGGCTAATAAAGTACATAATAATGCTGAATGTTCAGCAGATTTGTAAAACTGTACATTTCTCCGGCACAACCGGAGCTTCCTTCAGACAACTGAGCTGAGGAGGCTGTGTGCACCGAAGGCACCGCACCCGGTGTCAGTCGCACCTGGGTCTTGCTTCGGCATCCCATGTTGAACTCCATCAGATCGCTTGATTGATAATCCTCAGGTCTAAAGGGTCGTTTGTCTTAGCTGATGCAGCCGTGAAGTCCCGTCTCTTCAGCTGCACAAAATGCACCGAGGCACGGGGGATAGCGGCGTTTTTTTTCCTGTTAGGAAACCTGTGGACTCGATATCCTGACAGGCTGGAGTTTGTGCAACCTCCACAAACGCAATAATTTACTATGATAATGAAAAATGAATGCAATACAACACTACTGAAAACACACCGACTCTCTATAACACGACCGCTCTGACTGATAACTACCTATTCCCACACTGAGTGATGGCAGAGCCTAACATGTAGCTCCCTCTGCCTACGTCATATGACGCGGTGTTGAAAAAAAGAGCGTTTTTAGAGGCTTAGTTCAAAACTGTCACTTTTTTGGACTAAATTTGCGCTTTTATGTCTTGATAAAAATTTTCAAACATCCATTAACTTTTCAAAGGGTATTTTATAGATAAGATTATATATACATCTAAAAAAATTTAACCTGCAATATGCACTTTAAGTTTTTAAATTTGTTTCGTTCTAACATTACCATATGCATGAATTTCTGCATGCTGCAAGTGTGCAGAAATTCTTATTTGATGAAAGGTACATAATTTGTTTATACATTGTGTCATTGTTTCTTTTACTTGGGGAAACCACAATTATGCAGCAAATCAGTGTAGATGGACAAGAAATGAGTACTAAATACCCTTAATTAACAGGGATTGTCCTTAAATGTAGCTATTTTTTTATGTATTTGTAATGTGTTTAGCTTTCTTTTTTTTCACTGTCCAATGGTTGTTTTTTAATTTACTAATTCTCTAAAATAACAGATAAACACTGTCAATTTGCAGACATTTATCTTTAATTTTATGAACCTAGTTTGTTTTTATACGTTATAATGTTGTTATTGTACATGGGAAAAATAGTATTTTAACATGAAATTACTGTAGATAGACTTTGCTGTTTCCTAAAATAAATAATGTATACCACGAAATTACAGAGATTAATCTGGAAGGTTTCAGATTTTAATGTTTTTTGACATATGTATGTTATTTTACAGTATAATGGGAATTTATCAACTATAATATACTGTATTTTAATTGATTTTTACATTAAAAATCGACTGTATTTTTTTTACAGTTATTGTACGTAGTTCTGTGATACACATTATTTACTGTAATTTTACGGTATCTCTTTGGAAATTTTGCTGCCAGTGCTTTTACAATTTTTTTTTACAATGTGCTTGTTCCTTAAAATCAACTTAAGCTTATTCCATACCCCTCCTTTTTCCAACTTGCAGTCTTTCTTCCACTTTTCCACCGTTTCATTCATCTAGCTCCTCTCTGGGGTGCGGCCCACACGAATAACGGTTTTGTGGGAGAGCTAAGTCCCAGGGAGGGCTGCTCAGAGCCAGATCATCCCCCTCTTGAGCTGCAGCTGGTCTCAGGGACTAAATATAGAGAGAGAGTTTAGGCCTTGGCAATCCAAGGAGAAAACAGGGGCTGAAACAGATACTAAGACAGGAAGAAGGAAGATCATTTTAGGTAAGGCTGCTTACACACATACGTGAAAGACAGAGATAGTAAAGGCTGCAAGATGAGCAGAGCCTGAGAGCATAGCAGAGCATGTCCTCCATTGTGGACTCAGGTGAGACACATGGCCCCAGCTGGGCCATCTATCTGTCCTCTGTGGCCTGAAGCTGGAAAGGCTCAGCAGCCTGACGATCCCACTGCATACAAACATTACAACTCCAGCACCAAGCCAGTGTGGCACCAGGAGCACACTTTAAGGACCAGACCACTGCTGCTTGGTTTTTACATTAAAGGTTATGTTCATGTATTGAGTTGAATAATGCGTTCTGTCAATTTCCCAGCCAGCCATTACTTTGAGTTAATATCAGTACGGTATGAAAATGAATTTACAAGAGACTTGAAATTAGCTCGACACAGGTTGTCCATCACAGTACACATTTAGTGTCCTGAGACCTCATTATTGTGCTGTGATGTGCATCACTGTGCATCACTTTGCTATGATGTTGACCGGAGACACAGACATTTAAGGATCTGAATTAAGATCACAAACATTCTTGCAACAGCACTTATAACACTTATACAATTTTTCCATAATCTTTTCCTTCAACGATATCTCATGGTCATACCTCCATGACACATAAAGATGCTGATGGTGACGAATAATATCATGAGATTTAGCTGAAATATAGTTTGGAGAAATCTAGTAAGAGGACCTTGAGTTTTATCCTTTTCACAAATTCTCTGCATGCTCAGTGTGACTTTAGCTTGCAGCCTATTTCAGCAGCTAAATTATCCACTTTGCTATGTTGGAACTTCCCAGGATCACTGAATGCATCACCTACACAACAGGTGGTGCTTTCAAGAGCATTACGACACATAATTTAGAATAGAAATTATCAAATGAAATTTAAAAAATTCTGAAATTATTAATACTCAAGTCAGTCTTCTGATCTGTAAACTCATCATTCTGATTTCAACAGTAACTGCCTACAGCTGGAGTTTGTTTTGTATGGAGAAGAATGTTCCAACTTCAGATCAAATCATTGAGCCCACGTAAACTTCCTTTGCAGCTTCCCCGCTGTAATTCTTTGAAGGCCAAAACAAATGAGACCTGGCAAGAATAGGGAGGAGCCAGCCTCCAGTTCAAATGACTTGACACCCTCAGCAGCAGTACCGGTCACTTCCTTTCAATGTCAGTTCTATTTGTGCTTTGCAGCGTGCACAGAGTGATGCCACTGAAGCAGAAAATGGAGAAGGAGCTAGGACAGCTCCAACAATGAGCAGGAAAAAGCTGTCTATGTGGTGACAGGAAGAGAAATGGGATTGATATTGCATTAACACTGGCTCAGCAGCCAGGCTCGCTTCAGGGAAGGGGGGCACTACCCAATTGGCTGCTAAATTTCTACACAAGCTTTGATGGTGATTGACCACTTGGGACCACAGCTGCTGGGACCACTTTGATTTGATTTGCAGTGACAAACATACACAAAATTCTTTCTATAAGTTGATTACACATCAGGTTTCCCTGCTGAGCAGCAACATGTGGAGATGAATATGAAAGAAATGCATTGGCCGATAAAACCGTCTTAACAGTTTTGCCATCTTTAAGGGTTCATTTCCTCCAAATAACAAAAGTTCTCTTAAATCTGTACTTGGGTTTTGAAATGTTGATATATATTTTTAACCTATTTATGTTTAACAAGAACCAACATTTTATACTGCATCTTGCTCTGTGTAGCAAGTTGTTTAGCCACACCCATATTAAAGTACAATAAAACTTACATTTTCATGAGGCCTGCCCTGAGCCCTCAAAAGTTAAATTTATTTCTGGAAGAAAAGAATGTAACAAATAAATCCTAAAAGAGCCAGGGAACTGGTCAGTGCTTGGTCCTTAAAAAACAAACAAACAAACAGAACAAAAACAAAAAACCCATTAAGTTTGCCTTCAGTAATTCCCAGTGTTTCGTTTCATTATTTTAGTCATGACTACTTAATTCATACAACTCAGGAAAATCCCAAAACATACAAGTATTCAACTTTGAAAATGATTTTCCATTATCTAAGGAACATTGAAATTTGTGTACAACGGTTTGCAACAAATATATCCATAAACCAAAGCAGCAATGAAACAAACTCTTAATTTAGCTGCAAACCAGGAGTCTCTTTTTTAAATGCCTGTGTGTGGTGCTGCATCATGAACAATGGAGAGAATATTGGAATTATGTCTGTATAAGACTGAAACCAGGATCAGTGGACTTCCTGTAAGATCTCCCGTATACTGTACAAACATAAACCTTCAAAATTGTGAGTCAGGAAAGTCATTCTTGATGTGTACATGTGTTTCAATTGTGAGATTCTATCAGAGATGGTCCTTCCATAAATACACATTAGGCTCAGGAAAAGCAGAAAATAATTTCAGAGAAATCATAGGACAGCATTGGCACAACGCCAGTTACTCTCCTCCTCCAATCCCAGCCAGCTGCTTTTGAAGTGTGAACAAGTTGGGCAGTCAGAAGCCTGTAA
The DNA here is from genome assembly GCA_034769265.1 of Remorina albescens. Classification (NCBI taxonomy): domain Eukaryota; kingdom Metazoa; phylum Chordata; class Actinopteri; order Carangiformes; family Echeneidae; genus Remorina; species Remorina albescens. The sequence goes on along the minus strand of CM068484.1, from coordinate 16,090,362 downwards.
TTATAAAAGCCTTCATCAGGAGGAAGCTGAGCGGAAGTGTGTGTGTGTGTGTGTGTGTGTGTGTTTGTTTGTGTGTGTCCATACACTGAAATACTGCTGCTGTATGCTGCTCTGAGTCTGCTGAGGTCAAATGATACTGTCCTTCCATAAAAAAGTAACCCTATATTATATCACATTCACATTTAATCACAATCTATAGTTCTATTGTTCGGGATATTTAGCAGACATGTGAGGCAGCGTAAATACAAATCAGCAGTCCTTTGGGGCCCATAAGAATTAATACTGTTAAAGTTTGCACGATAAAATTCATTTGTTTGAGTGCTTCACTGTTTGAGTGCTTGAATCTGTAGTCATTATTAAATCACGGGCCATACAACAGATCAAGAAAACGTTCTTTGAGAAACAAAGATATAACAATAAGTTATTGTTCCTGCCTTGACATCAATGATTAAAGAAATCCTCCACTCTACCAGTTTGTCTTTTTGTGATGGATTAACACAGCAGCCTGGTACAGTGAAGCAGCTTCCACCAAGCTGCTGGACATGAAAGGTAGCTTAGCTACATTTTCACAGCTAGTCTGTTAGCCCAAATATATGTTTTATGATCTAACTTTTTAGCATAGCAACAGTTTCATAGCCTATTCTGTTAGCTAAGCTACATTTTAATCCAACTTGTTACATTTTTTCATTCATCATCAACCGCTTATCCGTGTCCGGGTCGCGGGGATGCTGGAGCCAATTCCAGCTCACATTGTGTGTTTTAAGACAGTCAAACTGATGTCCGTAAACCTCGCAGATGAAAAAGCTGTGAGAAGCCGGCTAACTGCTATGCGTCGAACATGGCAAAATCTGCAGCAAAAGCTAATTTTTGGACAGATACAGAGGCTAACTTGCTAGCTCACCGGTCTTTGTTTCTTTCCACCTCTGTTGTGGTCTGTGACGTCATAGGCCAATCGGTAGTGGCCCATTACCCACCAGCCGAAAGAGTGCATATCGCCACCTATCGTGGCGGAGGCGACATGACTTCAACAAATAAATCGATTTCACTCCCGTGTATGTATACTGGGACAAGGACAGGAGTCCGATGAGATGGCTTTATCGAGCTACAACCACAGATCGCCTTAACTGTGCATGTAGACCTAATGACTGTCACTCACTGGTTTAGCGGGTCGCTTGACTTATATATGTTCTCCTAGGTATTCGCGAATACCTGGAAGATGTCGTTATATGGTCCCGCCCACAACTCAATGAAATATGATTGGCTAAGACACCTGTCAAACTCAAATTCATGCCCACATTGACTTGAATTACACGGGCCTTGTTACAGCCACCGAAGGTTCAGCAGGAGGAATCGCTGATTTAATAGCTTACCCAGATACCATTGGAAGAAAAATTGTGATTGGTCCATTTATCGTTCTATAATATTAACCCATTGTTTCCCAAGAAATATTAGTCCAAGTTGATAACAATGGTCAAGAAATTATTACTAGTACTGACTGAATAAAAATAATTGAAAAATTTAAATAAATGAATATACTTATATATATATATATATATTAGTACAAAAATTCTTTCAGTATTTTTTCTTATGCCTTCACTGAATACCTTGAAGGCCCAGAGGCTTCCCTCATACATATATATATATATACATATATACATATATATACTTAAAATTTATAATTTTTTTCCATTTGTGGGCTTGATAGACAGATCATATATTCAGATCATAATTTTGTAAGCCGCTAAAGATATACTTTGCATAAAATAAATATCATTTTGTTAATGTATTATTATTTTTTTGCCAGCAGTTCAATAATTCTAAATGTTGATACCAAAATCAAGTCAGTCATAATAATTGACTAATAAATCTGACACTTTAATACTTGACTAGTTAAAGATCGTCAGTTTGACAACTTAATCAATGCTCTCCAACACCTATATGGAAAACAGGTGAATGATTTCAAATTCTTCTCAAGATAAAAAGCAACTGCAAGAATAGTACAAAATAAGAAAATAAATAATACCGAAAACAAACAACAACAACAACAACAAAAAAGAAAACTGAGAAAACCTGGACTGAATTCCAAACTATGAAATTTAAGATGAATAATCTGCTAAAAAGACCTTTTTTCTTTTCTTTTTCTTTTTTTACCAAAGCCTTATTTAAATTAGTATATTCTGTAAGAGCTACAAAAATCTCAAGCGTATTTTCATTAAAGTATTCCACATTAGACAACAACAAAAATGTCTTTCACCATGGAAGCACTGAACTGTTACAGCTGTTTTAGTCAAACTGGTTATTTTTATATTTATATAGTGATCAGCAGGAAATGCAAAGAGCCAATTTGTGAGAACATAACATTTGCCTGAATGAGGCATAAATGAAAGATAGAGCTACTGAGTCATGTGGACGTGTGTTGTCCTGTTGTTTGTATGTCTTGCCTTCTCTCTTGGTGCACTGAGGTATCTTTAATGCTGCCACAATACTGTTATGCACTGGTAAATTATACTGTGTGAGTTTTTTCCAGGACTGTGCCCTCTTAAAATAGACAGCAGGGGAAATTATGGCTCTCACTGCTCATATGTTAGTGTCTGTGTGTATGCGCATGTGTGTGTGTGTGTGTGTGTGTGTGTGTGTGTGTGTGTGTGTGTGTGAGAGAGAGAGAGAGAGAGAGAGGCAGACTTTGCAGCGATTCAGTGAGCCAGTTGACCATGAGAGACAGAGTGGGGAGACGAAGCAGCGTTTAGATCAGTGTCAGTCAGTCAGATCTACAACCAAGCACGGCCATGACTTGGCAGAGGGATGTGTGAGAAATCAATTCAGGATAGCATCAGACACAAAACACGTGTCCAAGTCATCACAACTTAGAATCAGAGACAAGACAGTGGTGAAGATGAACAGAATATTGGGGCTGTGAAATGGAAAGCAAGCAAGCATACAAAATACTCTCACATAGAAAACTACTACTCAGTGTGATAAAAAAGATAATAAGAGAGAAACTTGATAGCTGGGAATGTTCTTTGTGTAAAACTAAGATCCAGTTGGAAATATAGGAAGTTATCTTCAATTAACCAATAATTACTTTCTATGTCTACTACCCTTAGAGCTCCTGTAAAACTTTCAATGTGAAAAACATGCAAGAACTGTCAAAATTTCCTGCATGTATAACAAGTATAAGTGCAAAAATAAATTAGTCTAGAAAGGGTAAAAGATCAGGAAACAGGGAGGTGCTTCCCTTCAATAAAATAAACATTTGACTGTCCGAAACTGCAGTAGTGTGGGTAATATGTTGCCTGTGTAGATTAGCTTTAATCATTTGCTCCAAAATCTCAATAGACTCCAATCTGGTCATTTTCATATTTAAACCCCAATTAAACCCCTTCTTCAGTATGGGCTGACAGAATTTTAAATACTTATAATATTAAAACAATTTCCATCCTTATTGGGTTAAATGAAGAAATTGCCATGCAGTGAGTATGGATGCTGCCTTCTGTCTTGAACATGTATATACAGGAGTAACCAAAATTATTAGAACATCTCAGAGATCTCAAAATATTAACCCTTTTTGCCCCCAAAACATGATTTAATTTCATAATCTTCCATCTGTGCAGATGGCTGTACAAAATATCAGATGAAGTGAGTCCTACTGTTGTCATCCACTTTTAACTTGAATATTAGGTATGTCCACCTTTGCCAGCAATTACAGCAACACATCTCTCTGGCATAGTGTATATATATGTATATTCATTCATCTTCAACCGCTCATTCGTATCCAGGTTGTGGGGGTTGCTGGAGCCAATCCCAGCTCACACTGGGCGAGGGCAGGGTACACCCTGGACAGGTCGCCAGGTCATTGCAGGGTGAACACACAGACAGACAGAGACAAACAACCACTCACACTCACACTCAGACCTACGGACAATTTAGAGTCACCAGTCAACCTAGACATGCATGTCTTTGGACGGTGGGAGGAAACTGGAGTACCCGTAGGAAAGCCACACAGGTACAGGGAGAACATGCAAACTCCGCACTGAAAGGCCTCAGGCCCAGGAACCAAATCTGTGACCTTCTTATTGTAGGGCAGAATGAATATTAATCATGATTAATCAAAATTAATCCACAGCAGCCTCGAGATTAATCTGATAAAAAATTTTAATCGTTTACAGCCCTAATATATATATATATATATTGAGCATATACCACAGCTACTATTCTAAAGCCTTGTCACAGCATATCATTCCGCGTCAGGGAAGCAACAATGTATCCGTGACAACAACCAACTGTTACAGCAGGTAGCAAAAAGTAGGCGTACGTTATACATCGGCCTGTCGTGATGTATTGCTTAATTTGATTGTGTATTCCTCCTCAGTATTGTCATTATTGTCAGAGAAGCAACAACATTTCCATGACAACAACCAACTGTTACAGTAGGTAGCAAAACTTAGCGGCGGTGTTTTGACGAAATTAACAAATAGACTAAATTAGTTTAATTCACATGTTTAAGGTTAACTTTCACCTCCAGGGAGAGTAGACAACGGTAGAGTGGATTGAACAGTGACTTTCTCCTGAAAAAAAGACGAGGAAAAGACGACATGCAGAGCTATGGCCAGGAGAGGTGGGACTATTTTTTTCACAGTGGGGCTATTTTTATTGGATAATATGTATTTCTGATTAAATACATAAACCCAGGAAAATAAACCCAGGCCCAATATGATGACTCCCAGGTGGTACTCTATGCCTCACCAGAAAGTTGCAGTATACTTTCTTATCAATGATGCCACCAATTTTGACAAAATCACACCACACTATAATACTGTTTAACTGTTGGTATTAGACACAAATTTTTTATATCTCTCCTATTCCCTCCGTCAAACATACACTCTTTGCTTTTTGCCAAACTGTTCAAACTTGGACTCCTCAGTCCACAACACTTTATACCGATTTTCTTTGTCCCTTTCTTGTGTTCTTTTGCAAATTTCAAGTGTTTCACTCTATTTTTCTCTTCAGTAATGGTTTCTTTGCTGCTACTCTGCCAACAAGTCCTTCACATCCCAGTTTCTGACGTTCTTGAAGACACTATTGCACCATTAGTCATCGTGACGTTGATCTCTTCATGCATTTCTCATCTTTCTTGATTTGCCTTACTTGTCTGACTGAAAGTTTTTTCTCTACCTCTCTCCTTTACTATATTTTGCCCTCCAAAACAAATAGACTTGAAATTTTTAAATTCTGAAATTACAGCCACATTAGCTCCACAAACAGGACACATTTTGTACACAATTGAAAACATCCGCATGTCATGTCCAAGAAATCGTTTTAAGTTATGTTGTAGTTTTTTGTCTTGTTGTCCTGTGACTTCCTGTTTTATTTTGAAACCTTACTCTCCTCTCGTTTCAGGTAACTTGCCCTTTCCCCTTGTGTGTTTCCCACCAGTCTGATTGTCTGCCCCGCCCTGATTGTTTCACGTGTTTCCCATCACCTTGTGTGTATATAAAGTCCGTGTTTCCCTTTGTCCTGTGCCAGTCCGTCTTGTCTTTATGTCAGTTTCCGTTTCCGGGTCGTGGGGGGTGCTGGAGCTAATCCCAGCTTACTTTGGGCGAAGGTGGGGTCACCCTGGACAGGTCGCCAGTCCATCACAGGGCCGACACACAGAGACGACCCACCACTCACACTCAGGCCTACAGACAATTTAGAGTCACCAATTAACCCAAACATGCATGTCTTTGGACGGTGGGAGGAAACCAGAAAACTCGGAGGAAACCCACACAGGCACGGGGAGAACATGCAAACTCCACACAGATAGGTCCCATCTGGGATCCAAACCCGTGACTTTCTTATTGTGGGGCAACAGCGATAACCACTACGTGCTGCCCTGGTGTGTCATCAGGGAAGCTGAAATTAGGGTTCTTGCAGGTACCCTATTTTTTGGCACGGCAGCTGTTGCGCTGCATTATGGGATTTGTAGTATGAGTGTTACGGGCGCCTCATACAGCCAGGCCATTAAAAATTCGTCAATTGAAACGATCTTGCGGGCTGGATATGATTGTATCCCGGGCCAACTTTGACTGCCCAGTCTTCAAGGCTGATGTGTAGCCGTAGACAGCGCCACTCGTCTTACTGCCTGTATCCACTTTTCTCGTCTTGAAGGCAATTTTTTTCGGTTCGGCAGCTAAAAACTTAGATCAGGGTTCTTTACCCTGTTAGTAGTGCACCCTACCAGACAGCAGCTTTTGGGCATTTGTTTGTGTTTGCTGGCACACGGAGAGTGACAAGAGACACCTATAGTCCGGGCGAAATACCATGCTCAGTAAAAATCAAATGATTCCTCGAGTCAGAGGAAATTCCTTGACAAAAGAGTGGCAGATTACACTAAGGAGATGAGAAAGAGCAGAGGAGAGAACAGGAGAGGAAAGAGGTGAGAGGAGAGGAGAAGGGGGAGGGTTAGGAGGAGTGGAGAGGATAACAGCACGTTACAACCTACAATCAGACATATAAATCTGCCATCCATCATCTCCCAGGGAACAGATAGCTCTGCCCACTGTCCATATGAGGCTTAAGTCCTCGCGCACCCACAACCTCACAACAAACTCCACCTTGAAGGGAGCTCAGGATTCACACTGAGTTTGGCCTTCGGCAGACACAGCATATGTATACATGTATAAACCCCAAAGACAAACCCTCAGTAACCCAAAACAATTAGAATATGTGTGAAACAGCTTAGTTCTTCTCCAGTGGGCCATGTGTCTGTTTGTGGCCATTTCTTCATGTACAATCCTCCCCTGTAGGTTGGCTGCATGTTTATCAGTGGGCAGGTTAAACAAAGTCGAGACTAAAAAGCTTTTATAGACTGAAGTGTGTGCTCACAACCCCTTGTCTCCTAAGTGGTTCAAATCCAATTTATCTTGAATTTTAACTGTCCAGCTAAAGAGCAAATAACAGAGATGTGTTTGTCTCATCCTGAGAACATATGCGTCAACTGTTCACGTTGGTTTGAAAGCAGCAGCAAAAAGAGGAAGAGAAAGGTAAAGCAAAAACGATTACAAACAAATGAACTATAGAGCTAGTATCTTGCTTATTTAACAGGCTATGATTACGATTTTTTGATCAGTTTAATACTAAATAGCGAGTTGAATTAGCGGGCCTAACAAAGTCCGACGATTGCTAAGCTAACAAGCTAAGCTAGCTAGCTAATAAGCCCGATTGTGTTGTTGTTGGTTACTAAAATGCTGGAGAGTTTTCTACTTGTAGGGAAAAAGAGTGACAATCCGCTGTCACTGGACTTCATTCCTTCCATCTTCCACTACCTGACATCTCTGGAGAAGAGTAGCAGAATTAAAGAATTAAAGAATCCAGCATTTACTCATGGAAAGAAACAGTTAGATCCAATTGACTTAGACAACAACAGATGCCTAGCCTCTCTTGGGATACATATTGAAAAATTAATTGGAGATCTTCGTCAAAAGTACACAGTCTTGCAAAGCACTGTCCCCATTGTTTTCACTGACATAGACAGAGAAAATGATGTGACCTACCTTGACAAAATGGTGAGAGTATGTTGTGCCCTTACAAATGTGTCTGATTATGTGGTACCTTTTCAGTGACAGTGATGTAAATGAAGAGATGTAACTGACTACAGATGGGCATAAACTAAACTGAAAATAAAACCTTTTTACTCACACTTCTGTTGCTTATGAGATTACCTTTGAAGGGAAACATGTTTCACAGGCCCTAAAAATCAGATTGCTATGAGAATGCTACAGATGTGACCTGGTCTCGCCATTCTGATGACAAGTTCACATTCTGTTTCTCTCCACAGATCAGGCTGAACATTCACCCATTTAAACTGATTTCCACCTAACCAGATATTTGTTGAGCTAATCCCAACCTCTTATGTGTGGTGGGTTTGACATGACTAACCCATGTTTCATTGCTCTGATTGGTTGCAGGTCTGGCATTTTGGTCTGCACTTGATAACAGCCCTGGAAATCAATGATATTCAGATACTTACTTAATACCAATGATAGTGAGAGAACAACATTAGTTAAAAAAATGTTTATTCATTAAAATAGATTACAGTAACAGCTACAGATGACTCATGAAGCAGTCTCGCCACTGAGGTTTTTTTCTTTTTTGGAAATTGATTACTTTTGTGCAGCTGGGACATATCCACTATTTAGGAATTTAGCATTAGCATTAGCATCACCCAGGTGGGTGCTACACAATAGCTGTGATTAGGTGTGTACCCCTTCTCCCTCTCTCACAGCGCTTTGAGCATATTTTAGATGGAAAAACACCCCATAAATGCAATATATTATTATTATCATCAGAAAACGGTACCTAAGCTACCTACAGTTAGACTAACTGGCTAACTGTTACACTGCCCATTAGCTTAGTTTTAATGTTACATAAAGCGACACTAACCCTTCCAGTGAGGATACAGGATTCTTTAGCTGGTAGTTTCCACAGCTGAAGGGTCGTTATAAAGCCAGACTGTGTCAATTTGTAGACCTTTGTATGTATAGGGGAAGTTGATGAAATAGTTATATATGTCCGGATACTGCAGGTCTGGGATGTCCTTTTCGGTGGAGATACTAGTAAATAGCTCCCTGGGGGCATTATATGGGTCGGTAAGATTTAATCTTTTTTTTTTTTTTTTTTTTTAATGTTAAGACCAATTTCATCTGAGTTAAAGTGAGAAGTGAATTCAGAATGGCCGTCACTAGCCATTTCCTGTTCCATTTACTGCCAAAATGGCGGAAAAAACAAAAGAAGTCACGTGACGTCTGGAGCTCTATAGAGAACAGGGAGACACAAGACTGTCTGTGTAGGTCCTCAGACATCCAGGTCATGATAGTCTTAAATGCATGAGTCAAAGATGACTGGACTTCTTTTTAGGTTCTGGAACATCCATTAGCCTTCAAGTTGAGCATTTAACACCGTGAAGATTTAGATTTAACCACAGCAGCTGGTTTATTGACTCAGACCTGAGACCTCTTGCTGCACGTCATCCCCTCTCTCTCCCTGACTTTCCTTTCTCTCTCTCTGTCACTTTCTAAATAAAGGCTGAAACAAGGATTTTAACTTGGCTCAGCTGAAGGTCTAGGTCTTCTCCAAAGAGGAACAACTGCCCTGTTTGCCAAATCCCTGCTGTTTCACTGTTGACTGGACTGCATGAAGGTGACAGCCCCATTAGAGCCACCTGCTCAGGGTGGGTGCTACCAAGCCAACTACAGCGACAGCCACAGAGAAATCTGAACAACTGGAGCAGGACCTTTTTCAGCCACATGACATAAAGATTGTCTTTAAGGTATGGAAGTAAATAATGACATAAGTGGACAGTGTGTAAAGCTTTTGGCTTGGCTTGTAAACGATACATATATATATTATAGTTGTACCTTAATGTGTGTGTATATATTTATATTCATATATATGAATGAATGTAAATCTTTTCCAAATGAAAAAGTTAAGTCGTAACAGAGTGAAAAGATCAAATATACTCTGTATAATAATAATAATTTTTTTACTTTACGAATATTACATTTTGTCTTTTGGGAAAGAGACATTTTGATATATGTTTGATTTGGGTTAATGTAATTTTTTCTATTTAAAAACTCATTTAGGTCAATTAAAGGTGATTATTTTTTCAAATCTGAATCCAGTTCATCCAAAGTACACTTTGTCAGTGTATGTCAATGAGCCTAGTGGTAGTCGTGTATTGTTTGACAAAAGAAGAAGATGACTACAGATGAGAGGAGCAGACAACTATTGTCATGGTGTGTTCGTCTGGACGTGGTTTGGTAAACAGACTCTGCTCTACCTTGTCTTTTAAAAGTGCTACGTGTACTCTGGCTTTTTCACGTCAACAAGCCATAAATACATTCATTTGGAGACATTATTTTGTATAATTATTGTAAAGGGAGGCCATTACAGAGAAGTTTGTCTGCTCCTAGAAACCTCTGCACTGCATTTTACAGGTCTACCACTTGAATTATGATGCAAATCTGTTTCACATCATGGAGGTGGATTATTTTAGTTGCAGCACTTGGGGTGTTTTTGCCTCTTGATTCCACCCCTGTAAAAACTTCAGGGACCTGCTGTATAAATGATGTTTGTTACCAGTTCCTCTTTTTACCCTGTGACCAACTGACCAGTGCTCAGCTCTGCTCAGCTTACTACACCAGGAGATCAAGGATCTCAAAGTAAGCCTAGAGTTTTCCCACCAGCAGATCAATGACCTACAGAGAGACAACGCCAAGCTCCGAGCTAGCATCTCCTCCATTACCGCGGAAGTAGACCAGCTCAAAAAAGAAAATAAACAACTTAAAGAGACTGTCCTAGACATACAATCCAGGAGTATGCGGGCCAATTTAATATTCTTAGGAATCCCCGAGAGTTCCCAGACAATCCAGAGGCCCTGATTAAAAACTTCATGTCGTCTGCTCTTAAACTTCCAGTGGAGACGGTAAACAACATCACCTTCCACCGCGTCCACCAACTCTGAGCCCGAGGAGGAAACTGTCCCCGTCCCATTATCGCCAAGTTCGAGCATTACCAACAAAAGATGCTCGTTAAGAGCAAAAGACGTGAAATTAAAGGCACTTCTCTCAGGATGAATGACCAATTCCTGAATTCCTGAGAATTCATGAAGGAACACCGGCAGAGAGGAAAGAGGACTGCATTAACTGTAGATAAACACGCAAACTTCCTCTTCTGAAGGATAAGTAAAATGAATACACCAACCTAAAATTAAATTGTGTGTATACATGGGTGTGTATATATATAACAATTATAAAAACATTATAAAATATAATTTTGAAAAAATCTCACTAAAATGTCAGTATATGTCACCTCTTCTGTCCTGTCACTCACCTTGTCAGGCTCCCCCTGCATTTCTTTCCTCTTTCTCCCTCTATCTATGTCTTCTCCACACTCCCTTTCACTCACCCCTTCACCCCTCCACATATCCCCTATGCAATAACTTTTTCCAGTGTGGTGCCCAGGTAAATAACTTTGCTGTTTCCTTTCCAGATATTGATGTTCAGTTTTTATGACATTGCCTGTGACTCGACTGTACACACATTTATACATTTACATTTATAATCCAACACTCCAACATCCACTTCCAGAGTTCACTCAAATCACTGTGTGTCACCCCCTACACACTGTTAGCAGTAGGTTTCTTAGACACATGCAGACCACTCCCAACATTCATACAGAGAATGATTGAATGCTCTCTTTCTCCATGTCTTATTTAACTATAGTATCCTGGAATGTGCATGGCATTCGCTCGCAGGCAAAAAAAAATAAAAAAATAAAAAAATTATGGACTATATGTCCGAGTTAAAAGCTGATATCTTCCTCATTCAGGAAACCCACCTACAAGTTTCAGAAGAAAAATCCCTTATAGATCCAAATTATAACCAAATCTTTTCCCCCTGCTACAATAGTAGACAAAGAGGAGTCTCCATTTTGGTCCATAAGAGACTACTATTTACTTTAAACAGTATGCTAACTGACCCAGAAGGCCGATACATCATTATTCAGGCATCAATCTTTAATAAATTATACTGCAGCGACTATCAAAAACAAAGCAGTCGCTGAGAGGCTAAGCGTAGGGTGTGCTAATTGTCTGACACGCTGTACTAACAAAATATTCGCTGAGATCAAAAAATGCGTTTATGTGTTTTATTAAATAAGTAGAACAACTTATTATAACGTGCACAAAGTATGAGAAAAAAATCAATCACAGCGATCAAAAGCAAAAACAGCGGTCAACAAAAAAATACGGCTTCCCAGTCACTCACCCTCTCTCTTTTTGTTACCTCCCGCTGTGCCAGTGCACAGGTGATTATATTAACTAGGGGTTACCGCCCATATCCCCATGACCCACTTACTGTTATACCAAAATAAAACAGCAAAAAAAATAAATAAAAAATAAATAAATAAATAAATATATATATATATATATAACAACCAAATTTTCATCATATATACCTTTATGGCTCGTACATATACACAATTGTGAATATCTATGCTCCTAATAACGATGACACGGCCTTCTTCCACACAGTTTTTTCACTATTATCTGACATATCAGTCACCCCAACTAGGATCATAGGAGGGGACTTTAACACAGTCCTGAATCCTTCTATAGATCGCTGTCATAATTCAGCACACACAAAAAAATCCATATACTCCCTAAAAACCTTAGGGAGTATATGGATGACTTTGGACTTGGCAATGGCTGGAGACTCAAAAATCCTACAAGGAGAGAATATACCTTCTCCCCAGTGCACCACTCTATTTCAAGAATTTACTTTTTCCTTTCAGACAACTCTATCACACAAAAAATCAACACCAGTATACACCCAATTATAATCAGTGATCACACACCAGTGTACCTTCAAATAGAACCCACCCTGAAATCGTCTCCCACTTGGCGCTTTAACACCTCATTACTAAGGGATCCAGAATTTGACTTGTTAATAAGGAAAGAATGAAATAATTTTCTGGAAATAAATGACTCTCCAAATTTATCTCCATCCCTGATCTGGGAAGCTGAGAAGGCCGTAATCAGAGGAAATATTATATCTTATTCCTCTTATAAGAAAAAAGAGGAACAACAGCCAAAAAACACATTGAGGATAAGATTAAAGAACTAACAGAACAATATGCTATGAAACCAAATGAACAATTATGGACCCAACTACAAAACGCGAAATTCCAATTAGCAAATATCCTTTCCAAAAAAAAACAAAAAAACTGAATTCATACTTCAGCAACTCAGATATAAAAATTTTGAACATAACAACAAATCAGTCAAATTTCTTGCAAATCAACTCCACCGCAACAGAGAAAAATCTCTTATAGGTACAATTCAGGACTCAAACGGCAAATATACTCAATTACATCACAAAGCTTCACTCTGCAGAGGGGAACCAGACAAGGATGCCCCCTCTCTCCCCTGCTGTTTGCTATGTTCATTGAACCACTGGCATCAGCAATACGTCAGAACACCAATATCAAAGGTATCCATTCTACTGTTTCCAAACATAAAATCAATTTATATGCTAACGATGTATTACTCTACTTGCAGCAACCTCAAAGATCATTACAGGAAGCCTATAACTGTATCTCAAATTTCTCAGTCCTCTCTGACTAGTCGATGAACTGGTCCAAATCAACAATATTACCAATAACAGAGAATGCTTGGGATCCTGCAGACCAAAATCTCCAACTTTCCTTCTCCACAGGCAATATTAAATACTTGGGTATAAATATCTCTCCTAAACTATCAGAGCTGGTCCAATTGAACTTTGATCCACTCCTGGAGAAAATCTGTGATGACCTAGGGCGCTGGAACAATCTTCCCATTTCTCTTATGGGGCGTATAGCTACGGTTAAAATGAAAATTTTACCAGAAATCAACTATTTATTCTCCATGATCCCATTCAAACCCACAGCAAAGTTAGATTCTGCTATTATAAAATTCTACTCAAAAACCAAAAAGACAAGAATCAGCCTCGCTACCCTTCAAAAAAATAAGTCGGAAGGAGGATTGGATGCACCAAATTTCATGAATTACTACTTGGCAAATCAGCTGCAATATATCACTAAATGGATAAATCCAAAAGCAGATGACAACTCCTGGCTTGAACTTGAACAGGAAGACTGTCACAACATCAGTATCTCTGACCTCCCGTTCATTACCACAACCCTTAAGCGTCATAACTGCTTCAAAAAACCAATGATTGCCTCCACTCTCTCTGCTTGGTGGAAAGCTCTAGAAACCACAGGTTCCCAAATGGAACCCTGTATGTTCTCCCTGATCTGGCACAACCCAGATTTTGTAAGTAACAAAGTCTCTCTCCATCTTAGCACTTGGGAGCAGAAAGGAATCACCCACCTCCATCACCTCTTCCAAGAAAACCTACTTCTGAAACACAGAAATTTATTTGAGACTTTTGGTATAGGAAATGGAAACTTCTCCAGTACCTTAAGGTGATCAAGACAATCAAGAAGAAAATTCCAACGCCTCAGAATACTGTTGTTGTGCCTACGATTGTGTATATTATCATTGCCTCTTATCAAATCTCAATCTGGAAGGGATGTTCTCTACTGTGGATTGAATAAAAAAAAAATACTGAAGGAAAGAGTGTAACAATGGCTGAGTTTTAAGGTTTTTATTAGCTCATAAGTGAGGAATCAAACATGTGCTCATTATATAAAGGGGGCAGGTTAAAGTATGAGCTAAATGAAACAGGGGGGCTCGGACATGAAAAGAAACATAACGCATCACAACCAAGAAGATTAAGCAGCTGATACCTAAATCGGAAGTTTGGGCGAACGAAAGGGAAGTTGTTCAACAAATGCGGGGCGAATCTATCTGAGGAAGGAGAGCTTCTTTTTCTTTTAAACTAAAATTTGGGACAATGTTGTCTAATAGCCATGCCTCGCACAACTCAGAACAGCCGGCTGGGAGAGCAAATAAACGCAACCCTACTTTCGGCTGGCGAATCAACTGGCCACGAAAAGGTCAGAGGAGCTGTCCGACGATAGCGGCCGCGTCGAGGTCCTTCGTCGTGGCCTCCCAAGTTAGACTGGTCCTCGGCTGAAGTGGCTGTTGGCCTGTCTTGTCCCTCTTCACCGGCAATGTTATCCCTCGGGCGGCTGGCTTGGTGATATCCGAATTATTCCTTTCTATTCTGATGAGGGAACAGACGAGAGCAGCGCGCAGCACCTGTGGCTTTGGTTGCCAAGGCAACTTGAGACGCTGGGAACTGGGTGCAGTGCAGCTAAACTTGTTCCGGTCACCGGTGGTCTTTGCTTCGAGTCTAAACTTAGCCCTTGTTGCTAAGCGGCTAAGTCGTGACTTCTGGGTTTTGAGCCACGTGAATATTTTTTTTTTCATTAGAGCTTCTGCTTAAGCTCTCCTCTCCAGAACTTTTTCGCCAAATTTCTGCCGAATGGTAATGTTATATTGTTATCTATGTTATTTATTGGGGGCCGAACCACGGGCGTGGTCTGATTGTCGGCGCGAATTTAGTCCAATCAGATTTCTCCCTCTAGCTTTGGGGCATAAGAAGGAGGTTTTATCTTTCTCTTTTGAAGTTACGCCTTTCATCCACCCAAGTTTACCCGTATATGAAATAAAGAGAAATGTATCTTTGATGAGTATATTTCCTCTTCTCTTCCTATCTACTGTGAAGACACAATTAGGTGGTTATTCTTTGCTATCACCATTGCAGAACATACAAACAGATGAGACAAGGAAAGGACATTTCATGCATATCTCGACTGGTGGTGGGAAGTCAGAATTACATGGCTACGGACTGTGTAGGGAGTTTCTTTCCGTTTCGTTTCTTTTTTTTTCTTTACATTTGTACGAAACCAAGAAGAAAAGGAAAAGAACCAAATGAAAGGCAAGAAAAGAAGGAAACCCCGAACACATAGGTTGCGGCGCTCGGTCAGTGCGCCATCCGTTTCGGGGTTTCGCCATCAGGTGGCGCTGTGGTTCTATAAGTGGAATAGTCCGTTCTTTCTATCTCCCGCAAATTAGCTCGTAGAAAGGTGGTTCAAACAGCTGTGAAGTCCTCTTCCTGCAAGGAAATCAGTTTGGCGTGTTTACAGTCTCTTGTTTGATGAGAATAGTCCTTTTTTTCTTTTATATCAATCTTGTTGTTCTTACTGGCTTGGATACATTCCATAGCAGCATTTTATGACCGCCATCTGCTAGTGTTATCAGTTCATATTGGGGGTAAATGTCACAGAGTTGTACCTCTCCAAAGGGAGGTTTGGCAGGTCTTGCTGATTTGTGGTGTGGGCTGTAATTTAGTGCCTGGGAAATCAGGGTCTCCTGATGCCAAAGTCAGATAGGAGTCTAGGATGGCACTTAGCGGGGACCTGTGAAATCTCGGGTTAGAGCAATAGTCTCTTTGAAAGTTTGAGGGATGCGGGAGATTGAACCCCCCCCAGACCTCACAACACTGTACAGCCCCCAGAATTTGTCATTAACATCCCAAAGCTCTCTCCAAAAAAGAAGAAAAACCTCTCTAAAATATATAAGCTACTTACAAGCACCAATTCTATTCATCTACCGATATCAAAATGGGAAACAGATCTGTCCCTATCCGCTGACTTCGACTTCTGGACCCAGATTTGCCAAAACACATTTAAAATGAGAAAAAACTCGAATTTACAGCTTATCCAGTTCAAGGTGCTTCACAGATCACACACAACTCAATATAAGATGCATAGAATGGGTTTCTCTAGCTCTGATATATGCACGCAATGCACCCAAAACACACCAGACTCCTATTTCCACGCTCTCTGGCTCTGTTCTGCTGTGCATTCCTATTAATCCCTAACTTTTGCCTAATTGGTGACCTAACATCAACCAATTTACCTAACCATCTATCCCAATCTGTTCTTGTAGCACTAGCCATCGCCAAAAAAACAATCCTAGTTAACTGGAAAAATGAACAGTCTCTTAACATCTCCCAGTGGCTGAACCTCCTTGCTGAATATATATCATTAGAGAAAATATCTGCTACCCGAAAAAACCAATTAACTCCCTTTACAAAAAAAAATGGGCTGCATTCAGAAACTCCCTAAACCTTAATTTGGATCTCGACCTTGCCTGCTATCATATGCCATTGCTGCTCATACATTTACTTTCCCTGCACGACAATATTATTCTCTCTGCTAAGGTGATAACTTCTGTTTATTGCAATGTTTTTATTACCCTCAACATCCAGGATCACAACATCGGATCCCCAGACCACAACACCTTGAGCATAAGGGTGCTCCTCTCCTTCACACCCCTGGGTTGATCTCAGGCTCAGGAGGGTCTACCCGGCCGACCCCCCTCCTCCCATGTGGGGGTGTGCTCTGTCACCCTGCCTGGGGTTACCTGTGGTTCTGGGGCCTGCTCGCTGTCCTGGGGTCTGGGGGTGTTGATGGCCGGCTCGTCCTGGGTCGTCCTCCGGGCCATGGCGGTGTGGGTTGGCGGGCTCTCCGGTCCTTCCTCTCCTCTCCTCCACTGCTCACTCCGCCCTTCGCCCCGCTCCCTCCTCGGCTGGGCCCTCCCCGGCTTTGGGGACTTTCCTGGGGTCCAACTGGCCCCTGTATGTGGGCTCGGGACACCTTCATCTACCTGGACTCCCATCTCCCCACAGTTCTCCACAGCATCCTTCACCCCACTAGTTCCTACCAGCACCACCTACTTCCCTCCCCTGTCCACATCTTCTCTCTCCTTTATTCCCCCCTGTATTCAGTAAGGTGTAGCACTGCCCTCCCTGCCACACAAAGGTCAATAAAGATCACAAACTAGCTTCCACTGAGGGCTGGTGATGGTCACATACATGCACTGAAATTATAACATATTTAGCTGCAAGAATGTAACTGCATCAATCTCATACAATGTTGACACCCTGTGGTGTGAAACTATGAGGACAAATGCAGACAAAAAGAAAAAGAAAAAAGAAACTGTTATGGAAACCACGGAATCTTCTGGGACTGGTTACAAGATGTTGAATTTCTTATTAAGCTTACTTTTCTGGCAAGACTCCCTTGGTCCAAAACTCAATTTATTTAAATATATCATATAATCACTTTCAAAGATCTCCTTTAAGTTCTTTAATGGTGGTTGTCTGACACATAGCTGCACAATTATGCTCCTGATAAAAAAAAACTTTGTGATCTTGTTTAACCAGAAAACAACAACATCTTTAAAATAAAACGTTGTTTATGTGTGCATGTGTTTGTGTGTCTGTACACACTTCTTGCTGAGCCAGTAATGATGAAAGTTCTATCACTTCCCAACGTGTCTGTTCTGACCTTAGTGGAGGGAAATGAGAAGAGTCTTTGAGTCTTTCATCAAACTGCCAGCTGAGCTGGTGTTGAGCCACAGTATGAAGTCTTCAACAGACCAGTGCCAGCACCCACTGCTGCACTAGCCAAACCAGCCACGCTGGCAGAATAACCACGCCTGGAAAAACTCCCCCAACACTGGGACCAGATGGACAGATATTGGGAAAAAGAGGTGAATGAAAGGGAGGACAAAGAATTGTTGTGGTAAAAACTGTTGGAGCTGTGAATTCAGAGATATATGGATTGTCATGTCAAGACTGTCAAGAGCAGGAAATTTGGTTATAATTTATGTAATTAATCAAAATGGACCAAAACACCTGATATAGCTACAATTTGAAGGCTCATTTCATATTCCTGTGTATGCGCTAAGGATTGGAGAAATCACCAACATCTGGTTTCAGCTTTTTCTTTCCTAAAGAAATATTATTTTATCTGGCATCTTAAATAACCTTCAACCCTCATACAGAATTAAATCTGTCAGGAAAGAGACATGGAGAGAAGCCGTGTGGCTACAGCACAATAACTGAAAATAGATTTAGTGCAAGCAAGAAAAAAACATTTGAAATTTTCAAGTTTTATTCAAGCAATTCAGTTGTCAATCCATGAAGTTTGAGGACTTGCCAAAGACTGCTTCAATAAAGACTATGCAGCAAAGATACCTGGACATTTATTCTGTAGTATCAACCATGTGCCCACAACAGTGGATATAACATTATCCATAATGCAATCAACATCACAAAACTTATTTGACGCACTTTAAAATTTTAGACCTTGAGGTTGTATTAAAGATGTAAAAATATCCAAACACATGAGCTCTGTAAATCATCTATCACAACCATATATCATAACATAAATCATAAATCATAAATCACAAGTGCTTAGCTTTAGTCATATTTAGTTATTGTAAGCCCATATATACCCATTCCTGCACCATTGTGATTTATAGAGCCAATACTAAGTCTAACAAACAGGCAGATGTTATGGAACCTGAATTTTGGTGGGGGATGTGGGCAGCAGTGGAAACGACTGCATCAGAGACAGCAGCACCAAATAAATGAGCAAACTACACTCATTCAATGCATGTGAACTCAAACCTGTGTAACAACTCCTCAACTTAGAAGTTCCCTATTCCTTTTGGGTTGTTCTACCTTTGCCTTTATCGCTATCTGATCGGGAGTTCTGCTCATTCTTTTGAGGAGTATGATGAAAAATTAGCCCCAGAGCCTCTAACGGTCTTAATATCTAACTGTCTATGTCTTTTTCTCTTTAATCTCTCACCACAATAAACTCAGAGCAACTTCTCCTCACTCTGAGATCAGAAAAACACAGGATAGATCCCAGAGACTTTGGCTGTACAAGTAGCTGACAGTGAGGCCTTTGAATTAGACAGTCTGATTGGCTGTGACCCACTGGTGCCAATAAGAATGGCTCCAGTGTCTACAGGCATGTAGAGACATGACACTAGACATCACTATCAAAGAGGATAAAACCTGATGGATAAACAGATGGAAATAAAGCAGCAAGGTTCCAGTCAGACCGATCCATATCTGAATTAATGTCATTGACAACAAATGAATGGAAGTTGATGCCACTGTGTTTGGGCTGTAAAAATCACCCTGGTCAAATATGCATTGTGTTTGTCTTGCGACTCTTTGATGCTATGCATCTCTAGTTTGAACCAAAATAAGAATAATATCATATTTGTTTTGGAGTTTTTTTCCCTCATCTTTTTAAAAAAGATAAGGGATTATTTAGTCCTTTAAGCCCATATATACCCATTCCTGCATGGTTGTTTTGCTGCACTTTAAAGAGGGAAATAGCATACAAGGTGTAAGGGCCATTTGAAATCACTTTACTGTGAAGCTGCTTAACACTAAAGTGGGAGAACCAGTTTGTGAAGTGAAAAAATTAACCAGAAGACTTAACCACAAATCCCTGCTAGAACTGCCAAAGACTGATGACATTTAACAGTGTTTAAAGAGTGTCCAGGGTGGATTATTCCTTTTCTTTAGCGAGCAGACTACTTGCTCTGAAATCCAAGGAGGATGAAAAAGACCAGGAGTTGGAGGATGGGTGGAAAATCCCTCCCAGTTGTTGTGTGAAGTGTCCCAGTAGCTGGTACAGAACAGGCTGTTTAACAAGACACTGCTCAGCGCTCCACCACTTAATTAAAGCCATGATTCACTCCGCTTACATCACACACAGCCCCCTTTACAACAACAAACAACACACACACACACACACACACACACTCACGCACACACTGTTTGTTTCAGTTGACTCTAAAAGTGCTGTTTGTCGCTGTATCTACTGACTTTCCCTGATTCCTAAACCAATGTGTTGACATTGTCAAAGGTAATGATTCAAATCACACACACACACACAAATACACACACATGCTCTGGGCTACTAAGAAAGCTGTTTTGTCACCACCTAAAAATGCCCCTGCTTTCTCTTGCACCAATGTTATGAATGCCCAAATGTGGTTAATGCACGATGCTTACACTCCAGTTACTGCCCAGGGCTAAAACCTAACAACCAAATCAATATTTATTGGCAGCAGCAGAGTGATTACATTCTCACCTACGACTGCTGCTGCTGCTATGGCCCTTAGACAAGCAGGGACAGTCATGCATAATGACCACAGGGAGCCACTCCATCCCCACAGAAACTTATCAACATGCCAGCACACACACACACACACACACACACACACGCACATAAACACACACTGGGGTGCAGCCCAGGACTTCAAGATAATTAGACAGGATATAGCACTAACCCCCTGATCTCCACCCTAACATGATGCACGCCATTATAAACTGGTCAGGATTTTGGCAATGATCCTATCAAACAGTGATCATGGAACAGAGACAAGTGTTCGGGGAATTCACTGACAGGCTCGCTAAACCAAAACAGTAGGGGCATTCCTGTATGTACAAATGTCCCTGAGTGACTGAATGATGTAGTGACACCATTGGACAGAGTGTTGGAGTTTTTTCATTGGTTATTTCTCTCCTTCCCTCATGCATGTACATTACAACTTAACATGTCACGAACTTTGTTTATTCCCGTAGTCTGTGTTTTGTCCCTCCTGTCCTCTTTTCCTGTTCCCATCCTACAGGAACAGAATCATCTCTGCTTCATGTTCCCGCTCAATACCTACTGTTGCAATAGTTACCTTTAGTTATCATTAAACACCACTAATCATTTCCCATTGTTACTTCTTCTGCCAAAAACCCTATTTCCCCAACTGCTAATATTTACTAGTGTACGTGTAGTGCTACCAGATTGCAGTCATTATTTACATCTGTTTGCATTTTGTTTGCAAATCCTATGGCATCTTCTCTTCTCCTGCCCTTGTTCTTTCTGCATCCCTCTACCAAGCTGCCCGCCCCCTCTCAACCCAACCAGTCAAGGCAGATTACTACCCTCGCTAAGCTACAGTAGGTTCTGCCCGAGGTTTCTCCATCTTAAAGGAAGCTTTTCCTTGCCACTTTCCTCCCGCCAAATGCTTACTATTGGGGGGATATGTTGGGTGTCTTTAACAACTCCATAAAGAGTTTGGTTTAGACCTGCTCTATGTGTAAAGTGCCTTAATGTAACTCTGTTATGATTAAGTGCTATAGAAATAAATTTGATTTGATTTTATTTGCACCTTCAACAACAATGAAATAATATGGTACAGAGCAAGGGAATATATAAGACTTTGAACATACACATTTTGGTTGGTTTTAATTTGCACAATTATAAAAGATCTTGGATGAGCAGATGAGACCTTTAAAACATGATATTACAGTATGCATTTATTTTGCATCTTGGAGAATAATTCATTTGTGTCTCCAATGTGTCTACATGTTAAAGCACAACAATTTCAATTAGTAAACTGTGTGCTCATTCATGTTGATGACACAGATTCCTCTTGTCTATAAATAGACAGGCATGAACTGGACAATGGACCATTATGGAAGGACCTGTTTCCATCCAAAAGAAAATGTGTTGGAATCAGTTAATGTTCCTAAAATATATCACTGCTGGGGTGGGCCAAAAAGCGAGTAGAAATGTACTGTTATGATGCCATATACATTTGCTTATTATTGTCATTGAAAAAAGAAAATGCAATCGAACTGGGAATCACACCTACTCACATATAAATGCATAAAAGCAGATAATGGCAATATCATCACTGACTGAAAAAGGCATCAAAATCTCTAGTGTGTGATTAATGAATATCCAAAAACAAATGTTGGCCAGACAACAGAACACCACAGCTCTATATGCATTTCTTTAAAAACAGCATGCCTCTGTGCAAATTTGTACTTCTGGGCATTAGAATATTTTTTCACATGCTCTGTGTTGACTGTCTGTTAAGAAACCACCAACTCACAAACACTGATCCAGTAAAGAAACAGGCACAAACCTGTCCAAAGTCCTGGGGGAATATATAATTGAGTTAAAGGCACAGGAGTCTGGCTGCACTGTCACAATTAAACAAACTGCGAACTGCACCTATAATTGAAATAATGACAGCAATAAGGGTTAAATTTTCATGAATCATGAATCATAATCAGGAGGAGTTACTTTAATTTAAATGCAGGAAATGTAGTTACTTTAAATGCAGGAGTTTTACAGTATTAATACTTTGACTTTTAGAAAGTCATTGAAGAATTCATCCAAAGAAACAAAGTAATCCATGAAATTTTCTGTGATGGCCATTATCTTTAGAAATTATTCCAAAATGGAAGAAAATTCCAACAATTCTAATAGTATGAAATTTTCAATTGTTGTTGGTTTGCAGATGGTCACTGTCACAGATTCATACCTCATTGAAACACAGATATTTTTTTTTCCTGTTCTCAGTATTCTGATCATTCATTCATTCATCTTCTACCGCTTATCTGTTTCAGGGTCACAGAGGGTGCTGGAGCCAATCCCAGCTGAAATTGGATGAGGGCAGGGTACACCCTGGACAGGTCACCAATCTATCGCAAGGCCAACATACAGAGACAGACAGAGACGACCAACCACTCACACTCAGACCTACGGGCAATTTAGAGTATCACCAATTAAACTAAACATGCATGTCTTTGGACGTTGGGAGGAAACCGGAGTACCCAGAGTACCCATTCCTATGAACCTCATGCAGCATCATGTTCCTGCCTACACCTGTTTGAATATCCCCTCCTCCTGCTCTCTTTCTCTCCCTACTCTACCCAACTTTGCCCCCCCTGTGCCTCTCTCTCTCTCTCTCTCTCTCTCCCTCTCTCAACCCAACCGGTCGAGGCAGATGGCTGCCCCCCCTGAGCCTGGTTCTGCCCGAGGTTTCTGCCTCTTAAAGGAAGTTTTTCCTTGCCACTGTCGCCGAGTGCTTGCTCATCGGGGGATCTGTTGGGTTTCTTTAAATAATTTTATAAAGAGTTTGGTCTAGACCTGCTCTATATGTAAAGTGCCTTGATGTAACTTTGTTATGATTTGGCGCTATACAAATAAATCTGATTTGATTTGATTTGATTTGATTTGATTCACATTTGTTGATTGTATTTGTAGCAGTTAAGTAGTTTCTATGAGTGGGTTAAAATTTTGTTTATTTTATTAGATTCTACACTTTCTATTTGATATTGCCTACTTTTGATAAAGAGCAAGTAAGATAAGTGTTCCTTTTTATGATACATTTTGTGGTTTGACTACATCTGTGCTATTCTCTGATATTCTATTTGTAACAGTTAAGTAGTTTCTAATTATGGTGGCTACAATAATGTTTGCTGTTTAATTTTTATTGGATACTGCTGTTTTTTATGGAAGGGTGTTATAATTTTATAATAAAGTGGTTTGACTATATCTGTGCTTGCTTTTAATTATTTTTTACATGCAGTATATTGCCTTTTCTAGTGAGTAGTTTTATATTAAGATATCGAAACCGTACCGTTACTGTGGCCCAAAATCATGATGCATACCAAACCGTGGGAATACTGTACCGTTGCATCCCTAAAGCAGACATACATACAGAAACACACGTACACGCACACGCGCGCGCGCACACACACACACACACACACACAAACACTGAATAGCAGACAGTGTTTCGCTATTGTCTCTCCTCAGAATGAGTCTTTATGTTTTGTTAATGACTTCATGGTTGTAAATACAGGGAGTGTTGCGTGTGTGTGTGTGTGTGTGTGTGTGTGTGTGTGTGCTTTAGTTTACTCACAGGAGTCCTCACAAGACTAGAAAAAAACAAGAAATCTTTCCATTCTAGGTTACCTCCTTTTACAAGATAGTTTCTTAGATCTCAGCTCTGTGGGTGGGTGTGCATTTGTGCATGTGTGTCTTTGCCTCTCTAATTAAGTCCAGACACATGCAGATATTTAATGGCTCAGTGTAGTAAATGAGGAGTGTTCAACCTCAGCACTGGGCTCCGTTGTGGCACAACCAATCCTGAAGCCTGGTGGTAGCCACAGTCTTCCATGTTCCCAGTTTCTGAAGATTTTTGTAAAGGAAAATCCAACAGGCTGCATCTCCACAGACTTTCATACTGGTTGCTTGCTGGTTGTGTACACATTTCCTCATAATTATTCATAGTAATTGATGGAAGTAGCTTACCGTCTCCCCTCTCCACCTGACCAGTTACTTTTTTGGCATATTTTTTTTGCATACTTTCTGTGATTTTTTTTTGGTCCATCAAAATATTACACTTAAAGACAAATCACGTGAAAATTCTTACCACACAAACTATACCTTGGCATGGTTTTTTTCCACAGATGAAAAGTTCTCCCATACCACATTCTTTTTTCTCACTGCCTTGCTCCACTTTTTGCATTCATGTTCGCTATTACGACTTGTGCTAAGTTGTTGCTGGCAGGCTACAACCAGGCACAGCTAACTGGAGTTGCTGCTCTTCAGGTCACGTAACATGAATGGACTAGATCAATTTTATGCTCCTGGAGGTATTTCAGCAAAAAATCCTGGAGAAGTTACCCTAAAAGATTCTGAACTGACATGTGCTCTTATTTCAGATTTATTCATTAGTATTGTTAGGACTTCTCCGTTTCTGCCCGCCTTGATGCAGGTGATGACTTCCTGCAGGGGCTGGCAGACAGGGAGAGTTGTTAAGGCAAAGTGCTGACACCTGGTAAGGCCTTCACCCAGGTTATAAATGCCAACCACTGCTGATAGTGTCTCTCTCTCTTTCTCTCCTCCAGGCTCCTCCCTGCTTCAGGTTTACGGTTTGTTTGGCATTTTCTTTATGCACCCAACAGACACGCAACATGCACTACTGATGCCGTTACTCTCCACACCTCTAGTTTTTTTGTAAATAGTTATGCTTAAGTTACAATAAAATTGTCCTTGATGTTAAAACTTGCTCCTTTCTCCTCTTTGTCACATATCCTGAGCAAATTTGTGTCAGTATCAATACTTTATTAGAGTAATCAATACTCAAATTACTAGTGTGTGAGTACTGATATATCGATATCGTGGAATGGATACCCCCATCTCTAATAGAGACAGACTGACACAAACAACCATTCACACTCACACCCATACCTAGAGTCAATTTGGAGTCACTAATTAACTTAGACATGCATGTTTTTGGACTGTGGGAAGAAACAAGAGTGCCCAGAGGAAACCCACACAGGCATGGGAAGAACATGCAAACTCGACAGAGTAGGGCCCCAGGTCCGGGAATCAAACCCACAACCTTCTTGCTGTGAGGCAACAGTGCTTATCTATAATTTCAGCCAAGCAGCGATATGAATCCTGGTCTGTTAAATATCAAGTAAACATGATAAGTCTCCCTTCTCAGTGACAGGCACCTGGTTCCTGATTCATCATAGCTTCACAGTTACATAACATCACAGAAGGACCTTTAATTTGTAGCAGTGGTAGCTTGATCTAGCAAGCAGAATCAGTAACAATAGATATGAAAGAGGTGAGTTCACCACAGGAGCCAGGTATTTATCCCTTTAAAATACTTATACATCTTATTTTCTAAAATGTTTGACATTAGAGTGGGCCCTTGTGTGTGTGGCAGCTGAACTGTGTGCACTGGTGCAAGATGTGGACGGTGGGACACAGGCGCAGTCTGGCTGATGTGCTGTGATGTGTGATACAGGATTTAGCAGTAGGGATGGGCAGGAAGGCAGCAACAGTGCTAAGATCACACAAACAGGACATCCGCAATTCACTCTCACAATACACACACGGATGGTAAGATGCACATAGACCCAAAGGGGGAGGAGGAATGGGTTGAATGGGGTGACAGGGGACTGAATGCATGCTTTCTTATTTTGTGTGTTTTTGGTGATCTCGGCTCCCACTGTGTTATAACATCAGTTGGACTGTGTGCTGAGCACTGAAACAGAACGGTACTGCAATACACAAAGAATCTGAGGAGCAGCAAACAGCTTTAAAAGAGTTGATTCCTCCACGGAGAACCAGCCAAGGATTCATCACTTCAAACACCAATGACAGGATTCTCCACTCTTTCCATGACATTCTGTTCTGCAGACACTTTCAGTTATTAGCTGTAGTATCAGACAAAATGGAACTGGTTTTGTGGTTATTTTCTGTATTTAATGAAGATAGGCTTGAAATGGGCCAAATGGGTTTCATGTTTATATAAAAAATAAAAAAAAAAGAAGGTGGAGTTCGGTGGACAAGTTCCGCTACACTGATAACACAAACTAATAGAGAAACACCATAAAACATTTGTAAACCAACAATAATAGACTGACATATAACAGAGGCAATTAACTATGATGATCAGAGTGCCTCTAATGGTCACTTGGAAGTATTGTCCGCTGCAAGACCCATCCATCCATCCATCCATCTTCTACCGCGGGGGTGCTGGAGCCAATCCCAGCCAACGTTCTAGGCGAGGGGCGGGGTACACCCTGGACAGGTCGCCAGTCCATCACAGGGCCAACACACAAAGACAAACAGAGACGAACAACCACTCACACTTGCATTCAGACCTACGGACAAATTAGAGTCACCAGTTAACCTAAACATGCATGTCTAGGTTAACTGGTGAGGAAACCGGGAGTACCCGGAGGAAACCCACGCAGGCACGGGAAGAACATGCAAACTCCGCACAGAAAGGACCCAGGCCGGGAACCAAACCCGCGACCTTCTTATTGTGGGGCGACAGCGCTAACCACTTTCTCAAAAGAGAAAGGCAGCCTACAGAGACTTTGATGTAAAAGCTCTAAAAGGTCCAAAATGTTTCACCGATTAGAGATGTCGCTGATTCATTTCATGTAACTCCACTCATGTAACTTTACCTATATTCATTAAGAAATTTCAGGTCTTGTGAAGTTTATCCAATGTCCATACTCTAAACCTATCATATTCAGATGGACTGAAACAAGTTTATGTACACATTCAAACTGTTGTTTAGCCAGTGCCATAGCAGCCCTAAATAAAATTCCTTGCTTAATTCCTGGCATAGATACGTATAAATATATTTCCACATGTGTAACTCACAATCGATGGATAATCCTGTTTCCAATCTAACAGGATTGGATGTAAATGTGTCTACACTGATTAGCTATAACATTAAGAGCACCTGCCTAATAATTGTATTGGTCCCCCTTTCCTACCATGCTAATATATCCATTGTAGGAACTTTTGGTCAAGGACAGCGGTCAGCGTGAGCATCATTACAGCTCAGTGGTATTCCTTCCTTGGACCACTTTTGTTAGATCCTGGTCCCTGCAGACCAGGATCATTTCACATAGCTGTAGTGTTGGAGATGTTTTGACTCAGTCGTCTACACATCACAGTTTGTTTCTTGCCAAAGTCTCTCTCATCCTCACACTTGACCATTTTCCTTCAACACATTGGAGCTGGTTGGTTCCTGAATCACCCGGGTTAATGATTTGAATATTCATACTGAATCACAAATCACAAGTCCGAGGTCTCCATTAATTCGGATCCCATGAGTCCTCTGGTTGGCTGCTGCTATACACAAGGTGAGTCGGACTCACCGGAAACAGTTGTGCATCAGATGATTTGTCTGAGTCGGTTTACTGCCCCAGGTCAGTGGAATCATCGGAAACACAGCATACCCAGATGATTTGGTTCACTGACTTTTCTCCGGACAGTGATTCTAAGTTTTCTTCTTCTTTCGGCTTTCTCCTATCTGGATTCACCACAGCAGGTCAGCTTCTTGTGACTTAAAATAAATATTGCAATAAACAAGTGGTTAAACACACTGGTGTTCGCTATGTGGCTGACATATTTTACATGCTACCATGATGATGAATCTTATTATTATTATTATTGTTGTTGTTATTACTAGTATTATTATCAGTAGCAGTGGTACAGACTAGTAATGCAGCATATTATTTTATTGTAAGCAAAACACAAACTATCTTATACTAATAAGTTGTGGGGGGGGGGTTCTAACAACACTGAATCAAGTGATTAACCCGAGTCAGTAAATGATACCCAGTTTACCACCACTACATCACATCAACTTCAGGACTAAATAGTCCATTGCTGCCTGATAGATCCATCCACTGAAAGGTGCCATGGTAACGACATTATCAGTGTTATTCATTTTACCTTTCATTGGTCATAATGTTATGGCACATTGGTGTACATCTACATTATGTGCTCTGCTCATGTGAAGACCGTTACTATTCATTTCCCATCCTGAAAAAAATACACGGTCTGTCAGGCTCTTGCTGTTTATTACTTAAGTTTCAATGACTCTTGGAAAATCTCCAACGGTGCTTATTTTCAAATTAATGTCCTTATTTTTTATTTGTTTTCATCTTTTAAAATCATTCATAAAATAAAAAGAAAAACCTATTAAATAATAATAATAATAATACATTTTATTTGTTAGGGTGCCTTTCAATGCACTCAAGGTCACCTTACACCAAGAAAATGTGTTTCTTCAAGGTGCAATTCTATCTTTTCAAGTGCCTACAGTTCAGAGTATTATTAAATTGATTAATTGATTAGTTGTACTGAAATATTTATTTATGTGCTTCATCTTTAAAAGCAGGGCTCAGGCTCCAGGGTGAGTTATCTTATATTTTATGACTGTAAACGGAAAATGAAAAGTAACAAAGTAAAGCCTTAACATAAGTCATTTATTCTCATTCTTCGTTCCAGCGAAAGCCCCCACAGAAAGATGGGAGATTTTTAAAGATAGGGTCCCAGACTGAGTCCTATTTCCCCAATTACAGGCTCACATGTTTGAGGTGACTCACCTAAGCAAGTCAGCACCCACTCCCTGTACTTCAGTTGCAGCTGACCCGGCCACAGACCAATGAAGGTGAGGAATTTTGAGTTTCCTGCACAAATTCCAGACAGGCATATTTTATTCTTTTTAAAAAAACTTCCCCAGTCCTTCCTTCAAATTGGTGTGTGTGTATTGTTATGGAAATCTTGTTCTCTCTCATGCACACAGTAAAACAAAATAATGTGGGATTCCAAAGGAAGTCTTTCAGGACCTGACAGACCTCATTTGGAATCCCACATTGGGCAGCAGACCACTTTGAGGGCTTTGAAGGTGATGTGAAACGTAAACCAGCAACTTTGAAGCCTGGGTTTACAAGCATGGTTACCAAGCAGAGGCTCAAAAAAGACACAGAGGTGCATTCTCAGTGCAGATAACAACACAAACACACTAAAATATCCCTACGGTACTTAACAAGGAAACCAAACAAGCAGCTCATAGCGCAAACTACCATATTATCTGCGCTGATCTCTGCTTCCTATAAATGAGCAGTAGAGCTTCAGCTGACGCAGACTGGATCTGTGACAGATACAAAGTGACCCGAGACTCAAATTGAATTTTGAGAAACAAAATGGAGGTGTGCAGGCACATGTCCTTGTCAGGGCTGTCTCTACAAGCTGTGTCCTTCAGGCTGAAATATAACAGACATGACATTCTCCTCTTGTCCTGAATGACCATGTCAGACTCTTTGTACTTGTGTGTCTGTAGTGATGTAAACCGTACAAGCCTCTGTTGTTCGCATCCTAAAACCCTCTATGCTCATTTGGTAGAAAGCATTTGCTGTCTGAAATTAATGACTCAGTATTTCAGCCAAGCAGACAGGACTGCCATCAGTAAACATCTTAAATAACTCCAGTCATAATCTAATGACGCAGCCGTTCTTTTTGTCAGATTAGCTTTCCTCTTTTTTATTTTCCCAAACGCTTGACACTTCGTTACAATTTGGAACAAATCTCTTAAAATGAGGCCATCAACTTTTGAAGACATCGGTGACCAATAGAACTGCATTGTGACTGTAACTACAGGTAAGTAGTTAGATATAAACATAAACAGATAAAATATAAATAAATAATATATAATAAATAAAACATTTCCTTTGAGATGACTAGATATTTGAAAAAAAAATTGCACAGTTGAAAATTGCACTTGTCTGAAACAAGAGTAGAATACGTGCACTTTGTTAGAGACACGGAGAATAGAAGCATTGAAATATTGCACTTTGCTGCACTCTTATGTCAGAATAACAGTTTATATGCTATGATGGAATTAAGTCTTTCACTGAATCTGCTCCTGTGCTTGACCAAGACACCATGGTTAAAGGCTTTTGTTTTGTCCAACCAAGACTACAGATTTTCACTTGTTGTCATGTGCCAAAAAACTCAATCTAATTAATTAACCACCAAACTATCCCTTTATATATTATTTACATTAACTTAATTACACAGGGTAACTCTGTCAGCATCAACTTGTTAGCTTATGTTAGCAACCTAAGGCATAAATAATGACATTTTTGGTTTTATCCAGTGAATGAGTGGGATGATGTTGTAACATTAGCTGACAGCTGTGGACATCCCATCGTGAGTTTTGGGACATTTCTATATACAGTCAATACCAACAATAATGTAACAAACAGAAATTAGTTGACGAACACGTTTGATTATCCTACCTTTATTTACCTTGTTCGGAAAGAGAGAGAGAAAAAAAGAGCAAAAGAATTGGAAATATACTGCACGTCACCTAACATTCTTTTAACTTCCAGACATAACATCATTATTGTAATAATAAAAGCATAATCATAAATATTATAATATCAATGCTATGACTATATGGCCACCATGAAACCAAGTGTTGTATTTTGTAATGTGCTAAATAGGGATGTGTAATACTGTGGTGCAGTATCTATCAGAGCCAGCAGACTCAGCAGTCCAATGAGTTGATGGACGTGGTCTGGGACGGAGTCAAGTTCTCAGCCTAAATGATTGGTTCTGACCTTGGTCCGAGTATTGGACTTTTCCTATTCTGCTGCTCTTTGGTCAGACATTTTCTGTTACATCATCAGCAGATCCAGAGAAGTTTCCATTTTCTGATCCTTTTGTGACATATTTCACAAAAAAGTCTACCAAAATTTTGGACAAACCTCAGCTACTTTCCATAGAGTAGTCCTTTCTTACTCATTTGCTCTCTCACTCTCTTTGTCTTTGGCTCTCTCTCTGTCTGCTTCTCTGTCTCTGTCAGTCTACTCTGTTTAATGAGGTACAGAGAGGCAGAGCAACAGTTTGTTACCCACGTGGAGGCTGTGCTCTGTATGACAGAATCAATAAAACAGATGTTCTGTCTCTTTGAACTTCCTCTTTTAATGATCATTGTACAGTGAATCTATGTGAACTCATAGCTCAGTGACGGAAACCAGCTGAGACAAGTGTAAACTGAATATAACCTTAGTTTTAAACTTTACTCTTTAAGACAATTTGACAAAAAATTTTGAATATACTGTTAACACATAAGTAATAGGCTTGACAGATGTTTTCACTGTTGCCATGCAGTTTGTCTGCTTTAGCAACTGACATGTCTCTAAAAAATATAGTATAGAGCCCCTGGCTATTACAAGCTTTTAAGTTTTGAGAGGTGTGTATATTCCTGTTGGTTTAGACCAGCATTTGATACCACTGAGCCCTTCCTTCTCCTTTCCTTTTACAAGAGGTCATGACCCCACATGTCTTGGAAGAGAGGTGAGAGTTCACATTGGGAAGCCAGACAGTATTCCCAGGCAGTGTTGGGGGTAACGAGTTACAAAGTAACAGATTACAGTAACGATATTACTTTTTTGGGTAATGAAGGAAAGTAACACTTCTTCTTTCGGCTTTTCCCTTCAGGGGTAGCCACAGCGAATCAGTTCCCTCCATCTAAGCCTGTCTTCTGCATCCTCTTCTCTCACACCAACCACCTTCATGTCCTCTTTCACTACATCTATAAACCTCCTCTTTGGTCTTCCTCTAGGCCTCCTGCCTGGCAGTTCAAAACTCAGCATCCTTCTACCAATATATTCACTATCTCTCCTCTGGACATGTCCGAACCATCTCAGTCTGGCCTCTCTGACTTTATCTCCAAAACCTCTAACATGTGCTGTCCCTCTGATGTACTCATTCCTGACCCTATCCAACCTGGTCACTCCCAAAGAGAACCTCAGCATCTTCATCTCTGCTACCTCCAGCTCTGCCACCTGTCTTTTCCTCAGTGACACTGTCTCTAGACCAAACAACATCGCTGGTCTCACCACAGTTTTGTACACCTTTCCTTTCATTTTAGCTGGAACTCTTCTATCACACATCAACGAAGGAAAGTAACACATTACACTAAAAATATCGGTAACTACACTACTTTACTAGACCATAGGAACGCGCTTTCCTGCGTTACCCAAGCCGTGTTTGCCTGTGTGCGTGCTACTTGCCTGAGCGCGTTGCCAGAGATCGATTTGAGTCGAGTGATGTTGCTGCTGGTGCGAAGGAGAGAGATAATGGAGACAGAGACGGAGACAAGGGCTTTCGGTCAGTGGCGATATTCTCATTACTTTAAGTTTATAGCTCAAAAGGACAAAAATTTCGAGTGAAATGCACTCCATGCCCAGGCAACAGGTGTCTTTCAACTGCTGCCAAGTCAATGAGCAACCTGTCCATGGTTTGGCATTTGTCAGCCCAACATGGCAATACAAAACTTGTGGGGAAAGATCCTGCTCGCTGGTCATTTGAAGGAGTCGATGAGCAGCCGACCTCGCCTAAAGAAGCAAAGCTTTTTTCAAGTGTTGGAGCGTTTATATGTTTATTTGCCATTTTGTATACATTTATAAAATAAACACTTAGTGATGATAGGGCTATGATGTTTGTCCACATATCTACCCGGTAAATTAAGAAACGGAAAAGTAAAGTAATAAGTAGTGAATTTACTTTTCAAATGCAGTAACTAGTAAAGTAATCTCATTACAATTTAAAGAAGTAACTAGTAATAAGTAACTAATTACTTTTTTTGAGTAACTTCCCCAACACTGTTCCCAGGCCTACTAAACATGCCTGAACCAGGGAGATGCTACTTGGAACTGTATCTGATGGACAACAATGGTGCTGCCACACACGTGTGTGTGTCTGTTTGGGTGAGAAAGAGAGGGTAGAATAGGGAGAGTGAATTCAGGGAAGAAGGGAGATAGGGGATTGTGAAACTGTGATAAAGTCATTTAAGAAAAAAGGTAAACAGACTGAGATCGAGATAAGCAGAGGGGTTATAAGGGAAGTCAACAACATTAAACACAAACACACACGACTTATTGTCTCAGCTGTGTAATCACACATAAATGCACACTTCATCATTAAATGTTTTATGCAAACATTCATCTTTAGACATCTCCTCTTCAATCACAGAGTCCTGAATGCAGCACCCTGTCATCACCAGTGCAAAATAAAGTATCTACTCTGTGACTTGTCTGTGTCCGTGTATCTGTGTGTGTCTGTGTCTGTGTGTGTGTTGAACAAATGCTGATGCAAGGCCTGTAGAGATTGGCACATATCTGAGAGCAGAATCCAGGAGTCTTTGACAGGGGTTTCATTGAGTGTCAGGTCAAATTTTACAATCATTTTTCTCCCTGCAAACTCATTTAGTGATGTACCATAGAACAAATGTCTCATTCTGTACAATGTTCCTCCAACAGGATACAGTTATGCAGTTTATTCATTCATTCATCTTCTACTGTTTATCCGTTTCCAGCATGTGAGGGGTGCTGCAGCCAATCCCAGCTCACATTGGGTTAAGTTGGGGTACACCCTGGACAGGTCGCCAGTCCATCGGAGGGCCAACATACAGAGACAGACAAAAATGAAAAACCACTCACACTCACTGTATTCTTTATTCTGAACTAACTCATATCTGTCTTCGGGGCTCATTGGGAGGAACTTCTAAGAATCATCCAAATAACAAAGAACAACAAACAAACAAACAAGGCCTGAAACATCATGGCGTGTCACCAAAACAGGTCTGTTACTGTCTGCCCAGACATGGGCTCAATAAAGCCTCTGTGGGGACCCTGTGGTATCTGGCACCAAGACGTTAGCAGTAAATCTTCTAAGTCCAGTTCTACTTAAAAGTCCAATGAACTTTAAAGACTTAGCTGTCAAGTGGCAGATTTCTCCCAGCACATCCTCCAACACACGTCTGTCATCCACAAGTTCTGCTGCTTCAGATTTCTTGACCCAGTTGTCCATTCAGAGTGATCTGGACCTCTTCAAATGACCAGATTCATTTGTGTTGAAGAGAAGGGTCACCACTTCAATACTTCAAGGTGAAAAGATGGATATATAGCAGTAAGCTGTGAAGCTAAAGTCAATAGCAAGACAAAGGGCTAAACATGATCAAGTTATTTGCTTGGAGGTTGCTGACATGCAAAAGGTGTGGAGTTTTCTGATGTAACCCTCTCCAAACACTGAGGCATAAGTTTCTTGCTATAGTAAATCACTGTCATTTTCTTTGTGGGGATTATAAATATCAATCATTGGCAGCAGCTACACAGGTGACTCACATGGAGCTGGTGCATCCAGAGAGATGAGCATCCTGAATCAGAGATTCAGGCTGCACCTCTGTTCTTTCTTTTTGTTTCTTGCTGTATCTCAGATTCCCTTCTCTGGCCTGCCTCATGATTCATCCCTCCACCTCTAATTCTAGCAGCCCCATCACTCACACAGTAGCTCTCTGTAGTTCCCATCACATGAATCATTACCTGCAGACTGGTACACAGTCATATCTCAGAGGAACACAACACTACCGACTCTGTGGGAGCAAGTGGTTACATGTGGAGATAATCGTGCAAACCATTCAGTTTCTGCAGATGGACGGAGAAAGAGACAGTAGACCTGTTGTACAGTACGTCAGCAGCAGCTCTATGGTTAGAGCTTCTACCTCACGTGTCCGTTTCTTTGACTGCGTCGCACGCGGTCGCAGAACAATGTGAAAAAAATATAATTGGACGCACTTTGACGCGCACTCGAGCCCGCCGAGATCAGGACGCCGGCTTTCTAGGCGTCTCTAGATGGTTAAATTTTTGACTGGAGTTCGGACGGATCCACCAGCCGCCACGTTTTCTGTCGGTCCAGGTACTGAGAAGCTCCAAGTGGACAAAATTTGGATCGCTACCGGCTTGCGAGTGCGCACTTTAACAAAGCCCACTGCCGCCCTGCGCAACGGGACTTCACCCTTCGCCGTGCCACGTTTGTGGAGACAAAAAACAAAAAAGCTCCCTACCATCTTCATGCCACTTGTCAGCTGGGGGGTGGGGGGCGGCAAACGGCGCCCGGTCGATCGCTCTGTCCAATCATCCCCAAAAAAACACACCCACACAAAGAAAGAAAGAACGACTTAGCTAAAGCCAGAGAATAAGAGCATGAGCCCGGAATGTTGTAATGGTGATATAGAACGTGCAATTTCACCTGCTGGATGATTTACACCTTCCCACGACACAACTGGATCAGTTATTCATCTGCTGCTTTACTGTACAGCATTGAACACATCGATTTGTCAACATGCCACACAACACTCACACATCAGTATAGACAAATCTCTCTCACACACACACACGTCCGAGAGAGAAGAGTAGAGTGGGATCCTACCTGGTTGAAACATACTTTGGAAATAAAAGATAACCAGAATAAAGGATCCCAAACAAGTGGCAAATACCATCCGGCATATCCTGCTCATCCTCAGAAGCTCGCTCAGAGTCTGTTTCATGGCTGAGGGCTGCTGCTCGCTTTGTTGGGGAATGAAAGGCCGATCTGTCGGAAGCTCCGGGGCTCTGCTGGTACTGATGAGGACTATCCACCGGTCCATGAGCTAAAGCATCCAGCAGGGAGCGGAGCGTACCACTGCGCTGCTGAAGGGTGGGAGGGAGGCAGCTTAACGGCGAGGAAATGAGCGCGTCGAGAT
The DNA here is from genome assembly GCA_034769265.1 of Remorina albescens. Taxonomy (NCBI): domain Eukaryota; kingdom Metazoa; phylum Chordata; class Actinopteri; order Carangiformes; family Echeneidae; genus Remorina; species Remorina albescens. The sequence goes on along the minus strand of CM068484.1, from coordinate 16,054,283 downwards.
GTGCGCTTTAAGAGAACATTCAGGAACACAAGGATGTGTGACACGCAACACCGAAACGGTTACGCATGTCCTATTGCTAGAAACCAACTGAAGTAAATTTCACTGAGATGGTACGGTAAGGTTACAAGTATAACTTTTACACAACTATAGTAAAAGAAACTAACAAACAAAAAATAACAAGAAAACGGGATCATATCAAATAACTCGTAGCAAATGTAGCAGGAGTTGAAAAAGTTAATGGCAGAAATTTATTTCAGTGCAGAGGCAGAAATAATCATCTGTTTTGTTTAAACAACAAAATAAAAGTTGTACCAAAAATAAATTACTTGAAACATACTCATTGTGCTGGGTAAATTTTAATAGGCTATATATATTATTTGTTTATTGGATTATAATTACCTGATTATTTACGTTATTAAAATGCAACTCTGGAAGAACACTAAGCTGCTTAGTGGAGTAAAGTCCGCAATACCCCTCTGATTATTTCTGAATTGCGGCATTTACTTTTTTTTTCTTTTTTTTTTACCTCGCCCACAGTAAGTAAATGAGAATATATTCTTTCCAGCACATTTCAATCTAATGAGAAGAACATCCACAGGTTTACTTGGATGAAAGTAAGTCTGTTAAGCAGATGCAAAAAGAACTCATTATGTACAGTGACCCCTATATTAGCATATAACTGACTGGATTCTTGATGTATTAAGGTTTAAGTAGGAATCAGAATTCATAGCGAGGGTAGGTGAAGCTTATTTGTACAGTGTTAGGTAGTCATAGATTAAACATTTGAAATCATAAGCAACTACACCTGCCAAGTAACTGAAGTGGAGTTAGAAATACATCACCTCCATCTGAAATGCACAGGAGCAGAATTTTAGGTAGCAAATGTGGAAATACAAGTATACAGTCCAGCATAATTTCCACACCCAGGTACACATTTATTAAAATATATTATTTGTGCAGCACTTGAGTAAACACAGATCAACATTTCAGTTTTGTCTATTGTCAAGTGTATGACCCGATAATAGAAAAATATTGTGACGAATTAATCTCCGTAATAACATTAAAGAACGCTGATTCTTCCGCACAATCTAATATGTAGATGTTAGGTTTTTTCGGGGGTGGGGGGTGTTGGTTTTTTTTTTTTGTTTGTTTGTTTGTTTGTTTGTTTTTTCATTTATTAATTACAACTATTAATTACTTGGTAATAGCAGGAAGAGTGATGAGGAAACATGTAATGGAGCAAAAGTTACGGTGGTGTATGTAATAGTGATTTCACAGTTATGTCACTGGTTTTACATGCAGACTGTTGCTATTTTTAACCCTTCCATATGCAACTCCAGTGCCATCTAGTGGTGTATAAGCGCAGAGGTCAGTTGAAACCTCTGACAGCTGTCCAGACAGGCAGGCAGTGATAGATAGACCTGTATGCTGCATCTAAGAATTGCCATGAGACCAGTCGAGCTGTTTTGCTTGAATAAAATTGTGCTCTAATTATATTTTCAATGACACACCAAAACAGAGTGTAGAACACGTTTTCTAATTAGGATATCTGTATTACTTAGAAGCAGGTCTGACTAAGGGAGAATCCAGCTGTGGACTGAAAGGTAATGCCAGAAACCTGCATCTAATCTCTGCAGCATAACATAAGCATTGCCCAGCACACAGCAGCACAGGCATTAACATCTAGTGGATGCAGATCTCTGGACTTGAGCAGCACACCCCAAGAATTAAAATAATGTCCTTGTTCTTCCCTCACACATGGACAGTGCTAATGTAAATGTAGTGTGAATGTGCATGTAGAGCTTAAGTAGAAGAGAAAACAGATAGGCGGTATGCCTTTAAGAAGAATCTCATCTCCAGTCCCTGCAGTCATTTGTTTCACACATTTCACATAATGATCCAAAAGTATATTCAACATTTTTTTAAGATGGTGGTTATGTCTGGAGGCACTGAATTAGAAAAGGGAATGTCTCTGTCTCAGTAAAGACAATATATGCACCAATAAACACTGTTAGTTTGGTTGAGTCCATAATCCCTGTCTAGTTCATCACATTATTAAAGCAGAAACTTGTGCCACTGTAATACAAGCAAAATAAGATAGAACTCTTTCTCGAACATATCAGAGTCTTATCCTTCTCCTGGAGCCTTTAAATACCCTGCTACACTAAAGCTTATGGAGGTTTTCAAAAGCACAAACTGAATGCTTATCTTTCCTACCCACACACACCTGCGGCTTAGAGCTCCCTCTAGCTAAATAATGCCTTCTTCAATCTCAGGATACGACATCCCTCCTTTCTTACAGTATGCCTGCAGCCCATGCTTAGCTGAAAAGGAAATAAACATTTCAACCAACATACTAAAAACAAATGCATGGTTTCTTAGCATCGAAAATTCTTGACTAACTAAAGTTACCACAAAATAAATAAAAATTTTCTTGGGCCTTTATAACAATATAATTTTTTTATAGCTATAGATTACTTCTTAGGACCTATAATAATCAGGAAGAAACCTCTCTCTAGTTGAGCACCTCAAGGGGGGTGGTGACAGTTCCTCTAACGCAGGCACAGGCTCTATTGTAGGCGTAAAGGCCTTCTCCAAGTCTGGGGCCCTGCTCTCTGGGTCACGTCCAACCTGTCTTTGAGAGTCAGAACTCTTGACCTGCGCTGACAACACAGGTTCTGGCACCCCCAGGAGTTGTGGTGGGTGGGAATGCCCATCCGGAATGCCCTTTTCCTTCCGCTTCTTGAGTTGGTCAACATGTCTCCTCAGAAACTGTCCAGTTCCACTGAGAACAGTATATGACAGGGGACCAGTGCAGCTGTCAGTAGTTCCAGGGATCTAATTGGGTCCATAGTCATAGTTGTTATTAAAAAACTCGATCACCAGGTACAAAACTTGTGAGCTTGGCCTTGCTGTTGTGATTTACTTTTTTCATCCACTGTTTCTATTCTATGTAGATTTTAAATCTGGGAGTAACAGGTCAAAGGTAGACCTTGGCCTCTGGGACATCAGTATCTCTAGTGGAGACAACCCTGTGGTTGAGTGTGGTGTGATTCTGTAACTGAACAAGAATCTGGACACTTGGGTTTCCAAGCTCTTTCTTTTCTCCTTGCATCTTCTTCATCCCCTCTTTAAAAGTCTGAACTCCACATTGATCCATTGGATGACGGATGAAAAGGGCTGACGTCAAATGTTTTATTCCATTTTTAGACATAAAATCTGCAAACTAAGGACTTGTGAAGCAGGCAGCATTGTCACTCACCAACATCTGGAGTAGTCCATGGACACTGGAACTTTGCCAGAGCTTTTCAATGGTTCCATGTGTAGTTGCTGTGGTCATGGGCTGTATGTCCGTCCACTTAGAATGGGAATCAACCAGCACCAATATCTTGCCTAAGAAGAGGCATAATCAACATCTAAAATGGTCCATGGTTTTTGTGGCCATTCCCAGGGATGTAATGGTGCTGTGGAGGGGGTTTTGCGCCATAAAATGAGGCGTCACAAGCCAATATGAGGGCTTTGTCTCCCAAATAGTGCACTAAAACATCAGCTGACTTCAATAAGTCTTTGGAATTCTAGAAGGCTACCTCTTGATGAGCATTACACTTCCAAACTACATCTTTCCTAAACAGGTAATGTAAAGGGGCAAGCAAGGTGGAGCAATTGGGAATGAAACAGTTGTAGTGGTTCAGTAAGCCTAAGTAAGCACATTATCTGGAGTGGGACAATTTACGACAGCTTGTACCTTGGCTTCCACAGTGAGGAATAGCATCAGCAGGGACATGAATGGTAACTTTAAAACCCTTTAAGGTTCCCAACTCCTCTTTAAATACGCCCTCGTGATTAGTGAGCACTATCTGTAGTGGCAAGGGCTGTGGTTGGTTTGTTATGTGTTTTATTTCTGCTCAGTCCATCTTAACATGCTTTAACCACCATCTTCTCAATAGGATTGGACCTGAGCCTTTCAACTACAATGATGGGCAACATTTTCTCCTGCTGTTTGTAGTTCACTTTCACATAAGTCTTTCCAACCACCTGTATCTTTTGTTTTGCAAAATCTCAAATCAAGGTGGGTTTTTTCACTTTTTCATTTTTCACTTTTTCTTGGAAAGTTTTGTTATTTAGTATAGTGAAACTACATCTAGTATCAATTTAGAATGTCACGGTTTCTCCATTTAGAGTCATGCATACCTGGTAGAGTGGTGCGCTCTCCTCTCCATCATCACCCTGCATGTTGAGAAAACACTTGCTCCTCATCAGAGGAGTCGCTCTCCTCTTTCACTCTGGGAGAGCAGTAGTGCACCTGTGATCCACCTCGTCCTCCTTGACTGCCAGTCCTCTTCTCAGCTTTGGCTGTTTTTTTTAATTGCAACATGTGTCCTGTCACCCCACATGAATGACATTTTTCCTTTCTGAATCGACAATCCTTGAAGAATCTTTTATTTTCATTGTACACACACTGAAGTCAATGAGGAAGGTAGACATACTGTGTGTCCAGGAGACCAGGTGGAAAGGTAGCATGGATAGAAGTTTAGGAGCAGGGTTCAAGTTGTTCTATCATGGTGTAGATAGGAGAAGAAATGGAGAAGGAGTTATCTTGAAGGAGGAGTTTGTTAGGAATGTCCTGGAGGTTAAAAGAGTATCAGATAGAGTAATGAGTCTGAAGCTAGAAATCGAAGGTGTGATGTTCAATGTTGTTAGTGGGTATGCTCCACAGGTAGCATGTGAGCTGGAGGAGGAGAAATTCTGGTTGGACCTTGATGAAGTGATGCAGAGCATCCCTAGAAGTGAGAGAGTTGTCATTGGTGCAGACTTCAATGGACACATTGGTGCAGAAAACAGAGATGATGAGGAGGTGATGGGCAGGTTTGGTATCCAGGAGAGGAACGCAGAAGGACAGATGGTGGTTGACTTTGCAAAAAGGATGGAAATGGCTGTAGTGAATACTTTCTTCCAGAAGAGGCAGGAACATAGGGTGACCTATAAGAGTAGAGGTAGGAGTATACAGGTAGACTACATCATGTGTAGACGGTGTAATCTGAAGGAGATCAGTGACTGCAAAGAAGTGGTAGGTGAGAGTGTAGCCAGACAGCATAGGGTGGTGGTGTGTAGGATGACTCTGGTGGTGAGGAAGATGAAGAGGGCAAAGACAGAGCAGACTAAATGGTGGAAGCTGAAAAGGGAAGAGTGTTGTATGATTTTAAGGAAGGAGTTGAGACAGGCTCTGGATGGCCAGGAGGTGCTTCCAGTTGACTGGACAACTACAGCTAATGTGATCAGGGAGACAGGTAGGAGAGTATTTGGTGTGTCATCTGGAAGGAAAGTTGATAAGGAGACTTGGTGGTGGAATGAGGAGGTGCAGGAGTGTATACAGAGAAAGAGGTTAGCTAAGAAGAAGTGGGACACTGAGAGGACTGAAGAGAGTAGACAGGAGTACAGGGAGATGCAGCGTAAGGTGAAAGTAGAGGTGGCAAAGGCCAAACAAAGGGCTTACGATGACTTGTATGCTAGGTTGGACAGTAAGGAGGGAGACTGATCTATACAGGTTGGCAAAGCAGAGAGACAGAGATGGGAAGGACGTGCAGGTGGTTAGGGTGATTGAGGATAGAGATGAAAGTGTATTGACAGATGCCAGTAGTGTGATGGGAAGATGGTTAGAGTACTTTGAAGAGTTGATGAATGAGGAAAATGAGAGAGAACGAAGAGTAGAAGGGGTGACTGTTGTGGACCAGGAAGTAGCAAAGATTAGTAAGGATGAAGTGAGGAGGGCATTGAAGAGGATGAAGAGTGGAAAAGCACTTGGTCCTGATGATATACCTGTGGAGGTCTGGAAGTGTCTAGGAGAGGTAGCAGTAGAGTTTCTGACTGGGTTGTTCAACAGGATCTTAGATAGTGAGAAGACGCCTGAGGAATGGAGGAGAAGTGTGCTGGTGCCCATTTTTAAGAACAAGGGAGATGTACAGAGTTGTAGCAACTACAGAGGAATAAAGCTGATGAGCCATACAATGAAGTTATGGGACAGAGTAGTTGAAGCTAGACTAAGGGCAGAAGTGAGCATTTGTGAGCAGCAGTATGGTTTCATGCCAAAAAAGAGTACTACAGATGCAGTATTTGCTTTGAGGATGTTGACAGAGAAGTACAGAGAAGGTCAGAGGGAGCTGCATTGTATCTTTGTAGATCTGGAGAAAGCTTATGACAGGGTGCCCAGAGAAGAACTGTGGTATTGTATGAGGAAGTCTGGAGTGGCAGAGAAGTATGTTAGAGCGGTGCAGGACATGTATGAGGACTGTAAGACAGTGGTGAGGTGTGCTTGTAGGTGTGACAGAGGAGTTCAAGGTGGAGGTGGGACTGCATCAGGGATCAGCTCTGAGCCCCTTGTTGTTCGCTATGGTGATGGACAGGCTGACAGACGAGGTTAGACAGGAATCTCCATGGACTATAATGTTTGCAGATGACATTGTGATCTGTAGTGAGAGCAGGGAACAGGTGGAGGAGAAGCTAGAGTGGTGGAGGTTTGCCCTGGAAAGGAGAGGAATGAAGGTTAGCCGCAGCAAGACGGAGTATATGTGTGTGAATGAGAGGGACCCAAGTGGAAGAGTGAGGTTACAGGGTGAAGAGATAAAGAAGGTGGAGGATTTTAAGTACTTAGGGTCAACAGTCCAGAGCAATGGAGAGTGTGGAAAAGAGGTGAAGAAGCGTGTGCAGGCAGGCTGGAACGGGTGGAGAAAAGTGTCAGGTGTGATGTGTGATAGAAGAGTTTCAGCTAAAATGAAAGGAAAGGTGTACAAAACTGTGGTGAGACCAGCGATGTTGTTTGGTCTAGAGACAGTGTCACTGAGGAAAAGACAGGTGGCAGAGCTGGAGGTAGCAGAGATGAAGATGCTGAGGTTCTCTTTGGGAGTGACCAGGTTGGATAGGGTCAGGAATGAGTACATCAGAGGGACAGCACATGTTAGAGGTTTTGGAGATAAAGTCAGAGAGGCCAGACTGAGATGGTTCGGACATATCCAGAGGAGAGATAGTGAATATATTGGTAGAAGGATGCTGAGTTTTGAACTGCCAGGCAGGAGGCCTAGAGGAAGACCAAAGAGGAGGTTTACAGATGTAGTGAAAGAGGACATGAAGGTGGTTGGTGTGAAAGAAGAGGATGCAGAAGACAGGCTTAGATGGAGGCAACTGATTCGCTGTGGCGACCCCTGAAGGGAAAAGCCGAAAGGAGAAGAAGTTGGGCTTTGGGCCACTGAGGTCAGCACCTAGACAGACCAGTACTCCGTCAGCATGTGACAACCGGCCAAGCAACAGTAGTGGACAATGTGAGAAAATGACTGTTTAATTACTTATGGTAAACAAAAATAATAGCATAAACAGAAGAGAGTCTTCTATCAACTAGTTCCTTATTTTGGAAAACATGACTGACTAGCACCCAATGCTATAGGGTGCTATATGTGAAGGTTGGTCCTTCGCTGCAGGTGTACACTAGCTTTTGACAATTACAACTGACCAGTTCACCCTTGCTACACATTTGTGTTCACCAAGTCTGTCCAACAGACTCTTGCCATCTGATCCAACTCACTACCAGGTTGTGAATGATGACAGCTCTGCTTTTCTCCTAACTGTAGACTTCCAGATAGATGGCCACAGGTCAGATAATACAACCACTGATCTTTGGCGTAAGCGTTTCTGGCACATTTGTGTTTATGTATATAAAATGATAGCCAGTAACAATAGAAATTGTTATTAAATATTAAGTATTGACCTGCACATTTACTGTGATCCACACAGGGATGGATGGTGGAGTTATTAAATATTGTCAGGCAGGAGGCTTCCAGAGCAAGAAACTCATTTGAAGCTGCTGCTTTGCTGCTTTGCTGCTGACCCTAGAGTTTAGCAAGGGCTGAACAAGGTCATTTCTGAAAATTGACTGTTCAAAGGACATAAAAAAAGCGGCAGTGAATTAATAATATTGCAGTGGAAAACAATCAGTATATGTGTCAAAAGTGGCAGTTTCTTTTCAGCAGTTGTCACATCCATAAACCTAGAGTGCTTTAGATCACACCTATTGTCTGCTTGTGTTCATCTCTTTGATTCAAGAACAATGAACAAAAAAGGTTATTTCTTTAATTGAAATACACAGAAAAATGAATAATTTATATCAAAATAAAGAGATAAATTGACCAGACATGAAAATTGTGGATTTATACATTAAAAAAAAATAACTGTGAAATGTGCAAGAAATGTTAATGATTTCTTTACCTGCTGGCATGGTCTTTGTACAATCTACAAAGAAAAAAATTCCAGAGTCCTTTACTCCTAAATTGGTGCATAAAGAGAGACATGAACAAGTCATTTACAACTTTAGAACTCTCATTAGATGCTGTACAGTCCTCAATATAAAAGGAAGAGCAACATTTAAAGAAGGTAGTTTGGGATGTGTCAGGGGAGTACATGCAAACATTCTGAGAAGTCTTCCAATGTGTAAATCTGTCTCATTCTATATTAAATAATGCAAGAAAGCAGTATGTATCAGGTAGTTTTCTGAGCAATTTTTCAACATATGACCTGCATCTCATTTCAGTCCTTTTACTTCCCTCTGTAGAGTTGAGCAAACCAACCAAGGGTTGGACAGACAAGGAGAAGTTTGTTGGGTTTGCGGTAAGCAATCTGGGCTGAAACTGCACTGTAACAAATTGATGTAAATTTACAGCAGAATTTCAACAGTATTAACCTGTTTTTATAAAATACAGTGCTTTACTGTTAATACTAAAGAAAATCTGTTAAATTGCACTCCATTGACTGTTTTTTAACGGAACTGTAATGCATTCCTAAAATACAGCACTTTATCGTTAAAGTATCTTAACTAACAGTATCATGCAGTATCTTTTGCATTCTAGGAAGATCACCTCAGCTGCACATGTGAAGCTAGATCCTTGCCTTTCCATTCATCCATGCCCACCTTATTATTTATTTGGTAAGTAGCAATTTTATTTGATTTATAAATTGGTGCAAAGTTTTTAGCTACTGTAAGTGATGTTTTGTTTTGTTTGCATTGATGATTACAGCATGCGCACATCATGCTAAAAACATTTAGCAGCTAGCTAAAATTTCAAAGATGATTGCCAATTAATCAAACAGCACAAGAAGCACATTTTAATTTCTACTAAGTTGTGTTGTTAATGTGATTGAGTTCAACAACTTGATTTCTACACATTGAAGAAACACTATCATTTTTCAGCCGCTCCATTGGAATAAACCCAGAGAGAGGCACCAAGACTGGATGAGGCAAAGTCATGAACAAAAAGACTACAACAGTCAACCCACGTGTCCACTCGGCTAAGGAGACTAATGGACTTTGAGTCGGACTTCATTTGAGATGGTGAGATTACTCAATCTCATTACTCACATATATTTGTCAAAACACCAGTTTGTCTCAATCTTCTAATTCTCTCTACCTCTCCCTCTAAATGTCACCCACTTTTTTCCTTCATCTCTCACCCTTACAGTAGTCTGAATCCCTCTTTTCCTCCCTCTCTCTAATATTTTTTATTCTCAGTCATTCTTTTACTCATGGCATCTCTTTTTCTTACACCTTGTATTTGCTCTGTCATTCTCTCTGTGTTATTGTGTTGTTTCTGAAACTACACATAAACTGTTTGAATGTTTCAGGTTGGAATGTTATGGTTGGCTGAAATGTTAGTTCATGGCTTGTGACATTTTTTCATTAAACGGGAATGAGGGGCACAAATGTTAATTTCGTATGTGAGAAGTTGCAATATAAGTTATTTTGAAGCTGATCTCTCTCTCGCTCTCTCTCTCTCACACACACACATTATATTTGATATATGAAGTATGATGTATGTATGTTTGATCTACGATGTAGCTCAACTATCTGTTACTGTACAGTAGGTAGCCTACTCCACAAAACAAGGTTAGTATGTTTACCAGATGACTTTGAAAATGCTATAACTTCTGAAATTCGATTTATCATGACTTGAATTGTGAACCATTATTGAATCATATTCAAATAGCCAGTTCAAATGTTGCTTTACATTCCCAAACCCCATCACAATAATGTAATATTTTCACTTATTGTAGCTGGCTAACATTCTAATCCTGCTTCGTGGAACAGTCCTCTGGTTAAAAGCTGCTTAACATGATGCAGTTTCTTCAAGTGAACTGTTTGTTCTGTTAAGGTTGCCTGGTCTAATTTTCTAAAGACTGTATCGTATTTTTTTGATATACTGTTAGTTTAAAAAGTTGATAAAATTGATCATGTCAAAATTTCTGAGTTTAAGTGTCTTTTATTGCACTGTTCAACTAAAAGGTAAAGGCATTTTGAGAGAGAAGGCTCTGTCTCGGGTTTTCGTCAGCACTCATTTAACATGCAATTGTTCTGCATGTGAAGTTTTCAACTATACATTCAAATAAAAAGTAAAGTGCAATAAAGAGCTGTGATTTTTTTTTTTTTACATTTTAATCACAGGATTAAAAAATCAGTGATTATGTTCTTCATTCACAAAGGACATTTTGTTGTGGTTTGCCTTCTGTGCTTGTAGCCAACAGATTTTGTGAAGCCTTCAATCAGTGAGGTCTATTAACATGTTTTTCTTAACATAGGTGCCTTTAATTGTATGAAATCGTTTGACTATTCCTATGTGTATAACCTGTCAGTACTAATTTAGGCTTTTAAAATGGTTTATTAAAATGTATGTAAATAATACAAACTAGATAGTAAAATAGTAAAATACAGTGAAAGTAATTTTAAAAACCAGTTCATACCATATTTTTCATTTACAGTACAAAACCGTAAATTGAGTAACAGTAAAAAGACGTTAATTTTACAGTAACATAATAGCAACCCTGCTGCCGGTTGTTTACTGTTTTTTTACAGGAAAATTTCTTACAGCGTGGACACCACAATGGTGCATCAAACAGATAGTAGAACAGATAGAGGATCTCTCTTAGGGTTGCTGCTGAAGTGCAAAATCACAGAAAGCCTATGTGGAGACAAGGACGGAATGCATATTTGGTAGCTTCCACAGACCTGGGAGGAGTACCTGAGGCTCTGGTTGCAAAGAATGAGGGACACCAGGAGCCTGAATGAAACTTTCGTAGGACTTAACCAAATTTTCTCTCCCTAGGCAGTTGATTGGTCATAGTTTCTGCCAGCCTGACAAACCTAGCCATCCAACCCTCTTTATTATTTGTTTGCCTCCTTTTTCTTGTACTGCTGCCAGTGAAGTTATCCCATTTCTGTGTCACCTTCTCTTTCAAAGCTGCTGACTGCACAGAACTGAGAGTTTCTCTCCTAAGCTTGAAGTGATCCCTGACTGCTTGGTTGAAGAAGCTGGTTCAAACTTTTTTTTGTGCATGGGCTGAAATAACACATCTTGCTTTCTCATAATTTTCACAGTTTTCAAGTAAGTAAGCTTATTACTTCAAATACTACTGGGGGCTCACGCATTGCAGTCTTGTACCCATATTTTGGTAGAGATTCAATAAGTGTCTTCATAGAGACTTGGTCATCATCATCCATTCTCAAAGTCTCATATGCTCCAGCTTGAAGGACCATTGTTAGATTCAAATCTAATGACTAAGGGCGTAGGAAGGCTCTGTATGACTGAGACCCATAGAAGAGGCAGGAGTCAGTATTCATAAGGCAGAGCTTTTTACTTGATTTATTTTTATTATTTGAGCATGGTTTATGGTCTGCAAAATTAAAATTAAATTGATTAAATCACATCCTAATAGAAGATTGTGCCATAAAGGTGAATTAAATATTGAATGAAGTAATTTACAGGATGCACACTCCAGATCGTCATTAATAGTGTTTTACAAGCACAAGATTTGTCTTTATTATATTTATTTATTTTGCTTTGCTGTATAGTGCTACAGTTGATTCCATAATTCCCATATGTTAAATTTTTCTAGGTTTTTTACAGGTGCACACAAGATTGGAGTTGTGCAATAAATTGCATTTTTATACAAGAATTTCATTCCATGGTTGAACTCCAGGATAATGCAGCCAAAAACCTTAATGTCTTCTCAAGTTGAGAGTTATGATTTTTGCCACACGGAGACAGTTAATACCATAGAATAAATTAACGTTGTGAATGGATGACAGTCCTGGTGAATTTCAAGGATGAAAAACCGCTGATGTGTACACAGTTCAAATTAACAATTTCATGACAGCATTCAGAAAAAATAAGATTTATGGGCTTTGAAAAGGTTTTGCAAGGACTAAAAGCTACTGGCTTGAAAGCAAATAACACAAACAGTAAGAACTGACTCTGTTCATAGCTGATGGTGTCATCACCATCTCACCATACTCTTTTTATAATGCTGGCACATTTAGAAAATGTTCTTTGGGCTGTTGAGGATTTGCCTGCTGTGTCCAATGGGCAATTTTTGCTGCAAGCCTTGGTGGCAGCACTATATCCAGGTATTAAAATACATTTTCAATTCAATTAAATGAGTTTTCAAATTTTTATGAACCAAGACACAAGTTGTTGACGTTTCAGTCTTGCAGCCTTTATTGTATTTAAAAAAAGCATCATACTTTTTCATTCTACGAGTTTCCTCTAAAGCTTCCCTTGTAATAAGCTGTGTGTGTGATATCATCCTGAAAATGTATAAAAACCACATGGACCAAAGCCAAATAAAATATATATATACCACACTACGCATCAATTCACACTTTAAAGGCTACACAGGGAGAGAGCGTGTGTGTATGTGTTTTTGTGTGAAACCTGCCGGCAGCGCTCAAGGCGGAGGTTAGAAGAGGTGCATTCCTTTGCTGCCAAGAATGTGGGAATTAACGATTTCCGCCAGCTTTAATTTCAATGATTTAACAGTATATTATAGGCGAGAAACAGCTACCTTGATGACATGGCCAGGGAAAGATGGAACCACGTGAAGAAGCCCCTGTAAAACTTGTCTGTTTTTTAGAGTTCTGACTAAATAACACATGTCAGATGTGTATAGTGCAGTGAAGCTTGTGTTAGCTTTGTTGTTTGGACTAAAACAATAGCTAAAGTGATTTTTTTTTTAAATCACCTACCATGTTCGACGCGTTTAGACCGTTGACGGTGCTTTAGATGTTCAGGAGCGGTGAAGGAGCTTGTGGGGAGTCCCTGAACTCCGGGCGGCCCTCTGCCGGCCACAGGTGGCGGTACAGTCGCAGCTCCGCGCTGGGACTGGTCCTTTCGCAGCCATTTTCTGTCCAACCAAACAGCCGTCTCAGGGAGGTAACCAACCAGGGCTTCATTGCAGGTTTGTGCTTGGCTCCGGCCAATGATTGCTAACCGATTTCTCGTTAGCTCGAATGGAAATGTCCGTCTCTGTCTGATTTTTTATTTGTTGTCTGAGTGAATGAGGGTTGCTCATCAGGAAGTATCCAGAGGGTGAAACTTTAAAAAAAGGTCTTAATCACTTCGGCCTCGGCCACGTCTGTGCACCGCTTCGTACGACAAAGAACAGGCCGACGCTGTCCGTGCAGGCGCCAGCTGCAGTGGATTTGCACTAAGAATTTGTTCAGGGGAGACTATGTACCTGAGAAGGTTAACTATGGAAGGTAACAGCCCGCTGGACAGTCTCTCTTCGTGTGCTCAATGACCGATTATTGACGGCGACCAGTGATCCGGCTAGTTAGCTAAACATATCCCATTCGCGCGCCTGGTGTTTGCTAGTCCTGTTAGCATTCGATAGCTAAACACTACGGTGCATTGAGCTGGTAGAAATCCGAAAGTGGCCTTTCCCCGGAGTTACAGCTGTGTGGTGTGTAAGATGTCCCAAGTGCTAACCTTGCTAGCGCAGCCAACTAACGGCTCCAGTGTCTGGTCAAAGCGCGACAACACATTCCATCATATTCCAGTCCGAAAGTGAGTCCGTGCTGCAGAGCAGGCTGTACACTCGGCTCCGATCTATCTATACAATGGAAATGTGTAACGATAAAGGCCCCGTAACAACAACACACCAGTGAGCTGATGGATCATCTGGTGGCCAGTTCCTTTCATCAACACAAAGACAAAGCAAAACAAACATTTGGGTCATTTAAGAGCTATTGCACGATGCCAGGATGAAAAGAGCTGGTTAAAATAATCCTAAATGACCTACTGTTAGTCAGCAAAACCTAAAGTCTCCCAAGTAATTATTCCTAGCCGTGTATTCCACGTGGAAAGCCCCATGTTGTTGATTAGTGTAAAGCGAAAAATGTCAATGGATTTACTAACACCAAATTTTATGATCCTTCTGTACTAACTGAAGAAGCTTAAACAACAAGCCCCCACCTCTAATTGAAAAACAAGACGCCTTGGCTGAAAGAGACAAAAGAATCACAAACTATGCAGCCATGTTGTTTTTGGGATCTTTTCTAGTTGATGACTCATTTATGGTCTGCCCTGTGAACATTACGGACATAGAAATGCACTGTTCAGCTAGCTGTCTCTTTATAAGATCCAAGACTGACTCCATGGTGCATCCTGATGGAAAAGGATGAATGTCTAAAGTGTACACGTGGTTGCAATTTAAAGCAGTCTTTTGTTATGGATCATTTATGATTTAGGGGCATCAGGGCTGTTGTAACCTGCAAGAACTCCATGAGTCAGCAATCATAACCAGTAATTCTTCGGAGTCTAGGGTTGCAGTATTTTTCCTTTCACTTGCTGCTGTATTATGTGTGTTTGTGTATAACTAGACTTATCCAGAATGTCAGAGCCCACCAGTAAGCTCAATGCATTGCTGAAATTATTGTTGTAGCCGCCACATGAAGTTAACCTTCTGACTGTTCAGTAAAAACAAAGGCTATACTGCCTAAATGGTTAAAAAAAAAAAAGAATACCCCACCGATCTTTGTACCTCCTGCATCAGTGTTCACTATTTAGCCTGTCAGGCTTTCTGTTAGAGAAGAGTTACAAGATCTCATTGTATGTGTGATTGTCAGACTTTTGGTACATTGCAAGTGTATAGAAGTCAGTGTGTGAGACATGTGTTTGTTGCACAGATGGACGGAGACAGTTCAACCACCGACGCTTCTCAGCTGGGCATCACCGGAGAGTACATGGCATCCAGTCATTATGTTCTGCAATCTCAAGATGGTGAGGAGGAGACAGTGTTGCTGGTCTGAGAACAGTGTCAACCATGAAAAGCTGCTGAGGGTCTGTGTATGTTTTGTGTAGATGATGCAGAGGAGAGTCTGAATGACCATGAGGACAGTGGAGTCAAAGAGAACTACAGAGAACAGGACATCTACCTTCCTATTGCCAATGTTGCTCGCATCATGAAGAATGCTGTTCCTCAGAGTGGAAAGGTTTGTAGGAGAATCATCAGTTCCCTTTTTGTGTTTTATTGCAAGTGACAAAGGAACAAGCTTTTCCCTTTAACCTTTTTGAGCCCACATAATTGTATATACTTATAAAAATCACATCATCTTTAGAGCTTTACTGCTTCCCGGAGATTTGAGTTTCTGTTTACTGTAATAGGGGGTAATAACTTATGAAATAAGAAAAAAAAACCTGACATTCTGATATTGTTCTGGACAATAGAGATCAAATGTCATAGCTTGTTAGAAAGGGCTGGTTTTCTGAGGGGAAAAAACCAGCATATCTCTAGTGTCAACTAACACAGAGCAATAGAACTTAGACACAGTTTTTGCAAGTGTTTACACCTCCACGGCATTAACGTGGTTAAAGACCTGACAGAGTGACAACACTAGCTGTACACACAGAGCACCACAACCATTACATCAGGGCTATTCACTGCAACCAAATGATTTGAATTCAAATTCACTCGTTGACATTTGTGTGAGTTTTTGGGCTGTGCCTCCCTAAGAAATCTGCCGCATCAGCCATCGTGTCCAAATAATTCTTCCTCAGCTCAGGCCGTCTCTCTCTATCTGCATCCTGACCAGACGAAAAGGATAGGTAAGAAGCCGAGGCTTATGGTAAACCTACCCCTTACAACTATTACATTTACAATCAATCATGGTGTTAGAGACAAGATCATTAGGCTACTTTGCATATAATACAACATAATTAAGTAAACAAAACGGACAGTAAGATAGGATGTACTTGCAGAATTCATACATTCATATCATAGTTAATGAGAAATGAGGAATAGCTTACTGTAGCTTATTAAAGCAATTATATAAACAAAGAAAAACAATGAAAAGCGAGAATTTATTGATAACTTACTAATTCTTACTTACTTAATTCACCAATGAATATAATAACTTAGAATACAGTAGTTTAAGTCTACATGGAAACATTTGCCTTAATGCCATCATGAGCACTTCAAAGCCCACAAAACCTTCATACTCAAAAATACCAAAAAAACCTCCATACCCAAAAACTCTTAGCCTGCCCCTATGGATCCAATATTTGCCCATACCCTTCCAGTTTAGATTTTTTTTTTTTAATTTTTAAAATAATAAATATTCTTACTTTTTTAAATCTCATCTGGTAACCCATTCCATAGTTTCATTCCCTTAACTGAAATACACATACTCTTTAGCATAGTCCGTGCCTTAGGTTGCTGGAAATTTAGCATGTGTCTATAGTCATATTTCCCTTTTCTTTCTTTAAACAATGTCTGTAGGTTACCGGGGAGGAGATTATTTCTTGCTTTGTAAGCTATCTGAGCTGTTTTCAGTTCAACTATGTCCAATAATTTCAGTGTGTTCGATTTGAAAAACAGTTTGTTGGTGTGATGGGTGTATCCCACATTATGTACAATTCTTATAGCCTTTTTTTGCATGACACTGAGGGGATTCAAATTACTTTTATAAGCGTTTCCCCAGGTTTCAACACAGTACGTCAGATATTGTAGTAGTAGAGTGCAGTAAAGCGTATACAAGGATCTCAAATTTAATACATGTCTTGTTTTTCTTAAGATGCCCAAGCTTCTAGCCGTTTTCGATCTAACATAGTTAATGTGGGGTTTCCAACTCAGGTTGTGGTCGATTATGACCCCCAGAAATGTGTACTCCTGTACTCTTTCAAGTTTTACGTTCTCAATGCTTAGCTCTACTTGAGTGCTTGGATTTACCTTATTACTAAATAGGATAAATTTAGATGCTTATGTTTAATGAAAGCTTATTACTATCAAACCACAGTTTCAGATTCTCTAGTTCTACTGTAATAACCTGCAGTAACTGCTGGAGATCCTTACCTGAACAAGGAATATTGCGTGCCACTGTTACTGTGTTTAAAAGATGAACCATCTGAAGGTGGTTATTTTAAGAAACAAAATCAACTCGTTAATGTGTATAGTGTATAAAAAAAATAAATTTTGTTTCATAGAAAGTTCACAAACTTTTCTTCTCTGTCAAAGGGTATTAGTCCTGACTCATCTTTCTTCCTCTGTAACATGTCAGTTTTTGTTTGTATCATTTACACAGATTGCCAAAGATGCCAAGGAGTGTGTGCAGGAGTGTGTCAGCGAGTTCATCAGCTTCATTACGTCGGAGGCAAGCGAACGCTGCCACCAAGAGAAGAGGAAGACTATCAATGGGGAAGACATCCTGTTCGCCATGTCCACGCTGGGCTTCGACATGTATGTGGAGCCGCTGAAACTCTACCTGCAGAAGTTCAGAGAGGTGAGACAATATGGATGTATCCAGGCCTGGTCAAACTTATTGGCACGCCTCAATCTTCAAATGTGAATGAACCAGTTTTCTCACAAGGTTATTGAACAAACTTGCATAATACAAACACAAAAGCTACACTGGTACACTTGTTGATTAGCGATTTCATACTGAACCACAACTTGCATAAGTCTATGGGCAAAGGGAAGGACTCCCACTACTGAGAGATGAGCACAAAATGACAAAACCTTTTTCCTGGGTGAGTAAGGGTGTAACGGTACGCTAAAGACACAGTTTGGTATGTACCTCAGTTTATAAATCACGGTTCGGTACATTTTCGGTACAGAAATATAAAAAAAAAAAAAAAACACCCAAACGTGATCTTGTTTTTCACTTTTGTGAAACTGAGAACATTGAACATACTACAATTCCCTTAACAAAGGATGGCTTTTTTTAAATAAAATCATACCTGGGTCTAGGTAGTAAACTAAAAATAAGTAATAATATGAAGATCTATTAAAATGGGCATGTAGAAAGTACTGTAAGCATTTTCATATTTCAAGCCTCATGCTCCTCAGTGCTAACGCTAGGCACTTAAGACGAGTTGCCAGATGGCTCTGCATGGATCGTCTATACCAGTGGATCCCAACCTGGGTCTGGGGGCGCCACAGATCCCAGGGGGTGTGCACAGCTTTGTCTGCTCTGAGGTTGTGAGGTTACAAAAAATATGTGCGCATTAAATTTATAAAATCCCAACTCTGATACATAGTTAAATGTCCTTGCAGTTATTATTATTATTTCTGCAACTGCAACTACAGTTTACTTTTGAAAATAAAAATTTGTAATTAATCACTTAATTCTTTTGGTGCGTGTGTGCAGGTAGGGGTTGGGGGGCTGGCTTGTCTTGGAAACAGGCAGGGGGGGCTTCAAGGAAAAAAGGTTGGGAACCACTGGTCTATGCTAATGTTAGACTGAGTTGTTAGTTAGATTAATTAAATCAAATTTACTTGGGAGCTCCAGCTCAGTGAGGCGGATCTGTGCTACATGCTAACAGAGGTTGCTTGGATGGCCCGACAACAACATACGGGGCTTTATGATAGTGTCCCGTCACCCGGAGGTAACAAGGAGTGGCGAGTAGTTCTACTTTGAATTACTGTGGTAATATTTTCAGCAGGTTTGGTAGATGCGTGTATTCGTACCAAACAGTTCGAGATGAACACACGTACTGTTACACCCTCATAGATGTGCAACAATGTTCTGTGGAGAAACCCAAGTAGATCTCTATGGGGATACAGTCCATCACTTTGTTTGTTAATTTTTTTTATGATGTTCCCATTTAGAGAGAAATAGACCGATTAGTGGATTAGGGTGTGACTACCATGTGACAGACTGCACCATCAAATCAGGACACAGAACAGAGCATGACCTTCTCAGCTCCACCTTCTCCTTCAAATGTTTTTTTTTTTTTTTTTTTTTTCTCCCCTCTGTGCTTTCAGAAATCCGAAGAAATTGCATACACAGGTTTTGATACTGTAGCTCACAAGCCAATGGGTGATGTCATGGATGGTAAAAACTTGACAATTCATTTTTAGTGATTAGTAGGGATGCACCGATTGTGAAATTCTGGGCCGATACGATACTGGTTTTCAAAATAAGAATTTGGCCAATAGCTGACATCTACCAATAACTTTTTTTTTTATCATGTCATTATGTTTTGTTGTTATTCATTCCACAGGGAAACAAAGAAATCATTGTTAAAAAAAGAACTAAATTGTTTTAAAGTTATTGAGCCCACCATTACACTATCTTTGAATGAGCACAAATTCAATCATACAAATTCTTGAAGCAATCTTTAATAACTTTCTTTCACAGGTAATCCCTTTTTTCTTTTTGAAAAACTGCTTCAGAATTCCCTATAGTACTTCCATAGCCCAACAAAAACATAATTTTATTAAAAAATAAATTAAATATAAATGTATTAGAAAAATAAAATCTAATTTTAAAAAACTAAGTATAGGGCTGTTTTACATATTGTATTTTTTATACAGATTACAAAGCCCAAAAACCCAGCTCAGGTTTTCAGATCCGAAGTGAAGCAGTTATTCTGTCCACACGCAGTTTAAATTTCAGGCTCCTAATAGCAATCAGCTCTGAGTGTAACAAGCTCACTATGTACCAGTAATGGATGGCAGATATGACTCCAGTCTGTGTTGACGCTTGATTAACAGGTTTAGCTTTTTACTCACACATCCAGCAGTCGATATCATCTCGGTCCCTTCAGCCGGTGTAGCCTAGGAAACCACAATTTTTTTATCCTCATTCTCTGGTCATTTAAAATTCTGATTAATAAGCACTTTAGTTTATTTGTATTTTCACACTCCCTCTCTCTTGCATGTTTAATATATGCTCAGGTGGGGCTGTGTGAAACACAAATCCCTATGAGGTATCGCAGGACTTTCAGTCTTTTTTTTTTCTCTCAAAATGACAGTTCCTATCTCAAATAGGGCTGTTGCTATCGAATATTTTAGTAATCGAGTATTCTACTGAAAATTCCATCGATTAATCGAGTAATCGGATAAAACATATTTTTGTTTAGTTAGAGAGCAATTGTAAATATACATGAGAAAATAACACATTTCACTTAATAATAAGAAATTGCTTTCCTCCATAGAGACAGAGCGCATTTAAGCATCTAAGTTTTTAGAAGCTGCCGAACAGAAAAAAATTAAAGATAAAAGAAATGTATTCATTCATTATTTTTAACTCTAAGTTAAGGTTGCTGAATGGGCAAGGCTAACTGTAGGAGCTGAAGCTAACCACGGCTAATGACATCCACCAACTACGTTTTAACCCCATAACATGGGGCAGATTTGAAATGTTTGGGTTATAAAAAGCTATTTTAAAATAATGTAGTCGTATGGATGTAGCCTAACTTATACAGGACTTGGTTTTTTATCACTATTAGGTTAAATAATGAACCATAAACCAGCCAACTCTTACTGCCGGGTCTTCAAGGCTGATGTGTAGCTGACAATGGCGCCTCGTCTTACTGCCTGTATCCACTTCTCTCGTCTTAAAGACTATTTTCTTTTCTGTTCGGCAGCTTCTAAAAATTTAGATCAGGGTTCTTTACCCTGTTAGTAGTACCCTGCACCTTACCACACAGCAGCTTTTGGGCATTTGTTTGTGTTTGCTGGCACACGGAGAGTGACAGGAGACACCTGTAGTCCGGGCGAAATACCATGCTCTGTAAAAATCAAATGATTCCTTGAGGCAGAAGAAATTTGTCGATCATCTTTGTAATCAAGGTACTTGAATTATTCAAGGTATAATTTCAGCCCTAATCTCAAATGTTATGTAACTCCACCATACAGTGGGTCATCTGCAGTCTTTCTCTGCAATTATATAGGATCGTCAGACTACAGTGTCGAAACAATAAGTTATTAGATGGTAATATTCTTCTTACAGTCAATATATATTTCAAAATAATTCTTGTATTGTGAGAGATACTATTAAATAGATTCACTGTAAAATCTAAATTTATATAGAAAACTGAGGCTGATTTGTGAACACAGAAACTGATTATAACTCACTAATGCTCTCCTTGTATACAGTGTTGCCTCTCTCAGGTGGACATTTTCAAGGCTGCCATTGCCCTTCATTTCATCAGAGGATGTGCTCAACCACCATTTCATTAATGTATTTCTCTGCATCATTAACTTTTCCCATCTGTGCTATTAGTATACATCTATACTAAACAATGTTTTGGAAAGCAACCCACAGAATAGCACAGTTTAAGTGAAATGTCCTGTTTATTTTAAAGACAGATGATACCTCACTGCATGGGAGCTGTGGAGGTATGTGTGCCACAATCTTCATATTGACTGTAAGTCTAGCTCAGCATGAAAACTAGCCTGGTTTCCATAGTAACAGAGCTTATTTGAACTCCATTTATGAAGCAGAATTTATGCATCATCTGTCTTCAATACATACCTCACACAGGCTCTTGTTTCTTCTTCATCTTAAGGTTTCTATGTGTGACTGCAAAGGCCTGTTCTCCATATGCACTTGTGCTCACACGTGTAACACTCTGCTCCTCTGCTGGTTTTGCAGGCAATGAAGGGTGAGAAGGGGATACCTGGGGTGGCGGTTGGAGAAAGCTTGGGTGAGGATCTCACAGACGACAGCTTCAGTAAGTAGAACCAAAATGAACTTATGATGAATGTTTAAGATTTCAATCTCCAAACTCTCTGCTTCAGTCCAATCTCTCAGTTTGAAGTCAGCCCAGTCAAACTCATAGAAGTATATTTACTTCCAAAATCGCATTGTCTTTAGAGTGGTTTGAGTTAGAAATGATAAAATTATATTGGGTCTTTTTGTTGTTGTTGTTGGGTGTTTTTTTCTTTTTTTTGGACCCGTGTGTACAATTTGCTAAGATTGTGTGGATTCTGGTTACATGTTAAAAAATTACAACTACATAATGACAAACACAAATGTATGAGAAATACAAAAAATTTTAAGTGGGTCTACACTTCTCCTTCATCAGCAAATCCACTGCCTGCTGGGATCATCACAGCAGATGGACAGCAGCAGAACGTCATGGTGTATACAACCTCATATCAACAGGTAAAGCCCACACAGAGGCAGCAGGAGCTAAAAGCTGGATGATATAGCAAATAAGTGACACCCTCTCCAACTAAACTGTGTGGCTGTGTTCCAGATTCCCACTGTGCAACAGATCCAGTTCTCATGACGAGGACTTACTCCAAGCCTGACCACAGCAGCTTCACACCAGGCTCACGCTCTCCTGATGACCTCTGACCCGACCATAGGATAAAAGTTACCAGGCGTACAGGGAGTTGGGGGGGGGGGGGGTCTGCACAAACCCTCATGTACACAGAAATCACTACCTGTTGAGTAGAAAGTATAGTTTCTAGTTGTGAGGTAGCAAATGTTTTGGAGGGCATCCAAAGCAACTGGGGAATTTGAGGCTTTATTTTTAAAGGCTAGTCTTACTACATGATTTAGTGGTGGAATCATTTTTCTGCGTGTATGTTGATGTGTTTGCTTTTATGAATTATTTCTTCTTGTTGGGGCTGTGGTAGTCGGGGAATGTGTTGTATTTGGAAGCTTATTTTTGAAGGTCTTCTCTGTATGAACAGAGAGACGCCACATTGTTACTGTCACATGGGATAATGCAACTCTTTGCTCTTTTGTAAGTTCAGACAATTTACCATGTGCTCTATTGTCATGTAAATCCTTTGAATAAAAATTCAAAAGTGATTTTTAAATCTCCCCTTTTATTTATCACAAAGGACAGTGTGTATACTTTCATATTCATAAACTGAAGTTTTCCTTCTTTGTTTGTCCAGGCAGAGTTGAATACTACACACTGAGGTATGTGAGCTGCTTCAATGTAATGATATGGTTTCTGTCCCAAGACCTGCTGAAGCAGTGAATAGTGCGCAGATGATTAGATCAACTGGACCAGCTTGGACTCAAGCTGCTGTCTTTCCATTTTCATTTAAATACTGTCCATATTGGAGCAGGATCGGAAGTTTGAAAATGAAAAGTAGAATGCTGTTCTCGTTTTGAAATTGTCAGAGAAATTAATTTTCACTTTTGCGTAGTGACATCTAAATGAAAATGTATTAAATGTTTGGCCTATCACATTTGAAAAAGGGTTTTAAAAGTGTATGGTCAAAGGCTTTTCCATCTAATTTCAACATTGTCATAGATTTCCAATATAAATACATGAAAATGCAAATATATATATTTTCTATTTTGTTTGACTGCAGCAGTATGTGTTTCCTCAAAAGCCGCAGGAAGTACATCCGTTGCTGGGCCTTCTTGAGGATGGAGTTGATTTTGCTACTGTTCAACAACTAAAGATGGATCCAATGTTTTTTGTTTGTTTCAGCTTAGACACAACTGAATTTCAATGTAGATTTAATATCTACATTAACCGGTCGAGGCAGATGGCTGCCCCCCCTGAGCCTGGTTCTGCCCGAGGTTTCTGCCTCTTAAAGGAAGTTTTTCCTTGCCACTGTCGCCAAGTGCTTGCTCATCGGGGGATCTGTTGGGTCTCTTTAAATAAATTTTATAAAGAGTTTGGTCTAGACCTGCTCTATATGTAAAGTGCCTTGATGTAACTTTGTTATGATTTGGCGCTATACAAATAAATCTGATTTGTTTTGATTTGATTTGATTTAATATTTCTGCCAAAAGTATAACACAAACACTTCCTGAGGTGAAATGGGAAAAGGAAAAAGCTCTTTGTAAATTATGCTCAGCCATTTTTCACTGACCTTAATGGCTATAATACTCTGCAAATTGTAGGTTTAGGCTTACAGTATACTTGTTACAATTTCCAGTTTTGTGCTGCTGCTGCTGCTGTGGCTCTGGGTCTGTGCTGCTGCTGCCCGTTAGCCACTGATACTGACTGTAGCTGCTAGCTTGAAAATGCCGATGGCAGCCCTTACTAGATTGCACCAATCCTGGCAAGTCAGGTGATGGTCGACCTTTTTGGATAATATCTACTTTTGCCTGAAAAGGCAATCTTGAAAAAGGAGTATCTAAAATATAAGCCCCATGGTCTTCTTCTTCTTCACTAGCTCCCACCATTTCCCTGCTCTCTAAATTGTCTTCTGTCTTTCTTCCCTCCACTCACTGTTTTAGTGGGTCGCTTGACTTATATATGTTCTAGGTATTCGCAAATACCCGGAAGATGTCATGAAATGGTCACTCAATGAAATATGATTGGCTAAGACACCTGTAAAACTCAAATTCATGCCCACATTGACTTGAATTACACGGGCCTTGTTACAGCCACTGAAGGTTCAGCAGGAGGAATCGCTGATTTAAGAGCCTACCCAGATACCATTGGAAGAAAAATTGTGATTGGTCCGTTTATTGTTCTATAATATTAACCCACTGTTTCCCAAGAAATATTAGTCCAAGTTGATAACAATGGTCAAGAAATTATTACTAGTACTGACTGAATATATATATTCAATTTCAATCTTTATTGAAGGACTCTGGTCCATAAAAACATACACTATAGAAACAACAATAAATAAATATGTATAAAATATACATTCAGGAACAGTTCACATATAGGCATTTCAGCCAATGCATCGTCAGTTTGGATGAGTAATGGAAACAGCTCATAGTGGGTTTGGAGAGTGCCCCTATGATACTGTTTGCAGATTCATCCAGCCGTTGCATACATTTATACATAAGAGTTCTGCAGTGCTTACGCCTGCAGTGACAAACATTGAACTTTTACTAGCACCTCTGGGTACTTTAAGTAAAATCCTCATTGCATCATTATATGCAACTTGCAGTCTTTGTAAGCTTGCTTTTTTAAACATGACCAAAGCTGTGCTGTGTACAGTCTTCATGAGTGGTGTGCAATATGCACGAAACAAAGCCACTTTTACAGTGACAGAACACATGCCGAATTTGCGTGCAATAGTGTTAGCTTGTGC
Source organism: Remorina albescens (assembly GCA_034769265.1). NCBI lineage: Eukaryota > Metazoa > Chordata > Actinopteri > Carangiformes > Echeneidae > Remorina > Remorina albescens. Next base: position 16,029,215 of record CM068484.1, on the reverse strand, counting down.
ATACAACTTACGGCATTGTCTGTAAATATCATCGTCATCTGTCAACTGGTCCGTAATAATGTGCCCAAGGTATTTAACTTGATCACATCTTAAACTACTTAAATATAGTAAATTTTAAACATTTGTCCATTTTTGTTCTGCATATTAACACAGCACTCTTACAGGGATTGTATTTTATGTCATATTGCACACCATACTTGGTACAAATGTCAAGAAGCTACTGTAGACCAGCACTACTTGGGCTAAGTATCACCAGATCATCTGCGTACATAAGATGATTCACAAGTGTTTCACCAATCAGACAACCAGTGTTACAGCCTCTCAGTTTCATAGTTAAATCATCCATATATAAATTAAAAAAATCTGGGGATAAAATTCCACCCTGTTGGACACCATTGTGAACTTCAAATGAGGATGAGATCTTTCTTACCCATTTAACCCGCATAGTCTGATGAGCATACCAATAAGCCAGAAGACTCACAATGTATCCAGGGACCCCTCTTTGCTTCAGTTTGATGAAGAGCTTTTTGTGGTTTACACGATCAAAAGCTTTGGAGGCTATAAGAGGCTATATCTATATAACACATGAGGACAGATTAATTTTTTTCTCTGTAGTTGTTTACCATTTCTTTGAGAGCATTGATACATAAGTCAGTGCCATGTTTTGGTTTAAATCCAAACTGATTGTCAGAAGATGAAACACTTTCAGATATTCGATCCAACAGGATCCTTTCCATGGCTTTAGACAGAACACTGGCTAAGGCTATGGGTCTGTAATTATCCATACTCCCAACTTTACCAGCCTTGTCCTTTATAACTGGAACAAGCAACACAGACAACATTGAATCTGATAGTAAACCATGGATCATAAAACCAGTGAAGGTGATAGCCAGAAGAGGAGATAACTTCAAGCTAGCATTTTTCAGATGTTCAGCAGAAATACCATCCATGCAACAGGCTTTGTTATCAGACAATTTAAGAATTACTTCATACACCTCGTGTCATAATTCCTATTAATTCACAGTCATGTCAGAATCATCTACATACCGCTCACTTTTAATGCAGTTGAACAATGAACTATAATACTGTCGCCACAATGCCACAATGTTATCTGTTCCAGAGGTTCCTTCAACTGTGCAAGGTAAGGGTGGACTGCAGTTGAAAATTGTTCTCACCTCCTTCCAAAACTCAGCAGCACTGTTGCTTAGTAGCTTCTTGGCCATGGAATCAGCCCTCATGACTTGCTCGTTCTTATATATATATAGCGAATAGCATTTATATTTATTTTTATTTATATCTGGCATTAGTGAGCTTTTATGCTCAAACTCAGGCCCTTGTCTTGGCCTTCCAGCCATTTTCCATACTTGGAAGGCTTCAGTATGATAAGCAGCTACATGCTCATTCCATCCAGATCTGATACAAAATTTTTTGTTATAATTATAAAAAGGCTTACCCGCTTTATACAAAGCAGCCACTATATTATCATACATGCTGTAGAAGGCTTCACTATGGTTCACATTCCTACAGTTAGCATATTTACACAAAATTGCTTCTGTAGGCAAATGAATATTACTCAAATATTTATCAGTATTTGTGTGATATTTCAAGATGTCCTCTTATACAATTTTTCAGTGTTGGCTTCACAGTTATTCTCAGCAATGGTTGGTAGCTCAGCAACATTTACTGTCATATTAAACGGTATATTGTAGGAGTGCAGGACGAAAAGGAAAGGAGATGTGTTCCTCAAAAAGCGCTCTGTTTATTCCACAGAAAAAACTCACTAACCGAACTGTCGCACAGGTAATTACGTGAACCTCCTGGAGGTGTACATTCACTGTTTAAGGTAGAACGTATGCATTAAGGAGAATACTGACTCTGGTAAGAGGCACAAACAAATATAAACATGGGCGAGATCGCCGTGAATTATAACAGTAATAATCAATAATTGTTCTGTGCATGTATATCCACCACACACGTCCCCCCAGAATTCACAAGAACTGGCCCAGTGAAACGACCAGGGACCCGAATGACCTGCCCAAAGCTATTCCGAAGCTCGGGGAACAGGCTGAGGGGGGTGAAGTGGGGGAGTGACAGAAGGTTGCATAAGTCCACCGGCATGTGCCGGTTGGCAGTGTGGGGGGTTCAAAGGGGGCTGAGCCTGTTCCAAGGCAGCCCTACCCGGGGGCCGGCCGTGCCGTGGCGCCTGAGCCACTTTGACTGAGCGACCCAAATCCAGATGGGCCGGCTTCAGCCGGTCCACTGAGATGCGGTCCAGCCTGCCTCCGACATCGACGACAAAAGTCTTTTCACCCACCTCTACAACCCGAAAAGGCCCATCATATGGCGGTTGCAGTGGTCCCCGGTGGGCATCGTGGCGGATGAAAACATAACCTGTTGCTCGCAGGTCAGGGGGGATGTGCACCTGTGGCAGGGAGTGGTGCGAGGTCGGGACTGGCAGGAACGCTTGGGCAGTGTCCAGGTGAGTGCGCCGTCATATTGCAGACCAGGGAACTGTAGTGTGGGGAATAAAGTCCCCTGGGACCCTGAGGGCTTGGCCATAAACCAACTCTGCCAAGGAAGAGAGGAGGTCCTCCTTAGGCGCAGTCCTAATCCCCAGCATCACCCATGGGAGTTTGTCCACCCAGCCGTCGTCCGTGAGAGAAGCCCTAAGGGCGGCCTTCATGTCCCTGTGAAAGTGTTCACACATGCCGTTGGCCTGAGGGTGGTATGCTGTAGTGCGGTGGAGTGAGACACCCAACTGACGGGCAACATAAGTCCAGAGTTCGGAAGTGAGCTGGGGGCCACGATCAGAAGAAAGGTCGGAGGGGGCACCAAACCGGGCGACCCAGGAGCCGATAAAAGCCCGGGCCACATCAGCTGAAGTTGTTGCAGACAGCGGGACAACCTCTGGCCAACGTGTGGTCCGGTCCACCATAGTCAGGAGGTGAGTAAATCCTCTGGAGGGAGGAAGAGGCCCCACCAGGTCAACATTGACATGGTCAAAGCGCCTCTCCGGAACCGTGAATTGCTCCAACGGGGCCTTAACATGGCGGTGAATCTTAGCGCGTTGGCACGGCATGCAGGTCTTGACCCAGTCGCGGACGTCTTTCCTCATGCCATGCCAGACAAACTTTGCAGCCATGGGACGCTGTGACGGCTTACTGCCTGGGTGTGAGAGGCCATGCACAGTGTCGAAAACTCGTCGTCTCCAGACTGGCGGCACTACAGGACGGGGCAGGGCCAGAGATACATCGCAAAGCAGCGTTGTGTCGCCATCACCGAACGGGACATCCGCCAATCGGAGACCAGTGACAGCTGTCCTGTACGCCTGGATGTCCGGATCTGAAGCCTGGTCCACAGCCATTTGGGCATAGTCTATTCCAAGGTGGACAGCACCAACGACCACACGAGAGAGGCAGTCAGCCACGACATTGTCCTTGCCTGACACGTGTTGGATGTCTGTGGTAAATTCCGAGATGAAAGCCAGGTGACGCTGCTGCCTGGCAGACCATGGTTCCGACACCTTGGCCATGGCGAAGGTCAAAGGCTTGTGGTCCACAAAAGCAGTGAACGGGCGAGCTTCCAGCAAGAAACGGAAGTGTCGGACTGCCAGGTACAGGGCAAGGAGCTCACGGTCAAAAGTGCCATATTTCTGCTCGCTGGACCGAAGTTGGCGACTGAAAAAAGCGAGAGGTTGCCACACACCCTTAACCAACTGCTGGAGAACCGCACCGACAGCATAGTCCGAGGCATCTGTGGTCAGCGCAACTGGGGCTTCAGGCATGGGGTGAGCCAGCATGGTTGCATTTGCAAGAGCATCCTTTGTGGCAGAGAAAGCCGCCAACATGTCCGTGGACCAAGAAATGGCGTGCCTTGGAGACTTTTTACCCTTGAGCGCACTGTACAGCAGCCACATGAGGTTGGCAGTGCGAGGCACGAAACGGTGGTAAAAATTGACCATGCCGCAGAACTCTTGCAGAGCCTTGACAGTGAGAGGCTGTGGGAGTTTCAGCACCGCCTCCACCTTTGATGGCAGAGGAACCGCCCCGGCCGTAGTGATGTGGTGGCCCAAGAAGTCAATGGAAGACAGTCCAAACTGGCACTTCGCTGGGTTGATGATCAAGCCGTGCTGCTTGAGACGACTGAAGAGGAGACGCAGGTGAGACAGGTGCTCCGTCTTAGACATGCTGGCCAGCAGGATGTCGTCCAGGTAGACAAAAATGAAAGACAAATCACGCAGTACAGTGTCCATCAAACGCTGAAAGGTCTGAGCAGCATTTTTCAGGCCGAAAGGCATTCTCAGAAACTCAAAAAGCCCGAACGGGTGATCACAGCTGTTTTGGGAATGTCCTGAGGCTGAACAGGTACCTGGTGATAGCCCCGGACGAGGTCCACCTTTGAAAAAATGGACGTACCCGCCAGGTGGGCTGAAAAGTCATGGATGTGAGGAATGGGGTAACGGTCTGGTGTAGTGACAGCATTAAGACGCCGGTAGTCGCCACACGGGCGCCAACCACCGTTGGGCTTGGGCACCAGGTGAAGGGGTGAGGCCCAAGGACTGTTTGACCGACGAATTATTCCAAGTCGTTCCATGGCGTCGAACTCAGCCCTCGCAATAGCGAGCTTGTGCGGGTCGAGACGGCGGGCCTTGGCGTGCACCGGTGGGCCGTCGGTGGAGATGTAGTGCAGCACGCCATGTTTGGTGGAGGTGGATGAGAAAGTAGGTGCAGTGATCTCCGAGAACTCCTCGAGCAGGTGAGAAAAGTCATCGACAGGTGTGAGGGCGCTGGACAGCTTTGTGGGGGCAGTGTCACTGTGCTCACAGGGAAACGAGCTGAATGTTTTGGCGTGGACGAGGCGGCGGTTTCTCACATCCACTAGAAGTTTGTTGGCAAAAAAGAAATCAGCACCCAAGAGGGGGGTGGACACTTTTGCTGACACAAAGTCCCAGGTGAAATGCTGACCAGCAAAACATACAGTCACAGTGCGTGTGCCATAGGTGTGGATTGTGCTACCGTTGGCGGCCACAAGGGGGGGGCTGCGTGGCCCTGCTCGAATGTCTGTGGCTGAAGCTGGCAGTGCACTCATATGAGCGCCCGTGTCACAAAGAAAGCGACGACCGGAGCGGGAGTCAGTGATGAACAACAAGCCGCCGGTACGGCCGACACCCACGGCTGCTAACAGGTGGCGGCCGGTGCGTTTCCCAACGGGGTGAATGAACAGGGGGGAAGGCATTTTTTGGCTTTGTTGCCAAACTTAGCATGGTAGAAACACAATCCCCCTGACTGCCGTGTACGTCGGGGCACAGAGGTGGTGGCAGAGATGGAGTATGACTGTTGCATATTGTCATCACTGGTAGCGCTGGAAATGGGACTGGGCGTGGCTGAAAAACATTTCTTCCCAGCTGAGAAAAACTTGTCAGCCTCCCTAGCCAGCTGACGAAAATCAGTAATAGGTGAATTAGCAAGTGCCAAACGAACCTGGTCTGGAAGCTGCTGCAGGAATATCTCCTTAAAAATAAAACATGGCTGATGGTCTCCCAGTAGAGCCAGCATGTGATCCATCAGCTCAGAAGGCTTGCTGTCGCCGAGACCGGGAAGGGAGAGGAGTTGGTGCGCACGTTCAGATTCACACAGTCCAAAAGTGTCTATCAGATGTGCCTTCAGAGTGGTGTATTTGTTCCGTGTTGGAGGACGTTCTAGTAAACTCACCACTCTCCCCGCAGTTGCGCTGGTAAGGGACGCTACGAAATGATAAAACTTTGTTTCATCCTCTGTGATATCCTTGATGGCGAATTGAGCCTCCGCCTGTGCGAACCACGCTCTTGCGTTCTGTTCCCAAAATTCGGGCAATTTTAGTGTAGCAGACATGTTCAGTTAACTCTGGAAACGTCCAAGAGCAAAAGGGATCACCAATGTAGGAGTGCAGGACGAAAAGGAAAGGAGATGTGTTCCTCTTTGAAGAGCCAAAAAGCGCTCTGTTTATTCCACAGAAAAAACTCACTAACCGAACTGTCGCACAGGTAATTACGTGAACCTCCTGGAGGTGTACATTCACTGTTTAAGGTAGAACGTATGCATTAAGGAGAATACTGACTCTGGTAAGAGGCACAAACAAATATAAACATGGGCGAGATCGCCGTGAATTATAACAGTAATAATCAATAATTGTTCTGTGCATGTATATCCACCACAATATGATCAGACATTGACAGCTCATAACTAATGCTCATATGCTGAACTGCTGCATGCCCATCAGCTGTGCTTAAGCAGTGGTCCAGCCATGATGTAGTGTGCCAGGCTTCACCAACATATGTAAAGCTGTCTATGGGCAAAAGTGCTTTACTTGACAATATTAGGTTGTTATCTTCACAAAAGTGACTCAAATGTTTGGCAAACAAAGAATTGCTATCTGTGACATCTGCATTCATATCTCCAATAATGTACACACTGCAGGAGATATTGTCCTGAATAAACGCATTTATAAAAGCAAGCCTAGTTAGATATTCATCTTCATTCTCCTGGGACTCATAAGGCGTGTAGACATTGAGAATAATAAAATCATTATCTTCGTGTGTATATTGTACACCAATACATCAATCTACTTCAAGTCGAATGGTTTTTATCATAGCATCAAGCTTCTTGTTCCAGAAAATAGCCACTCCACCTGGTATTCTACCTCTGATTATTCCTGTACTAAGATCAGTTGTTGATTCTCCAGCTCCAAGAATTTGTGGATGGAAGGAGTTCAATTTTTCCAAGTTTTGTTTAGCTAAAAAAGTCTCTTGCAAGCATAAAATGTCACAGTCCTCAAGCAGTTTGTCAACAACCATGCGCATTGTTAAATCCCCTTCGCTCTGACCCGTTTGCAGGCCACGACAGTTATAAGACGCAATCCCAATGGAGATTATTGAGCTACTGAGCCTGCTCCATTGAGCGCATTTTGCCCATTATCGTTTTGCCCACCTGATCCAACAACTTCAGCCCTGCGAGGTTCATAGAAACGCCGGAAGACGGCTCCCTCAGGCCAAAGCTCAGGAGTGTACATTTCACCAATATCGTTACATTCAGCAGAAAGTTTGAATGATCTAAATCTACTGTGCACAGTATTTATCTTATGGCCTACAACGTCTCTGCAGAGTTTCTCTTTTAAGATACACACACAGAGTTTCAGCGTCTAAGTCTGGAGAGAATTTGGTGGCGAACACACTCACTAATTTTGTCTTAACGGTTTTGATGGTACTCACAACACCGGTCCCGATGATAGGCACAGCACCCAAGTCTCTTGTTTCGTCCAGCAGCATTACCTGCACGTAGACCTGGGCGGTTAGCGGCTTTTCTCGAACCGTGCCGGGACCAGCCATTTTTCACAACACCTTCCACCGTCGAGGGCCTTCGGTTCCTCTGTGTCATCCCTTCTGGCAGGATCCAATGAAGCCCTTAGCTCTGTAGTATTAAAAACGGCAGCACCAGCCTCCCCACCAGCGCGGCATTCCATTGCAGCAACCCGCTGGTGAATTTGCTCAGTGTCGATACGAAGCTGCTCACACACATCAGTCTGGAGCTGGGTCGTTTGTTTCAGAACATTTACTTCAGCATATAACTTCTCCATCCTCCTTAGTAGGCAAGAGGCATCCATGCTGGCTGCAATTTATCCAAGTAGTAGGAGACAAATCTGGGAATGTTCTCCCCACATTCATTCAACACTCCAAGGCAAAGTTTTATATTGTTGACATCTATGTGCTGTCCTTTATAGGAAATGCACCTCTGTGTAGTCGCAGGACAGAGTTCAAACAAGGCTTTCTTGGAGGCCTCAATCCCCTCTGATTGGTTGATTGGCTCACCGCCAATAACACAATTTCATCGTGACTTAGAGTCTTAATTTTCACAGATAAGTTTAGCAGTTCATCCTCAACAATTACTTTGCCATCTTCTAACCTATAGATCTCCGGCTTTAGCCGAGTACTTTTAAAAGCAGGTTTAAAACCAGGAGCTGCTGAGCCGTAACTAATGATATATATATCATTAGTAGTATTTTTTCTTAGGCCTTCACTGAACCTTGAAGGCCCAGAGGGTTCCCCTCTGATATATATATTAGGGATGCAACAATAGTCAATATTTTATTGAACCGTTCACGTCCTGTTCGGTTCAATACACAAAGGCAAACAACGGTACGTTTTGGCCCGTCACAAAACGTTATCAAAACTTGGTACAGCGTGTGCTGTGCGATTAGATAGTCTAGGAGCAGCGTGAAGCTGGGCCCCCACCCCACGCAAAATTTTGGGGAAATAGTATGTTTTGTTTGTCTTGTAAAAACTTTCGTTTCTGCTGCTACAGTTTTATAGATATTACACACTTTAATCTCTGGTGATGACGTCACCCAGCCCCCCCATCTACCCCGAATGGTCCCGAAATGGTACCGTTCATTTGTGCTTCGTTTGTGCTGCTAGGGTTTTATATATATTACACACTTTAATTTCTGGTGATGACGTCACCCAGCCCCCCATCTACTCCGGATGGACCCGAAATGGTACCATTCGTATGTACTGGTTTGTGCCGTCAAAACTTTAAGTTTTAATTTCCAGAGATGACGTAAGGTGATTACCTGCTTCAACAGTCCTGTCAAACAAAAACATGTCTGAAATACAAATAAAAGATTGCAATCCACAGCCAGCGTTTTGTTCTTTATTTGAAAGAAGGATCATGCCCTGCACCTTATTTGCCATTAAGATGCACATATGAAGTGAAGCACAGAGTATATTATGATTGGTAGCAAAGGCCAAAATTATTCAAGCAATGAATCCTAATTATATTCATTTGTCCATAAACTAGATGCCCAAACAGCCAGCAGTAGACAAAGATTCGATTTTTTTCAGTTCTCTGCTCATCGAAAGAGGCCATACTCCAAAATGGCAACATAGCCACTCCAAATGCCAGTGTGTGGACAGATCTGAGTAAGCATCTGGGAAACAAGATGTCTGCAAAGGCTCTGTACACCTTTGTCAAAACAAATATATACAACATCTGGTCAGCTTTGGGATTCAGTCATCATGAAACTGATCCTGAAACTAGCGATGACACAGGTTTTGAATCAAGTCCCCCTTTCCCTGAACAGTCATTTCAGCTTCAATTTCCTTTTGACATGTGGAGGGAATTTATTCCAGAAAAGGCTGAATACAAAGCTAAGTATAATCAAACCCAAGGTCGCAAGGTTGTTGTTAAGTTTAGGGAATTAGTCACTGAGTCTGGTCCATTTTTTGTAGCACAAGTTTCTTGTGTTTACTTTGAATTATCAAACCCAAAAAAGGAAATATACAATTTTGAAGCCTGGCACCTGGACCCACATCATAACAAATCTGGAAAGCAGTTAAAATTCCTTTCACATTTGTTTTTAAAAGAGCCAAAGTCTATCCATCAGTCACAGATAATTATATTGAAATCAGAGGATACTTTAAGGAGTGTCATGGCCTTCTTGACATTAATTGTGACAGAGATCTCAAAATCAACAGCCCAATGGTGCTCAATTGTTATATTAAAAACAGTGATGACTCCCTGCACACTGGCAACTCAAAGCGATTCATGTCTGGACAGTTGCGTATGCAGATAGCCAAAGAACTCTGTGAAGGCAGGATGGAACCACATGTATGGCAGGCATCACAGGCAGAGAAACTGATGGACTTTGGAGATCCTGGGCCAAGCCATCTACCAACTTTGGCCACCCTGCGCAAAGCAAAACAAGAGAGAAATGATATGGCATTAAGTGACAAAGATCCAATTTTCTCAAGTTTTTCTGTCACTACTGGAGTCAAACATAAATGCATGTGTACAAGACCCTATCCAAGGAATCTCACCCAACAGTATGTTTTGATGCAACTGGCTCAGTAGTTAAAGAACTGGTGAGATCGAATTGCTCGTCTGGCCATATCTTCTTATATCAGGGTGTTATGACAGGGCATAACAGCTCTAGTGTCCCAGTGGTGCAAATGCTGTCAGAGAAACATGATGTTAGTGTTATCACACAGTGGCTGAAAGAATGGATTCATGCAGGTGCACCTGTTCCAAAAGAAGCTGTAAGTGATTTTTCTCTGGTCAAGGCTTTTACCCCTCATCCTGATCTGAATACCTACATCAATGAATGCTTTAAGGTCTTGCTTGGGAATCAACCTACAAAACTGCCCCCATGTTTTGTCAGGGTAGATGTTGCACACTGCATCAAGATGATGATCTGAAGATCTGCCAGTGGGACTGCCTGAAAAATAAAACATTTCGTGTTAAAGATTTCTTCGTGAGGTCAATAGCACAGCTTCTTAAGTCACAATCTGTGGAACATGCAAAACAACTTCTACGTGCCATCACTATTGTGGCACTAAGTGAATCAGAGGGTAATGACATTTCTGGAGCCCCTCTCCCGTCAGAAAGGTGCAAAAAATACCTGAAAGCTAAAATTGCAGAGGAATTTGTCAGCATTCCGGATGAAGAGGTTGAGGGACAAGAACTAGTGGATGCATATAATCAGCAGATCCAGACTAAAGCCAGACAGTGGGTGACAGAAATATGTGAGGAGAGCAGGTAACTTGCCATGGCTGATGGGGATAGAGATAACATCCACTTTCTCCTTGAGATTATTCCCCACATAATAAGACTTGGAAGTTACTTACCACTCTGGACAGAAATAATGGTTCCTCTCTTCTGAAGCACCAGCATCACTGCAAGTTCCGCTGCTGTTGAAGCAGAGTTAAAAAACATAAAAAATGGGCTTTTCAAGCATGAAAACCTACCCATCCGTGTTGACTGGTTCATTGCTCATCATCTTTCCTTCATTGAGGGAAACATGCATTTGTTCTGCAAAACAAAAAAGTGAAAAGGATGATGTAGCTAATGCAACGACTGTCATAGGACCTGACCCTGTCTCCACTACTTCCCAGAATGAAAAAAACAACAGGAAAATGAATGTGCACCCTGGTGAGGAGGCTGATGCAGCTGCAAACAGTCCTCCAACGGATGAGAATGCAGTTGAAAACTGGAGATTCTTAGTAGTTTCACCCAAAAAAAGGAAGATGAGTTCTTATCTCTTTCCTTGTCCTGAATGGCTGCAAGTAGATCCATCTGTGGGCTGGAAAAAAAGTCAAGGTGCAATTGCTATAAAATGGGAGCCATCAACAGCCTGTTAAATTTGGCAAATCGAAAGTCTCTGTGCTCAACACTTGTGCATTTGATGCTGTTTTTAAGAGCTTATGTTGTTCTTTTTGTGACAGCTTTTCTTTTGAAAAGGTTGTTAGCAGCAACGAATGTGACAACCAATTCCTCAAGCTGGTGAAAATAATAACTACAGAGGGTGTGACCCAACAGGGCAGAACTGCTGAGGGAAATCTTCAAACCTGTCCACCTGACCTCTGGTGCTCTCCAAATTGATGCACAATGCCACATCTCTACTGTGATTGAGAGAACCATGAGGAATCTTCCAAGTGTTTATTTGATAAAACAATGTTCCTCGCAGTACTGCAGAACTGTGGCATGGCTCATCTTGAGACTGCGGCTAAAGAGGGACTCAGCCTTCCTGACTCTCCCTGCCTCAGACCAATCAAAAGTCCATCTCAGCGTCCCTCTGCATTCAAAAAGCAGGACAACAGTACAGGAAAGGCTCTGTGTTCAGGGAATGTTACCCACAGCTACAGTCTGGGAGAGGTTGTGTGGATTGACATTGACCTTGGCAGCAGTTGTACAGAAGTTGCCTTGCCTGAATTTCCCTCCAGTCTGGTGCTCCAAGAGAAGACCTTTACTTTGAGGGCAGTCATGGTATTTCAAAGAGGCTTGACCCAGGATGCTCTTGGACATTATGTGGCATAGTGCAGGAGGGCTGCATGTGTCTGGGAGATGTACGATGACCTGGGAAGTGGAGTGAAAGGAGCATCAGATAACAAAAAGATCTGCCCACATGCTGTATTCTAGACAAAGCAGTGATTGCTAAATTCTTGCAATGCATTAATTTTGATGATGTTCCATTTGGCACATTGTTACAACCAAAGTTTCTTGCTGTTTCATGCTGTCAACTCCACATACATGTATTAGTTGAAATAATTACATGGGCTACATGAACGCTGAGAAAATAAATGAATAAACATGGGAACAACACATTTAAAGAAATATTACGCTCATACTAACAACAGTGAAAACGGTAACTAGAAAGTTCTTCTGCAGTTCAGCTAAAAAAGCTACAAAAGTGTAACATGTTTAACTTAAGTTTGTCCTGCAACAGTGGCATTCCAGGAGCTTGAAAAATGACAAATGCGCAGAAACATACAAAACTACGTGGAATTAAAAACAAAATGAGCGATTCACTTAGCGTGGTAGCACGAGACGAACCTTGTTTGACCGCATCCAAAACAAATGAAGAGAGTAACACTAGCACGAGAATATTTTGGGTGGTGACGTCATCACCAGAAATTAAAGCATGTAATATCTATAAAACCGTAGCAGCAGAAACGAAAGTTTTTACAGCACAAACGAACGGTACCATTTCGGGTCCATTTGGAGTAGATGGGGGGCTGGGTGAACTCTGGATGACCTAAAAAATAATCTTTAATAACTGAAAAAGTAACAGCACAAACAATTTTTTTTTTTTTTGGCACAAACCCGCACAAACGAAACAGACTATTTCCCCGAAATTTTGTGTGGGGTAGGGGGCCAGCTTCACGCAGGTCTCGGACCTAACACAGTAGAGAGAGCAGCACTGCTCCCTTCATGCTGCCTTCAGAGCCAATCAGAAGTCCCTGAATTTCCCAGGAGCCAATCAGCGCTCGGCATGCAATTGTTGGAAAAGAGAGTGGAGAGTAAACCTTGAGCAAACATGGCGAGTGAACGGGACTCAGAAAAAAGAAAATTTGGTGAGGCGTCCTCTTACAAGTCTGCAGTGTGGGATCATTTTGGACTTAGCGTCTACTACAATGACAACGGAAAAATGACGGTCAACAAACAAAGCACGGTGTGCAAGCATTGCGTTGCTGGTTGTAATAAGGTTTGTTGTTTAACTATTTTGAATTGATGCTGCACTTAATGTCATGTTCACATTTGTTGATTGTATTTGTAGCAGTTAAGTAGTTTCTATGAGTGGGTTAAAATTTTGTTTATTTTTATTAGATACTACACTTTCTATTTGGTATTGCCTATTTTAGATAAAGAGCAAGTAAGATAAGTGTTTTTTTGATACATTTTGTGGTTTGACTACATCTGTGCTATTCTGTGATGTTCTATTTGTAACAGTTAAGTAGTTTCTAATTATGGTGGCTACAGTAATATTTGCTGTTTATTTTTTATTGAATATTGCTATTTTTTTATGAAAGGGTGTCATATTTTTATAATAAAGTGGTTTGACTATATCTGTGCTTGCTTTTAATTATTTTTACATGCAGTATATTGCCTTTTCTAGTGAGTAGTTTTATATTAAGATATCAAAACCATACTGTTACTGTGGCCCAAAAACCGTGATGGATACCGAACCATGGGAAAACTGTATTGTTGCATCCCTAATATATAATGGAGATGATATATTTATATTATGAGTTTTCTTTTTTTTTTTTGAATTTTTTTTTTTTTTGAATTTCTCATTTTCTTATTTTTAGACAGCAACTACCAGCAAAGAATTCCTTGTATGTGTTCACATACTTGGCGAATAAAGCTGATTCTGATTGTGATTGTGGGTTGCTAGAGATTAAATGGTCCAAACTGCAGCTAATAGGAAGAGGAGAAGGGAAAAGATGAGGGGGTGAGTTACACCTGAGAAACATCTAGTCACATCATGTTCATAGTCAAGTAGCAGAAACAAATCAGAGACATCATGTCTCACAGCATTTAACCTTTAAATTATTGTTATTGAGTCCTAAATTAAAATTTTTCATTTTCGCTGATTGGTTAGCTAACTAAGGGATTGGCACATATGATCAAGTCACCTGGGCTTGATCATGAAGAACATGACTCCGAATTTGACTGCTGATGTAAATAAAAATGCTTAATTTTATCATTCACCTCCCTGATGGAGCCAAACTGCTGACATTATTATCTCTTCAGGGGTGTATGCAGGAAACTCCTCAGGCTGTAATCCTGGCAGCTCATGTGAGAACTTGTCTCTACCTGCTGGTGTAGCCGATAACTGCATCTTACATCAGTGTTTTTCATGCCCATGGCCAAACTGAAAACATGGGTGTTCAAACTGGTACTTGCACAGGAGTAGTAGAGTCTTCTTTCAAATTATGACATTACATACAGCCCACTGTGACATTACCTGCTGGTGTGTAAACTGTCATTTGAACCTCCAGTTCGTATAATCTAATTATAGTCGATATAATCTAGACTTCATATAATTTTTGTAAACCAGAGAAAATCATATTTGGAAAAGGTGTAGCTGACAAGGCGTGAACTATGAATCTGACTTCCTCTGTATTCTATCCTGATTGTGTGACATTAGTATTTTAAATGTGCAGTAGTCATACCCTCTAATATGCGTCCCCTGCTTTATGGTCTATTTTCCTGTAATGGGGCCATCATTTAAAAAATTTAAAGCATGCTGTATTGAAGGTTTGAAACTTGAGAGTGAGATTATAAATTCAATCGGAAAATGTTTACTGAGCCAATAAATCAATTGAGAAATAGGGACATTTTCCCAAAGACTTCAAAACAATCTGAATTCTTTTTACAAATTGCCCCCCTGATGGTCTTTAGGTAGAATGAAGGTTTAAAGGCTCTTCAGCATTGGCTTCACTTTCCAGCTCAGAATTTACGTCCACATTTATGAAGTCTTATGAAGTTTTATAGTGAGGACGGGGTTATGGGCCTCTTCTGATTACAGTCCCGGAAGTTGGGAAGGCGACCAGTAATAGTCTGTTGAAACCTCCAAATGTGTTTCCAGTTCACAAAACCTTGCTGATCATAGCCGTCCCTTGAGAGTCCCTCCTGAGTTTTGCATCCTTCTCAGCCACTTCAGAAAAAACAATTTCTAATGTAATGTGCATCACGTCTTAGTAGAATTCCCAAAGTAATTTGTTCATTCCAATCATACTTAGTAATTCTGATTAAGCTAAATATTTCAATGTACATGTAATGTGAATGTAGAATGTCATATTTCCTGTGGGTGGGTTAGACTTCAGCCTCCTTCAGCCCCATGCCCACAGTGCTCATTTCCTCCTATAGAATGGCCAGGATTGCCTGCAGCGGATTTCCCTGGGAAGCTCCTGTTGGCTGTTTCCTGAGCCGCTCCCACTCTTTGAATAAACTGTTCAGTCCGATGTCCACCCACTGGCTCCTGCATCCCCTCACGGACACACAAAATGACACTCTTTTAGAATAAGCTGGCAGCACATTGGCTTCTGTCTGAGGAGCTACTCAAACAAAGACATACACAACTCCTCCCTTTCCTTTTCCTCCCTTTCAGCAGTTTTACCCATTTGTCTGTTCATCCCACTCCACCCTTTTCTTTGTTGTATTGAAAACACTATAAATAACAGCAAACAGTCTTGTAAGAAGTCCACGTTTTACTGTCACAATTTTCATTACGCAACTACACAAGTGATGAAGAAAATAAAGTGCAGTTGACTTTTACATATTAGCTCCTACAAGATAAGTGAAGCCTGAAGATGGTGCTAAAGAGAGCAATTTTTTCAGAGAATTCAGTTGAAAATGAACAACAGCTTGATCATGTTTTCACATTCTGAAGAATATTAACGTTTTTGCTTTAGGATTCATCATACAGACGTTTTGCAGTGAGAAAGGTCAGGAATTGAGCAAGAACACCGGCACATCTTCTGTAACTGGAAGTGTAAGTCTCAGTGGAGGTAAAGTTTTGATGATTCGATGCTAGGGGAGAGTCAGGAGTCACCAGTCTAAGGGTTCATCCTCAGAGTAGTGCTTATTACTTTCACCAAGTTTCGAAATACCTTTTGATTCACTGGATGATAGTCCAACGGACTGGTGGGCATAATAGAGACTGTTCGCACAAAAAACTTAGATCACATTCACACAGCCTGATTGATATGAATGTTGAGTCTGTAAAACGCAAATTCATCCAAAACATCCAATTCATTGTTTTTATTTCTGACATTTGTTAATCTGGTGTCCTGTCTAGGGACACCCCGTCCTCATTCAAGGTCAGCTGGGAATGGCTCCAGCAAAAGCATGGACAAGCGGTATAGATAATGGATGGATGTTGTTCTAGCAGTGTCTCCTACCAACAGTCAGTGCTGATTCCTTTTAACAATGAGCACCCTTGTTCACCAGCTTCACCTGAATATCTTAACTGTAGCTGTCACAAACATAATTACACTGCAGCCATAAAGTGCCTCGATCACAGTGGTTCTTGTGATGATCTTTTTGACGCTGACATTTCCAGGCCCTGCTGCCAACACTACAAAAGTTATTATTCTTTTCACTATATGTTTAAGGGTATGAATGAAAATCAGCAGAGGAAAGATGGCACTGATAGTACACAGCGAAGGAAACAAAAGGATGGATGAAGAGGATGAGATCTTCAGTGTCACTTTGATAATGAGTTTTGGCAGAGAAGAGGTGTGAAGATGGAACTCTCATATATTCAGTTGGGAGCACTAAAGTGGACAGGCTGAGTCTGCTGTGGATCTGACCAACAGTTCGAGGTGGCAGTCTGAGATGTAGCCACATAGTAGAAGCTCCAGATAGGTCAGTGTACTTTGTGTTTCCTATCAAAGGCAGATAAAGGTATCTGCCTGTCAGCTGGACCCCTGTTGTCACTGACTCCTCTGAGACTCCTCGCCCTCAGGGCTTTACCTCAGGCTTCACATCTGGAGAATGTTCCTGCGGGTCCTGCACACACATCACCCTCCATCCTTCCACTCCTTTTCTTAGCTTATCCTACATCACCCTCTTCCTCCCTCTGGCTCCTGACCTCTGTCCACTCTGAAAGTGGAAGACGGTTGTGTGGCAGAGAGAAGTGAAGGAAGGAGGGCTAACTACAAAGCTTTTGACAGTCAAAGCAGAGGAAAGGAGCACTGATTTGGTTCAGAATTTCCCGAAATTGAACCATTCCAAAACTTCTTTCTCTTTGAGAGAGATAAACACACACACACACACACATTCCTAAAGACACACACTGTACTTTAGGTTCCAGCTGCAGTTCTACTTGGTACCAGGCTTCTGATAACAAGGTGTGGAGTGCTCTGCGTCCTACCATCAATCTCATGTCAGGCCTCCTCCCACATCAGATACACTGAGCAGAACAGAGGAATACTGAAAAACATTTTCCTGATGAAAGATTACTATTCTTCACCCACCACTCCATCACATATCATTCATCCATCAGCTTCAAGTTAAAGTAGTCTACATTTGTGTCATCATTATACTATGAGCAGAGTTAGAGTTATACATATTTATTATGTAATGTATATTTATGAGGATTTGAATGTTTCATTGCATTATGGCTCAAAATTTGCATTAGTTTACCTCGATCTGTGGAGAACCAAAAATCTTAATAAGAGAATAAATGACCGTTATACTCAGTAGAAACTGAGTTGTTCAATCAAATTTCATTCAGTAAAGACTCCAAGAATTCCATTAATACCAAACATGTTACGCTGACTTTGGAGAAATTATGCTGATCATTGAATCTAAGAGGTTTGATCTAGAACGTTTATATTTCATAGCATGGACCACCCACTTTGACAGTACTCTACAAAATGGTTGAGATTTTGCACAGATATGATTGGCTCTCAGATGATTAAGACTTTTTACTGTGCTGTTCCCTTGACATTCCCATCAGTCTCAGCTCTGTTACCACTCATTATACTGATAGAAAGACCTTTGCAGGTTCAGTTGGCAATAACCAACACAGCCCATAATATCTCCAACCTTTCCCTTATTTACCCTCAGATTCAAGTGATTGGATTTTGTGTTTTTCCCAGGTGGAATGCAATGTGTTTTTGCAATGCTGTGCAAAATGTGCTATGCTTAGAAACATATGAGCTGTGATGAGAAAAAATTAATGCCATGCATGCCATTGTCTGTTTATGTAATTCAAATTCATTTTACTAAAATACATAGCCCTAAATCATAGCATACAGCCCATAGTTTCCAGCATTAGGTCACCAGCACCTGGTGACAGTAGGGAGGAAAAACTCCCTTTTAACAGGAAGACCTCCAACAGAACCAGACTCAGTTTCTTTAAATCCAACTTCATGACCTCATTTTTTATTTCTGGCAGGGGGAAGACAGAGAATTTGTCACCCTGCTCGTACTCACAATTTTTTACTGGTTATGATAATGTTTCAGTGTCTCTAAAGACTCATTGTTCCAACTTGTTCTGGTTTCTGACAAATAAAGCGGACAAACAGCTCTGTATTTCTCATGTTTCACCAGGAGAGAAACACTTTGTTTTCATCTTTTTTTTTAAATAAACTGACTGAATGCACAGGAGCTTGTAATAACCTGTACTACCCTTATGGTGTGTTGTGTCTTGAATTGTGCTTCTATTGGGAACATTTTCTCTTTACTTTTACTGATCTGTTGCTTTCAGTTTCCTCCCAAGAAAAGAAGAAAAAGTGAATTAATCATGTTAGTCAGAGAATGTCACTAAATCCCGAAAGATTACTCATCTAGCCAGAACCCTGACACACAGATGTCAGATGTAATCACTGTAAGTCTGCCAAAGCCGATACTAAACCTGCAGTAAATTGTGGGGAGGATTAGGACGTTATCTTCCTGCGATTGGTACCAAGTCTCAGGAGAATTTCAGAAAGCTCTGGTCTAGCTGGGGAGAGAAGTGGGAGGTGGGAGCCATTGGTGGGAGAGGAGATGTACAAGGGGGTGCTATGTTAGAAGTGAGGGAGTATGTGTGAAGAGAGTACTGTGGTGGTGGGGGCCAGCGAGTGTTTAAAGGAGACCCAGAAGGTGCTGAGGAGGTTACTGTTGGGGAGTTGGGGGGTACAGGGAAGAATGCTCTCACACATTGCTGGCATGCCCCTGTGATTGTAGCAGGCTAATGAGGCATGGGAGGGAGCGAGTGCTGACCTGGGCCTGCAGATTGGACAAAACAAGTGGAGCGCCAGCCGGCACCAGGCGGCTGAGCTCACAGCTGAGGAATTCCAAACGCCAGACGTGAGAGGGCTTGCTGCCAACACTCACCACACACGCATCTTTACCACTGTGACTAAAGCCACATTCTGACATGAAGTCACTTCAGACCATCTTGACCTGACATGATTGAGATAAGGAGTTTCCACCTTGAGGGAGATCAAACTTGGGAGTGAGAAGGATTTGTGGGGTGTAACAATAGAAATATGTCAAAAACAAGTTGACGACCATTACCCTAACCTGCCTTGCATAACTTAAAACTCAATTGAATTAAATTAACTCTAAACTATTGAATAATAGCACGAAATGTCAGCACTGGTGCTGGCCTTGAAAACAGGCCTTGAAAGCTACTGAGCAATCTCAGACATAAAGCAGTTGTCATCCGCAGTATGCAAGTGCTGAAGATAACATCGGACTGGGTGATGAACATCCTTTACACTCATGAGTCACAGCTGACGAACAGACCAGTGACAAGAAAGACAAACTCAGTCCATTCAGGAAACACAGCCTTTCCTCTCCCCCTCCCTCAATCTGGCATTTTCTCAATGATCTCACTTCACTGACCTACTGATTTGTCAAAGCTACTGCTGATACAGTCATCCATGTCCCCCACTGGCTTGTGGACCACCATTTTTAAGATTAATTCGAGCATTTTGGCTGCCACTGTCTAATGACTATCATAAACAGATGTTAGATTTTATTGAAGTCTATGTGACAATGGCCCTATTTTCAATTTCTTAATGAGTTATTGATCATGTGCTTCAGTTTGAAGTCTTCTGTAATACAACATGATGTTGGCTACAGTATGATTGACCGTCTGTACATTGGAACTTTTGACAATCAGGGGTACAAAACAGGTCACATCCTCCCCTCACTCCACGTCAGCTCCACCTTCCCCTCCAAATAAAGTTTCTTCATGTTTCTGAAAGCCCATCTTATCTGACAATCACTTATAGATGTAGGTGGAAGCTGAACTAATTATGCATGTTAATGAACAGTGTTCAGTGGTTTTTTTAAATTTTCACAAATCCAGCATGCTTCATGAATCCAATACATGAGACAGGAACACAAAACATATATTGCTATCTTGGTGTTACTTACATTGATGTTGGCTTTGGCTGAATTTTACCATTATATTACAGGTTAAGAGACCTGACACCAAGAGTGGACATTCATCTGTAAATGCAATCTATGGTTCTGGATCCAGCTGTCCTATCAACAGGCATCATTTAGGGCTTGGAAAAGGGTTGATCTGCAAAGCTATCCAGTATCAAACCACTCTGCAAGTGCAAAAACTAACATGGCATTCCGATGGGCAGCGGAAGGAATGAGGATGGCCGCCTGCAGTCATGCATGCAAGCACACATTCAGATATTCATCAGTGCTAATCAGATTGAGTAACGGTGTAAACACAACACACACAACTTCCTAACCTTGCATGAGCACTTTCACTAAAGGAGCACATAGACAGCATTCTGACACTCCCTTCAAATCCAACATCAGTTTACGTGTCCACTTTTTAAAAGGGAACTGTCAAAAGCCACAAAATTTCTCCAGAAATTTTCTGTTAGACTTTTTTTCTAAGCTTTAGCTTCATTCTGGTTGAGTCACACTTAATGTTTGCTTATTATCAACCACAATGAAACTCTTCAAGTCATTCAGTGGCTTTTTTGGTCCAGTAAAAAGGTTCCTTTAGTTACTTTACTGGCTTTGCAGATGTGACTCCTGATGTCGGGATCATGTCTTTGAAACTCAGTTAGTCAATCTCTACAGCTCTTTATTAATGATGCTTAACTGTTCCAGCAGCAGGAAACACCCAGGAAAATTTCCACACCCTTGATCTTATCTCTCCTATTTTCCCAGACTTCCCCTCAGGAGGCAGGGGAACATGCTGGAAGTCCTGAAAAGCACCATAGCAGTTAAGTGATTTACTTATAGGACCTGAATAAATCCAGTTCTGACTTGTCAGTCACAACAGATTTGGAATCAAGTGAATGAATGCAGAGAGAAAGCCCCCTCAAAACATTGGCTGGGGTGCTTGTGAATATTTGTTGTCATGGCTACAAATGATTAACAACAACTCAGTAGTTCCTGCTGGGATCAAACTGCCTGACTTTAATCCAAAAGTCAAGCACAGCACCAGCTGCACTTGTGTTCCCAGTTATAAACTCAGGATTTTGTGGTGTGCTATGTCCAAACTTTATTCTGTAGCCAAAGTAGAAATACAAAAAGCCTCATTTGAAAGAAAAATTCCATGAATGGATCATTTGAGGCAGCATGGCAGCATAGTGGTTAGTGCTGTTGCCCCATAATAAGAAGGTTGTGGGTTCGGTTCACTGTGCGGAGTTCTCCCCGTGCCTGTGTGGGTTTCCTCCAGGTACTCCAGTTTCCTCCCACTGTCCAAAGACATGCATGTTTGGGTTAACTGGTGACTCTAAATTGTCCGTAGGTCTGAGTGTGAGTGGTTGTTCATCTCTGTCTGTCTCTATGTGTTGGCCCTGGGACAGAGTGGCGACCTGTCCAGGGTGTACCCCACCATAACTCAATGTGAGCTGGAATTGGCTCCAGCACCGGATACAGATAAGCGGTCGAAGATGAATAAATGATAAATGATGGATCGTTTGATGGAGTTGTCTCTATTGGCGTCTGGTGTTTACCTTGAAGACAAACATCCAGAGGTCTCTTGGGGCAAGTCTTAGTAAGGTTTGGATTCTTAATCTGAATCCATACATGTTCATTTCATTTTATTTCACTTTCATTCAAGGCTGTTATAAACCTCAAATGTCGAAGGTGACAGGTCTTTATCCCCTCTGTTTGATGTGTGGAACAGGTCGTATCACTTTCTTTGCATGAAGCTTCATTTTGATCCACACAGAGTTAATTTATACGTTAATACAAATTTTTGCCATTTTAAATTAAAAGGCCTCTAGTATTTCAACGGTGAGAAGCCCTTTTATTTCATCACAGATCTATTCATTGTTGCAATGACGTGCTGCGCACAGTGTATTTTTTACTTTATGGTTGCTGGCATTTTTGTTTTTCCAACCTGCTAGTTTCTTTATATTAGCTGCTACTGAGGGTTGATTAATTATCTGATTACTTGCAGCACATTTTCAACGAATGAATGTCAGAAAAGGCCTATGAAAACTAACTGGATTTTTGACTAGCCCACTGATGTGGCAGCTCACCAGTTGTCCCACTTAGGAACATCAATGGGAAAGTCCAGTCTAAAGAACAGTTGTGTGCACATTCCTGTGACAATCATGTACCTATTTATTTTCATATCAAGAGCATGTAGTGCTTTTTCTTGGTTGAAAGAATGATGCAACCTAGGTCCTTGAAATGTGTTTTTTAACAACTTATCCTGATCAAAGATAACTCTGAGGTGCTGCTGGTCAAGGAAATGCTTTCATTATCATTCCATAATGTGTTTCTAAGGTGTTTGGGGCCTATAACTTCAATTGTGTCTGAATTTAATTGCAGAGATTTGTTTGACATTCCAGTCTAAAAGTTCTAGAATGGATTTGTACCGCCATGTTTCACTGATAGGTACAATTGTGTGTATGGTGTATGGAATGGTGGTACATTGTAAAGTCTATGGTTTTTCCTAATCAACTGCTTATATGAAATATATAGAATGGATATGTATAGAATACCATAGTCTTTCATGTTTGTAAATGCTGGTCAATAAAATGACATCTGAATGATACAAATTTGTCATTTCTGTGACTCAAGGCCAGTTTAGGTCAGCTTTGACCCACGTTACATTTTGGCATATATTTCAGAAAGAAATACAGTGAAAATGAAGACATACTGACAATGTCAATCTAAACAGGTCATTGTCCTTTGATAAAAGAAAATCAGTGTTGATGTGACTTCACTCCACATCCTTGAGTCATGGACCATTTTAGGAAAACTTCAAAACCAGGGGAACGCATTGTCTCACAGCTTCCTTTGTTATTGAAAATGTCCCAGCAGCAGAGAGTCCAGAGTTGTGGGATTGGACCATACTGGGTCTGCCCCTGCTTTTTCATGATAAGGGAGGCAGGGGCAGATTGGCTGAATGATCCTGGTCTGCTACTCTGGCTGCTAACAGCTACTACAGGAGAGAAGACTGACTGAGCACAATACAGAGAGGGGGAGAGAGACACTGAGCAACAACGGTGCAGCCAAGGAAACGGCAGAAACACTCTTCCCACAAATCCCCAACTCTGCTAAGAGAGTAGTGAAAGAGGCAGCAGGGACAAAGAAAAGCATTCTTGGCTTTCAGTTAAAAAGAAGAAGGAAAAAAACACAATAAGTTGGGCAAGATCATTTGCTTAAGATACAAATTGAAGGAGAAAGGCGTGACAAGACGGTTTATGATCTGTAAAACAGTTCCTAAAACAAAGTAAGGGACTATAGTGCAGCACTGCATGAATGATAAATGCATCTGGGAGAAGCAACAAGTAACCGGACAAGAGCAACAATGAGGATCACATGGCTGCTACTTTCACTAAGTGAGTCCAGTTTATTTTCCCATATATATGCACCTGTGATGTTCCTCAGAGGGAGTGTTGTGTGCTTCCATGGGTTTGTTCTGTTTGTAATTTTTTCTCTGTGATGCTTGAATAGTTTACCTCCATATAAGAGTATTATATATGGTGTTTTTGGGTTAAAGGCACAAAGTCCCTGTGTGCTTTAGCATTGCTTTAAAGTTGCATGATACTTTAACCAGCTGTATAAGGACAAAGTGAGCATCAGCAGTGTGATGCTGCAGGAGCTATGTACAAATGTTTTACTTAACAAAGAGTAACACCACCTTTATGTGAAAGAAACTTAAGAAGGAGGCATTCTGTGCTTTCCTTGGGTAAAGCTATTATTGCAGTGCCATTTCTGTAAGTAATGGTGGAAAAAGTATTAAATCCTTTACTTGAGTAAAATACCGTACCAACATGATGATGTAAAAAGTCTTGAATTAAAAATCTTACCTGAGTAAAAATATTGTTTAATTGAAAAAAAGGAGGCAACTCAAAGTATCAGAGAGTAAGTTAAGTGATAATTATATTTGTAATGCTGACACAAGAGCGCAAGTCACAATATACTGTTGCATGTCAAGATGGAACAATTTATTTGTTCATATATATAGTTTTGAATTCAAGGTCTTCTCATCCATCACACAAATAATGCAAAGCAGTAAAAGTACCTCAAAACTGTGATTAAGTTCAGTGCTTTATTCTCTTTCCTGTACTGGAGTGTAGATTCACAGAAACTTATTTTTTGCTTTTTCTTCCTGACATGATAATTTATTGTCCTTTCAACATGTTATACTAACTTGTTTAATGTGTTGTTCATATTATACTGTAGGTGGGCACATGAGCATTCAGTGCTTGTGTGTATTTCTTAGCTAATATCTCATATAACATATCAGGGAAGACAGCAGGGGCTGCTTGATAGAGGAAAATCAGATCTCTGGACAACTTCAGCTGCAAGAAAAAGCATCAGAGGTTGTTGCAGGTGAAAGAGTACTAACATGTCCTTTAAACAGTTTCCCTTTTTTTGATTCTTAGTTCATTTATGAGCAGCTTAACTGAATGATTCTGCTGTGTCAGTTATATCAAATCTGCAGAGGAGTGGTCATATCTTGCTTAATGACACAGTAGGACTCAGAGCTGAAGCATCTGCTTTTCCACTAGGGAGTTAAGGACTCTCTAACACCCCCCCCCCCGACACAAACACACACGCACACAGTCTTTTAAGAGCTTCATCCATAGAAAGAAGGAGGCTGAATAATGAAGCGCCCCTCCTGGGCTCCTTCACTGGGTGACAGTTTTCTTTAATTATGCAACTTTCTCAGCACTGCAGCAGGTGGTTTCAGAGGGGAGGCTTTTATTTTTTGAATGTGTGAAACAAAACATGTGACACTTAGCCAAAACTCCGTCTGGTTACTGTCAGCACTTTTTCTAAAAATAAAAGCCAGATGCATTTTCTGTGAGTGTGAACGTGCATCTGTGTTTAACTTTGTTATCACTACAGTGTGTTTTGCTTTGTGTAATTGTGTTGCTTTCTAGTACTTTTTGTTTTTATGTTGAAGCAAGAACTTGTTGTCTTTACACTTTTGTTTAAGTACAGGTTTAACAAACAGGATAAAACATATTCATCAGTGAGATTTAGTGTGAGGTGCTCACAGGTGGATTTTGTTATTTTCAGACAGAGCCAGGCTATACTGAGATAGGCAAACCGCCCTGTTGCCCAAGGGTGGTTCTTTTAGCCACGTGATCCAAATGTTTCAAATGTTCCAGTGTTGTTGTTTTTTTAATCAAAATCAGCCCAGTTTTCTTCAGTGGATTTTATGTAGTACATTTGTCATGAAGGTATGTTTGTCAAAGTTTTTCAGGCTTGGTACATTTGTTGTTGTCATAATTTAGTCGTGGCCACTGTTTCACTCAAAACTGACAAAATTGCATTTGTGCTGCCTGCAGGTATTTCTACTAACCCTGACAGTCAAACTTTCTTTGCATGAGCTAGTTTTGGGATTACAAATTCTTTTTTTTTATACCTCCAACAACATTGCCAACTGCAGCAACTACCATGTAAAAGCTGAGGTGAGGTGATATGATGTCCATTTGTGTGGTGAATGCTGCTGTGACTAAAATATCATCAGCCACATTCAATCTGAACCATTTCATGAAATATCTGAAGGAAGTGTCTGAGCTTTACTCTTTGGAGTCTGAAGCATGATGAATTATCAGTGACTTCCAGGACTTTCTTAACCCTACACCACACAGTCCATCTTTCTTTGCACACTTGTTTCCTGCAAGATAACAGCTAGTTGGAGTTCCTGGCCTGTTGGGACACCAGCAGTTGGGGACACACTGCCTGCTTGGCCATCTCACATAGGAGAACAGTTGAACTTTTCTAACATTAGGGTCCCAAGAAGCATAGCCTGACCATAGATGCATGATGTGTTGATTTGCAGGCCAAAAGAGAATTTGGACTGATATGCTTTGTTTTGACTGAGAAGTGTTAAAAACCCTTGACAGGTTTGTCCAATTATATTTTGTTAATATTTAGTTCTAAATATTTTTTTATGATTGACCCATTTATTATAACTCTTAACTGCGCATCACCCACAAGCTGTCATTAAAAAAAAAAAAAAAATTCAAATCAAAGATAATGTCTGTGCTTCCTTGAACACACCACCAAGCACAGTTTTATTCATCCCATTGAAAGCTTTAATGTTTCATAAAACCTTGGAATAAAAACAAAGGGAGAGAGTGCTTTATTTTTTTACTTTCCTCCTCCTTGCCACCTTGGGAATGAAATAACCGTGCAGCTCAGATTTCCAGCCTCCCCTAAAGGACGGCTGGAGGTATAAGGCACCCTTCTGGACTCACCGTGCATTCCAGGTGCAGTGGACCTGGTTTTTAAAGACCAGAGATGGCTGGGATGTGCACACAGATTTCTCTCAACAAGGAATCTCTGCATAAAAGCCCAGCATTCCATCACTGTCTGATGCGGCAGATAAAGAGCCACTCGCCTTCATCTCTACACTAACCTCTCACTCCCGACTTCTACCCAGCATGCCACACTGTACACCCAGGTGTCCATTAATCAGGCCTGTGGCTGGTACCAACATGGACCTTCACCTACCTCCTCCTCCTCCTCCTCCTCTTTTTGGTATGGGGGCCTCCTCATTCCTCTCCTCCCTTCATCTTTTCCTCCTTATTTTCTCAGTAATCTTCCCATCTGCCTCATTACTTTGTGTGAACTCCCATTTTGTACAAAGTGTTTAGGAAAGCAGAAAATGACTCCTCCCTTAATGGTGAGAAAAATGTGTGTGTGTGTGTGAGAGAGAGAGAGAGATAGACAGAGAGAGAGAGAGGAAACATACATACACACTGAGCCTCTCTTCCTTATGAAAGTTGCATTTACTCAAAGTTCCAGCTAAACTTCTGTGGTGTCTTATTGTACAGGTGTTACCTTTAATTCAGGTGAACTGGTCCTTTAACTGTCAACCTCAACCCTTTAACCATAGCTGGATCAATAATGATGTGGTTGCTTTAAATTAAATATTTTTTTATTAGGAGATTTCAGCATGTTCTGTTATTCTAAATTAATCCTTTGCGTATTTCCAGTGGCTACTAATATTTTCTATTTGGTTGCATGTGAACCACTCAGCTACAAAATGTTTACCAACAATACAAAATGTATGATATACAGTATTTATATATTTTCTATATCAGAGAATTTGAGCAGTCATTATACTGACAGCTTTTGTCCATGTTCTTACTGTATAGTAGGCCTAGTTACTATGGGTCTATAGTACGTCAAGTATAATAGTGCCTGATGCTGAAGTCACCCTGGTTCTCTGAACAAACTTTTGTCCATCCAGAAGGAGCAGTTTGTGATATCAATCGTCTTTTACTTCAACAGGATCATATTCATTAATTAAGTTTGCAATGTCTGTAGCCTAAATACAATCAGCAGAAGTAAAACGCTAATAATGGGTTATTAGGAAACTACAACATGTTTCAACATGACTTC
Source organism: Remorina albescens (assembly GCA_034769265.1). Classification (NCBI taxonomy): domain Eukaryota; kingdom Metazoa; phylum Chordata; class Actinopteri; order Carangiformes; family Echeneidae; genus Remorina; species Remorina albescens. Next base: position 16,001,601 of record CM068484.1, on the reverse strand, counting down.
AGTGTCACCACTACTAAATGTTGTAGTTTGATTCAGCTCTGATCTCTTCTACAAAGAAAATCAAGTGAAGCCTCCCACACAACAGATGCAACGGGATGTGATAAGTTTTACTATAAGTTCACAATGACTTGACCCTTGCAGTTGTAGCCTTGTTGGTTCAGGGGACTGAGCATTCATAGGACTTTGTATTATTTGATGTAGTCTTGGACACGAGGAATCGGTGACCGGACTGGAGAGCTGCCACCAACTACCTGCTGGGTTCACTGAAGTAATATGGCTGTGTTAGCCTACATCCAGTTAGTTTTAAAAATAAATCTCTGTGCTTACACTTGATGTCCTCATGACTCTTTTGTAAAAGTAGTTTGAACAGAAAGAAGCAGGGGCCTTTGGAAACCTTGTGTCGCTATTCTCAGTCCCTCCTCAGGCCAATGATTTACCCGTGGCACTAATCATGTTGTAGCAGCTTTGGTTCAGTTAAATTCTGTATTTTAATGCTACAACTGTCTTCACTGGCTGTATTCACTGCAGCTAACCAAAAGAGACTTCTCATGTGTTTGTTTAGGACAGATATGACTTGAAATAGATAATATATTAAGTTCATAGATTACTGATTCATTAAAGTGCAGTGTAAAAGTGTGTCTTCACCAACTGAATGGAGGCTCCAGTGACCAGCTCATGATGCGCACACGTGTGTGTGTTAACCATTAAGCAGCTTGTATCAAAACATGTACCACTGTGCTATCCAAGGACAAGTACTGTGTAATTTGTTAGATTATGTGTGTAACTGTGTGAGCGTTATGTTGAGTGTTTGTGCAAAAGTGTGGTGTGTAATTTCTGCATGGCTGTTCAGTCCCTCTTCATTTTCTCTCCTCTCACCCCTCCTTCCCTCCCCTCTTCCCCCCCCTCTTCCCTTTCACTTTCCTTTCTTTTATTCTTTTCAGACATTCACCTTCCTTCACTCCAGTGTTCCAGCCCGCCTCAGTCCCACATACAGCTGAATTAATGCCCTCAGTGGGACAGGGATGAGGCAGTTGCCAGCTGTAGCAGGGGTTTGCTGTGAAGGAGTAGCCCAAGCTTGTATGTCCACTCCTGGATCCAGTGGGGTCTTTGTGTGGACTGTCACCAAACTAACAGGGCTGCTTTGTCCTGCTGGAACTTTGGAGCGACAGCTACCTTCATATATTTACTCTTCTCCATTTAATGGGCAAAGTGCAAGTTCATGATCAGATGCACATCAGTCAGGGGGAGAAGTGGATGGCTAACTGGCTGCATAGCTGCCACACACAAACACACAAACGGTACTATGAAACTTTTGACAACCTTTGTACACTCAACAGAAATCTATATATGAGTTAGTTTGATAGAAAAAGAGTAAAGCATCTGTATTCCACAACCAGAAATGGATAGTTGCACAGTAATGGACAGAAATACGTCCATATGGAGTCCATGTTTTAATTGAAAAAATGGAATCGGCACGGGGCTACCACTGGTTATCCCTGTGGCTGAGGCTTTGAGCATGTGGTAGACCACTGAGCTACTTCCCCAGGATTTTTATAGAAACACTGATACAATTCTCAAGCTTATTACTGTAGCCTCACAGTAAAAAGGTTCTGGGTTTTAACCCTGGACCTGCATCCTTTCTGGATGGAGTTTCTATGGTCATACTATTCCTGTGTGGGTTTCCCCCAGGTTCTCCAGCTTCATCCCACCCTCCGAAGATCTTCAGATTTAGATTAATTTGTGACTCTAAATTGCCCATCGCCCATTCTTGATGTAAAAAACTAAATTATTAAAGAACGAAAAAAAGAAAGTAAATGAGCTGAGTTTAGATTTGACTCCGTCATTAGGGTCCAAAAGATGTACCCTTTGTGTGTTTGTTACAGGAAGTTGTAGATAATTAAAAAAAAGCAAAAAACAAAACAAAACAAAACAACAACAACAACAAAAAAAACCACAAGATAATAAAAAGAAGTTATTTTTAGCATTCCAGACTGCAGACTGCTGTGTTTTAATGTGTTTTAATGTCTTGTTTTGACAAAATTCTGGCCGAATTCTGAGCTTTGTGTTGTGGCTTTGTAGGGCAAAGAGAGCACAGTCACTGGTAGAGAGCCTCCTGCTGTCCAATGTGGACAGAAGTATTAACAGTCAGATTGTCTTTCTTGTTCTCTCCATGTTTCTCTGGGTGTGGGGCCTTGTTCCTGGGGGCATTTATTTAAAAAATTGCAGTCAGGAAGGTAGGACAATTCAACCAGTCTCCACCCTCCAGTCATGGTGTTATTCTCCTTAAATGTGTATGTATGGTGGCACTCACATTGTACAGAACTTGGCTGATCCCTGCTAGAACCAAGCATTGGAACCCCAGGGAGACAGGGAGCCGCTTTTGACCTTCACTGGTCAGAGGGCGGAGATTGGTTGAATTGTCCCCTCTTCCTCATAATCCCTCCATGGTTTGTATAAATATCAGCCAAACACTGTCACGCTCCACGTGCTCCCTAAAGGACCAGCTTCAAACATAGATCTGGGGCCATGCAGTACAAATGTCTTACCGTTTTTTTTTTTGTTTTTTTTGTTTTTTTGTTTGTTTTTTGTTTGTTTGTTTTTTCTCTTTCGGCTTTTTTCCTATTTGGGTTCACTACAGCAAGTCAGCACGGTGAATAGCATGATTGATTTGGCTACTGTTTCTGTGTTGGATGCCCTTCTTGGTGCAATCGTCCACACGTATCCAGGCTTGGAACCAGCACAAGCATACCACTGGTTTGCATTGTGGCTGGGGAACCCGGAGACCTCTGCATGAAAAACATGCGCTCTACCAATTAGCTACATCCCTGAGCAACACAAACATCTTACCTTAAGTCTTAAAATTTTATTTTCTAACCAAAAAGAAATCAGGCAGGACCAGGAGTTGGTTTTGCTCCTACATACTGTTTCTCTACCAGACATACACAAATGATTCAACCATGAATTTACATGTGTTGTAAACACAGGTTGTTTGGTTGTTGCTTTTCATGCAAAGTAACGTGTTCAAGTTTCTGATTATGTTGGAATACACAGAGAGAAAACTAATAATGATGCTGATTTCCTGTCTGAAGTTCTCCTTGCTGTGCTATGGTGATCAGTGTAAAATCCTGGTATTTAACTTGAGCCTCATGAATGCTCACTTGTCTCTGACTCACAGAGACACATGCAGGAAGCAGACAGAGAAGAGGGAGATGTTAAACTAATGGACGACACTGTTCCACCCAGACACACATGTAAATAGCACCTGAAAGATTTCACCAACATGGTGTCAGCTCAGGCAGATGGGTGCCCTCTTCTTTGGTCTGCACTGTGAAGGAAATGAAGACTTTCTTGAAAGAGTCAAAGGACACTCTAGACACACACAGTAGTGAACAGCATCTCTCCATTGATGACAGAGGTCAGAGGTCAGAGGAGAATAGGCAGGTTGGAGCTGACAGAAAAAATATGCTAGCCTTTATTTTCCCCAGCTCATCATCTTGTAATGACTACTCCCTGCAGGATAATGGTCCATATCACAGAGACAGTTGTCTCAGATGTTTCATTCTGACAGTCATTCTCCAGAACTGGATCCAGTAGATCACTTTTGGGATGTGGTAGACCAGGTCATTGGCAGCATGAATGTGCAGTTGAGAAAAAAGAAAGTTTCTATATCTGGTGGATCCAGGAGAGGATTGGGGCTGTTGTAGAGTAAAGGCAAAGAGATACAGTGTTACTTTTCTGTCCTGATGAGCTTCAGTCCAGTGTTCACTCTCTTTTAGCTATATATTTGGTTTCCACCAGCTCCTGAGGGAATTTATCTAGCTCGTAAATGTTCACCAACTGCTCTCCTATTGAGTCTGTCTGCTGCAGATGATGTTGACAAATGGAATGCAAAAACAAGCAGGTCATAAAAAACGTGTTGAAAGATGCTGAAACACTGACTCAGAGTTATATATATTTTATCTTCAAATAAAAAGCATGGTCATTCTTTTCCTTTCTGTACAGTGAAATTTAAGGCAAAAGGAGTGCCAGGAGTTGGCCCTTGCTGTTGGACTTCTTGATTTAAGTTTCAGCTTTCTCCTTCTCTATTTATAGCAAACAGGACAGGATGCTTCACACAATAAAGTTAAAGGCACCACACCCTTGGCCACAGCCTGTTTCCAGTGCAAATGAACAATCTTCTCCTAAACAATGAACTCCATACACCCACATCAAGTCCACAAACACTCACTTTCAGTGTTCAAATGAAAACAATAAGTGATGTGACACTTCCTGAGATGAGCGAAATGTTTCAGCACATTGGCGCTCATGTATTGCAAATGGCGTGCAGTTTATTGCCAGCTTTTCTTACACCCTCTGATTTTTTTACTGGAATTAGCTAGCTAACCAGCTCACTGTAGTCTACAGTGAAACATGTAACTTCTCAGAGGAAAGATTATGACCTCTTGCATAATAAAGACAATGATGACCTAAGCTCGTGTGAATTCGAGCCATGTATTCTGGCTGGGGTTTCTTTTTCTTGGGAATGTGTAATGCTTCCTTCCGTCTGTTATGATAAATTAGTTGAATCAGTCTGACCCCTTGACTGGAGCATTACTGCTTTACTTCTGTGTGCTTATATGAGATTATTGTGTTGACAGAATAAAGACAGAGACATTGACAATAAGATATTGAGAGCATTGGAGGCTTTGGAGCTGATTTTTCCGGATTTTCTGCTCAAAGAAATGAGAAAAACTCCTGATCAGATAAAGATAGAAACATTATATGGCAAATTTTTTTCTTGTTTTATGAGTACCCTTAATTATGGTGAACAAAGTGCTTATTGACTTGTGAAGTCAGAATATTCGTGACATTTTTAAAAAATGAAAGATCTTTTCAACCAAGAGTTTTAGAAATTCAATCTATCTGATGTCTTTGATTATTTTACAAGACTGATATGTCACTGTCCATGGGCCTTCTGCCACTGAATTAAATGTTATGAGTCTATCTGTAACATTTTGAAAATGAAATAAAATTTCCCTTCCAGCTTACTTTCACAAGCTGTTATAATTGCAACTCTAGCAGCATGTGAATGCAGCATTAAGCTGTTGCCTGAACACTGACTGACACTAAATACTGTCACTAAGAGAACGAGACTCAGAGGAGTCCCTTTGATTCAGCTGAATGTCTGAATCAGTGGGACATATATTGCTGGCTGTTCTGAGGCTTTTGAACTGCATGTAAAATAAGATCTGTACCTACATCCTCTGAGTCTTTAAAGCTTCTGAGTTTACCAGAATGACTTGTGAGGAGTCAGTGAAGTAAAACACATAAAAAGTATTCATCTATTGTCTGTTGAATTTTGGGGTATTTTCTATGTGTATCAGCACAGAAATCAAACCAGTTTCTCTTCAGCTATTGAACTGGAAAGAATTACAGCCTTGTAAGATGATGGATGCCAACCGCTTCACACACCAAGTAATTCCCGTAATCAAATGATCCCTGCTACTCCCACTGAACTCGCAGTATTTTAACCAAAGCATGAGATGTCTTGAAGACATGTTAATCTTTTCTTTTTCAAACCATCCATATTGTCCAGCCTATGGTACCTTGAAGTGTCATTAACACATCTGTGTCTTGATAGGCGACAGGAAGCACTGATCCCGCTTCTATCAGTACACACACACACATTCTTCACAAAGCACAACATAGCCACACACACTGGACACTTGCATAATTAGTTATATAGTATAAAGTTTGGTAAATAGTGCATAGTGTAATGTAGAAAAATTCTATCACAGACAGACAGAATTTTCACTAACTCCAGAACTCTATAGATAGTTGAAGTGTCGTTCAGTTTCATGTTTAAATTTTCAAGGCATATGATTTGCTGTTTCAGTTCCTTCTCACAGTTTTGTTTGTAGCAGCAGCTGATTCCAGCAAAGCTCTGGGAAAAAAAGCTGTGGTACTTTTACAGTTCCTGCTCGGCAGCAAACAGCAGGCACGTGCAGTCAGCTGCAGGGGTACAAAGCACAGCATTTAGTAATTAATAGTCAAATGATTCCCTAAGGAGCTGGTGGAGACCAAATACAGTTCATAGAAAGGGAACAGTGAGTTTGACTGAGGTTGATCAGGTGACATAAACACAGATCCACATAAATCATGCTAATGGTCTACAGCTGCTGTGTTTCCTAACATGTTTGATAATTGTTGAGGTAAATTAAATACTGTTTTGTTTTTTTTTTGTTTTTTTTGTTTTGTTTTGTTTTGTCTCTTTAGGCTTCCTCCTCCACACTGTCTGTCCAGATGACAAAATTTCAGGAGATGCAACAACCACAGCAACCCCTGCCCCCACAGCAAAACATACAACTAAAGCAAATGATACACCTGCTGCAACATACACAACTGTTGCAATGGTTACAACTACTGCAACATACACAACTGCTACAACAGATACACCTGCTGCAACAGATACAACAGCTGCAACAGATACAACTACTACAACAGCTACAACTGCTGCAAAAGATACATCTACTACAACAAGTACACTTGCTGCAACAGATGCAACTGGTGCAACACCTGCACCTGCAGCAAAAGCTACAACTGCTGCAACTGTAGCTATAGGTACGGCTGCTGCAAAAGATACAACAGGTGAAACACCTGCAACTGGAGCAAAAACAACACCTGTAACTGCTACAAGAGCTCCATCAGCTATTTTTAGTACAACGCAAAACAGTGGAAGCTCAGTGGAATCTTCTTCACTGGACACCCTCATTCCAACCTCTGAGACGGAATCATCTGTCACTTCGACAGGAAGTCCTCATCACAAAAAGACAACCAACATCTCAAAGGTCTCACCAGATACCACAGCAGTACACAAGTCCAAAGCTTACAGCAGCACCGCTTCCAAGATCAATGGCAAAGGTACATTTTTCAGTGACATCACCATATTGCTTCACAAGTACACTTACAAAGACACATAAAACTGATGAGAGCTCTGTGTCTGAGGGCTCATTTCGAACTCTCAGAGATCAAGAACTCTGTCTGGAAACAGAGGGATTAAACATTTCAGCACTGTCCTCTGACATTTGAGATACTGCAGTTATTAGTCTGATGCAGCACCAAAATCAAAGGTAATCATTTAAAACAGTGGTAGATAACTGACACAGCAGCAGCCCAACACTGATAATCATCTGTGGTTCATCATCTGTATTATTCCAATGCCTAACTTGCCAGTCATTTAAAGAGTGAAAGTAACAGAACTTGCGATGAGGGAGACAGTGCATCTACTGCTATTATCTGTATTTCATTTATATTGAAAAAAACCTTGTACAATAGTCTTGGAAAGTCATATTAAAATTACATATATCCATCCATGCATCCATTATCTGTACCACCTATCTGTGTAGTGCCACAGCAAACCACAGGATAGTTATAGTTTTTGAATTGCCTCACCCAGATTCAAGATGAAGAGTATTACATTAATATAGAAAGACCTGTCTGGGAGCCTAGACCGTCTATATAAGTGGATGTTGGCTCCAGAGATGTCAATCAAAGCCAATGCTAAAGAGCCCTAAAACAGTGCTCAGTTCTGGGCTGCTTCATTACCTGGTGAAATAATGTTTAATGTCTCTGTTTTATTTCTGGTTAAAATTAAACTGTGACAGCGACAACACAGCCATCAGCATCAGGGACCCAAGGAATGACTTTGAGCCCAAGCCCCACCACCCTGATCAAAGCAAGTTCTCCAGTACTCGCAGACCTAAATAGAACCGCATCCCTGACAACCACCACCTTGGCTGTCACAGAACCCCAGCCAAAGAAGCTGCAGGTGAGACACACTCCAATGAGCTGGTATATTCGCTAATGTTTGCTTTACACAAATTACTTGTACGTATTTTACATGACTCTGGCATTGTGTTAATTAACACTTTTTTTTGTTTGTTTGTTTTTTTTTCTGCAGTATTCTCTGAACAGCAGACATGAGGTAAAACTAAGCTTCAGCTTCGAGTTGAAAATCTGTTTCAGACCAATTAAATTTACAGAAACAAAATATATGACTCTCATCAGGCCTTCTTCTGTTTAGAAATGTGGTATAATTAGGTGTACAAGAGTAAAATAAGAGTAGAGAAGTAGAATACAATGAGACATACTAGGCTAACAGTATTGCACCATCATATCTTTTTATATTGCAATAACTTTTATGTCACTGCATGAGTTCAAAGTTTCTCAAAGCTCACAGGTAATTATGCACTAGTAATATACCCATCTAGATTTAGGAGACATATCAAATATATCAAAGGACACACACTGAATAGTATCTTGAAAGTTAAATTGGCAGTTTTTATCGAGCACCAAATATGGATTAATCTATTGCTGAAAATAGTGCCCACAGGTTATCTAAATCCATGAAGTTATATTTATTTAAATATTTTATAGTCTTGAACATTGACCCTCTAAGATTTAATAGAAATAATAAAGCAACACTTTTGCACTTCAGTTTCTTAAACATATGTAAATTATTTAACATTTGTATCAAAACTTCTTTAAATGAACAAATGACATTCAAAATTGTTGATAGTCCCTCACAAGTTGGGGCTGGAGTGGATTTCTGACCCTCTTATTCCAACAGCAGAGGAAATAGTGAAGTTTGCTATGATTAAAAAAAAAAAGGATACCAGTTACTGGATGGAAAAAGCCATGGTAACCCTTCCTGCCTCTCATTTGTTTCCTTCGTTCCCACACCTCTTTTGTATACTTTCCGTTCTCTCTCTGAGAACCTTTACGTAGCTGTGTCTTTCATAATACACCAGAAATACTCCTCATATCAGAGCACAGGAAGATGTGACCTCAGTTGTCACCTCTGACATTCCTGTTCACACTTCCTGATAGTCCACTAGAGGTTGTCAAAGCCTTATTATGAATCTCATGAATTATTAATAGAAAAGTTACAAATGTCATGTGGCGTTGATTTAACTTTTCATGTACATATATTTTTTTTATGTATATGTAATATCTTTGTTATTTTTACATCTCTGATTTCACATTTAGAAAGACCATGACAAAGAACTGGTGGAGGTGTGCAAGCGGTTAATGGTGAATTTACAAGATGGAAACTGCACCCTGATCTGGAGGCAGCTAAATGACAAAGTACAGTTTGACTGTGTGGAGATAAATGGCAAAGGTAAAGCATCCTCCTCCCATTCTTAAAATCTTATTTATCAGTTTAACTAAATGTTTTGAAAAGACATAGCCAACAAGTCATTCAAATTTCGCCCACAGTGAAAACAAGCATTGCAGCTCAGTATTATGAAGAAATCTCCAAGGTAAGGATTCATACATGATGTTCATTTAAACAACGTTAGAGTTCCAAAGTACTAAGACCTTTAAAAGGTGAAGTAGGACGGTAAAGTGAAGAGAACTTATTCTCTTATTGCGTCGCCCATTAGAAAAGAGCAACAGACAATAAGACGCTGATTGCCATCCTGGCATCCTGTGGAGCCCTGCTCATCATGATTGTGATCCTCGCTGTCTGTGCTTCCCATCACCGCAAACCATACAACGAGAACCAGGTTGGTTGCCCAGACGCAGCATTGTGTTTCTGTCGGAGCTTGAGGTGAAATGTTGTCCTCATGATCTCAGCTCAGTATCTCCTAATTGGTTCAGAGGTGTTACTGAGAACACCAGTTGTGACCCATTCACTTCATAAGGTCAGCAATTTAATTTTATCCAATACCATGCATTAAGAGCAAATATCTATTTAAAAATGTTAACGTTAGCATACTAGAATGCTATATTGAGATGATGTACTTGTTGAACAGCAGCATGTTGCCATTATCAGGCAAAAGGACCCGAAACAGGCAATGCAGTAGCATTGTTACATCACATCAAGAAGGTTTTGGGTTTAATTCACTGGTGGTGAACTGGACAGGGGTGACCCCAAAAGATTCATGGTAGATAATGAGGGAGAGGAGAGAGGATGAACTGGAACAAACTGGCCTTGACCATGTGGTTCATCCCCATCCTCATTGAGGGTGTCAACCCTTATGAAGCTACATTAAAGCTTTTCTATTATTTGATGCCTTTGTGTTTTTTCCTTATAATATTTAAATTGAACAATCTTCACAAATTCAATGTAATATTTAATTTAATTATATATATCTTTCATTACGGACTTTCATTGTACTAGGGGAAAGGAACTCAGAATACAACAACAAAAAAGACAATTTTTCTTTATATCACATGTCAAAAGATAAACTATCATAACCAAAGAAAGGGGTTTAAACTTAAAGAACATGGTGAAGACAAGGAAGCTGTTCAAAAAGGTTCAATCATTTGGCTTTTAAAGGAAACCAACATATGAGAAATATTTGACTATTTGTAAAATAATGTCAGAGGTTACCTGCTGTGACACGATGGCTCTCTACACTTTGTCCTCTTCATCTTTGCAGCAACACCTAACAGAGGAGCTGCACACAGTAGAGAATGGTTACCATGACAATCCCACACTGGAGGTGATGGAGGTGCAGCCTGAGATGCAGGAGAAGAAGATGGCTCTTAATGGAGAGTTCAGCAACGACAGCTGGATAGTCCCCATTGACAACCTGCTGAAGGAAGACATACCTGATGAGGAGGATACGCACCTGTAGGAGGAGTAGAAGGAGAAAAAGAATATGTAGAAGGAGATGGCAACCTGGACCTGGCTAGTTCAAGGTCAAACAAATAAAGGAAACAAATGCTTATTTCTTAATGCAGACCCTGGTCTCACTGTCCCAATCCTGGGATCATTTCCCAGGAAGAGAAGACTTTCTTATAGAGAGATGTATCCAATAGAGCAACCCAGCCTCCACTTTAATACTTTTGACCTGCTCTGTTTGACGTATTTCTGCTCAAACAGAACTAAAAATCAAACCCAGTAACGATGAAAAGCTGTGGAAATCAGCACAGTGGCTTTGAAAACGTCAAGTAACACTTAGATGTGTTTATAGAAGTAGACTAGTTTTAAATGTCCCAACATTTGACCCTCATATCTTTTATTTTGAAGTGCTGGTGTCTATATGAGGATCTATTTGTGCTTTGAAAAAAGGAAAAACAATCTTAGTGTATTTTTAATCTCCCCTCCCTGGAGCTCTAGTAACAATAGGTCAGTCAGCCAAACAGAAGAGCCTCTTTTGATTGGCTGAATGTTTGTTTGTTTGTTTGTTTGTTTTTTTGACCCAATAAAAATGAAGCAGATGTCATGTAAACACCAAATACTGCAAGGGAAAATGGTGGGTCCAGGTGGATGGGTTCATGGTCTGGTTGAAGGTGACAGATCCTGATTTGTTGTGACATCACAAAGTTCCATGGGTGGTTTAAAGTTTAGTCTCTGAATACAGGCTGTGAGCATTTCTCCGTGGAGTTAAAGACCTCTGATACTTTCATAGTATTAATATGATTTATAGTGAAAGAAGACATAGAGGTCTACCTTTGAAAGACCTTTAAGTGTGACTTAAGAGCACAATTGAAAGATGTTTATTTCACCCTTGTTGCTCTAAAAATCAGAAAGAGTCCCAGATCCCTGGATGATTTTGCCTCATCTTCAGCTCATTTGAATCAAAACATCTGTTGGTATTCTGCCATTAGTTTCTGCATGTGTGAAGGACCTGGGAGTTTCAGCAAACTGACCACTTTGGGCCTGCAGAAGAAGCTCAGCATGGTAATAACATCAGCTGCCTTGGCAGGTCAACAGTATCTAACTTAGGAAGATTACCTCAGGATACTTCAAAGATTCCTTTGTGACTTTCCAGTAGTGTTTCCAGTAGTGGACTATGAGGCTGTAAAATCTGGACTGGTACAACTGAGCACTAACTTTATTCAAAGAGATTTAACTTGCCCATAAAGACGCTTGGTGGATAAAAATAAGACAATGAAGGAGTTTTATCCAAACAATCACATGTTGCCTCCAGACTGCAGAAGTCCACACGGGAATATCTTGGGGTGTTGGGCTCATGCTCAGACAAAAAAGTGACAAATATTGAGATTTTCATATTATGATCAAATTAGTAAACTGTGAAAAATATCAATTTATCCATCCATCTTCGTCCGCTTATCCGAGGTCGGGTCGCGGGGGTAGCAACTTCAGCAGGGAGCCCCAGGCTTTCCTTTGCCCGGCCACATCAACCAACTCTGACTGGGGGATCCCGAGGCGTTCCCAGGCCAGATTGGAAATATAATTTCTCCACCTGGTCCTCGGTCTGCCCCGGGGCCTCCTCCCAGCTGGACATGCCTGGAACACCTCCCAAGGGAGTTGCCCAGGAGGTCTCCTAACCAGATGCCCAAACCACCTCAACTGGCTCCTCTCAATGCAAAGGAGCAGTGGCTCTACTCTGAGCTCCTCTCAGATGACCAAGCTCCTCACCCTATCTCTAAGGGAGAAGCCAGCTACCCTTCTGGGGAAGCTCATTTCGGTCGCTTGTACCCGTGATCTCGTTCTTTTGGTCATGATCCAGTTCTCATGAGCATAGGTGAGGGTAGGAACAAAGATTGATCTGAAGATCGAGAGCTTCGCTTTCCGGCTCAGCTCTCTTTTCGTTACAGTGAAAAATAATGATCAGTATTTTAATGGAGGAGGAAATAGCCCAGTATTCAATAGGGAAAAAAAACTGTTTTAGTAAGTAAACTTTAAAAAGTAAAAGTTTAAAAATTGTTATTTAAAAAATGTTGGTATGTAAATACCTTTATTTGAAAATTCAAGAATAATTCAAATTATTGTGGTTCTTTATTCTAAATGTTTTGGCTTTTACCTAAACCTGCATAATATACTGTAGTGACCTAATTAATTTCTAACTCTGCAACAATGTCAGGCAAGAAACTGATACAAGCAGAAGATCACAGGAGATTGGTTGTACAAAACAAAAACATGATATGTCGCCGCCTTTGAAAGCGGGCCCAACTGAAATGTCAGTAGTAATGCCACAGTCTACAGGAAAACTGAGCACAGTGGGTGCTTCATCTGTGAACACTGGCTGCACAAACTGCAAAAACTAGAAGAATAATTTGTTTCTTGTTGCCATAGAAATAAGTCAAGTGACATATTACAAATATATTTTGTATGAATACAGCATTGACTTGTGAATTGATAATCTTTGAAGTGTTTTACCAAAGTCCAAATTTGCCGGGTCCTGCTTCAAATGTTAACATATATACTTTTGGGTGCCAGGCTCATGATCATTAAGTCATTACCTGAAATCAGCAATCATCTCTCACCTTTACTGAACAAATATACTGACTCGTCACTAACAAGAACAAATGTGGACAAACGCTGACAGTCAATACAGTACTGTGCCATGTCGGAAGAAAATTGTGTAAATATTGTGTTCATCGTTTTGTTTTTCACGGTTGCCGACGCTGGAAGGGTTAAGATTAAAAACCCTCACCCAAACACTTTTGATGTTTAAAATTTGTTTTGTTCAGTTTAAATAATGTACTTCCCTTTAACCCAAGTAAGAAAGCTATATATGTGTGTGTGCGTGTGTGTCTGTGTGTGTATGTATGTATATATATACCTCCACTTCAAACTATATACAAGTGAGTCCATCACTCCAATCCAACCTTTTTTGTGTGTCTGGGTGTTTGACTTTATTATAGTGGTGTCATTATCACCAAGCTATTTGTAAGTACAAATATTTGATGTATTTATGGTTTGTTTGCTCTTGAAGGCAAACAGCAGGGGTCTGACACACTGGAAGTTGTAAACTATTGATTGCCGTGGTGATTATATTCACATTTGCAAATAAAGGAAGTTTTCCCACTTTGACTGGGCATTATTTTCCTTTCTGTGCAGCTGTCAGTAATACCACCCATATGGCCACTAGGGGGCAAGACAAGACTGAGTTAGGAAAACTTGAACAAAATACAGTCTTTATTCATTATATACATTACGTACAATGCAATACTACAAGGCTTTCTACACATTCATTGTATCAACAGAGTAGTGCTCACTGATCTGACAGTACCAGCCATTAAACCCCCAAGTCCCATCCAGGGGCTGAGAGGTAGGCAGGACAGAAAAACAAACTAGAGGAAAATACAAAATTAGAACTCAAAGCAAACTTTGTAATGTGTAGGGGCTTTACCCTAAAATAGCAAAAGAAGAGCATTTGGCATTATGTCTTTTAAAAAGGTCCTTTCAATTAGACTTTAGTTTTCCTCTGGCACAAAACAGAAATAAACTCTACAGCAAGCATGTCCAGATTACCAGTCATGTAAGGGGTCACCATTAGTGACCCCTTACATGACTGTTCCATCAGAGAAGCCTCCACTGCTGCTCTCCCGTTTCCTCTTAAATTGGAATAAGGGTAGAAAAAAATGCAGGCAAAACACATATCAACAGACATATAACACACACACGCAAGCACGTGCGCTCACTCACACCTTCCTCCTCCAACACATGTTATTTTTTCTTACACTCATGAATTCAAAGAATTAAAAGCTTTTTGGCTAAGTAGCAGTCTGTCTGGAAACAAACAAAAATGTAATTATAAACCTGAAGCTTAATGTAAAGTGAGGGGAATCAACTCATCTCCAGTGTCAACATACCAGCAACATCACTTATAGTGATGATGGGTGCAGCAGAGCACCCACAGTTACAGTAAACATAATTTTATGCAATGAAAGGTTTATGCCATAAATATTCTTCCTACAGTGCAGTGAGTGTTCCAAGGTGTACTCTGACACTGAAGGACCTTTTCACTTATGTTTGTTCTGGTTTCTGCTGCACAGGGGTATTTGGAGATTATGGGAAATACAAAGACAAACCAGAGAACATATAGCACACTAAATATGGAGGATAGGATTTAGCTTAGCATCAAACAAGGGAGAAAGAAAAACAAAACAACAAGCAGCATCTGAAAGTGCTGTTTTTTGATCTGTGCAAAAGCCACAAATTTAAAGGGGTTTAAAGGGGTATTATAAATTTAGGAACCAAATTCTATGTGGCCCAAAGACCACCTGCAGGGTTACTCTGTGAGATTTCAGGTTGGTGGTATTTAGAGCTAGGCTTCCAGTTTTCATTCTAAGTTAGGATAACTTGCTGCTGAATCTAACTTCAAATAAGCACATACATATTATAGAGTGGTGTCGATGTTCCCAGCAAGAAAGCAGCACAGAATGTGTTTCCACGGGCGATCACAGACTGTCTAGGAAAGTGGTTGGAGACAACAGGGCCATACAGTGAAGCTAATGCTGAAGAGCCTTAAACTTCCATTCTGACTAATGACCATTAGGGGGACACCCAGCTGGTTTTAACAATAAGTCACATTGTATTGTCTATGAGTCCATGCGAAAATGTCCCTATTTCTCACTTACTTCATTAGCTCAGAAAACATTGTGATCTCAATCTGTAGTTTCAAGTCTTCTTCAGTACAACATGAGATTTTTTTTTAAATGATGCTCCCATATAGAGGAAAATACACCATAAACTGCTTTATGCTGCATTTTCCTCTAAATGGGTATGCATTAGGGCGTGTGATTGACATGTTCTACCACAGTGACCTGCCTGACACTCAGAAATAACCACAGAGCAGGTCAGATCTACCCCTCATTCCTCCTCCTCCTCAAAATTCGGTTTATTCTGGTTTAAAAAAAAAAAAAAAAAAAAAGAACAAACATGATGGGTGACTGCCTAATTACAAACTGGAATCTTCAAGCCAGCAGTTAATAAACCAAAGAGAGACATCATGGTGGGTCGCATACTGTGGGTGACATACTGTGGTGATGAAACCCATCTCAGTCTTACACAACTGACATTAACAGCACACACACTACCAAAATACCAGTCAGTATAAAACAAGGAGTTCACATTCTTCCTGATGAATAACTGATTAACTTCATTGGCAACTCAGTCAGCCTGTTAGTGCTATAGAAGATGCTGAGTGACAGGAGACATAAATCTTTGCCTCCACTTCTAATGCCAATAATTCGACTCAGAGAGAATAAACATGACATACAAACTGGTGATAGTGGCTGTTATTTAGAGTGTATGGTCATCTTAAACTATTACTGGACTTTCAATCAAAATAAGTGCATTTGATGTCTATGAAACACCACTAAAGTGGGATTCAGTTAAATATTTCATATTGGATTTCAAAATCTGTCACAACCTTCCAGACAGCTGAGACAGTCAAATCAAAAGTTGGCCATTGGGTTTTTTTTTTTTTTTACTAAGTTCCGCTCTGTAATTGAAGAGCACTTGTGACTCTTCTGTCCTCATCGTTTTTGATGCTGTACATTACACACCGATTTTTAACAGTCATGGCAGATGAGGCAGGGACCAGCATTCACGCAGTCTTGTGATACACTAACATAGGAGAGACCATCACTTGTCTTTTTTAAACTGTTGTCATCGTCCACAGGATGTTGGTACTTCTCGTGTTAATGTCTGACTGATGCTCATGGAGGATGACAGCCTTAAGAACTGAATGATGGTACCAACTACATTTTGTTGACAACAAGAAAACATCTGCATGAAAATGTCAGGGTTTCTTTCCTGAAGTTGAGCCTGACCTTTGACCTTATGGATGACACAGCAGCTGACATAAACTCAGCTAGATGCTGGTAAACTCAAGCTCATCCTTCATTGATACACCGGAGCCCCATCTCTTCACCTCAAGAGTTCTTTTCTTCATGTACCAAACACATGTGTGCATTACATCAACAGACTGGCACTGTTCCTACATGAATTTAGAGAGCAGACAGTGTAAGTGGACTCCTCTTATACTCAATTGAAATAAATGTGTTGGTGCTAAGGGCACCCCTCTAGGGGGAAAGAAACAGTTAGGCGCTGAGGTTATTTACAATAAAACAGCCCTGATGTGATGACCACACTCACATTCAAGTTCTGACACAGTTGATAAATGTGTGAATCTGAATGTTCAGGGCTGAAATAATTAATAAGGAATTATCTGTTCAAAAGAAAATCGATTCCTCAGCAGTTTCACACCAGGTTAGTTTTTTTAAATAAAAAATTTAAATATTTGTCATTTTCCCTCTGTTTCTATTTAGGTTTTGAAATCTTTTTGAAAGTGTGATGATCTTTTTTCTAGACCGGACAACCAATTGATTAATTAAAAAGTGAAACAGCAGTTTTTGGAATTGATTTGATTTAAAACTGAAATTCAAGAGCAGTTTGTTTTGCAGGTAAAAACTTTTTTTTATATCATCACATGGCATTTATTGGGAAGTGGTCATGGTATGAGTAGGATGATGACTGTATTGTAAAAATATCTGGTATTGGACGAAAAAAAAATCTATTTATCAAACTGGGGGAAGGTCCTGCCAACATACCAAAACACCTTTCTATCACACAGGATTACTGTTACCAGCACTTAATTCTTACACTCACTCTTGTTAACACAAATTCTTCCCAATAAGAAATGAAGACTTTTACTTGAAGGGCGAAGGGGTAGTGTGTGTGGCCCTTGAATTTCCGCAATGAACCCGATCCAGAATCTGTTCACTCCAGGATCGTTTTAAAAATCCTGTAAGTATATTTACACATTCTGTACATCAGTTAACCACTTACAAAAGAGCTTCAGGCCATGAGTGACTGAAGACACATTTTAAATGGATAACGGCCAAAACCAATATTATTGTATATATAGATATATATTAAACTTTATCTAGTAGTTCTCTAATGTTCCTACATTGAAATTGTCATCTTGGTCATAAATAGGGACTTGTAATACAGAAGAGCAAGCTAACAAATCAGAGTGACAGCTGAAATTATGCCTGATGTTCCAAAAATGTATCAGAAAAAAGATACGTAATGTACTAAAAGAACAGCAGCACTTTTGTCCTCAAATGAATACCAGTGGAACGTCAACTTCACTGGCCTGGATAGACATCCCCTCATCATGCATTCTGCCTCAAAGAACTGCTCAACTGTGTCGGAACAATGCAAAAACAGCTAAATTGATTCGACGAAAGACTGCAGTTAAATGTGTGCAAGTCCTCCTTTTAGACCTAAACTTTTTGGTAAGAAAATCAAGTCAAAAAGCAAAAAAAAAAAAAAAAAAAAAGAACACAATGGCATTTGGCAAATTTAAGAGGGGGCTTTGGAAAGGAATTCACAGAAAATGGCATAAACTCTCTCTCACACACACACACACACACACACACTCACTCTCTTTCTTACACACACACACACACACACACAGGCTGTTTTGGAATTTTGCTCATATGAAAATAGATGGTGATGTGATGTTGAAGCGTGTGTGTCTGTGACTGTCACCATCAGGTAATCCAGCCTTTGACAGCAGCAGGTCTGTGTAATGGAGGTGGAGCTGCTCCACCAGCAGGACTCGACTCCCCCCAGCACGATTCATGGGTAGAAAAATAACCGCTCTCTGTCTCCTCTGTCCTGTCAACTGCGCAGGTTGTATGCAGTCAATTCAGTGAATGAGGTGAGGGGCGGGGGCTGGAGAAGCACATGATTGGTGTGAGGGGCTAGAGGGTGATTAGGTCTACCAGGTTGCCCTTAGGCGGAGTCATACTGTCTGGGAAGAAATTGACCAGTGTGTCGAAGAGCTGTGTCCGTTGAGCGTATGTCTGATCTACATCCGAGAAACCTGACACAGACAGAGGAAACATAGGGAAATCAGGTTATCTGCATGTTGAGCACACTGACACATTCGCCATGAACCTGTAATTCGTGTCAACCGGACAACTTGAACAATATGAGTGGTGGAGCAGTGCCATAAAATTATTGTAATTATAATTACAACAATGATGTCATTATTACAATAACACTCCAGTCTGAGGCTAATCTTAGCTGGCCATCTAGGTGAACACAACAAATGTTTTCCTGCTTAGCTCTCTGGTGGTATGCTTCAGCCCTGGTGGGCCAAATTTGAGGGGTCGTTTCCCCACACCTATCCTTCAAATTGTACCTCCTAAATGCTCTTGGTCATTGATTATAATTTCACCTTCTTTGGGCGCATCCGGCCAACAACTGAATCGAAAGAAAATGGACTTAAGACTTAGGTTTATCAAAACATAAGTTTTGACAAACCTAAGTCCTAAATCCAGTTGCTTTCAATTCAATTGTTGGCCGGATATGACTATGACCTGGATGAATGAGAATATGCACAGACTTCTTTGGGCGGTGTTTTTTGAGAGGAATATGAATGTTAGTTTTTCTGAAAGTTGATTCCATGTGCATATGTAATGGATCTTTTACCCTTTTCTCCAGTACTCCTAACAACCCTGTTGATGTTTATAATCTACAGAAAAAATTGTTTTCAATCCAGAATATGAAGTTTCCTTTTGATGATCTAAAAGCTCATCAAACCACAGCCACAGTGAGCTATTTTAACTTTCAATTCATTTAATATTTAAACTCCAATACAGTGTTTCTCAAACTTTTTCAGACCAAGCACCCCTTAGTCAACGAAATAAGAGTCACGGCCCACCTAACACCCCCACAGACCGCACGAAATGGAGTAGTGCTCTTTGTGTGACAATGTACTAACACTCATGTATTTGAATATTGGCCCTATGCCATTGACATGATGTCAAAACTTCCTGTTGTGTCCACTGTGTTGGATGCTTTGACTGATTCTCTTTTAATGGACCTGCTCCTAAGGCTCCAGTCTATAATTTTGTCCATTTTATAGTTAACAGGCTTCTGATAATTAGAGACATTTAGCTCAGCACTAACCTTTCCAAGAACAGGCTAACTGTTAGCTAACTGTTAGCTTTATCCACATTTCTTCTTAAATGTAAATAACTACGGTAAAACATAAACTGTGACTGATGAAGCTACATTTGTGAACATTCTCATAAAACTGTTGTTGTTATTTGCTGTAGTTACTCTTAGAAAGTTTGAGAAATGCAACATTAAAACAGGAAATATGCATTAATTTACTCACAAACCTTATTTTGAAGACAGATTATTGAATACTTTGTTCTCTATACAGAATTTTGGACATTATTTATCTTTCTGATTTGTTTTTATAGTTAAAGCTGTGTCTCACATGAGGGCCCAGTAAAAACCATCTGACAAAGTTAGTTGCGCATAACTCCAAGTCAAAGCAAAAGCTTTTTTAAGTCAGATAAGAGGCTGGTGAATTGGACATAGAGGACATGTGATGTTTGGCATGTACGTGTCAGGTTTTTACCCAGAGGGATGAAGTCGGAGCTGGACTTGAACAGAGCAGAGGGCAGGAGCTGAAACTACAGCACAACACAAACATCCGTGTTACTTGAACATTGCTTAGAGCTGAATAGTAACAGTATGAGCAGACAAGGCACCAGCCTCGCAATGCTACAAAAGCACTTTAACTTCACTATCTCATCTGTATTTCATTCAGCTTTCATGTAATTTTTTTTAAAAACCACACCCACAATTAAACATTACCAAAAGAACTAACCTGATTTAGGACAGGAAAGACAGTTTAAGGACAGTAACATACCTCTTTGGTCTCATCAGGGTCTGTGTGGTCAACAGTGAGCGACAGATCATTCTGAAGGTACTTCAGGGCAGTCAGTGGCTCTGACTGGGCTTTCTCCTCAAACCTTAAAGACAAAAAAACACTGCATGTCAATGCATATATATGTACAATGGGGTTGCACTTACAGCAACTAACCGGTAGATGTCAGTAGACCCAAAGCAAATATATCCCATGCCAGCAATCCAGTTTCTGATCATGTCCCTGATGTTAGACTCTGTGAGCCTCCAAAACCAAGTATTTATTATTTTCACTTCAATCAAGATCAACAAAGTGAATCAACATTCAGTAGCAACAAACCTTAAATAAACACAATGGGAAAGGTGCATGTACTAAGATGGAGTATGCATGAAAAGTATAATTTCTGTCATAACCTGTAGACATTCTGTTACAGAAAGAGAAAACTTTAAATTCACTATGAAGGCTTTGGTTGAAATGATTCACTTTCTCTCTCCTCTACTTGATTCTGAACATTGTGGCAAAATGAGACCACAAGAATAAGAGGTATAGCAAAGCAATATATAAAAAAAATTAGTAATTCTAATAACAGTGCTGGCACCCTTTTTTATTATGATCCAAAAAAGGACAGTTATAACTCTCTAATGAACAATAGATGATATAACCGCGTGAAATAAATATAAAATAATGGTCCAGGTTTTGAAAAATTTTCAAAAAAGGCAAAATATTTGCTTATTTTGTCTAACAAGTTCAGTGTCAGTGCTGATAATGTGCTGATATGGCACCTACAATGTAGTGGTGAGAGAAGAATTGTGTTAGCAGTGGCTGCTGCACACCTATATTTCCTGATGAGGTATCTGCAGTGACGGAGCAGGTACTCCTTTGAGGGCCGACAAAGTTTGAGGGACCAGAAGTCGTCTAGACGCATCTTGGGAGAACAAGATTTCCCAGGGTTTCCACCAAACAGGTAATGCACCTGGAGATTCACCACAGTCCAGAAAATCCCCACAGTCCAGTCAAGCACATTGACAAATAGCATCAATCCTCATTTTTAGCTTTACAGTAAAATTAATATACCAAGTTCCCAAATTGCTGAAATATTTTCCAAATATTACTTAGATCAGTTATTTTGCAAATTAGAAAAATGGTTGTTTCCTCCCCCAATTAGACATTTTTGCAGATCGTGATTTAACAGTGAAGCTGACCTTTGGCCTTTTTGATATGAAATCTCATCACTTTCTTTTATTCTTTTTTATCCTTGTTGACATTTCCATTTAATTGTGTCAGAGTTATGGCCAAAACGTGTTTTGCAAAGTCACACTGACTTCTAACCTTTGACCACCAAAATCTAATCAGTTCATACTTGAGTCCACATAAGTGTTTGTGACAAATTTGATGCAACAAGACTGAGATTTTGCATTCACCCTGGGGCAGGTGGATGGATGGACATGAAAACAACTGGTGATATTACAGAAAACTTGAAGTAGAAAAACAATCCTGATGCTCATAAACTGCTTGACTTGACTTCAAACACTGGTTTGAAATCGATTACTTCGTATTATCTTTGGAGGAAATATAGCATTTAACTGTACCCTCTTGTATATCCTTATACTGTACTATGTTTACTCTTCTCACCTTCATATCATTAAATCCCATCAAATCAGACAGATAAATTATATCAAACTGGAATGTCTTCACGTGAGTGTTTATTATGAAATCTGTGCAGCAGTTTGTAAGATTTTTTGTGAGTTGTGTGTTACCTTGTGCATTTCATCGTACACCAATTGGTGTGCAAAGCGTGGACATGGCTCCTCCTCCTGCAGAGCCTTAGTCGGGTTTTCTTTCAGTGCCTGATCATTCTTATACACACATGACCTGAGCAGCAACACACACACAAAGCGGAAGAAAAAGTAAATTAACTTTTCTGCAAAAAAAAGAAAAGAAAAAAAAAGGACGCCTAGAGCTATCAAAGAAAAACTGTTCTCACAAATCCAGAATGTTACACAGAACCCCCCTGCCCCAGCCAAACCCACTCACACATACACGGATTTGGGTGAAAGCGTGAGTGATTTTTGATCTTTCACTTTGCCATCAGTTGTGGTGACACTGGTGTGTGAAAGTGATTCCTGTGGAGGCAGGCGTGCGTGTCAGTGTATGCATGAGTGTACTCACTCTTTCTTGTTTGTGCTGATCACAGAAACATCTGTGTGTATATCGGTTAATTTTTTTGGTCTGTCTCCTACCAGTTGTTGCGGGCGATGTCATAGATCCAGAAGGAGTTGCGGACATTCTCCTCGCGTTTGTCCTTGTCTTTGCTGAGGCCCGACAGCACGTGGATCTCATTGAGCTCAGGATCAATAGTGGCTCTCTGGGTAAATCCTGTCATTGGCACTTTGAGGCAAAAAGTAACAGAGAAAAATTAACAGGAAGGTCTGCTTAGAGTTAAAAACCTTCAATTCTGTGGTGGGAGACAGACCATGATTAGATGTAGAATAAATTCCATTAATAACACGTCATTTTCAGGAGAAAGGAGAAAAAAGTAAAGCAGCAAGCAGCAGTATTGGAGGCTATCAAAGAAGACTACTAGATGACAGGGCAACATGCTGCCATGGCAACAAGGCCCATCAGCAACATTTGAAAAGCATGCAAATGGATTAAGTGCTGTTCTCCTGATGCTACATTAGCCCTGTCGCCTGCTATGGATAAAGCAAGCTCATAAACTATAAGAGTGAAGATTCAATTAGTTTCATAGGTCAACAATTAAGACTATATGTGAGGGCTGTATGTGGGATTGTTTAATATAATAAGAGCCATGAGTTTTCCATACAAAAGCATTCACTGAAGTAAGTTACTATAGATGGTTATGTCAAACATCGTCTGGAACATATGACCTAATAGACAGTGCAGACAGTCGGGCTCAGCCATTTTCTTCAGAAACTATCTGAAATGGTGAATTCATTTTCAGGGCACACCAACCATGAAATCTACAATAAACTTCTAGTAGCATGACTGCAGCCAGTATGTTAATGACTAAAGTCAGACAAAGTCAGTTAATATGACTCATTGAAAAAACTGTAGTAAATTGATGTCAAAATATATTGTTAATATAATATATTAACAATATTGACTGTTATTGACAAATAGCCTAAAACCCAAATGTAAACTTTACATTCACATGTGACAAAGAAAAACAACTTATACTCACACAGAGATACTTATTCTTTAGTTTGACATGTTTTTAACTAAGCATGCATTTCATTTCAGAGCCACAGACCACAGAGAGACAGGGGGAGACAGCAGACAGAGCAGTAGACAGAGCCGCAGGCAGACAGTTGACAGAGCAGTCATTTTGAAAGACAAGCCTCATGATTTCTTAAAGGATGAGCCATAGCCTGTTAACAGCCATGAATATTCTAACATCAGTAGGCACTAAAACATTGTAGCCGTTGTGCCTACAGGACAGTAAAGTTATATAGCTAGAGGAGATGGAGGATTATAGGGATTATATACAACTATTGCATGCTGATATAAAATGACATATACCATGATAGAAGATATCAGCAATATTAGCCCTATTTTTATAGCTTTTATCCACTTTCCAATGAATTCCTCTTTTTATCTTTTGAAAAATACATCATCAACGATCTTCCCTGCGTATTTACTCCAAGGGAGACAAGACGCTGTTTTTTTCTGTATACATTGTGATGCTTAAGAAAACTACACAGTTGCTGACAAACAGTGACAAAGCAAAAGGGAGTGAGAGAAAGATAGTCCTCAGAAAGAGCGCGAACAGCAGACAGAGCGGCAGATGTCAGCCCACAAGGACTAATGGGATCAGAGGTTGCTGATGCTTCAGCGCTGAGCTCTGCCTGAGCCACAGTACACATCAGTGTGTGGTACTGTTTATGAGAGAGAAAAAGACTACTTCCTCCTTAGCATAACACCTCCAGCTCTTTATAGTTCTGTTCACTCACAGGCACACATCCTTCTAGTCTTCTTTCACACATTACAAAACATTCAGACTATCTTTTCCTGTCGAAGATGAGGCAGGGTAAAACAGAGATGAGAGGCTGACTCCCAGAGCTCTACTTAAACTGTGTTTGATGCAGAGCTGTGAGTGCAACACAGAATCCCTTCAATCTGGCTCTTAGGACAGAGCGTGTCTGACTGTGGCTGAAGCTTTTTAGATAAACAATCTTTCACATCTCCTTTGATGGAAACAGAGATGACAACAAACATATCATTCAACTCTAAATGCCACAGCATAGATACCAACTTCCCCAAAATGGTGGCATTGAAAAAGCTGCTCACTGTAACAACAGCTCTTAATTTAAACTTTTTCTCTGTATTCTTTTAACCCTATTAAGGCCACAGAAGTGTTTACACTTCCAGAAATCAAGCAGTCTTCAGCATCACCCATTGTACTGCAATTGTTCAAGTCAGAGACGTGTTGTTTTCTCTACTATAACTATAAAATCTGTGTTTCTATGAAGTTAGTTTAATGGTAGGTATTCGGATGAGTCTGACCCTTTGCTGCTTTACTTGTGTATATCCATTGATTTTCATCGTGCATCTTTGCTAGTGATGTCTAAAGTCACGTCTCTGCAGCTGGCTCTCTGCAGTTCTCTTCTTTCTAGATACAAAATCATGCAAGTCTCAACCACACCCTGAATTTACAGCATGGGTGGGGGAGTGGGTGTCTATTTAAGAGAGCGACAGCCACAGTAGAGGGCAAGAGGATTTTTTTTTTGGCGTCCCAAAGTAATCATATGACATGTTATGTATAGTCATTTATTTTATCTGCATGGGAAAAGACATGGTACAGCCAGCGTATGTTATACTGTATGATCCCTACTTAGCCTATGGATAATGTATTTGATGTAGTGTTACAGAATTATAATACAACCGTATTTCGTTACACTCACACCATTGTTATATTACAGCTGCTGCTACAAAACAATAGATCAAATTCAACTGGTTGACTAATCTTTGCATTATTCAAAGAAATCTGGTGTTACTCATTTTACTGTAACAAGCAGCTTCAGATGGAACTTTTGTCAGTTTGGAAAGGACATCTCACCCATGCCAGAGTCCTTCTTGGTGCCATCAGATATGATCTCTACATGGTCCCCATCCACATCGTAGCTGAAGAAGTCATTTAGGTAGGTCTTTGACCTCTGACCTCCAAACACATACAGGCAGCGGTTTCTCTGTTGAGAGAATGAGTTACTTTAAGATATATGAATCAGAAATTATCATCATCATATGTATGGAAATCAACCCAAAGTGTGTACTCAAACAGTTTGGACTCACAGTATGGAAAAGCATGCAATGTCCAATGCGGGACTGGACGTCTTCTGGCCCAGCGTTACATGAGTCTTCTCGCAGCAGACTCCATGTTCCAGCCTGACAATGGTAAGCGTACAAGCCACTGAACTGAGGCTCTGACGTCCGACTGTCCTCCACACTGCCGTTACACGTCAGGATCCTACCACCAAACGTGTAGATCATGTGCTTCTCTGAGTCCATGCACATCTGCAGGGAGGCGAGAGAACAGAATGCAAAGAAGTGGATAGACAGAGGAAGCAAAAAGAGAAAAAGAGAAAAAGTCAGAAGAGGAAGCTAAGGGTGATGGATACTGGGTTTAAACAGTTTGTGGGTAATTCTGAGAAAAAACTGTCATGTTCATTACAGCTTTCCTTCAACAGTGGAATGTCTGCTCATCAACATTCAACTTCACAAAAGAAAAATCCCACTAACAATTGAGTATTAAAATATTTCTGTCAATTCCCTAATCAAGTACATGACTGATTGTTTTGTTGAGTGTCGCTGGTTCTGCCAGACAGACACAAACATTCACACCAAAGTCATTCAGTGATTGGTTGGCAGTGTGAAGTTATTAAAGTCAGCTGCTCCAGAGAGCTGTATATTCAACTTTAAGGTCATAACATCTTGCAATCTGGCAGGTCAAGCACACAGACATAAGAAACCATAGTCAAAAGTTAAGCTGGTGGGTTTTACCTAGTTGATTGCCTAAATGTGCCAGAAGATCAAAGATTCAATGTACCTGATGGTCAAAAACTAACTTCGGCCCTCCATCAGCTGATGTGTCCTCACTAAGTAGTGTCCAGGTGTTGGCATCAATGTCATAGCGGTAGAAGTCGCTCTTCAGAGACTTGCTGTTTCTGACACTGGAGTCTAGATAACGGCCCAGTGTGTAGATCTGACGCCGCTGCGAGTCAATGCACATCTTGTGGCAAGAGCGAGCACTCGGCCCATTCTGATTGGTCAATGAGACAGCCATTAATAGTTGCCCAATTCCTTGTCCCTCTCATCTATATATGAGAGGAGGACATATATATTTCTCATTATGCAGCTTTGTATTGCCAAATTTTTTTGGACCCTCTCACCTCTTTCTCAGTGTCCCTGGAGATGCAGGACCAATGGTTCTCCTGAACACTGTAAGCCCAGAAATCAGCCAGGTCTTGTGTGCCATCCCAGCCCCCAAAAAGGTACACAGTCTCTGCAGGGGCCAAACAAGAGAGGAAACTATCGAATGAGTTGCTCAACCAAACAGCACGCTTGTGGAAGACCGGAAAATCAATCGCCTTTGTGACTGCAGAAAAAGTCGAGAATCTTCTCCAGGACGTACCAGAAATGCTCAATGAATTAACCAGACAGGAATGAAAGAAAAACAACAAAACAAAACAAAAACACTGTAAACCATGATAACCAAAGACATCTTCAAGGTGGAATCATTTGCAGAAGCTTAACACCTGATATGTGCTCAGATATGCCCAGGTCCGCACACGAGCACAAACACATATGCATGCACACACACAATGCAGGCCTTTGTTTTTCAGATGGCCACCACCAACATCGGCAGATACATCAAAAACAATGCTAGTGTGTCTACGCCAAAGCAAAAATGGTGATGTATTTGCTGTTAGAAGAGCTTCAGACCTTTTTCTTTTTTGGGGAAGGGAAGGGGAAGGAAGGTTCATTTGATTTAAAACTTTTGCAGATGATTCTGAGCCTGTGTGGCGGATTCAGATGAGTCACAGCATTAGAGCTTGTCTGTTGTGTCTCACCAGTCTGGACATCAATGACCATCTGATGTCCTCCCCTCATTCCTGGCCTGTTGTCATCACCATCACCTGCAACAAAGAGAGGAAAGGAGGACTTACAAGGTGATACAGACTGAAGTAAAATGTTGGACTGACAGATTGGCAAGATTTCTGACTTGAACAGATGCTCACCATTCATCTCTTCACGGTTGATATCATGGGCACTTGTACCTTTGTTGCATTTTGGGATGATTTGACTCCACCTGGGCTTATACTCCTGCTGGCTGATATACTGGTTAAACAAACCATCTAGCAAGGAGGCAAAAAATACTATTAATATGAGCAGAAACATGGAACCCCATTAACCCCATTAAAACTATTCTGAATATCCAAAAAGCAACATTAAACTCAGCATTAAGCTAAAATTTGAACAACCATACCTCGCACAGCTTTATCTATGAGCTCCTCACAGGCATCAAAGTCCCCTTGCAGCACCAGCCGGTCGTGCAGGTGGGTGAGCATAGGGTGCTCTAGTGCTATCCGAGTCTTCTTCTGCAGCGACTCAAAGGCTTCTGTGTAGTTATGCTGCCGGAAGTGCTTGAGGCAAAGGCGGATGGCTTCCTGTTCTCTGTACTGCAAGGGAACAACCGAGAAGGAGAGGATACAGACTCACATTAGTCCCAAGCATTAGCTGTTGTGCTGCAAACAAGTGGAACAAACTGCCAGGGGAGGAGAATCTGCACCAAATGTTGATACTTTTAAATCCAGATAGAAATCATTTCTTTTCTCATGTGCTTATGCATGAACCTTGCACTGTATTTTTTTCTTAACTTATGCTGCATCTTTTAATCATTTTAATTTAGTTATTTTATGTGAATTTATGTATTGTTTTATGATTTTATCACTATGATTTCATGCCTTTTTATTTATTTTTCAACACAATATTTCATTGTTGCAGCACTGTTCTTATTATTCGCATTATCTGTATGTTCTCTTTTTATGTAAAGTACATTGAATTGCCTTTGTGTATGAAATGCGCTATGTAAATAAACTTGCTTTGCCTTGCCTTGCCTTTGCCACTATTTTCTACAAAGCAATCAAGGACTTGTAGCTGTTACACAACACAATCTTCGTGATCACCACTCATGATCTTCACTTTATTTAATTTTGCAAATCCTCTGAAGTCAGGCAGAACTTAAATTTCTTTCTTTCTGAAATGGTATTTTACTTAGAAAATTTGAAATTAACTGGAATTTTGAGTTGGATTATTGGATGTTTCGTGAAGTTTGTACTGTGAGATTTGTGACAAATAAAATTGAGATTAATATTAAATTCTTAAAGAGAGAACTGGTTGGTACTCGTAATAAAACAATACAACCTTGGAAAAGAAGACAAAGTGTCACACTGTCACATTCCTTCCCCCCTGAAAATGTGTCATTTGTAAAAGGCACAAGAAGATAAAGGATTGTCTAAAGATACTTTAAGTGACCTACAGCAGAAGTAGAAGCCAGTTTAATTTCATCAAGAATTGAGCAATTGAAAGGACTGAAAGTGGGAGCAAGGGGTGACAAGTTAATAAAACTCTGACCCATTAATGAGCTACTGACGAGTCCATGTTGCATTTATTTGCAATCACATGGTCCAGCTATAATCTAAATAAAATACGATTTCACAAATTTACAGCAGATTTAATGTTTTCACAGAGGTCTGGTGAAAGAAGACAAACTGGCAACCTGATTATACCCTGTTTGTTGATCAGGGAAAACTAATAATGCTTTTAGCAGACATTTAGTTCTCTAACCAGATGATCAATCCATCAAATTATTGATTCAGGCTTCACACTCAACCTTGTATCACTCACGTTCAGGAAGCCATTGAATACTTACCTTGCTATACCAGTTAAGGCAGGGCTGCACCACATCGGGATCTTCAATACCATGCAGCTCAATGTACCAGATGCTGAAGTTAAAACTAGGACCCCAAGACATCAGAGGCACTAAGACAGTGAAAACAAGAAGCAGGAGAAAAAGAAGAACAGTTTAAAAAGACTGAGATGCTCACCATGAAACACAGAGCTCACACAGTGATACGGTATCTGTTCTCACCTATTTTGATAAATCTGCAGGGAAACATCTGCTCATCAATTTTGTGCTTTAAGGTGAATGTTTCCTTGTTGTAGTCATTCTTAAGGCCGCTGGTAGAAGAAAAAGAAGACACAAGATGAGGCTTGGCTGAATCAATTTTATATAAATAATTTCATGTCTGCTCTAGTCGGGTTTCTAATCTACCCTAATATTGGTCTTTTCCGCTATGGAAGTGAACTGTGTGAAAAGGGATGAGACGACATGTGATTTTATTTCACACCATAATAGAAAACATCTATTATAAGGTGATCTTGTTGGATCATCAGCATAATCATGAATGTGGATAACCATTTGTATGCTCATGAGTGGCTTTGAAAATGTGTAACTCACCAACATACTAGGAATTGACTGATTATCGGTGCCAATATTCGGCCTTTTGATGCATATCGGCATCTGCCTTTTTTTTTTTTTTTTTTTTTTTTTTTTTTTTTTTTAATCCGATGGCCGATAAGAGATCAGTTTAAAAGTGGGTTAATTTGGCTCTGATGCAGCCGCACCTCTCTGTCTGCTGTCACTACTCCGTCTCCAACATTGTCCCACCCACAGCACCATCTGATTGGTTACACGCTTTGGTTACACGCTCTGGTTACACGGAGAGCCACGGCACGGGTAACAGCAGTGAAAGCTGTGCATGCACAGTGCTCACACACATGGCAGAGAGGAGAAACAGTTTTGCGAATGGAGAAGGTCCGGAGAGCAGATATATGTTTTGAATATGGATGTATAAAGAGAACTGGATACAGCTTTAGAGGCGGGGCCCATTCATACCTACGAACGTTGCTCAGTGGCACAGGATGCCAAAAAAGTTTGTTTTCCGGGTGTCACAGCGGGCATAAAAAATACCCAGATCTTCCGCATCAGTTATATTGAAATTTTGGAAAACTTAATTTATTGTAGAGAACTTCAGGGAACTATTTATTTGTTTAAGTTTTCATTTAACTTTATAAGACATGCTGCTGAGCCTGGGAGCTCCCTGCACTTTTTGTTAGAATTTTAAAACAAAGGCGTCTATTGTCTAAGAAAAAAAAAAAAAAAAACAACCTTTAACATGTTGCAAATCTGATAACCTGTTTAATAAATATATGCTTGAAGGCATTTAAACGAAGTTAAGCATTGGAGTTTGTATTATTCAAAATTTTAAAACCAATATTTTGTCTTTTACTGCAAATTAATATCGGCTCCAAATATCAGTTATCGGCCTCCTTGACTACTAATAATCGGTATCTGTATTGGCCCTGAAAAAACCATATCGGTCTCTACAACATACAGCCCTGTGTTGGTTTATTTTGAATTATCACACGTAGGCATTAGCCCTAACCCTTCTATATTAAATCTACAGCTGGTTCAAAAGTGAGTAACAAAATGATAATGTGGTTTAAAAATGAAATTTAATTTAGTAAATATTTTTTCCTTTAAATCCCAAAGCAATTCAGTAGTTGGGACTTCAGTTGTTTTTTTTGTTAGGTTTTTTTTTTTTTCATTTATACAGGAGGACCTCAAACATCAAACAGCCCATCAATAAGTCAGAGAGTGACTGTTCAGTCAGCATCAGTTGTATTTTGGGGATGGCGACATGAAACAATCACTTTAAATGTGATCTGAAAAATAATATATAACAATAATAATCTGATTAAGGTCTCATATCAAGCGAGATGTCTTAATCTTTGAAATATAAATCAGGTCTAGCTTTGATATTAACAGTGTGAAATTGTCAAATATGTATCTGTGCTCAGTCTACAGAGAAGTGTACTATATTCAGAAACCGTTACCAAGCTCAGCCATGCTTCAAATCCCACCAACTGGGACTCACCATCCAAAGCTACCAGGATTTGGTTAGAGTCTACACTGAAATCTTCTATGTTTAAAAAATGAATTGCTCAGAAAACTGCTTGAAACTGATTGTTTGATTGACCTGATGCCACTAACGGTTCAAAGAGCAGCCTGAGAGAAGCCCTCAGGAATTTTATAATTTTGTAGTGGTGAGTAGTGTGAGTGTGTAGTGTGAGTGTATGTGTGTGGGTGTGTGTACATATCTATATATATACACGTTTTTTTCCAAATCTCTCAAACAAATTTGCTTTATCTCTTTGGTTCAATCCCCGTGTTCCAGCTTTCTTCCCTGACATATATGTCCAATCTAACTACAGGGCATCCTTTCATTATGAACTGTATAAACTTGTCAAGACAAAGTAGCCACTGCCCTCAGTCATACCCCAAACACAACCCATCTGGACCCACTATCAGACCATGAATGATTTGGTTTCTCTGAGTGGCTTCCAAATTCTGCTATATTAGATCACTTAGAAAACAGTTAGCCAAACAGAAAAGAGGGTCAGAACCTCTGAGGGTTTTGAATCCATTCATGGGAAAAACCACCAAATATTGTTTTGACTTTGAAAAACCAACCCAACTATTTTTATGATTATTGCAATCAGAAATAACCAACTTCTGACTTACTTTAATGTTCCAATGCATTGTTTTCCAGTATCATTGTTTGGGGGTTACACGCATTGCCTCACTAATAGCTTGCACATTTTCCAAAGGCAGAGACCTCTCACCTGGACAGAAGCTCCGTCATGTTATCTTCACTCATCCCACCGAACACTTTAAACTTCTTCAGGTTGCAAACATGAGTCTTCTCATACTTCCCAAAGGTGATGCTCTGAACAATTGCTGGCCTTTCCATTTTCAAGATTAAAAACTAGAGGGAAACATAGAGAAAAGGAAAGGCAAGCCATGAAATAGACTAAAAACATGTCCACAATCTATGAGCTTCATCCACGTGTCACTTTATAATTATTATAGATAACTTTTTTGATTTATTGTATTATACACTTCCTGGCCTGAGTACAAATTTTGTTTCATGTGCAAACATGCAAATCACAATAAATCAACCTTGAACCTTGAAATTAAAAGCATGTGGAGATCACATACCAGAACACTGGTGTATACACATTCCATCAACATCAAACTGAGGTGATCCAATCACTAAAGGATATGCTTTACAGTTTACAAGTGATATAAACATTGTGGGGCAACACGGCGGCATAGTGGTTAGCAGTTAGTGGTTAACAATAAGAAGGTTGCGGGTTCGGCTCCTGGCCTGGGTCTGCGTGGGTTTCTTCCGGGTACTCCGGTTTCCTCTCACCGTCCAAAGACATGCATGTTTAGGTTAATTGGTGACTCTAAATTGCCTGTAGGTCTGAATGCGAGTGTGAGTGGTTGTTCGTCTCGGTGTGTCTTTGTGTGTTGTGAGGTACACGCAGAGTGTACCACGCCCGGAACGTTGGCTGGGATTGGCACCAGCACCCCCCATGACCCGGAAACGGAAAAGTGGTAGAAGATGGATGGATAAACATTGTACAAGGAAGGCAGACAATTCAGACCTGTTTACTGCTGGATTAGCTGTCATAGTTGATGGCAGACGTTGGGTTATTAAGAATTATAAAGGGCCAGTTGATAAGCGAGGGGAAGCGAATAAAATAATGATAAAAGTAGAGTAAAGAAACAAAAAACACTAGTACAAGTACATACTAGTAATATAGTACATGAATAGTTGTAATATATTACAACACTTCACCACCCTCTGTGGATTTCACAATTTGGTCAGTCAAGTCATATGAGGAAACAGGGGACCTACCTGTGGAGGATAGTTGCTCTCGGAGGACCACCTGGAAGACTGATCATTTGGTTTGTCCACCAAAATATTCCTAAAAACAAAGAGATGGTGTATTTATAGTACCTCTGTTCTATACCAGCAACTTCACATTCAAGTCATGATCCAGGCATCAAAACTCACTCCGTGCAGAGTAAATAAGGTTGTGTTTATACGTGTATTAACATTCATATAAGAAAAATATTTACTAAATATTATGAAACATATGATTGATAATTTTATAATAATACATCTTATTGTGTGGTCAGACGAGATGCAATGTCAATTAAATCATGACAAGAATAACACAGTAGATAGCACATT
Source organism: Remorina albescens (assembly GCA_034769265.1). Classification (NCBI taxonomy): domain Eukaryota; kingdom Metazoa; phylum Chordata; class Actinopteri; order Carangiformes; family Echeneidae; genus Remorina; species Remorina albescens. The sequence goes on along the minus strand of CM068484.1, from coordinate 15,967,988 downwards.
GTTTCCCAACATCACTGAACTGCATCTTTGTACTCAACTAGCAACGGCGTTATACGAAAACACTAAGGCCGATTTCACATTAAAATGTTAATATTTCACACTTTCAATACGTGTATGCCAACCACACAGTGTGACGGCTGGTCTCTTAGCCGCAATGTCAGGTAGGTGATTCGCTGCTGTTGCGAAAGCAGAGCTCCACGGTTAGATAACTGCGGTTAGTTGCCTGCTTTAGCCCAGGTACCGCGTTAGCTAACAGGAGCATTCGTTATAAACACACTACAGTAACAGACAGCAAACACAGAATCAAAACCGGGAAGCACGGGGTTGTTTAAAATGCTCATTAGTCGGCGCGTAATTTATTCGGATTGTAATTGACTGAACTCGTTTAGATATGAACTGACGGCTAATGATCCAACTTTAGCTATTTTTAAGGGAAGGAGATACAAAATAAGGTAAACACAGCAGTTAAAATCGGCCGCCAAGTGCAGAGGAAGCAAACTCCAATTTGTTGTGCGAGCTAAATGACACGGGCGACTAGCCCCAAGTTTTGAAGAATGTGTAAATTTTGTTTTAGGGGTACTGTTTAGCGACTAAAAACGCTTCAATGGCCCATGAGCAACAGGATTGTCGGGTAACTGAGTATCCAAACAGACGCCCTTATCGCTCCTAGCGAAGCTAACGCTAGCTGGCTAGGATGACAGACGAGCTAGGCCTGTCAGCTGGCTGGGGCAAACACTGGTGCACAGTGGCGATGGACGACCAACTGTACACACGTAACCTAATGCACACACTGGGACAGCTTCTATGTGCATTACTCACTCTGGTAAATACGTAGAGGAGTATGAGCTCCATTTAAAGACGTTGAAAGTCAGGACTCTGCTCTCAGGAACGACAGCCATCTTGTTGCAGAAAATAACAAGCAACGGGAGGCTAGCATGAAGTAAGCAGCGACGGCCTTAAAGGGACAGTACACCCTGGGCTCTTCGGTTTATACATTCACAAGGCATGGGAAGGAAATGCCCTTCCTATGACGCTCCCTGAGAAACTCCAATGTGGACCCTTGTTATCTTGAAACTTGTTTTAGTTAATGTCTTTTCACATAATGCGATACAAATTAACAAAAATTATAATTTCCATACTTGGTTACCATACAGTGAACTGGTTTGAGGATCCTGGGATAGTACTCCCTGTCTGGTTGGTAATCCTCCCATGCTGGACAGTAATTGGGAACAAACCGAATGAAAAATGTCCACAACAATAAGTATTATTTGATATAGGCAGTTGTCTTAACAATTAGAAAAAAATCTTGACTAGTTTGCATCAAGTTATTTAGCCTTTCTGTTTTTCTGTGTCTGAACTTCCTCAGTGTATATAAAGCTAGTTACTTTGTAATACATTATCTTGTTTTTTTGCCTTGATTGAAATTCGTATTTGTCATTTATCATAGAGCATGAATGTTGGTGTCTAGGGCCACAGGGCCTTGTTAGTTTAGCACCACTTAGTCCATTCCTATCTCTGGAAACTGTATTGTTCATGTGTTATTTAAATTTCCCATAAAATGCTATATCTAACAGTTATCATACTTTTAGACTGTAATCTAAACTGTAATAGACTGTAAACAGGTATACATTATCTGTCTGTTTGTTTTCAAATGGTTTACCTTTTGGATGAAATGTAAAAAGAAATCAAAATAGTTAAGGAAAAAAAATACTACATATATGGCAGCCACTCACAGACATCTAACCTAAATTAAACTGTTACCGTTATAAACTGTTACTACTACCTACATGGAGACCATATCTGGTCCTGATGGTGTCTAAGAGAGTAACTGACATCTAGGACAGATGTAAACCATGCCATTTAATCTGACCAAATTTCTAATCCTGTCATGGCTCTCTGCTGGGTATCTTCAGGTGGAGTTACCCTTTCCATTTGTTAAGTGGCTTAACAGTCAGAAAATGTACAATAAATTGCAAATTGTAACAATGTAGGATGGTCTTTTTAAAATAATATAAACCCACCCCACACTCTCTCTGTATATTTTTAATCCTTTCTCATTCTTGTGCGTCGGTTGTGTTGGGTACTGATTGATTGTACCAATCATGTGGGGTTTGGGGAGATGGGACTGATAAATACTCACTGGATTTATGATATTTATGATGATCAATGTTTTTCTAATATGTTTATTGTCTAAGTCTCTAGTTTCAAGTCTCCTTTCCTCACTCACTCACTCATTTTCTACCGCTTATCTGTTTCAGGTCGCAGGGGTGCTGGAGCCAATCCTAGCTAATGCTCCAGGCGGGGCGCCATTGTATTACTGGGCCAACACATAGAGTAAGACAGAGACGAACAACCACTCACACTCCCACCTACACCTACAGGTAATTTTTAGAATAACCAATTAACCTGAACTTGCATGCCTTTGGAGTATGGGACAAGTCACAATGTTCATTTTGCAAATGATGGTTCCATTTAGAGGAAAATAGACCATAAAGAAGAGTATGCATTAAAGGGTGGCTACTGTGTGATTGACAGACTATACCAGGGGTCGGCAACCTTCAACATTAAAAGAGCCATTTGGGCCTGGTTCCCACCAAATAAAACTGGAGCCACAAAACCTACCTTAGCTTAACGGGGTTTGAGAGCTCAAAATAAGTCACCAGCCTGTCGGCAACAGGTGACGCAAACAAGGTGGGACGCATATTTTGATTGAAAAAATATTTTTAAAAAGTTTTATTTCGATGCTGCAAGATCACCATCTCTAGAATCATAACTATTACATTGGGGGAAAAAAAGTAAATAGAATAAAATGTTTTTAAATAGCCATTAATTTTTCACATTATTTTCTCAAAGCCACAGGGAGCCATGGCAGAGGGATGAAAGAGCCACAGGTTGCTAACCCCTGGGCTATACCAACTAAATCAGTACAGAGTACAGAGCAGGTCAGATCCAGCCCTCACTCCTCATTAGCTACACCTTCTCCAAGTATGGTCTCTTCTAGTTACAAAAAACCAAGATAGCTGACGGGCAAATTAAAAACTGGAAAAAGGTAGTTCACAAATTGACAGATGATGTTTGCATAACTCCAGGTACCAAGCAGTGACTGATATGCAGCCCCTTTTGGACAACATGTGTGAACTTTCAAACCATTTTGGTCAAAGTTTGGGTTGAGTTTTTGTCTGAGGGTTGGGTGCTGAGATATACAGCTAGCTACATCACTGACCGCTTTTCCACTGAAATGCATTATGCATTGCCATCCCATTTGTGTTTAGCTTTTTTGGCCAGTGGTCTGTCCTTCATTGTCAGCCAAGATTGGATCAAACACATGCTGTCGTTGATTTCCTTCAAAGTCTGGCTAGGGGCAGCAAAGCGTGGTTAGCGTTTTTGCCTCACAGCAAGAAGGTCGTGGGTTTGATTCCCGGGCCTGGGGCCTTTCTCTGTGGAGGATGCATGTTCCCCACGGTTAGCGCTATTGTCTCACAGCAAGGAGGTCATGGGTTAAATTCTCAGGCCTGGGGGCTGCCTGTCTAGAGTTTGCAGGTTTTCCCTGTGCTTGCGTGGGTTTCTTCTGGGTACTCCGGTTTCCTCCCACAGTCCAAAGACTTGCATATTGGCTTGTGTTTTATCTAGGCTATGTTTTTATTTGTTTATTACATTGAACATACTACAGCCTTGGGGTCTCAAAGCCATAATGTTGATGCCACAAGTATATACATATTATTGTTGGTACAATTGCACTCAGTCTGCCAATTTCTGTTCATCTATGGTCCCAAAACTAAAGAACCTGCCCCTTATTCTTCATTTACCTTTTCCATATTCACGGTGCCATTGGTGCATCAATAGCATTGTTTAATATCTGCTGTGGGTTTTGGGCATGGATGTGGATATATTCCTTCAAAGCCCAAACAATAATAGTAAAATTACAAGTTTCAGTTTGATGTATGATAGACATATTTAAATCTGCTAAGTGTTTTGAAGCAATATCCTAACAATAGTACGACTTAGGCCATCCTGAATACAGGCCACAAAAGTAAATAATAAAAGCGTATAAGAGAATCTTCTACAAGGCAGTCAAGTTTGAATCAGGGCCAGTTGACAGAGAACCACTCATGTAAGTAAAACTCTACTGGTGCTTTTGATGGATACAAGGCCATTTTTTAGTTATTATAATCCACGGATTCTCTTGCTTGTGTCTATAACATCATGAACACTGTGAGAGGATCAATCTTCCAGGCACAACTAGTCACTTACTGTCTGATCTGAGATCAGTTGTTTCTCCACAGTCTTAGTCACCCTATGGTGATGTCACTGCCGCTGACTTCACTGTGACAGGAATAAATGACCTCACCAGCGTGGTCTTCATCACTGACATCATCTAGATCACACACATTATCTTTATTATTGACAGCCTCTTCATTTCTAAATTTCTTTAGATCACACATGTCATCTTAATCAGTAACATCATCCAGATCATTCAAATCCTTATTATTATTATCCTTGAGGTTGATCTTGATCACTGTCATTAGTATAAGTAACACCACTACTAGCATCATCTAGCATACATCATCAAAGTGATCAAGATGATCATCATCACTATTATCACCCGTATCACTATCATTATCATTATCACTGTCCTCATCTTCATCCGTACTATCCAACACCACTGTTATCATCCTCTTCATCAATGTCATAACATGAATCACTATCATCATCACGGTCATCATTATTGGCATATTATCATCAGTATCACTTACACAATCTTCATCATTCTCATCATCTTGAGCCATATCATCAACAACAATTATACCATTACTCTCATTACCATCACCGTCGTCATCATAATGATCATCATCACTAACATTAGTGTCATATTGCTGTGGATTGTCATTCACTGTCCTCATCTTTAATTAATTTAATTTTTACCTCTAACCTCATCTTCCTCACAAACAAAAACTTCCCTGCCACGATCTTCATTAGTCACATCATCAGTAAAATCACGATCGTCTTCATCACTATAACTATCTTTACCGTCACTGTCATCACCTGATCACGAGGATGAACACCAGTAAAACCAATACTTCATCATCATCATCATCACGCTAACTTTAATGGCATGCTCTCAGTGCAGGGACTGACGATGAAGCAGCTCAGCATCTCGTTGCTAACTCTTCGCAGGGACGCGCCGACGTGAGCGCGCAGAAGCGCCTTCACTTACGAGGTCCCTTTAAGTTTCCTGTGGCAGAGGCCCGAGCGTGTCACATGGACATGATATAATGAAAGGGCAGGATCGGAGAGCCAGAGTACGAGAAGCTCTTGGCTGACGAAGAGTGGGCCGAAAGGTACGCAGTCATCTAACGTCAGGCAGTGGCCCGGTGGGGAGAGGGACGGAGGGGCTGAGCCGAGCCCACCCGATTTTAGCCGGGATGGGCCGAGTGGGGCTCACTGCGCTTCATCGGACGGGACCTCTCTCTATTTGCACTTGCACCTGCCAGCTATGACACGCACTTTAAAAGAGGAGGAAAATGTCGCCCGGTCCCGGAGCAGGAGAGGAGCGTCGTTTAGCGTGAGTGAAGTTCTTTTTAATAGCTTGTCTGATGCGGGATCAACCGAGTGTCGTTGCCGAAGGTGCGTTTGCGCGCATGGGGTGCTTGTGTGCTAAATTCTGGTGAGGACTTGCACCTCTTCGCTGTTGGAAAAGTGTGTTTACCGGAGAAACCGCAGTCTTCCTGCAGGGTAGGTTTTGATCATGTGCCATGTGCGTTTTCTCGGACTCAATGGTCGACAGTGTCCGCATTCCACGTGTTGTTGCGCATACAGAAATTTGAGTTGAAGTAAACAAGAAGGAATAAGGCCTTGCTGTGGAGCTGGAGACAGTGTTGATGTTCCAGGCTTGACTGACTCAAAAGATCCCGCCCCCCTTTTACCACCTCAACCTGATGCGCTGGGTCCACAAGACCAAGTGAAGCTCTCTGATATTCACAAGCTCAGACCAAAACAGTAAGTCTGACTTCTGTCTGACATATTTCACTTGATTTACAAACCAGTTTCTAAATAAAGTCTAGATTTTAATTGTTGATCACTTCCCTGTTGTAATGAGGAGTGATATTGGATTAAAGGGTCTTAAACTATGACAGTAGTTTTCTGGCTGGGAACAGAACTCATGTCTCATTGCAATGATTCCATTTGTGCCACCTACCTATTGTTGTGACTGCACACACACAAACAAACGCTGACCATACACACTAGTCAATATTTTGCTGATTCATAACAGGGCAGTCACATCTGTGTCTGTGCATGGCAGCTAATTTTGGTTGTAGTTTCAGTCTCTGGCAGTGAAGCAGTGAGGGGAAATATTTCACTGTTAAAAGCAAGCGGCCCTTCAGCGGTGGATGCTGAAAGTTAAGACAGGGCCAACCACAGCAACCAGCAGCTGTTGGTAAAGGATGTCCAGATATCTGACCAATCAGAAGAGGAGCAGGTGAGAGGAAAGCCACTAAACCATTCACAGTTCGTAGCGTAGTATGTGAGAAAACCGTAATCACCTCCTTCCCATATGAATGCATCTTTCTTCCATTTATATTCACACATGCTCACTTTCACGTCAATCTTCAGTTTTACAAAAATCAAGATGATGGTGCTCTTCTTCTGTATGCATAACTTTCTTATTTTTCTACAGTATGACAGAACTGCAATGATAATATTTAACATGCAAAACACAAAATTGTTATTTCATATCAAATGATTGAAACTCAAGGCTGAAATGTATTAATCAGAAGCTTAATCAATTACTTGCATAAAGATATACAGGTCTGGTCATCACTATGACCTTTAAAATCAATTATCCAGCAGATATACCCAAATCTTTCCATCACCCCTACTATACTTTTCTGTTTTATTGATCAGAACCTCATTATCTGCAGGGTTGGGATCCAGTGTCAACCCACTGTGATGTCAACCATTGATTTGTGAGCTGCTGTTTAAAGCCTTTAGTTTGTAATTTGGTGGAGAAGGTGGAGCTGAGGAGGTCTGGCATCCTGGTCTGACCTGCACTGTCCTCTATCCTGAGCAGGCAGGTCATCATGTGTGGTACAGTCTGTCAATCAAAGGGTCGCCCCACCCTAATTTATACCCTGCTTCATGATCTATTTTCCTCAAAATGGAACCATCATTCAAAGATCATCATGTTGTATCCACAAGTACATGAAACTGGAGACTAAGGCAATGAAATTAGCAAAATGTTTACTGAGCTAATAAAGTGAGAACTAGGGCCATTTCCCCATAGATTTCAATACAATGTGACTTTTGCCCCCTGATGGTCATATGATAATGTTTAAGGTAAGTAGAATTGGTTCTGCTTTACAGCTACATAATTAATGTCCACATTTATAGACATATTTAGAGTTGGGATATAAGACAAAGCAGGCAATAACTGCAGTAACAAACCTCACCGGCAATTTAGTCATTGAATAGCATACATGTCTTTTGACTGTGGAGGAAGCCAGTAGGAGGTGACACAAGTTCAGGGTGGAGAACAAGTAGAATCCACAGAGAGAGGTCAGGGTTTAAACCCAGAGCCTTTTTACTGTGAGCTTATCACTGAGCTACAGTCCTGCCCCAAACGTGTATCCAGTACAATAATATTATTCCCTTACCAAGTAATGAGCACTGTAACAATTACTAATAAGTAGTAGTAATAATTTGAAAACAGAAGGATCCAATTGGTATTCCATCAAAGTTTTTGAGTAACAAGCCCATTATCCCAATTCCACTTCAACTTGAGCCAGTCCTCCAACCTGAGCCAGTCTTCCAACCTGAGCCAGTCCTCCAACCTGAACTAGTCCTCTGACTTGAGCTTCTCCTTCAACCTGAAGTTGTCCTTCAATCTGAACCAATCCTCAATAACCCTCCACTGTCACTGGACATTGGTTGTTGTGGTTACAGTAACAAGGGTGGAATAATGTGGGTAACTTTATGAAGTGGTCATGGATAATAAACATGTATTTTGTTGACTCATCCGCACACCCCAACCTTACTTTGTCACTCTATAAACTACATCACAGCACTTTGTTCCGACCATCATTATTAAGACCCTGAGCCCGAGGACGTAGCTCAGTGGTAGAGCTGCATGTTTGCATGCAGAGGCCCTGGGTTCAAACGCCAGCCACAAGGCAAACCACTGGTAAGCTTGTGGCGGCAGGAAGGGCACCAAGCGTATAAATATGGCCAAATCAACAATGCAAGTCACAGAGCTGACTTACTGTGGGGACCCCATATAGGGAAAAACCGAAAACGGAAAAGGAAAACAAAAAAAATTATTATTAAGACCCCTACATGTCACCTAGCAACAAAACCTCATTATGGGCCATAATATTGTGCTTTTCAGGGCACACTTTACAGAGTAAATAAAAGAAAAAAATAACGGGAAAACTCGTTTTCTTTACAGGACAATCTCAATAGTAATCAGAATGAACAGAACAACAACGGAACAACAGCTTGAATCGATGACATTTTTTTCACTCCCTGTTAGAACAGTGACCAAATGAATCAGACTCATAAGAGGAGGGTCGGATAAGAGCTCTGGGGTGCTCCAGCATTTGTCCGACAATAAAATTTGCAAAATTCCTGCTGCATTAACCATTAACGCATTAATCCTGCTATATTTGGCCTTATTAGTCAAGAATAAATCCATCAGCCTTCTAAAGCAAACCGCTCTAAGTTGTTATTTCCACCCATGAAAATATTACTTGGCAACCATATATGCACAGATTTCCACCAATGAGTTTGAAGCTCAGATTAGTGACATTTTTGAAATGGTTGAGTCAGACAAGTACAGCGGTGACAACATAGCTTGCCTGTTTGTGTGTGTACCTGTTTATCTTGGTCTGTGGGAACATGCATGCGCTTTGTGAAGACAGACTTTCCCATCTGCCTCATAAACTGTGTATTACGTCTGTCAGATGTTTATGCTTGTCTTGTCTCAACAAATAGATCAGTTTCATATGGACAAAACAAGCAAATTGTTTTTGCCATTTCCTCCTCTACCTTATATAAATGGCCAATGCTGAAACAAAATGTATTTTTCCATCCTTCGTCCAATTTTGCTGCTTAATCTTCCTCTGTCGATCTTCCATCCAGACTGGCTCGTTCCTTTCTCCTCACCTGCAGGAAAAATATTTGTAGCTGCAGCACCACAGGCCAATCTGAGACAGGACCCCATTACTTTTCTCTCTGCTGTGCGTTTGCTGAATAATTGAAGTAAAGGGTGTGTTTTTGTTGTTGTTTTGTCTGTGAACTATGTGGTATAGTGTCATGTTAAACAGCCAGCTGTGAAAATTGTATTTCTGCTGGGTTAATGTGGTCATAATTAGCAGCTCCTATGTGACAGGGTGTGCGTGTGTGTATGTGTGTGTGTGTGTGTGTGTGTGTGCATTTGTGTGTTCAGACTTGTATGTGAGAGCATGCCTGTGAGCAGGGGTGTGCATGTGTTTACATGACCGCCAACCAAGAAGGGAAATGACGCAGGAGGCAGCAAATGGGCGAGAGCTGCAGACTTTACAGTGTTGCAGGGAGACACAGAGAGGGAGGGAGCGAGGGAGAGAGAGAGAGAGAGAGAAAGGTGACGGGAAGGAGCAAGAAAACCATGGGGATTAAAAAAAAAGTGAGACAGGAACCAAGAAACTAATGAGCGATCACTTTCTCTGTTTTTGCTGTGGACTGCAGGATGGTCAACTTGGCTCTGCTGCCTGGTCCACTGTAAACACATGCAAAGATGCGGTATAAGTGAGTCAGTGTCCATGTAGGTTGGGCAAGTACGCATTTGATTATGAAATGTGTTTGCCCTGCACTTAATATAACAAAATGACACAGGCTTTTGTTTGTCCAGAGCTTAGCCTGTGCCAGCTCTGAGCCAGTCTCCCTGGTTGCTATTAACAGTGACCTCATCATCTTTCTGGTCAGCTGCCCTCCCAGAATGGAGCAGATTCCAACTTTCTTGGCTGTCAAAAGACTTTCATAACAACCTCAGTAATGAACACTTCTCAAATATTTCCTCAGCAAACGCTGGGCTTCTAAGTTATGAGAAAGGGACCTGGGAAGATGGTTTTCAGAGCAGTTTATGAAAGACCCAATGAGCCATTTGACAGAATATTTTACTCGGGGAGCAGTGAAGGGGAATTCTAAATCTGTATCTTCAGCTTCTCAGACTGACACTTACCATTTAACGTACCTGAACTCCATAACTATTTAGCATTTTACTATAAAGACTTGCTGATGCTCCTCAGTGCCTCAATGCTCATGGAACCCCTAAGAACTTCATTTTTACTCATGGGTGGGCAAAATATCATGCTCTGCCTTAAGGATGGTTTAAAAGCAAAGACTCCATCGTGGCTGTATTGCAAGGATATTAGGTCTGACTTTGACAAAGATGAAACATTTTCATCCCACAGTCCATGTCTATAGCAATGTCTTGCCTTTTTCTCTTCTTTTTAATATTAGAGCCTATGTTTTGTTTCCATTACTACTTGTTTATTATTACTATTTTCTTTATATACATATACATATGGGCAGCACGGTGGCATAGTGATTAGCACTGTCGCCCCACAATAAGAAGGTCACAGGTTCGGTTACCGGCCTGGGGCCTTTCTGAGCAGAGTTTGCATGTTTTCCCCGTGCCTGCGTGGGTTTCTTCCCACTGTCCAAAGACATGCATGTTTGGGTTAAATGGTGACTCTAAATTGGTCGTAGGTCTAAGTGTAAGTGGTTGTTCGTCTCTGTATGTCTCCGTGTGTCGGCCCTGCGATGGGCTTGCGACCTGTCCAGGGTGTACCCCCCCTCGCCCAGTGTGAGCTGGGACTGGCTCCAGCACCCCTGCGGCCTGGAAATGGATAAGCAGTTGAAGAAGAATGAATGTATGAACATATACATATCATGTAAGGAAGTCACATGTAATTTCATTATACATGTTATAATGACTATAAAGCTTATTCTGAGTCTGATTCTGATTAAAATCAACATGGTGTATCCTCTGAGAAGCACAACTCTATTCAGTGAATTTTGTTCACAGCTGCTTGTCATAAAAACTCATGTTCAATGTTTTTCATACAAAGAAGCTTCTGAGGGTTTTTTTTTAGCTTCTTTCTAAGTGAACACCCTGATGTCAGTCACACAGTTGCATCAGGAAGCTACCCCTTACAGCAACAGTCCACAGTTCAGAACCCAACAAGATTGGGTTGGACTGGTGGTAAAGAGGGAGGGGTACAGATTGCTATTCAAATTTGGCTTTGTCTGGTCCAAAATATTTAGGGTATAATCTTTGGGGTACAACAATGTGCTTATTTAAATTTCAGAGTTATCTACTCAATAGAGGTTGTGTAAAGAGTGAGATTAAAACCCTGTCCAGAAGAGGTGTCTGTCAGTGTGATTCATTCTCCGGAAATCACGTCACCTCTTTATTTACCAATGAATTGCTGGTTAAACCCACATAATGTGGATTGTTGGGCCACAGCCTATTCAAGAAAGGGACAAGACAACATGCTCTTTTGTTCCGCAGACAAAGGAGGGTCCTTTGAACTCGGCCCCCACTCCATAATGCTCATCTTTTCACGCCTATCTGAGAAGACAACATCAAACCACAAATCCAGCTGCTATTGGTCACTGTATGACATGTGACCCAGGTCTACAAAAACCTCTGTTTGTTCATCCTCTACCTCTCTTCTCTCACTTCCCTCACATCCTATGGGCTCCTCTCTCCTGGTTCCTAGATCCTCTAAGGCCTCTCTTGGATTAGCTCTCCTCACTCGAAGGCTTGCCCTGACCTCCATTGTAACTCTTCACTCTTCCCATGGTAGCAAAGTGAGGTCCTGCCTAAAATGTCTAAGAGTGGACAAGCTGAATGCCAGCAGACTCGATGTAACCTCTCCCTGTTTCCTGCAAGCAACAAGCCTCGAGTTAGTATCAACTGCTAACTTAACTGCAACACCAGCGACGCAACCAAGTTAAGGAACTAAGGAGAAAATTCAACCACTCAGATGTGCAGCTCTGGACTTGGTAGAGCACAGGGATGGACAGTTGCTTGTCATGGACTTGGTAATGGTCACTGGACCAACCCAGCATAAAACAAGCACAGCTAAGAGCAGGACTGTTACCCCTTGTATACACAAATGTAGGTTTTGTAACTTGCTCTGTAAGGCTTCCTTCTATGTGTTTAGGTTGTTGGTTAGCCACACCAGGAGTTGATGTTGATTGTTGTATGTTCACACATGCTTTAGCACATCACTCAACCTGCATGCAACTAACCCTCCCCCTTTTTACCTTGGCACCTTGGCATTATTTCAGCCATCTTGTTTGTAGTTTCATTGCCTGCCATTTGCTCACTGTCAGACAAACACACACACACACACATACATGTGTACAACCCATATTAGAATAGTATCAGTGTGTTTGTTTATTACTTAATAAATGTTATTAAACCCAACCACTGCTCTGTTTGATGTTGCACAGGAAGGAATATTGCCAACCTCTTCTCTGCAGAACTCTTATGCTTTAATATGATAATTTAACTGTAGTAATTAGTCAGCGGTCCAAATTAGTAGTATTTCATGAAACTGAATTGGTGATTTGGCTATTTCCCTTTTTAGAGTGGTGCCCCTAGGTAAACTTTGATACTAATTAAAGTTGTCAGTTAATATTAATAGTTAAGCTAATATTTTGATAGCCAATCAACAATTAACTTCCAGGCCCCGACAAAATGGTGCCCTGTGTAAGTTGTATCAAAACAGGATGTTCCTTCCTGCAGTACACAAAGTGGCTTTAAGTGCACAGTGTGCCTTCTTCAAGGTGTTGTGTTAAAACTGTGAGATGGGCTGGTATGGTCGGAGGTGAGTGGCAGATTGGATTGTTGAGCCTGCAGGAGAGGTGATGAGTTGGCAAAGAGTTTGGCTTGGCAGTAGCCTGCTTGGCATACAACTGGCTTGGGGAGGACATGAAATGAAACCTCAGCAGGACAGGGATAATAAAGGAGAAAGTGCCTGTGTCTTTATTAGAGAAGGGGTGATGGAAAGACAGAGAGAAGGAATCCACAAAAATATAAGATAGAAACAACATTAAAATTAAATTTGTCTTTAAAGCTAATACACTAATTCAACAGGAAAATGGGGAGGAATGTAGTCACACCCCCACTCTGTGTGATGTGATAGTTTTTCTGTTCTTTGTTGTGGTAGCTGTAATACATGGATATTAGTGCATGCACATGTGCGCACAGTTTATGAGTCCCTCCTGCCACGTCAATGGTTATCCAACAAAGGCTCGACCCAAAGGTGAGATGACAGTGCAGTACAAAGAGTTCTGGTGAAGCTTACTTTCCTCTACTGAAAAAAGCCTATTTTCATCTAAGCAGACTGGCAAAGAATGAAATGGGACCAGAGCACACGAGGGTTGGCTGTAGGGACTATCAAATCTGGGTGTACTGTCAAATCATTCATAAAATATCAGAATCAGAAATAGTTTTATTGCCAGGTATGTGTAGATATACTAGGAATTCAACTCTGGTGTTTCTGTCTTGGACAAGGGAAAGACAAAAAGAAATAAAAAAGGAAATATATATATAAACATTGAAATTAGAAATATTAGAAATATTAGTAGTCGAATATGGTACATTAGTGCAACAGTGCAGTAATGTGCAAATGTTCATGAGGTTGTGAGTTGGTTTATGGGGAGATCTGGGAGACAGTCTGGGGGGGTAAATTTTTAATTTTTACCAGCTACATTAGTTTCATTTGTACGTCTGGTCCCATCTGGTCCCGTCTGGTTTGTATGTCTGGATCAGTCCAAGGTTCAACTTCTATCCCAGTCTGACCATGGAGCAGTATTGGTTTGTCCTCTAGTCTCTTTTCATTAGGGACAGCTAGAGTAGGGATATAAGCAATAAGCTGATTTACTGTTACCAATATTATGGAAAAAATTATCACCAGTTAAAATCTGTCAGGTTTGCTGTGGATCTTATCACTGCCAAAGTAGCATAGTCTAGTGGTAGTGAGTAGATGGTTTTGACAAGGTAACTTTATTTAGTTGTGTTTTTTCATGTGTCTCGCTGAGTTCAGTGACACTTTGTTGACTGAGAACGGAAAGGGAGTGGAGGGGGGATTGCAGCCAAACAGAGGCCTGAGGTGTAGCTGTTGAAACTTTTGTTTGGCTACGAGATGCTATAGATCTAGTACAGCATCTAGTGGCACTGACACTTATTTACCAACCCTTTAATTAATTTTGGATTATTTTTATATATTTGCCTGAGTGGCTGTGCTGCAGGAATATCAGGTCTGGCTTAAAAATGCACCATTTTCTGTCTGGGTAAAAGACATGGTGGGGCAAGTGAAACCACAAGCTCTTAATAGTTGTGTCTTCTCACCCTCTCTGACTCTCACTTTCTATTTCTGGCACACATAATAAAAAAACTAAATACATACAAACAAACACACAAACAAAAAAACAAAACAAAACAAGACACACATGCTGTCATTGTTTACTCTGGAATCAAGAATAAGGCCTTTACACTATAGAGCATGTCTGAGACAGCTCTGCCATCAGGAAGTAATCACAGCAGCAGAGTGGAGAAGAGTACTGACTAATAACTGTCTATGTAGAGAATATACAGTCTATGTAAATACAATTTATAATGAAAGGGCCCCCTATAGTTAGAGTGGAGATATGTTTCAGAGAAAAAGCACAGAGAGCAGTAGTACTAATCAAATAGATGAGGGGGGTTTGTTAGAGAAGAGACATTGTACTTTTCCCGAAACACACAGATTTTGAAATTTCTGGTAAGCATAACACAGTTGAGGGGAGTTAGCTGGAGAAGGTAAAGTCTGAGAACAGATTAAATGCCTCAGTTATTGCTATTAATGCAGTTGGTTCACTTAGCCCTGGACTCGAATGGAGGAGAAACGTCATTCTTCAACTGGGTTGATGTCGTTGCTGGAAAATGCTGTCTAACACATGATTCCAACATCTACATTGGTGTTTAACTGGTGACTGTGGGGGCGATAGTATATAATTGTCATCAATCCTTCAGCCTCCAAGACGTGTTGTTGGCTCTCTTTACTGAAGGGATAAAGGGCTCAGACCTGTACCCATTTTTTTTGTGTAGCCCAGTCATCCCATCTCACTTTGTTCCACATTTCTATAGACCAGAGATTGCTGTTGCACCACTTAACCCACAATGTGGATTGATCTGTGTAAGGATGTGCAACACACTATGATATCCTCCTCTGTGATAATAAGCTGGTGCTGTTTTTCCTTACATGTCACTAATGTATGAGCATCATGGTCATCAAATATGTGGCCATCAGAGGTTCCCTGCTCTGATGGCATGGGCACATGTGCACGATGTAATTTTTGAATACGGAGAGGGTGAAATGTCCGTTTATAAAAATAGTCGGCCACGTGTAAATGTAGCCTTAAAATGTTTTGTCGTGAGTGGCGTCCACTATGTGGTGCCATAGAGCACCCATCAGTTTTACATCATGTGGAAGAGTACAATGTGGAGAACGCGTCGTGTAAATATCATCGAAATTGGACAGTCAAATCAAATCAAATCAGATACATTTGTATAGTGCCAAATCATAACAAAGTTACATCAAGGCACTTGACATCTAGAGCAGGTCTAGACCAAACTCTTTATAGAATTATTTAAAGAGACCCAACAGATCCCCCGATGAGCAAGCACTTGGCAACAGTGGCAAGGAAAAACTTCCTTTAAGAGGCAGAAACCTCGGTCAGAACCAGGCTCAGGGGGGTCGACCGGTTGGGTTGAGAGAGGGTGAGATGGAGGGAGGGAGGGAGAGAGAGAGAGAGAGAGAGAGAGAGACGCGGGGTGGGGGGGCAAAGTTGGGTAGAGTAGGGAAAGAATGAGAGCAGGAGGAGGGGATATTCAAAACAGGTGTAGGCAGGAACATGATGCTGCATGAAGTTCATAGAAATGATGCTGTATAGAATTCATGAAGATGTGGGAGCAGCAGGCATTGCAGGAACATGGGATGGTGATGATTCATCGCCTGCAGGATGAGGACAGGGAGAGAGAGAGGAGAGGAACTGGGAGAAACAGGGATTTCGGAGAAGCATGATTGTTAGTATGTTGGCGCATGCAAGGGGGAGAGAGTGTTTGCGGATTGAGGCTGACTTTCTGTGTCCAGTGGTTGGCGCTCTGACTCCAAGTTACTATTGACACACAGACTTCTTTACAGTGGGAGTCTGAACATGTGTCCAAAATTTGGGGCAGATTGGACAATGTATGTCGTTAAAGGAATTCCTGTTGTGAATGTTCACTCTGCAGGTTCTCGAGAACCTCCACCAATTTTATGTCATGTCGTAGCGTAGGATGTGGATAGCACAGACTGTAAATATCATGTAAATCTGATGATGTTTGTGTTATTAGGCTGACCTCCTGTGTCCAGGAGTTGGCGCTCTGTTTATAACTCAGTATTGGCACATAGAGGTGTTCAGGGTGGGAGTGTTATCATTTCTGCAAAGTTTGGACAATGTATTCTGGAGTTAGAAGGACTTCCTCTTTTATGGCAATATATCGACATCGGCGAAGAAGAACAACTTCTCATTTTCAATGTCTTGATTTGATACTCAGTGCATCTGAAGTCATTTGGATAAATACAGCAGCTCTGCGTGTGACTCATTAATAATAGATGTGTTCAGGGTCGGACCCTGATCCGTGTTGGCTAATTTGGGGCAGCCTGGATGATGTACACTTGTGTTGTGAAGACTACCTCTCTTATGATGACACATTGAAAATGGTGCCACACCACGCCCCTCAGATATACATCCATCCATCCATCCATCCATCTATCTTCTACCGCTTTTCCGTTTCCGGGTCACGGGGGGTGCTGGAGCCAATCCCTGCTCACAGGCAGGTCACCAGTCCATTGTGGGGCAAACACATAGAGATGGACAGAGATAAACAGCCACCCACACTCACACTTATACCTAGGGGCAATTTAGCAGTGTTGGGCAAGCTACTTGGACTGTGTAGTGAGCTAAGCTACTAGTTACTCAAACATTAAATGAAGCTTAACTGCATCAAAGCTATTTACCTCAGAAATGTAGCAAGCTAAGCTACAGCAAAATTAAAGTAACTAGTACAACTACATCCAAGCTTTTTACTAAATTTAACCAACTTCGTGCCAAGTCAGTGTTATCTTACTAATCAATAAAACTCAGTCAAACAGATACGCAGGCAAAAAAGTTAAGTTCAATTGTTTATTGAACAGTGAGCTGCGCTAATTCACAACACAACCAAACCACAACAGCAAGAATGAAGACCTGCTTCAAACAGTCACAAAATGCTCAAAATCGTACGTGTGTGTATATGTATGTACACTGCAACAACTCAAAATCTTACCAAGAATATTTATTTCTAGTCAAAACAAATCTCAATACACTTGAAATAAGACTCATCAGTCTTGTTTTTAGACAATTGTCACTTGAAATAAGTAGAAAAAATCTGTCCATGGAGCAAGTTTTTTTTCCTTATTACAAGCAAAGAAAACCTTGCCTCATGGACAGATTTTTATATTTCAAGTGAAAATTTGCTTGAGGAATTTTTTTTAAGTGTAAAAAGATTTGTTTCGACTAGAAATGAGACATTTTGACTAGAAATAATACAAATATTCCAAACAACAAAATAAACGACACAAACAAACAGAATATTTATATTATTTTGACTTAATGCAGGTCTATGCTTTTCTTCTCATCTTATTGATAAACACGCAGCCACAGTGAAATTAAACAGTAGTATGGAAATTCTCTGAACATTGTGTGGTCAGATACAAATCTGCATGTCTTGAGATCTATCCTGAATGTAAACCATGAATGGGAAAATCCCATCTAGATCTCTCTCTCTCGCTCGCTCTCTTTCTCATGGAAACAAGTTTCTGCCACTGCTTATCAGTGTCCTTACTAGAGGATGAGGTGACCAAGCTGGACACTGATCTTTCTCACATGAGATGTTTATTCACACGACAGAAGAGAAGTTTTTCAAAATTTGCACCCGAGAGACGGTTTCTCTTTGGTCCCCTCTGCAGGGACAACACTATTATCTCAGGGTAATATAAACTTTTTGACTTTTCCTCTTTTCCCTCATTCTTCCCCACCTCCCCCTTTCCTACATGTAACTTTACTGTATTTGTTTATTTAAGTTATTTAGGGTTCTCCTACTTCCCCATGCTTAATTTTATAAATTTTCTTCCAACAGATGGTAAAATTGTAGCTTGCTTGGTGTTAGCTGTTGGGAAGTTGCTAGTAGGTTCGTCTTAACAGACTGCAAATGTGATGGTTAGCTTTGTTGGCAATCGTTGTGTTAGCGTGATTTACGTGAATGTGCGTTCTTAAGTTCGTGTCCGATGTCTTGGAAGCTGTGCGCAGCTTCTTCTTTGGGTTGGACAGTAAGCACCTGAACACATAATTTCTGTCTGTTGTTTCAGTTACACTCATATAGTTGTTGACATATGGCCACAGCGACTCCTTAGCAGTTAAATCTTCCCCGTCTGCTGACTCCACTCCAACTACCCCCTCTGCCATCTTTCATCAAGTGGCTTGTGCCGTCTGCAGGCAGCAGAGCACCGTTACATGTATCAGCATCCTGCGGAATTGCCTCTGTGTGGTAGCAGTGACAGTTTTATTTCAGTCCCTAACAGAAATTTCCAGCTCATTTGAGCTTCAGAAATGATTTCGGAAATGTAGCCTGTGTGGACGCTACTGCACTAAGTGATCAATAAAAGAGCTTAACTACTGAGAAGTTACTTGATTCAGAAAACAGCGACACTACCACCAAGCTACTGAGAAATGTAGTTAAACTACAAAGGTCCGCTACTGTAGTGATGCTACTGCCCAACACTGCAATTTAGAGTCACCAATTAACCCAAACATGCATGTTTTTGGACAGTGAGTGAGTGAGCAAGAATGGGAAGAACATGTGAGAAGAACTCCGCACAGAAAGGCCCCAGGCCCACGAACCGAACCCGCAACAATGCTAACCACTATGCCGCTGTGCTGCCCCCCTCAGGAATAATGGACAGAAAAAGATTTTGATTGTTTTTCATCTTCAACATTTCAAGCATTTCCTCTCTTGTGGCAACATGTTGAAATTGGTGCCAAGCCACACCCTCCAGGAACATTCATTCATTCATTCATCTTCAACTGCTTATCCATTTCCGGGTCATGGTCCTCCAGGAACAATGGGCGAAAAATGTTTTGATAGTATTTCATCTTCGAAGTCTTGAAATTATACTGAGTGAATGTGAATTAATTTTAATTAAAATTGTAGGAGGAGTTTTTTCATCTTTGAAGCGTGGTCCTTGAGAGTGACTTCCTGTGTCCAGTAGGTGTGACTCTAAGCCTGACTCAATAATGATACATAAATGTGTTCAGGGCAGGAATCTGATCATGTGTGGTGAATTTAGACCTCATTGGACAATGAATTTCTTTTTTATGGCGAAACTGCAAAAACTCACCACAATGCCCTGCCAAGCAGGTATGCCCAACAAATTTTTTTTTATAATTTTACATCTTCATGGTCATAAGATGATGCTGAGGGAATATGAAGTCATTTAGATGAAAGTTGTCGGAGGAGTTTGTTAAAGTACAAGACGTGGAAATCCACAAAAATGGCCAAGACTCGAAATTTCTAATCAAAAAGGCTGACTTATTGTTGTAGTGAATGTATGGCTCCTTCAGACTTTTTTGTTCAGCTTGTCATTATACATATATGTTCCAATATTCTTTCATGTATGTGAATGCCACTGAGCCATCTTTTGATGTGCATTTCTGCAACCAATGAAATATTGAAATTTCACGCAGTCCACTGTTGAAACAGTGGAAAGATAATAACGCCAAGGAATCCAATAGGGCTCTTGCACTGTTGAGTGCTTGGGCCAAACTATTACATGTAAAAAGGAAACAAGACTCTTCCTCTTACAGATGAAAAGTACAATTTATTGGAATCAGAGTAGACATATTGATGACTCTATTTCCACATTATAGAGACATATTTGTGAGCTTTTGTAGTGGTGCTGTTTTAAAGCAACCAATTTTAAAGAATCCAGTGTAAAAAGGGAAAATAGGTGAGTTTGAAAAATACTTGGTGGTTCAACCAGCGTTTATTAACAATGACCCAAAGGTGGGTATCTCAGAGAATGAGGATATATTTGGACGGTGAGCTAGTGGATATTAAAAATGCAAAAGAAAGGTAATGGAGGCCTATTAGCCTGAGAGATAGTTTTTGAGGTTATAGCTGGATTTTCTGTGACTGAGGAGGTATCAAGCAGGAGATAGTTTTAGTGAAAGTGCAGACTGCCACAGCTCAGCTAAGTAGGCCAAAGGCAGCAGGGAATGTCACATAAACCATCGCTGCTATTAGCCATTCTTCAGTGTCCCTTTCAGCCACAGGCGGAGGAAAGGGAGAGAGAGTGTGAGTGCGTCATGTATCCCATGCTGCTTGACGTATGTGCATGACACCGTAAACGTCACCACTGAAAAGGGGAAGTGCTAATTCCCACTGTCCCGGAGATGGCACATACTGTACCACCTCTTTAACATCTCTTTCTTTCCCACGCTGTAGGCTGACCTCCAGCTTTTATCTGAAGTCACAGAGGGCACAGGAAGCTTAACCTGGTGTCACAGTAGCTCCTGGCATGTCACCACCACCACCTACATCTCCCTCTCCTTCTTTTCCTCTTCCCTTGACACGCTCTTACAGCCATTGCTCTGAAGGCCCTCTAAAGTAAGGTACATCCCTTAGGCAGCAGAAGGGATGGTGTTGGAGGGAGAGACCAAAAAACCTTTGTAGAGGGTCAAAGGAGGAGTTGTGCAGCCACGGTGGCAAAAAAAAAATAAAATGCATCAATACTGTCCCAGCAATTGTCATGGCTTTGGTAGAGGATTTCTTCATTATTTTTTCAGAGACCTTCATTGGCCTCCATCTGGCTTTGTCTAAAATGCAGAGCAGGAGGGGGTCACTCTCCAGTTTCCCCAGTAACACAGAATGGCCATTCCAGTTCAATCTGAAGGAGGATGTTCTAGGGTTATGTAGGAATAACACAAGATCTTGGGTTCCTGTTCATTTAGAGAAACAGCACACAGAAGGCTTTGTTTCTCAGAATGCCTCTTGATGTGGTGGCGATATTGCTGACATTGTAGTACATTTCACACATAAACATGTGCACACTTGTTCATCCTTCCTCAACCGCATCCACTTCTACATGTTGATGAGCGATGCAACAACCCTCTTCCTCTACACTGTCTTTTACGTCACAGTGCCTGGCCTAGATTGTTGAAAATGGACCTGGAACTCTTGCTGTTTATAGCCATTCTCCTGTCTCTGCTGATGAAACACCAGAGCACCATGTTCCCACATGCTCTTGCTCTCTCCTACATGCAGAACTGGAGAAAAAAAGCCAGAGCTGCTGCTTTTACAGGACAGGCCAGGTTTTATTCTTTGTGTGTTTGTCCAAATCTAAAATGTTATCTGTGGTTTGGGGAATGTCCGTCATCTGTGGAATAACAAAGTATTTAGTAACACAGCAACTCAAAGCATTGTCACTGTGCCAACATACAGTACAGGAACAGAGACCAACTTTGTTCACAGCGGTGCACTCACACACTGCTCTACACAAGCACTTACTGAATGATGCTGCACATGCACGCACATTTAATAAAATAAATTTCTTTTAACACAATACATCTGAAAGGCTGTTTTATCACTCAGTTCTAGCTTAATGTCGATATACAAGCATGTATCTGTATACCAGGTCAACCAGTTCTAAGACCTGAACAAACAACAACCTTCTGATATGACCCATAGCAACATCTCCTGAATTACCATCCCTACAGCAGCAAGTGTACTTAATCTTGTTGTTGTGGTTACCAAACACGAAGACTACCTTTGCAACCATGTTTACTATAATAAGAGTCATGACACTGTTAGCTGTTGGCAAAAATTATGATTTGGGTTATGATAAGCACTTTTCAACATGAAACAATTGTTGTTGATAAGTTTACGATAATAATCTAATTAGCTTTGTAGAACTGACGTGGGTAGCAAAAATAATTTACTCTGCTACTTTTACATGGGAATCAAATGCCACTTTGCTGTGTCATAATCCTGTATTTTCCACCTCATGCTCCTCCTGATGTGGACTTCGTCACTCTATTAACTACGCAACTGCACTTTTATCTTTGCTCCTATCGTGACAACTATGGCCACTAGGGCTCTGTGTTGTGGCCTACCAGCTCCTGAGGGAAACATCTGGCTCTTTAGCTGCTAAATGCTGCAGTGTTTCACCAGCTGCTCTCTGGCTGGCTGTCTCTACTGGGTGCTGCTGAGCAGATTGTGGACAGTGAAAATCGCTGTCTGCTACTGTTACAATTCAGGCTGATGAGACCAGTGAGATTGGATCAAAACATTGAATTAAATAGCTGCACATTATACTCCTTCCAGTTCCCAAGGCAACACTTCTTTTGCTTACCTAACACTACCGTTTTGTGTGTCTCTGTGTTCGTATGGGTGTGTGTGTGTGTGTGTGTACGTACATGTGTGTTCCTGTGGCTGCCCCTAAGCTCACAAAACCAAACAGGAAACATATAGCTGCCAGGACTGACGAGGTCTCAGGTTCAGCGAGTACGTTATTGATAATGTACTCATGGCATACATACTATGTGTGTGTGTGTGTGTGCTTGCTGTTTGTACCATGCTGTAGTGTGTTTCAATTCCACTAGATGGGAACCATGGGCAGATAACAAATATCCAGTATTCACAATGACTTCTACCGGTCCAGCTAGGTGTGAAATGAGTGATGAACGATGAGTACGGTGCTGCTGATATTTAACTTTATTACAGCTTCCCCTACGCAGGTAATGTGTATATGCCACATCTGTGTGTTCAATTCACTAAGTGCCCTTGTTGTTGTTGGAGAAGTAACTGGAGGACTGTGAGAGTAAGGTGGTGTGCTGGATAGAGGTGAAGGATACGGAAAATGAGCCATGGCCTTAGGTCCCCTCTAATGACATTAGGCTTAATCAGGAGGCCAAGCTGTTGTTCACTTCAATTAGATACATGTGAAGGAGCATCCCCACACACTATTATCCAGACTTTAGCTTATTTCATTTTTATAAGAGAGAAAGATGCTCAGTGCTCTGGGGATGGGGGGGTCGACTAAAATAAACTAAAAATAATAAGCTAAGGACCTGTCTTTTGAAATGTGACTAAGTGTTTGCTGAAGTTTTTCACAGCAGAGATTGGTAGTTTGTTTGATGCTTGTGTATGTGTGTGTGTGTGTTCTCCAGCACCCCAGAGGAGGAGCTGATGTGCAGCAGTGACATGTTATCAGAATAAGCAAGGCATGAAATGCTTGACTTGTAAAAGCTTAATGACATCAATTACCAAAGAACAAGAGCAGATTGGAGGTTTTATCTGTCGGTCCCTCTCCAATAGAAGATCTTATGCCTGTACATTCATGCCGTCTAGTTGGCTTTTACTGAAATTGTGTGCAATCTACACACATCACTGGACTATGACACAAATAGAAATGTTGACCTAATGATGGCTGCCTGAACAAATAACAAATTATTCTCTTGCTGCAGTGACTTTTATCAATCCAAACGTTGATGTTCGTGACTTTTTTGGCAATCCAGCTACTTCCTTCTTGTGGCTGCAGAAATATTTGAATCTACTCTCTTTGTTTTGTCATCTTCTGATGTGGCTGACATTGCCATTAGCTGGAATGAGGTACAGAGAAATTAAAGTTGACCTAATAACTAGAAACGACAGGCAGGAAACATGAGCCCAGTCAGCCTGGAGCTGTATTTAAGTCTCAAAAATATAATGTTATGCTCCTCACAATTGATCAGATTGACACAGAAGTCCACAAATGACCTGGTCAGTGTTCTCTACAGAAATAACTCTTGGAGGAAACAAATCTGCAGGATGAATAAAATGTTTTGTTAAACTGCAGAATGTGAGATGTATTAAAATGGATATGACTGATTTTGACATAGTCAGCAATGTAGTTGGTATGCAGTTCTTGGGGACAGAGAAGCAAAATTCTATTATGAATGAGCCAATTCAGGCTGTTGCCTCTTGAACCTAATTTGACTTGCTGCTTTAACATTTAGCAAATCTGTTGTGTTTGAGGCTGAAGCTCAACAAGCAAATAGGGAGTCAAACTCCTTTGGTCATGTGCACATTCAGTGTTGTACAAATTCACAATTTATAAGAGTTATTTTAAATGTCAGCTCACACAGATTAAAATTGTTGACTAGGGTACAACCTCACAATTTCAGTTTATTGTCCCAAAACTGAACCAGTTCATGGTTAAATCCTCAATTTTTTTTATTTTATTTTAATAAGCTGCTCTGAGCTGAAACTTCTCCGACGATCATTGCTACATCCCAAATTAAATTAATTGAACTGTGAACTACTATAGAATCACAGACAGCTTTGCTTCAATCAAACAGTTGGATTCTTCTGGTTTACACCAGTTCTAAGTAGGGATGAGACGATGTATGATTGTGTTACATACAAAAAACCCACACAATAAGTTGAGTGTGGCAAACTTTGGTTGCTGTCAGCTGCTTGTTTAGCCAAAGTCTCTGGGAGAAATCCTGTATTTTTCTAATATCAAAGTGAGGAGAAGCTAGTCTGAGTTTATTGTGTTGACAAAAGAACAGTGAGACATGGACAATAAGATATTTAGACTATTAGAGGCTTTGGAGCTGATTTTTCATCATTACTGCCCAAAAGAATGAGCAGAACCGCTGATCAGATAAAGATAGAAACTTTGAATCACCTCTAGAGCAGCCCATGCATGTAACTTTCTGTATAGAAGTTTTTTGGGGTTATCATAGGTTACAATTTTTTTTTTCCATAAAATAAAAAAAATAAATAAATAAAATAAATTGTTGTGGTTTCATAATCTACTACCACCTATTACAGTAAACCAAGTCTTAATTGAGTGACATATAATTAGTTTAGGCTGTGGTGATCCACTTGAAGAAATTTTTATATATGACAACTTAATCAATAAAAACCCACAAACAAGAAAATGTTCTGAAAGGGTTAATGACATAAGTTATTAGTCTCATATTGATTTTGTGTTTGATGGTAATTAGCAAATGCTATCTTGACCCACTTAATGACAATAGGAAGGGATAATATGCACAATTGTAGTTTTATACATTGTGTTTGTGCCCAACGGAATACTGTTGTAAGATAAAAAAAATAAAATAAAAAAAAAATCTTGTGTTTTTTCACTCTTCATGAGCTGAGGAAATGGCCCATTTTACAAATTAACCTTTTCAAGGTAGCAAAGCATGAGTAGATCCCATGCATCATTGTGGAAGATGTTTTTAAATTAACTAGTTTTGAGTTCGACCTGTGAACAAGGAGACTTCAGTTGTAACTACATGACCAAATTATGTAAAACACCGACATACTTATCTGCAATGATGGTGTCACATTTCATGCATGAGCTATTTATTTTGGTATCACTTCCTCATTGCAGATGCAGGACAATGTGAGGGGGTGGCAGCCAAAGAAGAGCAATGAATAAAAAATGGGGTAAAAGTGAGTTTAGCACATACGCAATACTAACTTTTGTTACTCAAATAGAGAGCAAAAGTTTCAACGTAAACATCTCTATTAGCATGTGTGACTGTCCTTTATCTAAAGGTTTCCCCTGTGACCTAGAGAGTCAAAAATACTTAGGCATCCATCCGTCTATCCATTCTTTATATTACTCATCTGGGCAGGGTCACAGCCCAGGGATGTAGCGCAGTGGTAGAGCGCTTGCTTCGGATGCAGAAACCCTGTCTTCAAACCCCAACCACAGGGAAAACCATTGACAGGCTTGTGCCGATCCCAAGCCCAGTTCAATGGGAAGGGTGGCAACAGGAAGGGCATCCGGCATAAAACATGTTGCCAAATCAATCATGCAAGTCACAGAGCGGACTTGCTGTGGCAACCCCAAATAGGGACAAAGGCATATGAGGAAAGAAAAAATAAATAAAATTCTGGGCAGAGTCGCACAGAGCTGGAGTCATTCCCAGCTGACATTGGGTGAGGGCAGAATACATCCCAAACAGGTCAGCAGTCTATCACGGAGCTGATATGTAGACACAAACAGCCATTTATGTGCCCTCTCTCACGCCTATAGGCCACTAATTAAACTACAAAGTCACTTTCAATACAAAGTCATTAAACTCACACAAAGAGTGTGAGTGTGAGTCTTTGACGGTGAGAGACGGTGAGAGGAAACTGGAGTACCCGGGGGGAAACCCATGCAAGCACAGGGAGAACATGCAAACTCTGCACAGAAAGGCCCCAAGACCTTCTTGATGTTGGGTAACAGTGCTAACCACTACGTTGCCTGGGATTTTATATATCAAAGCTATTATATGTAAATGTTTGTCATTATAGCATCTTTTAAAATATTCATTCACAGTTTGGTTTGTTAAGTTGAAAATTGGTGCAGTGAATTCTTTTATTAGTTTCAGTTAATTTGAGCTAAAGCTCAAAGGCGTGGCTCCACAAACTGGATATCTATAAACATGTGACCTGGCAGACACTGTATATTTATAATTACCTTCATTCTCTCTATGTGTGGGTGCAAGCCTTGATGTAAAATAGTTAGTAAATAGTAAAATAGACACATAACACAAAAGGGTATTGCTAAATGACTTTAGCAGAGAAAACCAAAGGGATCACAGCTGAAGCACAAGCAAATAAGATTTTCAAAAAGACACAGTTAAAAACATCTCATTTATGCAGTGTAGTAAATTAATGACAAATAAGAAGCATTAAATATTTAAATTTGAAATTTTCATTCTGTGAAGAAACTATGAACCACTATGAGCCATATGTAGACATTAAATTAACTGTCTTGACAATTTCCCCATTCAATAAAAGCAGAACTCAGTTGGCTTGTGAGTAATATTAGATTCATAGTCAGTTTCATAACTAGCCAAAGTAGGTAAAGAACGTCTTAATTTGACAGAAACACAAGACAGTCTTCTTCTCAAGCATTATTCTACTTATGAGTCATTGGTTGCTCTGTAAACTGCCGTGAACTGCAATAACTAGTGAATTCAGGATACTTTTCTTCAAACTCTCCTATACAAGCTGGTGCTGTGTGCTTCTCTTCTGTGCTTTCCCTCGCATAATAAGAAGTTCTTACCACTCTCCTGGACAGCCCATCATAGCCTATAGGTCCCCCGTCACAGTGGTAGTAGTGCACATTGACATGGCCATTCTGAGTGCAGCCTTCCATGTTAAGTAAAAGAAAATTTCCCATAAACTTGAGCATAAACTTTGGAGAACTCTGACTTGCACATAACTGTCATCATGCCATCAATAAATTGAAAATTAGACAGTGCTGACATTATATTGAAAGTTGGCATTTACATGGACCTGTTCTACTGGAAATGAACAGTGCACTTGTGTCTATCACATTGTATCTGTTTGGCAATTAAGCAAGCTGCCATGCTAAATGGCAGTTGACAGTGAGTTATTATGGCCTGATGTTGGCAGCAGTGATTCACAGAAAGTCTAGTGCCACCTATTTTACAATAAGCTCTGTGCTGACCATATAAAATTGGAAATGCACTCCAGGGGCCTGTACTACAAAGCAAATTTAACAAACCCAGGAACAGTTACAGTGATCCAGCTTCAATTAACAGATCATCCTCACTCACGCTAGTCAGTTCTATGATGCTTGTTATCAACTCAGTAAAACGACCAAGTTTGTCCTATCTAGTTATCAGTGGGTGCACATCCGACCAATTGTGAACATGGGGATGTATGAAACAGGTATGACTTCTAGCATCATCATAAACAAGTTTGAAGAATTTAAGGACATAATAAAAGCTAAAAGCAAAACTGTTGCTGCTTCGAACCAACAAATGGACTACTGGCAAAAAAATGCCAACTTTGTAAATGCATAAGTTATGATATCTAATATATAATGTAGAAGCTTCTAATAACTGACTAGCCATGTAGCCACATATCACACATCTTTTTTTATTGTTCTGTCTGACGGCGATGCTGCTTATCTGCTGGTTCAGCGCACTCATGTCTGAGTCGATATGCCAGCTTTACTTTTTTATGTGTGATGATTTTTAGCCTCATTCTTATAGCTACAACCCTGGAGGTGAAAATATATATCTGTCATATACCATACTGTACATAGTCCTCTGAATGTACAATAACTGGTTTTGCAATCTCAGAAACCTCTTGCAGTCTTCTAAAGGACCCTGTCAATCCATGCGCTAAGCTCCAAGGGGTCGTTCTCAAATACTGATGCCATTTTCTGAGAGAAATGTTTGGTCAGAGGGCAGGGCTTTTATACCAAGTGATCTCAGTCTTGAACATAAGCTGCACCGAAGAAGGTTAGCTGTTCAGGCTACAGTAAGTACGCATGGTAATGTATCCTGGTAAGAACTGATCCGGCTTCGCAGGAGTGAAACCCTGGGATTTAACCTGAATTTAACTCGCTAACTCCAAATGTTCATAGCACAGACCCCAAGTTTCTAAAGTGAAGTCAGTAGGTGTGTTTCCATTACCCATGGAAATGCACAAAACCTAAATGTGCCAATGAAAAACTGGTAATGGAAACACCCAAATTTCGGGAAACCTCTGAAATAACAAAAAGGTTTTACGCTTTCATGAGGTGGTTTTTCAGATGTGCTGAAAAAGAAATATATATATATATATATATAATATATATATTATATATATAATATATTGAAATATCACTTTTATATTGCGAAAAACTGTAATGGAAACACAACTATTGATGAAGAGCCTTAAATCTTCATTCCGTCTAATGACCATCAGGTAGCAATTCCACTGGTTGTAAGAAGGAGTCAGATTGCATTCAAGTCTATGTGAAAATGTCCCTACTTCTCATTTGATTTATTACCTCAGTAATTGTTTTCCAATTGATTTTATGGTCTCAGTCAGAGAAATAATGAAATTAAGCTTTTTTCATTGTGAAGTTGACACAAATACAAAATGACACCATATAAGGGCCAGGAAGAATTGACTAATCCACTGAGAACTGTGCATCTTTGTTTAATGATGTTTTGATAGGACAGTGTGCCTTACTTTGCAGTCAGTTAGAAACAATCCACCCAGATTACATTTGCCTCAGTGATTTTGCAATTACTGATTAAACCACAACAGCTTGATCATTGCTTGCTGCTGCAGAGGGGGAAAAGTTAGCTGCACGTCATTTGTGTTCATATAAACCTTTATGACACAATTCAAGTAAAAAAGTATCTCTTTCTTTAGCTTAAGTGTCTACAATTGGTCTTTATTGTAGATGTTTCCCCTGAACATGAGTCAGAGGACAGAGTGCAACAGGCAGTTGGCAGCTTGTCTCTACTTTATAAATGGAGCAATTTAACAGTGCCTTTTTAAGCGCAATCACAGTGTGATCTGGAGGGGAATGTACCTTGTGTGTGTGTGTGTGTGTAATGTGTCACTGAAACTCACTCAATCAAAGGTGAGGCTACACCAACTATATCAGAGTGGGAATTTTACACAGCACTCTCAAAACAAAAATCATGACACTCTCAAAAGCACTGCAGAAATGAATTTTCTTTTGACCTTTTGTCTGTGTGCATCAGGCCTCTTAAAATTTTTTGTACTGTGGCCCAGAGGCCCTATGCACTGTAGCCAATGTAAATATACAAAACACAAATTCAGAATACATCTTCATTATTTTGGTAACAGGAAGCTGAAAATACTGATAACATAACCAAATACACAATATAAGGAAAATGCTCGCAATATAATGGTTATATTAGCAGCCTGGACAGCTGAAGCTGCATCAGCACCGTAGAGATCGCCATCCATACGATTTAATCAGTGTAATGCATGATGCCCTAAAAGTCTGCCTGCATAGGACGAAGGATGTGGTGAATAAGGGTGTTCAGTTTTCACTTAGAATAGATCAGCCTGAACCTACACAGACACTGTCTGGTGTACATTTTGTCTGCCTTATTAAAAATAAATTTTAGCAATTTTACATAAAAAGTCCCGAGCAATTGAATGCGAGTTTCCATAGTTAACAGACAAACTAACTAATAAACTAGCTTTTCTTTTCTTTCAGTAACGTTATTCCTTTTTGAGCATTGTTTAAATCTATAGTTTCTTTATGCTTTCCACAAAGGTAAAGCATGTAATCAATTAGCCTGTCCTAAAAAAGGAAATTAATCTAAAATATTCATATTAGAAAACATTACTTGGGAACATAACTTGGATTTTTATAAAGCATTACAATGAAGATCAGTGATCATTGAACTAAATTATGATACTTGTTCGTGGTTATTGCTTATGGTATTAGTAAAGTTTCTAGGGGGATTAGTGAAATGGTTTTTAAGAAATGATTAGACATAAGCTGGTCAGGAGAAATTTCCATTTGGAGATGTTTACCACAAACAGTCATCTAACAAACTTCAGACCATTTCTTGTCAGCTCAGTTATTTTCAATTGCCACTCACTTCCTGTTGGCGTAAATGATCAGGCAGAATAAACCTTCACCTCATAACGCAACCAGTTATGGTCGCTTCTCTGACTTGGGCTGTTAGGTCGGTTATGATGTGGCTCTTATCTTGTGGTATTGTTCAGTTAAGGTGCTGTACACTCCTTTAGTGACTGTTGATGACAAATTTCATGTGTCTGTCTGAGGACACCTAAATATTTTCTCAAAATTAAAAAGAATGAATTTAGCAAATAGTTGTTTTCCTGCAATTGTTAATGGACTTCATATCCTGTATAAATACCAAAAATTTCCTGTTAGCGAATTTTTCAAAAATTGCATTATCATTATCATCAGGATTTGTTAATCAGCGAATTTATTTAAAACGTAAAATGCCACCTTTGGTGTCCTGTGAAACGAGGCACAATATGATTCTTATCTGGAGGATTTTTGCTGTGTGAGAAAGGAACCCTGATATTGTTAGGGGTGAAGTTCATGTATGCTTTTATTTGTAGCACATATAAAAGGGAAACATTTAGCTTAATTTGTTGAAATACAGAACAAACCAGTTTGCAACAGGTGAACAAGCCAAAATAATGTGACCTTTTAGTCGAAAGCAGATGAACCATTTATACTTGGATAGAGATAAGAGTGTCCGTGAACAGCTGGTTCAGCTGAGAGAATTCAACTGCAAATTATAGAAAATCAATAAAATCCCCAATGTAATTAAATATACACATAAAAACAAGAGGAAAGGTAATAAAACCATTAGTATAGATGCAATATAAATGTATTAAATGTGTCTTGTGAGAAAAGTAATGGCTCAGCAGGTAAACTGTAATGGGTCAAGCAAGCTGGGGGAGTGATGGGAAGATATGGCCTCCAACCACATCAAGAAAAATTGTCAAATTTTAAAAATTATAAAAATTAAGACACACAGCAAAGCAGCAGAGTGGTTAGCGCTGTTGCCCCACAACAAGAAGGTTGCGGGTCCGGTTCCTGTGCCTGGGGCCTTTTTGTGTGGAGTTTGCATGTTCTCTACGTGCCTGCGTGGGTTTCCTCCGGGTACTCCAGTTTCCTCCTGTCCAAAGTCATGCATGTTTGGGTTAATTGGTGATTCTAAATTGTCTGTAGGTCTGAGTGCAAGTGGTTGTTTGTCTCTGTCTGTCTCTGTGTGTTGGCCCTGCGATGGACTGGTGACCTGTCCAGGGTGACCCCGCCCTAAAACACTACAAAAATATACCCAGAAATTTAATAAGTTGAATGATTTTATTAATTTCTATGCAAGCTGTTTTGTTTTATCAAGTACTTGCTACTTTTTGAAATTTGGTTGCTTTTTGTGAAGCATGCTGGAGACATCTATTTTTTAGAGGGCCATTTTGTGTACGGGATGAACCTGTTAAGGAACAGTGTATAGTTGGGTTTACAGTCAGGTTTTCAGAGAATGGAGGAGAAATACTTTTTGGTGCATTCCGTGACTATAATTCCAAAACATTACAGTAATCAAGGAGAATGAGTTGCTTTGCTGGGGAGCGCGAAATGGCTGTAAGAAAAGATCTTTTGTATAGGCTAGGAATTGAGCCCGGGTTTTCCACATAGCAAGCAAGAAGTCTACTAGCGTGACCAGATTTGTGAAAAAGAGGACACTTCAGCAGGGAGGGGGGGGTTGTACACTATGGCTGATACTTTTCGGTCCTCCTCACGTGGGGCATATTTTTCAGAGGACTGAATTTTTCCCAACAGTCGACGATTACTCATTAAGCAGGAATGGAAATCTTTGCAGGCTGTGATGGCCGCACTTGCAGCCACACAGCTGCATTAAAGTCTGTATCCCAGCTGGCACTCACACCTTAGTTTCTTTTACATTTGTTTTTGATTTCTCATCATTTAGCATATCTTAATTACATTTCACATTACTAACAAATAAATGACAACACATTGGATTTTGTTTCATACATCATACTCATTTTATTTTACTTTTGACAGTACGTAGGTCAATTTGTAGCACGCACATTTAGTTAACTTGTACAGTCACTAGTTTCTTTAAGTTGTTCTAATTTTCAGTTTTTGAGTTACCAGTGTTGAGGTGCCGCGCCTGGAGGTCATCTAGCCACACCCGAGCAAAGGATGTGCTCCAGAAACTGAAGCTGTTAAATACAGGAAGTGGCCAGTTGGGCCGTACCAAGTTATGCGGCCTCATAGGGAGGAAATGTTTATTTTCAGTTTAGTTATGTTGTTTATTTCTCTTTATTAAAGGTTTGGTTTTGGTATTTTTGCTTTGGTTAATTTAGTTAAGTTAACCTTTTTTGGGGGGAATTATTCTGTTTTGTTATTTACAGCTTAGTTGGTAGTGTTCGTCTGTCTGACATCCCTTCTGTGTCCTAATGGCCTGCCCAGTCAGTAAATATGTTTCCCATTGTGTCCAGTTTGTTAGGTCTGTTTGTGATGTTAAGTTCAGTTTAGTTGAGTTCTGTTTCTTTGACCTCTTTTATGGGCCCAGAACTTTAGTTATATATTTTGTTATTTGCATTCTTGCAATTTTTGGGGTAAAAATAGAAATCCTCTTTTTGAAAAACCACCTGTCTCCTCTTGTCTGCCAGCTCGGTCCCTTACATATGGTGGCAGTGGTGGGATCAGCCAGTTGGGGATACAGGTGTGGGTTTTTTTTTTCTTTTTCCCCCCCCCCCTTTTTCTCCTCCATTTTTGTGAGGCATGCAGCATGGACCAAAGTCCAGAAGAGGAAATCGAGCAGTGATTGGAGAGACACATATAGGACCAGAAGACCAGGTTAACAGTGACACAGAGTTGGAGAGTGCAGCCTTAAAGGGAGCCTCAGGCATTGAGGGTGAAGATGTCAGAGAGCCGACATTGAGAGACTTGACTGGTATTATTCAGGCCTTCATGGGGCAGCAGGAGGCCCGTGAAGACAAACGGAAGGAGGAGGCAACACGCCAGGAGCATCGCTTTAAAGCTCTACAACATCAGTTCCAGCTGTTGCAGCAAGAAGTACAGGTGCGAACTTCTCCAGTACCAGAGCTCACTTCAACAATCCCAGATCCTCTGGAGACTCCTGATCCAGATGATCACACACAGGCCCGAGCCATAACCCCTTCAGAACAGATACTCCCGGCCATTATCTCATCAGGTCAGTCCTGAGTCTCTCATGAGCCCAAACTAGAAAAATTAACAGAAAATGATGATGTTGAATATTTTCTCATTACATTTGAGAGAATTGCAGCAGCATGTCAGTGGCCAAAATCTGACTGGGTTTCTCGGCTTATTCCATTGCTGACTGGTAAAGCCAGAGGAGCTAATGTTCATATGGATGTTGATGATTCTCTTGAATATGACAAAGTAAAAACTGCTATTCTGGAAAAATATGACATTAACCCTGAGACATACAGGCAAAGGTTTCGTTCCCTGGATGTTGGACCTGATGAGAGCCCTAAGGAGCTGTATCTGAGGCTGAAAGAGCTATACGGAAAATGGATCCAACCGCAAGGTAAAACCGTTCAGCAAATAAGTGAAACTATTATATGGAACAATACTTGAGAATGTTGTCTCCTGAGTTTCAGGTTTGGGTAAAGGAGCATGGTCCGAAATCAGCTGCTGAGGCTGCCACTCTGGCCGATGTGTTTGTCGCTGCCCGGAAAAAGAGCCAGCCATGGAGTAACAATGCCTGGCAGGCCGCAAAGGACACCTGCAGGCCTACCCCCCCTCAATACCACCAGAGGTCAACACCAGGTGTGGGTAGCCTCCTGCAAGAGAGAATCAGCATGTACCATCAAGAGCTCCAAATAAAATACTCACTTGTTACCTGTGTGGACAGGAAGGCCATATCAAACCAATGTGCCCGACAAATCTGGCAAAGCTCACTCAAATGTGTTATGTTCTGCGCCAAAATGTTGACATTAAACCTAAAAGTTGCCAGTACATGAAAATGACAAAGGTCAAGATTAATGGGAAAAACCTCAGAGCCCTGATTGATACTGGCAGTACTCAGACCCTGGTGCAAAGACAATATGAACCAGCTAACGCTATCTGTACTCTTGAGACCATCCCTATCTGCTGTGTGCATGGCGCTGAGAAGTCTTACCCCACTGCTGACATTTACATTGAAGTGCAAGGACAGGCTTATCTGTTAAATATTGGTGTTGTGGACAACCTACCTTTCCCAGTGGTGTTGGGTGAGGATCTGCCAGTACTTTTTGATATGTTAAACTCAACACAACGCTGTAATGTTGCACTCACCAGAGCACAAACTAAGCATGCAGAAGTGGATTCCCCAGCCCTCAGTGCCTTGCCATTCTATGGTGTAGAACTTGAGACACAACCTGGGAAGTTTCAGAAGCCCCGTAGCCAGAGAAGACAACAGAAATTCCAGCGCACTGCTGTACAACCACCAGCTGAGGCTGCTCCAGACATGCCCCTAGGGTTTCAGATACCCACCAACATAATCCAAATGCAGAAAAATTACCCAACTTTGTCCAATTTCTTACAGAGAGCTGAAGAGAGGGAGCCAGAGACTGAGCCTGATGGTAAAAAGGAGGAGTACTTCCTGCGAAATGGGGTTCTTTACCATCGGTACGGCCAGGTTAAGCAGCTAGTGGTCCAAGCAGCCTGAGACATAGTACTTACCTTGGGCCATGCTATTCCCTGGGCTGGCCACATAGGGAAACACAAGACCACTGCACGCATTAAGCGCCATTTCCACTGGCCAAGCTTGCGCTCAGATGTTGCCCAGTTCTGCACGAGTTGCCCTGAGTGCCAAAAGACATCAATTACTACCCCCTCTTGAAATTGTACTGGGTGCACAGAATCCCCTTCAGCGAATCAACAGACAAGCGATTCCTCTCCTTGGTTCATTAGGCTTGCATCAGTGAAAAGATAAACTCAGCATTTGCATTGTGAACAGGTATGATTAAAAAAAAACAACTGTGCCATCCTAAGTAGCTCTGAATGAAAATGAACTCTTTTGGATCATTCAAAGAATTTGGTCCACCTCTGGTGCTTGTAGATCACTGAAGTCTGCATCACTGTTACTTATCTCAATTAAAGTCTTTAAATTGGTGACCTGATCAAAGCACTTTGAATCATCAATGTCCACCCCTTTCCCAGCTAGGTGCCTGATACAGCCTTCCAAGTCATTCCAGTCAGGAATCTCACTCAGATCCATCCACATAAAAGTGGAAAACTCCTCCACGGGTGCCATCCATCTCTCTAGATAGTCAAAACATGTACTGTACAGGCCCTGTACTTGAGCACTGAAATGGTCACACCTTTGACCATACCCATCCTTCTACTTTTGTACCAGCATACTGTTGACTTTAAGAGGCATGAAGCATGCTATGGACCCTGTTCAGAATCCTCTTTACTTCCACAGTTG
The DNA here is from genome assembly GCA_034769265.1 of Remorina albescens. NCBI lineage: Eukaryota > Metazoa > Chordata > Actinopteri > Carangiformes > Echeneidae > Remorina > Remorina albescens. The sequence continues at coordinate 15,932,069 of CM068484.1, read as the reverse complement.
AATTGTTCTTTCTCTCCATCTATTGAATGTGTGACTCAAATACACACAAGTGAATGCATTTGCCAGAGGTAAATCTCACTGAACTCATCTTCAAAAAACTTCCTGATCTGCATTGGTGGGTTTTTCCTGTGACAAAAGGAACACTTTCACACCTGGATACATCTGTTGCAATCTCTCAATTCCTGGGAATAACGACAGCCATTGTGTCTTGCTGTGAGAGACGAGAGCTCTGAATTCAACAGCAGCAAACTCACAGTACTCCTTCAGACTCTCAGAGCACATAATTTTCAAAATTCATCAGCACTTCCACATCTACACTGTGCGCACAATGTCAACATCTAGTGTGTCTGCTCCACAGTGAACACAATTGTTTAGAATATGTGCTGGGCAGCCTACACCAATAAGAGCTGTGTTCTGCAAGGACTTTTTTAAAATTGCAAAAACATTCTTCCCTTCCTAATTATGCCGGATTCCTCCAAACATTGTGTTGCAGTTGTCACCAGTAAATGCAATGCATTTAGAAAATATCCCTTTCTTTTCCAGTGTGTCTTTTATGTACTGTGCAATAGTATCAGCTGATTCATTTGTGGTGTTTTTAATTTCAAGTAATTTACTTTGCACACCACCGTTCTTCCAATCAAAATACTGAATGAGCAGAGGGACTATTTTCACTTCTCCATGCTGCCATCAGTAGACACGCCACAGTAGAGGATGTCTTGAAGTTCTTCTAGAGCCACTTCAACAGAATGTGGGGCTATCACAGCATTTACAATTGATTCTGTCTTCATTCGAGCGCTTGAGAATTTTTGAGCTGTTGGACCTGTAGCTTCCGTGGTGCTTAACCATGTGAAAAGCATAGGCAGCCTCTGCAGCAGTGACAGCTGCACTCTCGGTTTTACTTACAAAAAACTCAGTGACTTTAGCTGATGAGCTCTCACCCTTCGCTGCCATCTGATTTTTGGTTGAACATATGTGTGCTGGTAGGTCGTTGGCACTTTTATTTGCTACCACACACGTAAGTGCCGGCTTTGCAGGTCAAGCACTCAGCTTCATATGAATCACGACCAAGACAAAAACATGGGAATTTCTTTTTAAATTCTTCCTATGAGGACCTAGTGATCCATATATGTCCAGGTGTAAGTGAGCTTTTACAGGTAGACTGGGATGGACTAGTGTTGGGTTTCGGACCAGGTTTTAGGATCAGAAGGGAAAAGATGTCTTAGATAGGCAAGAATTGTACCACCAATGCTCACACTGAGTGTGTTATCACGTCAAAGCCTCCTAACTGGGCACTAGTTCTGGAATGTGGTCAAGGCTTAACTTGATTTCAAGGGCACACAATACGACATTTGAAAGTGAAATTTTTGATCAAAGAAATTACCAAATCTTCCACTTCACTATATCTGACGTTAGTTAAATTTCCCAGCAAAGTTTATGCAAATTTGATAGCCAGCCCAAAATATCTTTTAGCTTCCTTGAACTGAAGTTCCCAAAACAATCCAAGCACACAAGCAAAATATCAGTGGTCATTTCACAAAAATAGTTATGAGATGTCTGCGACCTATTACATAATCTGCTGAAAGTAAAAAAGCAAAAAAAAAACAAAATGCTGTTCATTAAACTCAAAAAGATAAACCTGGTTCAGCATAAAACATTCGAAACATTATTTTGATTTAAACTTGATACTATACAGTTTCAAGTTACGTTTACTCATATGTTAAAGTAGTAATTGAAGTCCAAACTAACTTGGCTGTCAATGTTATGATTTCAAGTTTACCAGTGTTCCACACACACTATTCATGTGAAGCAGATGTCTTAATCTTTATAATGGTTTGCACTGTTTCCATTATTGTGGAAAAAAAACCCAAAACGACCATCCCTCAGCTTCCTGTGAATTACGATAACTTATATCATGTTTGCTTTCATCAAACAGCAAAAAAAAATTTAAAAAAATTAACTCTGAAACAATGCATTCAATTCAGCTCCTAAATTTCACTTTTGTAATAAGCATGATCTTGCAGAAAACAAAGAAAATAAGTTTACAAAATCCATGTTTGTGCTGAGTGAGAAAATTCAATTGGTTTCTTTAGCAAAGTGAAACCAATGGCTGACAGGAAGTTGCGTTGCAATTTTTTGGAAAATTGCCAAACCACCGCACATAACTTTTGTGCAGGCAGAGTACTGACATTGTGCTTGTATCAACTGAGTTTTCAATGACACATTTACAACTGCTCAGCTTAAAATATGCAATCCTTTTGCAGGCATGTACCTTATCCTTTCAAATTACCAGCAAATGTTGAATCATTCACTGTAAATATGACAAAATCCCAATGTAACTACACTTAATAGCTAAATGGGATGGTATACAAACCTCTACATGGTTTGAGACTGGCTAACATTGCAGTTAGATCTTTCGGATCCTTTGTTGTTTAATAAGCTTTGACAAGCTCATAGATATTCTACTATCTAAGAGCTTGTTTCTACAAACAAAAAGAAATTACTCAGGTTTTGTTTACTTCTACTTTCTTAAACAACGCCAGACCTAATTGATTAACTGTTTTCTAAGTCATCCTTTAAAAATTTAAGAATTTCAGGTGAACACTCTAGCCAAATCCTGCTAAGTATGATGGTGAGTCCAGGTGGGCAAAGTTAGTGGCTTGGCTGAAGGGGGTAACTGCTTTGTTGTGACATCAGAAAGTTCCTGATAGTTGGTTGGTTCAGTTTCTGAATACAGGCTGTGAGCATTTTTCCTTGGAGTGAGACATTTGATACTTTCATTGGAATTCATAGAAAACCTAACCCTGATTTATAAAGACCTCATGGAGATCTACCTTTAGACTGTACACTTGTGTGTTCAAGTGAGGGTCAGACTCTGACCTCAGATCGCTCATCTTCCTCTGTGTTGTTGCTATGATTCACCCAGTCAAGCAGGTGAATATTGTCCTTCAAGGGAATACTGCGTCCACACATGCACACATACACGACACACTGACACACACGCACACACACACACATACCCGCACGTAAGAACAGTGGGTTACTAAGAACCCTTTGTGTGTGTCTGTTTGTGGTTTGTGAGTGGGACTGCAAACCATGAGTCATGTTCCTCTTTCATTCATGATTGCACGAAGCAGAGCCAGCAATACTGTGACGCTGGGAGCAGTGAGGAGATGAGGATATCAAAGAAGATATGAAGAATGGGGGAAAGAGGCACGACATCACAGGCTGATGGAGTATTTATTCAGACTGCTGTGTGGTGGATGCATAGTAAAAACACAGCCGTGAGTATTCTATGATCACATAACTTCTTTCGTCTGCTGGTGGCTTTTATTTATCAATGTGTCATGTCTACTGTTGGAGTGTTTTCTCTCTCTCGGGCTGATGCGACTGGGTGTGAGGGCAGCGGAACACTGAGGTCAAAGTGCACTCTTTTTTAGATTCATCCTCATGAATCAGTTTGCTTAAACAGCAGTTTTGTCTATTTTACAGGTAAATAAGCGTTAATGATCTCAGACCAGTACTCATTAACTTTGAATACTTCACTTCAAATATGTTGACTTTCAGTCGATTCAGTCTCTCTGCTTATTCAAAACATTTTCTCCTTAGTTCTGTGTTTGAGCTGCACAATGGAGGAAGTTATAATGTAAATGTGGAAACAGGTACAGACGTTACGTTTTTTATGTTTCATTGCAGAGGATGAAATTTGATGCATAGTTGCTTTTGTAGATAGTAAGTGCATATATTACATAATAAAATAACATTTTTATTATGCAAGATGCATAGAGCTCCAGTGCCCCCTGTACAGAGTAGAGTATAGCCTTATGAACCCTTTTGCCAACCGAATGACAAAACTACGGCTCCAATATATTCCTGAAAAAAGGATCTTCCTTATGAAGTCATCTCACCAATTGTAAAGATTTATATGAGAGGAAGAAAAAAAACACCATCATGCAGAGGAACAAGATAGTATGTAGATTACGTGGGTAACAACAGAAGTAGTGTTGTTTTAGACACTCTCAGTTGTACTAAAGTAAGGCAGGACATGTTTGAAGAGTGCAAAAAGGGTTTGAGAGAGAAATTCAAGCCCGGCATTGTTCTTCATAATTAACCAGTGATTATACGATGTGATTATCAGATTGTTGGTGTCACAAATTTAACAAAATGACATGGGGGGCAGAAGGGGTTTCTGCTGCTTTTTCACCCAACATATCAGGCACTTTATTTATGGTACACCAGCACCTTAAAGAGCATATTGCAGGTTAAACTTTTTTCAAAATTTATCAAATCAAATTAAAACAGATTTATTTGTATAGCGCCAAATCATAACAAAGTTACATCAAGGCACTTTACATATAGAGCAGGTCTAGACCAAACTCTTTATAAAATTATTTAAAGAGACCTAACAGATCCCCGATGAGCAAGCACTCGGCGACAGTGGCAAGGAAAAACTTCCTTTAAGAGGCAGAAACCTCGGGCAGAACCAGGCTCAGGGGGGGCGGCCATCTGCCTCGACCGGTTGGGTTGAGAGAGAGAGAGGGAGAGAGAGAGAGAGAGGCACAGGGGGAGGGAGGGGCAAAGTTGGGTAGAGTAGGGAGAGAAAGAGAGCAGGAGGAGGGGATATTCAAACAGGTGTAGGCAGGAACATGATGCTGCATGAGGTTCGTAGGAATGATGCTGTATGGAATTCTTGAAGATGTGGGAGCAGCAAGCATTGCAGGAACATGGGATGGTGATGATTCATCACCATCCCATGTTCTGAGCTCTGAGAGATTCAGAGATGAGATGATTCCAAATGTAAAATAGGCGTTGCAGTTGATTCAGGAGTTGCTGTATTCAGTAGATTATCGTCTAATGTAGGTAAGAGCTGTTGAATTCTGTCTCTGATTGTTATGATTTTATTTGTAAAAAAGCCCATAAAATCATCACTGCTGAGAGCTAAGGGGATCACTGGTTCTATTGAACTATGACTCTCTGTCAGCCTGGCTACAGTGCTGAAGAGAAACCTGGGGTTGTTCTTGTTTTTTTCTATTAGTGCTGAATAATATGATCTTCTAGCACTGCGGAGAGCTTTTTTATAAGTTTTTAAGCTTTCTTTCCAGGCTCGGTGAGACTCTTCCGAGTTGCTGGAACGCCAATTTCTTTCTAATTTCCGTGTCATCTGCTTTAAGGCACGAATTTGAGAATTATACCACGGCGCCAGCCTCCTCTGTTTTATTACTTTCTTTTTGAGAGGCGCAGCATCATCCAGATTTGAACACAGTGTGGCCATAATGCTAGACACAAGGTCATCAACCTGTGTATGGGAGAAATCCTCATTTGAATTTGGATATGGCATTGCTGCAAATGATGAGCGAATGTTCTCTTTAAATTTAGCCACAGCGTCTTCAGATAAACATCTTCTATAGCCAAATTTATTCCTCGATGCTGTGCAGTCAGTTAAAGTAAACTCAAATGTAATGAGGTAATGGTCGGTCAAAAGACAGTTTTGAGGAAAAATTGTTAACTTGTCAATTTCAATGCCATATGTTAGAAAAAGATCAAGCATATGACTGAAGCAGTGAGTTGGTTCATTCACATGCTGGGAAAAGCCAATTGAGTCTAGTAATGAAAGAAACCCAGAACTAAGGCTGTCACTTTTTACATCTACATGAATACTGAAATCTCCCAGTATAATGATTTTATCTGTACTAAGTACTAACTCCGATATAAACTCAGAAAACTCTGATAGTAATTCTGAGTATGGACCAGGTGGACGGTATAGTGTAACTAACAGAACTGGTTTTTCAACTTTCCAGTTAGAGGGGGAAAGACTAAGAGTGAAGCTTTCAAAAGACCTACAGCCAGATTTTGGTCTAGGGTTGATTAATAAGCTTGACTGAAATATCACACCCACCCCCCCTCCTCGACCTATGGTATGAGGGACATGAAAATTAACATGAGTGGGGGGTGTAGATTCATTTATACTGACATACTCATCTCGCTGCAGCCAGGTTTCAGTTATACAAAATAAATCAATGCGATGATCAGTTATAAGATCACTGACTAATAGAGATTTTGATGATAGTCCACATTTAACATTTAACAGTCCACATTTAACTGCAGTATTATTTGAGACCGAATTTGTGGCTGTTTTGATTTCTATTAAGTTTTTGTTTTTAGCTCCTCTTCTGTTTAATTTAGGTTTAGTAACTTTTCTAAATTTAGGTGGTCGGGGGAGAGACACAGTTTCTATAGACCTAGACATAGACAGAGACTCTATTCTATTCTCAGCAGGGAACCGCTCTGACTGAGGTGCAGAGGAGCGTGTTAAACTGCGGCTCTGCCTCCTGGTCTCGACTCGGGGTTGTCAGGGTTTTAACTTTCTAATAAACTCGGCCATATTCCTAAATATAAGAGCGGCACCACCCACGGTGGGATGGACACCATCTCTCCTAATCAGACCAGGTCTCCCCCAGAAAGTATTCCAGTTATCTATGTAGCCCACATTGTTTTTGGGACACCACCTCGACAGCCAGCAGTTGAATGAAGACATGTGGCTATACATGTCATCACTGGTCCGACTGGGGAGGGGGCCGGAGAAAACTACAGTGTCCGACATCGTTTTAGCAAAGGTACACACCGATTCCACATTAATCTTTGTGACCTCCGACTGGCGAAGTCGGGTGTCGTTACTGCCGACATGAATAACAATTTTACCATATTTACGCTTATCCTTAGCCAGCAGTTTCAGGTAAGACTGGATGTCGCCTGCTCTGGCCCCCAGGATACACTCAACTATGGCCGCCGGTATCGCTAACTTCACGTTCCTCAGAATAGAGTCACCAATCACTAGAGTCAGCTTTTCAGCGGGTGTGTCGCTGAGTGGGGGGAACCTGTTGAAACGTGAACCTGTTGGTGGTGAACCGGGGGCTGCTGCCTACGACTATGCCTCTTGTCTCGGACAGTCACCCAGCCGCCCTGACTAGATCCCGGCTGCTCGGGAGCCGCTGGGGGGGAGGAAACTCTCTCGACTGCCGTAAGAGCGGGTCTAGGTCGGCCCGCACTGGCTACAGGGGGTGGCTAGCTACACTAACATAAGTTGGGCCAGCTAAGGTGCGGAGCTGCGACTCTAACTCACTAATTCTCGCCTCCATTTCTACCATTATCCTGCATCTATGACAACAAGTACTGTCATAAAAGGAGGCAGAGGAGTCACTGGACATGTAGCAGACAGGACAGGAGAGAAGAGGAGAGAGTGGAGAGAGAGAGCTGGAGGCCATTGCTAATCGTTCAGTTCGATTAGCGGAGCTACAGTATCGTTTATAGGCAAAAGTTTATATATAATTTTGTCTGAAAAATACCATTTGAAAAGTTAATGGAGGTTTCAAAACTGTTTTCAAGACATGAGAGCGCAAATTTAGTCCAAAAAGAGACAGTTTTGAACTAAGCCTCTAAAAACGCTTTTTTTTTTTTCAACTCCGCGTCATATGACGTAGGCAGAGGGAGCTATATGTTAGGCTCTGCCATCACTCAGTGTGGGAGTAGGTAGTAATCAGTCAGAGCGGTCGTGTTATAGAGAGTCGGTGTGTTTTCAGTAGTGTTGTATTGCATTAATTTTTCATTATCATGGTAAATTATTGCGTTTGTGCACGTTGCACAACGTGCACAAACGCAATAATGACACTATCTTTCGTGTCTGGTGCATTTTGTGCAGCTGAAGAGACGGGATTTCACGGCTGCATCAGCTAAGACAAACGACCCTTTAGACCGGAGGATTATCAATCAAGCGATCTGATGGAGTTCAACATGGGATGCCGAAGCAAGACCCATGACAATGTTAAAAGTGAAAATAAACTTCATAAATGTATTTATGGCAGAGCTGTTGGCACAGATGTACCACATGAAATGGCTGTTGAGTTTGTGTGTGTGTGTGTGTGTGTGTGTATATATACAGTTGAAACCAGAACTTTACATATACTATATAAAAAGGCACATATGCTTTTTTTCTCACTGCCTAACAAGAAATCAGACTAAACTCTTCCTGTTTTAGGTCCATTAGGATTGCCAAAATTATTTTTATTTGCTAAATGCCAGAATAATGAGAAAAGGAATTTTTTAGACAATTTTTATTACTTCAAAGTCAGAAGTTTACGTACACTAAGATTACTATGCCTTTAAACAATTTGGGAAAGCCCACATGATGATGTCATGTCTTTGGAAGCCTCCGATAGGTTTATTGACAACATTTGAGTTAATTAGAGGCACACCTGTGGATGCATTTTAAGGCACACCTGAAACACACTGCTTCTTTGTGTAACATCATGGGAAAATCAAAAGAAATCAGCCAAGATATCAGGAAGAGAATTGTGGACTTGTATAAGTCTGGTTCATCCTTGGGTGCAATTTCCAGATCCCTGAAGGTGCTGCATTCATCTGTTCAAACAATTATACGCAAATATAAACACCATGGGAATGTCCAGCCATCATACCGCTCAGGAAGGAGACGGGTTCTGTGTCCCAGAGATGAACGTGCTTTGGTCTGAAATGTGCATATCAACCCAAGAACAAAAGCAAAAGACCTTGTGAAGATGCTGGCTGAAGCTGGTAAGAGTGTGTCATTATCAACAGTGAAATGAGTCCTGTACCGACATGGGCTGAAAGGCCACTCTCCCAGGAAGAAGCCATTACTCCAAAAGAAACATAAAAAAGCCAGATTACAGTTTGCAAATGCACACAGGGACAAAGACTTTAATTTTTGGAGACATGTCCTGTGGTCTGATGAAACTAAAATTGAACTTTATGGCCATAATGACCATCGTTACATTTGGAGGAAAAAGGGGGAAGCTTGCAAGCCTGAGAACACCATCCCAACTGTGAAATATGGGGTGGCCATCACAAAGCCCTGATCTCAATCCTATTGAAAATTTATGGGCAGAGCTGAAAATGCATGTTCGAGCAAGGCGCCCTACAAACTTGGCTCAGTTACACCAGTTCTGTCAGGAGGAATGGGCCAAAATTCCAGCAAACTATTGTGAGAAGCTTGTGGAAGCATATCCAAAACGTTTGACCCAAGTCATGCAGTTTAAAGGCAATGCTACCAAATACTAATGAAATGTATGTAAACTTCTGACTCTCCAGAAAGTAATAAAAGATTGTCTAAAAATTATCTCTCATTATTCTGGCATTTAGCAAATATAAATAATTTTGGTAATCCTAATTGACCAAAAACAGGAAAAGTTTAATCTGATTTCATGTTAGATAGTGAGGAAAAAAAAGGTTATGTGCCTACATACATACATACATACACATGTGTGTGTAATTACCTATACCATTTACTTCCATTCTATTTCAATTTGGTAAATAAAAAAATTTAGAGTTTTACAAATCTGCTGAACATTCAGCATTATTATGTACTTTATTAGCCTAGTTCAAATATGGAAAATAGAACATGTAAGTAATAAAGAGAGTAAAATAACTAAATAGAGGAATTAATTATTTCTGCCCTAAACATAACATACTCGTGTCTGCTGCCCTGGAGAGGTCCATGCTCCTGCCTGTAGTGCATGTAGGCTATCTGAAGCACGTAGGGATTCAAACAGCAAGCATCAAATCCCGGGTGCTGTGTGAAGCACTGCACTTGGAGCCTGAGGGTGACATTCTCCACTAAAGCCCAGTAGGCATCTACCTCCCTGCAGCACATACTCTCCTCGGCTGTGGTCAAGGCCTTGCATTTCCCACACAAGCACCTATCAAACAAAACATGGATCACCAAAGTGTTTCTCTACTGCAGCAATAGTACAGCGGTATACCTCGTAGTGTTGACGGATATTACGAGTATGAGACACTTCATCAAGATCATTAATTTTGATTATTTGTAGGTATCAATGCTTCTGCCTGTAATAGATGACCATTAATAATTTTGCTATTGCCTGATATTTGCTGGTAATCTGTGCAATATTATGACGTGAACACATTATTACATATCCTTAGCTGATGTGTGTAAGCTAACACCGGTCTCTCACCAAGACACCTGCCCTGCTCTCCACTGATTGTTCTGACACCACAGCTCTATCTCTCTCCTCTGACCATTTACTCTCCCCCTGCTCTCTCCCTGCTCTCTGGGGCGCATAACAGGCTCGTAGTTATAGGGCTGTGGTCCTACATATGTGTAATGGTACACATTTAAAGTTTCTTCTGTGTCAAAACTGAGATTGGGATCCATTGTTTTCCTGTACTTAAAGTTCACTGCTCTCCCTCTGCCTATGTCACTTACGCTTTAGCTTTTCCAGATGCGGAAGTAAAATTTTCTCACAAAAACGACGCCTTATTAATGCATTTACCAATATATTTTGAAGAAAAAAATTTTCCTATATTATTTTTCTAAACATTGATTCAAAATCAAATCAAATCAAATCAGATTTATTTGTATAGCGCCAAATCATAACAAAGTTACATCAAGGCACTTTACATATAGAGCAGATCTAGACCAAACTCTTTATAAAATAATTTAAAGAGACCCAACAGATCCCCAGATGAGCAAGCACTCGGCGACAGTGGCAAGGAAGAACTTCCTTTAAGAGGCAGAAACCTCGGGCAGAACCAGGCTCAGGGGGGGCAGCCATCTGCCTCGACTGGTTGGGTTGAGAGAGGGAGAGAGAGAGGGTGAGAGGGAAGGAGAGAGAGAGGGAGGCACGGGTGGGGGTAGAGTTGGGTAGAGTAGGGAGAGAATAAGAGCAGGAGGAGGGGATATTCAAAACAAGTGTAGGCAAGAACATGACGCTGCATGAAGTTCATAGAAATGATGCTGTATAGAATTCAGGAAGATATGGGAGCATCAGGCGTTGCAGGAACATGGGATGGCGTTGATTCATCACCTGCAGGATGAGGACAGGGACAGAATAGAGGAACTGGGAGAAACAGAGACTTTGGGAAAACATGGTTAGTAAATGCAGTACACATGCTTGGAACTGGGAGAAACAGGGATTTTGGAGAAGCATGGTTGTTGGTATGTCGGTGCATGCACAGGGGAGAGAGAGAGAGAAAGAGGGAAAGGGAGAGGGAGGAAGAGGGGAAACGGAGAGGGAGGGAGAGAGAGAGAGAGAGAGGTGCTCAGTGCTTCCCCCAGCAGTCTAGGCCAATAGCAGCATAGCTAAATACTAAATGAACTTTAACTTTTTAACTATAAGCTCTGTCATACAGAAAAGTTTTAAGCCTGGTCTTAAAAATTGCTAAAGAGTCTGCCCCCCGGACCGATACTGGAAGTTGGTTCCATACAAGAGGAGCCTGATAACTGAAAGATCTGCCTCCTGATTTACTCTTGGAGACTCTAGGAACCACAAGTAAACCTTCATCTAGAGAGTGGAGTGGCCTACTAGGACAGTAAGGAACTATGAACTCTGAGATATGATGGAGCTTGACCATGAAGAGCTTTATATGTTAACAGAAGGATTTTCAATTCTATTCTGAATTTTACCGGCAGCCAATGAAGAGCAGCTAACACAGGAGAGATGTGATCCCTTTTTCTAGTTCCTGTTAATATTCGTGCAGCAGCATTCTGAATCAACTGAAGGCCTTTCAGAGATTTGTTTGGACATCCAGATAATAATGAGTTACAGTAGTCCAGCCTAGAAGTTACGAATGCATGGACTAGTTTTTCTGCATCCTCTTGAGAGACGATGTTTTTGATTTTCCTAATGTTCTCAGGTGGAAGAAAGCTGCCCTACTGACTTGTTTTATGTGAGGGACAAAGGACATGTCCTGGTCAAAAGTTACTCCAAGGTTTCTTACAGTGGAGCTGGAAGCCAAAGTAATGCCATCCAGACTGATTAGATGATTAGATGGGGTTTCTCTAAGGTGCTTAGTGCCGAGTACAATAACTTCAGTTTTGTCAGAATTTAGAAGTAAAAAATTATGGGTCATCCAGACTTTTATGTCTTCAAGACATGTCTGCAGTCTGACTATCTGACTAACTTCATTTGGCTTCATTGATAAATACAGCTGAGTGTCGTCTGCATAACAGTGAAAATTGATGCTGTGTTTCCTGATAATGTTGCCCAAAGGAAGCAGATAAAGAGTGAAGAGGATTGGTTCAAGTACCGAACCCTGTGGGACTCCATAATTGGCTATAGTGCGTGAGGAGGAGCTATTGTTAACTTGTACAAACTGATATATATCTGATAAATAGGATTTGAACCACCTTAGAGCAGTTGTTTTAACGCCAATTTCGTGTTCCAGTCTCTGTATAAAATATTGTGATCAATGGTGTCAAATGCAGCACTGAGATCTAAGAGGAGAAGTATGGAGGCTGATCAATTGTCTGAAGCCATTAGAATAACATTGGAGACTTTAACCAGCGCTGTTTCTGTGCTGTGGTGAGCTCTAAATCCTGACTGAAATTCTTCAAGCAAACCGTTCCTATGCAGATGGTGATGTAATTGGGTTGCTACTGCTTTTTCAATGATTTTGAAATGAACGGAAGGTTCGATATGGGTCTATAATTGGCCAAAACATCTGGATCAAGATTCGGCTTTTTAAGTTGTGGTTTCAATGGGGGCTCTAACCTGCAGTATGCTCTTTAACTTTAGATATGAACAAAATCTGAAAGATAGCCAGATATACTGTCAAAACTAAAAGTCACAAGCATTTAGACGGTTAACAAGTGTTCATTTGTGGTATGGTGTGGTGAAATTGCTGGTGTGTTGTTGGTTCTGTTGTGCGTCACTGCAGTATCTGACCATGGGGTTTTCACACAGGAGTAATAATGTGGTTATTCGGAGCAACACATACAACCATATACTGACTCACTAAACCATTACAGGCATCTTCAAATCACATTTGTGGAAACACAAATGTAGGGCTGAGTTCACCTCAGTCAAACTCACTGATGTCATTATAAAAACTTACCATGTAGAGATGAAACAGGTTTGACAAACATAGGAGGGGACTGTGTGTCAGAATGCAAACATCTCAGTCTTTCAAAATCTTCTCTCTATTGTTAAATTACACAGAAAATCCTCACAGAGGGGCTTTCTTTTAGCCGGATTCAAATATCACTCTGGGCTTTGATTTATGACAATCAGTTCATTTAAAATTTACAAACTCAAGGCTTTGACGCGGCATTTTACATATCAGTGGGTTAAATTGCAGTGGGTTGACCCTTTCGCCATAGTCATTTTAGTCTAATACAACTAGGAAAGTAAATTTTTCTTGACTGATTGTTTTCTTTTTCATTTCATTGCTTTATTTTTAAATTATTACTCTACTATGCGCAGCTTACTGGAGCAATGCGTTGGGATTCTGAGAACTGATGAAAGTGAAAACATAATGCAGTTGCGGCTCAGATATTCTGAGGAGTTGGTCATTATTATGTTGTAATAAGTCACAAAGTGGTTCCTCTGTGTGCATAGCTTCATCACAGCCCCCTGTGTGTCTAATCTGGTTCCAATCATAGAGCCAGCTCTTCCAACCAGTTTGTGCAGCAGCCTTGTATACTTTTGTTTGATGCTGCCTCATAAGCTTGTAGCCAATAATATATTGGCTATAAGGTACTTATTCATTACTGTTTGCAGTCTCGCAACTGCTTCACTATACAAACCTTCACAGCCAATCAGCATTTGCTCACAGGTGGACTCCTCCCTTGTTTAATATATTTCAAGAGCCTGCCTTCAAGCTAGAATAATGGTCAGAGACAGGAAACAACAGTAGTTCCTTGTCTGAGAGAATTGCACTGTCCCTAACTAACTAACCCTAAGCCTTTTTTGCTCAGATGGGCTTGCTGTCTTCAAGATTCACGATTCAAAGGGTTTATTGTCATATGTATAGTAAAGAAACGCTTTTCCCTATAAAATGAAATTCTTTTATTTTTTTCTACCCAGCCCTCTGCATTTTGTAGCCAATAAAATAGAGAAAACAAGTATACCTTCTGACAGACCAGACAGCCAGAAGCAGAATCATGGAACGAAATGAGGAGACAAGTGCTAATAGTCAACAATCTGCCAAAGACTGCATACTTCAGAACATTATGTCATAGTGTTGATGAGTATTTTGTGCATCATATGTCGTCTGTTACATAAAAAGGACATGGGTGTTAACAATGTCAAACTTCGGTGAACATGATAACCAGTATATCTGTTAATCAGCAACATGGAAGCATGTTAGATTTTGTCTCAATTATGTATCTGGATGACAAATTAAACATTCTTCCTTGTTTCATGTCAATCTGTAAAGTGGTTGTGGTTAAATGGTGCTCTGGATAGTGTTGAACAACTAGCATCACAGACAACAACTGTCTTTTAAGAGAGAAGTACTGTAGGAATATAGAAAGTGTGTGTGTGTGTTTTTCTTGCCATATATGTGTCCATTTATGTTTAATTTTTATGTAACTGTTTCCTTTATTTCCTGGGGGACATCGTGTCTTGCTGCAGATCACATAGAACAAGCGAAGACACACTGTATGTAACACTGTGGTCAGATGTCACTGGAGCCTCACATATGCTGCAGATGCCTATGGGCTCCAAATTAGCAAACAGCACTGGAATGATGCACTGCAGGCATAAAGGTCTGATCAAATCTCTCATTTAGTGAGTGTGCATGTATGTATTTGTGTGTGCAATCATTCTTTAATGAGGCAAATTCTGATTCTGCAAGTTTCCAATGCACAGAGTGTCAGATCACAAATCCAAGGAATGTACATATGTGTGTGTACGTGTGAACATGTGGTTAACCGCTCTTTATGCTTTTACCCTCTGGACCAAATTGTTTACCTGGTTGTGGAATGTGTGTGTGGGCGAATTATGGATCCTACCTGTTGTGAAAGGCTGTGCATGCATGTCTGTTGCTGTACTTTTAAACACCATGCCACTCCCTCTCTCTGTGAACTTTGCTTCCTAACCACACTGCGTAGCCTTGTGGTAGCTCAACTGGGTGTGTAGATGTGTGTATTTTGACAGTGATATGCACGGACAGGCAAATGAGCAGAATGGGAAGATAACAAGGTTGAGGAAAAAGATGGAATGAGATGAGTAAATGAGGGAAAAGAGCAGAGGGAGGCCTTTTGTTGGGTCTATTTAATGTCTTGTCTTAGCCAGTATATTTTCTTGAAAAAAAAGTGTCCATAGCTTTTGATTGTCCCTTGTAAATCATGTACGCATATGCTCCGGTGTTACACCGTGTTTTTTGAGTGTGCAAATATCTAGCATCTCAATGAAATGCTTGTTGGCTGTTTACTGTTCTTGTAACTTGGTTTTGTCAATTTCCATAAAACTTCAAAAAGCCACTCTAAAGAAATGTTTCCAACTTCACTGTAGTAATCTGTCAAATCTAAGTCTACAGTGTCCTGCTGTTATAAGAGATGCTAACCTCATGTATGTAATCGTAACCACAGATATTTGAATTCCTAGCTGTGATTGCAGGAATTTCACATCAGAAATTACATCCAATCCTTTTAGTATATACATCCTTCAGGGCACTGATGAGTCCAAGAACATTGAAAAACAGATGGTTCAGGTCAAAAACCCACACTCTTTTCAATCAGCTTAGTCAACAACCCTTTCTTGAACAAAATATGTCTTGACCCCACGGACATTTTTGGTCAGTATGTCTTTTGTCTTTCTTTTTTTTCTGGAGCAAATTGAGCAACAGACTCATAAAGACCACATCTTTAGTCTAGTATGACCTGCTAGTCATACTAGTTTGAAGATCAGATCAAGGTGCTGTCTGGGAAACTTCAGGAAAATAGCCATGTTGAATATTTGAAGAGCAGCAGCTTCCTCTGTGGTGTCCTGCCATGGTCACCCTGCCTGCTCATTGTTTTGTCTACACGAGACTCGGAAGTTGGATAGTTAAATGATTCCTCTGAGTCTTTTTCTGTCATTCTCTGATTCTTCTCTACCTCAGTGAAGAGTTATCTTTTTGTGAGAGTAGCCACAGACATAGACATAGATAGTTGGCGTGATTGTAGACTGATAAGATATATAGTAAATATACAATAGCTGAAATGCCAAAATTATAGAAAATATATCTCACGCTCTCACTCATTTTCTACTGCTTATCCATAAAGGTCATGGGGGGTGCTGGAGCCAATCCAAGACAACGTTCTGGCAAGGTACACCCTGTTTATTGCAGGGCCTAGAAAATATTTGGTTACAATTAAAGTAATCTTTTGAAAATATAAAGGGTAATGGAAGCTTAAATAGTGTAACCATTCGTTATTAAAATTTTTATTCTTTTATAACTTCCCATTACAAAGGGATCACAGCAAAAAGCTAAATGTTGGAAAGGTACAGTAGCTTGGCATCATGGGTAAATGATGAAACAGTGGAGTGCAGAATTAGTTGAATATTCATGATGATTTGAGGAAGGTAGGCCATATATGTAGGACACATATGTAAACATATATGTTTGTGATTGTGTGTGTGAGATCTGGTGTCCATGTCCAAGAAATTGTCAGGAGCATGGTTAAGTAGACAGAAATAAGGAGTCGGCAAAAACTGTTTACCAGTGACCTCCTGGATTACAGAGTGAACCCCCTTCCAGAAAGTCTGGATGAGGTCACATGGCCAAAACAAGTGAATAAATGTACCTTTGTATATATTACATTCATAACAAAGGTTGGAAGTGTCAGGCAACATTCTCTGGAGGCGAACAGGATTGTAATAAGTTTGGTGAAAAAATTTTAAGTTCTGTTCATGTATAGCGATTAAGGTGTATTTAGGAAAACCCCCACTGCAGATCTTGTCCCAGTCTACAGGACTAAATTTCACCTCCAGATCACGCTCCAACAACAGCTTCAGGGAGTCATAGCCTGAAGAATCAGAATATAGTAGTAAATTATAAATCTTGGAAATCAGTCCTTTGGGAGATTTTACCAGAACTATAGTGTCCATAAGAGAGATCCCACAAAGTGATGAATTTGGAGATACTTTGTGGGGAATATTTTGTGGGGAATATTAAAATCAGCCCTGATTTGCTCAAATGATTTAACAGAGTCAGATACCAACAGGTCTGTAAAGTTTGACAGGCCCTTAGATGTTGTGTGTTTTTATGTGTCGTTTTTTTTTTGGTCTGAGACAGAAACAGTTTGTGTACATTCATAGATTACATGGGAAGGGGTGGGGGAGCATGTATGATGACACTTTTAAAAGAGTTCCAGTGAATGACACGCACACACAACTTTGAGTGGAAACAATGGCAACTTTCAGCAATTTCTCTTGTGAATGCAGTGTGTGTTTGTGTGTGTTGAGTGTGTTAGAATGATTGTTCTACCTTTACTTTGCATTTTCCTACAGCTAGTGTTATGTAGGCAATTCAAATGAGCTTTATTTGGATTCATATGAGCACTACCATAATGAGACCTAAAGTGTACGTCTCAAAACAAACATTGTTTTACCAAAGGTGCCTCTTGCGAAGTTGTAAGTAATGGCTTTATTGATAAGTGGTAGGTTCGGTTCTGTATATCAGTTATAGGATGTTAATAAGAACAACCTTTAGTTCTGTCTTTCTGCTGTTTATCCTCTTCCAGCATGTGTGCTAGATAATGTGGCACAATAGTGAAAAAAGGCTCAGGAACATCTGGACATAAATATGACATAAAAGACATAAAAGATCTATTATTAGGGAGATTTTAACAGCAGGATGCTATTTATTGAATTTCTAATTCTGATGTGATCCATTCTGTTTTATCGCCACGTTATGTCTCAGAGGTTATATTTTTCAGGGTGAATTGTGGAAAACTAAACAAGTTAGTAGCTTCAGCCATAATTTCTGTGGACAGGGGACTAGTCCGTCATGAATTAGAGCTACCGTGAATTTAAACACCAATTTCAACACTTTCTGTCTTATGAGTGATCTGTTGCCTGTTTGCATTCACCACAAATGTCAGCTAGCGTCACTCATTGGTTCATGAGCTACTGTTTTGAAGTCTGCACTTAGTAAATTGGATGTCATCTGCCCCAGTGGCTTCACTTTTCAGCCACAGAGTCCATAGTATAGACATGCTGTCATTATTTTTATTTACTGCTGTACTGTCACAGGGAAAGAAGCTGTTGTGTGAAGGCCTGACCTAGAATCTGGTTAATACTCCAGGAAACAGATTCAAGCTGGGATGAATGAAACTGATACATAACACAGCTGAATTATTTTTCTGCTAAACCAAAACATATGCTATCAACATCATTTTAAAGATGATAAATTACATTTAGGAAAATGTTTGCTAAGCAAATAATTCAATGTGAGAAGTAGGTCCATTTTCTCATACACCTAAATACACATAGACTTTTTTTTACAACCATTGTCCCTTGATTGTCCTTAGATAGAATGCAGGTTTAAGGCCTCACAGTTCAGCCCACATGTTCACTTTTAGCAACAGTATATGAGTATCATGTAATTTGCTGCCTTCTTGTGATGGCTATATGGTAGAGTTTCTGGACACTAGCTTGACTTTAAACCAGCGTCCAGCCGTCATTAATAATGGTGTGAATGTCTCCCAGTAATTATTTACCAGTGAGCAGTCAAACCACCCTTTATTCATCTTATACTCTTTTTTAGATCATATTCTGACTTTGGGGCAACATGATAGTGGTTATCGGTGTAGCCCCACAACAAGAAGGTCGTGGGTTCAGTTCCCGTGCCTGGAGCATGTTCTCCCAGTGCTTGCGTGGGTTTCCTTTGGGTACTCTGGTTTCCACCCACTGTTCAAAAACATGCATGTTTAGGTTAATTAGTGACTCTAGGTTGTCTGTAGGTCTGAGTGTTTGTATCTGTCTGTGTTGGCCCAGCAATAGACTGGCGACCTGTCATTTTTAAACACACACATAGTTGACTCAGCACTCTAGCACTACCAGGTTTTACTGGTGTTCCTGGAATCTGATGAGTTTTTGTGAACAGCTGTGAGGGCTGGGTGTGATAGTGATGTACCTTTGTTCAACACTGCAATAACATCAAATTCATAAATCTCTGCACTCCACACACACATCCACAGGAAAATACATGCTGTTAATTTAACATCTTTAGTCAGGTTGATAGTTAGGGCTGTATTCTCTTACTCAGCTATTCTTTTGCTCGCTTGTGCACACATGGGCAAGTGTGCGAATACACACTTGTGTATGCATGTGCATGTGTGTGTTTAAACAAAGGTACATTTCTATCAATACATTCTACAATAGACTCAAGTCCCGATAGTTAGAAAACCTTTGAACAATTGTGACCTTCAGGGTTCCCTCTCACTCACACTGACCACTCTCTCTCTCCACCTAGGTCCCTGGGCGTGTGTGTGGGTTGGTGTCTGTGTGTGTTTGTGTCTGTAATTGTCTCTAATTGGAAACACAGCTCCTGCTCTCTTCTACTCTGAGCAGCTGTATTTTTGTTTGCTGTGTTTTGTTGTGTTTTGCTGCTGTGAACAAAATAACTTTGTGACATGCCCAAGACTGATCACTAGAGTGCCTAAAGGGACAGGTCACCCAAAAACGCTTGAAACTACTTCACCTGTCTCTTCCTCTCAGTGTACTGTATTGAATTATGTGGAGATTCATATATTAATGGGTGGCGATTATATACTGCTAGTGACACTTGGTGGTGATATTGGGTGGATGGGCTAATAAATGGATTGTACTCATTAATAGTTTACTTGATGAACAACAGCATCATAACAAAGACACCATGTTGCATCAGCAGTGTTCTACAGCAAAATAAAAAATTTTCCCAACATTGACAGTTTTTGCATTTTCCAATGTGACATGGGCTGCATTTAGGTTTCCAGATTTTGTCAGATAAATGCATGGCAGCAAGGAGATACACTGGTTAGCACTGTTGTGTTCCTACGTGTTCAGATCATACTTAAAACCAGCCGTGAGCATCAATCCTAACTTTTCATTGAGCCAAGGTGCCTCCGAGTAAGAAGGTTCTGACTTTGATTCCTGGGCATGGGCTTTTCTGTGTGGAGTTTGTATGTTGGTGGAATCCCTCTGGGTACTCTTGCCTCTTCCTACAGTTAATTGGTGACTATGATTTGCCAGTAAATATAACTGTAAGCATCAGTGGTTGTATCCGTATGTCCCTATACATATGTCGTTGTGGCCTTGTGGGATTTGTCTATCTTTTGCACATTATGCATTAAATGTCTGGTTAATATAAGGTATATACGAAGTATGAACAGGTTCTATCTCAGTATAGGGGTGTGCCAAGAGGCTGAACCATGCATTCATTTATTCATTCATCTTCTACCGCTTATTTGTTTCCAGTTCTGGAGTCAATCCCAGCTGAAATTGGGCGAGGGCAGGGTACACACTGGACAGGCCGCCAGTCCATCGCAGAGCCAACATACAGAGACAGACAGAGACCAACAAGCACTCACACTCACACTCAGACCTATGGGCAATTTAGAATCACAAATTGACATAAACAGGCATGTCAACAATTAGTCAACAATTAACCCAAACATGCATGTCTTTGGATGGTGGGAGGAAACCGGAGCACCCGGAGAAAACCCACACAAGCACAGGGAGAACATGCAAACTCCGCACAGAAAGAAAGTGTGACCGTGACCTTCTTATTGTGGGGCAACAACACTATGCTGCCATGCTGCCCACCGTGCAGTACCATGTATTTCATTATAAATATGTACAAAATAAATCTGGAGGGTAAATAATTTTATAAAGAGTTTGGTCTAGACCTGCTCTATATGTAAAGTGCCTTGATGTAACTTTGTTATGATTTGGCGTTATACAAATAAATCTGATTTGATTTGATTTGATTTGATTTAATTACTCAGCAGACTAGGAAAAAAATCTTTATTATTATTTTATGTATTCTTTGTTGGAACTTTAGCAGCATTCTCCTCTGTGTGAACACAAGTACTACTGTGGGTGATTACCGACAGGGTGTGCATGGGAACTGTGTCCACGTTCCACAATGCCCTGTGTGTCCAGAAAGAGGTTGGGGTGGCAGCAGGAAGTGCAACCACTTGGACAGAATCACGCTTTGGCTGTAGCATCTCCATGGAAACGGGGGCATGTTTTACAGAGACCTTCGGCTGCTCTCATTCTCTTGTTCACTTTATAATGGCATGCCCTGAGGCACTGTTTATTTTTGGTCTTTTTTGGTGATGGGTAATGGCATGCGTGTGGTTCTGCTGAGGGTTGTTGGTACGGACTAACAGTCACAGTTAAGTTGTGTGACGTTCTGTTATTTGCTGTCATTATTCCGCTTCTTTGCTGTCAGTTGCTCTGCTAGGATCTCGTCCAACAGTTGGAAAGTGAAGCTCTTGGCATCATGCACCCACCGTCTTTCCTTTGGATGCAAAGATGTTTGTGCAGCTGGAAATAAGGAAATGCTGACAGGGAAACAGAAAGGGGAGAGGGAGTGGAGCAACAACGGAAACACACACACATAAACAAAGAGTTACACCAATTTCATACACACGTGTGCAATAGATAAAATTCATTATTTCGTTGCCAGTGGGTGTGGTTCTCTTCTTCCACTTGCACACATTTTTTTTCCTGTTTTGACACACCCACTTCATGTTGGAAGACAGGACATTCAAACACATGAATAAAGAGTGGGAAGTGTGTAAGTGTGACTGGAGGTCACAATATGAAGTAAAACCTGAGAAAGGAATAGTATTTGTTCACAAATGTATCTAAGGAGGAAAAAGAGGGAGGGGAGTACAAGTAGAGGAAGGCAGACATACACTTACAGACAGGCACACACACAGGAGAATGAGAGTTAAATAGTTAAATGTCTTATGTGTTCAGAAAATGCAGATCGAACAATGAGATTGTCTCACTTCTCGGCCTCTTTAGATAAGTCCAGGTGATGTGTGCGAAAAACTTAAATGAAAAGAATCCATGTAAACAGTTCAATATGAACATCTCCAGTACATTTTAGTAGCGCCAGTATTGCCTCTGTGAGATTTGAGCTGACGACCATGGTGAGCTGGAGAAAATTGTGTGTGTGTGTGTGTGCGTGCGTGCGTGTGTTTCTATACTGACACATATCAAAGATTATTATTGGTAAAATTACTCAGGATGGAAGACAGTGTGGGATGCCAAGAGCTAATGCTTGAGTCACCAAGGCGCAATCACTGCTCACCTGATGTGGACTCTCTGGCATCAAGCACAGACTCTTCAACCTTTCCAGGATTTCTTTTGATACACTTTCTCTTCTTTCCTTATTTTATAATGTTTTATCAGGTCCGGGGGAGAGGGGAGGGGGGTTTATAGCAAAGTGGAAAGCAAATAAACTGTCAATGTAGAGGTATGGACCTAAAATGGCAGAGATAGACTTGTATATCAATGGTTCTTTATGCCAGTGGTTCTCTATACATTTTGTCCTGTATATCTATGGTACCTCATGTCAGGGGCTCTAAATGCCAGTGGTTCTGTATTTCAGGTTCTTCTGTATATCAGAGGTTCTGTATATCAAGAAGACATTTTCCTAAAGAGTTTATAATCTCTAGTTGCATGTCTTCTGCAATACAATATGATGTAGAATTTTTGAATGACATAGTACAGAGCAGATCAGGTTGAGCCCTCACTGAAGAGTTTGTTACCCAGACAGATGCTGTGCTTTGTGTGACAGACTCAATTACTACAGTTTACAGTGTTGAGGATTAGCAGCATTTAAATCAGTTTCAGAATGCCGCTGATCTAGTTTGAAGTTGTGTTCTGTGGTCTCCACTCTTCGCTAAGACTTGGGTCTTATTATGATGACCTGACATAAATTCAAAGCATTAGTGCTTTCTGTTTTCTTTCATTGTTGATTAAATGTTCTGTGCATTTCAGGCAGCAGTCCAGTGGAAACTAACTGAAGTTAAATCGTTCTGAATTACAGACCGAGGCTTATCTCCCTAATACATAATACTAACAATGTACCTCTGAATAAAGCCCGCTATGTTTTTCAGGTGCAGTGGGTATACCATCTTGAAAGTAAAGTACATAATAAAGGCCTGTGGCACATGACTACTTTAACTACATTCAACCCTCTTCCACTGATTGCCCCTGACATTAGTGGATACAGTACAGCCAGATCAACCCACATCTGAAAATAAGAGATTAACCTAGTAAGTAGCCAAATGGCATTTTTGCAAACAACAAAGTTCTACAGTTGTTATTTTTAGGGCCATTTAGTACTTTATATTATACTTTTCTGACAAATCTTTTGGTACAAAAATAATATCCCTAATTCTGTGTGAATGTATAATTCCAATAAATGCATTCTAGTCAATCGTATTCAGTATCTCTCCGGGTCTTTTTACCTATCTGCATGGTTTCAAACACAAACTCAGGTCAGTGGAAGGTAAGAAGATGCCTAGGCTGTGATCCATTGTTCCTGACAGATACAATTACCCCACGTGCTACAATAACTCTCTTTTGTCAGCAGGAAAACACAGGGTAGACTGCACGGTAAGCGAGGTCGTCCAACAGACACAGGGTGCGTGTGCAGATAATCAGGAGATGCCAAATGTTAGTAGGGAATGAAACAAACAACAATCACATATATGCAACAATTGTCGTATCATTCAAGTTCATATATTTGAAAGCCACAACCTGCCTGATGACACATACATGTCCAGAGCTGTCAAAATGGGTATTGTAGTAGATCTTGCAAATTACTATAATATAATTTTAGTAGTTTTGTAGTACGTGTACAAACTAAACCACTAAACACCATGATACCAAGTGAAACTTCCATTAAGCACAACGGTTTCACTGTGTATTCTGGAAAACCTACAGGAAAGATATTGCAATAGTCAAGGGAAGATGACTCTTGCTTGTAAAAATTGCTTGCTGGCATACTCACGATTTCTATTTTTAACAGGCTTTAACCTAAAGCATTACCTCCGAATGGACAATTGTGCTGGTTGATCTCATAGGGTTTAAGAACTGCTCCTGGCTAAGAGGCAGATGGATATTGTAATCTTTGATATCTTTTGTGTGGAGTATGATGGTTAATTATCCTAAAGTGAAAGGATCAACTGGCTCAGGATTCACCATGGCTGAGTGTTAAGGCAACAAATTTGTTAGTCAGGGAAGCACTGTGAAAGCCTTAATATCATCTCTATGGAGCTATAAGCCAGCAGCCTTGCTTAGGTAAAAGAGACGAATCAACATATCATTCTTATCTTTTTTTCTTTTCCATAAGACCTTCTTACATAAACTAAAAATATAGTTTCTTCCTCCATCAGTTCTAGTTGGTCTTCCTTCTCCTTTCACATTCTTCATAGCCTGTCTCAATAGTCACCTTCAACCGCTTATCCGTTTCCGGGTCACAAGGGGTGCTGGAGCCAATCCCAGCTCACACCCAATATCTATGTGGCAATTTGATATTTCATTGAATGAAGTTCCTTTTCTTTTCAAACTTCATAAATTTTTATTTGACATTGACTTTAGCAGGGCAGCACGGCGGCGTAGTGGTTAGTGCTGTCACCTCACAATAAGAAGGTTGTGGGTTCGGTTCCCAGCCTGGGTCTTTTCTGTGCGGAGTTTGCATGTTCTCCGCATGGGTTTCCTGCAGGTACTCCGGTTTCCTCCCACCATCCAAAGACATGCATGTCTAGGTTAACTGGTGACTCTAAATTGTCCGTAGTTCTGAATGTGAGGGTGAGTGGTTGTTCATCTTTGTGTGATGGACTGGCAACCTGTCCAGGATGTACCCTGCCCCTCGCCCAGAATGTTGGCTGGGATTTGCCCCAGCACCCCCGCGACCCGGAAACGGAGAAGTGGTAGAAGATGGATGACTTTAGCATAAAACACAATGTGGAAAATCCAACACCTTCCTGTAGCATCTTTGTCCCTCAAGTGTCAAATGACTAGATGGAAAAATTGTGTTTTTATTTCTAATGAGTGAGTGATCCCCAGAGCTCATAGCTGAGCACTGATATATTGCCCAATTGCCTGGCGTTGTTCCCCTCCAATGTATTTAAAAGTCCTGTTCCATTTTTCGTTTACAGGCCAGTCGCACACAGGAGGACATCAGACACTCAGAGAGGAATGGCAATATGAAATGCTAATAGTTGACACACAGTGGCACAGAGTTACCAGCAGGAATCAGATAGCAAGGTAGCCTTTGCATTTAACAGCTTAGAAATAAAACAAAAATCAATACCTCCTGAATTAGAAGGCAGCCACACACTGGCTCTCTGACTGACTGAAAGTTAGTTTCTTAACGTTCATTCAGACTGACATTGGGAGTTGCGCAGGTTCAGTAGGTCAAACGAGGTTGGACGTAGTGGCAATAGAAAGTGGACATAATTTTTTTCATTGGCATTAATGGGGACATATTTTGGTCCTTACTATGGGAGATTGGACTGATGATGCATGTTGAGGGTGTGACCAAGTAACCGCCATATTAGCTCCACTTGTGCAGAACAAGAAAAGACAGGGCAGAAATATATGAATCTTGACTCAAATGGCGAATGTTACTCAGGCTTAAATTTTATTGAACAATGAAATTGCAGTGACATTCACATTTTTTTCTAATATTGTAGTTCAACTGTTAGACAGTTCTTAGAGATATGTACAGTTTAGTGGCCACTATAATAAATCCATATTTCACTACTGATGATTGATCTTGCAGTTCACTGATGTTAAATTTACACTTCAGTCAAATCTTCAGACAGACCTTGAAATATCCAAGGAAACCAAGGAAATCTCGTCTAGCTTACCTGCATATTATATAAACATCTTAATTAATATTACTATTTAACAGTTATGCTGTAGGAGCTTTACTGGAGATCCGGATTTGAGAAGTTTGTTGGAACAATAGCAACACTGTGAAAACTGATAATTTGACCTAAGAGTTGTAAGTATTATAGTCAGATAACCTCTAAAGCTATTTCTTGACTTGTTTGCTCTGAAATCACAGAACCCTGTTTACAGATTGCAAACTGAAAACCTTTATTAAGACAAGTAGTAACAGGTTTGATGGGAAAAGGCCTGTCCTTAAATTCTTCCTTAATGACTCCTTTCCAACCCTGCTTTCATTAATGACAATGTTATTTATTGCAGCTAAAATGGGTTAATCATGCCCTTGAATTAGTTTGTCAAGTCATTCGTACTCTCTGTTTATAGGTCTTACAAGTTCAACTATAATATAAACAGTTGAACCACGTTTTATGGTCATACAGACGGAATCTGAAGAGGCCGATGTCCCTATGACAATAAAAGTAATGTACTATTATCTTAATGGGGGGGGGGGTTATGCATGTATTTTAAATAGTATGTAGTAGAGAGGTTGAGACAGGAAATGGAGAGAGTGAGGGGAAAGGCATACATCATAGGTCCCAAGCTGGAATCAAACCAGGATGCTGTGATAATGTGGTCTGCTCACTCACCACACAACCACCTTCCTATGGTATTTGTGTGACGCAGTGGTGTGTGTGTATGAAGCCGATTGTAAGTTCAGTAACACGTACACGACCAGTCAAAAGTTTGCACACACTTTCTCATTCAAATCAATAGGAAAGTGTGTCCAAACTTTTGACTGGTAGTGTATATGTAATATTTGTCTTTCTAGAACGGTTTTCTTTTTCTTTTTTATTTCTGCTGATCAGTAGCAAATAGTTCTGTCCTGTCAGGATTAGATAATCAATTATCAGAATCAGCTTCTGTGTGTGCTGGTTATCAAGCTGTTTCAGTTAAAGAAAATGGGTAGAGTTTATTCAAGTAGATTTTTCGCCATGTACACAGCTTTTGTAAGTTCTGGTACCTACAAAGGCAGCTCGGCGGCAGAGTGGTTAACGCTGTTGCCCCACAACAAGAAGGTTGCAGGTTCAGTTCCCTGGGGACTTTCTGTGTGGAGTTTGCATGTTCTCTTGTATGGGTTTCACCTGGGTACTCCAGTTTCCCCCCACCGGCAAGACATGCCTGTTTATGTCAATTTGTGACTCTAAATTTTCCGTAGGTCTGAGTCTGAGTCTGAGTGGTTGGTCGTCTCTGTCTGTCTCTGTGTGTTGGCCCTGCAATGGATTGGCAACCTTTCCAGGGTGACCCCACCTTCGCCCAATGTGAGCTGGGATTGGCTCCAGCACCCCGGAAACAGATAAGCGGTAGAAGATGAATGAAACCTAATATCACGAACTTGACCCAGGAATTAGTCAGGTGTGCTGAACATTCTTCCTGGGGTGTATTGCTATCTCAACACAACCTGTTTCACGCTGTCAACATATTCCTGTTCTAACCCTGACTCATTCAGCAGATTAAGTTAGATTAAGACAGTAAATCATCCAATGGGCACATCATGCTGCTGTTTATCTGTTCAATGAAGAGGAAAGTGCAGCTGTAGTTTTTTCTCACATCTCCTAACACACCACTTGCATGCTAGACAGATCCATTGTATAGTCCCTGCTTCTATGCTCCT
Organism: Remorina albescens; assembly: GCA_034769265.1. Classification (NCBI taxonomy): domain Eukaryota; kingdom Metazoa; phylum Chordata; class Actinopteri; order Carangiformes; family Echeneidae; genus Remorina; species Remorina albescens. Next base: position 15,904,739 of record CM068484.1, on the reverse strand, counting down.
AATATACATTTTTCACTGACAAATGTAGAACCTCAAATGTTGATTGATGGACTTCTACTCAGATTTGTTCTGTCTTTGCTCACTACTCACATTTTTTAATTTCCACTTGGTGATCACTAATCAATGTGTGGGTTGTGTTTGTCTTGGCTCTCTATTTCTAACAGTGAAGAGGTACCCAGCTTCATCCTTCCCTGGGTTCAGTATCCCACAGATTTAGTATAGTTTCAAGCACTCTTAGACTAAAGATCTCTGGTGGTTGCAAAAACGTGGAGGCTTTTACAGAATAAATTTTAGAGAAAGCTGTCCATGTGAGGGTTTGGTAATGCTGTTGTAACATGGTGCAGCGGGAATGACAGATTTTAGGTAGATGTGTGCTCATTCATCAATTGTTTGTAGGCAGATAGAGTTTGCATTCATGGGAACAGTTTAGTTGACTGAACAAACACAGCTCAAGTGATGGAAGTTTAAGAGACAAGTAACCAGTCTATCACAGGGTTGACAAAACGTTCACACTTCCACCTAAAGGCAATTTAGAGTCTCCAGTTAATCTAAACATCTAAACGTCTTTGGACCCAGACCTGTACCTGGAGGAAATCTTCTGAGACATGTAAAAAATACAAACTCCACACAGAGAGGCTGCAGACACAGGGTTTGAAGTCACAGCCCTTTTGCAGTGAAGCACCACCATGCCACCACATGGAAAGTCAGTTTGGACTGATGCTCATGGCTGATTTTCATCTATCATACTGTCACACCAGAAAGTTTATTAACTTGTGTACAAGACCTGGTGAGTTAAAAAAATTGGACAACTGAAATACAACACTTATCTCTCCTCCAAGACATTGGAGCTTTTGGGTAAAAATGATATGACACATTCTAAGATCAGATTCTCTATGTGTATATGTTCAATGCTGAATAATTGCCAACAAATCTTGAAAGAAGACTTTATTTGTACTCAGACTGTTTACTCTTTTCCCAGCAGACTGTCGGGAATCTTTCATCTTCAGTCAGTCCGCCTACATGTTCTCACAAAACAACCACATGCTTAACACACAATCAGATACCAGATGATCTGTTTGAAATTCGGGTGATATTAGGTTTGAGATTAGGAAATTTTGTGGAGTCATACAATGTGTCAGTAGACATGAGATTCCTGGAACAGCTCTCACTTTTATGTGGTCACTTCTGGGAAGCTGTTGTGGTACAGAGCCAATAAGAAACTTAAAGATTGAAAAATTGTCTTGTGATTAATGTGTGTGCGTGTTTGTGTCTGGGTAAGTAACTGAATAAGTGCTGTTAATTGTTAAGAAGCCGGTGATGTGTCAAGGTAATGCCATGACTTGCCCTCCCCCTTTGTCTCTCACTCACACACACACACACACACACACACACACACACACAGCATCCTATTAGACTTAACACATCCTGACTGAGATGGATGTACTAATGTGATTTGAAGTGGTAGTGTGAGGTAGCGATAGCCACTACATTTAGCTGCAGTACATTCGTATTAGCGGGATGCCAGCAGGAGCACAGGTAGAGAAACTGGGTGATCAGCTGCTCTCAGTAGGACAGGCAGAAAATCTGTGTTTTACACTGTCAAAAGACAATTTAGTGCAGCTCTTTCTGATTCACTCAGCTTACCTGTGGCTGTGATGAAATACAGTAAAGGCGTAAACCATTGGTAGAGGAGTATTTAATACCAAACGAAAAGTGCTATTTTGATTGGAAGGATAAACTGCTGAAAATAAATTAAATGACGCGCATATAAGATTGATCTTTGAAATTGTCTAAAATGCATTTTTAGACAATTTCAAAGATCAACAGCAGCTCATCACTGAGCTTCTGTACCTCCTGCTGCAGCACATGGATCTATACCTGATGGAGGTAAAACACTGAGTATGAGAGCTTCACACAACCCCACATTAAATAACCTGAACTATCACTTTAATATCTTTTCTATGTCAAGACTGTGTGGTGATATTAGAGAGCTCATCTGATCCACCCAATACAAAGTTCAGTCTCTGCACGGCCTCCAACCCTTCAAGTAAACCTGCATCACGCTGCAGTTGTGTACGTCTCTGTCAATGATCCATCACGATTCAGATGTCGCAGTCTGACTCACAGTCCTTCAGCTCACGACTTCTCTGGACGTGCTCACAAACAGGCACTTTTTTTCAACACAGTAAAAATTCCTCTACAGAGATAAACGGCATTTTGCCCAAGACTTGCTGCTTTACACACCAAACTGTCATCATCCATTCGGTTATTTGAGACAACTTTGTTTACCACAATACCAAGTTAATCAAAAGAATACTTAATGAGAATACTTTGAGACAATCAGATTAATAAGAATACTTTATTAATGCTCAGGTGGGAAATTTTGTTAAATCTATTGACAGTAAAATACACATATTCTGCTTTGGTGTGCCATTGCCTGTGCAGCGTCTTTGTTGGCTGGGCGCCCACCATTTTGTGTGTGTGTGTGTCTGTGTATCATCATGCTCCTTAGCCAAGATTGATGCTCCCTCCTGCTGCTAGCAATGCTTCATTAGCATAACTTTGTACGCTGAGGCTCAGCCGTGGTCTATCTATGGGACTGACATTCATCCAAACACCCAAGTACATAATCTTCCTTGAACACAAATGTGGTTTGATCTTTGGAGGAATTCCTATACTTACCATGACCATTAGGGGATGATTACACTGGTTATAATGAGAAATCAGATGTGAAATCAATGCGTTGAAGTCTATGGTAGAATGTCCCTACTGCTTGATTTATTGATACACTTGATTTATTAGCTCAGTAAATATTTTCCTAATGAGTTTTGTAGCCTCGGTCTGTAGTCTTAAGTCTTCTTTGATACAAAGTGATGCTCATTTTGATGTTAAAATGATGGTCCCATTTGGAGGAAAGTAGGCCATAAAGCAGGGAATATATTAGTGTGTGACTATGTTGTGTTTGACAGACTGTAATAGAAATAGCCCTCACCCCGTCAAAGCTACACCTTCTGCTTCCAATATGGTTTATTCTGGTTTTTAAAAAAAAAAAGGCTGACAGCTAAATTACAAACTGGAGACATCAAATCGATAGCTCACAAATCAATGAGTGATATCACAGAAGGTAGGTATTTCTCTCCACAACAAATCATTTACTAACTTAAATAAGAATCTCAGCCAGCTCTATTTCCACATGTAAACACAGATACAGAGCCGGGCGTACACTAACACCATATGAACCTTGTGGATATCCAGCTTTGATATAAGAGCCTCAAACTGGGAAGAGATTATACTGGAGGCTGAGGGGTAATGGCCCCTCAGCCTTTGCATTTGCACAAATATTCAAAGCATGTGAAAGCTGATTGGCATGCACCAAGCATCTTGTACACTAAACTACCAGGAATTTTCTCTTATTATAATTATTATCATAATTGCAGTGAAAACTGGGACAGATTACTTGTGAATTTTAAAGACCAGGGGCCTCATTTATAAAGCTTGCATACGCACAAAACCGTACCTAAAACTTGCGTACGTCATTTCTACGCAAAAGTTGTGATCTATAAAAAACAGACTTGACGTAAAATGTGCGCAACTCTACGGTAACTCTGACCCATGTGTACGCACATTTTGGAGGAAAAGGGGAATTGGCGACACACACGGTGCGGTGGTGAACTGAAGTCAGATTGAAGAAATGAAGAGTGGGAAGAACCATTAAGTGTTTATGATTGCCTTTCACACATTTAATTTGAACCCATATCATGCGTTGGAGCCATGTCATAAGAATGATTTAATTCAACAGCATTATTTTGCATTGCACTGAGTAATTGTTTCGGAAACATCTCCTTAGAATCTAACAGAAAATCCTAAAACAAACCAGGCATAAAGAAAAGGCTAATGTTCACGCACTTCAGTCTAAAGAATATTTTTCGTGGTGGGGGTTAGCACGAACTGATTATCAGTCTGATTGTTGTGAACCTATAAATACAGAGTGAGCCCTGTGCCTAATGCTGCACCATGGCACTGCTGGAGGACCACTGTATGCCAATGGCAGAATTAGGAGGGAGAAGGTCTTCAGGGACCATAACGACTTATTGGCCCATGGTGATGACTGGCTTATGAGCCGTTTTAGATTCCCCAGAGCTGCTCTTGGATCTATGTGCTGAACTGGGTCCAGCATTAGATAGGGCGACGCACCGGAACTACGCCATCCTGGTGCAGACGCAGGTCCTCACCCCGTTTTTAAATGAGGAAACCGTCTTCAATAAGGTCCATGCCCGTGCGGGGTCAATGGCGCGCTTTGGATGAGTCGGAGGGCAGGCTTCTTTAGCATCCTGCCAAAGTGTGCCGCATTATAAGAGCTTGTGGCGTGTTACACAATGTGGCACAGAGGAATGGTATCTCCCCCCCAGCATTATGACCCGGAGTCAGAGCCCCTTTCAAGACAAGCGGGATATGACTCCGTCAGGATGTCATGCGGCGTTTAGAAAGACAGCTAAAGGTTCATTTTTGCACATTGCCTTTTAATATTTCTGCTATTGCAACCATTACATGTCTCATTTGTGTGTCTCAACTCCTCCGTCAGGTTGTTGATTGCTTGTATTGTCTCCCTTTATAGCTGCAGGACTGACGCGACCGCTCGCAGGCGTACCAGAATGACGCCAGTTGTGTGCATCGGCGTCAGGTCAGGAGCACTGGGTCCCCCCCCAGTTGCAGTCGTCAGGAGCATTGCTTTGCTTCCTTTGGTTTTTGATTCCGGTGCTGTGACCTCCAAATCAAATCAAATCAAATCAAATCAGATTTATTTGTATAGCGCCAAATCATAACAAAGTTACATCAAGGCACTTTACATATAGAGCAGGTCTAGACCAACCTCTTTATAAAATTATTTAAAGAGACCCAACAGATCCCCCGATGAGCAAGCACTTGGCGACAGTGGCAAGGAAAAACTTCCTTTAAGAGGCAGAAACCTCGGGCAGAACCAGGCTCAGGGGGGGCGGCCATCTGCCTCGACCGGTTGGGTTGAGAGAGGGAGAGAGAGAGAGAGAGAGGCACGGGGGAGGGGGGGGGGGGCAAAGTTGGGTAGAGTAGGGAGAGAAAGAGAGCAGGAGGAGGGGATATTCAAACAGGTGTAGGCAGGAACATGATGCTGCATGAAGTTCGTAGGAATGATGCTGTATGGAATTCTTGAAGATGTGGGAGCAGCAGGCATTGCAGGAACATGGGATGGTGATGATTCATCACCTGTAGGATGAGGACAGAGGAGAGGAGCTGGGAGAGAGAGAGGAGAGGAGCTGGGGGACGGAGACTTCGGGAAAACATGGTTAGTAAATGTAATGCACATGCTTGGAACTGAGAGAAACTGGGATTTCGGAGAAGCAGGTTGTTTGTATGATGGCGCATGCGAGGGGGGGAGAGAGAGAGGGAGAGGGAAGAGGGGGAGAGAGAGAGAGGGAGAGGGAAGAGGGAGAGGGGGAGAGAGAGAGAGAGAGAGAGAGAGAGAGGGGGGAAAGGGAGAGGGAGAGAGAGAGAGAGGTTCTCAGTCCTTCTCCCAGCAGTCTAGGCCTGTAGCAGCATAGCTAAAGAGTAAATGAACTTTAACTTTTTAACTATAAGCTCTGTCATACAGAAAAGTTTTAAGCCTGGTCTTGAAAATTGCTAAAGAGTCTGCCCCCCGGACCGATACTGGAAGTTGGTTCCATAGAAGAGGAGCCTGATAACTGAAAGATCTGCCTCCTGATTTACTCTTGGAGACTCTAGGAACCACAAGTAAACCTCCATCTAGAGAGCGGAGTGGCCTACTAGGACAGTAAGGAACTATGAGCTCTCTGAGGTATGACGGAGCTTGGCCAGTAAGAGCTTTATATGTTAACAGAAGGATTTTAAATTCTATTCTGGATTTTACCGGCAGCCAATGAAGAGCAGCTAACACAGGAGAGATGTGATCCCTTTTTCTAGTTCCTGTTAATATTCGTGCAGCAGCATTCTGAATCAACTGAAGGCCTTTCAGAGATTTGTTTGGACATCCAGATAATAATGAGTTACAGTAGTCCAGCCTAGAAGTTACGAATGCGTGGACTAGTTTTTCTGCATCCTCTTGAGAGAGGATATTTCTGATTTTCCTAATGTTTTTCAGGTGGAAGAAAGCTGCCCTACTGACTTGTTTTATGTGAGGGACAAAGGACATGTCCTGGTCAAAGGTTACTCCAAGGTTTTTTACAGTGGAGTTGGAAGCCAAAGTAATGCCATCCAGACTGATTAATTGATTAGATAGGGTTTCTCTAAGGTGCTTAGGGCCGAGTACAATAACTTCAGTTTTGTCAGAATTTAGAAGTAAAAAATTATGGGTCATCCAGACTTTTATGTCTTCAAGACATGTCTGCAGTCTGACTATCTGACTAACTTAATTTGGCTTCATTGATAAATACAGCTGAGTGTCGTCTGCATAACAGTGGAAATTGATGCCGTGTTTCCTGATAATGTTGCCTAAAGGAAGCAGATAATACCAAATAGGATGGTTTTTCGGGCCTCCACCTCACCGACAGAAAAATTTATTTTTTTACCTTTTCTTCCTACATCTGCCATCGGTTACAACAAGACGTAAAACTTGTATCTGAGTCTTATTTTATATTCATGAGGCGCTTTGCATTGACCATTTATGGTTAAAAATGGGCGTGTACAGGGCGTGACATGACGCCGACACAGTTGTGCACACTTACAGTCAAGTCTGTGATTTATAAAGCAAAGTTTGCTTTAAGTGTGCGTACGCAGGGTTTTATAATTCTGAATATTTTCTGCTGTACGCAAACTTTGGCTTTTGGGCGTAGTAGACTTTTAGTAACAATCCTACCCACAGTTTTATACATGAGGCCCCAGGTCATCTGGTCTACCATGTGCAGACGTGTTCATGTGTATGGTGTAATTATGCTTAATCCTAAATGTTAATTTGACAAGTTAAGTAAGAGGTTTGAGAGGTTCAGAAGCTGATTGGCTCACTGAAAACCACAAATATATCTTCTTATGGACATCATCACACTGAATAAGTGCTGTTAATTGTTAAGAATAAAATATGAAGCCTACGCATCCATTTCCTGACTGTACCACACTCAGTGGAATGAACTGAAACTGCATCCACTGAAAAGACTAATTATAAAAACTTTGCGGTCAAATTTTCACGTTGATGTCAGCACCACATGTGTCAACACCTTGCAAAAGAACCACCAGTTTTGAGGTTATAAAAAATATCCTTTTTTTTAAATCTTAAATCCTGTCATTTGCAGTTATTTTAAAACAGTGGTGCCACAGTATGACTAATAGTTTGTGGTAAATGGTGTAAACATCTTCTGTATCTGTTTGCCTCTAAATCCATGTATTAGGTCAAGGTTAGGTATTGTGTGCATGAATGTATAGTGTCTCACCCCAAAACAACAGGCTTGTTATGAAAGAAGAGATAATATCAAAACAAAATGATACATTGTATATAAAATTGCAATCGTCATTGTTGTCATCATTTTCTGTCTCTGCTTCCAGGCACAAAAGAACTGGACAGAAGCAGCAGCAGGGAGGATAACATCACCCCAACTGTAGGAGCCAAGGCCTGCCATTCATGCAGGCCCTCTGCGTGTGTGTGATTGTGTGTGTGGGAGCCTCTGTTTGGCATGTCACTTCCTTGGAGAGAAAAGAACAGGAAGCAAGAGTGAGAGCTGACAACAAGCACTCGCCCTCACCCCTACAAAGAAGTCTTTCTCCACCAAGCGAGAAAAAGTAGGGATGTATATATGTGTGTTTGTGTGTGTATTTGTGTATGTATGTGTCCATCCCTAACCAACTCCTTCATTCATGTGACAAAGGGCTTGTAAGCCCCTTTCTATTTTCTTGTAACTTCCTTTAGCTGAGGTCTGACCCTTACAGAAGCTCTAAACAAATTGGGATCAGACAGTGATGTGCACATAGTTTAAGGGACAGGGCTGAAAATGTCAAGTCAGATCCCGTCAGTCTATTAATATATCAAACTTCAAATAGAATCTTCAGCTGACTGAAGTTTTTATATAGAAATGAGCAAAATATACAGCTAGGCCAAAAACAAGAGCACAGCATAGACATATTCCTAAATTGCCAAAAAACACCAAGTTGAATTTCAACCTTAACACATTTATCCTGACAAACTGCTGATTAAAACATGGCCATCCTTACATCTTGATTGTCCCAAAGTAGCACATTGTCCTGGCACACAGCCCCAACCCTTGCTGGGTAGCTCACATCATCCTGTACCAAAAGCTTTGGTGACTGTGTTCAAACTATGTGGGAACTTTGTTGGAAAAGCTAAATTCTGGAAGGAGAGGTAATGCCATTCTGCTTTGAAACTGGTGGGTCTCTTTAATTAATTTTATAAAGAATTTGGTCTAGACCTGCTGTATATGTAAAGTGTCTTGGTGTAACTTTGTTGTGATTTGGCGCTATATAAATAAATCTGATTTGATTTGATTTGGATGGAGAGAAAATAATGTGATTGTTTTTGAATTTATTACTCTGGTTCACACATATGTTTTTTACTAGCAATAATTTCTATCCAATCCAGGGCTGCATCAAGGAGACGTCATGAGTGTAGTCGTTTCAACGTAGAGCAGAGTCAGCATTGTTTCGCATTCTGGAGTCAGATGTCATTCATGTTGCCTTTTAACTCATCTGTCTGCCGTGTGATTGGCAGAAGGTTATTTGAAAGTACGGCTGCTGTACACCTGAACTTTGACCAACTAAAGCTAAAATCAGGGGAGAGGACAGCTATCCCTGTGTTAACAAACAGGCAGTCACAATATCATAGCGACTGTCTGACAGCTTAGCATGGGAGATGCCACCCTCTTATGCTAACAAGTGGAATGACAGTCTTCGCTGTGACAATACTGGGTCAGGAATTAAAGTACATTCTGTCCAGCTTCCTCTTAATGCCCCCACTGCATTACAGGTCATCTGATGTCAATGCTCAAACACCTGTAAGGGTCATTTTCACACTGCAGCACTTACTGTAGTCTTGTTGTCATGGTGATCTGGCTGATTATGTAAGTGTTGGGTGCTGGTTCCTTCAAATGGCAAGAACAGAGGTCTTTGTGCAGTGACACAAGACACCACACACACACACACACACACAAACACTGTTTTCTCATGCTCAGTATGGTCATCGGCTCAAATCTCACAGAGGCAACACTCGTTCTACTAAACTAATCTGGAAATGTTCATATTGAACCGTTTACATGGATTTGTTTCATTTAAGTTTTTTCGCACTAAAGAAGGGGATTCTGTGGGCCATTTTGTATTTCTTATGGTTTATCATATCCTTCGGTTGGGAGAAATGATCATTTGATCAAGTATCAGGATTTTATGTACATTAATATGACTGAATGATGTTGAGTGGTTTGTCCAGGTCCTGGGTTCGAACCCCAGGTCTGGGGTCTTTCTCCATGGGTTCCCTCCAGGTCTTCTAGCTTCTTCTTCTTAAAAAAAACAAACAAAAAAACAAACCATGGACAATATGTGAATTGGTGACGTAATTGCATATAGGCATGAATGATTTATTAAGGCCTCAATGTGTCATTCAAATAAGTTGAATAGACATCCCCTTCTTGGAAAAGTTTAGCAGTGTTTTGGGGAAAACAGTTTAAAAAAAATATTGTTTCAAATGGTTATTGGGTCCACATGGTGTGTGTACAGGACTCAAAAATGGACATGGAGCATACAACTAGGATATGCCCATATCTGCTGGGCATTTGTTGAGCTTACCCACTGTGGCTCCTATTTGCCGTAAAATCAAATGGCAGGTTTTTTGTTATAGCTGCAAAATTTAAATGGAAACTTGTTCACTGATGGTGGATTTGAGGCTGGCACTCTTGTCGCTGCTGTTCAGTAAGAGTTGTGAGAGCAGCAGCTCGTGCTGTGAGGGAGAGAACTGTGAAGTGAAGAGCAGCTGATGCCATCACTGCCCTTCACTGCCTGTCATGGGTGGAGCTGGGAGTGATCCTGATGGAGCTGAGTTCAATTTTAAATCACACAAGGAACAAGCATGCAGCATCACTTGTTGCAGTCACGTTAGTTACTGTTGGAATAACTGGTTATGTACAGTAAAATCATGAATTTGATATTAATTTATTTATTTACATGCTTACACTAACTAAAGCTTTTAGCTCCACTGTTATGTGATTTAGCTCTGCATCAAAATTTTCCAGAGTTCTCCTTTTAGGAGGAAAATGATCTTTGGTGCTTGCTTTTTATTTAGTTTCACTGAAACTGGACCAAAATTCATAAAGGCACAAAAATGGTAGATATATACATGTTTTCATGGCTTCCTCTGTCACAGCTTTGTCAAATAATCCTGTGTTATTGCAGTGATATTGGGCTCTTACATTGGTCTTTAAGGAGTCAGGAGGCTTCAGGTTGTCAGATCATGTTTACTGTGAATTCAGCTGCTATTCCTCATGATAACAAACCCTTTTCCTGCTTGCATTGAAATTCATGTGTTGTTAATTTTTATTCTTTTTTTTTTATTTCAGATATAAAGTATAACATAACTGTCACTCCCAGCTGTTGGCTCACACAGCAGCTCATCTCAGCCACTGCAGCTGTGGTCCAACAGCAAAACATCTTCCCCCAGAAGCTGGTTTCACATGGTGGTTTAGATGTGTGTTTCTTTTGTCTAGCACCATTTGAAATCAGTGTTCTTGGGGACAGGAGGACAGCTCTGGCAATAAGTAAGCCCCAAGAGGATAGGCACAGGACAGCACTCCTTTCTTTTATCCACTAAAAGATAACTGATTTCTCCTGATGCTTAGAGCCTGCTCCAGCCTTCTAGCACCATTTGAAATCGGTTATAGAACTGTGGATCAATGCACATGTTCATCCAAACAACAGTGAGAAAGTAATTACTGCCTCCTTGTTTTTGACGCTGAAAGAAATTATTCCAATATTCGAAGGACTTATTCTTGCCTTTCAAAGAAAACAACTTGACTCCAACTTCAATGAATTTATTTTATTCACACTGGCATGTGCGTCATTTATGTTGCTGCAGTTTCGAAGTACAGGCGGTGACTGACAGAAATCCCAGAAGAGTGAATAGTTTTTAGAGGTGAAAGTTCATCTTTCAGGTATCTCCTACACTGCAGCTCTGTGGAATGTTCATGGTCTGTAGGGACAAAACGCTAACAAGAGTGATCCAAGGAAGGAAAACCACTGAACCCCAGTAATGATTACCGACCCTTTTCAAAGCCACTGAGAGACGCTGATCTGCAGTACCAATGTCTTTGACATTTGTGTCTCTGGTGTTTCCATTTCCAATTGATGTTTAGTGTAGCTGCCATCAGAGTCAGTCATACAGTTTAAGTTCATTTCATGATTTTGAGTTAAAATTAAGAAGAATTTACGTTTTTAAACAAGATAACATTTTGTTAATTCATATAAATGTAATTAAAAAGCACACACACAAGAATAAATGTTTAAAAGGACCTGTATAATATTGACATAGCGGAACTAATGTTACATTGTCGCAGTAGCGCCAGGTTGTTTTTTTGTTGACGCATATTATGGATGACCATGCGTTAGAGGAAGCGCACCTGTCTGTGTTGACGGTCCGGTGAGAGGACGTTTAAGTTATGTTGCCGTATCATACATGAAGACTGGAGTGAAGTTTCCTTTTATCTCCCTCTAGTTAATGCGGCCAATGAGGTATGTACATTTATTTGCATGTTTCACATTTTGTTTTTTTGTTGCTCTCTATGAGAGTGCTCTGTGTAACATCAAGCTAATTTTATGTTTTGCGTATTTTATTTTATTCAGTTCTTACATTTTTCCATGGCTGTTTGACAGTATGAAGGTGGAAAATAAATGCCTGTAACCAGAAGAACGCCTTGTGTCCATGATTTAACTGAACGGGAGCTATATTTAGATTTTATCCACAGTTGTTGTATGTTGTTGTGTGTCTCTGGCTGTGTGTGATGGACCTTCATTCCTCTCTCATGCCAGTGTATTCCGTCACCTGCTGATCATCATCTCTGATTCTCATCTACCTGGTCTTTCTCTTCATCCAACATCAGCTTCTGTTGGAAAACTCTTATCTGTCTGTTGGTAATCCTGATTTGTTTGTGCTCCAGATCAACAATACTCACCTGCTCCTATCCAGCCAAAACCTTTATCTATTTACTGTCTACTGTTTATTGATACTGATGCTGCTCAGTGATATTCACTGCACAATTACCTCCTTGATGCTACATGTTTAGTTAAAGTTGTTATTAAGGTCTATTGTTATATTTTATATATATTGTTACAGCCCTGTAGTTTTTCTACTCAATTTTATTATATTTTATCTTACTGTTGCTCATTGCACAAATATAATTGTTGTGTCCCGTCTTGTTAAATTCAAGTCATGTTCATGTTCACCCTTTTTGTCAAGTTAAGGTCACCAATGTCAAGTCTGGTCATGCACTTCCTGCTTTATTTTGGCACTCACCTTTTCCCTCTCGTTTCAGTTACTGACTTCCTCCCTTTGTGATATTTCCCTCCATTGAGATTGTTTTCCCCACCCCTGATTGGTTTCACCTGTCTCCCTACATCATGTATAAATAGTCTGTGTCTCCTTTGTCTTGTGCCAGTTCACCTTGTTTGTCAGGTAAAGAATCACGTCAAGAAGTTTCTAGTCTTCAAGTTTTTGTGAAAGTGTTAAGAGCAGTTTTTTGATCCTCCATAGAGAGTGTTTTTTGTTTAGTAATTTGTGTCTGAATAAATCTTTTTTGGTTCATTGAGTTGTGCATTTGAGTCCTCCCTTGTTATGTCGGGGTCGTTACAGAACGAATTGGCCAAACATGGACTCAGCCAAATTGCCCTCTCTGCTCAGGGCACAAAGATCCATCAGCACAAGACGAAGCTGAGCCTATCAGCCAGGGCGTGAAGAGACTGAGGGACCGTCAGAACGATTTCCAAGCCTCAGTAACCTCTCAAATTAACCACCTGGCTGGCCAACTACACCAAGTCCTTCCTCACCTGGGAACAGCACCTCCAGTGACAACACCTGTGCAGACTCCTGATGCTGCACCAACCAATAGCCTGGTTACTCCCATGTCCCTGTGTTTGGCCCCTCCGGAGAGGTTTTCTGGAGACTCAGGTGACTGTAGAACTTTATTAGTCCAGTGCGACCTACATTTCAAGTACAACCCAGCAACCTTTGAGTCAGACCAGGCCAAAGTGGCCTTAATAATGTCCCATTTATCTGGCAGCGCTGCTGGTTGAGCCGAGGCAGAATGGTCCAGAGACTTGAATATCTGTCAGTCACTCACAGCTTTAGTATTTGATCACTCCTCACTTGCCAGAGATGCTTTCTGGGTTCTCATACAGATCCAGCAGCGCCAGCACCAAGCAGTGGATTAGGCCATTGAGTTCTGCACTGTAGCCGCAGATAGTGGGTGGAACACACCCGGTCTAATTGATGCTTATGTGAATGGATTTTCCGAGCCGATAAAAGATCGTTTAGCGCCCTTAGGATCCCCAGGATCTAGAATCCCTCATCACCATGGCCATCCGTGTGGACAACAGACTCAGAGATAGAGAGAGAGAGCAGCCTCGGGCTGTGTATACTCTTCCAGGATTCCAACCTTCAAGGGCTTCTTCATTTCCCACATTGACAGGTCCCAGGAAGACGCCACCGCCAAGAGTCACAGGAGCCGATTCAGTTGGGAAGGACCAACATCTCTCCAGAGGAAAGACAGCGCCGTCTGCAGGAGGGCTGCTGTTTCTACTGTGGACAGCCGAGCCACCAACTCACCACCTGTCCGGGAAAAAGATCAAGCTCACCTTCCATGAGGAGGGTGCTGTTGAGCAGATTTGCCTCTGCATTTTCTCCTCAGATACTAACCCAAGTAAAACTATCTATAGATAATCAAACTATCATTCTGGGGGTTTTAATTGACTCTGGAGCAGACGAAAGACTCATTGACTGGAGTCTAGCTCAACAGAACCAGGTTAGGTCTGTTCCTCTGACCCATCCTGTAGAGGCCAGCGCCTTAGATGGTCGCCTATTGTTTCACGTGACTCATTGTACTGAACCCATACAAGTGATAAACCACCACACAGAGTTCATGCAATTTCATTTGTTTCACTCAGTGCAGCATCCACTGATCCTGGGGTATCCATGGCTTAAAACATTACCCCCACATTGACTGGCGCTCAGGGGAAATTAAGGGGTGGGGAGGAGACTAAACACTCATGTAAAGTAAGTCAGACACAGTCTAAGATCTTGGTGACTCCAGTGAAGGAGTTGGACCCTGGCAATGATTCTGATTTTCCAGGCTTATCTAATGTACCCTCATGTTATCATGACTTAAAAGAAGTCTTTGACAAGAAGAAGGCCATGACACTCCCTCCTTATTGACCTTCTGACTGCACCATCGACCTGTTACCCAGTGCGCCCATCCCCAAGGGGCGCCTCTACTCCATCTCTGGGCTGGAACAAGCAGCCATGGATGAGTATATAACCTCATCGCTCAAGGCTGGCATAATTGGACCGTCCTCCTCTCCAGCTGGTGCAGGTTTCTTTTTTGTGGATAAGAAGGATGGATCACTCAGGCCATGCATTGAAAATAGCCCCCTAAACGCCATTACCGTTGAGAACTGTTACCCACTCCCACTCCCAACAGGAAAGTACAAGGTGTGATGTTACACTTTCATATTGTACCAAAGGATGCTGTGGCCTCTGATGCTGTGTGGGGTTGTTTCATCAGCCATAAGCAGGATAGATGCTAAACCTGTCCTTCATCCACAAATGGCTTGGGCTCCTGCAAGGCTTTTCTGAAGTAGGCCTGTACTGATGGAACTCACTTCATCTGCCCCTGATATACACTCACCGGCCACTTTATTAGGTACACCTTGCTAGTAAAAGGTTGGACCCCTTTTGCCTTCAGAACTGCCTTAATTCTTCGTGACATACTTTCAACAAGGTGTTGGAAACATTCTTACAATCTAGCAGATATATTTAATCACCACCACTCCCAGAGCGCAGGAGGAGGCGAGGATGGCGCGGCTGCATGGAATAAAGCATGGAATATGTAAATAACATAATTTCCTGTGATACTGTGAACACATAATCAAATGCCAATTAAATTCTAAGAGTGGGAAAAAAGTCATTAAAAATCGTTATACTATATACCTTCCTGTTTTCAGTTCGTCAGCTCTATTTGATGCTTTTCATAACAAACCAGGCATAAAGAAAAGGCTAATGTTCACACACTTCAGTCTAAAGAATATTTTTCGTGGTGGGGGTTAGCACGAACTGTATTCAATGTCTGAGTCTGAGTCTGATTATTGTAAACTTATTAATACAGCGGTGAGCTGTGCGTAATGCTGCACCATGGCACTGCTGGAGGATTATACCAATGGCAGAATTAGGAGGGAGAAGGTCTTCAGGGACCATAACGACTTATTGGCCCATGATGATGACTGGCTTATGAGCCGTTTTAGATTCCCCGGAGCTGCTCTTGGATCTATGTGCAGAACTGGGTCCAGCATTATAGAGGGCAACATGCCCGAACCACACCATCCTGGTGCAGACGCAGGTCCTCACCCCGTTTTTAAATGTGCAAAAAACGCAGAGGAAACCATCTTCAGTGAGGTCCATGGCCGTGTGCTGTTAGTGGTGGAGTGCCGGTGAAAGTGAACGCGTTGGATTCGTCGGAGGGCAGGCTTCTTTACCATTCTGCGAAAGTGTGCCGCATTATAAGAGCGTGTGGCGTGTTACACAATGTGGCACAGAGGAATGGTATCCCTCTCCCTACCCCCCAGAATTATGACTCAGGGGGCAGAGCCCCCTTCAAGACAAGCGAGATATGAACAGGGTGCAAGACTCCATCAGGATGTCATGTGGCATTTATAAAGACAACTAAATGTTAATTTTTTCACATTGCCTTTTAAATATTTCTGAAATTTCAACCATTACATTTTTCATTTGCCTCAACTCTTCCGTCAGGTTTCTGATTGCTTGTATTGTCTCCCTTTGTAGCTGCAGGACTGTCGGTGAGCACCCGACCTCTCGCAGGCATACCACAATGACACCAAATATGGACACAATTTTTGTGTGCATCGGCATCAGGTCAGTTGCAGTTGTCAGGAGCACTGGGTCCCCCCCAGTTGCAGCGACGCTCTGACGGTGGGAGGACAGCCTCCGCTTTGCATACACCTGTAATGAACGATAATCATTTAATACATACGATCAGTACCACTCAAGCTATAAATTACAAACGTGTTGTGCCTAAAGGAATAAAAAGATGTACCTTTTATAACAGACCACTTTTTTTTTTTTTTTTGGCACCGTGCGCTCCATCCCACTGACGGTGTTCACAGCTGCAGCAACCTGTTGCCACTTACTTTGCTTCCTTTGGTTGGTGATTCTAGTGCTGTGACCTCCAAACAGGATGGTTTTTCGGACCTCTACCTCACCGACAAACGTCTCCACTTCCGCCTTTCTTTTTTTTTACCTTTTCTTCCTGCATCCGCCATCGTTTCCAACAAGACATAACACTTGAGTCTTATTTTATATGCAGGCCGCATTCTTGCTTTGCATTGACCATTTATGGTTAAAAATGGGCGTGTACAGGGCGTGGCATGAAGCCAATACAGGTAAGCACAATTGTAGTCAGTCTGTGATTTATAAAGCAAAGTTTGCTTTAAGTGTGTGTTTTTAAGTGTCTTTATAGTCATTGCATGACCAAGCAAACAAAGAAATTGCAAAACTCCCTCTAGTGCAAATAGACAACATAAAAAATAAAGCCAAATTAAAAATAGAACTGTAATAATTTAGGGGTAGACATTCACCATAAACACACTATAAACTGTAAAGATTCACTCTGTCTGAGTAATTGCACAGATTGAAAATTGTGAACACACTGTAAAGATTCACTCTGTATAAGCAATTGCACAAAAATATTGCACCACTGCTATAATGCGGAGTTTAGTGTTTGGCCCACTGATAGAAACAGTTTTCAGTCTTTTGGTCTTGGGTTTAGGGGATTACAAAATATTGAGCCAGTGGTCAGAACCAAGTGTCAACCCACCGTGACTTCACCCACTGATTTGTGAATTGCAATTTTGTTTATTTGAAACCAGGATAAATATTTATATTTACAGAAAGTGGAACTGGGGAGGAGTGAGGGCTGACCTTGGGACTCATTTATAAAACTGTGCGTAGGATCGTTACTAAAACTGTACGTACACCCAAAAGCCAAAGTTTGCATACGCTAGAAAATATTCAGATTTATAAAACCCTGCGTACGCACACGTGAAACAAACTTTCCTTTATAAATCACAGACTTGGAGAGGGGGTTGTAGCCAATTCCATGGTCTGTCCTGAGACCATGGTCTCTGGCACGGACCATGGGTGCCTACCACTTGGAGTGCTAAAGATACTGGTCCCAACCAGCTCCTCAGTGGTCTGTCCTGTGGTCCCTGTGGTCTGGATCAGTTAGTAAGTGGTCTGTGAAGCGGTTTTTGTAATTTTAATACACCTTCTCCCTTTCCCGGTTGTTTTGGCAGCACTCTACGCCGGATAAATGTCAGAGATCATAATCTTTTGTCCATAAAATACAATCGTCAATTATTTGTATTATTTAAGCAGGTCCACATAGTCAGGACCTCTGGCACAGACCAGTGGTCCCTACCACTAGGAGTTCTAAAGATACTGGTCCTGACCAGTGGCACAGTGGTCATGACCTGCTTCTTACTGGCACAGACCAATGGACCAGCTGCTCCCTGGAACAAAGAGCACTAAAATTACTGGTCCTGACCACCTCCTCTGTGATCTGTTCTGCTGTCTGGACCAGTTGAATGATCTGTGGAGTGTTTGTTTGTTTGTTTGTATTAATTTTTAATAGTCACTTTCCCTTTTCTCACTGCAACACTGTCAGATGAATAAATGTGACAAGCCATAATCGTTTGTCTATCCAATGTTATTGATCACTATTATTAATAGAAATCATAATAATAATAATGTTTAAATTATTATTATTAGTTGTACTCGATCATGCAGGTCCGTGTCTTCCTAACTGATTTAAACTTTACCAATGTGTTTCATTTTAAAAGCTTGTCACATTGCCCTTTATATCAAATCTTGATCTACAAACTAATGTCAAATAAATGTAGTGAAGGAAAAAATGTAGGGTTGAGCAATAAAGCAACATTAAATGGAAATAAAAAATTGTAAAAGTTTAATTAAAAAATCAACTTAAGTGGCCTACAGTGCAGTAACAAACGTAGCAGTGGAATCTTCTTGATTGATCCAGCACCTGATCACTCAATGATCTTGGCATGGAATCTGGAAAAACCCCCAAATATCATCAGGATGTCAATTGTGGCCTGCACAAATGAAAACGTTTTAGGTCAGGACAACATAGGAAAACATAAACAAGGAAGAGGACACATTACTAGCTTTATTAATGTTAAATTAACAGATGAAGTTAGGCTATATTTATGGGTGATCAAGTAACAGTAAGCTAAATTCTGTTGGTAGAACTGTGACATTAATGGATACCTTTATGTCCTTGTTAAGTAAAACTGGGACATACCTCTGGCACCATGATCAATGATGAAGTCAATGTTTGGGAGGAAGCTCTAATCCAACAACAACGTTGGCCTTATCAAGTGAATGAGGTCATTCATCTGTTAGACATATTTACGTTAAATAAACATTTATTCATATACTCTGACAAAATTACCACTTTAAAAAAATACTTTCAGAAATATTACTTATGTGTTTCTCATTGAAACATGTGGGCTTTCCGTTAAGGATTGTTTTCAGGGCATGGATTCCCCCAGGGTTTTGCCAAAGGAACATCCTGCTGGATTTCCTCTCCCCACTGTCCAGCATTTCTTTCAGTTCCTTTAAGAATGACATATGTTAATGATGACTAATAATAATAATTTAAACATTATTATTATGATTTCTTCGCCCTGCGATGGACTGGCGATCTGTCCACAGTGACTCTGCCCTCGCCCAGTGTGAGCTGGGATTGGCTCCATTCATGAAAAATGAATTATGATTTCTATTAATAGCAATGATCAATAATATCAGACATATATCACAGACAAAAGATAATGATTTTTATTTATTTATTTATTTATTTTACATTTATTCAGCACAGTGTTGCCAACACAATGAGAAAAGGAAAAATGTGTATTAAATGTACAATAACAAAGACCACTCAATAACTGGTCAAGACGACAGGCAGATGACAAGGACAACAAGACAGACTAGTGAGGAGCTGATCAGGATCAGGACCAGTATCTTTAGCGCCCCTAGTGGTAGTGACCATTGAGCCGTGCCAGGGAACAGCTGGTCCCGAGGAGTTGGTCATGACTGTGCGGCTGGTCACGAAGACACAGACTTACATAATCGATAGTACAACTATGACTAATAATAATAATTGAAACATTATTATTATTATGATAATATAATAATAATAACAGTGATTGATAACATTGTTTTCCATCTTTAGCATTCCTAGTGGTAGGGACCACTGGGACCTGCATAAATAATACAAATAATAGACGATTTTATGGACAAAAGATTATGATCTCTGACATAATCCAACTAAGAGTGCTGCCAAAATGACCAGGAAAGGGAGAAGGTGTATTAAAATTACAAATGCCACTTCACAGACCACAGGGACCACAGAACAGACCACTGAGGACCTGGTCGGGACCAGTATCTTTAGCTCACCAAGTGGTAGGGACCACTGGTCCATGCCAGAGACCATGGTCTCAGGACAGACCACAGAATCAGCTACAACCCCTGGTGCAGACTTGACTACAAGTGTGTGCAGCTGTGTCGGCCTCATGCCACGCCCTGTACACGCCCATTTTTAACCATGAATGGTCAATGCAAAGCACCTCATCAATGCGGCCTGCATATAAAATTAGACTCAGACACAAGTGTTATGTCTTGTTGGAAATGATGGCGGATGCAGGAAGAAAAGGTGAAAAAATAAATTTTTTAGGTGGAGACTTGTCAGTGAGGTGGAGGCCCAAAAAACCATCCTGTTTGGAGGTCACAGCACCGGAATCACAAACCAAAGGAAGCAAAGTGAGTGAGCAAAGTTGAGACAAATGAGAAATGTAATGGTTGAAATTGCAGAAATATTAAAAGGCAATGTGAAAAAATTAACCTTTACTTGTCTTTATAAACGCCGCATGACATCCTGACGGAGTCTTGCACCCTGTTCATATCCCGCTTGTGTTGAAGGTGGCTCTGGTCATAATGCTGGGGAGGAGGGAGATCGGGAGGAAGAGGGATACTATTCCTCTGTTCCACACTGTTCAACACGCCACACGCTCTTATAATGCGACACACTTTGGCAGGATAGTAAAGAAGCCTGCCCTCCGACGAATCCAAAGCACGCCACCAGCACTTCAGGAGGCCTATGGCACGCTCCACCACTGACCGCGCACAGGCATGGACCTCATTGAAGACGGTTTCCTCTGTGCCTTGCGCATTTGAAAACGGGGTGAGGACCTGCGTCTGCACTGGGATGGCATGGTTCCGGCGTGTTGCCCTCTCTAATGCTGGACCCAGTTCAGCACATAGATCCAAGAGCATAACTCTAGGGAATCTAAAACGGCTCATAAGCCAGTCATCATCATGGGCTAATAAGTCGTTATGGTCCCTGAAGACCTTCTCCCTCCTAATTCTGCCATTGGTAGTACTGCATTAACTAACCATGTTTTCCCGAAGTCTCTGTCTCTCCCAGTTCCTGTCCTCATCCTGCAGGTGATGAATCATCGCCATCCCATGTTCCTGCAATGCCTGCTGCTCCCACATCTTCATGAATTCTATACAGCATCATTTCTATGAACTTCATGCAGCATCATGTTCCTGCCTACACCTGTTTTGAATATCCCCTCCTCCTGCTCTCATTCTCTCCCTACTCTACCCAATTTTGCCTCTCCCCCCCTGTGCCTCCCACTCTCTCTCTCTCTCTCTCTCTCCCTCTCACCCTCTCTGTCTCCCTCTCTCAACCCAACCGGTCGAGGTGGATGGCCGCCCCCCCCTGAGCCTGGTTCTGCCCGAGGTTTCTGCCTCTTAAAGGAAGTTTTACCTTGCCACTGTCGCCAAGTGCTTGCTCATCGGGGGATCTGATGGGTCTCTTTAAATAATTTTATAAAGAGTTTGGTCTAGACCTGCTCTATATGTAAAGTGCCTTGATGTAACTTTGTTATGATTTGGCACTATACAAATAAATCTGATTTGATTTGATTTAGTCCTCCAGCAGTGCCATGGTGCAGCATTACGCACAGGGCTCGCCGCTGTATTTATAGGTTAACAACAATCAGACTGATAATCAGTTCATGCTAACCCCCACCACGAAAAATATTCTTTGCACTGAAGTGTGTGAACATTAGCCTTTTCTTTATGCCTGGTTTGTTATGAAAAGCATCAAGTAGAGCTGACGAACTGAGAACAGGAAAGTATATAGTATAACGATTGTGCTAAAGAGTAATGGCTTTGTTTTCCACACTTAGAATTTAATTGGCATTTGATTATGTGTTCACAGTATCACAGGAAAATATTATGTTATTTACATATGTTAGGCAGATGCTTTATTCTGGAACTGTGGTATTGTATGAGGAAGTCTGGAGTGGCAGAGAAGTATGTTAGAGCGGTGCAGGACATGTATGAGGACTGTAAGACAGTGGTGAGGTGTGCTGTAGGTGTGACAGAGGAGTTCAAGGTGGAGGTGGGACTGCATCAGGGATCAGCTCTGAGCCCCTTCTTGTTCGCTATGGTGATGGACAGGCTGACAGACGAGGTTAGACAGGAATCTCCAT
Source organism: Remorina albescens (assembly GCA_034769265.1). NCBI lineage: Eukaryota > Metazoa > Chordata > Actinopteri > Carangiformes > Echeneidae > Remorina > Remorina albescens. The sequence continues at coordinate 15,882,899 of CM068484.1, read as the reverse complement.
GGACTATAATGTTTGCAGATGACATTGTGATCTGTAGTGAGAGCAGGGAACAGGTGGAGGAGAAGCTAGAGTGGTGGAGGTTTGCCCTGGAAAGGAGAGGAATGAAGGTTAGCCGCAGCAAGGCGGAGTATATGTGTGTGAATGAGAGGGACCCAAGTGGAAGAGTGAGGTTACAGGGAGAAGAGATAAAGAAGGTGGAGGATTTTAAGTACTTAGGGTCAACAGTCCAGAGCAATGGAGAGTGTGGAAAAGAGGTGAAGAAGCGTGTGCAGGCAGGCTGGAACGGGTGGAGAAAAGTGTCAGGTGTGATGTGTGATAGGAGAGTTTCAGCTAAGATGAAAGGAAAGGTGTACAAAACTGTGGTGAGACCAGCGATGTTGTTTGGTCTAGAGACAGTGTCACTGAGGAAAAGACAGGGGGTAGAGCTGGAGGTAGCAGAGATGAAGATGCTGAGGTTCTCTTTGGGAGTAACCAGGTTGGATAGGGTCAGGAATAAGTACATCAGAGGGACAGCACATGTTAGAGGTTTTGGAGATAAAGTCAGAGAGGCCAGACTGAGATGGTTCGGACATGTCCAGAGGAGAGATAGTGAATATATTGGTAGAAGGATGCTGAGTTTTGAACTGCCAGGCAGGAGGCCTAGAGGAAGACCTAAGAGGAGGTTTATAGATGTAGTGAAAGAGGACATGAAGGTGGTTGGTGTGAGAGAAGAGGATGCAGAAGACAGGCTTAGATGGAGGCAACTGATTCGCTGTGGCGACCCCTGAAGGGAAAAGCCGAAAGGAGAAGAAGAAGAGGCAGATGCTTTATTCCATGCAGCCGTGCCGTTCTCCCCTCCTCCTGCTCCTGTGGAATGGACAATATGACGGAGAATTTTCTGTTAGATTCTAAGGAGATATTTCCAAAACAACTACTCAGTCCAATGCAAAATAACGCTGTTGAATTAAATCATTCTTATGACATGGCTCTAATGCATGATACGGGTTGAAATTAAATGTGTGAATGGCAATAATAAAAACATTATCGTTCTTCCCATTCTTCATTTCTTCAATCTGACTTCAATTCACCATCTGTGTCGCCAATTTCCCTTTTCCTCCACACTGTGGGTACACATGGGTCAGAGTTTGCTTAGGGGTGCGCACATTTTCCCGTCAAGTCTGTTTTTTATAGATCACAATCTTTGCGTAGAAGTGACATACGCAAGTTTTAGGTCCCGTTTTGTGTGTATGCAATGTTTATAAATGAGGCCCATGGACAGTAGCAGCAGATGCTTTAAGTCCTGGAAGTTGTGAGGTGGAACCTCCATGGATCTGGATTTATCTGTCCAGCTCATCCCAAAGATGCTGGATAGGATTGAGGTCTAGGGAATTTGGAGCCAGGTCAAAACCTTGAACTGGTTGTTGTTTCTCAGATCATTCATGAATCGTTGTTGTAGTCAGGCAGGAAGCAGTGTTATTCTCAAAGAGGACACTGACATTAGACAGCACTTGGTCTGAACGATGTTCAATTCGGTGGAACATATCAAATTAAAATCCACGTGAATGGTGGGATCACATGAATGGTTGTGTTCTCAGCAGAACATTGTCCAAAGCATCATACTGTCTCCACCAGCTTGTCCTTCTTCTCATAATGCATCCTGGTGTCATGTCTTCCCCTACGCTTTGGCCGACCATGACCCTGTTGATTTTCAAAGGTCCTATATTTCACTCTTCCCCAGTATTTTATTGGAAGTTTTGATGTCTGTATTGAAATATATTTGTGGTTTTAAGAACCAAAAATCATCTTAGTCTGGTTTAACATGTTGGTCTGGTTTAGCATGACCGCTCCACCATCTAGGGATGTGTTGCAGTCTGCCCTGGGATGAAGGGGTTAGTACTATGGCCAATTCCCCTCCCCCACCTCCAAGGTGGGGGAGAAGGGAACCAGAGAAGGCCAAGCCGCTACCTCACTTAAGCCCTTCTGACTCACAACACACCCCTTTCTTAACTTTCCTTGGTGACCTAGTCCACAAGGGCAATGGTTGCCGCATCTACACCCCAGTGGTGGTAGGGGGGTGCCTCAACTCCCTGGCACTACTTCACACTGGTTCAGAAATCAGTCTCATGTGTACTAATACTTTCGCAGAGTTTGCCAGAGTGATGCTCTTGCTGGGCAAACCCCTGCAAATTGAGGCCTGTAATGTGGGTATAACTAGTTATACACAAGACAGGTTTCTCATCACCCGACGTGCTTGGATCGATCTCACCTTCCAAGGAGTGACTCTTGTGCACCCCATCTACATCTGTATTATTTATACAGAGCCGCTGCTCATTGGGCAGGACCTGCTGGACCAGCTGGCCCCCCTCAACTCGACTGCCACAGTGGACTCATTTGGGCATTTGGGCATCCACACAGGTGGATGGCCCAAAGCCACTGGGTTCAGGCAGTTGTCCACCAGCCTCCAACGGACAAGTCGCAGTCGTCCAAGAGTCCAGAAGTCTACTGCCGATGATAATGCCTCTTTCAGAGCCCGAGTCTGGCTCTGAACCATCCACACTGCCCGTATGTACGCAGCCGTAGACTTACAACTCCAGTTCCTTGAAGGACCATGACTCCTTCCTTTGCTCACTGGAAAACTTGAGCTCTTCTTTGTACAGCCCCAATGTGGTCGGGGGTGTACACATCAACGGTGTCCTGACCCCTGCGCTCCTAGCGCTATGGTCGGAGAAATCTGCCGTCAGTCAGGACATCTTTAACGACCTGTGTCAAGGCAGCTCCCCTCCGTTCTTTGCATGGCGAAGCCACCGTGTCCTTTCTGCGGGGTCGCCACAGACGCTCCTTAAGGCTACTGGAGTGTGCGCCATCTCCCTCAAAATCGGGAGAAAACAGGTTGAACATTTCTTGAGCGTTGTCCCACAACTCCAGCCCCCACTCTTCGTAGGGGCAGATCTCCTTGTCAGGCTCAGCGTCCAGCTGGACACAGTGAACCAAGTCCTTTGGTCCCAGGCCAATGCCGGAGCACGCCCCCCTGGCGGTCGAACCTGCACACTCGCTGTCGGGCCAGACCATTCCTCAGGAATGCCAGGTTGCCAGCGAAGCTGAGCTTGTGGTCCCTGCATGAACAGCAGGCAAACTAAATCAAACTTTAGGGGTGCTCCAGCACCCCTAAAATGAAACTCAGCACCCCCAAAAGTTGTGTAAAAAAAAAAAAGTTGTTTTACAATTTCAATTTGTCTTTGATAAGCTCAAATAATTTCCACGACGGAGTCAGAAGTTTGTGGGTTAAACCTAGTCGTGATGTCTATTGAGAAAGAGTTCATTGAAAAAGTTGAACACCGAAGGGTCACTGACAGATTTGCCACCCTTAAAGTGCGGCGACACAGCTTAATTCTTCCAAAATAGAGGGCATTATATATATAGTAGAGCCATATGAGGCTCAGGGGAAGCAGTTCAGATATTTTCCTCCCTGTGTTTTTGTTTTTTGTTTTTGTTTTTAATACCTGGATTTTCAACACTTGATGTAAATATTATTATTATTTTGGATATGTAGTTGATAAGACCAGATAAAGAGATTTTGTGCATTAAAGTAAGTTTTCGAAGATTTATCTTTCTCTTTCCAGTCAATCTTTCCCCAAAATATGATTCTCTTTTCTCGCAAAGGTCAGAATGTTTATTCAAAATAATATAACAATATACAGTTTTTTTGTTTTTGTATGAAAAAGGGTATGTGGACTGGTAAGCGGTGGTGATTGGGCTCATTGGGTGCTCAGCACCCCTAAAGCTCTGATCCTAGAATCGCCCCTGTTCTCCAGGGTACCGTAGTCGCAGTAAACCTTCATTCTGCTCTCATCAAGAGCAGCTTTAAATAGAAGTCTTCTTGTCTTTATTGTACATGTTTTATTGTGATAAGTGGCTGATTGAAAGAGTCAGAGCTCGGACTTCTCACCTTCACCGTTCACCTTGTGGTGCTCATATTTCAGATATTGGCTCCTCTAATTGAACACTTGTTTATGAGGCAACATTTACAGTTTGGTTATTGGTCCCGGTTTTTGGGTGGTGCCCCACATTATTAATTGAATAATAATAATAATTCCTAATTATCTCTGATAATTAGGAATGTTTTTGGATCTGTCACCTTCAATTTCAATGGTTATACATTCCATCAAATTATCAATAGCAATAGTCATATCCCCAATAACTTTGCATTTAAAAGCAGACATCACAAACGGGGCAACACCTCCTCCCCTTTTATTGCCCATTTCATAACCCTCTAATCCATTCTGTAGATCTTTTTCATCACTCAACCAAGTCTCTGAAATTGCTATTACAGTAAACTTTTCTTGGAGCTGTTGAAGGTAATCTTTAATTTTTGAGAAGTTACTGTAGAGACTCCTACTATTAAAATTAATCACTGAAAACCCCTCCATCTTCATACTGGGATTAAACCTGTCTTCAGAATAATATTCACAGTTCATGTCAATATTCTGGTAGAAGTGGTTCTCTGGATCAATGTCATTTACTAACTCATAAAGCTTGTGATCTTGAAAATCAAAAGACTTAAAATCTGTGTATCCACACATTTTTACAATATTTGTCATTCACAAGCCATATTTTGCATATACCTGTACTTCATAACAAAATAAATGTCTGACATTCCCCCACTATTCCATCTCTCTACTATGTAATTCATCATTATTTGTATCAGTCCAGTTCTTTAATGTCTCTGACTGCTATCACTCTAGCCTGCTCTCATGTGCCATTGGTGTATCATAATTTTGCAGTTCCTTGTTCAAGTGTCTTGAATCTCTTTTTCCTTTTTCAGGATTCTTGCTTGTCTTGCAATTTGACCATTTCTTTTTGTCAGATGCTCATTTGCATATACCCCTGTGCCCTTCAATTTATTCGCCTGTTTTAGCACCTCTTGTTTGTGTTTTCTTCTCACAAATCGAATGATGATGTTGTACCTCAAAAAATGGCAGAAAATAATCATACCAGTTGAAAGAGCTCTTTTTTGTAGAGATGAAAATATAACTCGAGTTATTTTCCTGATTTTTGATGGATTGGAAGAACCAAGCAACACACGATCCCTGACATCATCCTGCCACCAGGTGCACAACAAAACATCTGACTATCTGACTAACTTCATTTGGCTTGATTGATAAATACAGCTGAGTATCGTCTGCATAACTGTGAAAATTGATGCTGTGTTTCCTGATAATGTTGCCTAAAGGAAGCAGATATAAAGTGAAGACGATTGGTCCAAGTACCGAGCCCTGTGGGACTCCATAATTGGCTATAGTGCGTGAGGAGGAGCTATTGTTCACATGAACAAACTAATGTCTATCTGATAAATAGGATTTGAACCACCTTAGAGCAGTTCCTTTAATGCCAATTTCATGTTCCAGTCTCTGTAATAAAATATTATGATCAATGGTGTCAAATGCAGCGCTAATATCTAAGAGGAGAAGTATGGAGGCTGATCCATTGTCTGAAGCCATTAGAATATCATTGGATACTTTAACCACCTTGTTTCTGTGCTGTGATGAACTGAAAATCCTGACTAAAATTCTTTGTGCAAGCCGTTCCTATGCAAATGGTCATATAACTGGTTTGCAACTGCTTTCCCAATGATTTTAGACATGAACGGAAGGTTTGATATGGGTCTGTAATTGGCCAAAACATCTGAATCAAGATTCGGCTTTTTAAGTTGGGGTTTGATGACTGCGGTCTTAAGAGTCTGGGGTACATAACCCAAAAAAGTCAAATTAATCAGATCTAGAATAAATGGCTCAATTAAGTAGAAAATCTATTTAAAGAGGCTAGCTGGTACTGGGTCTAATAGACAGGTTGATGAGACCGTAGAAGCTAGCTCTGAGTGATTCAGAGATGAGAATGCCTCAGGCATCTCTCTGGAGCTCGAGGAACAGGTCTATAGACTATATATAGACAGTACGTGACTATTTGCTGAGTGATGGCTGAGGGGTGTAATGCTTTGTTGTGACGCCGCAAAGTCCCAGAAGTCCTGACAGCTAAGGTTCATATGTATATATGTATGTATGTATATATACACATATACACATATACACACAGACACATATATACATATATAAATTCCGGAACCGGAATTTCGGACCCGGTTCCAAAAAAGAACCACATCCAGGTCCCACCCTAGGTGTACCATGGTTGAATGGAATTGTCATTAAAATGTATAGTAACCATTCAAGTAGGACCAGTTTATACATTTGCTAACTGAAGTGAAAAGAGATCTCAGAGTGATAACCAAGATAATTGTTTCAAATTTAAATTAAAAATATTCTTAAATGTATCATCAAAGCAGAAATAAGATTATATACTGCTTGTATGTGCAGGGGCTTGAGCCAGCACAGGTCTCCAATCTCACAAAAGGCAACATATAAAAACAATCAACAAGATGAACAAGACAATTTAATTCATTCATGAATACAACTTTACTGTCCTCATGGATCAATTAAATCATGTGGTGACATATAGCAGAATACAGATCAGGTCAGATCCATCCCTCAGGTCAACCTTCTTCCTCAAATATAAATTCTTCTGGATTCAAAAACTAAAGACAGCCGATTGCCATATTACAATTACAAACTGAAGGCTTAAAAAAAAAAAAAAAAAAAAGGCATTCCCAAAATGATATTCTGGTGGGTTGACATTTGATTTGCATACAGAGATGGGTGATTTTCTGCAGTCACTACACTGTGATGTCAGTGGTGACCCAGCTTTTGCCTGCTGCTAACTCGTGTCCACAGGCTGCGGGCTGTCTGAGCAATGGTCAGTCTGCGAGGCAGACGCAGACTCTTCAGAGGTTCCCTTATGCATGCCAGCACTCCTGACTCTGTGGGCTGCCCCAAGTGTTCATGGGAAATGTAGTTTATTCTCCTCAGCTGTCTGCTGTAGTAGTTTCTCAGTTCACAGAGCTCCTCAGCTGCAGAGTCAGACATGACTGAGGCCTGAGAGGGACAGCTGGTAATAATGTTGGAGAGACTAGCTTCTTCTATGTTAGCATGGGGTTTCTTCTCTCTCGGAGAGATGCTGGATTTCCTTTTGGGACAGGGTTTAACTGGATATGATGTTGTCTTCTGGCTGTCATTAACACCCATGTTATCTAGTACATTAATTTCAACATTAACCTCAAACACATGTGGGGTCATAATTGACTTTCTTTTATCCTCCTCCTCTTCACGTCTGTCTGACGGCTCCTTTTTTGATTCCTTTCTCCGTTTGTCCACCTGACTGTCTGACTTCAAGTAATGTTTTCTGTACAGGTTCTTCTGTTCTTTAAATACTTTCTGTTTGGGTGGTGTGGGAGAGCTGTTGTCTATGACAACGGGTTCAATGAGTAAATCATACTCCTCAGCATTGGCTTCTACAGCTGGTGTGTCCTGTAACAATGGAAAAACAGGGTTAAAGTGGTGAAGCCTTCAATCATCACTGTGGAATAACCCAGAGGATGTACTTTATAATAAAATATATAGACAGTTCATCAGGTGAAAATACTGCAGCCGTATTCATCTTCTTTTATTAGTCTGCTAGCACAAAGCAAGCAACAAGTAGTAGGAATATACCAATGATGTTAGTTGTTGCTATGTAATGTTAGTGAGTGTTAGCAATAGCATGCGCCTGAGTAGGAATACTATTGTATGTCAATAGAGACCATTAGTCACAGGTTTTGGTAATATTTACATTTTACAAGTATATTTTATTTTCATCTATTAACCCAAATATCTGCAAGGATACAAAATTTCAAGCAGAAAAATTAGATATTGTTCTCTTTGTTAACACAAAATGGAGCAAACTAGTGACCCATACTGTGGTGACAATCATCACACCCAACCATCTAGGAAAATCATGGATAGACAGGAAAGTTTACTTTCTGATATTACAAAGTTATTAGTAATTATAAGCTGGTGAATTAATTTTCAAAACAGCAGCACTTGTCTTGACTTTCATTTGAATGGTATCACCAGGAAGTCACATTAAACCAAAAACAGCAATTAGAGGTTGTGGTGCCAAAAATGTCATTACCGTCCAAGCCCAAACTGGTTAACATCATGCATATTATTATACAATTTATACGATTTTTAAATGAATTATGAATAAGCCAACACCCAGACAGTCTGATCCAAATGTAAAGAATGAAGCATGTGTCTGGACAGTGCCATGCCAGAAGAAGCAGTCATGAACAGTTAAGAAAATGATGCACTGTACTTTGTCAGCTTGTCCTCTCAGTGGGGTTGGGGAGGGGGGGCTAAGGGTGGTCTCTCTTGCTTTTCTTGTTCTCAGGAGGACCCTCTCGAGCACTTTCAACTGATCTCTTTCCGTCTTTCGCTTTGGCCTTGCGACTCACAGCTTTTACCTGTGGGTCATCAACAACAGTCTTTTACCTAAGAGGGTTCACACGTTCTTGGAAGGGAGAGGAGGACACGGGACACTCAGGTCTGGACAAGAATGTACATGACAGTATCTTCCATTTTCTCACCAAAATTGTCAAGGACAACAATCCAGTCTGCACACAAGGTAGCCATTTCTAAGTTTTACCAATGTTGCATAGTCAACATTAACAGCTTTTTACCAACCAGTGTAGAGTAAGCATTGTGAGTTCAAACTTAATTTCTGCACTCAGAACAGAAAAGCAACCATCTTTTTCTATTAATCCTTTCTTCTATAGCAGTTACCATGGTAACCACGAAGCCTCTGCCTGTTCTCTGGGTCATCATTTTCTGATAACAAGTCATTGTAGTGTCGAAGTCATCCATAGGAAAAAGCTGCTCAGGTCATGTTATCACCTCTTGTCCTGGAAAAAACTTTAGCTGATGTTAGCTATTTCGCAACATCGCAATCTTCAAAAAGCGCCTTTAAAATTACATTGCTCAGGTTTAATTCACCAGCTATGGACATTTTAAAGTCCTGCACTGAATATACTTTCTGCAGTCGCCTTTGAGAATCTTGAACTAATCACTATTGAAATGGAATGCATGTTTTTTTAATAGTTGGAATGTAAGTCTAAATATAAATGAGTCCCCCGTCACATTCAAGTTCTTGCCAAACAAACTCAGACAATGCTGATTAAAACTACTAGCAGCTGGTAAATCCCTGTATTTATGTCTCCTGCAACAGTTCCTGTCATTGCACGCCAATAGCAATACTTTTTTTTCCTCCAACAAAAACAAAACTGGGTTAAAAGTTTGTCAAATTACTTAATGTGTCCCACAATGGGGAAAATGGAATTATTGCAATTATTGCAAATATTTCTGTATTGTCAACATGCAAAATTGAGGACTTATTTGAAAACCATTGTAGAATTGCTGTTAACAACTTAATGGAAAGCAGGTATGGCGCTTGGAAAAGTCACATGATGGCATGGTTGACATAATACTGTAATTAGCATATTAGTCAGCTGCCGCTGTGTGTTTGTATTCCCTATAAAGCTGTTCTCACCTTTTCTGTCTATTCTCATGACAAAAAAAACACAAGTATCAAAGACTGAAATGCAGCACATTAAGGCAGTATGTCAACCAACAGTCAATTTAAAGTCATTTAAGTGATTTATCCAAAGAAACCACTGCATTTGTCAAAGTGTAAAGTGATAGCGGTGCTATGTTAACAATATCTCTAAACACCCCTTGATGATTTCATAGAAACTATTTGCACCAGTTCATTTTAAAGGAGTAACAGCCAGTAGGGAATCTCCAACACTGCACTGACTGACTTCATCCCTCAGTCGGTCTGTCAGTGGACATCTGCCATTGACTGGTTTAACAGAGCTGAAGAGGGAAGAAACCTAGCATTAGAGACAGAGCCAGTTATCTGATACTGTAAATGAACAAGAAACTGTCCCCCCAGAGAGCTTTTAAAGAATAGATGATAGGGAGGAAAGGCAGAGAAGGGGCCTTACTGCTCTTGGAGAGACTTCTGCTCAGAAAAAACTTCTTAAATGTACTCCACCAAGAAAAAGGGTTGTTGTCTCTGAACTGAATCATTTCTGAACGTTAGCGGGCGACTTTCTAGGGTAGGTGGTATCATAAGCAGTGTTTCTGTTTTTATTATCACTACCAGTAGTGTGAGAAAACTTACCTTTTTAAACTTTAGCTTGATAAATTATTTTAATCTTCAAACTAAATTTTACTTGCGCACCACTTGCTACCTTTCTCGAAAGTTTAGAAAAATACCTTCCGGATACACAATTGTGTTCTTGTTGGGATTTTTATTTTTGCATTTATAACCGCTTTTAAGAATAAGCTTTCACAACAATTTTCTATCAAAATTCTTCATTGTCTGATCATTTTTGTGTTAAAACCCAAAGAGGAGCAGTATGAATTGTAGCTCAGTAGAATGTAGAACTACAATGATTTAATCTAAAATTAATCAAGTTAGATACTACTTGTTAGCAGTTGCATGGTGATTTCTGTCTCTTTACACTGACAACATCAAGTGACTTACCTCTATGGACCGTTTGAGACAATTTTAAAATCTCATGACATTTTTAAGCAATTTAGGGGAAAGACACATCAAGCACACATTGGAGGAAGAAGAAGTAATTAGAGAGACCTCATACAGAGAGAACTGGAAGAAAGATGACATTAGCACTAACAAAAAACACAGGGGACACAGGAAGTTAAGTTTAGAGGAGCACTAAAAATCTGTAGCTATTACATTTTAGCCAGAGAAATAATTTCACAGTCTGTAGTGGATAGTATGCATCACCGAACTGTTTATAGTATGTGAGCTGGAAGAAAAGATCCAGCAAGTTTACAGCTTTACCATTATTATAATGCTCCTTCCCAGGTTTACCTGAACCCCTCGCCCCGAAAAAGAACACAAGTTACTAAACATTCCAATATCTTTTAAAATGAACTGTCATTTTTCATTCAAGACATTTTCAGCACTTTATTCTCCTGTCAAAACAGCACTTTCCTTTAGTACAATACATTTGTCTATAAGATGGCGGTGCACATGGGTGCAGCAGCTCTTAGCTCTGCAGTTTTGTTTTTTTTATTGTTAGTTATCGTCTGCTTGCTCGTGAATATTTGTAAAGGCATTATAGTCTACAACCGCCTGAACCTAATGGACCTGGGTCTAAGGTACAATCTGACCATAACCAACGACTTTCAGCAAGAACACAACATCCCCAAGGATATAGCGAGAACGACCGGATCTCCGTGGATGGTCAGCCCACCCGGCAAGCGCCGGATGCTGCGGCGAGAGAGGAAGCAGAAGTGAGGAGGCCGGTCAGGCCCAGAGGCTAAGCTACGTAAACAACCGCTCAGGCCAGCATTACCGAGCATCTTCCTCTCCAACGCCAGATCTATCACCCACAAAATGGACGATCTGGAGCTACAGATGGCTACAAACAGCTTCGTGCGAAACTGCAGCTTTATTTTCATCACGGAAATGTGGCTTCACCCGCTGATCCCCGACACGGCAGTCGACCTAGCAGGCCACACATTACACCGGCAAGACAGAGGCTCGGGGAAGAGCAGAGGAGGGGGACTTTGTGCTTATGTAAACAACGACTGGTGTAACAACAGTAAGACCATTGACACAAGCTGTACTCCTGATTTAAAGGTTCTGGCAGTCTCATGCAGACCTTTTTAACTCTCGAAAGGGTTTATAGTAGTCATTGGGTTAGCTGTTTACATTCCACCGGATGCGAACGTTAGCACGACCCTTAGCCTCCTGCTGGACATTATCAACAAACTGCAGCTCGCCCACCCTGACGGAGTCTCTGTTGTTGCCGGCGACCTCAACCAAGCGTGCTTAAAATCTGTGCTCCCCAAATTCGTCCTGTACGTGAAGTTTGCCACCAGAGGGGAAAATACTTTGGACCATGTTTACTCCAATGTTAAACATGCTTACAAAGCTACTCCCCTCCCCCATCTTGCTGGATCTGACCATCTCTGCCTGTCCCTCACCCCCACCTACAGCCCCCGGCGGAGGCAAACAAAGCCAACAACAAAAACAATAAAAATTCGGCCTGAAGCAGCCCTCACACAGCTGCAGGACTGCTTCTCAAAAACTCTTTGGGATTTATTCTTCAGCCATGACCTCCAAGAGCACGTCGACGCCATTCTTTCGTACATCAAGAACTGTATGGACACGGTCACTGTCGACAAAAGGGTCAGGGTTTTCCCAAACCAGAAACCCTGGATGAACAGTGAAGTACAATACCTCTTAAAAAAGACGCAACACCGCCTTCAAGTCAAGGGACTGGGACTGGTCTCTGCATGGCCAGGTCGGACCTCAAAAGAGGCATTAGGGCAGCTAAGGCGGAAGGAAAATTAGAGGAAAATTGAGGACTACTTCTCTGAGAGTGACCCCAGGAAAATGTGGCAGGGAATAAACCACATCACCAACTACAGCAGTAACAACCAGGTGACTGCCAGGACGGATGCCTCGCTGGCAGAGGAACTTAATTGCCTCTTCACCCAGTGTGAGACAAACAGACCCTCAGCAGCCACACCACCATCACCACCTTCCACCGCTGGCACACCGACACTTCAGGAGCACCAAGTGAGACGTGTGCTGAGGACGGTGAATCCCAGGAAGGCGGCAGGACCCGACGGAGTACCTGGAAAAGTACTCAGAGCGTGCGCTGACCAACTGACTGGAGTATTCACCACCATATTCAACAGTCTCTGTCACAAAGCAGCGTCCCAGCCTGCCTTAAAGCCTCCACTATCATCCCTATTCCCAAAAAGTCAGCAGCGGACAGCCTCAATGACTACAGGCCTGTGGCACTTACGCTGGTAGTCACAAAGTGTTTTGAAAAGCTAATCTCCAAACACATCAGGGCCTGTCTGCCACACACTCTGGACCCCCACCAGTTTGCCTACAGGGCAAACCGGTCAACTGATGACGCCATCACCACGGCGCTACACACTGCGCTGAGTCACCTGGAGCATCGGGAGAGCTACGCAAGGCTGCTCTTCCTGGACGTCAGCTCAGCCTTCAACCACATCATCCCTGAGATCCTGGTAAAGAAACTTCTGCACCTGGGCCTCTCCTCCCCCATCTGCCAGTGGATTAAAGACTTTTTAACAGACCGTATACAATCTGTCAGACTCGGCCCCCACCTCTCCTCCACTGTCACACTCAGCACCAGCTCCCCACAAGGTTGTGTATTGAGTCCCCTCCTCTTCACTCTATACACATGACTGCACTCCAACCCATCTCTCAAACACCATCATTAAGTTTGCGGATGACACCAACGTGGTCAGGCTCATCTCTCAGGGGAAGATGAGTCTGACTACAGAGATGAGGTCAACAGACTGACAGCGTGGTGTTCAGTGAACAACCTCCCACTGAACACCACAAAAACCAAGGATATCATCCTGGGCTTCAGAAAGGGCAGAGCGGACCCAGCCCCACTCTACATTCACGGGGACTGTGTAGAGAGGGTAAACTCCATCCGTTTCCTGGGCATGTATATCGATGAATGCCTCTCCTGGTCTCCAAACACCACGCCGATTGTGAAGAAAGCCCAGCAGCGACTCCACTTCCTGAGGGTGTTAAGGAGGACCAACCTGGAGGAGAACCTGCTAATGACGTTCTACAGAGCCACCATAGAGAGCATCCTGGCATACGGGATTACAGCGTGGTATTCAGGGTGCTCTGCCGCAGACAGGAGAGCACTGCAGAGAATGATCAACGCAGCCCAGAAGATCACTGGCCGCTCTCTGCCAAGCCTGGAGGACATCACCAGCTCTCGCTACCTCAGCAGAGCCACCAACATCATCGAGGACCCCTCTCACCCCAGCAACCATCTGTTTGAGCTGCTGCCCTCGGGCCGGCGCTACAGGTCACACAAAACCCGGACTAATAGACTGAGAAATACCTTCTTTCCCGGAGCTATCACCACAATCAATAACTCAACTTAACGTCTATTGGACACCTGCAAAAATACTGATGCTAACTGGAATAATCCCATTACATTCTATAACATGTACAACATCTAGCCAATGTTTACAGTCTCACTTATTATTTTAATTTCACACTACTCATCCCAAAATATTTATTTCTCACGTCATTTGCACTATTTCTCTGTCATTTGCACTACCCAGAGCCTATTTTTTTACAAATACTCTTAGTTTGTAATACTTTATTGTAAATACTGTGCCCTTTACTTTTTTACCAATATTTATTGTTTGCCTTGTTGCAGTGAACCTGAGAGCTACCTCAATTTTGTTGTACTTGCTACAATGACAATAAAGAGATTCTGATTCTGATTTCTCAACTGCTGAATACTGTATTCGTGTACAGAAGCACACCTATGGGATACACTGTATCACGGTGTATATACTCCCAATTATCTGTATTGCATTTTATATACCGATCAGTCATAGCATTATGACAACTGACATGAGAAGTGAACAACATTGGTTTTCTGGTAAGATGGTAGTTAGTTTTTTATACTTTTTAATCTAATATTGTTTTTACCCTGCTTACTATGCAAGTACTTGAGAACAATTAAACCAGAGTCACATCCCCTATATCTGTATATGCAGAGATATTTTGCCAATAAAACTGATTCAGATTATGATGCCACAGCTGCAGGTCAGATAAGTGAGTCAGTGGGTGATTAAATACAAGGATAGCTGAACACACTATTACAACACTTACATGTAGACCATTGTACAGTAGGCACATCCAGAAGTACCTATATGACTGCTGAGGTGCATCACTGTGGACTGTACTCACTTCAGCAGGTTCAGACTCTGTTGTCCTCATCTTCATGGTCAGTGAGTGAGCCTGGGACTTCAGCAGAGGAGCTTTGCGGCCCAGCTTTATGTAGACGTAGGTGGTGTATGGGGTGAAGCTGAAATCCTCTCTGAAAGTGCATATGTAAACCAATGTTAGCAAACCACCAAAATACATTCATCCATTTATTAATCTTCTACCGCTTATCCGTTTCCGGGTCGTGGCGGGTGCTGGAGCCAATCCCAGCTCACACTAGGCAAGAGTGAGGTACACCCTGGACAGGTCACCAGTCCATCACAGGGCTAAAATACAGTGATAGACAGAGATGAAAAACCTACAGCCAATTTAGAGTCACCAGTTGACCTGAACATGCTTGTCTTTGGATGGTGAGAGGAAACCGGAGTACCTGGAGGAGCAGGCACAGGGAGAACATGCAAGCTCTGCACAGAAAGGCCCAAAGCCCAGGATCCGAACCTGCTCTTATTGTGGGGCAACAGCGCTAACCACTATGCCACTGTACAATAAAACATTAATGTGAATACAGATGTGTGTGTTAATTATATGGGGGGTTTTGTGTGTGTTAGTATAGATATGGGGGTTATTTACTGTCCCTCCAGTTGTGGGAGGATTGATATATGCTGAGCAATGAGATCTGCTTCATCTTCATTTCAATTATATCATTTAGGTGATCAACATTATTAAACTGGACTGATTAAAATAAATGTTCCACGTCATTGAATGATTTACACCTCACAAAGCAAAGTATTGACGAAGGTGGAATACACCCTGGACAGGTTTCCAGTCACAGGATCAACATATATAGAAAACAATCAATCAAACTCAGGCCCACAGACAATTTAGAGTCACCATTTAACCTAGAGCTGCATGTCTTTGGGCTGTGGGAGGAAGCCACACAGCTATGGGGAGAACATGCAACCTCAGATTGATAACCTCAGCACTGACAGGCGCATGGGACTCTTTTAATGGTTCCAATCTTGGGTTTGATGAACTTTGGAACAAACGAGGTCTGGGCCTGTGAGTGTTCCATTTTGAATGTTAATGATAAAATGTTTAACATCCTTCAATCCATCTCAGACCCTTTGCTGATTTCCTGTAACTTCAATATGAAGATTAAACGGGCAGAAATATATCTATATCTCAATCCCGGATTTAAAGGTGAAATGTTAATATGAGGCAGCACGGCGGCATAGTGGTTAGCACCATTGCCCCACAACAAGGTCACGGTTTCAGTTCCCGGGCCTGGGGCTTTTCTATGCGGAGTTTGCATGTTTTCCCTGTGCCTCGTGGGTTTCCTACTGGTACTCTAGTTCTTTCCACTGTCCAAAGACATGCATGTTTAGGTTAATTAGTGACTCTAAATTGCCCATAGGTCTGAGTTTGAGTGCGACTGGTTGTTCGTCTCTGTCTGTGTAGGTTGGCCCTGCGATGGACTGGCAACCTGTCCAGGGTGTACGCCGCCCTCGCCCAGTGTGAGCTAGGATTGGCTCGAGCATCCCCTCAGCAACCTGGAAACGGATAAGCTGTAGAAGATGAATGAATAAATAAAAGTGAACCAAAAGTCATGGTATGGTAAGTCACCGTGGTAGGGTGATGGAGGTGTTAAGTATAGGAGGTACTCTGACGACATAAGTCTTCAACAGACAAAGAAGACAAAGAAGGATGTCCCTGCTCTGATAAACAAGGAAGAAGCTGTAGAAGATGAGTGAATCAATGAATGAAAATGTTAATATGAAACAATGACCAATATAACACATACAACAGAAGATGATGTCACCTGAGGTATCCGCGCAGCAGTAGCTGCACAATCACAGCTTCAGCCTTCAGCCGAGACAGTGTGGTGGTCTGAATCATCTTCCTGTGCTTGGCAGGGCCTTTCCCCATCCAGGCAGCTGTTAGCTTCAGAGGAGTCATCTTCTCATCGTTGGATGCTGCCAGCTCCAGAATCTGCACCACCTGCCTGGCATGCTGGGTAATGTCCACAGTAGTGTAATCTGGAAGGGTGCAAATGAGATGATAACTAATTTTACATAAGACAAACAAAACAGATGGTCCAATTTAAGCATACCAATTTGAGCCCTATTGAAACATACACACCTTGTGCATGGCGACAATTATCACACATCTGGTTGCATCCTTCTTCATTCCACACCTCATCAAAATGAATAGCCATAAGAGAGCGGCGACACCTTCACAGAGTAATTGAAGTAGCACATGCATGCAAGTTTATTGACATGCCTGTAGAGTATGTTTGATGCATGCTGTGGGGAATTTCTCTGCCTTCGTGTACTTTTGCATCATCACACATATAATGGGGTCCAAAATTTAGCGCTCATTGTATGTGCACATGTTCATCTTCAATTATACGAGAGACATATCAGATTTTGATCATTTGTTTATTCATTTATTAGTTAACTGAAGCTGTGTGTGTGTTTGTGCATGTTACCTGTCAAAATTCTGGCAGTAGTCAACCATCTGCAGCAGCTTCTGTTGACCTACGTTCTCCATTACCACCATGGTGCTGATCCTGAAGATGTCAGAGAAGCCAAAGTAGACAATACAGTCTGCTGGATGGTCATCTCTACCTGGAGACACGCACAAGAATTTTAATCAGCTATATTAGAAAGACTCACTATCCTGAGAATGAAGAACATTATGTACCTGCACGTCCGCTCTCTTGGTAGTAGTTCTCAATGGACTTACTGATGGTGTGGTGGATGACAAACCTGACATCAGGCTTGTCAATGCCCATGCCAAACGCCACAGTGGCTACAACAACCTGGTGAACAACAAAATCAGACAATGATGTGCTCAAATATGACATCTACAACTGCGGTATTTTTTTCCCACCCTTTCATCCTTCTTTATGAGGACCTGAACACATAGCTCTCATTAGCAGTTACTAGATGCTGTATACACATAATTCAATTAGGTGAACAACAATTAATCAGTTGACACATTTTCTGTAAACACAGACTATAAAATCTATCTTAAAAGAGCAACATGAAAAAAAGTTAATTTAGTGGTACTGAACTACAGATGGTTATGTTATAGATTAATATGATGGTACCCTATTATGAAAGAAAAAGATTGTGACTGGAGAGTCATAAACCTGCTCAGAGTGAATTCAATGAAGACGTTAGATCATCTGCTTGTCTGATTGGCTATATTTAGGTTTGAAACTCTGTAAGTTTCTGCCAATTTGAAGAGCAAATGCGCCACGATGAAGAGAGTTTTATGTTTATAAAGTTGCTGGAAGCACACCAAATGGCAACCCACAGTGATATTACCCATTGGTTTGTGATTTTAAAGCCTCGAGTTTGTAGCTTGGATGTCAGAATCTTTGTCAACAAAGATTGCAGATCATTGACAGAAACCACAAGAAACCATATTTGGAATAAAAGGTGGAGCTCACCTGCTCCGTACTCTATCCTGATTGTCAGGTAAATCATTGTGATACTGTCACATTATAGTCGCCCCTTAATTCATCCCCTGCTTTTGCATCTATTTTCTCTTAACGGGACCATCATTTAAAAAATTAACATCATCTTGTATTGAAGATTGAAACTAGAGAAAGAGGCCAAAAACTAATTTGGAAAACATTTACAGAGATAATAAATCAAGGGAGAAAGAGAGACATTTAAACACAAACGTCAATATAATCTGACTTCTTTTTCAAGTCACTGGCGTTGCCCCCTGATTGTCATTTAATAAAATGCAGGTTAAGGACACTCAGCTACTGTATACTCAGTGACAGAATAAATCTTGGTACAATGCTTTTGTGAACACCCCTCCAAAACAACAAGTCTGGCAATACCCTAATTTTGTTAGAGGTCCACTTGTGGTGAACCTGGGACTTGTCTTGTGGGTCCATGTTAGCGTGATAAGGATAGGCTAGAATGTCCCTTTTCTGGAGTTCAGTTGACACAGACTCTGCATCCTTCTGAGAGAACACATACACAATCCCTGTGATAAACAAAACACAAACACAGACATCAGGGAATAGATGGTGTGGATATGAACAGCTCAAATCATGTGTCCAGTCAAATCTGGATATGCGTTACAACTGCTTTTAATTGTATGGTTTGTTTCAGTACCTGATTGGTCCTTGTACTTGCTGGTGATTAAAGAGGCGATGTCACCTATCGATGCTTCATTGTCAGAATCTTTCTTTCGAACCTGGGAAAATCAAACCATTAGTGTCACTCTTCTATTTTCTTAAGAATTATGAAACTGATTGATAAAAATATTAAGTTTGAAAGGGTTTTAACAAGTATCCTATGATGATATTTTAGTTTTGATTTTGCAAACTCAGTCTCAATCCATCTCAAATTGTGGAAATGGGATCAACAAACAAAAACACCTTCAGGTCCTGAAACTGGGGTGTTTGCAAACAGATGATTTTAAAAAGGTCAGACATACGTGTGCTGAGCAGGTGGAGGTATGTTCAGAGAAACATTTGGTGTGCATGTTTGTCTATAATACGGCTGAGATTTATGAATATAGTTGCCATGGGGACTACCTCATAGTAGAGATTGGACCGGTTGAAGGAGGAGGTGAGTGTGATTGGTTGTGACACACACAAAATCTTCTCACAGTCCTTGAGGACACTGCTGGTTGCTGTGGCTGTGATGCCAAGGAGAGGCACTTTGGGGAACTGCCTCTTCAGGATGCCCAACAACTTATAATCTTCACAAAAGCAAAACAAACAAACACACACACATATTTTTACTCCATTTGAATATAATCCATCTGATGTCAAGTTGATCCGAAGCTCAGCTGTCTTAGAGGAGCATCCCTCCAACCAAACAAAGAGGACCACCTGGTCTAAAGTCATGTCCCCACTGGCTGCAGCAGTGCACCTCATCCACAGCGATGCGACTCAGCAGGTTTGCATTGTACGCTTTCTCCAGACGAGACATGAGCAGTTTGCTCTTAGCAATCTTCTCTGGAGTCACATAGAGCAGCTTGAAAGGGGATTTTACATCTGTCATTCCAGCCATGACTGTCTTAACACTCTCCTGGAAAAAAAAAAAAAAAAAAAAGTTTTTATTGTTCCTCATATGCGAGACATTCCACATTGAAAAAATAGATTTTTTTTTTACAAAACAATACAAAAATGTGTGTGTATTACTTAAAACTGATTGTGTTTGTTAATTTTTGTAGCTTGATTGGAATTCAATACGATTTAGTTCACATTATAAATAAATCGCTCCAGAGAGTTCACCTTCTTTTCCTGGCAGTACAATCATTTTTATTTTTGTCTGTCTAAGTGAGCAGATCTCAAATTAGTCGTGGATGCATTCACACCTGAAATTGAACTGAGCTCTCCTCTGTCGAACAGATCACCGGAGACAAGTGTTAATGCTCAGGGTGAACAGATTCCTGCCTCTGCCTCAATACAGTAGAGTTGAATGGAATTTAGTCAGTTAAGCTCACAGTTTTGAAAATAAATGTTTCTTTTTGGCCACCTGGGGTCAGTAGAATCAAGCTGCAAACACATCAAATTATCCCCACTTTTTAAGGTTGTTTAGTTCTTGTAACAATTGTGCATTTACACATCCATTGGGTTACAGAATAACATCGGCCTTCAATCACACTCACATGATAAATCAGTGACCAGCAGTCTCTACCTTTGTGCTCTGTAATGCTGCAAGGTCACACTAGAGCACTCACTGTTTGTCACTCTTTGTTTAGTGCTAAGCAAATACCACAAATACTGCTATGAGGGTGGAGAGAGTGAGCTTAAATAAAACAAACACACTTATAAATTCAGGTAATATGTGTCTGCAGATTATCATTATGAGTCATCTTGTTACCAGGTGTTACCTTGCTACTGGATGCATTCAGCATGGCAGCTGACACATCAATGGACTTCAGGTACATGATCTGGTCTTCCATCAGGGACACCAAGGGAGTGACAACCAATGTAAAACCTGGCAGACACATGGAGATGTACATGTAGTTACAGTAGGACAGATAAGTCTCTGAGTGCATAAGTACTCACAGAACAAAGAGCATATGAACTATTATGGTGTAAGGACAGGGGTTAAACTCAGTGTACCTGTGGAGCAAACTGCAGGCAGCTGGTAGCAGAGGCTTTTTCCTCTCCCTGTAGGCATAACCAGGAAGAGATCTTTGCCTAACAGTGTCAGATTGATGGCTCTCAGCTGGAGTGGTCTGAACTTGGAGAGATTAAAGGAGTCCTTCAGTTGCTGCTCCACTTTTTCAGACCATGGGAAATCTATCAATCACGAAGAGATTATTAACACA
This sequence comes from Remorina albescens, assembly GCA_034769265.1. NCBI lineage: Eukaryota > Metazoa > Chordata > Actinopteri > Carangiformes > Echeneidae > Remorina > Remorina albescens. Next base: position 15,861,899 of record CM068484.1, on the reverse strand, counting down.
ACCCCCACCCCCCCCACCCCCGGTTTGTATTGTATAGCCATGTGTGTGTTTAGTACCTCTGCCATCGTAGCGCTGCATCTCCTGCTTGTTCATTACATGATCAGCTTTAGATGATTTTAAAGAAGATGATGATGATGACCGTGCAGCATCACAGGCCTCCTCTAACTGCTGTAGCAATGCATTCCTACGAGAAGTCAGCTCAGCCTGTTTCTCCATGAGTTCTGTGATCTGCAGCTCCACCAACTCCAACTCAGCCTCCACTGAGTCCAGCTCTGCCTGTGCATCTGAGAGGGAAGAACCACCATCAGATGGCTGAACTAAACCCTGCATCTGCTGTCACTTATATGAGACAAGACAGCCTATGGTACATTCATTTTTTACCTTTTAGTAAGAACCCTACAAGTTAAGTCCTTTAAGACCTAGTTATGTCCCACTGTAGCATTAACTACACTCAGTTCTTTATATACACATTTTCTCACTCCATATTCCTGTAGACATTTTTTCCCAAAATAGCCAGTAAAATGTATTTTAGCCAAGACTTCATAAGCTCTGTTTCACTCCCATAAAACCTGCTTAAGCACAGTGGTTTTGACACATTATTAACACAGTTTTATGTCATGGATGGTTTTATGTCAAAGCATGAACGAGAACAGCTGACTTTCTTATGCTTATGTCCACAGGTTATACTCTCTGGTCTCACTGGTGGATGCTGTCAGGTCTCACACATGCACAGGTACTAATCCTCTGAGGTTCACGCCTCTGTAGCTAATGTTCCGTTTGTCTTCACACCTTCTCTATTGCCTCTTTGCAGATGGCCTATTATGCAATATTAGTCACCTGATGTCAAGCTTATCTCAAACCAAAACAACTGCAGTGTTCTTATTCTGCATGAGTTCATTGCATGATGCAAAGCAGTTCAGTTACTTATTTTTGTTAAGAGTTTGCCCTTGGATTCTTGTTAGAATATCAGACTTACCATCAGGTCCACCACTAAGGTCCATGCTGGTCAAACTGACTTGCTCAGAGACGAGCTGGCTTTCACACTCTTAGAGTTGTTGATTCAATGACCTGTAATACCGAAAAACATGGTTCAATTAGTTAACTTCAAATGTTTCTAACTGATCTGTGATTTCAGGTTTACGATCATTTAAACTCTTCCTAGGATTGAGTGCTAGGAGTTGTATTTTTTTTTTTTTTGACTTTTTTTTTTTTTTTGAAAATGTGCCTTCCGCTATGAACAAAGTATTCAAGAGGTTACAGCTAAAAATCATTTTACCAGATATAAAGAATAGCGTGTTTCGTATGGGACGGACCACTGAAAAAAATAATTTATACTTTCTTTTTTTATGTTGAAATCAAATACAAAACTCCCGCCAAATTCCATGAACAAAATAGTCAACCTAACCCAATGAAAGCATTAAAATGTAAACTCCTAGTCACAAGACTGGACCGCGTTGCATCTGTCTCATGTCTCAGTTCGTAACCGTTAGCTGTTAGCTTATTCGTGGGTATTTCAACCAACCCGGAAACTGGAGCATTGTGTCTCCAGGTCATTCTCTCAATTCCACAAGATGAAGAACTAATTTTTCTTTGTGTTTGAATCTAAAACAAATCTTTGAGAAGGACTCAATTACAACTTAATCACCATTTATCAGTTCTTCCCAGGGCCTTCTCTTGTTGTTGAAGTCCTTCGCGGTTGCTATAGATATACAGCACCGGCCAAAATTTATCTAAATTTTATAATGGTGATTATTTCCCCTCTGTTTAGCCTTCCAGGGTGCCTTGAGCTTTTCGCTTACTTCTCCAGGGTTGGCACACAATGTTACCCATGGCCCTCCCGAGAAATTTCATTGCTTTAGTTTTTACAATCACTGGTTTGTACATAACACGAGACGATTGGATCCGAACAAAACATCCTTCTATCTCTTGGTCGGTTCTTCCTGGCAGAACAAACCCAGGATGAATTTTACTCACTATACACTATGTTGCTGCATTCAAGAAACTTGTATGGTTGAAATTATTAACATATTTGAAAAGTCAAAATATCCTTCCTTTTGTAAATTGTGTTGTGACATTCACTCTGTTTATAGTGTGTACTATGCCAGCAGAAAGACGAACAGACTACAAGTTGATACATTTTAAAACAAAAATGATAATTGAACGGATGTTGCAAACGCTACACACGTCTCTCTCGGGAGATGTCATCGCGAGAAGATTTGTTTCCGGAAGACGTGGCTGTTGCTGCAGTGGCAGCTGTCATCCAAATTATTTTAAGAGAAGCACTCGAACAACTTCCATAACATTTTCTGTCTTTCAGTCTTCCGTTTATCCGTTTATTCGTTTATTCAGCGTCAAGATGATTTCGTTAACGGACTCCCAAAGTAAGACCCATTTTTTTGCCATCTCTATCAAACCGACTCTGTATGAGCTGCAGCACTTTGCTAACTCCCATTTAGCAGCCAGTGATAAGAAAGTTAGCTTTTCTTTTTTCTTTCTCTCAGTGAATGCCACACTGCTGTGGCTCAAAATAGCCGACAACGAACTCCTTATACATCAAAGTATCTGCTACATCCTTGTAAAGTTACGTCGTTATTCTGAACCTCACACACTTTGACTGGTTCCAAGCACAGATTGAACGACGGAGCTCTTGTGCAAGCTCGTTTCATGTGAATTAGGGACATTCTCATAAATTTGACAAATTATGGCATGTAGGACATTGTTTCCTGAATTTACCACATATTGATCTAGATGAAAGACAGAATGTGACCGCATCAGATGTCCATCAAGAAGTTTAGGTTCACTTGGTCACATATAACAATGACAATTTCACTTTATCACGTTTTCCTTTAGAGTAAGTCATTAAGGTAATTTATAGTCTAGGGTGGTCACTCACCTTTCAACTAAAACTACCCAGCTGTAAGTTTAATTTAAGAGCTAAATGACAAACTATGCAAAACTATGAATAACATTTCGGTTATGTGTCTGTCCTGCAGAGATTGGGATGGGATTAACAGGCTTCGGTGTGTTTTTCCTCTTCTTCGGGATGATCCTCTTCTTTGACAAAGCACTCTTGGCTATTGGAAATGTGAGTGTTGCAGTTTAGTTGAACTGAAGTTGTCTGTGAGCATGAGAAAACTCACAGGCGGTACTTTTTTCCCTATGTTTTACCTAATGCTGACACTTCATTTTTAGCCATTCAGGTCTGATAGAGAGAATCTGCAAAATGGTAAATTTACCAGTGTGAGAGTGCCCCTTAATACTTTGCTGTCGATGAATGGCGGGCAGCTGGTCAGATATTATCAAGTTTACAGTGCCAATAAGTGAAGTCCAAAAAAAACAGCAAAAACTAGAAACATGGGACTTCACGTTTCTATACTACATCCATTGCTCATGGTGGGTAATCGGGGCTGGAGCCAATTCCAGCAGAAACTGAGTGAGGTCACCAGTCTATCACAGGCTGACATACAGGGATAAACAACCATTTTCACTCATGCCTATGGGCACTTTAAGAGTGACCAGTTAAACATTGTATATGTCTTTGGGCTGGCACAGGAAGAACATGCAAATTCTCAGAAATAATACTAATACCTCAATATATGTGTTTTCCTATCACATGCATGCAAATGTAACTATTAGTAAGTGGCTGCTGTTTTGTAGCATTTCTCTGTTGGCCTGTATATACATTTATCCATAAATACACGTGGAGGATTATGCTGACTTTTTGTGTCAACTTTTTTTCAAGAAAAGTTGTCAGTATAACAAAGTCTCTGTTTAAAGGGGCCTAAATCTCCATGTTCTGTCTCTGATTTCTTCTCCCTCATCTATTCTCTTTCATGTCCTTGTTTCTAAATTGCCAGGTAGCTGGCTACACAGCTGTAATTAATCATTGGCATTCAATGAAATTCCCATCTTTACATTGATATTCACACCAGTGCTTTCCTGCCGTCTGACTCAATGCTGTGCACATTGTGTATGAGAAAAGGGGATGTGAATAATATATTTTCTAATGTCTCAAGTCTCTAATGTTGTGCAACTCTTTTATATCGCTGTAGATCCTATTTGTTGCTGGACTTGCCTTTGTCATTGGGCTGGAGAGGACTTTTCGCTTCTTCTTCCAGAAGCACAAGATGAAGGCCACCAGTTTTTTCTTGGGCGGTGTGTTCGTGGTGCTGATTGGCTGGCCCATCATCGGAGTCGTGCTGGAGATCTATGGCTTCTTTTTGTTGTTCAGGTGAGAGGAAACAAATAAGGCACATAAGGCTGAGAAGCATTAGCTTTCCAGGAAGCCGCCACACACTTACCTTAGTATGGTGTTAGATAACCTTATGGAAGCTTCCCATTGGCTAAAGTGGGTGATGTCACAGCCAATCAGACTGCTTCATTCAGAGGCCTAGCTGTCAGGTGTTTGTATAGCCAAAGTCTCTGGGAATAATCCTGTATTATTTTTTTTTTATCTCAGAGTGAGAAGAAGTTGGTTGGTGTTTAGAGACAGAGAGACATGGACAATAAGAGACTTAGAGCATTAGAGGCTTTGGCGCTGATTTTTCATCATTACCGCTCAAGAAATGAGCAGAACTCCTGATGAGATGAAGATAAAATTTTCAAATCAGCTCTTGAACAACCCAAACACACATGGAACTTTCTCTGTTGAAGGTTTCTTTGGTTGTCATGGTTTGCAGTGATTTTATCTATAAAATAAAAACCTATTTAAATTTTCATTCTCGTTTTAGGGCTACTAACCCTTCTTACTTTATTGGGTGAAATATACAATTTGCTGAGGTTGAGCTGATATGTACAACACTTGGTTTTAAAAACGACAATAACAAAGGGAAAAACTGGACAAAATATAAAATCTTTAATGTGGACCCCGAAGGGTTATTTGACTCTTCTATGCAGTTACTGTGTAGTCAGCAGCAATATCTGCATCTCATGTCCTTGTCTTCCCTCCTTCCCTCCTTTGCTTTCTCTGTAACTTTTATTCCATTCAGGGGTTTCTTCCCAGTTGTAGTAGGCTTTATCAGAAGAATACCTGTCCTGGGCTCCATCCTAAATCTGCCGTTCATCAGTGCAGTAAGTATTACCTAGTCCCGCAGCAGCTCTGCCATGTTTACACACAGCATGGCTCATTTTTGCTCATTAATCACAGCACTACAACACATTAACTAAGCTGCCCCAGTCAGATCTTCGCTCAGCTCCTGCACATCACAGCTGCTCTGTTGGGGTAAAATCCCAATTAAAAGACTGCCTGTAAATGTAGTTGTTGACCAGGTGAATTCAACACAGCAGATGTGGAATTCCAATGTGGAAAAAAAAAAACCCAAACATCTTATAGACGTGAGATGTTCAATTTGGCCTTTCTGATCTAAAGTTAGAAGACACTTAGCTATGTGGCTAATGAACATGCTCCTACCATGCTGTTGTGTGAGAAGCTTCGTTTTGAGGTAAATGTTTCTCTGTCTGTGTTTGTTTTCCTTTCTTTTGTTTTTCTTTTCTTTTTTAAAGTCTTCGTAAGGCTCTGAGGACAATCAGCAGTCGTGGTCAGTCACTGCCGATTCTCCCTTGCATGCTAACATATATAACATGCCTTAGCATTCAGATGACCAGTGTCTCATAAAACATAGGTAAAGCATATGTTGTTGTTTAGGGAGCCTTACTTTGAAAACATAAGAAAACATGATCCAAACTTATTTGACTTTAAAGGCACACACAACAGATAATTTGGTTATATTTGAAAACGCTTCATAAACTGGAGGTGAATTAGCATGTATGCATTGGTCCAATATCATGCAATGTATTCATACTTTATACTTTGAAAAACCCATAAATAATTCTTCTTTGCTGCCCTATAATCACTATTTTATACAGGATGATGGGCTGTCCAGCCGCTGGCAGCTGCTGTTATAGCAACAATTGGCTTAGAATAAAGAATAGAGTAGAATAAAATTAGCCACATTAGCCAAGTTCACTACACTGGACATAGTTAATGGAGTTAGGAGTGATGAAAACACACACACACAACAGATGCGACAGTCATAGAAATAAATATAAATCTGAGAGAATATGACACTTCTAGCCTACAAGTTGTTTTTTTTTGTTTGTTTTTTTTTGTACATGGTCAAGTATTGTTGTCAGACCTAAAATAAAGACTGTAATCAAACTACTTGATTAATGTGATCAACTTGTTTAGACAGCATTTGTATAGGACTGTCTCCATCCCAATCCAACCATGGTGAGGAGTAAGGCAGAGCCCTAAGCCCCCAGTCGACATCCATACAAGCACATTAGTCAGTCAGATAGACAATGAGACAGTCCGTCCCTCTCCCTCTAAATCGCATGTCAGGCCACATGGAAAAGGGGGAATTCTCATGACTTCACATTTCCTCTGTTGTTTGACTGAAAACATGTTAACTTATTTTACAGAATTAAACCTCCACTCAGATATAATTCATGGGATTTTTTTTTTTTTTTTTCAAATTAAATCGAATTAAATATCCAAAACGTAGCAACAAAATAACTAGAAATGTCAGGACAGGATTGTGTTTGTCCTCTACACCTGTGCCGTGTCTCTTTGAAGTCATGCATGCTTTCCTCTAGAAATGTTTTTGGCTTCTGTCCAAACATGGCAGTCCTGCCAACCGAAGCTCACTCACACATTTCATTTCATTTACAGCTCATAGGTCTGTTTCAAATCACGCTTTGCACACAAAAAGAGTTGAATAAGCAACCTGATGACACTGAACACAGTCTTTCTTCTCTTTCAGTATGTGGACAAAGTGGGCGAGAGCAACACCATGGTATAACAGGGACTTTTTGTACAGCTAGCTGTTTGACTACAGCAATTTTTTTAAGGCAACACAATCGTTCATTGGGCTGATTTAAAGCAGCTAAGGTAATATGTTGAGATTCCTTCTTCTTCCTGCAGGCAAAGACTGCTTTCTGTCTATCTGTAATTTCATTGGTCAGCGCCACCAATCAAAGGTTTATAAGCACATCGCACAACCGGTCTGTCACTAAAAGATGGAATTACTAAGGTCATTATAATAAATATTTGAAATGCTATAGATCCCTTCACCTTTGAGTGCATCTGGTATGATGAAGGGGGATGGAAGACTCCCTCAAAGCCTCATTGACTCTGTGACTTTCTTACTTGGTGGAGCAAGCAGACAAAGCCTACCCCACTCCACATGGATGAGAGGTCGACTGTCCATGTTGTCAAGTTTCTGTGCCTGGCCTTTTTCTTTATATGGACAAATGCTTTTGAGTCGAACATTTTGTCTTCTTGCAGTTATTCTGTGACTTTTTTCTTTCCTTGCAGTTTTTGAATACCAAATGTGGCTGTTGTAAAAAAGTTTCCATTGTTAGATGTGTTTCTGTTAATGCCAGGCTAATGAGTATTTTTATTAGTAAATAATTAGTAATTATTTTTTTAAATGATCACTTGGCTTCATGTGTAGTGAGGCCCCATAGGATCATGTTAATAATGACACATAGAAGTCATATAGCTGATGCTATGGACTAATCAATACTGCAGCTGGTGATCTAACCACTGACATGCAAACCAGCACTAAACATGATAATGCTTGTCAGTGCAAAAGCTAGGTGGTTTGTTATCTTTCAGTAACGAGGCTGAAAACAATGTGGGGCAGGAGAGGCTCATTTTGTCATTTTCAGAGGCAAGAGATTGAACTGATACAAGTTAATCATTTAATTGATTAATGATTTGATCTCTCATCAATTTTATGTTTTTGTTTGTTTGTTTGTTTGTTTTTTCCATGTATTTGGCCAAAACTCATAGAATAACTCTGCAGTGGAGGGTGTCCTCCTCATATCAATAAATAACCAGAGTACAATATTGACATCAAATTGGTTCAATGGTAATTTCCTTATTTTATCTTCAACTCTCTACCACTGGATGTAGGAGCTTTTAAGAGATAGATTCACAAAGGGGCTAGTCAGCAGAAATAAAGTTATTTCAATTATGTAAACAACTGTCAAACTCGTTACTAATTATGACATTATGTTCTCAGATATACATACCCATCAGCTTTAACACTGTGACAACCGACCAGTCTAGGTAATGACATCAATTGCAACTGTCATCAATCCATCCATTATCTATAACATTTATCTGTCACATTCTAGGGGCTGCTTCGAGCCAATCCCATCTGGCATTGTGTGTGCAGCTTCACGTAGAGTGTTTGTGTGTGAACCATAGTTTCTTCTGAATGTGCCACCTGGCAAATCTGAATGTGATTCAGTGTCCCTAACCTCCACTGAGCAGTTTCAGACAGGTGTTAAATGTTCAGATTCTCCTGTTTAGATTTGTTTGTAAATTCTTCGTGACCACGCACATCAATGGAGTCAGAACAGTCTCATAATGAATCAACTCTCGCGGGGCTTTTGACGAATGCACATGCTTTGTTTCATAGTCGTATTTCGCAAACACACCTGATTGGCTGATGTATCTGTCAGTTAGAAACATACATTTGATTGACAGCTTTATCAGCCAATGGTGACGTTGGTTGACCTGCGACGTCAGATCAGTCTCAAAATTCTACGTACAGATTTCGTAAATGCACATTCATCAATTTGTATGCTCCGTGAATTTATATTACAAGTGTGCCTCAAAATTACATTTGTGAAGTCCGAAATACAACTACGACACAAAGCATGTGCATTCGTCAGTCCGAAATACGACTACGGAACAAAGTATGTGCATTCGTGAAGAGCCCCGCGAGATTTCATTCATTATGGGACTGTTCTGACTCCATACAAAGTAGGGCACCATAAGTAGGACAGAGGGAAAAGTATAGAAAACATGTGATAAGAGCTTAAGGATGAATCAGTTGATATTCCCTCCATCAGAGGTCAAGATTATGATACAGAATGGAAACAGCTGACAGGACGAACTGAAATTTTAGTACGATCATAGAGAATACAGATGTCCCTATACCAGTTTAAAGGCCTAAAATGATTTAAAAGGGCAAAAATTCTGCAAAGAATATTCATTTCCTTATTCTTTACAGTCATCATGTGAGGAAGCAAGATTAGGTGAATTTCCAACTACCTTTTCTCAACTCAAGTTTACTCAGGTCCAAAGAAACAGGCTCACTTGTAACTAATGTATTCCATGGCCAACAAATGGTGAAAGTGGTAAACGTGCCGAATGGTAAATATCACTAGATATTTTTATTGATCAAACAAATGGTTTTGCTATTACAGGTTTTACGTATGTTATTTAAATATTTGAGTTAACCACAAATAAATAAATAAATAACTATGACTTAAAGCTGCTATTTGGGGCTGAATGGTTGGGATGCAAATAGGCTCAAATACACTAGGCAATGAGACCCCAGTCAGGCAGCTGAACCATTTTATTCATGTCATCCCCTACTGTCTGTGATATCTGCCTGTGTCCACTCAGTGAACTGATAATGACATAAAAAATAATAACATTAAAAATATGCACAAATTCATTCTCTCCAGGATTCCTGACAATGTAAATTATCTTAAATGCTGACTCTCACTGCAGCTCAGAGTAACTGTGTGATGACAACTCTAAATTAAAAAAAACTGAACTGTCTGGTGTCTTTTGTCAGAAAAATTATCCACACTGTTAGATATTTTCCATGATTATCACTACAATATGGTCAAAAATGAAGCCAGACTAGCTTAATCAGGGCTGACCTAACCATTTCCTCCTCTCTCCTTTTGATCATATATATCTAACATTTATAAATTTTTCAGGTGCATTACATTACAAATCTTTGATAGTTAGTCCACAATCGGGGGAAAAAAGCATTTATTACAAAAAAAAGTTGACCAATAAATTGAAAATCATTTAGTCATTGGAATTTAGTCACTCTCCACTGCCACTTAGAAAACACGATGATGGGATAAGTTATGACTGTTATGTTTGGTTTTAGTTTTATTTGGTCCCAGAGCTGTAAAGTGGACTGAGGGGCTAAAATCTCCAATCTATCTAATGACCGTCAGGGGGAGGCTCCCCTTCTTGTAAGGGGATTGGATGGAAGTAAATGGGAAAATGTCTCCACTTCCATCTTGGATTTGTTAGCTCAGTAGACATTTTCTCAATGAGTTTATGGTATTACTGTCTAGCTTGAAGTCTTCAACACAATTTTTGTCACAGAGTTAAACAGACCATATAGCTACATGCGTTAGGGTGGCTATCGATTGATTGACCTGCCAGAAAAACCACAGAACACATCAGATCCACCCCACACTCTGACCGAAGCAGCTGATAGAGAGCTGAAGCAGCATTTACAGGGGCATCTCAGAAAATTAGAATAATGGGAAAATTCAAAAGGTGAAATGTTCTTTTTTTGGGGGGGGGTTTATTACAGTTTACAGTTCATGTAGATTAAAAATCCAGTATCAGAAGAGACATTGTCAAATTCCGAAGAGAATGTTTATTTACTGAGTACTTGGTTGGGTTGCCTTTGCAGTGTAATGCAGCATGCCATGAAGGAGATCAGCCTGTGGCTCTGCTGCGCTGTTAATGGAGCCCAGATCACGGAGAATGGCCTTCAGCAGATCTGGATTGATTCTCATCTTCCTTTTGACAATAGCACATACATTCTCTATGGGGTTCCGAGCAGGTCAGGCAAAGTCCTCCTTGTGGAGAGTTTCCATGATTGTCTTCTGAACAGCTGTTTAGTCATGAGCCTTTGCCATTATGATGGTGGTTGTGCGTACAGAGCTAGATAGAGATATCCCTGTGTTTATCAGAATCAGAATCTCTTTATTCGCCAAATGTACAACATACACAGGAATTTGTCCTGGTGCAACAGCGGCGTATGAAAGGAAATTTAAAAATGAGGAAAAATAAGTTATAAGAAAAAAAAAAGAAAAAAGTTAACTGAGCAATAAAAAAAACAAGTTGTGCTTTTGAGAATATATACAATTTAGGTGGGATATATATACAATACAATTTCAAGTGTCTTTGGGGGTGGTGGGGGATGGGGGACTAAGAGGATTTGTTGAGGAGGGAGATGGCCTGGGGGAAAAAACTATTCAAATGTCTGGTGGTTTTGGTCTTGATGGACCTGAACCTGCCGCCTGATGGAAGGGTTGTGAACAGGCAGTGAGCTGGGTGTGATGGGTCCCCCACTATCCTTCTAACCCGCTGCCAGGATCTGCCCTCGTGCAGAACACTCACAGGCTCCTGTTCGTGGCCCGTGAGACGGCTGGCTGTTCGCACAATGCGTTCCGGTCTGTGCTTGGTGTGGGCAGAGGATTCAGGGTACCACACAGTGATGGAGGAGGTGAGGACACTCTCGATGGTGGCTCTGTAGAACTGGGTGCAAACCTTGGGGGACACGTTCATTTTGTGGTGCAGCCTGAGGAAGAACATCCTCCGGTGTGCACACTTGATGACCTTCGATGAGTGTGTCTCCCATTTAAGGTCGCTGGTATGGTTGTGCCCAGAAACTTCACAGTCCACCATCTGTACTGCAGTGTTATTAATGAGAAGTGGGGGGTGTGAGGATGGGTGTCTACGGAAGTCTATTACTAACTCCACCGTCTTGTTGATGTTGAGCTCCAGGTTGTTAACTGTACACCATAAGCTGACTCATCGTTGTCCTTCATAAGGCCCAGGACCGTGGTGTCATCCGCAAACGTAACCAGCTTGATGGAGGAGTGGCTGGAGGTGCAGTCACTGGTGTACAGGGAGTGTTGAAGGAAATATGAGCACATATAATACTATGTTGAACACTGAAAAGCACATATAATACAATGTTGAACACTGAAGAATACATATAATAGGTAGCAGTAAGAAAGCCTGAGAGAAGACAAAAACATACAGTCACAGGGTGTAGGGGTGAAGCGATGGAGCCACACATGATGGCTGATGTACGGAGGGGAAAACAGAGCCGTACAGGACATGTGTAATATACAATGGGGAAAGCAGGGACACAGATAACACGTATGATGTACAGCAGAGAAGTATGAGACAGGGGGCCGAGGGCCAGAATAGACAAGCAGAAAAACTGTTTAAAAAGATATTAGCCAATGAGAATGTTCCACGAGTAGGCCAAGAAGAGTGAAGGGTAGAGTCTAATGGCGGCATATAAAGAACATGAAGCCAGTGGGTAAAGAAAAGGGGAATTCTAATAGGTGGGGACTCTGCTCAGGACAGTGGTCTCTAAAAAGAATGGGGAAGCTCCAGGCTAAGAAGCGAGGCAGCATGAGGGTATATAAGGAAGGGATCGGAGAGATATCAATCGGTGTGCTTTCAGACCCCAGGGTCCAAACCACTCAGCTGTTTGTTCAAATACTTGCTGTATTTTGAGTAAAACTGCAACCTCAAAAGACTCTGAGATCCTTTTTCCCTGAAACTTTGGAGGAACTCAGCAGCTGATTAGTAAGATTGGAAGACCACGTTGGGCACCACTGCCAGACCTCATCTGGCCCACTGCTTGGCAGCTGGGAGCCACAACAGGAGAAGAGATAAGGGAAGAGGACACAACCTTGTGGAGCTCCGGTGTTGGTGGTGAGGGGGGCCAACAGATGGCTGCCAACCTGCACTTGTTGCTTCCTGTTGGTGAGAAAGTACGTAATCCACTCAGAGATGGGGCAAGGTACCTGCAGCTGTAGCAGCTTGGTATGCAGACAGCCTGGGAGGATGGTGTTGAAGCCCGAGCTATAATCCACAAACAGGGCCCTGATGTAGGAACTCGGCTGGTCCATGTGCTGGAGTATGTGGTGGATATATACAGTTTATACTGTAGGAATGGGAATTCACCAAAGGTCGAAATTAAATATACTGGAATTTTTATTTCATGAACTGTATTATCCAAATTAAAACAACTAAAAAGTCAATCTATTTGTAATTAACGTAGAAAACGTTTTAAATTTTTCACCTTTTGAATACAATTTTGGGAGAGAAAAAGGATCTTTCAGATAATATTCAAGTCATTTTTAGATGCGCCTGTAGACCGTCATTAGGAGAAACTTCAGGAAGAACTAATTAACAAATAAATGATAATGACAATAATTACAAAGGTTTGTTCTCTCTGGTGTTTGAGGACAGTGAAGTCCGTGCAGCTCAGTCTCACTCATTATGCAGTGGTGAGTAGTAATTCCATCCATTACTGGCCCTTTCTCTTCATTCATGAATTCCAGCTCTCATGTATTGGTGTTCTGGTCCATTGAACACGGTGCAAACATCATCAATATTCCCAAATATCACTGCTCTTATCGACAGTGACTTCACCCAGGACCAGAGCACATTAAGCGTTAACGGCCCATAGATTAAGCTCCGACCTGAGTGATTTAGCGGGCAGCTGGAGGTGCATGGCGGTTGTTTTAATGCAGAAATATTTACAAGCTGCAGTTCCCCATTGAGAGGAGCAGAATTGATCGGCAGCTTTCTTTTTCATCAAATTGGCGTGACCTATAGCGGTTGGCATCATGAGGGAGCGCGGAGAGTACAGGTTTCCCACCCCTAAGGATATAAATACGGAGAAAGTACCGCAAAAGGCTGCTATTCTGTCTCGTCTAAGTTGGGCTGCAGGACTTCTGACACTATGAAAGTAAGTATGGAGAGTTTTGGTTTCATTATGTGCTAAAAAGCTTAGTTTTTTCATCTCATTTAACTTTTAGTAGAAGTTTTATCTATCTATCTGGCTGCCTGTCTGTTCGTTTGATTATTTGTTTGATTGTGTGCATTACGCGTGTATTTTGTGCGTAACGGCTGAATTATGCACAATGCGCACCAGGTGTCGGATGGAGTCCCTTTTGATTTGGACTCTGTAACCGTAAGTGAGTGAAAATGTTTGCTCCCACAGGGATTGAAGATCGTCACATTAACTTATGTGCTCACCCTTTTGCTCCTGGCGACTTTTATCCCACAGTCGTGCAGTGCGCCGAAGGTAAAGCACCCTTATTTTCTTTTTATGGAATAACTGAAAGTGTATGTTGTCACTCAGTAACTCTCATAATGATCCTTGAAGAACATAACGCGTCATTAATAGCAGAGTCATAAAATCTTTGTCTTTGTTTATGGAAGGGCTCGTTCCAGCGGAGAAACTGGACCCCCCAGGCTATGTTGTACCTGAAGGGCACACGTATGTATTCACCTACTGACCAAATGCTGCCCCAAAGTGATCCGTATAATATAAAGAGAGCTGGAATAAAAAAATAAGATACATGAATACAAACACATTATGTCATATAATCATGTGACTTTTTACGCTTTTTTATCCTTTCATTGATGATGTCAAGTCTGCTATAAAAGACAAACACGCCTGAGCGTCTTATGACTTATGGGGGAGTCAATGAGAAATAAAAACTGCCAATGTATGTATTATTTTATTTCACAATGGTGCGGTTAGAAAAAAAAACATTGTTTCTTAATTTATGTTATTATCTATTTCTCCGTTGACTGAACACATTCAGCTCTTAACGACAAAGAGACAAGTGGACATTGTAGCTTTCCAGATATAATAATACAGTTTTCTTATCTTTTTCTAGCCTAAAACTATTTTTCCTTTCCAGAGGGTCGCAGGTTCATCTCAGAGGACCGAAAAGAAGGAGATGTCTATGACACATTGCACTTAGGTACACTTGGATCAGAACAAAATATCTTAACCTCTGTTATTTGATCAGGATGAAAACAAGTACACTTCCCCAGATGTTCTCCAAAACAGTCAGAGAGCTGGAATAAACTTTGGTCTGTGAAAGTGCAGATGATGAGTTGTTTGGTTTTTGTTCCCTGTCAGAGACCCGCAGTCAGAACCCAGAGAAGTTAAGTCTGGACCAGGCAGCCACTGTCCTGCTCAACTTCCTGCAGCAGGCAAGAGAGGGAGGTGAGGGCAACATCTGTATCAGCTGGCACACAACAGCTGGGGTAGATGTACAGGTGATTTTTGATGTGCAGTTGTGCATGTGGAGTTTGCATGTTCTCCCCGTCCTTGCATGGGGTACTCCGGTTTCCTCCTACAGTCCAAAAACATGCATGTTTAGGTTAATTGGTGACTATAAATTCTTTTGAGGGTGAGTGGTTTTTGGTCTTCGTCTGTCTCTGTATGTTGGCCCTGCAATGGACTGGCGACCTGTCCAGGCTGTACCCCTACGTAACCCTACCATCCCCACTAGAAATAATCCCTTTGGTGCAACTGGATAACTTCCTTTCTAAGTATAGAACACCTTCTGCAACACTGTCTGCATTTTATTTATTCCTAATTCATGCGCTGTTTTAATGGTTTTAAATTCAAACACTGAACTTATGTCCCACTCTCTGAACACCTGCTTGAGAAAAGTTTTTGGACATTTAACAGCTTCCTACCTTCCTGCATAGGCTTCCTACACACACATTTAAAGGAGCTTAATGACAATTTCAAGGCCTTTTTTGATTAAATTCAAGGCAAATACAAGAGTCTGTGGCAATAAACAATGGCACCATCAAGATCTAATATCAACTCAAAAAACTAATTATTTAACTAGTGCTACACAATAATTTTAAGAGAGTCTGAGTCTCTCAGAGCCACCTTTTTATTTGACTTCCTTGAATTAAATATTTCCCCCTGACCTACTAAAAATCTTCAAAGACTTTTGCTCTGGCTTTCTCTGAAAATTTGTATTTTAATTCCACAATCTAATATAAATTTTTGCTCTCCCTCTTCTAGCTGATGAGAACCCAGATGAGGTGTACATCCAGGAGCTGCCCGTGTGGAAGAGAGAATACTTCTGATAGGTTTCAGACATTTAGAAGGCTGTTAGAAAGCACCATCTTTGTTTTTGAATGGAAGTTCTTCAGTCCTGTGTTTCCAGCTGTTTTGTAAATATGAATTCTATGTTTTAAATGTGATGTTTTAATAAAAAGAGGTTGAATTCATAGCACTTTTGGTCTGAGGTTTTAAAGTTCCTTGACAAAAATTCTAGAGGAGATCCATTGCTGGTGGCCCAGGAGTAAGGCACATGTTTCCCCAGCTTTGTGTGTTGCTTGTCGAACACACGTTCCATATCTGTTGTACCATGGTTGTATGGAATCATCATTCAAATGTATATTTTAACTATGGGCCTTTCAAGTAGGACCAGGTTATACATTTGCTCACTGAAGTGAAAAGAGATCTCTGAGTGATGACCGAGATAATTTTTCTAAATTTAAAATAAAAGTATTCTTAAATTTATCATCAAAGCAGAAATAAGACTATATACTGCTTGTATGTGAAGGGGCTGAAGTCGGCACAGGTCTCCAATCTAACAAAGGGCAACATATAAAGACAATAAATCATTCAAACTCACACTCACAGGCAATACTTCCAAGTCTTTGGACTGCGGGATGAAGCTTAAGAGGCTGGAGAACATGCAAACTCCTTAGAGAAAGAACAAGGTCCAGGTTTTCAACCCAGAACTTTTTTCCTGTGAAGCCCCTGGTAGAAGGTGTTTGTCCAATTTGAGAACCTGTATTTCATCAGTATACATGTGTGGTATATTACAGTGAAGGCTAGAGGGACTTCGGTCTCCGCCACACCTAAACCTTGTTGTTAGAACAGGAGGGGACTTAAATTAGAGCTCACCTACATTGTTGGGAAATGTAAGTACAGTGTCAAGTTAAGTCCAGGCATGTATGTCTGAAATAGCTCAGCTGGCGTTTACACCCCACAAACTAATGACTGTATTGGACTCATAAACTTTATGCAAGTATAAATTATATAAAGTTTCTAACAAACTCATCAAATATTTCAAAATGTTACACAGGAAAGGAGCTGTAGGAAAAAAAGAGAAAGATTTTCATATTTGAAAACTTTTTTGTCAGATTTGATATATTTGACCGACTATTTTGGACTCTACAGAACCACTGTCTTTTCCATGTGTTTCTCTGCTGTTTCCTCTTCCCTGTGCTGAGTGCTTGCCCGTAGTCTATTTCCCCTCTGTTATGTCTGTGTGTGTGTGAGGGAGAGAGAGAGGCTGGGCTTGACTGATCTACATTCCTCTCGCCTACTTACCTTCTCACACACCTGTTGATCATCTCCATGCTTGCTCCTGATCATCATAAGTCAGTGATTCAGTATATGAACCTGATCCTGATGCTCAGTCTTTGCTGGTTCGTTGCTTCACAACCAGTGGTAAACACTAAAGCCTAATGATTGTTCTTCAAACCGGCTGTTTCTAGTGTTTCAGGCCAACCAGTTACCCAAATTCTCTGTTTGGCCTTGTCCAGCTTCAACTACCAGGTCCTCACCTGTCTTGCCCCACCCATGTCACCCTAAACCTCGTCTCTGGCTCTGGATCACTCCATACCAGTACTGCTGGCTTCCCAACACTGGATTCAACCCAAACTCTCGCTCCATCTCTACACAGCCAAGAGATCTAATAGGACAATGCCTCGTTGCTCTACTCCCCTTATGTCTACCATCCAATTATGATTATTACTAATTGGAAATTTGTTTAAAGAGTCTGTGTCATCATTGTAGCTCCAGTTTTATTTTTCAGAAACTATAAGAAACCAAGCAGCATCTGAACAACTGAAAGTGACTCAAGATTATGTCAAATGCATCTTTTTTTTCTTTCACAGAAAATGATTTAGACTATTAGAATTATTGGATCACATTATATCATTACACTGTGTCATCTGCAGAGAGTAGAGGAACTCATCGTTATACTCCTTCACTAGTGTACAGTCTCTCAGTAATTACTGAGATTTTTTAAATCTATTTTGTGATTATTCTATAAAATGCCTTTATTTTCACTATATGCAAGGATATAGCGAAATTGTTGATGTTCTCCCAGCGACAGCTAACAAAATCTCTGGATGGCAGGATAAATCTGTACAGTCTGCAGCTTCTCAGTTTCCCGACTCCACAAAGGGAGTCTTGATGTTCAGCCGGTCCCTCTCAGCCTCGTCGTCTTCATTGTAGGGCTCATCATCGTCCTCCACATCACTGTGGTGGGGTGTGGAGTGGAGGGAGGCTGACGGAGAGGGGGGCACAGAGTACGGGCGTGGGTAACAGAAGCCCTCTGTCTATAGAGAAAAAGGGAAAAATATGGTTCAATCACTTTCTAGAATAGTGTATATGAAGATTTTCTCAGTTCATTTGTAGGAAAAAACACATCTGAGTGAGAGTTCAAACTTCCTAGAAATAGATTAGCTGTGACCTGTTCTACGAGCTGGAGAGAAACACCAACATCAAGAATCTCAAACTTGCGTTGCTGTTGTAACATTTTGTGCTTTTCGTTTTAGCCTCCTTACATTTCTCTCTCTATCTTTCTCCACTCTCTTCCTCTCTTGAATATATGGCTCATCAATATGATTGGCTCTAATTTGATTAGAAATTAATCAAATCATGTCTTTGAAAACCCGTTATCATTTCATCGTATGAGTCACAGTACTTTGTAGCTTTCATGAAGGGCAGCAGTTTTCAGCCTCAGCACCATTCAAAATTACATCTTGTCATTCATCCAAATGTTATGCTGTCAATTAAAACCTGACCAGTGTGGATAACATCCACCAATAGGCACTGTGTGTCAGTCACTACATTAGAGGGATTATTTTGTACAGACATGTTAGAGTTAGTGGTTAGTTGTAGCACCACAAATACAGTGAGCTTAACAGTTCTCAGTGCGCTCTCCTTTTCACACTGACTAACTTTTGCTACATGTCTGACAGGTGTAATAACAGACCTGATTTACAGAGTTTCTTTAATTTCCTTTGAATTTGAGATTAAAAAAATGTTGATGAAGATCGACGTGCACATTAAAAATGTTAAATTAACTTCTGAGATTAAAACCAAAAATTTAGACAACTGACGGTATTTATCCTCTTCACAAACTGCCATTGTCATATTTTTGTGCACCATTGCTTACCTTCAGAGGCTTCATGGGGTCCACTTTAAACTTCTCTGGGAAGGCTCTGCTCAGTGCAAGATGGCGGGCATGTATGTAGAACTGTCAATTATAAGTAAATGAAAATCATCAGCAACAAAAGACAAATCTTGCAATTTTTTTGTCTTTTTAGATTTTTCTTTGAAAAGTAATTTTCAGCATTTGCAAACTGCATTTAAACTCCAGCTGGCTGGGTGTTGAACTCTTATGCACCAACCAAATGAGTTCATTTGATAACAAATTTCTGGAACTAAGGATCACATGAGTAAATCTCATTGGTGTGAGTAGCCAGTCAACATTTAGCATGCAGCATGATTGGACCATGGTCAGATACATTTCAGTGTGTAAAGAAAGTAAAAAATAAATAAAATCAAACTAATTATGTCTATTGTATTGTTCATTTCCAATTGATTTGATAAAGTTAGTATAAAAAACTGTTGAAGTTGAAGTTATGGTGTGGCAGGAATGACTGGTTGAGCTGCGATAACTGGGTAAACAGGGCTAAGACCTCCCTTATCTTTTTCATAAAGATGAGAGAATTGTTAACAAAGAGACTACAACATATATTGTTGTTATTTTGGTGAAAACCACAGCAGCAAAAGCATCAAATAATCAGGACATATTTGAACAGGATGCTTTTTACAGCCATCTACTTTGATTCATTGTTATATTGTGGAGGATTGACCCTCAATTTACTGATCGCGGAACAGGTCACTAGCTTCACACAGTCAGCTGTTTCTTAAACTCCTGCTGGAGGGGAGTGGGAGGGGTGAGAAACTGTGGTCATGGAGGGGGTTAGCATGAACGAAGTGGATTAATTTTATTTACAGATTATTTTAATTCCTCATCAAATAGAACAAAAAAATCTGATTTATTTTTAAAGTACCAAACATCAAGGCACTTTACATTGCACTTCATCCAAGTGAAGAGACAAAAGTCATGTCATCCAAACAACGTTCAAGTAACAAAAAGGATAAACATAATTTGTATGTTTTGGGGAACTTAGTTTTGACTAAGAGACGGCCTAACAGCAAGTGTAGCCAACAATTTACTTTACTACTTGGACATTTATCCAATACAATCAGGAAAATTAGAACTTCAGTCATGTTGGAAATTGTGCAAAACTTCCAATGGGTTATTTTATTACTTTGCAGCTTTAACATGGTACCTCTGATGTAATGCTGTTGCTGGTCAAGCATGAGCTATTAATGAGTATAATGCATGTACACATGCAGGGTATTGGCATCAGTACAGACTGCAGGTTTCCTGTTTAAATCTGATATATAAATTCAAGGCACATAAATAACAGATTTAAAAGGACCTTAGATTTTGGCTCCACACCATTTTGGCCTTGGACTGTGTTTGCATCTTGTTTTATCTTGACTACAGCTCAGTCTCAAATCTAACTTTGAATGTCCTTTCATATTTTCTAGCTGTATAGTTACAGGTGATTAGTTTCATGTTAATTATGCGTGCAGACACAAATAAGAGAGAAAGATTCAGGTCATTCCTGCAAACTGAAACAGGAAGTTCATGTCATTGTGTCCCTCTTATCAAATATGATCCTTGGTGGTACAGTGGAAACAGACCCGTCCAAGGTATCTCCAGTCCAACAGGTCTGACAGCCTCTCTGTGCGGTTGCGCTGGATGATACGCTGACGCCGTGACTGCTGGCAGAAACTGAACATGAACTGGGCTAGCTGGTTACAGGACTCCTCAGGAGAACGGAACCGCCGGTCCACAATGTAGATACCTGAGACAGAGGGAGGACAGACACAGTCAGTCCTTTCTCCCTTGGTCTCCTGCAATATTTTTGAGAGGCAAGACAAGAATGAGATTAAATATGAAGTGTTTGTGTCCCTACCATAGGCGGCAGGGTCTGTGACGTGTTCCTCCATGAAGCAGCCAAAACCTGACAAGTTGGTGGTCACACTGGGAATACCCATGACAGTACACTCACCTGGAAAATAGAAGCACAGAGCACAGGACAGAAAATGCATATGGTGATTTACAGCTTCAACAATAATTCAACTGTCGATCCAAAGAACAAACACTGACATAATAACAAATTTAATAACAAACGAACAAATGTAATATTCACACAATCATTTAAATAAAAATGTTAACAGCCAAAATAATCATGGTTTTAGGTTCTCAAACGCAAAGATTTTCTACTTGCCTTACTATATTTGTTATCCATGTGGTAAATTCTTGGTGACCTTGCAATGGTCACCAGTCCATTGCAAGGCAAGCATACAGAGACAGACAAAGACAAACAACCACTCACACTCACAGTCAGACCTATCGACAATTTAGAGTCACCAATTAACCTAAACATGCATGTCTTTGGGCTGTGGGAGGAAATCAGAGTACATGGAGGAAACCCAATCAGGCACGATGGGAACATGCAAACTCCACACACAAAGCCCCCAAGCTGGGAACCAAACCCGCAGCCTCCTTGTCGTGAGGCCACATCGCTAACCACTATGCCACCACATGCTGCCACATGCTGGATTGAACAAAGTTTGAACAAAGACTGTCTATAAAAGTGGACGTCAAAAGTGAAGCAAATGCTGAAGAGCCTTAAACCTGCATTCTGTCTAATGACCATCAGGGGGTGACTTCACTGGTAGAAAAAGAAGTCAGATAGTATTGAAATCTGAAAAGGTAACCCAACTCATTGCTGGAATTTTGACTGTTTGCAGATTTTTTAAAGAGACTTTGAAATTGCATTTTCAATCTAATTATAGCTAGATTAGTCATAGCAACATTCTCTGTGTGTAGTTGTATATGCACTTGGACATGACAGGTTGCAATTCGAGTATAAAAAGCTACCAGGTGTGTATCCCCATGGTTCATAGTAGGAGGGGAATACACCCAGGTTAACACCACGGACAAAATCCTCATAGTCCATTGGCAACAGGGGGCTGGTGGAGGACAGGAACTCAGGGTGGAAGATTATCTGACATGAGAGGAGAGAAAAATGACTTTGTTGAAGTTGAAAGTATGTTATTTTCCATCTAAAAAAATTAACAGTGCAAGGCTTGACATTTGACTGAGTGCAATTCATAATTTTTCTGTGACCTCTCAACCATCCCTTCCTTTGCAACCCAGACCAACTTTTTTTTCTCAAACAATGTTTAACAGTATGCACATACATAATAGGGTATATGCATACATATATGGTAGTGTTAATGCTCTAATCAAGTTAAATCGAAACAAGTTTTCCATGTTGATGTTGATGTTTGGATGCCTATATTCTCCTTAAGTGCAGAGTCAAATCGACCCACAGACTAGCCACTAGAAACACACTTTATAACTACATGATGACATGCTGCCTACCTTGACACGGTCATTCCTGGAGTTGAAGAGGCCAATCCGTCTGACGTTGGACAATATGGGATCTGCTGAATCATCTAGCATGTTGTGAGTGGTCACTGGAGGGAGGCTGTGTCTCTGCAGCAAGGAGTGTGAGTCATGTCAAAACAGTCAACATACAAAAGGGAAGACATAATCAGGGAAAGGTCCAAAAGAATTACACATTATATTGTTATTTTAAACAGGGTCTCTTTCCTAAATTGTTGTAGATTTTTGATGTATCGGTATATATTCCCATTGCATTAGAATATAAGTGAATGTCCGGGCTCTCTTGTGTCTCTAAGGAGGAGTCTTAGCTCAGTTGCCAGTACTGTAAATGTTTACATGTCCGTTGCTAGAAGTCAAATACATGTAAACACAAATGCCTAAAACTATGAACCTTTCAGAGTGTGATTCTGAGAAATAGTGAACATTGCAGTAAGAAGACCAACAGGGCTTTATTTAAATGTTGGTCTATAAGTTGTATAGTTTTCTGTAATTTCTTTTAAAGGAAGCAAGCGATTCATGAACCGTTGTTGCAGTGAGGCAGGGAACATTAACCTACTGAAAGAGTACACTGATATTAGAGAATACTGTTTCCATGAAGGACTACATATTTCTTCTGTTGGATCAGACCACAATATATAATTCTTCCCATTGTTTGCTGATTAAACAAGGATCAACATCCTCCTCAAGTGTTAATTAAAAGATGAAAAGACAAGGTTGTTGTTGAAATGTGGGCTGTGGTGGGTAGGGGATGAAAAGGAAAGAAAAATAGAGTAAAAAATTACAAACAGAAAAATAATCACAAGAGCACTTCTTCCAATCACCATCACTCCCCTCACGCTTGTCACCAATACCATGTGCACTATATTTCCAACCAATGAATTATTGACATTGGCATAAATTCATTTAATTGATTAAGACCTTTGTACAGGGTCTCTGCTTGTAACACTGAGCAGCAACATACATCACCTGGAAACAGTCTATTGACCCCACAGTCTAGGGCAGAGGAAGCTAATGAACCCTCACTTGGATTGGTTACAGTTCTGATGTCCATTCATGCTTCATGTCAGTAGAATCCTTTCTGTCCTGTAATTCATGCACACCCGCAGTTCTACCTCACTTCGATCAAGTAGGAAAGGCCCTTTCAATTCATCCTCTGCACATGTCACTGACTGACTGACTGACTCACTGTCTGACTGACTGTCCGACTAACCATTTGACTGAATGTTTGACGGATTTAACTGACTGATTCTATGACTTACTGACTGACTGACTCTCTGACTGACAATCTGAGAGACCATCTGACTGACTGTTTGACTCTGACTGATTCTATGACTTACTGACTGACTCACTGACTAACTGACAGTCTTTATGACTGAATAACTCTGTAAAAGTTGGTTTGTCTGTCTTTCTGTCTAACTGACTGACTGATTATGTGACCAACTGACTGACTGACTACCTACTGACTTAAAGAGAATTTAAACAGTAGATTTAGTAGAAACTTAAACAGGCTGAGTACCTGAGTGGCATAGATGGCTCGCTTCATTATGGTGAAGTCGTCTCGGTCCAGAATGGAGTTCATGTCAGGAATCTTCCCTCTGAGGACAGAGTAAATCAGAGAACGCTTAAAAGAAATATTCCATTATTTTCATTTATCACAAAGGAGCGGGGTTGGTGTAAACAGCAATTTCACAACAATATGATTTCTCATCAATATCAATGAAAAGAGTTCCCTTAAAGTATCCATATACTTACTTTAACAGAGCATCATACAGCTTTTTTCCAAACTTTTCCTTCACAGCGTGAGCTGTGTCCCTGTAACAGAAAAATACAAACCTGGGAAAAATGTATGAACTTCAACTGAATGGCTTAACTATGGTCATTAAATCTCACACAAATAATATTCAAATGGGGAGCTGAATCAGTGAGGTTAGAGAAGTGAGCTTCTGCCTGCAGTGTAAAAGTCAACTCTTGGACAAACACCATAAATTTGAGAAGAGGAAGGGAAGCTGGAGCGCTAAGCCTTTTTCATAACAACTGCTGAGATGCCCTTAAGCAAGCCCTTCAAAGCCCAACAGTTCCAACAGCAGAAGACCTTAAAACTAAACAACAGAAAAAGTCCAAAATAATTGCAAAATGGAAGTTCTTTTCAAAACTGACTCTTGCAAAATGCAAAATGAAGCTTATTAATATCAGACTGGAAGACACATTTTTTCATCACATTATTTGCATCCCAATTCTGTTGATCTGCTGTTCAAAGGAGCTACTGGAACCAGGCCAGGTGACTCAGGAGGTCACTGAGGATCCCTAACCTCTGCCATGCTGATGACACCTGTTTGAGAGAACTTTAGCTTTGTGATCCTGAGCATCATCCTGGTGGAGGTTGCCATTAGGAGGTGGTGAACTATGGCCATAAAGGGACAAACATTGGGCCATTGGGTACTTTGCTTCTGCACTACTCTACATCACTCAGACTCTTACCAAGTGCAAAACCATACAATGTTATCCAGTCTGTCACTGGAAACAATCATTTATTCAGATTATTATTATTATTACAATTATTATGCAGACTAAAGTGAGGCATACCAGAGCTGTTTGCGCACCGCCTGCCCCTTCAATGATTCTACGTTGAAGTTGTTGGTTTTGGCAGGCATAATGAAGAAAACTACCACTGTGACATCATTTTTGTGGACCTGTAAAGAAAGAAAAAAAAAAAAGACAAGGACACGCCAACAACTAATGACAAGAACAGGGCCAAAAGTACACACTGACCAGCCATAACATCAAGACCACCTAATATTGTTACTTCTAGGCTGGACTACTGTAACTCATTATTATCTGGATGTCCAAACAAATCTCTGAAAGGCCTTCAGTTGATTCAGAATGCTGCTGCACGAATATTAACAGGAACTAGAAAAAGGGATCACATCCCTCCTGTGTTAGCTGCTCTTCATTGGCTGCCGGTAAAATTCAGAACAGAAATTAAAATCCTTGCTTTAACATATAAAGTTCTTACTGGCCAAGCTCCATCATACCTCAGAGAGCTCATAGTTCCTTACTGTCCTAGTAGGCCACTCCGCTCTCTAGATGGAGGTTTACTTGTGGTTCCTAGAGTCACCAAGAGTAAATCAGGAGGCAGATATTTCAGTTATCAGGCTCCTCTTCTATGGAACCAACTTCCAGTATCAGTCCAGGCGGCAGACTCTTTAGCAATTTTTAAGACCAGGCTTAAAACTTTTCTGTATGACAGAGCTTATAGTTAAAAAGTTAAAGTTCATTTAGTATTTAGCTATGCTGCTATTGGCCTAGACTGCTGGGGGAAGCACTGAGCACCTCTCTCTCTCTCTCTCTCTCTCTCTCTCTCCCTCTCTCTCCCCCTTGCATTCACCAACATACTACTAACCATGTTTCCCCAAAGTTCTTGTTTCTCCCAGTTCCTCTCTCTCTCTCTCCCTGTCCTCATCCCACAGGCGGTGAATTATTGTTACCCCATGTTCCTGCAACGCCTGCTTCTCCCGTATTTCTACGTACTTCATACATTATCATATGTTCCTGCTTGCATCTGTGTTGAGTATCCCCTCCTCCTGCTCTCATTCTCTCCCTATTCCACTCAATTCCCCCCCCCGCTCCCGCATCTCTCTCTCTCTCTCTCAACCTAACCGGTCGAGGCAGATGGCCACCCCCAGCCTGGTTCTGCCCCAAGGTTTCTGCCTCTTTCATTGCCACTGTCGCCAAGTGCTTGCTCATCGGGGATCTGTTGGGTCTCTTTAAATCATTTTGGTCTAGACCTGCTCTATATGTAAAGTGCCTTGATGTAACTTTGTTATGATTTGGCGCTATATAAATAAATCCAATTTGATTTGATTTGATACTGTTCCCCCTTTGCTGCCAAAACTGCCCTGACCCATACTGGGGTCTGGATTTCTCTAGACTTCTGAAAATGAACCTTGGTATCTGGACAAAGGTGTTAGCCACATATCCTTTAAGTCCTGGAAGCTAGGAAATGGAGCATCTAGAGATCAGACTTGTTGGTCCAGCTCAACCAACTGATTGAGCTGAATTGATTGGACTGAATTGAGATTTGGGGAATTTGGAGCCAAGTTAACACCTTGTACTGGTTGCTGCTCCTCAAACCATTCCAGAAGTGTTGCTGTAGTGAGGCAGACTGCCAACAGGGAATACTTCCTTGGACCACTTATGTTAGATGCTTGTCCCTGCAGACCAGGATAGCCCCACAGAGCTGCAGTGTTGGACATGCTCTGACACATCACAGTTTGGTCTTGTCAAAGTCTCTCTCCTCCCTGCACCTCCATTTTTCTGTTTCAACAGCTCCACTTCAAAACTAAAGGTTCACCTGCTGCGTAATACATCCACCCACTGACAGGTTCCATGGCAACCACATATAGCCTACTCAGTAATTGGTCATAATGTTATAGCTGATTAGTATATAAAACAGCAGAGGAGGTCTGAATACATAAACACTTAGGACCTTACCCGCAACAGGTAGTTGAGTCTGGACAGTGATTCAAGGAAAATATCAGCTCCTTTGTTGGAGAACTCATAGCGTCCAGCAGTGAAGAAAAAAAGTGTTTTGTCCAGGTTAAAGTCCAGATGACTGCAAAGAAGCGAACAATCACAATCAGGTTTAATGGAAAATAACATTGTAGTCTATTGTAATCTATTGATCTATGCACTTGTTGCCTATTTTATTGAAGTGACATATGAAATACGATAATGTGCAAGTGTCAAGAACTCAAAGGCAACACAATTACTGAGTCAGAGGGTTCTGGTAGAATCAAAGTCCGTTTATTCAGAAAAGGGTCAATACCGGGAGGTCAAACGTCGGGAAACATTACAGGTATCCGCTAGGCTGGCTCGAGGGTCAAGAACAGAGAATCAGGTCATGCACAAAGAACACTCAGGAAAAACAGAAGGGCTGGAACTCTCATGACGATGCAACAAGACGATCTGGCACAGGAGGGATGGGGAACAAAGCATATATACCACACACTAGGGAGACAATGAGATAAAGGTGAAACACATTAGGGCGGGGAACACTTGACAGGAAGACAGGGGCAGGACACGGACTTCAAAATACAACAGGAAGTGACGTAAAGACAGGATGTCAACTAAAAACCCTAACAATGGGTGAAAGTACCCCCCCCCAGGGCCGACGCCTGGCAACCCAGGACCACAGGAGGAGTCCCTGTGGAAGGCCCGGATGAGCTGTGTGTCCACTATATGGTGGGAGGGGACCCAAGACCTCTCCTCTGGGCCATATCCTTCCCAATCTACCAGGTACTGGAGACCACGCCCCCCCGCCGTACCGCCAGCAGCTTCTTCACCGAGTAAACAGGGCCCCTACTGATAATCCAGGGTGGTCTGGAGGCAGGGACAAGTGGGCTTTCTTCGACAACCTTGATGCGGCTGATGTGGAAGGTTGGATGGATCAGGAATAACCTGGGAAGTCTGAGTATCATAGTGGAACTATTAAAAACTTTTGAGGTGGGAAATGGGCCAATGAACCTGGGGGACAACTTTGAGTGGGAGATCTTGGGAGGAGAGCCAGACTTTCCGTCCCGGGGCATATGCTGGGGCTGGTTGGCGGTGGCAGTCGGCAGACATCTTGTAAGCCTGGGAAGACTTGAGAAGAGCCCTCGTGGCACGGATCCACATTCCCTTGCATCTGCAGACCATGGCTGCTGCAGAGGGAACAGCAACTTCCTTCTCGAGAGCCTGGAAGAGAGGAGGCTGAAAACCGAAATCACTTGGAAGGGGGTTAGACTGGTGGATGCTGAGGGCAGGGTATTATGGGTATATTCGATCCACATGAGGGCTTTAGACCAAGCCGAGGGATTTTTCGACGTTAAGAATCTGAGTCCAGTTTCAAGGTCCAGATTTAGCCTCTCTGTCTGTCCATTACTCTGAAGATGATAGCCAAATATGTGATTGGGTTCGGCACCTATGAGTTGGCAGAAGGTTTTCCAAAACTGGGCCACAAACTGTGGGTCCCGGTCAGACAGAATACTCTTAGGGAACCCAAAGTCCTTGAACACTGTGGACATGAGAAGTTCAGCCGTCTCCTTGGCAGAAGGTAACTTGGAGGGCTAGGAACTTAACCATCTTAGAAAAACGGTCTACAACAGTGAGAATGGTGGTGTTACTTTGTGAAGGGGGAAGTCCGGTTACAAAGTCCATGGATATGTCTGACCAGCGGCACTGTGGCACGGGAAGGGGTTGAAAGAGACCGGCTGGAGGGATGCGGGAGGACTTCTGCTGGGCACAGATAGGGCAGGCTGAGACAAAGTTGGTCACATCTGTCCTCACCTCTGGCCACCAAAATCTCTCTGAGACTTGGAAGAGAGTCTGAAGGATTCCTGGGTGACAGGAGAAATTAGACGAATGTCCCCATTGAAGGACTTCACTTCGGAGCTCTGGGGGAACAAATAAACGGTTAGGTGGGTTTCCAGCTAATCTCGCTTGTGATCAGGTAGCTTTTGCTACCTTAGCCTCGATGCTCCAGGTGAATCCTCCCAGGATTTGTTCCGGATGGACAATGGAGAAGTCTTTTGAGTCGTCTTCCTCTGGTAAATGCAGTCTTGAGAGTGTCAGGCTTTTTATTTTTAGGCCCAGGTATATAGGACAGGATATAATTAAAACAAGAGAAGAAGAGGGCCCACCTAGCTTGACAGGAGTTGAGCCTATTGGTGCTCTTGATGTACTCAAGGCTTTTGTGATCGGTCCAAAACCATCACCGGATGAGGTGCCCCTTCCAGCCAGTGCTGCCTTCACGGCCAATAGCTCCCGGTCCCCAACGGAGTAATTCCTTTCTGCAGGGGATAACTTTCTGGACAAAAAGGCACAAGGATGAACCTTGTTATCCTTGTTTGACCTCTGGGATAAGATGGCCCCAATTCCAATGTCTCAAGCGTCGACCTCCACGATGAACTGTTTGTCAGGACTGGGCAGGGATGGGACTGGGGCTGAGGCAAAACAGTTCTTGAGGTGTTGGAAGGCTGCATCTGCGAGGGGAGACCACTGAAATATGTTCTTAGCTGAGGTTAGGGTATGGAGGGGGGCAGCCACTGAGCTGAACCCCTTAATAAACTTCCGATAGAAGTTCGCAAATCTGAGGAACCTCTGTAACTCCTTGCGGGACGTGGGGGTGGGCCAGTTAAGCACAGATTGGACCTTGGCTGGTTCCATCTCCATCTTACCCTCAGAAATAATGTACCCCAGGAAGCTTATCTGGGACTGGAGGAATTCACACTTTTCAGCTTTCACAAATGACTGGTTGTTCAACAGTTGGGTCAGGACCTCTCTGACAGTCCTTTGATGGTCTTCAAGGCTCGAGGAGAAAATAAGTATATCATCGAGGTATACATAAACCCTTCTATTTAACAGGTCCTTGAGAATGTCATTCACCAAGGTTTGGAAGACGGCAGGAGCGTTTGATAACCCAAATGGCATGACCAGGTACTCATAATGTCTTATCGGGGTGTTAAATTTCGGCTTCCATTCGTCGCCTTCTCTGATTCTGACCAAGTGGTAAGCATTTCGGAGATCAAGCTTTGTAAAGATCTTGGCTACCTGCAGCCGATCAAAGGCTAACGATATGAGTGGCAAAGGGTACCTGTTTTTGATGGTGATATTGTTCAGGGCAGTGTAATCAATGCAGGGTCTCAGACACTTGTCCTTTTTCTCTACAAAGAAGAATCCAGCTCCAGCAGGGAATGAGGAGGGACGAATGATGCCTACTTGTAATGAGGACCTGATGTATTCTTCCATTGCCAGGCGTTCAGCAGTGGACAGGGAGTGTAGGCGGCCTTTCGGGATGGGGGCCCCTGGAATCAGGTCAGTGGCGCAGTCATAGACCCTGTGAGGAGGAAGACAGGTGGCCTGACACTTATTGAATACTTCTTTTAAATCATGGTAACGCTTGGGGACCCCTACCAGATCAGGATCAGAACCTTGTTCTGAGAGCGTGGGAGTTCTTGGAACTGTGAGGTCAGGTGAGATAGGAAGACAATTCTTGGAGCATTCTTTTCCCCACCCCAAGATAGATCCCGTGGCCCATTCTATATTGGGATTATGTTTTGTAAACCAGGGATAACCCAATATCTGTGGGTGTGTGCTGGAGTGGTAGAAGTGAAAGTGTAAGTCTTCTGAGTGGCCATCTGGAAACTTAAGGGTTACAGGAGAGGATTCATGTGTGACTCTACATAACAATTTTCCATCTAAAGCGGTGGCTGATAGAGACTCAGGTAACAGCATAGGTCTAAGTCCCAATTTATGTGCAAGCTCTGCTGAGATATGCCGCACTAGGTGGAGCTCAGCACAAACTTGGTTGGGTTCCTCTTACTGGGCAGTTGGCAATGAGGTGTCCGATTTGGCCGCAGTAGATACACTGGCCCTCCCTAAAACATCTGTCTCTCTGCAGGACTGAGGCAGGTGCAACCAATCTGCATGGGCTCAGGAGAGTTCTCTGGAGGGCCTGACTCGGAGGATGTAGCACATGGAGAAGTAGGTGGAGCAGATCTGAAGCCCGGAGGTGCCCTCATGGAGGATGGAGGTGTGGAAGGAGACCAGTGTATCAAGTTCTGACATCATATCCAGTGGGGCAGGGTGGTCCTTTAGTTGCTCCGACAGCCCCTGGTAGAAGGCATTTACCAACGCTGGCTGATTCCAGCCACTGTCAGTGGCTAGTGTTCTGAACTCAATAGCATAGTCCATGACTGACCTTTTCCCTTGTTTGATGCCGACAAGGGCTTTGGTAGCCTCTCTCCCGAGTGGCCGAGTGGAAAATCCTTTTGAAGGTGTCCAGGAACAGCAGAAGGGAGTTACACACAGCAGTGCGTCTGCTCCACTCAGAGGTTGCCCAAGCTTTGGCTCTTCCAGACAAGCAGGAAATTATATAGGCTATCTTAGCTCTATCCGATGGAAAGGCCTTGGCCTGAAACTCAAAATGTAACTCGCACTGGGTTAAGAATGTCCGACAGTCACCTGAATCACCAGAGAATCTCTCTGGGCTCGAGAGTCGGATGGGGCGGTGCTCAGGAGAGTCCGAAGGCACTGAGGCGGTGGCAGGTGGAGCCGGTGGACTAGTCTCAGATGGAACATTATGGGCCTGGAGCTGCCCGATGAGATGATCCAACTGGGCTGAGATGATCGAGCAATGGGCCTCTGCTCGGGAGGTGGCGTCCAACATTTCCTGACGAAGCTGCGCCAACATTTGGTCCTGTTGGTGGAGCTTCACTCCCTACACCTTTAGCGCAGTGCGAAGCTGATCTGACTCAGTTGTGTCCATTGTGGCCAGATCATTCTATCAAGAACTCAAAGGCAACACAATTACTGAGTCAGAGGGTTTTGGTAGAATCAAAGTCCGTTTATTCAGAAAAAGGTCAATACCGGGAGGTCAAACGTCAGGAAACAGTAGAGGTATCCGCTAGGTTGGCTCAAGGGTCAAGAACAGAGAATCAGGTCATGCACAAAGAAGACTCAGGGAAAACAGAAGGGCTGGAACTCTCACAACGATCCAACAAGACGATCTGGCACAGGAGGAATGGGGAACACAGCATACAAACCACACACTAAGGAAAAATGAGACACAGGTGAAACACATTAGGGCGGGGAAGACAATCACGCTTGACAGGAAACTCAACCAAAAACCCTAGCGATGGGCAGTTGACATTATGTGGTCCTGACAGAAAGTCCAGTGAAAGGAGATTTAAAATTTTACAACCTCCTGCTGATTTAAAGTTGATTACATTACACTCTGCATTCAATAGATTGGAGTTGCATGAATTAAAAACCCCTCACCCATAAAAGTGCCCTCTGACAAATTCCTGGATGTGGGACTTGCTGGTGGAATGCAGGTTTTGAAACTCGTGCATGGCTGAGAATTTCTTCACATTCAGCCCATTTGGAGTTACCACATCTGGACCATAAACATAGTGAGAGAAGAACTTTACTGAGTATAATTTGACAGTTATGTAATTTTTTAGTTTAGTTTTAGTTCGCCATGATGGTGGTGCCAGAAGGGGCACCTAATACTCATATAGGTAACCCAGTATTTTGTTCACAGCAGTGAAAAGCTTGCCCACCTGGCTTCCTGTGCAGCATGTGGCTGGCCTCCACGGCAGTGATCTGGGAGACTGTGGTGAAGACATGAGCACAGTGGACTGCAGCTCTCTCCATGCAGTAGCGATGGTAAATCTGTCTCTCACCTGCCTCTTTGTCAATGTTGAACTGCAACTCACAAAGACAGAGAGAGAGAGACAAGTCACAAGTCAATGCCATTTAAGAGGTCATTATTTTTAGGATTTTAGAGACTCACTGGTGGAGTCAGCGTTGGGCAGGATTAAACCGATTGTTGATACACCGTTACTCATTTGATTTAGAGCTGCAATTTTAAATCCCCCATTTCCCATCCCCATCTTTTTTGAAACCAGAAGAAACTATATTTGGAGGAGAAGGTGGAACCGAGGGTGAGAGAGGACTGGATCTGACCTGCTCCAGCAGCTTGCTATTTCTGGTACAGTCCGTCAACCATACTGTAGCCCCATCCTAATGAATGCCCTGCTTTATTGCCCATTTTCCTCTAAATGGGACCATTATTTAAAAGTTATTGTATCATGTTGTATTGAAGACTTGAAACTAGAGACCATAAACTCATTAGGAAAATGTTTGCATTTCAGTAATCCAGGCCCATGTACAGAGCTATGTGCCCGTGAATGTCATTGCGTGAAACACAGCCAGTGCAGCATATCAAGGCCCTGTGGTTTGATGGGGCCACTATATATATATATATAATACATATGAATATTGCTAATAACCATTTTAATACTTGAGTTAACTCTATTAAAATCATATAATACTCTATTCTACTTTGATTACAGCTACAGGGGGAAAAATCCCATAGCCTCACACAATATCCTATAAAACACAGCAACCCCAAACTTGTAAAATATTCACATCGGAACAGATATACACACAATATTCTGGTTCAGAAATTTTCTTGTGGAAGGCTGATCTATAAAAATCCCACCTCTGTGTGCATGTGTGTTTTTGCATGATTCAGTGTTCATGTCAGTAAGTAGAGCATGTAAAAAACAGCTATAAAATATAATTAGCAATAATCCAATTTATTTCATTTGTTTGGCTACATGGTATGTCATGGTCAACAGAGCCGGAAATGCATATTGGCATGATTCTATTGACAGAACAGTTGAAGTTAAGTTGGACTTCCTGTTTAGACTGAAAAGATAATTGACAGGTGTTTGAGAGACCTTTAGGTCAATGCTGACCTTCAGGATCTGAGCATAGCAAAGCCAATCACAAACATCACAATGGCCCCTCTACACAACACAGCATCACTAATGATGCTCTAAGTGGCTGTGAAGGCTGAACCGTAGAATGTGAAAATGAATGTGGCGGATACTGTATGTATGTGTGTGTGTGTGTGTGTGTGTGTTGTCTTTCTCATTGAAATTTGGATATATACTACTAATAGAACATGCAAACTCACAAACAGAAAAGTTCCAGGTCCAGGGTTCAAACCAAAAAAACCTGCTGTTATACAATGATACAACAATGCAAGTGTTTCACCATGATGTCCTCCATAGATTATATCTTTAAAAATTTCATCTGTCTCCTTAAATACAAATTCTCTTCTCTACTTACCCTAATGATAATCAAGTAAACAACTAAATAAACAGAGGTGAAAACTTACCTCCATGTGATAAATGACAATATGTCTATCCTGTGGTTCTATCCAAACATTTAAATCAGACAGCTGTCCACAAAAATACACCTCTTACAAAAAAAAGAAAAGAAAAAGAAAAACAATAAAATAAGCCGGGTGTGACATGATACATTGTGTTATAAGTTTTGTAATGGGATCAAGAGAAAAAAAATATCTCATCACAGCCCTTGCTTTGACTGAACACTTTTATTTCTGAACAACAATGACAAGTCATTTGTTGGCCATTCAGTCTGTGATGGCAGGCTGTCTCCGATCCAGCCAAGTCATCAACAATCAAAATCAATCATTTTATACAAAATGTTTTTGCCCCAGTTCTTAATCAGTCCACCTAATATTTTGTCTATAGTGTTGAAAATTATTATTCCACCACAGAGATGCTATGTGATAAAGAGTATATAAGGACTATAGTTGGATTTTGTCGTAACAGGCAAAATTTTATGATGGCAGTAAAGATGTACACACAAATTGTTCATTGATGTTCCTCACAGTTCCTTTTGAAAGGAGTGTCTTCAAATTAGACAGCAATGCAAAACTTTCTCTGTCACAAAGTATAAAAATCACCTGCTTTGGGTCAGCAGTGACAGTAGAAGATGTAGGCATCTACCCCACTGGCATCTCACCTTGTCCAGGTTGTTATAAAAATCAGCATTCCCAGCACACAGGTATCGTCCCAGCAGCGTGGCATGTGTTGTGAATATTGTTGCCATGGGAATCTTGCGAGAGCGAGAGAAAATTAGCCCAGGTCCTGCTTGCCACTCATGGAAATGAGCAATGACATTTGGTTTCTCTCCCAGATGGTCAGTAAGCTGGAAAACAAGAGATAACTGAGAGCTGGAAATATCAGTGTTTAAGTTGACATAGTATTTAAATTGGAGTTGCAGCCAATGATTTCACATGTGTCATGGGGATTTGAGCCTGAAAACCAGCAGACCTCTTTAAAGAACCAGGCAACCAAGGAGCCCAGGATGAGCGAATCATTGGCCTCTCGGTCATGGAAGGGTAGGCCGATGTTGCATGTATGCCACAGGTCCCCCTTCCACTGGTCCAGTTTCCAGGCAGCTGAACCAATGTCAAACAGGATCACATAGGGGCTGCCCTCAATGAGCCAGCGGCCAAAATGAACCTGCAGCATCAACATCAACAGAGAACACAGACAGAGTGCATTTTAAGTTACTGGACTGGAAATGTGATATAATGATTGTCTTGCTCAATAAGACTCTTGTAGATACACTGCTGACCTGCAACATTTTACTGACAGTTAAAAGGAAAAAGTCTTAGTTAAATTTAAAATTAAATGACTTAAAGTCCCTTTTAAAAATTTAAATATTGGCTCTAAATATGGAAGTTAATGTTCTGACTTATTTAACAGAGCAATCAGCTGATCATGTCAAATATTTGTACATACTTGACCACAAAATATGCCACAGAAGTGGATCATCATGGTCTCTGGTGTTTGACCACCATCTAGTGGTTCGCAATATGTAGTCTCTTCACTGACAGTGTGGTCAACACATTGAGAGAACAGAGACAGTATTCCAAGTGCTGCCTTTCTGAAATCGTTTTTACTCATGTACCAGAGTCAGTAATATGGAAACATAATTTAGTTAAATCTGTGTAATGTGCGTGCAAAGACACTTTCAAATACACACACAAACATTTTCAAAACAACAGTAATCAATTTTGTTTAGCTGATGTTGATTTTCCTTTGATGGAAATATTTGCAGAGATGGACACATCATCAATGCATTCTGCTAATAAAATAAAGTCATCTATAAAAACAACTTCAATGCTTGTAGGGCCAATGCTCCTTTTTACAAATGATAAGACACAACACGGAAATAATTACTTATTGATTATTAGTAGTAATAGTGAGTGCGATACAGTAAAGTAGCAGTCACAGCCACCACACACCTGGCAGCCATTGTGGATGAGAGCGTCCATGGCCTTCCTGATGTTGGGGTTTGGGGGTTCACAGCCTTCTACCTGTGTCTTGAAGTTTTGTTCAAAGTATGGTCCCATCATATAATAGTTCTCCCCCCACTCATCTGTCGTGATCTTAGCCTTGGTCTGGATCACAGTGTAGATTCCTCCAACTGTGGGTTCACACACGGTGAAAGTAAAGGATGAATCTCAAGTCAAATATATTTCTTTTCCACATAAATATTAATAAAGGTCTTGCTCTTCTACTTCTAGAACCCTGTTTCCCTCAGCATACCAGCAGAGTTTTAAAGCTCCCATTTATCCCACTTCATTGACAGTATATCTATCCATACTTACTTACTTATTTATTGTTTGGTCTAATAAATTTGATGCCAGAGTCACACTGATGCTCAGGCATGACGTGTGCATCACGGCTGCTGTTGCTGATCGGCTGCAAAAATATAGCTGTACGTTCACACTGGTTACATGTCTGCTGCTCCATTGCGATCTTTTTGCACAGCACTTGAATGTTCAATTTCTCTTCATTTGAAATCAATGTTGGAATATATATTTCCACCGTTTTCATGTCTGTCACACATATCAGATTCAGTCTGGACACAGAGACTATAGAGGAAACTATAAGTTTTATGTAATATTGTTGGCATGATGTCAAAATGACTGCCAACAGGTCTTCTCTCCTTATTTTTACTACTAGCTTTGGGCATCACATGCAAACCTAGGCAAACATCTGTCAACAGACAGAGAGGCAGAAAGATAGAGAGATGTAGAGGGAGACAGAGAGACAGATATGAGAAGACTGCTTTCACACAAAACCAGTGTATATTCAATGATCAAACCCTAAATATTAACCTTTATTGTTCAAATGCATCTCTGTGAGGAGGTTGATAATGCTGTATTTTGTTTGAAATGTTTTCCCTGGTGCTCACTTGGTAACAAAAAGGCAAATATTGATATGAAAGACAATCACTGAGTCCATGATGACGTCCAAACTGCATCAGAGAGCAGCGTTTACATAAGAGGTGAAGGCAAAGAAAACAGCAGAATGACCAGTGACCTCTGAACTGTTTGACAACAGGGCAACATATTGCATTACACACAGAGAACACCTAGACATGCATTCAGGACTCAACACTCCCTGGTTTCTGATTAAATATTGCTTTCAAAGATGCAGTTGCTGTCAAGGTTGAGAGGAACTATATAAATTTATATTAGTATATAATCTAACTGTCAGAAACTAAACAATCGCAATTAAAAACCGATGCATTTTTCTCCACATATTAATATACCAATAGGATCTTGATTCGGAGATCAAGTTTGAGTTTGCATGCGCTTGACTTATATTGACTTAACAGTATACTTAGAGTTTGTCGTTTTTTTTCATAGGAAAGGTATCTTAATGTTATTTATTTGTGATATTTATGTAAATCATTGAAAACAAAGAAGGCAGCCCCACTGACTCAAAATGAATTGGGGAGCTGTATGATCACACCATTTATTCTTTTTCATTCATCAAATCTGGTGTTGTTGAGCATCTATGAGCCATACCAAAGATACAAAAATTTATAACTTTATCATAAAATAAACCATAGAAACCGCTTTATGGTGGAATCTGTCAACCAACACCCAAAAATACGCTGACATACTGACCCATGATTGTTCTGCAGTCATTACTACATTACTTTAATATTACATGAGTACACACAGTTCGGACACTGTAGAAATACAGAAGGACAAACACGCAGATACATTTCTATCAATGTTCAAAATCACTCAATTTTGCCATCCCACACACACACATACACACACACATACTCAAAAGGTGAAACACTACCAGTCACATTTTTTGTTTTTTTTTTACCACATACTGCAACTGATAATAATTACAAAGGTTAAAAAAAAATACAAAGCTGTCATACCACAGGACAAGGCCTACAGGTGTAAAAAGTTTAAAATGTGAAGGTCACTGATAATTATCCTAGCAGGTATTTCTAATTAAAATAATTCAAACAAGGTACACAACTCTTGGTTATAATTGGTTATAACTATACAAGAGAATAATGACTAAAGTAGCTCAGGTTTGTTTGACATAAGAAACAAAACCCTCAGGATCAAAAACACAGATTTTTTTTCATCCAGATGATGTATTTTTTAAATTTGATCTAAGTAATTTTTTTAATTGTTGAGGTCAAGACCTAACCACGTTCAGGTAAAATCTACTTTAAAGTATTTTTACTGGAACTTCTCGAAATTCACCTAGTTTCACCCAGACAGCCAAAAATGTTTGCAGAATAAAATGCTGTTATTTTTGGAGAAGAGTTGTGTAACCTGTTTCATTTGGATTTTTTCTCACCCACAGCTCAAAGGAGCAGAGAGTTTATTTGATGGACAATCAAGACTGCATGAATTCCAGTTGGTTCACCATCAAAAACATCTCCTCACGTTTGCATCTGTAATCATATCCTCAGGATTATTGTTGTAGCAATGTCTGCCCTGTTTCCATAACTCATCTGCAGTTTAATATTTAACTCTTCAGACTCTGACTCAAACTCCCAGTAAATTTCAATATTTGCTTTTCGGGGGACAAAGAGTCAGAGTTTTACACAGAGTATTAACAATGCAGGCATATTTGATCATGGTTTTTATGGCAGAGTATCCCCTCCCCAGTCAGGTCATATCTCCATTTAATTATGATTGGTCTAAAATGACTGTTTTATTCAAATGCCTGAAATACAGACTTTGTGTAATAATAGCCTGATAGATTTGGAATGCTCTGGAAGAGCTTTTTCTTTTACATGGCTGCATACATTAAAATATATATAACAAAACTTGACTCATTCTTTTAATTCCAACAATCAAAACTCTTGTGATAGTCACATATTTGAGCTCTGATTTACCTTTGTTAGTGACCTCCCAGGCCACCTCAAACAGCAGCAGGTCGTCCACAGGCAGCTCATCCTCCTCCCAAGCTGGCAGCACCCCGCTCAGGGACGTCATGGACAAGGAACGAGACAGTGGCATTCTGAAAGCTATTGCAATCCAGTAGACTACAGCTGAAACCTAAAGTAGATCTGTCCCCCAAACAAGCCTGCAGGCAAAGGGCCTAACCTCAGTAGGGACAGTTCTCCAGGATACAGCAGGAAAAGAT
Source organism: Remorina albescens (assembly GCA_034769265.1). Classification (NCBI taxonomy): domain Eukaryota; kingdom Metazoa; phylum Chordata; class Actinopteri; order Carangiformes; family Echeneidae; genus Remorina; species Remorina albescens. Next base: position 15,822,837 of record CM068484.1, on the reverse strand, counting down.
AAAAGGGACACATGAAGGCAAAGACCTTCCACTCCGCCTATTGAGGCTGAACGTCCAAACACAAGTTTGCACAACTACCCACTGCAATCACTTGCATTTAGTGTGGGCAGCTTAACGCAAACCCAAACATTAACCAGGACCTCAGATGTGACATTTTACCTCATTTAGACCAGCTTTGGTCTCTATGAGGACAAGCTGCAGTGGCTGCAGCCATGTTTATACTGAAAAAGTCCCAAAGAAGTACAATAATGAATACACACACATATACTGGTACATGTGGTGGTAGCTGCCAGATATCATAGTAAAAGTAACTACAGTAATTGCAATCAGTTTTTCTATTTTTTTTCAAAGCGGGCTATTAGAAGGAGGCTTTTGTTTGTGCAAATCACCGACATAACCAACTACCAATAGAGATCTGTCTATTAGAATGGAGGCCACTCTTATGGGAAATACGGTATTTAAACTTCATTCCATATATTAATTCATTCATCTTCTCCCTCTTATCCATTTCCAGGTTGCGGGGGGTGCTGGAGCCAATCCCAACTCACATTGGGCAAGGGCGAGGTACACTCTGGACAGGTCGCCAATCCATCACAGGGCCAACACACAGAGACAGCCAACCACTCACACTCAGACCTATGGACAATTTAAAGTCACCTTGTCTTTGGACTGTGGGAGGAAACCAGAGCACCCAGAGGAAACTATAATAATAAGAAGAATTCCTAAACAGCTTGCCATATTAATACATATATATCAAATCAAATCAAGTTATTTATACAGCACCAAATCATGACAGAGTTACCATATAGTCTGGTTCTGCCCAAGGTTTCTGCCTCTTAAAGGAAGTTTTTCCTTGCCACTGTAGCCAAGTGCTTGCTCATTGGGGGATCTGTTGGGTCTCTTTAAATAATTTTATAAAGAGTTTGGTCTAGACCTGCTCTATAAGTAAAGTGCCTTGATGTAACTTTGTTATGATTTGGCGCTATATAAATAAATCTGATTTGATTTGATTTGATATAGGGCAGGTCTAGAAGCAACAATTTATGGAGTTGGTAAAAGGACCCAAGAAATTCTTCCAAGTGTAAGCCCTTGGTGACTGTGGCAAGAAGAACTCCCTGTATGATCTTTTAATATCTATTTATTTGTGCTTATTATTCAACAGAGAATGACTATAAATCAGCCACTGTTATTCTCAATAATACGACAGCAAAAATTTGTAGATTCAGATGAAATGTTACAAAATTTAAACATTCTGCATTTCTGCAACACGACAAGCTTTACACCAAAGGACTGGACTTGGTCTAAACCACGTTTAGGTCGGTGCTACGTGTCAAATTAACATCCACAGACTACCCTAACCCTATGAAGGACCCAAGGTTCCCCAGCAGAACATTTGCCAAACATCACACAGTCTCCACTAGCAGTTCTTCTTCCCATAATGTCTTCCCCAGGTATGAGACAAACAACACCCAGCCACCCACATGATAAAAAAAGAAATCCTAATCCATCAGACCAGGCCACCTTCTTCCATTGCTTTGTGGACCAGTTCTGATGGTCACATGTTGACCGTTGCAGCTTTTGGTGGTGGAAAGGGGTCAGAATGGACACCCTGACTGGTCTGAAGCTACACAACAGGCTGTTATTCTATGTAGGCTCTGCCAGCTTTCTATATGAACCAGCATGAACTTCTTCAGCTGTTTCAACTACAGCATCTGTTTGATCAGACCACATGGTCCAGCCTTCACTCCCCACCACGTCAGTGAGCCTTTACCTAATTGGTTAAGTTGTTTTCCTACCTTGGACCACTTCCTGTTCCTAAGCGTGGTCCCTGCAGATCAGGATCATCCCACAGAGCTGCAGTGTTGGAGATGTTCTGACTCAGCCGTCTACATATTCCACTTTGGGTCTTGGTGGGGTGTGAACTTTAAACTAACTGGTTCAAGCCAGTGCTTCTGTGTGGTTACTCCAGTTTTATGGATCCCTCAGGTTTTTCCAAACTGTTGCACAGCTGAATCAGAATATAAATCACATGAACACCACAGGAAACACTGAAGTATAGTGAATAAACCTACCAAACACCAGAGAATATGTAAAGAAAATGAGCAAATCTGAATGGACCCAGAAAATATGTAATAGAATACATCAACTCAAAGCCGATAACACCAAAAACTGGCACAACCCTTTATTTCAGATACAATATTAGCCTCGCCCTCAGGTAGGGAGGTTGGAAAAACATGCAAACTCCACATCAGTATTACTTAAACCAATGACAGACAGAAATCTTATTTGATACAGTGGCCAAGTCCCACAGCAGCAGAACTTTTATTTTTGATAATGTACCACTTCTACAGTAAGACCCAGTCCATCCCACTGCTGCTGCTCTTTGTGCCTCTACAGCCACACTGCAACCAGCCTGTGTAATTACATTTTCCCTTCATGCTGCAACATATTACCTTGTGCTGGATGAATGATCATTTCCGAGAAAAGCAAATGAACGATGCATTTCACCACCATTGGAAGCTTCGCAATTTGCTGTGCAGAGACACAGACAGCTGTGATTGGCTGGGAGCAGGAGAGGCGCGAGGTCATGGTGGAAATATAAAACAGGTGTGAATGGAAGGATGGCATCAGTACCTGCTAGTGTGTGTCTCCTGCTCAAGGATGAGACTTGTGGCTCTGGTTGTGGTCTGCATGCTGATTGTTGGTCAGGATGGAGGAAATGTAGGAGCAGATCTGCCTGGATATGAGTCTGCACAGAGGACCGGTGGGTTACCTGCACAACTAAACTCTAACTTTTTATAAGATTCCATTTCAAGAGCATGTTGTTTTTTACTTTGCTCCAATAATGGTTTATTGTTAAATCAATATAACTAGTTTACCAAAGTTTTGCATCTTATGCTCATTGATACTTACAGACTGCCACAACTCGGAGGGAAATAGGTTTTACCTTCTCTTGTGATGGCTATATTACAAAGATCAGGATTAAAAAGCATTGTATTTTCATAGAATACACTCAGCCGTTAATAATGTAGTCAAAATGAATATGAACCAATAACAGTAGGTTTACAAGTGATGTATTAATAATATTAATGTAATTAAATAACGTAAGGATAATAAATTCAGATTCAGATTTATTTATCATTATATAACATAAAAAAACACTTAGAACAAAACGAGAACTTTCATTTATTTACAAATGTATATGTTGGTTGACAGTGTTGGGCAAGTTACTTCAAAACTGAAATGCATTATTTATTACTTGTTACTGTCATTCCAAAGTATTTCATTACATTATAATATTAATGTATTTGAAATGTAAGGCATTACACTACTTTTGCATTACTTTTAAGTTACTCTCACCGAAATAACTGGAAATATGGATTTGGCATTCGAAATGTAGCTCATTACACACCGAGGGGAAGGTGATGTGGTATCTGATTGAGCTAGACTTAAGACTAAAAACTGTATAATAACAATAGCCACAGTAATTTAGAATTACTGGTGCTATTTCGGGAAGTTGACAGATCTTTAGGTTTAGCTTTAGGTCATGTCCTTATTTCTGATAAACTGAAAATAATGGGCAGATGCCCATCTCGCGAACGTACTGCCCAACATTGTATCTGCTGCTGCTGCACTCATCTCTTCTGTTCTGTATAGATTAGAAGGGAAGTGAAAATTTGTGCACGGACTTTTCTCCTCTGCTGATCTCGCGTTGATTTTGGCGATTTTGTATAGAAAAAAACCCCCACCTCTTCAATCCAGGTTAAAAGGCATTGTAACGTGCAACATTTGTACCGAGTAAAATATTATCAACTTTTTTTGTAATGCCTTACATTACCGCGTCACAGCAAAAAGCAATGCATTAAAGTAATTAATTACTTTTGTAACGCGTTACTCCCAACACTGTTGGTTTATGTGGGTGCAAACTTAACATGTGTTAATGTGTCTAGGAAAAACGGCGGCATAGTGGTTAGTGTCTGTTGCCCCACAGTAAGAAGGTCGCGGGTTCGGTTCCCGGCCTGGGGCCTTTCTGTGCATGTTCTCCTCGTGCCTGCGTGGGTTTCCTCCGGGTGTTCCGATTTGCTCTTAAAGGTCCAAAGAAGTTTAGGTTAATTGGTGAGTCTAAATTGTCCGGAAGTGTGGTTGTTCATCACTGGCTGTGTGTGTGTGTGTGTTGTTCCTGTGATGGACTGTCCTGGGGGTACCCAGCCCTCGCCTAGTGTGAACTGGGATTGGCTCCAGGAGCCCCCGCGACCCGGAAGAGGATAAGCTGTAGAAGATGAATGAATGAAGGACTCCGATGTAAACAAACTAAATAAGCTACAGCTTTTTTATCAGTGAGTATGTGTTGGTGTGTGTCCTGCTGTTGGACCAGGACCAGGATCAGTGCTATCTCCGTCTCCTGTCATAGTCAGCTGCTGTCTCTGTTTCCTGTCCCAGGATAAGTCCTGTCTCTGTCTCCTATCCCAGGATCAGTCCTGTCTCTGTGTCTTGTCCCATGATCAGTACTGTCTCTGTCTCTTGTCCCAGGATCAATGCTGTCCCTGCTCAGAAGGAGGACGGCAGACTTCCTGGATGGTGACACCAGCCTGTGTTTGTCTCTGAGGGAGAACCAGCCGCTCTGTAACGACCGCAGGAGTGAGTTCAACTTTAACCCGTTCGGCCTCCGGTTCGGGAAACGCTACAGCGGATACATTGGCCTGTACAGAAGAGCCAACAAGCTCTCACCCATCTCCATGTTCCCGCGAGAACTGGAGGTGCCAACCGGAGACACGAGTCTTAACGTGAGACTTTATCGACCCTTACTTGATGTTTACACAAATTAAACTTTTGTAGCTATGAAGCTGCTTTAAAGGCAGCTGCGTTGGCGTTTTGGTAATAAGAAAAAATGAATCAAGTGAAATAAAACTTGAAAAAGGAGATGTGTTGTTTTAGACAAGATGTTTTGTGCCATGCTTTCATGTTTTCTGTCAGTCACCTCAGCTGATTCACTTCAAAATTCAAATGAAACAACAACTTTGTAACAATACATTGGCTTCATACAACCACAGGGAGACGCTATAGCGTCGTTTGGAATAAAAACAAACACTGACATTATTATAACTAATTATACGAAATAATATTCAACTAAAATGTTAAACAAGAATAAAGTTAAACAATAATAATAAATACATCCACATGTACGTTTTTGTTTGTGGTTTATTGCTCTTTGTGTTTATTGTTGATATCAAGTGAACCGAAAATAAAGATAAAGAATAAACACTGTCAGTTAAAACTGGTAAAATGTTAAACTTTTTTCTGGTAGTGTAACACTTCAGATCTGAATCTGACCTGCTCTGCACTCTATCATCATTGTATTGCTGCAATTAGTCAGTCACACAGTAGCCTCACACCAATCCATCCCTTGCTTTATGGTATATTTTCATCTAAACAGGGCAATCATTTCAAATATAAACATGATGTTATATTGAAGAAAACTTGAAAAAACTAGAGACTGAGACCTTAAACTCATTGGGAAAACGTTTACTTACCTATCAACTGAGAAGTGGGAGCATTTTCACGTAGACTTCAATCTGACTTGTTTACAACCAGTAGACTTGCCCCTTGACGGTCACTAGATAAAATGAAGGTTTAAGGCTCTTTTGCATTGACTTCACTTTCCAGACCAGGGGACTGCTTCCACTTTTCTATAGTCTACAATGTCAAGACTTCGGGACCTTGTGATATCACAACAAAGTAGTCACTGTGCTCAGCTGTGTCACAAGCTCCACCAATCTGGCCCCAACATCTGGCCTTGCAGGATTTTATTTCTGAGTTCTTACCTGAAAGCTGCTATATTTTTACTGGGTCACTTATAAATTAGTAACTCACTAACCTGCTGGAACTGAGCGACAAGGTGTAAAATTATACTGAGTTAGTTTTTGGTTCTTAAACTTTAAATCTATCTTCTTATGAATATCAGCACTTTAAACACTGGAATGAAAAATGAACTTTTAAGTTTTTATAAAGCCTAACAGTTTAATTAACTAATTTACATTGACATTTAACCATTTGTCACATGCTTTTATTCACAGCAACTTTTGTCAGTAAAGCTTCAACAGCTATAGATAAAGAAATTATTCTATCCTTATTAGCTGTCATTCATTTCACACACAATAACACACGCACAGTGCCCTTTGTGAGCTTTAGTTTATTAAGTTAGACGTTACTCTTTCCAAAACAGTTTCCAACACAAGATGACAGTGGGGAAACAATATTTAAAAAAAAAAACCCAGCAGAATCACTCATTTTTCACATCACCTGCCTTTGCCAGAACAAAGAAACAGGAGAGGAAGAAGGAGCACCTTCCCACTCACAGTGTCAGTTAAACCTGTTTTGACCTCAGTGGGCAGTTATCTTTCAGCTGAAGGGAGAAGGAAGGTTTTAGGGTTTTAATCTAGACTTTAGGGTCTTTCTATCACTGATTCCCTACAGGGAATTTATTGAACGACTCAGTACAGGAAATGGTGAAGGAATTCATTGAGACATTGTCAGGGTTGTGAGGGTTGTGTTTCGAAATTGTGTAAACAACTGGAGAACTAGAAATACAAAATACAAATATGGTAATAGAACTTCAGTTTAAGAATTGTTTGGGATCAAAAAAGCTTTGGTAAAGGATTGTACAAGTGTTTTCAGATTTCCAACCTCATAAGGTCTGATGAGGATTTTTGTTTTAAAACTCTGACTTGATTATTTAAAATAAGAGTCACACAGTTTAAGAGAGTGGGACAGTATAAAAGGAGTGTGCATATGTGTGTCAGGTCACTGAGACAATAGTGGGGTACTGCGTGTGCCGGGGTTTTCATATATTGTGGAGGTCCTTCTGGATGCCCCAGAGTGTGTCAGCACTCTTCTTCAGCTGGGCAACCTCAGCATCCGTCAGGGTCATGTTGACCACGCTGCTCACACCGATGTTGTTCAGCACGCAAGGCAGAGACAAGAAGACCTCTTCACCAATACCATACATGCCCTGAGGATACACACACACATATATAGAAAGATAGGTGAAGTTTACGCAGTAAATAGGCAATTGGATAGTTAGAGAAATATTTATTACTTCATATTTACTACTCTGTTCTTGAGGGTAAGACGAATAAATCTCAGGTGAACTAATAACTCATGTAAAAATCTCTTGGTAATTAATATGTTTATACATTATAAACAGTAGTTTATGTATCTGTACATCTTCTGAGATACACTCAGTGAGTTCAGGTTTTCAGGAGTTCTGGAACTATTTTTATTATTTGTCAGAGCTTCAGTCTCATTGTCAGAGATAACAAAGAGCAGTGTGAAATACATGAAGGTCAGGTGATAACAAGTCCAAAAATAATCATGCAACCATGGCTGCCATGAGAAACAACTGCTTTATTTAGGCATTGGGTTGTGTGCAAGGTCACACTAGAGACCAAGCACAGTTAACATCTGCTGCAGTGAATTAGAAGACTCAACAGTCAATTTCAGCTGCAAATTACACATGCACATCACTACAGCTAAACAGCAGCTGAAATATTAAGAAAATGAAGACATTGTTATGTCTTTTCAGTGTGTGTGTGTGTGTGTGTCTGACCTTGACCATGGTGGAGACAGGGTGTACTCTGCTCATGTTTTTGACGATGCTCTCAGTCAGGTCTGCCACACTCAGGCCGATAGCCCAGTTGGTGTAGCCCTTCAGCTTGATCACCTCATAGGCACTGCAACAACACACAGTGCTTCATTAACATAACATTGTGCTTTGGTGTATAACAGCTTAAAGGAGCTGGTGTGTTCATCTGGCTTCACTTGAAAGCTGGTGGAACAGAGGCAGAAACAGGAAGGGAAATCAGGATTTCAGCTCCCTACAGGTCTGTTTATGATGAGACAGCTTAGCCAGACTGGATTTTTTTCTTGGATGTTTAGCAGTTACTGAAACATCATGATAAAAATGAATGGATATTTTATTAGACCAAATTTGTGCAAATCAAATCAAATCAGGTTTATTTATATAGCGCCAAATCATAACAAAGTTACATCAAGGCACTTTACATATAGAGCAGGTCTAGACCAAACTCTTTATAAAATTATTTAAAGAGACCCAACAGATCCCCCAATGAGCAAGCACTTGGCGACAGTGGCAAGGAAAAACTTCCTGTAAGAGGCAGAAACCTCGGGCAGAACCAGGCTCAGGGGGGGCGGCCATCTGCCTCGACCGATTGGGTGCACACATGTATAATACACATACAGTTTGTGGATAATACAACACAGTGCAACAGACAGTGTCAGTTTAATGTTCCACTGACTGAAACACCTGACAACCCTTGTCAAAACATCCAACGCCAAGCCTAGTATTCAGTATATTATTCATACAATAAAGGCCAGCCAATAATGATCTGTGAACTTAAGGGCACAGCCATTTCCTGCCAAGTGGACAGTGAATCAGTCACCTGTGCTAGAACCTGCCACCTCAGACCAGGTGTGTGGAAGCAGGCTAGCTGTGAGCATAAAGGGTGTGATGTATTTATTTCCAGATTTATAAAGCTCAATCCAAACTGCTGTTTTTTTTTTACCTGGTCATACTTCCTGCTCTTAGCCCCTCCCTCACACACAGTAAATAACATACAGCCTACCTATCCACCACAGCCTTGTGTGTGGCCTTCCATTGTTCTTTATCACCGTCAGTACCGATCTCAGGGTTCAGCTTCTGCAGGTTGACTCCAGCCACATTTGCACCACTCCACACAGGCACTGGAAAAAAAATACAGTCAAAACTGTATTTTTTGAGTTTGATGTACAGTTTCCCTCCTTTTTCACACCTGTTTGACAGTTATTGTTATGACTGTAACCACTGTGTACCTACCACTGGTGTCGCCATGTTCACCCAGCACCCAGCCGTTGAAGGAAGTGGCATGGATGCCAAGGCGTTCTGCCATCAGGTAACGGAAACGGGCTGAGTCCAGGTTGGTACCACTGCCGATGACACGGTGCTTGGGCAGACCACTCAGCTTCCAGGTGATATAGGTCAGCACATCCACTGTCAAGGTGGTGTCACACAGGAGTTAATAATATGTAGTACACACTAACACACAACATACAAACATGCCAATGGATGATAATGTGTGTATCAGTGTATTTACCAGGGTTGGAGACCACAATGAGTGTGCAGTTGGGGCTGTACTTGATGATCTGGGGAATAATGGACTTGAAGACATTGACGTTCCTCTGCACCAGGTTGAGGCGGCTCTCACCCTCCTGCTGACGGACACCAGCAGTCACAACCACCAGGCGGGAGTTGGCTGTCACTGCGTAGTCTGGAGGAGAAAAGGAAGATTTATTCACTTTTAGCCCAGTTATCCCAGCTGTTTAATGTATGGATGAAAGAAAAACATAACTGAGCAGATGTATTTGAGTAGCTGAGGCAGTTAGTCAGTGAAGCTAGCATTCACACATCCAGGTTGGAGGGTATTCTCCCACTGGGCCATTTGCACGAAAACTGTAACCCCTCATAGCCTCAGAAAACAGAAAGGTGGAGATGCCTCACAGCTGTGGACTGGTCAACCTAGGTGCTGCTAAGCTGTACAGCTATGTCAACTGGATCTACATCGGATGAGTAATATTTAGTAATAATAGCAGCAGTTCCTGACCTTTGTCAGCAACTATCTTGGAGGTCTTGAGAAACAGGCTGCCATGCTGCAGGTCCATCATTTCTCCTTTCAGACGATCCTCCATCACATCCACAAGAGCCAGCTCATCGCAAAGGTCCTGACCACAAGAGAAAGATGGTCAATGCAAGTAAATCATCACTACCCCATGTTCCTACAACACCTGCTTCTTCCATATTTCTATGAACTTCATACAGCATCATATGTTCCTGCCTGCACCTGTATTGAATATCCCCTCCTCCTGCTCTCATTCTCTCCCTACTCTACCCAACTTCGCCCCCCCCCACTGTGTCTCTCTCTCTTTCTCTCTCTCTCTCTCCCTCTCTCAACCCAACCAGTTGATTTGGCACTATATAAATAAATCTGATTTGATTTGATTTGATTTAGATAATTTTATGCAAATTACACCTTTGTCTCAAACACACATACGTACTTACATACGTAAAAGCATGGTAGATACTTTATTGCCTCAAAGTCTGAATATGTAATACAAGTACAGAGTTTTGCCATATCTTACCCGCAGCAGGATGCTGATAGCGCAAGCCATGCCCACTTGGCCCACACCAACCACTGTCACTTTGTTTCTGGGAGGCTCAGCGGGGCTGCTGGCCAGAGGGCTAATCAACTTCTGCAGAACTGAGGACATGATGAAAGCTGCAAGGAGACATAGAGAGGACATGTTCTGGTGAGCAGGTCCCACACCAGAGGAAAAAAATGTCTGCTTTTTCTGTCTAAAATAGTCCTTCACTGCCAGAAGCAGCCTCCAAGCTTTGTTTTTCAAACAATAAGCTCCCTGGGACAGTAATGACACAGCATGCAGCCCTCGGGTCAATGTCTTAACAGTAAACAATACATTAAGGTCTACAGCTTGTTATTACTGTCATCAGCATTATCTGAGCCTAAAAAGAAAACGACAGCTATAGGTTACCAGACCTGAAGGTGTTTTTGAAAATGAACAAACAAAAAGCAGAAAACCCTCACAATGAGGATGATGAAAAAAGGGAGTTTGATTGATAAATGACCCAAATAATGTATCAATTATCAAGATTCCACTAATGAGTGAATGAGTGAATGAGTGAATGAATCACATTACATAAATCTTTATGTACAGATATTCACAAACGCTAAAGGAATGAGTAGGAAACGCGGCAGTTATTTTTATTTGTAATTAAATTACTGGTTTTGGTGTAGAGTGGTTAACCCAACTTATTATCTTATTATCAGCACTTTCAGTGATTAAAATCTAACTTTTGAATTAATGAATTCATTTTTCTCAACACTGAGGACCAGGGGTGGTTCATCAAAACAGAGCATTTTTTTCTATACAACATAGATAATCCTCAGTCCAATTGTAAATAATAACAAAGTCCAAAAACCAAAAACTGACACTTGACACATAACAACAGTTAGAGAATGACGATGGATGTGAACACTTACAGGAGGAGGCGCGGATGGGCATCAAAAAGAGCGACGACATGACCAAGGGCAGGAGCAAAATCAACTCTTTACTGAATATCCAGGTTAAATACTAAAGTCTTATCAAGAGGTTGAGTGTCATTACTTTTTTCACTTTCAGTAACAGCATTATCACTGTCCCCAAGTCTGAGCATCACGCTAATCTGTACATACATGATGTATTTGTGCATATTATCATGACCATTATCCATCTCTACAAAAATGTAAGCACTGTACTAAAAACTAACAGTAGTTTATCATCTCTGTCGCTCTGACATTCAGAGTCTGACACTTATCACAGGAATGAGGACTTCTTCAAAGATACCTGATGTCACATCTCATAAAACCATGAGTAATACTGGGAACTGAAAAAACTGAGAATCACTGTATGGGTTGTATTTCAGTGTGAGGGGAAAAAGATGAACTAATTTAGAGCTTTGAGCTCGAAGTCAGGCCTGGTCCAGGTTTTGTTCGGCCTCAGTATGTCCTCTTGTAGTATCCCATATCTCAGGTGCTTGGCTGAATATGTGTTATTGCTGGGTATATTGTTACAGACTTAATTGAATGGTCTCCTATAACCATCAAAGAAGGAAAATGGGAATTTTGAGGCCTGGTAGGCAGGGAAAATGATTAAGACAACATCTGTGTTTATATCCATTGTGCAGTGTTTTCTTTTAAATTACCCCCAAGACACAAAGTCATCAGAGCATAAGAGAGAAAAGTTAGCTCAGTGTTTGAAGACTGGAGGTAGAACTTAACTAAAATAACAGTAGAAAGATGTACAGATTTATGATCCTGACTAAGAGTGGATCAAGATAAACCACATGAGAATAGCAACAATTTGAAATCCAAATGACCAGCACTGCCTTTATTATGTAATACTAAATGATGAAGTCCTAAATCATTACAACCTTTTTTTAAGAGAAATAAATAAAGTCATTATTTAATCTATGATAAATAATAGATTTATCATAGATTAAATGCTGCTCCATTTTGCAGGGTATTCGCTTTACTTAACAACAATGCCAAGTCCATGCATGTCCAACTCTGTCAAAGGGGCCAAGAAGTTCATTTGATCAAGCAGGGTTATGGACAGGAGTGACAGCACCATTTATGTGGTTTTTCTATCAACAGGAAGGAATACAATTACTGATCAAATGATTACGTCCTCAGACAAAACAATTTCCCAGCAAAAGCGACAAAAACACTTCCATTGAGTTAGCAAAACAATTTGTATAAGCCAAACAGCACTGTTCAGCTGTTGCAACTGACTTCATATTGCATGAAGGTCAAATTTAAAATGACTAGGGAACGTGCTGAAATGTCCCCTAGTCTGAAACCAGAACCTCCCTTGCACAAGTCCTATATTATAAAACTAAGAGGAATATCAAACAGTGAGATTTAGTATATCCTTATATAATACTGTGTAGATGTCAAAAACAGCCTTAAATATGAGATGTAACCCAAGTGACAACCCTCGTTAACCTCACTCATTGGTTTGTGAACTGCTTTTTTTAACTGTCCAGTTTGTAAAATGGCTCTCAGCCAGCTTGGTCTTTTGAAACCAGTGGTACAGTGGTTTTCCTCGAAATGGGACCAGAATTTAAAAAAAATCATGTTGCATTGAACTTGGAAGCAGAGAGGAAGAAGACTTGGAACTACAGACTGCAACCATAAACTTGTTAGGAAAATAGATAATAAATCAAGTGAGAAGTAGGGTCATTTTCACATTCACTTCAATACAATCTGACATCTTTTTCCAACCAGTGGCGTCACCCCCTGATGTTCAATAGATCGAATCTAGTTTTAAGGCTTTTCAGCATTCACTTTTTAGACCCAGAGTCAAGTTCATTTTTAGTCTGTGGAATAAATTGGGGTTCTTATGAGGAAGAAAACAAAGTGATTGAAGTACCTGATTGGGACCCAACAAAGATCCCTAGGGCCCAAGGCTTCAGTTCAGGAACCACTGACCTGAGCTATCACCATTTACAAAGAACAAAGCCCTGTGAGCTCATGTTGTGGTCATATTTAGCCTGCACACACAGGCTGCCAACAAGTTAAGATTTCAACACATAACAAGGTCAAATGGACAATGAGGGAGGTGGATGAGACACAACTCATGGTCCTAGAGCACAGTGGCCCTGTTGGGCGTCCCAAAATTGCCTTGTGTTTTTCCCAGGTCCTCTCAATACAACATGTTATCACCTGAATATGTTCCTGTAAGTTGATATGCCAGAGGAGTGAGGTTATATAACTGCCTCACAGTGTCCTTGCCTCTGGTGATGCTGTGGAGGACAGAGGGCACCGAGCCGAGTGGAACCCAGAAGAAAGTTCGTATTTTTGGGAACTAAGCTTAATGAGAGCGGCCCCGATCCCGGGGTCAGTTAGAGTTCAGTCAGTTCTTGGGTTGTTTTCTGTCCGTGAACCTTACATGACATGGCCCCAAACACAAAGCCTCTCCTCAATGTCAAGTGCTCAGCGGGAACACAGAACATGGCCGTCAAAGTAACATAGTGTCGGTTAAATATAAAACAATAGACTGAGCTTAATGAGCTACAGCAGCTGCACTTTACACTGTAACACGCTATAATAATATTTCCCCCATAAAAAAATGCAATTATGTATGTATAATATTGGCTGGTAATTTTGAGATGATGTAAAGTGTCGGAAAACATCCCTGTGAGCCCTGACTGTTGTCCCTCACAGCTCCACACGTTCCCGTTAACGTCGAACATATTAACAATGGATTCCTGTAACGGCGGTGGTGGCAGCATCCATGTCCGCTGAGGCGACACGCACGCAGCACCAACCAAGCCGACAGAAAGCGCCACGAAACGGAATCAATACTCACGTTTAGCCGACAAGCCTTCTTTGATACTCCTTATCTGCCGTGGCTGTTAACAGGGAGATAGACGGAGTGCGGAACTGGACGGGCTGCCCGGAGGAGGAGGTTGATGGATTTCAGCAGCCGTGACCAGGCTGGGTTCACGTGTGAGGGAGGGGGGATGGGGGTGTCTGTCCAGCAAGGCTCGGAAATATGGTGATGTTATTACAGGCAGATTCCACTCTTTAAGTGAACATTCTTTTGTTGTTAACCCTAACCCTATCGTGCATTTGATTCATGTACAATTCATAAATGAAAGAAAGAAACAACAACATTTAAATGAGAATTAAATTGAACTAGACGTACTACAAAACAAAAAAACAGTGAACCAGAGAAAATACACACACCACTAATAACTACCTCCAGTAATAACTAACAACTACCAATAAGTAGACTTATTGGTAGTTATTAGTGAAATGGAGTCGTTTATAAGCAGCACGTCAAACCATCAGCATCCCTTTATGTGTGGACGTCAAAATGTAATTCAAAGTGTTGCACAGTCTATAAGACTCAACCCTTTCACAGAATTGTAATAAGGGCATAGTAGTTTACTAGACAAGAAAAAACGCAGAATTTAATTGATTTTTTTCCCCTTACTTTATGGATAAAAGACGGTACACAAAAATAACTAAGGAAAACTTCAACGGTAGAAGTTCCACACGGTTTCCAGCTCTAAAGCCTCTGATGCTCTCAGTGTGTCTTTCTTTCTTTGTCACTGCAATAAACTTAAGCCTACCCAAGTGTCCCAAATGTAGAGACGTGACTTTTGACATCACTAACAAAGATGGAGGATGAGAATGGATGGACAAACACTCAGAAGTAAAGCAGCAATGCTCGAGTCAGACTGATCCAAATCATCCAATCAGGGCTTGAAAGTGCTTATTGTTAGGGGTATGTGATTGGTCCAGTGTAACCCTCTCTTAGGAGCTTCAGTGGTGACCCATGTGCCTCCTATTAAATCAGGTCCCTTGGCATTCCCTGCTGGCTTTTCCAAACCAAAAGCTGAAAGCATAATCACATGACACTTCTGTATTTTTGTCTAACATGAATGATCTGCATGAGTTGAACGTAAATGCATTTCATGATGTATTGTAACAAGAGTTTTTAGGAACCTGGTCTTTACTTCCTATAATATTTACAGCAAAGTATTTCTTTTTTACTACAGATGTCCCATAACTACATATATCAGCTGGCTAGACTCATTTCAAGTTCTCTTCAACTGGAAGTTTTATTCACTTATTTAAATATGGCTCAACGTAGGTTCTGAATACCTCTTCCACAACTGACTATAATGGTGACACCCAATTCCATCTTTAACATCTTGGCAGATTTTTAAACAGACTGTCACAGAGGCAATGTCTTTAAACCCAACAGTTCTTTACACCTTATCTGGGTGGACTCTAAATTACACATTAAATATCCCACATGGAGGGTGTTATTGTAGTGGATAAAATATATATTTCAGCAAGGTTTTGCACTTTGTCCATTCTGCATAAATCTTTTGTTTTGCTCTGACCAACATTTAATCATGTGACAGGGTTGGGTTTGTTTATCAACTGTGATGCTTTTCACTGCTTTATGCAGGATGATATCACCTCTGTGAGAATGACACTGGATACATGTGAGCTCCTTGGATACTCTACAGTCTGACTGCTCATTCGTCGTTGTGTCCAGAGGAGAGGAAAGAATGTCTCACACTATTCTTGAAGGTAGAGGGCTGTTACCATGCATATATGAGCACACGTAAACAACATCTTCCTTTCCAGCTACGTCTCATCCTGCAAGAGTTTATAGGGGTTTATTGTAGAAATTCCCTGTTATATGGCAAGTTAAGCAGGTTTGGTCATCTCAAGGCTTTGTGATTTCAAGATGAGAAAAAGTTTGTCTCAGGCGTTATACAAGTTCAACAGCAGAGAAAAATAGGAAGTCTGTGGACAGAGACACTATTTGACTGTTTTCAGTCACTGCTTCTCTTTCTCTTTCTTCCTCCCTGCTTCAGACTTCACCAAGGCAAAAAAAGAAATTGCATAATTCATTAGATATTTTCACCTCATATATTCAGAAATAATCCTCAAATGGAGAGAAAAGCATCCTCTGATCTTATAAATATTTTAAAATACAAACATAAATTTGTTGTTCCATGACCCTGTGCTGATGCTGTACACATCACACATGATTATGATGGCAGTGATGATACAGGCTGGTACCCAATTGGATACTGCTGTCATGCCTCTCTCTTCAGCCAGTGGGATGAGATAACGCTGATCCCACTCAGTTGTGGGTCTGTATGTGTGTGTGTGGGGGGGGGGGGGGCTATAGAGGGCATAGAATGTGGTTGTGGAGGGTGAAGAAGGGATTTGATTGGTCAGCAGGACAAGGGAGAGCTAACATGCTGTTACACCCACCCCCCTGCAGCCTGGTCTCCATTTCTTTAAGTTTATCTGCACTGCCCTGCTCCATCTATTAATAGATAGATAGATAGATCTCCTCGGGAAGGTTTTTGTATCTGATAATATCTGCAGTGTCACATTCTTCACACAAGTCTGTATAAACAGTCCTCATGTTTATTTTAGGGATGAGTAAACAGAGTCTACCATCCTTGTGGCTGCTGGGCTGGTGTGAAGGAGGAATGGGGTTTCTTGAGCTGAAAAAAATGAACAAGCCACAGTAAGTTATGACCATTAAGAGCACTTTCGGATAACCCCCCCCCCACCACCACCACCACCACTACTGCAAAAAACAGCCCTAAGTCATCAAGGCCTGGACTCTTTTACAACTCTGAAGGTCAGCTGTGATATCTCACAGGAAATAGTTAGCCACAGATCCTTTAAATTCTGGAATTTGTGAGGTGGAGCCTTCATGGAACTGGACTTGCTGGTCCAACTCATCCAACAGATGCTGGATTGGATTGAGGTCTCGAGAATTTAGAGCCAAGTCAACACCTTGGACACAGTTGTTCGGGGAGGCAGGGAGCATTATCCTGCTGGAAGAGGACTGCCATTAGAGAATACTGTTTCCAGGAAAAACTGTACTTGGCCTAAACCAGGTTTAGGTTGGTGCTACATGTCAAAGTAACTGAATGAAGGACCCAAGCAGAAAATTGCCAACACAACTGACTGTGATGTTCTGTGCCTTCTGACAGCTTTTCATCAGGCATGAACTTCTTCTCCAGCTACTGTTATTGGATCAGACCACAGAACCCAGCCCTAACTAACCCAACACCATCAGTGACCCTTGACCTTTGATCATTGTTTTACCAGTTTTCCTTCCTTGGACCACTTTTGTGAGATCCTGGTCCCCTCAGACCAGGATCATCCCACAGAGCTGCAATGTTAGAGATGCTCTGACTCAGTTGTCTACACATTACAGTATGGTTCTTGTCAAAGTCTTTCTCATCCGCACCTTTGACCATTTTTCCTTCAACACACCGACTTTAGGACTTAAAGTTCACCTGCTGCCTGATTTATCAATCCACTGACAGGTGCCATGGTAACCCGATCTTGAAAGTTATTCACTCTCCCTGTCAGTCCTCGTAAAGATGGCATGATCAGTGTATATGTAGTTATGCTAATAATGAATGATATTGAATTAATAGAAAATTATATTTAATGGGCAGGCATGAGCATTAAACATTCATTCTCCACTTTCCCCTGCACTACTCATCATTATGAATTTAAATTAAAGAAGCCATAGAAGCCCTTAATTGATCTCAACGCAGAACATTGAAACATTTCAATACACACACTGGCAATATACAACAATCATCTGGTCTGTTTTAAAAACTGTATAACCAACAAGTGAAAATGTGAAGTCATGATTCATTTCACACTTTTACAATTATGAAATGAGAGCAGCTATTTGAAGTTATAAAAAAAATGACCAACACCAAAATGCTGCATCGGTGCAGTACCAATTCACAGCTTAATGTCACAACCTTGTACAGTAGGGTTGTGCTTCTTTAACTGTCAGAAACACACAACTCGTGGCTCTTCTGGTCACATGACTTGGGTGGACCGGTTCAATATGCTGCGGGCTGGGGGGGGGTTATTTTGGCACAAAACACTAGAGCAAGTTACCTAAAAAATATTTGCAATGACACATGCGCTTTTATTTAGCATTTATTTATTAGTAATCTATATTTTGATGGAGTAGTCGATACCAAAATGGGCGACGTGCGGGTATTGATATATCGAAACCATGGGATTGATCCACCCATCACTACTTTGCGTTCCCTCGCAATAGTTTTTCGTTCCCTCGCAATATGATTTTCCCCATTATATCCACTGCGCCATTTGCGTGTCCGCTCAGCCGCTGAAGGAACACTGGCTGAATTATGGATTCTGTAAATCAACTAATCGAATTTTACTTTGAGCTTGGAATTTGCTATACTGATATAGTAGTACTGCTCAACCAGCTTGGTTATGTTATCAGTAAAAGCAACTTTAAATGCATCCTCAGATCACAAGGTCTTTAAAGAAGAAAGCAGTACGGTAATCTGCAGGATGCCGTCAATTTCATCTGTGACCAGTTACTGTACTCGGGACAGCTGCACGGGTACAGGTGGATGTATGGCAAATGTAGAGAGAATGGTGTAGGCCTGCAGCTTTTTACAGGAGCACAGCCCCCCGCACACACACACATACACACGCACCACCAGAAGCCACACACACACACAGTCTCACTATATTAATGATGCCACTCAAACTTACATATGCACTATGGTAATGGTACCCAATGTGAATATTTATTTAAATTCACATGCATGAATGGAGTTTTTTTAGTTCAAACATAATCAAGTCCTCATCAAAAAGGTTCATTCATGAAATTTCATTTAGAATTTTACAGCACATGTTTACCAGGGTAAAAAGGGTCTGGCGACATGCATGATGTCCGCATGAATCGGCATGGTTACGCCGTATAGAGGTATATAACAGGGAAAATCATATTGTGAGGTAACGCAAAACTATTGCGAGGGAACGCAAAGATTGATCCAAAAAATATTTCTCCACTTCACCCCTAAGGGGCTCCATAGAAATGGCTAACAGTGAGAGGGGAAAACATTGCTTTTCAATGCTGAAACTCTGCATCTTATTTTGATTGACTTTTACAAAAATACAAAACTCCCCTGCCTCCAGGAAACTTTTGTGACATTTTTTGAGAAGCAACAGTTTATCCATCTGCCCAATTTTGTGCAAGTTGCAATTCAGATTACGTTTTCATCGCCCTTTAAATCCAGTTATTTTCACATTTCTGTCAGTGCAGATTATATAAAGCAATAACAATCTAAAAAAAGTTTAGAGGAAAAAGGAAATCTTCCAGATCTGGTTATTCCTATCAGAAAATTAATCAGCAGGCTCAATGGGCTGCTGTGGCTGTCATCGTGGACACTAAACCTAGCTGTGGGAAGAATTTTTGGTTGTTTTCAAGGACAACCTGGCAAACCCTCTGATATCTTAAATGTGGTTTAGCCCAGCCTCTTTTTGGACACCGGCTAACTTATACTGGGGAAATCAACAATATTCAAGAACTGAATCTGAAGACTTGCTTCTATGCTTGCTAGAGGTTGATAAGGACAAAATTCCATTTTGCTGATAAGCAAAAATGGAATTTTCCCCCGAGATGTTACTAACTCTAAATATTGTACGCCTGTCTTGGCTAACATGGTTTTATTTTTTACATGTGTGGATCTGTAGTGGTCATTGAACAGTGGACCAAATCTTTACTCTAGAAAGGCTACTTAGGGGGTAACCAAAGTGAGAACTGTTACTCAAAAGGAAGTCAAACATGGGTAACCAATCAGGATTGGCATATGGGGCAGCACCTAAAAATCTGAAGCTATGGTTATTGGTCAGGATATGGTAGATTGCTCTACCTCAAATGAAGAAGTTTAAGTATCTGCGACAGGTCTTCCATGGGACTAATCAGTGAGGCGAAGATGGAACTCAACTTGAAGTGATGTAGTATCAGCAGTAGAGTGACAAGTTGAATCAGGAGGCAAAGGTTCTTGATTTACCAGTTAATATTCACTCTAACCTTGATCATGGTCATGAGCTCTGGTTGTGACCAAAAGAAGGAGATTGTGGATACAAGCAGCTGAAATGAATTTTGTCTGTAGGATGGCTGGAATCATGGATGACTTAAAAATAGTTGTAGTCAGTGTTACTTAATTTTAGAGGTAATTCAGGCCTCTGTTAGGGATGGCTCTAATGGGAATCTCCCATTTGAGGTTTTGCACGCTTCCTATTAGGAGGGGGCCCAGTGCTACATGTTCAAGAGATTATATATCTATTTTGGCCAAGGAACTCCTCAGGATCTGACCAGAGCTGCTGGAAAACAATCCATTTTAACGTCTAACTCTCAGAAACACATAAACACATACAAATACAATATTCAAATGTTCAAACACAAAACAGAATCAAAATTGATGTGGAAGGACTATTTACTTAAAATAGATTTTTTATGTATTTATTTTTATCACAGACTGTGCATAGTTTCAAATTGCCAGGAAGTTTATTCCATACTTTTAAATCATTTTTACTTCTATTTACACTACAAATATTTCTAATATTTGTAATTTCAATGTATATATGTATATATATTTATACATATATTTCCTTTTTTATTTTTTATTTCTTTTTGTCTTTCCCTCTTCCAAGATAGAAACATTCCGATTTTGATTCTTATTTAATTTTAGCATTAATTACGTAAAGTTATAGTGTATATAATGAGAGGCGATATGCTGCATGTGTGCTCAGTTATTAAGTACAACAAGCTACAGTCAGTTAGTTGTTACTGTAAATATGGAAGTGAAATGGTAAGCTCCAACAGGAGCCATCAGTCAGAAATCAGCAGGTTGACTCCGGCATTGTGTTTGCTACAAGGAAAAGGTTTAAAGTGTCAATTGTGTTCCACCATTAGATAACCTTGTGCAATGATTACATAACCTTGTGTGCTTCTGTAACTGGAACTAAGGTGGGAAATTAGGCCATAGTAGTGACCGTAGTGCTCACTTTACAAGTTGAACATATTCATTTCAAGTTCACTCAGTCGAACAATGATATTGGCTCTTGTGTCCACTAAACTCTGTGATGAAAGCTGAGCACAGAATTTATCACATCAGACATATTTTTTAAGGGGAAGTTTATTTAAAAGCTTTTGGAATTTCGGTTTTTCGATCGGTGGAGCCTGAAAGCCCTGAGTACAGGAAAAAGGACAGCAACAGGTGTGTTGGTGTCATATTAAGTCCTCACTGAGCACACTCTCCATGCAGTGCGTATAGTGGTTCTTTTGTTGCATTACTGGTCCAATAAGAAGCAGTTGGAATTGATTGGTTGAAATAAATGCCAGTCAAGAAATGCTTCCAAAAACAAAAAATTATCTCCTTAAAATCCTTAAAGCAAAAGTCATTTTCAAACTACCCTTACATGAAATAAACCATTGGGACCATACATTGAGGCCATACATTGATTAGCCATAACATTATGACCACTGACAGATGAAGTGAGCAACATTGATGTGGTTACCAGGGCACCTGTCAGTGGGTGAATATATCCTACAGCAGGTGAACATTTACTCCTGAAGTTTGAAGTATAGGGTTAATATGAGAGAGACCTTAACAAGAATCAAATTGTGATCTGTAGACACTGCAGTGCTGTAGGATGTTCCTGGTCTGCAGGGATCAGGATCTAACAAAAGTGGTCCAAGAAAGTAAAACCACTGAACCACCAACAACAGATATCAAAACTTGCAAGCTAAAACTTATTCAGTAGTGTAACAGAAACCAGACATTTCAGTGATTTGTATTTTTTGGGTATTCCCTTGCTCTCAGCGAGGGTAAATGGGTGTCTTTTCTCACTGCTTTTGTCCCATAATGAAACATACACATCTCACATGACTCAGCTGTTGCATCACACATGTTGGCTGTGAGCTACATGCATGACCTGTAGGTTTAGAAACACATCCTTGCCCAACTCAGTCGGCCAGTTGATAATCCCTTTCTGTGGCCTGCTCGTCCCTGAGGCTAGCCAGGCCTGCTCAAGAATGTTTTCCCCCCACTGAAAATTATTCCAACTGAGCCAAGCCGGCCCCCTTCATCCATGTGACCAGGAACAACTGCTGCTTTTTCAGAGTGACCTCTAAAGCTCAGGGCCCACAGGGTTGGAAGGACAATAGATGGATGCATGAATGCACAGATGAATGTGTTTGCGCAGGAGTCAGAGTGGGCTTCTCTGTCCCTGTTCCTGCTCCCTGTAGAGTGGTGTGGACACTGTTGACTTTCTCCTTCCTCACTGTAAAAGCCAAAGTCCCTGCTGAAACTTTAAACCTTTGACAGGTTTAACATCACAAAATTACTATATCAACCTAAGCAGGTATTGCATTCTTATAATTATACTACTGGGGTGGGGGGGACTCTAGAAGTACACTGCGTTCCAATTTGTTATGCAAATATGATTTCAATTTAACAAACATTTTAATTTTAGTTTTTCAGTTAAAGTTTTCATTTGTTCTACTTCTATTGTCAGTTTCCATCCCTGACATCCATCTCAGACAGTTTGTTCAGCCTTACTAAAGGTAAACTACTTAAGAGGTTGTTCCACATTATTAAGTCACAGGTTCCATGCAATATGGGGAAAAAGAAAAATCTTTCTAGAGATGAGAGGTGTGAAAAAGTGCAGTATCCTGTAAAAGGTATAAAAACACTGGATCACTGGACCAAAAACTGAGAGAGATCATCGTACTGTAAGAAGATTTAGAATGCAGATGGGTTCATTCAGACAAATGTGTATTAAGGAAAGTTTCTTTAAGGCAAATATATCATATTAAGAGAGCAGCTGTGAAAAATCCACTGATGAGTAGCGAACAGGAATTCAAAGCCTATGGTACCACTGGAGTCCCATCAACCTCTTCATGTAGGATCTTCCAAAAGCTTGCTGATGTGCATAAACCTGTATTTGGGCCACCCTTAACCAATGCCCACAAGTAAAAATGATTGCAGTGAGCTCAGAAATATTCATTAATTCATTCACCTTCTACTGCTCATCCGTTTCCAGGTTGCTGGAGCCAATCCCAGCTCACATTGGGCGAGGGCAGGATACATTCTGGACAATTCGCTGGTCCATCACAGAACCAACACAGAGACAGACAGAGACAAACAACCACTCACACTCACACTCAGAACTAGGGACAATTTAGAGTCACCAATCAACCTAGATGTGCACATCTTTGGATGGTGGGAGGAAACCAACCCAAGCACACGTAGAAAATGCAAACTCCACACAGAAACAAAGGTTTAAGGTTTGAATTGCTACATGAACCCATGAACTTCTTGCTGTGAGGTAACAGCACCAACCACTAGGGATGCAATGGTACAGTTTTCCCACAGTTTGGTATGCATCACGGTTTTTGGGCCACAGTAACAGTATGGTTTCGATATTTTAATATAAACTACTCACTAGAAAAGGCAATATACTGCATGTAAAAATAATTAAAAGCAAACACAGATATAGTCAAACCACTTTATTATAAAAATGTAAACCCTTCCATAAAAAACAAAGCAGTATCCAATAAAAAATAAACAGCAAACATTATAATGTGTGTGTGGCAAGATATGCAAGAACCAACATGGCCTGTGGATCCACCAGGCCAAGATGAAGTGTGTGCAGAAGGTCCCAGAGTCACAGCGCACAGGAACTATACCTGGTGAGACGCAGGAGGAGCCTGGCGCGGAGTCACCCCACAGTGCCCGGTGACCCCAGGTGACACAACAACCAGATGCACACAGGACATCAGAACACCGTTGGGTGAAGTGGCCCCAAGCTAGCAAGGAGAAGGAGTGGCTCCAGGTCAATGAAGACGCCGACACCATCCTGGAAGCAACTGCCAAAGGGAAAGTTGAACGACGCCTCAAGATGTTGACAACGATCATCATCAGCCTAGCCGCAGAGAGGTTTGGGCTAGAGGAGAAGCGTACAGCAAAGCCACCCTATATCATGAACAACAGAGCTAGCAAGATCCATCAGCTTAGACAGAAGCTGAAGAGTCTGAGGCAACAGTTCAAGGCGACCAATGAAGAGGAGAGGGGACCTCTGGCGGAACTACGCAGCATAATCCGCAAGAGGCTGATGACCCTGAGGAGGGCCAAGTGGCACAGGACGAGGTGGAAAGAGGGGTCCATGAAGCGAGCTGCCTTCCTAGCGAATCCATTTGGGTTCACAAAACAGCTGCTAGGGCAGAAGCGCAGCGGTCAACTCGCCTGCTCCAAAGCTGAGGTCGACCACCACCTCAGGGAGACCTACAGCAATGAACGCAGAGAGCAAAACCTGAGCCCCTGTAAGTCTCTGATCGACCCACTTGCACCAACTTTGGATTTCGACGGGAAGGAGCCCGGTTGGAAGGAGATCCAGGAGGTGGTCAAGAGGGCAAGAGCAAGCTCCGCTCCTGGGCCCATGGAGTACCTTATAAGGTATATAAGAACTCCCCCAGGCTACTCCACAGGCTATGGAAGATCCTGAAGGTGATCTGGAGGAGGGGCAAGGTAGCAGACCAGTGGAGACAGGCAGAGGGTGTGTGGATCCTCTGTTGTCAGGAGTCCAAAAAAGCTGAACAGAACTGAGACTGAACCCACAATGCAGATCTGGTGCAAAAGATTGTTTATTCTGACACAAAAAGGCTCAAAAGAGAACCAAAGCAGACTGACGAGGACACAGGGGAGTGGAACAGGTTGCTGGGGATGACAGGGCTGGGCGAGGCAGGGCTGAGGGCAGGCTAATGGCCGAGCTGGAAGAAGGAAACACAAAACAGGTGAGTCAAGGCAAAAGTGCCAGTCTGAGGAGGAGTCAAAAATATTCTCTTGTCACGATCACAAGATCTAGGGGCCGAGAGCGTTACCACGAGGGATGAAACAACGAACTGGGGATGAGTGGAGGGAGAGAGCGGCTTATAACTGCTGTTGGTGTGAAGAGCAGGGAATCAAGTTGATGAGCAGCAGGTGTGCAGAGGAGGGGGATGCAGTACGTAATGGAAGACCCCGCCCAGCCCTGGGGGGAAAAGAAAACATGGACACAGAGAGAGCAGAGGTGAACTGGATCCTGACAGGATCCTGACATCTGGCCCCTCTTGGTCTACGAAGTCCCCATTTTTACAGTGGAAGGCTTTGAGATGAGGGTCAGCAGGTTTCTCCACAGGTGGCTGGGACTGCCACGAAGCCTGAGCAGCATCGCTCTGTACGGGCAGAACAACAAGCTGAAGCTCCCCATCAGCAGCCTGAACAAGGTGTTCATGGTAACTCGGTCCAGGGAGCTGCTCCAATACCGGGAGTCCAGTGACCCAAAGGTCGCCCAGGCTGGGATCGAAGTCAGGACGGGACGTAAATGGAGAGCTGCCGAGGCTGTGGACGTCACAGAGTCAAGGCTACAGTGAAGGGTGCTGGTGTCACAGGGAAGAGCTGGCTTAGGTAGCTGCAGAACACCTCGCTATGACAAGGCACAGGGGAAAGAGAGGAGGTCGCTGATCCTTGAGGAGGTGCGAGCAGGAGTAGAGGAAAAGCGGGCCAGCCAGATGGTGGGAATGCGGCAGCAGGGAGCCTGGACAAGATGGGAGCAAGCTGGGGAGTGCAAGGTCACATGGACCGAGCTGTGGAAAGCTGAACCCCATAGGATAAAATTCTTGATCCAGGTGGTCTATGACGTGCTGCCGAGCCCATCTAACCTCTTCACCTGGGGGAAGGTGGAGACACCAGCTTGCTCCCTCTGCAGAAGAGAGGAACCCTGGAGCACATCCTCAGCTACTGTCCGAGAGCCCTGGGCGAAGGGCGCTACCGCTGGTGACACAACCAGGTCCTGAAGGCCATAGCAGATGCAATCTGCAGTGGGATCAGCCACAGCAAGAGCCTTCACTCAGTAAGGAACAGCATCACTTTCTTCAGAGCTGGGGAGAATGCAGCAACCACCCAAAACACCTCCCCTGGCCTGTTGGCAACGGCGCGTGATTGGGAGCTGAAAGTTGATCTGGAGAAGCAGCTGAAGTTCCCAGAAGCAGTCGCCAAGACAACATCAAGGCCAGACATCGTCCTCACTTCAGTGGCCTCCAAGCAGGTAATTCTCTTGGAGCTCACTGTGCCATGGGAGGACCGTATGGAGGAGGCCCACGAGAGAAAGAGGGCAATGTATTCCGAGCTAATGGAGGAGTGCCGGAGAAATGGTTGGCGGGCAAGATGCCAACCCATCGAAGTGGGATGCCGAGGATTTGTGGGCCAATCCCTCTGCAGGGCCTACAAGATGCTGGGCATCACAGGAGCCAGCCAGCGAAGGGCCATCAAGTTGGCCACCGACACAGCAGAGGTGGCATCGAGGTGGCTGTGGATCAGGAGGGGAGAGGCGTGGCAAGTAGGGTAGTGCTACCTGGACACAAGCCTGATAAATCCCGGCTGGGTCGCCTGGGGGAGGGGGTCTGATTGTTGAAAGACCCGAAACGCCCCGTGATCCCAGGTTACATCGCTGATGATGTGTCCAGCGGCAGCATAAGGTGTATCTAATAACTAACTAACTTTTAGCCACCATAATTAGAAACTACTTAACTGTTACAAATGGATTATCAGAGAATAGCACAGATGTAGTCAAATCACAAAATGTATCATAAAAACACTTATCTTACTTGCTCTTTATCAAAAATAGGCAATATCAAATAGAAAGTGTAGTATCTAATAAAATAAACAAAATTTTAACCCACTCATAGAAACCACTTAACTGCTACAAATACAATCAACAAATATTAACATGACAATAAGTGCAGCATCAATTCAAAATACTTAAACAAAGAAACCTTATTACAACCTGCAAAACAATGCTTGCACACCGTGCTTTGTGTGTTGACTGTAATTTTTCCGTTGTCATCGTAGTGGACACCAAGTCCAAAATGACCCCACACTGCAGACTTGTAAGAGGACAGCGCCTCACCAATTTTTCTTTTTTCTCAGTCCTGCTCACTCGCGATGTTTGCTCAAGATTTACTCTCCACTCTCTTTTCCAACATTTGCGTGCCGAGCACTGATTGGCTCCTGGGAAATCCAGGAACTTCTGATTGGCTCTGAAGGGAGCATGAACAGAGCAGTGCTGCTCTCTCCGCTGTGTCTGCTCTGAGTGTATCTAATCGCACAACATACGCTGTATCAAGTTTTGATAAAGTTTTGTGACAGGCCGAAACGTACCGAAATACTGTTGTTTGCCTTTGTGTATTGAACCGAACAGGACTTACTGAACGGTTCAATAAAATATTGAATATTGTTGCATCATTACTAACCACTATGCTGCCGTGCTGCCGCTCAATATATGAAGACTAGTTTTCAAATTCTTTTATTTACTGATGAAAACCGTGCCACACTGGATGGTCCAGATCAATGGAGTTCTGGATGGTTTGTGGATGGCCACCATGTCCCAACAAGGCTGCAATGTTATCAAGGAGGTTGTGGAGTGATGTTCTGGACTGAAATCATAGGAAACTAGTTGGTTGTCCTCTTTAAGGTGCCCAAGGTTGGTTGTCAGCTACCCCCCAAAAATATGTGGTGTTCTTAACTGCCCATTTCTTACCATGGTATAAAAAGTAGAACCGTGCCTTCCTTAGAAAAATCATCTTCATGCAAGACAACGCATCATCCCATGCTGCAAAAAAATATCATTGAGGCTGCTATGAGCATAAAGGGAGAAAAAAATCATGGTGTGGCCACCATCATCCGCTGACCTCTACACTATTTAGAACTTCTGGAGCATCCTTAAAAGAAAGCTCTATGAGGGTGGACAGCAGTTTACCTCAAAAAGCAGCCCTGGGAAGCAAATCTGTCATCCTCAAAGGAAATTCAGGCACAAACTATACATGGAGCAGGCGCTCTGTGCAATGTGTGGAGTTGGTATATTTTTACATTACTAGAAAAAAATGAGACAGACAATAACAGACAGAAAGAATTGATAAGCTGAAATATGCATCAATCAAAGAGACATCTCCAACAACAACATTGAACTGATTACCTTTGTTGTGGGAATTTTTTAGTCAGATGGCATGCTGCACATTGTATTGCATGTTAAAGCACAAGTACTAGGTTGTATCTTCACACTGGAAACATACACTGGTAGATTCAAAGAGGCTGCAACCCACAGCTGGAGCAGAGGTCTGCTGATGATTTGGTAAGCACAGATAATTGGGGTGTACCACTGCTGATGATTTGGTAAGGGGACTACCAATAACTGATAAGCGCCAAGGACAACAAAAACAGGAGCAGAAGTTGCACAGTCATGGAAAGTTACAAATTTGGGTGGCAAACCAGCTAAAACCGGAATTTTAAAAGAACGGGTTGTGGCCTTGGGTGAAGACAGGAGGGGCCTCGAAGATATATAAGCAGGTGTTTTAAGAGATGTTGGTCAGTGTGATCGGTGTGTATTCAGACCCCGGGTCCGATCCACTCAGCTGTTTGTTCATATACTTGCTGTACTTTGAATAAACTTCATCTACATCAGACTTTGAAGACTCTGAGACCTTTTTATCCTGAATATTTGGGAAACATCGGTTGCTGATTTTTGAGTCAAGAAGTTCATGTTTGACACTGCTATCTGACCTTCCTGGCCTTTAGTCAGGCAGTGGTCCACCCTGACACCTTTTCAAAGCAATAATCATTGTCAGAGTTCTCAGACTGAAATGAACTACTGGGACTGAAATTTATACACATTTGTATTATGTGTATAAAGAAGTTATTGTTTTCTTCTAATTCAGTCCATCAGCATTCTTTCAATGAATAAATAACCACATATTTTACTTGTGGAGCTGTCATATCAAAGCTCCTTAAAGGCAAAACACAGACTTGGTCCAGACTCTAACGCCATCCTACCTGGACCTGCACCTTTAATCCAGAAAGGATTGAGAATATTCATTTTGATGGAGTGTTTCTGTTCTGCTGTGCTCTTCAGTCATACAGCCTGTGGGAAAAGGAAACAGCAGCATACAAAAGTAGGAGAGAGCTGTGCAATACTAAGGAGATGGGAGCTGAAAGGACAGTGGCACATCAACTTCAGCCCTAAATTTTCACTTTCTTCCTGATATAGCTCACGCACTGATAGGTGCCATGGTAACCAGATATTCAATGGTATTCACTTCACCAGTCAGTGGTCATAATGCTATGGCTGATTGGTGTACTTGCATTTCCTTTTTATTATTATTATTATTCTTATCATTATACTGTGTTCTCTTGTTGGGGACATGTTGGTCAGTGCGCTTTACAGACATGTTTGAATATTCAGCATTTTGCTCTTTTAAGAGGAACCATGTCCAACACAACTACTTCTGCAGGTCCCACATCATGTATGTATCATTTTATTCATCATTATTTTTAATGTTTTAAATCCCTGGCCAAATTACTGGTGTAGACATCCATCAGCCGCCACTGACCTGTAGTCTATCTCAAGTCCATTCAATCACTAATGGTCTTTTTCACATGGTGAAGACATTTGTCTTATGAACTAACTTAATCTTATACATTTAGTGCAACTCTACTCTGTTCATTTCAATGAACTTCACGGAGCATCATGTTCCTGCCTACACCTGTTTTAAATATCCCCTCCTCCTGCTCTCATTCTCTCCCTACTCAACCCAACTTTTTCGAACCAAGAAAGTTAAATTAGTTAGCAAGTGTACTATTTTAGGCATAAATCATGAGGAAACTCCTGTGAAAACCCATCAAAGCTGGGGTTCACAGGGGTCGTCTCACTCTGCCTTGCTGGCTTTGGCATGGTGTGATGGAAACATAGTTTGTATTGGAGCTGATGATAAAAAAGCTGAAGTCTAACTCCCCTTAATGGCATCCACAGCTGTTCCATCAACAGGCAGATTTGCTGAAGATGGAACATGAAAATATATTGCTCAAGTTATGTAGACGTGAGCAGCTAAACCAATGCTATAGCAGGAGGAAAAGACAGGCGGCTAGGGTTGAAGATCACAACACTGAACCACTCACTGGACTCAGCAGTTATTTCCACACTGAGTGAGCCCTAACCTTGTAAATATGCAGTGATGAAACCCAAAAAGAGGATATGTACTAACGGGGCTCTGGGAAACCTTTTTATTTCTCATTGTCCTGATGTTTTATTCACTGAGAACAGTGACATTATGATCTCACAAACACAGAATACATAAATAGACTCCATTTCCTTTGACCCCCTGTAACCTCACCCTGTGAGCAGGCTCCGTTAGGTGTAAAGACACATACAGAGAAGCATAGTTTTTTTCAACAAAGGACAATATTGGAGTATAGAGCAGTGTTGGTGGAGTAAAATCTGCCAATTTCATGAGCAAACAAATGGATTCTAATGACAGCAGAACAGCAGAGCCCCCCCCCCCCCCCCCCCACACACACACACACAAACACATACTCATGCACGTACACACACACACACACACAGACTCTCTCTTTTAGCTGCTGGTAACTTTGAAACAGTGTGTGATTTGTATGTGGCCCCATTGTCATCAGGAATTAGTGGCATAATAAAGAAGCTGCGCATTGCAGCGGATGCAAACAAATCAGAAATAATGACTGGAAAGACAGAGGAGAGGTTTTGCTTTTCTACAATTCCAGCAATCACCTTACTGTGATACACACACATTCGATTATGATTCATTCATTTGTTTATTCGTTCATCTTCTACCACTTATCCATTTCTGGGTCGTAGCGGTTGCTGGAGCCAATCCCAACTCTCATTTGGCGAGGGCAGGGTACAACTTGAACAGGTCGCCAGTCCATCATAGGGCCAACACACAGAGACAGACAGAGACAAACAATAACTCAATTTCAGACCTACGGACAATTTAGAGTCACCAATTAACCCAAACATGCATGTCTTTGGATGGTGGGAGGAAACCAGAGTACCCGGAGGAAACCCACACAGCCAGGGGGAGAAATTGCAAACCCTGCACGGAAAGGCCCCAGGCCCAAGAACCAAACTTACGACCTACTTATTGTAGGGCAACAGCACTATTTCAGTATGATTCTTCAATCAAATTAATAGCATGCTGAAATAGTCTGACTGCACTGACAGATTATTTGTCATAAGTATTTGTAGTAAGTAAGATTTTAAACCTCCACCCACAAGCAGAAATAATGTTGAAAAGAGCCAAAAGAAGGCAGCAGGTAACTTGGATCCATCTTAACAATGGTCTGTCTGTAAAACAGTCATAGACTCCAGGTAGCCTTAAACCTGTCTACATCTATGACTGTCAGCAGGTACCATGTGATTGATAGACTCTAGGATCCCAATAAAGATAGAGTACAGAGCAGGTCTCATCGTCCCCTCACTCCTCCTCAGCTCCACCTTCTCCTCCAAATATGATTTCTTATGGTTTCAAACAAACAAGGTGGAAAATTGACAAATTACAAACTGGAGGCTTCAAAACGGCAGCTCACAAACCAAACTACTGACGTCATGATTCGTGGGCTGACACTTGGCTCTCAACTAACCACAACTAAAACTGTTTATACTTGCCAGTGATTATCCTGCATGTTCATGTGAGGAGAACTTCAGCCAATTGACTTTTCAATACACGAAGTTCAACCTCTGTCCCTCAGCAGAATATGCCATCTCAATGCCTCACTTTTACTTCTACTTTTACTGGATCAACCTCTCAATGTCATTAACTAAAGTCACTAAAAGTGGAGTAAGGAGGTCCTCTAGTGGCTGAAGACAGCTTGTGGGAGCAAGTTTCATTTGATTAAGCCCAGTGACACTGGGAAATATTGTTTCTTAGAGTCAAACTTCAAGATCCGAACTGGCCAGTTTTAACTGGTGAAAACAGTTTATTGTGGCCTGCATCTGGCTTCTGGGAGAGGGCCCATATGGTTTCTCTTGTATGGTACTTCTGGTCTCCCACTGCTCTACAGGAGAGGTTCAGGGGGCTGAGATAGGCAGCACCACAGCTGTGGAGGTGTTCAATGAGGGAAAAGCACATGGCATTAGTAAATTCTCAAAGAGACAAATTTTAGTACTGAAAGTAATCCAGAAGGACATCAACACCCAACCAGATAAAACAGTGTTTGTATGGCAGCAGCATCTTGTCATCACATGATTGTGACTGATGTCATTACTAAGAAGTTATTTATCATGGTTTAAATTGCATAAAACCTTCATCTCTTGAAAAGGACATTGACGTGGTACCCACATTTACAGTGCTTTTTAGAATAAATAAGATAACTATTATTATTTCTCTTATTTTCACAGATGGATGATGGCGAAACAATCTCCCTATGATCCAATAGAGCTTTGGCGGTACATTTTAGTATTTTGTAACCAGGCACGTGCACACATAGACATGAAAGGGGGCTTGAGTTCCTGCCCTTTTTCTGGGGCGTTTTGTTTTTTGTTTTTTTTTAAATAAATGATTTTCTCTCTCTCTTATATAAATATACATTCCTGTTTTGGCATAGCTTCCCTGTCAAATAAATATAAATTAAAAAAAGAACTCCAAATCGCAGGTCAGGAGATAATGCTCAATGCGCTCTGTTAGACGTTCCCCCCTCCCCCCTCTCCCTTCTCCCGTATCGCGGCTGCGAACAACTCAGAGGCAGAGACAGGTAGCAGCAGACCTCAGCCCTCAGCACAGTTTGGCCTTTGTTTTGTAGTTTTTTTATACTCTTGGAGGTGAGTGGTGATGAAGGAAGTTCTCGAGTTCACAAATGACAAGGCCAAACACAGTTAACGTGTGTCTTGCTAACGTGCACATATGAGCTACTAGCTGATGTGTTTGGTTTAGCTAAGGCTCTTCCTCATGGGCATACAGGCTTATGTACTGGGACACTACAGGTGAACACAGTTAGGTTTATCTCATTATGTCATGTCTAAAACACCGCATTGATATGTCAATTGTGCGCTAATTAATTAAAATGCACTAATTTGCATGTATTTGCAATTGCCAAGGCATTGCAGGGATAAAGAATGAAGGAAAACAAATCACCAGAGATTTTCAGTTATCAGAGAGAATATCTTCCCCCTGACATGTTTAAATATGTAGAAGACAAGGAGTTTGTTTAGTGAATTAAGGAGAAATCTACAGATACAAACAGAGGGCAGTTAAACAAATGCCATCTAAATATGTATTTTTTGGAAGTTTTCTTCTATTCAACAATTATTTGAGTGTAAGTGTACTGAAATAAATAGGTAAGTCAGAGATGTCCTGTTATTTATTTATAAATAAATTAAGCAATTTCCCCTAGGGATTAATAAAGTAGTTCTGACTCTGATTCTGAAATTACAAGAAGTGCCCTTTTTCTCACTTGAGCCCTTGCCCCCCAAAATGTCTGTGCACGTCCCTGTTTGTAACAGTTTCATTCAGTTTTCAATGTTTCCATCTTAATAAATGATGAGAGTGGACATGTGGTTGTAACTGATTTACTTGTAATTACTAAGGCCTCTTATGGTGGTGGACTGCACACAGGACCAATAACAACTTCAACTGAACTTGCTCTAAAAATTAATTGATTGCTTTCACATATATAACAATGCAGGATGAGAAGAACATTTCGGCCCCTGAGTCTATGGCTTCCACATCCAGGCAGAGGATATCGAAAGTGGTAACACCATGACCTTAATCAGTTAAGTGAGTATTCTTGCTATGCTTCTCTTATGTGTTTTTTGCTACTGTTTGGGCTCCAGCACCCCCTGCAGGCAGCACAGGAGTATAGTGGTTAATGCTGTTACCTCACAACAAGAAGGCAGCGGGTTCTGGGATTGGCTTCAACACGCCCCGTGACCAGGAAACGGATACGTGGTAGAAGATGAATGAATGAATGAAAGTTTCATGTTGGAGCAGACACTGTGAGGGCCCTGTACAAAAGCATGTCGGAGCTTGAAATTAAGTAAGAAGCACTGGCCATAGAATTTAAGTGCATGAACCTAAAAAGAAATAAACTTCAGGTGGAGAAACTGGAGTCTGAAAAGAAGGTAATTCAGTCACATTTACTTGTCATATGTCCATGTGAGGGGTTTGGAAAATCTTCCCCCTCACTAAAGGTGAACACATGAAGCGTGACCCCAGACTGATACATCAAGTTTGTTTGTTTTCTTTGGTTGGTGTTTTATTTTGTGGGGCCTGCTAACCCTTCACAGTCTAGATGGATGTTTCTCGCTGAGGGATAGGTGGAGTCCTCCTACAGGGAGAGGGAGATGAAAGGAAACTAGTGGCATACATCAGCAGGAAGTTGTTTCCCAGGGAGACAAGATACTCAGCAGTGGAGCTGGAGTGTTTGGCCATTAAATGGGCTGTCGACACCTTCAAGTACTATCTGCTTGGGAGGGAGTTCACCTGGGAGACGGATCATAAGGCACTGCAATGGCTGGAGCAGATGAAAGATACAAACCGTCTGATCACCAGATGGTTCCTGTCCCTTCAGCCTTATCGGCTCTCTGTCAAGTAGCAGGGTGGTTGGTAAGGGAAAGGAGTCAGACTGGGAAACTCTGCTGGGATCTGCTGCTACAAACTCTTGTCCCGCATTCTGCCAACTGTCGGTTTGATGGTGAATCCTTCACATAATTAAAGAAGAAAAAAAAAATAGAGCTCTGAAAAAAAAGGAAATGCTGCTTATTTCTCCACAACACTCCACCCTCACTCTCATCCTGTTTGTAGAGGTACAATAACAACAAAAAACCCTGCAGGCCATATGTACTCTAATGACATGACCTTGAACTTATCCAGACTACTGCATTTCATTTTTGGGTATCCTTATTAGAGTAGTCAACTTTGTTTTCACAGGGAGAGTTTAGTGTTACAGCAAACTGGGAAAAGGGACATGTTGCATACAAAAATCATGAAACGATAACGAGCACGCTGGACAAAAAGGAAAAAATGCAACAACAGGAAAAGAGAAAGTGTGCACAATGAATGTTAGCTCCCAAGAAATTTATTGAAATATTATATACTGGAGCAGCATGTAGTGGTTAGCGCTGTCGCCCCAAAATAAGAAGGTCGCGGGTTTGGTTCCCGGCCTGGGTCCTTTCTGTGCGGAGTTTGCATGTTCTCCACGTCTCTGTGTGGGTTTCCTCCCCTGCGACCCGGAAACGGAAAAGCGGTAGAAGATTGATGGATGGATTACTACTATGGTGATGAGATGCAGCTGATTACCTGGGCTGGTAATACCAATCACTGTTACCGTGTCTGGACAGCAGCCTGTTGTATCCGTGGCTGCGCCCTTCCTGGGAGGGAAGTCGTCGTTTACGTGCTAGTTGGGGGCCGCCAGCATCAAAGACTCCCCCGTGTCAGGAGGGGAGGCGGTTCATAGTCAGGAGCCCTAGCTAGCACATTGGTGTAGCTGTGTCTCATGCTGCTGTACTGCCTGTTCCTGTTGTGAATTGAAATAATGCCAGGTCAACACAGTCATCTGGGAGCTGAGTATCTCTGCTTTATTGCCATTACACCGTCCATTCACATGTTAGATAGTTTTCTCCTCTGCTGTATCTGCCTCCAGTTCAGTTACCTTCACAGTAGGAGTCTGAACTTAAGCCATAGTGTTAAACATTACAGGTCCATTCTCTTACTTCCTGCGGGGCCTTCCAGGGAATTTGTGGTCCCCTGGGGAGATGGACAATTCTGCATATTGATGTTTGCTTGCATTTTTTGGATAGTGTGCATACACTTTTTTTTACAGTGATGTTTACCCTGAGGTAGGGTGACCAAAAAGTCCCCGATTTGGGTGACTTGTCCTCTCAAACGCCAGTTATTACGATAGCCACTTAAACTGCTGCATGGCACCCGGAAACTGCTCCTGCAGCCTCAACAGCATAGGCTATTCTATAATTTAATTAGGGATGCAGTGACTAACTGATTTTACTATTAACTGCGCTTTAAAAACGGGTTAGGGTTAGTTTAATTTAATCCCAAAGGCTCCGCTCCACTGAGTTTTTCTGTTCTCACTCCCAAAAAACGGACACTATACTGGTACAATATTTTCGGCGCAACCCGCACGGAACAAAAACAAAGTTACAGCAGAGGTGCAGCTGCTCACAGCGCCGTGCGTATCAAGGGGCATGGAGGCTACGCTACATTAGTTTAACAATGGCAGAAGGGCCGAGCAGTGAAGCTTAGTTTCCACCTAAGAAAAAAGTGAAGTCGGCAGTGTGGGAGTATTTCGGATACAGCAATAATGACCAGGGAGTCATTCAAGACGACGGATCACCCGTCTGCAAAACCTGCCGAAAAAAAAGTTGCGGCTAAAGGTTCAAACACATAAAACATGATGCAGCATTTGCGGGATCACCACCCAGCTTTACACGCCAAAGTAAAAGTAACACGTAATACGTGAGTTAAATTACGTTAGTGTTCAGTTTTATTTATTTTCAATGTTAGTGTTATTTATGTAAAAAAAAAAAAAAAAAAAAAGCAGCTATACTGTTTAAGTCAAAAGCCAACTAGATATTTCTTTTCCAACTTTGCAAGTTCCCTACTCAGGTCTAAAAGAATACAAATACAAAAATACAAAATAATTTTGTGATATTTTTAATCAAAAGTGCCGTGCAGCCTTTGATTCCAATAGGTTTTTCAAAAGGGAAATATGACATAGGTGTTTACAGAGCAGAGGTCACTTTTCTTTAATTCCAAAGGAAGGGATAAGACTTTTTGTTCATTATTTTGTTCTGTATTATTTTATTACTGTGTTATTTCTGACAGCAATAAATAATAAATAAATTAAAATTCTAAAGAATGCTTATGTGATTTTATGCACAAGTTCATTAGTAGTGTTGTTAAATTAATTAATGCATAATAATCGTGAAACCGTGATTATTCCTCAGACTATAATCATACAATCAAAATTTATAATCATTGCATCCCTAAATTTGATAAAGTAGCATTTCTAAGATGTTTAATCTTGCTGATGCTGTTGCATGGGTAAATGTATTTACTTTATTATAAAAAAGAAACTGTAGTACGATGTGGCACATTGTGTGAAAGGTTTAGGGAACCTGATGTAGCACATTTCAAACGGAGGCAATTGCACAGAGCAGATAATTTTGGCTGTTGCCCATTTTGGGCAAGCCAGAAATGACCATGAGTTTGGAACGCTAACTTGTGTTGGGACTACCAGTTTTAAACGATATTGGCTACTCATTTTCTTTATAACGCGTTTTTAAAATACATTAATATGTAATTGCCCCTGTTATTTATTTCATGATAATATTTTATTTTCAACAACCAACACTGAAAATTTCCCCGATTTTCATTTCAGAAATCTGTCGTGCTGGCTTTAGCTTCCCCCGCCAATGTAATACACCGTCCCCTCTGTTCACCTTAAGGTCTCTACAGTTAACATAAAGCTTTGATTTATGTCCGTAACATAAAAACTTTTTAGTGGCACCCTGACAAGTTTCCCCATTACATTTGCTACAATACCACCATTGTTGATTGATAATTTATATGAGCAAATTAAATGCAATGTTTGCAGAGCATTTTACCTGAATGTTGAGGCAGTGATAGGATTTATGATTCACATGATCCCTTTCATTGTCCAAGTGTACTGTGCATGCAGTTTATGGCACTGATCACTCTGGGGAACCCTGTGGAAGGAGTAGTTGCCAACATAAACTGCTCTGGAGCAGGTTAGCAGTTCAGTACAAATTGCCGCGGCAATGTATAAACCGAGGATTTAACCTGAATTTATCTCGATAACTGCAATTCCTGCTTCGTGGTACAGATCTCTAGTATCACAGCCTGTGTTAGCACTTTATCTGGAAACCAGCACGTCAGCTGCATAGACTGCAAAAGAAATCAGCATTGAGCACATAAGATATCTTTAGGTTAAATAGCAATTGAATGAGATAGTGTCATGACTGGGAATCAAAAGGCAGAAAGGCTATTTAAAACATTAGAAGTCACAACTGACACTATTCTGGCTTGAAATGCAGAAACTGACCAATTAAAGTGACATGTGGAACATCTGATTACATCCAGATGAAATGAAAAATTAAATGCATTTGAGGACAGATATTAGAGGGAATTTAATTCTTTTATTAGAATATCCACATTTACTAATGACAGGGACTGATAAAACCAATCAGGTGTTTCTACAGAGGCATATTTCCTGTTAAATTCTTGCCAAGACAAGAGTGACACTTTGTTTTTAAATATACATGAGTAGTAGCAGCCCTGAGCTCAGTGCAGAGCAGGCGAGCTGAACTGAAATATAGAAAACTGCCGTGTGCGTTGTATAAGTGGGGGGGTTCAAAAGTGTCTGCCGGAGACTGCAGCTCAGTGGGAGGAATGAGGGGACGGCCAGCGTTTTAATCTATGAGGCCAAGCTTCTTCTTCAGGGACTCTGGCATCTCAGGGGGAGGGGGACGGGGCAGGCGGAAGTACACCTTGACAGAGTCATAGATGAACCACTGCAGGGCAGTCAGAGTACCAATCATGATGATACGGGCAACCAGACCCTTCCACACACCTGAACAGCGGAGAGATACAAACATGGTTAAAACTGTTCCGAACTCCAGTTTTCGTACAAGTCAGAAGACAAACGGTGTGGAGGCAGTTTGATCTTCTATTAAACGACATTAGACCTGGTCTAGACTACCAACATTGACATAATTGAGTAATCAGATGGGAATTGGGATTCACTTAAAAGTACCTTTAAAGAATGTGGTGATGATTCACTAAAATAAACTAGTTTCTGATAGCACCGCTGGAAAACCATTGATCATAAACATCCTGCTAGAAAAAAGATAACTGACCCCTTTAAAGCTGCAAGAAGAGTTTGCTTTTGTGTTTCGAAGGCAAAGTACTGATGACTGACTGACAGCCTGTTGATATTCAACTTAAGTTCAGTCAGCTGAATGTCCATCCCCCAGGCTGGCAACACTGGGGGCTACTTGTCTGTAGAGGACAGGCTTGCCAGTGATGCAGGTGGGCTGGGGGACAGGTGGACTGTTCTCACATGCCAATGACTCAAGCACCTCCAACTGTACAGCCAGAAAGCTGCTAAGGAAAACTGCCTAGAAGACAGCACCCTCCAGAGGTGGATCTAAGGAGCATGTTGATAAGGTCCTCAATATTTCACTATGCTGCTGTTGAAGTCATTGGACATCTGGAGATACGAACCTTTAGGTCCAAGCCTCTTGAGGACCTGGACAGCAGTACTACCCTTCTCCTTGTTCAGCACAGACACCACAGAGTCAGCAGGGTGGGACACGATGGCACAGAACACACCAGCTGCAGAGACAAGATGAGCCCAAAAAACATATTAGACCACTGGAATCTGCAGTCAACTGTATAGTTCAAAGGCCTGTATTACAAATCTGGATTTCAGTTTAGTGAGGTAACTTCAGGGTTGACCCTGGGTTTTTAGTCTCAGGAACGTTGTTTTCTATCTATCAGGGTACATCGCCATGGTAACTTATGCAGAACACTTAGCCTCCCCTGGAGCAAGTTAAGTTCAGGGTTAAGAGCTCAGCAGGTATATAGGACCGCATGCTGACCAGTCAGTTCCAGTGTTTCCTCTACATTCATTTAGAAATGGCAGGCCACCAAATTTCTTTTTTCTTTTTTTATTGTTGCAAATACACCACCACCACATTTCTCCACCTTCCACGCACAGCCTGGTGATGATCATCAGCCTTTACTAACTTAACTTTATTGTATTTATTTATTTTTTACTTTTACATTCAGCCTTTATCTGACATTGTATATGGCTGAGATGTATATGTAGTGCATACATACTGCATAGGTAGTGATTGTAAGGGAAAAAGCCATTTTCAACTGGCCAGCCAATAAATAGGTTGTAAAAGTTAAATCTGCAGTCAAGTGTAATTTGTTTACACCTCCACGGCCCCCTGAGAGCCTGCCCCTGCTCCTGAAAAAAAAAAAAAAAATCCTAGAGGAAACACTGAGTTCTGTTGGAAAAATGCCTGCCTATTCCGAGACAAGCACACCGATGTGCGTGCCACGATTGTGAGGAGCTCTGAAAAAGAGAGCATTCGTTGCGGCTTCTGGCAGATGCAACTGTGTGACTTTTTGCTTTGAAGTATTCATATTTTATTAACATTATCATTTGCTACTTAATTGTGAAATATGCAGCTTTGTGCCTATTCCATGGTCCGATTGGTTGTATGCATCATACCCTTTTATGTGAAAGCACACAGATCCAGATGGGAAAACCCCTGGTTCAATTAGAAAGTTGATAACCGGCTTAATAAGACCGCTGATGTCTGGGTAAGTGAAGCCAAATAACGAAAAGAGATCCAATCCAGCTTCGTGATACAGGCGTCAGGAGTGATGGATTAGTGCAAATAAACATTACACATAACATTGGAATATATTCTAAGAAAGGACAAATTTCTCTAAAAATGTCAACGCTTGATGGTTTTATAAATTGATTGTCTTCTTTAACTTTAATGAGCTCCAGATCTAGTGCCCTTCACTTTGTTGACTGGTGTTCATAGCTTGACTGTTTCTCTTTCAAATTTTTTCCATTGGTTCTTGACGAATGTGTGTTTTCTATGATAAGTACAAGAAAATGCTGGATTACTGTTAATCAGTCAAAAGCAACAGACAATTGAAATTTTGCATTACTCACCGATGTAACCTGCTACAAAAGTGACAACCAGCTGCTCGGCCTTGGTGCATTCACTGCGAGGCTTGGGAACAACATACTTGTAGAGCAACTCCACAGTACGCTCAAAGCAAGCAAACTTCATCATTGTGTAGGGGATCTGCCTCATCCACAGGGGCACCACACCCTTGTAGAAACTGAGTGACAAGTTGAAAGAGAAGTAAGATACCAATTAAGCATCTAGTGTGGAAGCCTTGTACACATCAACCCAAACATGTTGTGTACCGATGAAAATCTATGTATTTTCCCAACACAATAGAATGGGTATGTCAAAAATTGTGGAACCATCAAAGCCTATTAAGACTTCCTTATTGTCACCTGCAGACCAGGTAATATGGCTATATAACTCAAACAAAGCAGCACTTAACCACTACAACAAAACACAGACCACCCAACACCCCAAACTCAACCAAAACCTATAGGGCTTTCCTTTTACTCATTAAGCATTTTAACACCCATATTGTATAGAGCAACGAAGAGCAACAGGAAATAACAACCTGGATCCAAACCAGGGTCAGCATGCAGCGCAACCACAATTTTCATTTAATGTGTGTTTAATTTTACCCAATCCGGAATGCAGGTGAACCATTAGGTTCAAACTAATTTTCTTTCAAATGTCGTGTTGATCATTTTGTAAGCCGTGAAAAAAGCTGAAATGGTGAAAAGATGTCCAATGACAGTTGCGCGAGAGGTGATATGAAGTCTGAAAACTGTTAATTATATTTAATTTTACATACCATTTGATTAACACTGTAAAAGCCTATTAGAATGATTGGTAGACTTGTAGGTCATTCTGGCAAATTTAAAGGATGATATTTTGACAACACCACACATTTCAGAAATATTCACATTCAAACAAAAATATTTTGTATTATGTGATTAGTACCTTACATTAACAACATACTATAATAAATTCAATTCCCTTCCACACTTCACCAACAATGATGCATGTCCGTCCCCCAGGCTGGCAACACTGGGGGCTCCCTGTCTGTAGTGGACAGGGTTGTCAGTGGTGCAGATGGGCTGGGGGACAGGTGGACTGCTCTCACACGCCAATGACTCAAGCACCTCCAATTGGACAGCCAGAAAGCTGCTGAGGTGCACTGCCTAAAAGACAGCCATCTCCAGAGGTGGATCTAAGGAGCGTGTTGTTCTCAGAAATTGATTTTCCGTTGATCATAATGGAACTGGAACAACACTTACGCCCAGAGCCCCTCCTCTGCAAACATCTTGGGAACACACTGTCTGAGAGTGTTGGCGTAGCCTGGCTGGGTCTGGATACGAACTTTGACAGCCTCCATAGGAGCCAGAGCAATGTCAGCAAAGAACTCAGCACTGGCAGAGGCAGCCAGGTACAGTGATGTCCTCCACAGGTAGGTATTCTCCTGTTGGGTGAGACCACACAGGCAGATTAGATGAAGTCAACATATAGCAGTTGTGTTAGAATAATAACGTTTCCAGACAGCAACCAATCAGTGATACTCATAGAAAAGCTGGCAAACATGAGTAGCAAGCTTAAGGTTATTTCTCATTGCCAATAGTAGCTTGTTTCAACTTGTGAAAGTAGGGGAATTTTTTTGGAGTATTAGAATTGATTACAAAAACACCTATGATCGAAATCAAAACAAAACTCTTAAGCGATATCTTAATAGACAACTGTAACAACACTGCATCTTCATTCCAGGTTTGATGTCCTTAGGTGTGTCCCAGGGTTCATGATTAACATCTCTACAGCATCCTAACCAACTTTAAATATACTGACTGTAGCACAACCATCAAATTGTTGAGACAACTAATTGTTGACCAGTTGTTTGGTTGAACATATTCCAACAGCAAACAAGGACAAATTAGAAGAAATGTCAGAGGAATGTGTGGGCTCACCTCTCCAAGCATGTCACTGTAGAGGATCTTGAACACTTCATAGAAGCCAAACTTGCACAGCCCCTGCATGGAGTATCCAATGAAGGTGGGAGCCCAGCCCTTTGCCAGGCCTCTGACACCATCTTCCCTCACTGTGACTGCAAAGCCGTTGCCAATGCTCTTGTATTTATCTGGATTCACCTAGGAGAGAAACAGTGCAGTTAGCATGCATGTCAATAAATCTAAGTCAGCTCTAGGAACCGATGTGTAAACTTCTTGGAAATATGTGCCTATAGCTGACGGGAAATACTGAAAGCACCTTTTCTGAAACTTATGTTTTACAGTAAACATGGTGATTCTATTTTAGTTTAATGTTTTAAAAAAATTTCCAATTATTAAGCTCTGTGTTTCACAGTTTAGTTTTCTTTACTATTCATAATATTTCTGGGCCACTGGAGCCTGAGAGGATGGAGTTACTGCTGGCTACCTGTTGTGACTATGAGCTTCCATACAAACCTGCAGACGACACTTGACAAGGTCGAGGGGTACCACTGCTGTGTGTGTGATGCCGCAGCTCAGGATACCCCCAAACCCACACAGGGCATAGTACTTTGAGGAGCCAAACTCGCAGCTGACATCCTCTGTGGTAGAAGGGAAGGGACACACAACACACATGCAACATGCAGCGTGACATGCAACACAGGGCAAAATCAGCACAAACCAGAGCAACATAATGGAGGAATCGTCATTGTATGATGCAAACTACAAATTCAGGTCAGTGCCAAGACTCTTCCATTATATACTACTCTGCCACCAACATGCTACAATGATTAGGATCACAAACCAAATATTTATGGGGAAAAAAAAAAAAAGAATTGTACACATGTGATTTCAGTATGCACTTTCAAGGACCAAAGGGGTGTTTCAAACAATAGGTCAGATACTACAAAAGGAAAAAACAAAATCCAAAGCATACCATAGTTTTTATGTTCATATCTCAACTTGCATGTAGCCACTGTTGTCCTTTCAGCTCATGTTAACAATTAAATTTTATATACAGGTACTTGTATTTTGCTATGGATAATTCATACATAATTAAATAATGTAATTAAACACCAATGGCTGCATTTGAGTTAGTCCAATATTTTGCTGAAGATTGGGTATTTAATTTGTAGTTAACTGGATAAAAATACCAAACATCTGTGTGGTCCTACAAAACTGTGATTCAATTAAATCATTCTGAAATTAACTAAAGGATGAGATAAAAATGATTAACAATTCATTTCATCAAAAGCTGATACGGTGGAGTCAAAAATCTGAAACTATTTCTCACATCTTTGTCA
Organism: Remorina albescens; assembly: GCA_034769265.1. Classification (NCBI taxonomy): domain Eukaryota; kingdom Metazoa; phylum Chordata; class Actinopteri; order Carangiformes; family Echeneidae; genus Remorina; species Remorina albescens. The sequence goes on along the minus strand of CM068484.1, from coordinate 15,779,004 downwards.
CCATAATTAGTGTTTATTATCAACTGCAGTTTTGATTTCCTACTACACATTCTCATCTGACAAGGCAGACAAGGTGAATCTGTCTGTGTTTATGAACAATCAATGGCTGTGTGCTATAACACAGTCCTGGTGGACAGGCAGCCTTAATGGTGTCAAATAGCACAGTTTACATTCAAAACACTGAATTCCCCCTCAGGTATGGCTCTTGGGACCTTCACCTACATGAGTACTCCAATGCAGAGTGAGTGAAAGTGGGAGGTTGTGGATTGGCGAGGCAGGCGGGAAGTCTTTATACAATCTGGAACACTGTTGCAGTGTCATGCAGCCATATTATGATCACACCAAAACATCTAAATCATGGGAATCACTAAACAATGACAAAAATGATTTCAAAACTGGGGTGGCACCGTTTCTCCCATGCAAATTGGTGCATTAACAAAAAAAGACCACAACAGTTAGGGATTGGCAAGGTGTGACATTAAAAATGTGGCACTGAGCCACAGAGACAGACCTGCATTCTGCATTTCACCAGGTCAAGGGGAACAACAGCTGTGTGTGTGGTGCCACAGCTCAGAATCCCACCAAAGCCACACAAGACGAAATACTTTTGAGAGCCAAACTCACAACTGTCGCCCTCTGAAGAAACAAAGGTGAAACTTAATTATATATCTGGTTTTAAACAAGGGGAATTTTTCTTTCAGTATTTTGAATATCTGACTAAGAGGGAAGAATTGGAACTAGAAAAACATGTCAGCACTTTTAACCTACCTGGATGTCTGTCAGTCAAAAGCTTTAACAGAACATTTAGAATGGCTTCACCATTGTACTGTTTATGCAACAGAGTACATAAAGGTTTAACACGAACACCATCAACTGTTTAATCTAAAAATAGAGCCATATAACACAATTATGCTCTCTAATATAACCAAACTTAATTCCACTCCCAAGTGTAAATAAATATGTAGCGCTGTTCTTTCTTTAAGGATAGGGACCATTTCATATTGAAGGGTAGTAGGGCTGAAAGGATTCCTCGAATAAATCGAGTACCTCGATTACAAAAAATGATCGAGGAATTTCCTCTGCCTCGAGGAATCATTTAATTTTTACAGAGCATGGTATTTCACCCGGACTACTACTACTAGGTTAAATGATGAAACCATAAACCAGCCAACTCTGACTGCCCGGTCTTCAAGGCTGATGTGTAGCCGACGACGGCGCCTATCGTCTGACTACCTGTATCCACTTCTTGTCTTAAGGGCAAATTTTTTTCTGTTCGGCGGCTTAAAGAAACTTAGATCGGGGTTCTTTACCCTGTTAGTAGTAAACCATACCACACAGCAGCTTTTGGGCATTTGTTTGTATTTGCTGGCACACGGAGAGTGACAAGAGACCTTCACACATTACAAAGTCAAAGGCAAGCTCTTGATTGTATTCCCCTCCGGTGTGGGCGGGGCTTAAATGTACTCTGTCTCTACAGAGGAAAGACGTGACGACGACGAAAGCGATGATAAAGATAAATGTTGATTGTCTAAAAAAGGAAAGCAATTGTTCATTATTAAGTGAAATGTCTTATTTTACCATGTATATTTATAATTTCTCTTTAACTAAACAAAAATATGTTTTATCCGATTACTCGATGGAATTTTCAGTAGAATACTCGATTACTAAAATATTCGGTACCATTTTTACAACATAATAAAAAGCTAGAACAGCTTGTTCTTGGTCAGGGGTCACAGGCAAATGACAGATTTGCAATTGTGTAATTTAACTATCAATTCTGCAAGTAAACATCTTTCGTCATAACACTACTTTCAGAGATATTTCGGTGCAACACAAATACAGTTTACTGGAGTACAGAGACATAGTACTGCTTTGTCCTTCCTTGTCCTCCACGGGCAGCTTGTGTGCAGCCGTGGCCTAGCAGCTGGGGTTAGCTGTCTCTTCAACTGCATTTCTCATAAAACATGATTTGTTAGAAAAGCACAAAACTGAGTTCTAAGCGCATATTGTAGACTTTACTTAATAGGTACATCTATGCTCAATTACGTGGTGATGTTGACCACAGATTGGTGAATCCGGTCGGCTAAGCTAAAGCAGCTAATACTAGCCAGCCTAGACTCTATGTAAGGGTTACCTTCTGCGGTGGCGGCTGCTGCCAGTGTGCGGGTCCTCTGTCCATGGAAGCTCTGATGTGGTTCTTCCACTTTCTGGAGGGTGAAAAGGGGGGCGCTGAACGGATTAGCCCGTGCTAGCTGCGTCAAAGAGGTGGGGTACATAGTGGTGTCCTGTCTGCTGGCGGAGCTGCAGTGTAGCAAGAAAGTGAGTTAGCTGGCGGCTAGCTCTGACTGTCTTACAGCAGCAACTTGTAACGCAATTCACCCCCTGCGAACCGACATCCATGTAAAACCATCTGCACAGAGGGGCGCTATGTCACATGCTTGCTAGCTTAGCGTCTGAATAACCGTGGGCAGGAAATGCAACGCTTAGCCAATGAGATAAGATTAAGCTTCAGAAACGATCACGGTGCATGTTACTTTACAGCTAGTACACGTTACGTTCCAATTATTGATCAACGGCACAGATGCAGCAAGTTTATAAAACTATTCCTCGTTTTTGTCTAGCTAATGCTAGAATGCTATGCTAAGCTAATTCGCCCGTTACAAGGTGGAAGGTCTCTTCTAAACTGTAAAGACAGGAGCAGCGTAAACTGAACGGCTGACAGGATCATGGCTGCGTAGAAACACGTCCTTTGCTATGGATTTGCGATGTTGTATTTGATATGTATTATTTTAAATCTTCATTACCACTCACTTTTTCTAGGTCTTAAGATGGCGCCTCCGCTTAGCTGAAACCGGCTCTTCCCAGAGGCCGAATGACCTCGCAGTAAATCGTTTTGTCCTTTCCTGACGTCACTGTGAAGGTTGGGCGGGTCGGTGTGTTTCTCTGTCCAATAAGAGAAAGCATGGAGCTGTCAATCAACATCTCCGGTCTAGTCAAATCGTTGGATCAGAGACGACCTGTGATAGAAGGATGCGAGCCGACTGGGACAGGAAAATTATTTCCTCCAACAGGACTTTGCTGGGAGTTGTTCCAAGTCTCGAAGTGTGTGTGACAGTCAGAAGAAAAAATTAAGGGTGACAGATTGATAAAGAGGGACTGCTAATGACAATAAGAGTATTAGCCACCTGTTGGCAGCGGATCTACTCCGGTCCAAACTAATGCGGCTGAGGGCGAAGCCCCCTTTAGAGAGAATCACCTAGTGGACGTAAGCGGACACCTGGTTGAATTACATGACAGTCGGTGCATTTGGGCTCGCATCTCTGTGTGGAGGTGCTCTGAAGTTGTATGTGCAGACACAAGAAAATGAAAATAAAAATGAACATAAAAAGTCACTTTTATGTTCTCCTAGTGTCATTGGAGGCATGATACAACATCTCAGTAGGTTTACAATAAACTGAGCAATGGATGTGACCCCTTCGGTGTGCACTTCTCACATGGCTGTTCAAACTGCTGTCTCTCACATGCTGCTGACACTAAATGGGGACTAATAACACGAATATTTTTTTTTCCAGTCGTGTTAAATTTTCATGTTATAATATTTGAGCATGTTGATGGAGCTAAATATATCAACCATGCATGGCCAAACAATAATTATGGAAGCAGGGACGTGCACAGACATTTTGGGGGGCATGGGCTCAAGTGAGAAAAAGGGCACTTCTTGTAATTTCAGAATCAGAGTCAGAACTACTTTATTAATCCCTAGGGGAAATTGCTTAATTTATTCATAAATAAATAATAGGACATCTCTGACTTACCTATTTATTTCAGTACCCTTACACTCACATAATTGTTGAATGGAAGAAAACTTCCAAAAAATACATATTTAGATGGCATTTGTTTAACTGCCCTCTGTTTGTATCTGTAGATTTCTCCTTAATTCACTAAACAAACTCCTTGTCTTCTACATATTTAAACATGTCAGGGTGAAGATATTCTCTCTGATAACTGAAAATCTCTGGTGATTTGTTTTCCTTCATTCTTTATCCCTGCAATGCCTTGGCAATTGCAAATACATGCAAATTAGTGTATTTTAATTAATTAGCGCACAATTGACATATCAATGCGGTGTTTTAGACATGACATAATGAGATAAACCTAACTGTGTTCACCTGTAGTGTCCCAGTACATAAGCCTGTATGCCCATGAGGAAGAGCCTTAGCTAAACCAAACACATCAGCTAGTAGCTCATATGTGCACGTTAGCAAGACACACGTTAACTATGTTTGGCCTTGTCATTTGTGAACTCGAGAACTTCCTTCATCACCACTCACCTCCAAGAGTATAAAAAAACTACAAAACAAAAGCCAAACTGTGCTGAGGGCTGAGGTCTGCTGCTGCCTGTCTCTGCCTCTGAGTTGTTCGCAGCCGCGATACGGGAGAAGGGAGAGGGGGGAACGTCTAACAGAGCGCATTGAGCATTATCTCCTGACCTGCGATTTGGAGTTCTTTTTTTAATTTATATTTATTTGACAGGGAAGCTATGCCAAAACAGGAATGTATATTTATATAAGAGAGAGAGAAAATCATTTATTTAAAAAAAAAAAAAAAAACGCCACAGAAAAAAGGACACTTTTTCTTCAGGAAGAAAAAGGGCAGGTGCTCAAGGCCCCTTTCATGTCTATGTGTGCACGTGCCTGTATGGAAGCATAGAAGGAGTATATTCGAATGATTGTGAAATTCTAAAGTTACATAATAATTGACCCAAATAACACATTATGCCTGTCTTATTTGAGTCTAAATAAAAGTTTACTCATTCAATTGGAATTTTCATTTTCAGAAACTTTCACCGGGCAATCTAAGACAAAATGAAAATGAAAATTGGAAGAGCTGTTTTGATACTTTACATTCAGAGCTTTCTTTACAATAGGCAATACTCAAATGCAATATGCAAAACCTCTATTACACTTTCATTTACATGTTATAACACTCTTTTGAGGTCAATTTGAAAATGTAATCTTCCAAAAATTTGAAAATGAAAAGACAATTTTACTTCAAAGCATGTGGCTAAGTGGTGCATTTGAAAGCACTATGCCCACCCGGTTCACGAACTTCTTCCTACCGTCCAAAGGTATATACTTTAGGTTAATTGTTGACTAAATTGTCCATAGCTATGAGCATAAATGGTCATTTGTTTCCATATGTCTCTAGCAAAAGGCAATTTAATGCATGTATGGATAATGGATGGATGAATTTTCAAAGGTTTGACCTGCTCTACAATATAAACAATATTCAAATACCATAAGAAAAACATAATTTCAACTTTTAGGTTAATATTGTAATTTTTTGCCCATATAAGTATGGGAAAATTAAAATTGTAATTGGATTACTGCAAGTCCTCTATAGGCTTTCATAGAAGACATGCTCATGGTCGTCTTCTTCTGCTTATCCGTTTCCGGGTCACGGGAGGTGCTGGAGCCAATCCCAGCTCACATTGGGCGTGGGCGGACTACACCCTGGACGGGTCGCTAGTCCGTCGCAATATGAAAGTCTTTGGATGGTGAGAAGAAACTGGAGTACTCGGAGGAAATCCACGCAAGCACTGGAAGAACATCCAGACTCCGCACACACATAAGGCCACAGTTTCGGGAACCAAACTTAAGATCTTCTTGTTGTGGGGCAGCAGCGTTAACCACTATGCTGCCAATAGAAGAGAATTGAAGATAAAAGCGAAAAATCTTTATGTTGCTTTGAGGGAAAAATCTAACTCACATATTTTAAGCATGTGATTTTATAATAAATCTGCTATAAGTTCAGCCTGATTGTTTGCAATTATGTAACTTATGATTTACTTTAATTAAATTACTTGTGAAGCATATATCTTCAAACCAGAGTTTGGAGAACTACCACCAAACAAAATTTCTTCGCATACATTGGTCAATGTCCTCATTTATCAGCCCCTCCTGGATCCGTTCTTGTTATTACTGGAAATAGACGTTTGTAACTGTGAAGTTGTGTCTTCTAAAACTCTACCAGTTTTAGAAGACACAAATCTAAATCTACATATCCGAATGGACTGTATAACACAGGCAGCTTTGACCTTAACAGTGAAAAGTCAGTAAAGTGTAGTTATACCCTAAGTTTTATGAAAAGGATTAGTCAATTAATTCACTGTTTACTTGGGAAAAATGAAAATAAAGCAAAAAATACTAAACATTTGCTGGTTCTGAGGAAAGAGTGTGCTGTTTTTTTCTGCATTATTATTGTAAAACTGAACAGGCTTTTGAAAGCGGTGATTATTAAGGGCTCCAGTTACCTGAGATGTGTATTTGCTATCCCTTTTAATAGCAAAATTAGTTTAAATAATAAAGGGGTCCACTCATAAAAACGCAAAACATGAAAATGTCTGGTGTTGGTTTGGCTTTATGTGTCCTGGTGCAGAATTTTCAGGTTCTAACATGTTTGTCTCCTCCCATTATGACTAAGTTGAATGTTATGTTTGTGGTGATGACAGATATGAATAACGGGACTGGATAGTGTCTATATTACTCTGAATGATCCACACATCACAATGTAAACTGAAGCTGCTTCAAACAAAGAAACAATCCCTGCATAAACTTTTGCCAGCCTTAAGTATGGACAATAGTAAAAAAGTCTCTATTATGTGTCAAGCCTTGCTGGCAGTGTGGCTTCAGACCGCTGAAGGTGATTTGTGGTATCTGGACTAAGACGATAGCAGCAGATCCTTTAAGTCCTGGAAGTTGTGAGGTGGAGCCTCACCATTTACCATCACATGTATTGTGGCATAGGAAGGAATGTCAGAGAGTGATATCTTAAACAGAAACTGAATCATGGCTTTAGTGCTTCTCTGTTTCTCTTCAAACCATCTTCACTTCTATCCCAAAAGTGTTCTTAATGTCCAAGAGAATCTGGCACAGAATGCAATGCATAACACATTAACAACATAATAGTTTATTGAGTTGATCTTTAATATTTATGACAGTGAGTACATAATTTAGTAGAATAAACTGTAACATTCAAATTTTTTTATAGGTAAACATTAAGAAAATATTGGAGTAAGGTATAAGAAAATTTGTAAGCATTTGGGTTACAATACCAAGGCTCCCTGTCTCATTAACAAAGACGGTCAAGTATAAAAAATATTACAGGTTCAAATTCCAGCCTACAAGGCTGTTAATGACTTACAGACACCTCAACCACACACACACACACACACACACACACACACACACACACACACTTTGAGGTGTCAGTGAAATGGCTTTGTCACACCATCTTGGGGATTCAGTAAAATCTGATTTAGATACAAAAGAAATGGAAATAAAAAACAAACAGGCTTAGATGTCAGAGGTAATTTCACAGCACCTGTGGACAAAATGGCTACAATGCAGATTCACACACAAACAAGGAAAAAAAAAAAAAAAGAAGAAGAAAGAAAGAATAGAACCAAGCTTCTCTTTCTCCTCAGACACTTGCGGCACTGCCATGGGCCACATCTGTGTCTGAGGCTCCAAATGGATTGATAGTGTTGGTCTCCATGGCCTGGTAAACCAAGAAAAGGAAGGCAGCCACAATGGCCAGCAGGAAGAGCTTCATGCAGAAAGACATGTTGCGGTTCCCTGCTTTGGTCTGCCTTGCTGGGGGGGTAGCCGACAGAGGCCTGTAGGAGTTGTTGGAGATGGAGGGGGTGGAGGTAAAGGTGCTAAAGCTGGTCGGGGAGTTAGACTGGGGCAGGCTGGTGATTCTGTTGACAATGTGGCTCTCTGTGGAAGATGAGGAGATGCTGGTCTTGATGTTTTTTGGGGTGAAGAGGCAGTTTTCACTGTTCCACAGATCACTGGACTTCAGTGGGCGACCGGCTGCTCCTCGGATGGGTCGCCGACAGGTGGCACTGTAGGACACAGTGATTAGACAGTCATCATTTCCTGAAGGTTACGTGAGCCAGTCAAGTCAGTTATAATTCACTATCAGTTGGTCTGGATCACAGAAAAATAGACCCATCATCCTGAGTTGTATTCTGTTTCTCGTTCACACTGAATATCCACAAATAACGACCTGTAAACATGAAGTCAGATGAAATGATAACTAACTCAGTAGGGTTGGGTAGGGCAGGGGGGCGAATCTCTTCATTGATATTGATCTTCCTATAAAAAATTTTGTAACTTCATGAGAACCAAGATTGATTTTTAAAACGAAACATTTCCCACACTGTCATTCAAACAGATTTGACTTGCTATGTGAAACGAGATTGCATTCTTGATATGGCAGCAGCAAGTGATGCTACGCTGGAAGCGCTCATATTACCCCCTATATTTTGTTTGACTTGACTGAGTAATGTCAGTATTGACTGTAAGAAAACAGGTCATATTAATAAAAAGTGCATTAATGTAACTACTTCATGGTCAATTCTTGATGTTGATACACTTATAATAATGCACCAGGTTAGAGTGCTGTGCGATTTACAGCATTCTGAAAATCTCTTTGGTATCCAACAAAAATTGAAAATGTAACCATAAAATATCAAATAGTAACAATATTGAATTGAATCAGAAATCTACTTGAAACCTTGTGAATCAGATACAAATCATGAAAACTGATAATGTTACAGATGTAATAATTGACGAAAACACATTTGTATGAAGTTCTGTTGACTGTTGCTTATAAAAAAATATTAAAAATTACTTGCCATCTTGTCCTGAATAAATACACAGTTGCTTGTACCAGTAATGTTCAAAATACACAGGAATAACTGGGGATTCCAATAATGAATAATTCCTTTAGAAAAGGGTTACAGTGAAAAGGGTTTAAATACTTTTTGTAAAAAAAAAACAAAAAAAAAAAAACACATAAAAACTAAATTGGATATGATGTGTCAGCGATCCATTTGTCAGGTTAGGATCCTTGATGTGAAAAAGTATGAATCAACAACAAAACAAACGTTTTATTCAGTACACTGTCAGCAGGTGGCATTTTGTCTTTAGAGGAATAATCAGAGTTTAGCTTTAATTAATGTATACAGAAAAGGTACAGTAGCTAGTCTTAGTCTTAGTCTTTTGCACTGTCACACACATCTTCACCAGAGTTCACATGATGCCCAGAGTGACTTACGTGATTCCTGTTGGACTGCTCATGTCATTGGGAAACAGCTCCTTCAGAATGTCACTCTTCTCGACTTTGGGGTTTTGGTCGCTAGCTGTGATCTTCTCCACCTACAAACAAGAACAATAATGGTGAGCATTGAGTCCAGAGCTGATTGATGAATGAAGCTCACCAGTAGTAATGTCAAACCTCTTGCTGTATGTGACTTTTAAAGGATTCTGATGCAAAGGGAACTGATCCTCATCTCCTCACTCCAGTCACCTGTAGGCACAAGCCTGCCCCAAGTGAGCACTTCAAACCACCATGATCACTACTAAACCCATTTGTGAGAGTGAAAAGGGCCAAGTTGAGTCTACCCTTCTCACTAACAAATCTTGCGGCTTGGTGGATCTGTAGCTATGCGTCTTCACAGGAATGCATGTTGACAGGAAGCTGGAGGTTTTCTGTCAGCTTAGTTTGTGCAACATGATGTCTTTAGTGGCACTCTCCTCCTGCTCATAGACAATGTGTGTGTTTGCATGTCTAGGCTTTAAGAGATTAACCAGTTCAGATGTCACTCAACTGTCCCTACGAAAACGCTCAACATCTGCACTCTGATAAACACACAATTAACCAATTCTTCAATACAAATATAAACTAGCTAGAAATATTTCACTGCCCTAACAATGGCAGTGCAGCATTCAAACACAAGTGTTAATGAGAAGCATTAGTAAGGGATTGAAAATAGGAAAGAAATTAACGCATCCACAGATATATGGCAAGAGCTGTACCCCTACAGTCGAGACCTTGCAGGCTCTAGAACCAATGTGATCTGACACAGTCCAGTAGGACTCCTGATACGTCACACGAGTCTAAAGTTGCGTGGCTCGAATCTGGGGAGGTTAACCAGAGGGGATGATGGCTTGGCAGTGGATTGTGGACTCTTTGGTTGAGGTTCCTGACACATCAACAAATACACAAGATTAACAGAATAAGATAGATAGATATACTTTATTGATCCCAACCTGGGAAAATCTCAAGTCACAGCAGCAAGACACACTGTACATCAGGATAATGATAATAAAAAAAAATCAAAATTTTGAAAAATATATACAATATAAACAATATAATAAAAACTATAAACAGACAATAACTATAAAAACTATAAAAATACAATGACATAAGGACTACAATGAAGGCATTGTGGTGTTGAATAAATGACAATTCAGGAAGTGACCTGACACCCCGACTCCATAAACAGTTCATCACACACAGTTCACGATTGAGCAGCTGTTGGTTTAGTTTAAAGATGTCAACATCTGTTGTGACTTAAATCTCAGTTTTAGCAGAGATGCAGACCTAACACGCACCTCTTCTAAACTATGAGTGTGGAATACTCATGTAATAATGGACTGATGACCAGAGAATACTCATGTGAAAATGTAGTAATGACTAGAGAGTACTAATTTCTTGTGTAATAATGGCGTAATACCTACTGACTAGTCAGTACATTACAAGGGATTGACTCACTAATATTATTATTTTCATTATTATTTGATAAAAAGGTCCTTATTTTCCTATTACCTTCAGTGTTAGTTTAACAATATGAAAAGATGATGAAATACATAGATTTAAATATTTATGGCAAGGTCTCCTAGCCCTATTGTGTTTACATACGACTTACCTTAAACTGAAAATGGCGGTACATCACAATATATAGTTATGTGATGTATTGCTTCTGATTGCTTCTGAGTGACCCTGCCAACATTTATAGTTATGCTTCACAATAAGTTCTACTTATTGTGAAGCCCATCCAAAAAGTGAGGAATAGTGTAAACAGAGCAGAAAAGAAACCTATATACAAGGGCTGGGCGGTATACCGGTTCGTACTGAAAACCGCTTTTTATATTTGTTATGATATGAATTTTACATATACCGGCAACACCGGTTTAAATAGCCTAAACATGTCCGGAACGCAGCACGCTGGTAAATTGTTTCATGAGGGACCCTTTTCATTGCTGTGCCACTAAACACGCATTGAACAGCGCGGAAATAATAACGGAGTAGCTGAGCATGGTGGACATAGATGGAGGAAGCGCTGAGCAGGTGGTATGGCGACACATTAGTGCCAAAAAGCACTGGTGCGATAAAACATACATTCGGGCGTATTATATTATTTCACACGCGTAGATATTAACTGCGAGCGAGGAGGAATATGTGACCAGCGCGCCACATATGGTTCTCTCCCCCACTGTGCCAAAAGTTTCGAGCGAGACAGCAGAAATCAACTTCAAGAGAGCGGGGTGACTTTTGAGTGGTTGTTTGGTGTGCTGGTCACATATTCCTCCTTGCTCAGGGAGCAGTTTCCTCTGAGTGCGTGCTCGCAGTTAATATCTACGCATGTGAAATAATATAATACACCCGAATGTATGTTTTATCACGCCAGTGCTTTTTGGCACTAATCTGTCGCCATAGATATGCAGTAAATCTTCTCTCAATCAGTGGAAAATGTGGTGGTGCACATTGTAATAGAACGGAAAATGTTGAGCACGTACTGTGTCAGATATCAGGATGAAAGAATTAGCTTACAACAAAGGGTGAGAAAGAGCAAACGGGGTTGGGATTTGGAAGGAATACTAGGAACTAGTGGTGGTAGGGTGAGGGAAATTCAGAGAGAGGTATTAAAATTCTTAGTAAACACCAGATTGTTTAACAAAATTTAGTAGGTGATTGAACTCCTTTTTTTTGTGTTATTGTAAACAGGATCCTGTTCTACATACTCCAGTATGGTAGGTATTGCAATCCGCCAATAAATGCAAAGAAGAAGAAGAAGGAAATGTGGTCAACACTAAATCATGCATGGAAAAAAAAAATAAATAAAAAATACTGCCAAATATCGTGAAACCGGAGTAATTCTGAAAAATACCGTGATATAGAATTTTGGTCATACTGCCCAGCTCTACTATATACCATCTCTTTATTATTGATATTATATTCATATTTATTATTATTGATTATCATGTCATTCCACTACGAATCCACCTTTAAATATGTGCTGAAACCGATCATGGCTAATTTATTTCCTGGTTTAAAAATACATCATTAACTGCAAGCTCTGGAACTGCACTGCAGCATATGGACTGAACATATTAAAAGATCACTAAAGCTGCTGGTAATGGTGCACTACATGCTGGATAGCATGAGTGGCAAACAGCACACACAAGTGAACAGAGGTATAGTGACTATCGTGGCATGTGGTTGCACTTTCAACTTTTGATGAGGAGCAACTCAACCACTGTTAACATGTTGTAAAATATATTTTGGCAAAAAAACGGTGAACAGACAGAAAGCTAACCTCTTGCATGGAAGTGTGAGCACGGTGATCGTGTTAGATGAATCCAGTATTTCCCAGTAGATCTGTAGGCTATAAAAAGGAAGGTAGGCAGCAGAGTTTTCAGGTTGAAATACAGCAGCCGGAGATTGTTTCCACAGGGCCTTCTAATATTATGATATTATTCTCCTAAACAGGCACAGATCTCTGCAGAAAAATCTTTCTGAGTAGGAAAGGCTCAGAAAGGGTCCTTCTGAGTTTGAGAAACACCCCCGACATAAGCGTTTAAGGGCACCTACCTGCAGGGGCAGGAATTGGATCACAATATGTGACAGTTTTGCTAGCTAGGCTTTGAGGCAGCTGCACCAGTAAATAAGACCAATCTGTATTTTCAATAGATGGCCCCAAGGTGTCATAGAGGAAAATGCAACACACCAAACAGCCCAGTGGTTCTTGTGCTACTCCTTCATCATGATGAAGAAGCCAGTGAAATGTATCCAGAATAGACCATTAAATGAGTGGATATGCACATATTTTGGCTTATTGCTTTTAAACACTAAAGAACCAACAGGCCACTGAATTCATGCAGAGACAAGCAATGAAACAAACAGCGTGTAGTAAACCCTCCAGTTGGTCTAACTAGACTGGTTATCTTTCAAACAGGTCTGAGATTCTCATGGAGAATCTGTGCGGACACAGACACCGGGAGACAGGGACACAAAGATTGGAAGACAGGCTAACAATAATAGAAAAACTAAAATAGAAGAAAGGAGGGGTGAAATTAACACCATGCTATATTACTATGTTCAACTCAATTCATTACCTCAACTTACTTTACAAATTCACGTACATGTCATTTCCATTTATTGTTTCCTTCTCACTAGTTCTCTCATGCAACCCTCCCTCCTCAAGGCCTCAGTTCAACAGGTGTACATTCACCATCTGAACAGCAGAAGGAGCTGCTCACAATCAGATGCCAAAACTGCCAGATTAAACCCATCAGAGCCCAAGACACCATTGAATGCCATTTCCTTTAAGGGACTATTCACAATATTTGTTGAGCAGTGTTTTGCAATAAAAAAAGAGGAATTGGAGAATATTCTATAATTCTAGATAGAATATTATAGAATAGGAATAGTAAAGGGTGACTTCCTGTTGTCCAGATTTTACAATGACAATAACAAATATGGACACCAAATATGAAAAGCAAAAACCGGATGGACTTAGAAGAGCAGCTGTAAGAGCTGGAGGCACAAAGAAAAAAAATCAGTGTGTCTGCCCAGCATGTGCATGGCAGCAGCTAATCCACATCATGTGCTTTGAATCTTACATGCAGCGAGTGGCACTGATACTCTGAACCTCCAGGCTCACACTGAGCTGGGCGTGACCCAACTCCAAAAAAATGAAAACCCATACCTCTACATGAGTTAGATGAAATCGTATAATCGAACTGGGCTGCACGGTGGCTAACCACTATTCCGCTGTGCTATTAGTGCTGTTGCCCAATAATAAGCAGGTTGTAGTGATCATACACACTAACAGTCATACTTCACCTGGTTGCCCTGAATTACAGCCGCATCGCAACAGATCAGGCCAAGGACCCGGGTGTGCAACTCCTGAGGTCCTCGACCTCGGGACTGCAGATACATGGCGTGGTTTTCGGCGAGGTCGGCACCACACTGTTGTGTGACGTCTCCACAGGCAGTCCTCAGCCAATCGTGCCCTCGGGATGGCATCGACAAGTTTTTGATGCCATCCACGGTCTCTTCCACCCAGGTTCAAAAGCATCACAGAGACTAGTTTCTGCAGTTTGTGTGGCGTGGCCTCAAGAAGGACGTTAGAGACTGGGTTAATACTTGTGTTCAGTGCCAGCGGGCCAAGGTGCACCGCCACACGAAAGCCCCGTTAGAATTGTTCCCGGTGCCGGAGCGACGTTTCGATCATGTGAACGTGGATCTGGTCGGCCCTCTGCCCCCCTCTCATGGTTTCACACACCTGTTGACCATGGTTGACAGGACCACCCGTTGGACTGACGCAGTTCTACTGACGTCAGCGGCATCTGTTGAGGTTACGCGGGTGTTCATCAGCACCTGGGTTGCCTGTTTTGGCACTCCTTCGGACATATCCTCTGACTGAGGTGCACAGCTCACTTCTGAGCTGTGGACCGCTGTGGCGGACAGCCTTGGAGTGAAACTCCTCCACACAAATGCTTATCACCCACAGGCTAACGGACTCTGAACAATTTCACAGGCCGATGAAGGCTGCTCTTCGTGCCAGCCTTAAAGATGGAACTGGGTCGACAAACTCCCGTGGGTGATGCTGGGAATCAGAACTGAGCTTGTTTTTGGTCAGCCGCTGCGGGTCCCAGGGATTTTGTCCCCAGCGCCACAGTTCCTTGGTCTGCGACCCTTCAGCGGTCCACACTACTGGACAACGCAAGGCTTTTTGCGCCCGTCCCTACTTCTCATCACGGCCACCCGCAGTCGCACATCCCTGCTAAACTATGGGACTATGTTTTCATTCGCCATGATGCCCACAGGGGACCGTTACGTGCGCCCTATGACGGCCCATTCCGTGTTTTAGAGTCAGGGGACAAACATTTTGTGGTGGACAGGGGCGGCAAGCCGGAACGTTTTTCGATTGACCGTCTCACACGAGCTAAGTTGGATGTGGCCAGGCCCATTGATTTGGCCCAGCCTTCATGTCGCGGACGTCCTCCTTTTCCACCCCTACCCCCTTCTCCCCTCCCCTCCAACACTCCCAACACTCCCCACCTCCAGGGCCCACACACGTCACAGCAGTGACCCTTCCGCAGCTGAGCCTCCTCTGCCCCCTTTACGGCGGAGCTGCCGTGGCCAGTTAATTCGCCCACCCCCACGTTGACTGCTTCTCTCCGGTTATGGTGAATTCTGGGGGGACGTGTGTAGTGATCATACATACTAACAGTCATAATTCACCTGGCTTCTTAAGTATAGTTCTATGCACTGTTCATTATATACACATTTCTTGTTTCACATAATTCTTTGTTCAGTTGTGGAGTTAATTGCTTTCATGTATCTAATTTTACAGTCCGTACTCACGTCATGTTAGTATGGTTCTCCAGGGATCATTGTCCCTTTAAATGTTTGATGACGTCTGTCTCCATGCAGGTTTTGTTGTTGGACAGCGCCATTTTTCTCTCTCTTGTTTTTCCCGGCTGTCAAATAAACGACACACACTTTTGTGTGCTCAAAGTGAGAAATTGTAGTCTGCGATTGCTTCCAATTTCCACAAGGTCACGGGTTCGGTTCCCAGGCCTGGGGGCTTTCTGTGCGGAGTTTGCATGTTCTCCCCATGCAAATGCATGTTTAGGTTGATTGGTGACTCAAAAATTGCCCATAGGTCTGAGTGTGAGTGGTCATTGGTCTCTGTATGTCTGTATGTGTTGACCCTGTGATGGACTGGGGCCCTGTCCAGGGTGTACCCGCCCAATGTGAGCTGGTATTAGCTCCAGCACCCGCAACCGGAAACGGATAAGTGGTAGAAGATGAATGGATGAATGAATGTATGAATGAATGTATGAATGTATGTATGTATGTATGTGTGTATGATCAAACCCATTTAGAGGCCATTCCACTCTACTTTAACACCAGGAGCATTCCTAATAGCAAAGTTCCATAGGCAGTAAAGGTGATGGATATTTGAACAGATGAAACCGACTTGCTGAGTTGTTTCTCACCGTGTGGTGCTGGCTGCTGCGGGTACGGGTGGTGATGGGCGTCTTTCCTCGGCTCCTCACTGGTTTCTCCACCAGCGGAACCACTTCTGGTTCTGCAGCAGGCTCTGGTTCTGGTGGTGTTGTTACTTCTATCAAAACATGGAAAGACGTCCAATAAAATAGGTTCATATTGTAATGCCACCAATAACACTTTTCAGTCTGTATAAGTTGATTTAATGGGGTACTTGAAATGAATCGAAGAAGAGTGTGAAAAGTGAAGGTGAGACTATATCAGAATGCTTTTTTGGTTGCTGATATAAATGTAAATGGAACAGAACAAATCTCATTTTATATTTAAGTGTCGAAAATTTATATATATATACATATATATACATATACATATATATACATATATATACATATACATATATATACATATATACATATACATATATATACATATATATACATATACATATATATACATATATACATATACATATATATATACATATATACATATACATATATATATACATATATATACATATACATATATACATATATATATATATATACATATATACATATATATATATATATATATATACATATACATATATATATATATATATATATACATATACATATATACATATATATATATATATATATATACATATACATATACATATATACATATATATATATATATATATATACATATACATATACATATATACATATATATATATATATATATATATATATATATACATACACACACACACACACACACACACGTATACATACATATGTTCATAAGGTGCCCCCCATGGTCATATTAGGAAATAACATGCCAAGGAGATAAACCTGGGCTACAGTCATGTGCATATAATCAGTCTTACCGTCTTCCTTGTCACTGTACAGGTCTGAGTCAGACTTCCCATTCAGGTTGACCTGTATGTCAGTGAGAACTTGCTGTGGCAGTTGTGGCTCCACAGGGCCATCATCCAGCAGCTTCTGCAGTTTTCTCTCGTACAGTTTACGGGTGGATGCTGGAGGAGGAGCAAAGGGGAAAAACTTTATTAAACCTGCACAAGATTATGTAATGTGTGTGTGTGGTTGGGGGGTGGGGGGTGGGGGGCTGCTACACAGAGCACTGCATGTTTCCAATCCTGGCAGCCCTGTGATGATTCTGACTGAGGACCACAGTGTAATTTGACTGAGACCTTTCCCTAAGTAACTAAGAGTTGTGACTCATTCTTAGGGCCAGAAGAGGCAGCAAAAAGGGTGCATTCCACTGTCTTCGTGTACATGATAATCATCTCAAAACAAGAGTTGACAGCTGTGATGGTGTGTGGCTGTTCAGAACAGCCCGAGTTCTGTGTTGTAAACCCAAAATCATCATAAAATTTAAAATATACAACATTCACTCAGGACATAATTCTTGAATAAACAGTTCAGTTAATGTCACTGATAAATACAGTAGCTATTGTGTCATTAGTACTGATCTAACAAAAAGTTACCAGGGGTTTATTTTGGCACTTTGTGCATGTGTGTGTCTGTGTGTAAAGTGCAGGTGTTACCACAGTCTTGACCCTGCTGCTGCTTAGTGATCACTCACCCACTATTGGCCCTGCATCCACTCCTTGCTTGAGCAGCTCATCCCTCAGGCCCTCATCAGTCAACATGGTTACATCCAGCTCATCTGCCTGAACTTTGTCTGTTTTCCTGGTGGCTTTCTGTGTTCAGACAATAAGGCATGATGAGCATCACAAACTAAGATTACAGCAAATACTTATTTTAATTCAAAAACAAATTTGATAACTGAAATAGATTTGAAGGATCAAGCTTGACACAATAATGGTCATTTTTCCCCAAGTATTGGTTGTTTTCTTCTTCCCGAAGCAAACCTGACTATGAGCCAGAACCAACATGACACATGAAAGTTGCTACAGATTCGCTTCAAAGCAAATCATATTTTATTCTTACAGCGCCAAATTATAACAAATTTACATCAAGTTACACCAAGGCATAATCCATATGGAGCAGGTCTAGAACTCTTAAACGAACTATTTAAAGAGACTCAACAAATACCTCTATGAGCAAGCACTTGGCAGCAGTGGAGGAAAAATCTTCCTTTAAGAGGCAGAAAACTCAGACAGAACCAGACTCAGGGGTCTGGCTCGACTGGTTAGGTTAGGACAGGCAGGTGGAGAGGTATACATTTCCATTTTTCTTACATTTATTTTTAATTTTTTGTTGCAAATGTAATTTTATCTCTGAAAAACATACATACACCTAAAAACCAAAAATAATATTGAAAAAAGTTCTTCCAGAAAAGTAAAATCAGGCAGAATATAAAAGGCATTGACTGAATCTAGTGAAGCCAATTCTGAGGAACCTTCATCAGGGGGGTGACTCCACTGGTTCTAAATATAAGTCTAATGCATGTGAAAATGTCCCAACTTCCTACTTGACATATAACGATATAATGGTTTAAAAAAAAATCCTAAAGTATTTATTTATTTTATAAAACAGATATTATGTATTAAAAATGTTATTTGAATATGGATTGAAACTCGTTCTTGATAGCATAAAGAAAAATGTATTTGTAGCACTATCATTGTTGCAGGACAATGAAGTTCAGAATAAAGCCTCTTTGCCTTCAACTCTTCATCATTTCTCCCATCTAAAGTGATTTGGTTACTTTCAGGACACCTATTGAAAGTTTTCAGCCAGAGCATAACTCAATTTAAGAGTCTACTCTTTTCCCAGTAGTTGTGGCTGCTGCTCCTTTAAGCACCAGTTAAAAAGACTAAACCAAAACAACTTACACCTGGGGTACTGTACAATTTTTTAACCTGGCAACAAACCAGAGGAAAATGTGAGGAATGCAAAGGCAATGTGCCTAGTTTCAGTGGTGATGTGCTGCCATGGTTCACAACATGTATTAAATGTTAGACACACAGAGTCTGAGTCTGGCTCTCAGTGGGCCGTGAGCGGGATTTGGTTTGGATGTGAGCCAGAGCCTGAGTTTCATAATCACAGCAGCTTGGACTGGCGTGACACGCAGGAGAAAAGGAGGGAAGGCTCTCCTGACACCACACCCTGGCTTTGAAGGCATAACTATACTCTGAGGTCACAGCTTTGCTCAGTGCATAACTCTGTGGTGTAAACGCATTACAGGCGCTGTCATATCTTCGTTTACAACTCCTCATTGAAGCATGGAAGGAGCAGATTGAGACATGCCAGGACCTGTGGCTGCTTGAAGTAACTCACTGCTTAGCTGATTAATAATGGAGGATGTGTGGTTGGACCGAATTGACACTAAGATTAGCTAAGATTAGCCACAATGGTTTTATTACATGATTGGTGTCTCTCATTCTTTAATTTTTGTCATTCCTCTCTCCACAGACAGCGTGGCAGGAGGGAATATTTCATGCATCAAAGACACAAAGTATCCAGGGTTCAGTTTGAAAAGCTTCTCACTTCAGCCATTTCAATAATGTCAGGAATGTCAGGTTTTTGCCTACTTCCACCTGCATCTCATACCAGCAGTCCATAATCACCAAGGAATGTGAACAAAAGGTTTCACAGGGTAAACATGATGCACAACACAATGCTACAGCAGAACAAATTAATTACATCCCAGCTGTGTCTTTCAACATCAGCTTTTTTACTACACACGATGCAATCTAAACAAGTCCTTTTCCTGAGCAAAGCATTTCCTCAATGAAAGAGACAAAAATCCAAAAGACCAGCAACATCTAGACAGACAAAAACACAGCCTTACACATATCAGCATTACATTATGACAACCTGTCAAATATTGTGTAGATACCTGTTTTTCCACTAACACCACCACAACTCATCATGGTCTGGACTCCACTGAAGGTGAGCTGGGGTATGTGGACAAAGACTTAATAAAGTTAGCAGCAAATCCTTTGAGTCTTGGAAGTTTTTAGGTGGACTCTCTGTGGGTCAGACTTGATTGTCTAGCACACCCCACAGATGTCCACTAGGGATGCAATGGTACAGTTTTCCCATGGTTCGGTATGCATCACAGTTTTGGGCCACAGTAACAGTATGGTTTCGATACCTTAATATAAAACCACTCACTAGAAAAGGCAATATATTGCACATAAAAATAATTAAAAGCAAGCACAGATATAGTCAAACCACTTTATTATAAAAATTTAACACCCTTCCATAAAAAACAGCAGTATCCAACAAAAAAATAAACAGCAAACATTACTGTAGCCACCATAATTAGAAACTACTTAACTGTTACAAATAGAATATCACAGAATAGCACAGATGTAGTCAAACCACAAAATGTATCATAAAAACGCGTATCTTACTTGCTCTTTATCAAAAATAGGCAATATCAAATAGAAAGTGTAAAAAATAAACAAAATTTTAACCCACTCATAGAAACTACTTAACTGCTGTAAATACAATCAACAAATGTGAACATGACATTAAGTGCAGCATCAATTCAAAATAGTTAAACAACAAACCTTATTACAACCAGCAATGCAATGCTTGAACACCGTGCTTTGTTTGTTGACCGCCATTTTCCCGTTATCGTCGTAGTCGACACCAAGTCCAAAATGATCCCACACAACAGACTTGTAAGAGGACAGCGCCTCACCAAATTTTCTTTTTTCACTCGCCATGTTTGCTCAAGGTTTACTCTCCACTCTCTTTTCCAACATTTGCATACCAAGCGCTGATTGGCTCCTGCGAAATTCAGGCACTTCTGATTGGCTCTGAAGGGAGCATGAACAGAGCAGTGCTGCTCTCTCTACTGTGTCTGCTCCGAGTGTATCTAATTGCACAACATACGCTGGACCAAGTTTTGATAAAGTTTTGTGACGGGCCGAAACATACCGAAATACTGTTGTTTGCCCTTGTGTATTGAACCAAACAGGACATATTGAACGGTTCAATAAAATATTGAATATTGTTGAATCCCTTGGTGGTAGACAGGTGTCAGCATAGACAACCTGACTGATCTTCAACTGCCCAGTCCCATACACAACAGATCATGATGCTCTCTGTGTCCTGACATCTAGACACTAGAACCAGCATTCAGATTTTCAGCCATTTGATCTACAGTAGCTATTCTGATGAATCAGTGAACCTTGGCTGCCCTTGACCCTTTGATTAAGTGATATTCCTTCCTTAGACCACATTTTGTAGTTCCAGACTGCTGAAAACCAGGATCGTCCCACAGAGCTGCAGTGTTGGAGACTCTCTGCCCTGCCCTGTGCTCTGACCCAGTTGTCTACACATCACAGTTTGGTTGTCGTCAACATCTCCCACATCCTCACACTTGACCATGTCCCTGTTTAAACTCATCAACTTCAAGACTAAATATTCACCTGTTTCCTGAAATATCCCACTCACTGACAGGTGCCATGGTAAACACATATGTGGTCTCTTATTATGGCTGATCAGTTTACATATCTGAATTTTTTTTTTTTCTTCCTGCTGCCACTTTCACTGCAGTATGCCCATGCTTGAGACTACATTCCTGGTGTCTTCCCATCAAAGCTGTCAATATTAAGGCAGAAATGAGAATAAGGAATAAATATTTGTTCAACATAAAACATTAGACCTCAAGGGAAAGTGCACAGGTTCTATTTCTCAGAGCATATACCAGTAATGTTTTCACTGCTATCGTCACTGATCATGAGAAGCATCAAGATCAAATTAACTCCCCATCCCCGCTAAAGCATGTCCTGAAGAATGTGCTGAGTTTATGAACAAAAGAGTTGTGGGTCACTACTTTCTTTCAAGTTGGATGACTGTTGAAAAAAAACATTACAGCTGCTGTCGATCCAAGCTGACTGTCCTTCAAGAAGGGGCAAGTTCAAAGTCAACAAGCTTCATTCAAGCTTCTAGAAGGGGGGCGCTTCAGATTTACTGAAGTGTCCCTTTAAAAAAAACTAGAAGCTTCAGCTAATGGTCACATATACAAACCTCCTCTTGCTTTACAATAAGCTAGCTGTCTGGAATGTGGTGTGAATATGCCGGTCTTCACATGATTACTTGGTTCCTTATAACCAAGACTGAACGGGAGTTCAAATGGACTGAGTCTTGTCAACTCAGGTGACTTGCTCCCTGCAAGAACATTAACATTTTCTGAGTCAGTAAGAAGGAAATGAAGGAAACTACTTTTAATATCTCGACCTTAGGACCTAGATCAAGTGAAAGCCAAAAAATTGAGGGGATGATCAGAATTAGGATGTACCCTGCCCTTGCCCAATGCAAGCTGGGATTTACTCCGAACCCCCTGCGACCCGGAAACGGATAAGTGGTAGAAGATGAATGAATTAAGGCAATTTTTCCAATATCACTAAAGTGACTGAAAACTGCACCGCCTTACGGTAAGTTTTAAGTGGAAGTGTCAACAAACAGAATGTAAACTAACAGTAAACTGGCCCAATGTAAACAAACATCAAGTAGACAGTTAGTAAAATAACAATAAAGGAGTGTTCGACAAAAAGCAAACAACTGTTAAAAAAAACAGCAAACAGGCCAACTACAAACAACCAGCGAGCAGTTCGACTATAAAACAGTTCTTGGGCTGAATGAAGAAGCAATACACAGGCCGAATGTAACAGTCCACAGGCTGACTGTAAAACAGAACTTAGAGTGACTGTAAAACAGTAAACAGGCCAACTATAAAGAATCAGTGAGAAACATCGACATTTATTCATCTTCTTAACTGTCTACACCTCAGCGCACAAAGAGTTGTGACAAAAATCCTGGTGATCTTTACCTAACCCACTTAATTTTAGAGAAAAAGTCATGCCCTGTACTCCCCCTCCCCTCCTCCACCTATAATCTCATCAGGAAGGCTGGCTCCGTTATTGGCTGCAAACAGGACACAGTGTAAAGTGTGGTGGAGAGGAGGACCCTGAACAAACTGTCATCCATCATGGATAATCCTGATCACCCTCTCCACCACACACTGGACAGACAGCCATGCTCCTTGTCGACCAGACTGTTACAGCTCCGCTGTCGAAGGGACATATACAGGAAATTATTCCTGCCACATACCATCACACTATACAATAACTCTCATCTGTCTGACGGAGAAAAATCACATCTCTCTGATATATAAAAACAAAACAACTGTAATTAACGCACCTTCTGTCATTGTCATTGTATTTTTTTTAGTTTGTATTGTTTATTCTCTGTTTATAGTTTTTATTTTATTGTCTATATTGTATATATTTTTCAAAATTTTTATATTTATTATCATTATCCTGATGTACAGTGTGTCTTGCTGCTGTGACATGAGAATTTCCCAGTTTGGGATCAATAAAGTACATCTATCTATCTATGAATGAACTGTAGCAGCAGTAAATCAATGAGACAAACACATCCACTCCCGCGTGTTTGCTGTCTCTTTCATGCACCACCTCCTTTTTGCACACACCCTTGACTTTACTACACGTACAACATAAATCAGCACAGTGACTGATGTGTACAAAATAGAACTCAAAGCAGCAGAAAATGTAATGTATCAAAATAAGATTAAAAGAATAAAATAAAATATATATGCAGTAAATTAACAAATAAACAATAAATATACAACTTAAGTAAATGAAAAGTATATGATCAGCTCTGCACAATATATAAAAGAAAAGATTCTTTGGTATATTGTAATATCAAAATCTGCATTTCACATTCACATCCCTCACACCTTAATAAAATTTAAGCTTCAGTTATTAATGATACTGCTCTTGGTGATATTGACATTTTGCTTGCATTAACTTATTTAATTAATTTATTGTGATTGCGTTCTTAATTGTAACTGTCTCTTGCCTGTGGGACATATTTTTGCTGCTTCTTGGCCAGGACTCCCTTGAAAAAGATTTGTCAACTCAACGGGACCTTCACGAATGGCTAAGTACAAAATAAATAAAAAACATAAAGTTTTTATCTAAACAAATTTCAATCTGGGAAATCACTCTATGGAACGCAAAAAAATGAAATGTAAAAATGAAATGAAACAAAAACCAAAGTTTTAAAACATGCTTATGAAAAGGAGGTCATGCATCACTCTAAACAGCCCTGCGTGGGAAAGAAAAACTACATCTTTATATGTCTATACGGATACATTTTCTATGGAATGCCAAGTAAAAATATCAAATGTAATCTTGTCGGTGTAAACGTGTGAGGACTTCCACCAATTCTTTAGGGATTGTTAGTCAAACTAATTGAGTATAATGAAGTTAGTGAAGTTATTACACAAAACAGCAAAGATAAGAAAAAAAATCTTAGCTGCCATGCAATTCTCTCCTCTATGATGCAACTGTATTTTAATGTAGTGGAAAAAGCCTGAGCGGGATGTGAGAGAGCTTAGAGCCAACATTTATACTTAGTAAAATCAGCTACTGGTTGCACTGTGATAAGTCAGCAGACTTATAAATACTACTTGAGAGGGAAACCCCTGAGCTTTTGTGTTAAGCACAGAGTCTGTGGTATTACTAAATTTGAAACTACTGAAGAATGCTGGTAAACTGAAGCCTGCAACCGACACAGCAAAGGCCGGTAAAACAATGTGAATCATTCAAAAACAATAAACAGCCTATCAACTCCTTTATCTGGGCTGTAATAGTTTCTGCATCTGGGCGTGATTTTATTTCATGCATCAACAGCTGTTGAGGAAGCGGTGCGTCTGTTTGTCCACTCAACTCTCTGCCATCGAGTGTGATTACATTATCATGTCAAAGAGCAGAGTGAGAGAGAAACCCGCCCATCTCCACCTTAGGTAGTTAAAACCAGTTTTTCCCGGTGGGGAATCGAAACGTTGTATTATTGACCGATGCATGTTGGAGCAGAACACTTTAATCCAGAATAAGACTTTTCGGAGGAGATAGGGCTTGGCAAAAAAATTAAAATAAAATAAATACGAATAAAAAAGATTGACTGGATGATATTAAAGAGCTGTATTCTAGTTCATTCACTCATTAGTAGAGGTTTTGTTGCGTGACAGTCAAAGATTTTTTTTAGTAAAGCGAGGAATCAGCTCACATCTGTTAATCATTTCCTTTGGACACCGACGCTACGTCACTGACCAATATTGAATACTGAGTACGAAAATAAGTGGTTGCAGCCATAAACACGTGTATATATGTGGGAATCCAAACACTGTAAAACGCAGAGAAGAAATCCGTTGTTTTTACCGCAGCTTGGAGAAACTTGGCGCTGCCTCCTGCTCATATTAACCAAGACGTTATATCAAAACTCACTCTGCCGGATGAGCGACTTCTGTTGAAGACCACGGGCGGCGGCAGCTCCTCGTCGCTGGAGAAGGCGTCCAGAGTGGTGGCCGTGACATGCTTCTTGTTCTGGACGGTCAGGTTCTTCAGATAAAGCTGCACATACACGTCCTTGGTCTGGTTGCCGCTCGGAAGCTCCACGTTGTGAGCCAGCAGCTCGCTCTTCAGCTTATCTTTGGTGAGCACAGATGGGTCGTCCAGGTACTCCGGCATGTCGGCGTGCAGATGGAGGGACAGAGTTGCCGTCGCCGGGTAAAGGAGCTAGCTAATAGCAACAGGGAAAGCAGACTAAACGGAGGGGGTGAGCGGGACGGTCAACCAGCGCCTCTTGCTGGATGGGATTTGTAAAGTTAATTATGAGGTAAGACACTTCTTACCGTTTTTTTTTTTTTCAGAACGAAAAAGCAAAGTAGTGTGAGTTGCTATCGCTGCTCCTGCCTCCTTCTCTACGCTGACGGGTGGAGAAATGAAAGCGGTGCTATAAGGGGACTGATTTGGGAAAAACCTGCCGCAGGCACGACCGGAAGTGACTGCCGGTGGAGGCCGGCTCCTATTGGCCAGGGGTTGTTAGAAAGTAAACTCATTGGTGGACCAGACACGCATCTATTAAAAATGTCCCATACGTCACGCGTTTATGGCACTCTATAGAAAATGAAGGTCCCACAGTTAGCAGACACTTTTGTTTTAAATAGAACTCAACGTGTACGGTATTATCTACATCTGTAGATATATAGCGTGAGCTTAGGAACTTTGTCTTTCCCGCAAAAACAAACAAATTTTTCATAACCGTTGTCAGTCCACGTAAGTACACCGTATAATCAAAAGAATATAACAATTTTCAGCAGGATCCATCAATTGCTAAAACCATCCATTCACATGTTCACCTAGAGATGCATAAGTAAATGTAGAAATATAGAAATCAATTAATGCACAATGCTTTGGTAAATATAGAACTACAGAAATTTAAAGAGGTAAAAATAATGTAATGTTTTTTTCCCTCCATTTCTAAAATGTTTTTATTTAGTGTTTATTTATACACATGTCATTTGTCCTTATGGTTCTCTATGGCACAGGCACTAAGGATGGCACTAAGCAGCCATGGTGCAAGTTTGCAGACCTGCAGGGTTAGGGTTAGGGGGTAAGGGCAGATATGAGATATGGCTTCACCCTGACAGTTGTGCAAAGGATGCAAGAGTCCATCCACTTGTTAAACTTGACCAGAAAGAGCAAGTGATGTTTTTCAGTTGGGAATGAAGCCCATAGGAAACACAAAATAAAACTGAAAGCCAAACCCAGTCTGTTTGTTTACCATTACTTTCAAATAAAACAGTAATGCATTTGTTTATTTCATCACTGGACACAAATAAAGGCAGAATCCCAAATGGAAAAAAAAATGGTGTCATTCTTCCCTATCCACTTTGTGACAAAACAATATTTTCCTCTATTTAGACATAGAACTTTTTATGCACAACCAATACAACAGTAGTGAATAACGATTTCTGAATAAATGAAAGCATCTTTAACTTTAGCAAACTCTGCAGCTCCCTCCAGTATTCTTGTAACTTTGAACCAAAAACAAAAGCCTTGGTCTAGCCCATTAATGAAATACTTTAATTTCTAAATGAAAACCGATTTTTAGCATTGTATGGTTTCAGGATTCAAGGTGAAGGGAGACTGAAATAAGTTTCAGACAGACAGGACTGGGCTGATCAGAGAGAAGGCAGGCAGCGATGAGCACGAGACATTCAAAGCTCTACTGCTTTACTCTCCAGCCCATACGGTCCGTTGGATTGTATAAAATGTAAGCATGAATATCTGTCTGTGTGGGGGGTGTGTGTGTGTACAGGTACGTGTGCGAGGGATCATTCGCCTACAACTGACAAAGCAGTCATAATATCCATATCAGTTCCTGATGGATGGAGATGCTCTGCGCTCTGATCCTTGCTGGGGTCTGATAGAACACCTCTCTGCTCATCTCTTTTCCACTCTTTTCTTTTCTCATCTTGCTTGTAGGCAGGACTTCTTTCTCCTCAGGCTTTGATCTCAGTGGCTGGGGTGTACAACTGCTCAGAGTTTTCTGCCCCCAGGTCCTCTGAGGAGCAGCACAGGCAGAAGATTTAGAAAGAATTGAATTGATACTTGGATATGTACTTGGACAACATAGCTAGTAGCTAAAACTGCAGAACTGATGTTAAAAAAAAAGCCCAAAAGATAAAGCAAAGCATCCTAAAAACCCTTGCTGCAGGTGGTTTAGTTTCCACAACATTTTTTAGGCAGCTGATATTGGTTGGATGTATGTGAGAAGACATTCACAAACTCCAGTGTTGCCATGTGAAATTTTTGGTAACATTAAATTATAGGAAGTGGAGCTCAGGTCTGAGGATGAATATGAAGCCACATTAGTAAGTATTAGGGAAATTCAATTAAGTAAACAACTCCTTTGCTAGTATACTTTTCCTTCCTTGGATACTTCATATACTCCATGACAAATGTAGACACATCAATAGTAATGTGTTCTCCATCTGGTAGAAACCACTGTGATGAATCAGCTGTGAAAACTGTTGTACAATTTGCTCTGTGGTTCTGTAGACAACAACTTGATAATGAGATGGTGCTGTTGACAAGGTTATCTCTCAGAAAGCCTGCCTTACAAACTGCATTTACTGCTGATGGTTTGCATTTTTTCATAGACCATTTTTCGATCAATCAGCATCTATCAATTATTTTTCATGTCTTAAAACATTTTTCCCATATTTGCACTTGACAAAATACTTTGCTTCCTCAAAGTGTGGCTGTAAAGGAAGGGAAGAGTAAAGTAGCGTCCTACACACAGAAATAAGGGCACAAATCTCAATATAAGACAGCTTTTCTATTAAATGAGAAGTCTGAATAAAACTGGGAAACAATGGCAGATCTACTGGGGAGTAAGAAAGCAGTCTCCTCTCTACAGTGTAGGTGTTTGCCACATGCATAGTTAAGTTTACTTTAAGTTTTTTTTCTCGAGACACACTTCCACTCAAATTCTCTGGTGCCTTGTGCAGAATTTGAAACAAGCACTGAAGTACATAATAGTGTTACAAGTTGATGTATTACCAGGCAGGACACATTTCCATAAGCCATAGGTTTTCCCCACCGCTGTCTGCCAAAGTCGAAGGGTGCCATCTTCAGAGCCACTGGCATACAGCTCACCATCTGGACTGAAGCGTACACAATGCACTGGCCCAAAGTGACCCTTATAGGACTCTGCAGACAGGAGAAGCACAACCATATTGGAACGGGACGCCTGTCCATAAATTATTATAACACTTTTAGTATTAATTTAGTAGATGGTAAGATTTAAGTATCAAGTAAATTGTATACTTTTGTGTACCTTAAATTTTCCCTTTATTAAAACAAACAAACACACAAAACATCAGTTGCTTTGGCCAGTAAAGTAGTTTGCACACTAGGAACGGCACTATTAACTGGTTATACTATTTAAAACATGACAATTATTCAACACTAGAGACGGAGTGATACCACCCCCCCTAAAAAAAAAAAAGCCAAGTGATTATGTTCACAGAAAAAAAAGGGGCATTAATGTTAAATTAATGTTGAGCAACCTGCACTGCAAGCTGGAACAAAAGATTCTCAGCAAAATGACCCAGAAAATGTCATTGTCTTTTTTTTTTTTAGTTTGTGTGTGCCTTGGCTAAATTGCAAATGAAGCTAAAACTGCCACCTCACTTAAAAAAAAAAAGTGAAATAATTTGAGTATTTTGGTTAGAAAAACAAAGACCAAGGGGTTGTTCCGGATGATGGCATTAACAACCCGTTAATGCAGTCGAATGATGATCTATGAAGTTGCAGTCAAATGATGATCTACACGATCACCATCCAGGGATTCACTCACAAGTAACTTAAGTAACTACAG
Organism: Remorina albescens; assembly: GCA_034769265.1. Taxonomy (NCBI): domain Eukaryota; kingdom Metazoa; phylum Chordata; class Actinopteri; order Carangiformes; family Echeneidae; genus Remorina; species Remorina albescens. The sequence continues at coordinate 15,749,659 of CM068484.1, read as the reverse complement.
TACAAGAGTACAAGTGTGGTTTATGACTGGTGTGCATGTGTGTGTGTGTGTGTGTGTGTTAAATACATTGTTAAAAACGTATAATACATCGTTAAAAACATATAATACATCAGGCATGAATGACAGTTGATAATTGCATCATCAAAATCCATAATTGTGATAATCTTGAAACCATGATTATTTCTTTTACTATAATCGTACCATCGAAACCCAGTATCTTCCCATCCCTACTGCACACTCAACAAAAACAAAATCTCTATCAGAATGTCCTGCAGTGTTTTGCAGTGGAAGAAACTTGTCTTGGCTAAACTATAGAACTATTGCTAAAATCTGATACAATCATCCAGATAGAAAGCTCCTCATTCCTCACCCAGCTCTTCCTTATTGCTGTAGTCAAATTTGTAGAGCTTGAAATCCTCTCCACCAGCAACAAAGAAATCTTTCTCTGGGTGGAGTGAGGCAGAGTTAATGGGAGCCGGAGCCTCTATGGTCTTGATCAGGTCCAGGCTATGCAAACAAAAGATAATGTCAGATAAACAGCGGGATTCAGGACCAGAATGACTTTTACATCTTCTGTTAAATGAAATCTGCCTTTTTTTCTCCAAACAATGCTAATGTTAGAAAGGAAATTATTTGAATACCGCAAAAAGTTGTGTTTATGCCATTGTGGAGAAGCTGTGTGTCCACAGCACAAATTTGTTTAATGAAATATAGACCTGCAAAACACCTGTCCATAAAAAAAAAAAATTCTAAAAAAAAAATTCTAAAAAAAAAAAAAGGCGCAAAAACCAACTGCCTGTATAATTGTGACAAAATTGAGTTTCAACACGCAAGTATGTTTACACTTTTCTCAGAGCAGTACATTTAAATTTAACATATCTGTCTTCATTTGGCTTTCAAGACTATGGACAGGGTTACATTTGATTCACACCCTTATGAACATGTTTCTACTACACATACACTTACCTCAGAGCATTGTAGAAGGCAATTGTCTTTCCATATGTGATCACAAGAATCTCTCCATCAGCCACATACTCCATACTGCTCACAGATGTGTCAAATGTCAGTGTTTTCACCTCTTCCATGGAGGTCCTGTCCCAAAGCCTGGACACACGGACACACATGGACACACTATGTAACAACCAAACGACCTGTAGTGTCTGCTGAAATTACCTGCTGAACAAGCAAGTGTCTCTATTAAGTCACAACAAAATCACGCACAAGATTATGAGTGAAGGTTTGTGAGAGTCAGAGCTAAACACCAATGCACCAACACCAACATAAAACCACAAGAGGCCACTTTACTGACCGTATGGTTTTGTCCTCAGCAGCGGAGAGGATCTGCTTGTCGTCATTACACCACAAAGCTTTCTTTATGGCTGAGGTGTGACCTGCTATTTCCTGTGGTACTGGGGGACATGAGAATTCAACGGTCAATTTTACAGGGATTGACTGAACCAGATTTATGTCTTTTCTGCTTTTTCATAACTCAGTGTCACAAACTCTTTCATTAGACAGTTAAATGTCCAGGTGCAGGTGTCAGACATGATAAACTTTGGCCAGAAGTTTAATTTTAAAATTAACAACAAAAAAAACAACAAGCTATGTTTACATGGACACAATTAATCGGATTAAAAACCTGACCGGAATAAAAATGCTTTATGTAAACACGCCAATTAGAAGATTCTGACCCAATCACACTCGTTTGGATCAAAATTTCCTTCCGATCGAGATGAGTGGGTTATGCCAATTGTTGATCTGATTGGCATGCATGTAAACACTTATTCCGAAGTTCGGGTAGAAATTATCTTAACTGTGCATGCATGTTACGTCAGCGTCTTTCTCAGCAATACTCATTTCCACCTTTACTACAGCTAGCAGATGATATGGCAGGAGTTCAGCAGAACTGCTGGTCTGCATTGGACACAAATGTGTTTCTGGAATTATTAAAAGAACTTAAAATTGTTCAAGCAGAAACAAAAGTACGGCCTGGAGAACATGGTACAGATCCATGGAAAAAATAAATAAATAAATAAATCTATTTCCAAATGAGACATGAAGTGTTGTTTGTTTACATTGGAAGTAGCTTCATCTTCTACTACTGCTTCCTAAATGTCAGACAATTCTGTGCATGTCAAAATCATTTATTCCGTTCAAACGTGAGATGCATTTCATCACACGTCATGAACGGATCCATTTTTTTAGGGTCCATGTAAACAGTAAAGCTCTAATCTGAATTGTAATCAGATTTAAGAAATTTTGCGCATGTCAATATAGCTACAGTGTACCTACAATCATGTTATGACCGAGACCTGGGCTGTTCCCAGCCACATTGGTAACTTATAACTGATGACTGTATATTCAGGCTTTATGGATCCAGTAGACCATGTGAAGACACATCAGTCAGCTTACTATGATGTAGCCACGTTTTTAGGCAGAAATGAGCGTCCACCTATGGATGTTTCCATAGTCACTGACACTTTCAACTTAAATGAGATATGTCGCCAGCAGAGGGCAGTGCTGTGTTGACTGCAGCAAAATTTAAAGACAATGACAGAAAAACCTGAAAGGGAAGATTGTAGAGTCCCTTAAAATACATGTACATTTAGCTACACGCATTCTTTAATAAGTGAATTTTCTTATTGATCCATTCACTTACCTGCTTCAGGATTGTTGAGATCATAGATCCGCAGCATCTTATCATTTCCTCCAGTCAGCAGACAGTTGCTGTCCTGAACAGCAGAAGCACAAGTATGTTCAGAGACAATATAAGTTCTACCGATATATCAATAAAATTATTACATATGCAAAAAAATTGCGTGTGTGCTGCGGTGATGGGGACGTAGAGCATTTATAACTGCTGTGTGTGTGTGTGTGTGGGGGGGGGGGGGGACTATGGCATGCATGGTTGAATATGAAGAAAAGAACATAGCAATGTCCACTCATCAAGACAACACGAGCTGCAATTTCGGCTAAAATCTAATCAGACTATTTAAATATGAAAAACCTGGACCATCATTAGTTTCGAGTATCTTTAAATTATCAAGTTGACTAGAGTGAGTTAGTGACTGCAACTAGTGTGACAACAAAATGGTTTGTTATGGATCATATATGTGGGACAAAAAACATACAGGATGTGTATAGCAAGATGTGTGAGGCCATCAGACCAACGAATTTGGTCTTTTGACAAGTCAACCACCTTGAGAAACTGCACCCACCTGAGTAAAGGTGACAGTCTTGACAATGTGTTTGTGTGCCAGTGTGAGGACCTCGTCTCCACTTACTGCATCCCACACTTTTCTGAAAAGTGCAAAGGTCAAGATTTAATTCACAAAAGAATATGTAGCGACACTAATTTAATGACATCTATCTTTACATACCATGGCCCTTTTTTATCAAACCAATGTTAGACAGAAAATGGGCATAAATGGAATGTGCGGTCATTCATGCAAAGCTCACGATTTGGACATATGTGCAGGGCAAATCTGGGTGTTGTACGGCCCACAAGCCGGATCTGGCCTGCATGATGGTTCTATCCAGCCCTGAGGTTGAGGATAAACCACACAACTCAATTTATGAAGCCGAAGAGACGAATGAAATAATCTAAATCCAGTTTTATTTTGAAATACTCATGTGGCGCAAGTGCACTTCCTCCTGTCACAATTGATTAAAGTGAATGATAGTGATGGGAAACGCAAATCTTTTTACTGACTGATGTTTTTATGAGTCAGGGGCCAAAGTGAATTAGGTTTTTGAAACATTTGAGTCACTGAGTCAGTCAACTCTCTCCCTCTCCCTCCACACATTGTGTGGTCAGATACAAATCTGCATGTCTTGAGATCTATCCTGAATGTAAACCATGAATGGGAAAATCCCATCTAGATCTCTCTCGCTTGCTCTCTTTCTCATGGAAACAAGTTTCTGCCACCACTTATCAGTGTCCTCACTAGAGGATGAGGTGACCAAGCAGGACACTGATCTTTCTCACATGAGATGTTTATTCACACGACAGAAGAGAAGTTTTTCAAAATTTGTATCAGAGAGAACATGTCTTTGCCTACAACTTACATGTACCAGCGTCATCATATCAGCCACATGCGGAAGTGCCTCTGTGTGGTAGCAGTGACAGTTTTATTTCAGTCCGTAACAGAAATCTCCGTGTCGTTTGGGCTTCAAAAATGATTTCAGAAATGTAGCTTGTGTGGACGCTACCTCGCTAAGTGATCAATAAAAGAGCTTAACTACTGAGAAGTTACTTGATTCAGAAAACAGTGACGCTACCACCAAGCTACTGAGAAATGTAGTTAAACTACAAACGTCCGCTACTGTAGTGATGCTACTGCCCAACACTGATAAATTCTTACCAAACGGTTTGGCACATATACACGCATGTACCGAACCTGCCAAAAATATTACCACTGTAAAGCAACGTGGAACTGCTCGCCACTCCTTGTTTCCTCCGGGTGACGGAACACTATCGCAAATCCCCGTATGTTGCTGTCGAGCCATCCAAGCAACCTAGTGTAGCATGTAGCACAGACCAGCCTCACTGAGCTTGAGCTACCCAAGCAAATTTGAGTTCATTAATCCAACTTTATTTGATCTTTATTTTAATACTTATTTTTATTTTGATACCAAGACACAGGTATGTTTTTATTTAAACAGAACCATCCTTTGTTCAGGGACTTGTGTTATGGTTAATGTTTTCACTGTCTAAATGAAAAACAATATCACGTATTTTTGTCTGTTTTTTTTTTGTTTTTTTGTGGGGATTTTTGGCATTTTTTTGTACCAAAAATGTACTGAATTGTGATTTCAAAACCGAAGTACAAACTTAACTGTGACTTTAGGGTACCGTTACATACGTAGTCACGACCAAGTCAAAAGTGGTTGTTATTCCTCAAACGGTTCCTGATCATTGTTGCAGTGTGGCAGGGAGCACTATCCTGCTGAAAGAGGCTGGGAACATCCCACAGAGCTGCAGTGTTGAATATGCTCTGACTCAGTTGTCTATACATCACAGTTTGGGTCTTGTCAAAGTCACCACCATCCTCCCATTTTTCCAACTTCAACATATAAACTTCAGGACAAGATGTTCACATGCTGTTAACATATCCCGCTCACTGGCAGATGCCATGGTAACCACATAATCAATGTTACTCATTTCTCCTGTCAGTGGTCATAATGTTATGGCTTGGTGGTGTGTATGTCAATCAACCTGTGTTCTGTCCTTTGATCTGTAAAAAGACTGGTCTGACTATGTATAGTTGGGACAAAGAATGAGTCTACTTGCAATCTTTGTGAGAGCCTTGTCCCCTTTTTGATCAATAATATTTTTTATTAATCTTTCACTGATTTTCTGCAGAAAGGTTGAAACAGAAATGAGAGAATAAACACTGATCAACTAGGTGTGGAAGCCCCTGGAGTTTGGAAGAACATTACCTCTTCTATTACTCGTGTTTACATTTACCTTTATTGTGATCAATCACCATTACTTAACGTGTAATTTGCATATGTAAGGAAGGAGGACGGTACATAAATATATCCTGACATGATCTTCTTATGAAGAGATTAAACTGAAGCCAAATTATTGACAAAATTATTGCACAGAGTAGTAAGAATTATGATATAACATCTCGCAATAATCTGTCTTGAACAGTGCAGAAGGTTGGGAAAAAAGAGGAATAAGGGTTATTATAGGCTTGTTTCATGATAATGTGGGAAAGAGTCTGGAAGGTCTGGACACTTTACTCACGCTGTAAAGTCAGCAGCGGCTGTGGCTGCTTTTGTGGCGTCTGTGTTCAGAGTGGCTCCCCAGACAGCACCTTTGTGACCCAGAAACGTTCCAATCCAGTCCCCTGTGTCTCCCTGGCGCAACATGGGCTTGCCATCTGACAAAGTACACCAGAGAAAACACAAATGCTAGACCAGAGAACAGCACACCAGCAGACCAGCGGAAAATCTGACCTGTGGATACTGCTGTCAACGATGTCAGTCACACCACTCAACGCCTCCCTTCTGGTTTAGCATTATAACTATAGCTTTCAGAAAGCCTAATTTTAAGACGCAATCTGATTTAATCAACCCAAATGATTAGTTTGAGAACACAAGTGTTAATAAAAGTGGCCAAAGAAAGCTTGCAGTGTTGAGTGAGACACTAGACACATGGAATTTAAGGTGCAATTGTTTTTCATTAAGCAAGCAGCATGCAGTCGAGTGCTCAGCCTGATCTGCGTCTTGTAACTTCCGTCGAATGCCCAACGTTAAGCGTTAGAATCATTAGCGACGTTTTAACACGTTTCTTGTTAAATGCTGCCCGTTCAACTCACCTTTACAGGCGCTGATTAGGAAGTAGCCATAAGGAGTGATTCCACTGAAGGCCAGGTCAACCACAGGCCGGGTGTGACCGGAGCAGGTGAGCGGGGTCTGTCTCATCGCCATCGTCCTCCCGTTGGGCCGGAGACGGTTCGCTAACGGAGGAGGCAGCAGAAAGCTAGCGGCTAGCTGGATGAGGCTAGCGAGCTACGAGAAAGACGAGACGACAAGCTAACAGCTATTCTGTTGAGAAATTTCCTTTGACCACTGTTGAGCTGCTGGCCCGACTGTAAACGACTGAAGATGTACGTTTGTGAAATGAATGGCAGTTCTCCCTCCCAGCAACAGAATAGCTCTCGTGCTAATAGCTACAACATTGCAACTAACTAGCAACGTGCAACGCGGCGGAATCACCGCAGAGATGACATAGCCGGTCTACAGAGACACACAACCACTCATACTTCCACCTTGATTTCTTTCACAATAAAGGCCGCGCCTCCTTCCTCTCACTGCTGTTTCACTGGGAAATCAGTGTTCACTATGAAGTTAATAAAGAAGATATAAATACATACAAAAATAATATGAGATTGGTATAATTCTATCATGAGATTGAGAGATGAAGATATAACGTGATATTCAATTGAACTGAAATTCTGTTTATTTTTCACAAAAACGCTTTAGCGTATTGAATTGCATCATTTTCTCTAATCCCGCAATTTCTGTGTGACTGTGTTCTAATTACTTTGGCCGAAGTCTAAATGAACTAACGTATCAAACACTTTGTGTGTGTTTCTCTCTCTCTCTCTCTCTCTCTCTCTCGCTCTGTGTGTGTGTGTGTGTGTGTATGTGTATTTAAATCCGTTGAGATTTTTTCTATTTTTGCTTTTATTTTGAAGGCTAAATTGGACGCTCACGCGCGTCAGGTGGTTGAAGGCATTTCCAGTATATTTCTGCCCCCTGCAGGAATAATACAAATAATACTTGATGCTGATAAATCATCCTCGATTCAAACAACAATATTGTCCATACTTAGATGTATTTGCCTTTTTGTCTCACACCTGAGTTTAACAATATTTCTCTTAAAATATATTTATCAGGATATGTACTACTGCTCTCAATAATGATAATAATAGTAACTAATTGTACCAATGTAACCCGCTACTTGATATGAGATCAAAATATTATCGAGTACAACAGACTAAATAGCTAAATGTTATTTCAACTTAAAGGCACAACAGAAATTAATTTATGTGTCCAGTAATAATATTAATAAAGTACAAACCTCTAATTTTCTATTTGAATGCACGAAGTGTGTCTTTTTCTTTATCTGCATTTTCCGTATTTAGGCTCTGTATGAGATTCATGAATTTTGCATGTGATGAATAATGTGTGATGGGGACTAAATCAACCCTTTTTTGCAAACGACAGTTTATTTGTTATATAATTTCTGGTTGGATAAGTACTGGACCGTTGCGACTGTGACATATTCCAACCGACCTCAGTTTATCCCCAAGTTATTGTGATATGGTATTTATAAAAGGAAATTATGGTGTATGAGGAAATTATTCAGTATGCCTATGACCTATTCAATCAATCATCAGATACAAGGAATGGTTATACTTACATAGGAACTAGAAAAAGAGATCACAATTCTCTCGTGTTAGCTTTTCTTCATTGGCTCACTGTAAAATTCAAAAATGGAATTTTGGTTCCTATTTCTAACATACAAAGTTCTTAATGACCAAACACTAACGTATCTCAGAGCGCTCATAGTTCCTTCTTGTCCTTGCAGGTCACTTTGCTCTATAGATGGAGGTTTACTTGTGGTTCCCAGAGTCTCCAGGTGTGGGTCTAGAGGCAGATCTCTCAGCTCACAGTCTCCTCTTCTATGGAACCAACTCCCAGTATCAGTCTAGGGGGTTGACTTTCTCTCTACATTAAAGATCAGGCTTAAAATCTTCCTCTGAGACAAAACCTATTGTTAAAAAGTTAAAGTTGAATTACTCTATAGTTATGCTGCTGGGGGATGGACTGCCCCCCCCATGTATGTATATCACATCACGTCAGTTCCTCCTGTAGTCTCTGTTTCTCTCTTCCTTTCCTCATCCTCCAGCTGCTGAATCATCCGTGTTCCTGCTCAATACCTACTGCTGTAACAGTTAGCCTATCATTAACTGTCATTATTAATCACTACTATTGTCACTTGTTCTGTTACTTTAATTTCAGACTGATATGAATTAATTCACATTTAGGGTAACGTGTTATCAATCCTCTGTACGTCTGCGTGTTTTTCTTGAATTTTATCTTGTTGTCTTTCCTCCTGCTCTCTCTATCTCTGTCTCCCCCTTCTCCCTGTCCACCTCTGGACAGGCCATTCCTACGCCATAGTTTTTACAATGATGCACCTTAAGGAGCTGTGTTGATCAATACAAATTCTGAAACACTGTGTTTTAGGGCTTATTATGGCAGAAAATCGTGCGTAAAAGTGAGCAAACGTAGCGCGCGGTGAGGCGTCTGATCTCCAGGGGGCGCGTTCAGCTCCGGGCTCCTGAGTCTGAGCGGACGGGGCTGTTTTCCCCGTCTGGAAACCCAAACCCTGTGAGTCTGAGGCAGGATGACAGAAAGCGGGCGGTGTGCCTTGCTTCGTAGCTACAGGCAGAGATGGCGTCCTGATGCAGGTGAATAAGCAGAAAAGAGAGCAGAGGGAGGGGGAAAGGATGCGGGCAGCGGATAATGAGAAGCGGCATCATTAAGAGCATCACATGGCAGGAGATTACCGTCCCTGGCGATGATGACAGCGCGTTGTGGAGGTTTATCTATATTCTTTCTTTACATGGCCTTTGAAGCGGCGGTGTGATTCGTTGTGCGGGTTTGTTGTCTACTCTGGCTCTCTGCCTCAGAGGGCCGAGGGAGGGAGTGGGGCGATGGCTGCCGGTGGAGCGGGATGCGGGGACACGGTGGAGCAATACCGGGCCGAGGTGGAGCGCCTGACTCGGGAGCTGGCCGAGGCAAATCGCGAGAAAATTCGGGCAGCGGAATGCGGGCTGGTGGTTCTGGAGGAGAACCAGAGTCTGAAGCAGCAGTACGCCGACCTGGAGGCCGAGCAGGAAGCGCTGAGGCTGGAGCTTGAGCAGCTGCAGGAGGTGGGCTCAGCATGGGTATGGCTCGTCGCTCGACAAGTAAAACAGTTACGATTCATAAGAAGTAGGGCTAATGCTATTGATGGCTAAGATGGACGTTTCCTTACGAAATATATTCTACATTCTTTAAGTTTTAATTAGCTAATATTCATGCATATGGGCTCAGTGCACTGTAATAAAACACACTGAATACACGTTTTTAGGTTTCACCTGCTGAAAAGCTAACAATAGAGAGGCCCAAATCATTACTGTGACACAGGTATGCAGCAAATGTCTATAATCTGTGATTAATTAACCTTACGTCTCCGTAAGTCCATTTCCATAAGGACATATTATTGCTAAGACTTAATATCCTATTTTTATGTAGTATTTGTGCCCTCTGCTCTGATGTCATTGTTGTTGTTTGTTTGTTTTAAATATATATTTTCCTGTGTTTAAATGACATAAACACATGGTACTTACTAATATTGAAGTGTCAGTTGAAAGTCAATTGAAATACCACTCAGCCCAAATTCAGTAAGCTGCCAATCATTGTGATTGATGCCATGAGTGTGAGCTAACAAAGAGAACTTGATTCAATTTGGCCAATGGGACAGCACAACACCAATATTTCACCTTACAAAGGTATTATGATGAATGTTGGTATATTAGCATCCATTCGGCAGAGTCATAACTACATTTACATTCATATTCAGTCTGTCTCAGGACACTAACTGTAAGTCTCTCGTTACTCTACTATCTGAGCCAACTAGTCTCTAACTTTGAATGAAAACTGTTTGCAGCATGCCAGGAGGTCTACAAGTATAGTGGGATTTTAGAGTTTTTCCACAGAACATCCAGCATCATCTACCAGCTTAAAGCCAGGCTAATGTGAGCGGAATGTTTGAGCCATAACAATAAAACAATGAGCTAAAAGAGCCGAGCTAACTTAGTAAAACTAAAGCAAATGGCAGACTTGGTGACAAGTCTCCATCAAGTCTCAGGAAACTCACACACACACAAATGAAATATCGCAGATATTTTATCCAGTGTTTCTGTGACTTCGCATAGTGTCCTGCTTCACCTCTGGCTTCAGAGCTGATTTACCTCCTCTGAGCCTGGTCATCAGTCTCAGTTAATGAGACAGCCAATGCCTGATTAGTGATCGGATCATTTTTCTGATTGATATCCAATACAAAGCAGAATTTTCCAACATGCGTGTTGGGTTATATATGTCATCAATAATTCACTAGCTTGTTAGCTGATATATTGGAGTTGGACTCAGAAGCTGACTGTGCAGTTACATCCTGTTATGGTACAACTTAAATGGGGCACCATTTGTTGAGTCCTGGTAGTTCATTGGCGATTGGCTATCAAAAATTGACTAAACTAATAATATGAAAGATATTAACTTTAAATGATAGCTTTGTTTAATTTCAAAGTTAACTTCAGGGCACCACCCTACAAAGGGAAACAATAGCCAGATCCCCAATTCAGTCTCATAAATTACTATTAATTTGGATCTCTGACTATAATCAACTTAGCAACTACAGTCAAATTACCATGTTAAAGTAGAAGGATTCAGAGTTTTGCAGATAAGAGGTTGGCAATATTCTTTCTTTTGCAACATCAAATAGACCTGCATTTGTGTTAAAGAACATTTATTATAAAGCAGCAAACAAACATACCGGTAATATTGTAATATGGGCTATATACATGTATGTGTGTGCTTGTGTGTGTATGAGTGTGTGTGTGACCAAATGGCAAACAATGAAACTACAAAAAAGATGGCTGTTGGGGCCACATCTCTCATATTGTCCTTTGTTAAGGCCAGCTGAAATAGTCCACAGGTGCCAGGGTAAAAAGGGGGAGGGTTAGTTGCATGCAGGTTGAGTGATGTGCTAAAGCATGTGTGAACATATAACAATCAACATCAACTCTGGTGTGGCTAACTAACAACCTAAACACATAGAAAGAAGCCTTACAGAGAAAGTAACCTAATCTACATTTGCTTGTACAAACGTTAACAGTCTTGCTCTTAGCTGTGCTTGTTTTAAGCTAGGTTGGTCCAGTGACCATTACCAAGTTCTTGGACAAGTAACTGTCCTTCCTTGCGCTTTTCCAGAGTCCAGAGCTGCAAGTTGGAGTTCAGCTTGTCCACTCTTAGATATCTTGGGCAGGACCTTGCGTCGCTACCATGGGAAGAGTGAAAAGTTACAAAGGAGGTCAGGGCCAACCTCCGAGTCAGGAAAGCTAATCCAAGAGAGGCCTCAGAGGATCCAGGAACCAGGAGAGAGGGGATTCAAAGGGGCGGGAGGGAAGCGAGAGCCTTGGGAGAAGAGAGTGAGAGGAAGAACAAACAGAGGTCACATGTCATACAGTGACCAATAGCAGCTGGTATTACAGTTTGTGGTTGTTTTCCCAGATAGGTGTGAAAAATTGAGCATTGTGGGGGAGCTGAGTTTAAAGGACCCTCCTTTGTCTGTGCGTGCATGTGTGTGTGTGTGTCTGTGATAGAGAATGCAGGCAGTAGTATTCCAATTCATACATATGTCAATTCAACAATGGCTATGACATCTGATATAGATGTGACATTGACATCTACTGGGGGTTGGCAAATGTTTGTGCAGGAGACCTTCATATTTACAAGGAAATATCACAAAATGTAAAAAATTTGAACCTCAATCTTCAAGAACTGAAGCAGCAGTCTTTATTTGATCAGTAGTCAAAGCCAAAGTTTTATAGCAAAACCCAAGTCTTTTCCCTCACAGGCTGTTACTGACCACATGACATAAATACAGCATATAAACACCTTGCAAAATTGGCTTATTGGTTGCCAGTGAGCTTTACCTGCTGAAGACCTCTGAAGGTGTGTGCGTATTACACAGTGGAGAAGTTAACTATCACTCTATGAAGGAAGATTCTACTAATCTTATACTGATCATATCATCCTGCAGTTCCAATTATATGGACAAAATGCTAGATAACGTTCCATGAAAAAGGCTGAGAAAACATGGAATATATTGTGTCCATATCGCTACTTTTGTTTTAACTAACAACATATAAAGTAATCTGAACAGCAATTTGTTTAGAGGACACTTTACTAAGTCTTCTTCAAAAATCAAAAATGACTGTGGGTAGAAACCGGGAAACCTTGCAGAACCTATACAGGCACAGGGAGAAATTGCAAAATCTACATGGAAAGGTTCACAGCAAGAACTTTTTTATGTGAGGTAAGTGAGCACCAATTAACTTGGGAAATAGTTTTTACAAGTTATTTCAATTCACCATGTACCTGGTCTCACAGTGGGAGTAGAACATCTGTCCCTAATTCAGTTTAGACAAGACACCACCATCTCTAGAGCCATGATAGCTGAATTGCATGTTCCTACAGCAGATAACTACATATTAAACTCACCCCCATCACTCATTTTCCACTGTTTATTCGTTTCCGGATCATAGGGAGTTCTAGAGCCAATGCCAGCCAATGCTCCAGGAGAGGGTGGGGCATACCCTGGATAGGCTGCCAGTCTATCGCAGGGCCAACACATAGACAGACTGAGATCAACAACCACTCACACTCATATCTACGGGCAATTTAGAGTCACTTATTAACCTAGACATGTATGTCTTTCGACTGTGGGAGGAAACCAGAGTACCTGGAATAAACCCACGCAAGCACAAGGGGAACATGCAAACTCCATACAGAAAGGCCCCAGGCCCAGGAATTGAAGCCCAACCTTCTTGCTGTGGGGCAACAGCGTTAACCACTACATATTAAACTTCCTTTCTTTAGTATTGATCAGCCAACACATTATGACCACTGATGGGAGAGCTGAATAACATTGATTTAGTTACCATAGCGCCTGTTAGTAGGCAGGATATATTAGGCAGCATGTGAACATTTAGCCCCCAAGTTTATGTGTTTAGCAAGGAAAATGGTCAAATATGATAAGAACCAAACCGTGACATGTAGAAGACTGAGACAGTGCATCACCAACGCTGAAGCTCTGTGGGATAAAAGTGGTACAAGGAAGGAAATCCATTGAATCAATAAGGTCAAGGCTCATTGATGCAGTTGGGAGTTGACTGTGTGACCTAATCCAACAGAAGAACTACTGTGGCTCAAACAGCTAAAAAAGTTAATGCTGCTTCTGGTAGAAAGTTGTCAGAATAGAGAGCATCACGGTCTGTTCTGTATGGGGCTGTGTAGCTGCAGATGGGTCACGGTGTCGATGCTGGCCCCTGTGCACCACCAAAACCTCTTATAGTGGACATCTAACCATCAGAACTGGACTACGGAGCAATAGAAGCAAGTGGTCTAATTTGACGGATCAGGTTTTCTTTTATTTCATGTTTGCATCTTTTACCTGGAGAAGACATGGCAACAGGATGCATTATGGGAAGAACACCAACTGGTTGAGACTGGTTGTGATGCTTTTGACAATGTTCTGCTGGGAAACCTTTGGTCCTTCATCTGTGTGGATATTACCTTATTACTGGCCTTGATGAGTCAGGACTGTTTTGGAAGCAAAAAAGGGACCTACACAATGTTAAGCAGGTGGTCTAAATGTTATAGCTGATCTGTGTATATTACACATTTCAGTTCAAACTTTGAAAGAAATAAATCCCTGAAGAACTTTGTATACCTTCTAGCAAAATAGAGTCTAACAAAATCTTAACAAAAACCCCATTCAGTGCAACTGCTGTTTCAACAGCTACTGATCCCTAAATTAAACAAAGAGTAAAATATGCCCTTCAGAAGAAGTTGTTTCTGAAGCTCAGCAGACATATCAGCTCTCCCTGTTAGAGACTGAATGCACCACTGAATATAAGGCCACTGAGTGCAAATCTAAAGTTATTTAAAGTGTTTTATAAATGATTCACTGTAGCATACTTTCAACACAGATGTGAGTGGTTGACAGAGACATTACTATTTTATAGTCCTGGATACAACTCAAGACCCTTGCACAATTTACTGCTGTGTATCTATTCTGTCATTCTCTTTGTGAAATTTTGGTATGACACTCTTTCCATGTAGTTGTTCTGTTTAGGTTCCTTTTATTATGGTAAATCAGTGATTTAATTTTGTAAAGAGTGTGGTTGGCTATAGTGCTTGTTAACATGCTTGTTCATACAGTCACAACTCCTGCATCTAAGCATAATTTATCCTATGGTAAATAATATTTTAAAGAGGTGCACATCAGCAATGGTCAATCCAATGAACTCCAACATCCCCCACATTCTCTTGACAAGGAAGGTGTGTCACATTGCACATTACACAGTCATACGTTCCACTATCAAAAAAAATGGGATTATTACTTATTTTAAGTTGTTATAATGTGACGGTAGTTGTTGGCACTATCAACTGTGTATGAGGTCATCCCTTCTAGCAGAAGATACACCAAGTGCAAATTGAACTGCTTCAAATATGTATTCTTACCTATCTCTATCATAATGTGAAATGGTTCTTGAGGACATCAGGGTTGCACAATGTGAAACATGTATTTAACTACATCATTTGGTTCCGTCCAATACGGTGAATGTATGTTTATTTTATTAATTTACCCATGATGGCACAATCTATACTGGCATTTTGAATCCATGACAAATATCCCCAAAAGAATAATAAAATATTGAAATTCTGATTTCCAAATTTTACAGTGAAAGTGAGAGAACCTAACATGCAGTAAACTGCCACAGACTAGAATCAAACCTGAGATTTTCTTGAAGTGGGGAGGATTTGTGTTTTCAATGTACCTTCATACATTCAGTCGTTGTCGTTTTTTTTTTATTTAGGTAACATGGACTCGCTGGGTTAATCTAATAACGGCAGGCTCTGCAGCAGGAGGAAACTTCAGATAGCTCCACGACTGGGCTCTGAAGAGCTAGACACAGTTCGCTGCTAATTAACAGGAATCCATTACACAGATTTCTACGGTGAGCTTTAGCTTAAGTCTGTGCAGGGTTGAATTACACCCAGGTTTGATACATAGAAGAGCTACAGTGGTGAATAAACTTAGAGTGATCCGATACGATGTATAGTGGTCACATAGCATGAAAGCACCCCATCTTCAGTGAAAGTAGCATTAAAGGAAAGGTTTTGAAGAAAACTGAAATCATGTGACTTTGGCGCGGTCATTTTATTGCTAACAATAGCCTTTTACCTCTGATGGTTGTATTTAGGCATCAAACATCATAAAGTGCTGTAGTTCATGAGGGAATCATAATAAAGTCAATGTAGAAATGTACTGACTTTTTGCTAAGGGAACCAAGGTGATGATGACTTCAGGATTGGCTGACAAATATATACGCCACCCCTGCATAACTCTGTTAGCAGGTTGCTGTGCATGATAGTGTCAATCACAAGGTTAAAATGGCCAAAAGATAATCCTGCTTTACTGTCTTTTTCTCAGACTTCTGCGTAATCAGATCCAGCCAATCTTCCATTCCTGATCACAGCATCCCAAATTACTTTTTCAGCGACTGCAACAAGAAGAGCTGAAAGTTTTCCTTTAGTAATCATTGTGATGTATGTGGATTCCACCTCAGAATGGCACTGGGAGGGATTTGTTAATGTGTGTGGCAGTGTGATAGACACTGCAGAGAAAGCATCAGTGCAGCTGCTGAGGCTAAAAACAGAACAGGATCGAGTGCCCCTAAGGGATTCTTTATTACGCCCCTGTGATGTCACACTGCCAAATTGATCCCTTTGTCCAGGGCTTGTCATTTCCGTCCATTGATTCCTACCTGGCTTACCAGGTGTCAGGATGCAGTGGTTATAAATCCTGTTTGTCTGTTGATACAAAGGAAAAAAAAATGGTGGCAAAAAGAGTCGTTGGAATTCGATTAAGGGTCAGAGTGAAATCCATATGCCATAAAAATCATTCCCAATGTGCTGCAGAAACGTGATACAAGTTGCTGGTCTGTTTTGATGCTATAATTTCTAGTTGTGTTGTATTGGATTGTGTTATCTAAGTTTCAGTGTTGGGCAGTAGCGTCACTACAGTAGCGGACATTTGTAGTTTAACTACATTTCTCAGTAGCTTGGTGGTAGTGTCGCTGTTTTCTGAATCAAGTAATTTCCCAGTAGTTAAGCTCTTTTATTGATCCCTTAGCGAGGTAGCGTCCACACAAGCTACATTTCCGAAATCATTTCTGAAGCCCAAACGACACAGAGATTTCTGTTACGGACTGAAATAAAACTGTCACTGCTACCACACAGAGGCACTTCCGCATGACGCTGACATGATGACGCTGGTACATGTAAGTTGTAGGCAAAGACATTTTCCGACCAAAGAGAAACCGTCTCTCTGATACAAATTTTGAAAAACTTCTCTTCTGTCGTGTGAACAAACATCTCATGTGAGAAAGATCAGTGTCCAGCTTGGTCACCTCATCCTCTAGTGAGGACACTGATAAGCAGTGGCAGAAACTTGTTTCCATGAGAAAGAGAGCGAGCGAGAGAGAGAGATCTAGATGGGATTTTCCCATTCATGGTTTACATTCAGGATAGATCTCAAGACATGCAGATTTGTATCTGACCACACAATGTTCAGAGAATTTCCATACTACTGTTTAATTTCACTGTGGCTGCGTGTTTATCAATAAGATGAGAAGAAAAGCATAGACCTGCATTAAGTCAAAATAATATCAATATTCTGTTTGTTTGTGTTGTTTATTTCTAGTTTATTTCTAGTCAAAACAAATCTTTTTACACTTAAAAAAATACTCCAAGCTAATTTTCACTTGAAATAAGTGTAAAAATCTGTCCATGGAGCAAGGTTTTTTTTTTTTTTCCTTATTACAAGAAAAAAACCTTGCTCCATGGACAGATTTTTTCTACTTATTTCAAGTGAAATTTTTCCAAAAACAAGTTACTTTTTTAGGTGATAACTCTTATTTCAAGTGTAATGAGATTTGCTTGGACTAGAAATAAATATTCTTGGTAAGATTTTGAGTTGTTGCAGTGTACATACATATACACACGTACGTTTTTGACCATGTTGTCACTGTTTGAAGCAGGTCTTCATTCTTGCTGTTGTGGTTTGGTTGTGTTGTGAATTAGCGCAGCTCACTGTTCAATAAACAATTGAACTTAACTTTTTTGCCTGTGTATCTGTTTGACTGAGTTTTATTGATTAGTAAGATAACACTGACTTGGCACGAAGTTGGTTCAATTTAGTAAAAAGCTTGGATGTAGTTGTACTAGTTACTTTCACTTTGCTGTAGCTTAGCTTGCTACATTTCTGAGGGTAATAGCTTTGATGTGGTTAAGCTTCATTTAATGTTAGAGTAACTAGTAGCTTAGCTCACTACACTTTCCATGTAGCTTGCCCAACACTGCTAAGTTTGATGACATATTGTGTCCACCCCTGCACTCTGCTTCAGATGTCAGGTTTTTACATCTGTACTGTTATAGATGAGATAGCCACAAGCTCAAGAACAGAAGCATTTAACAACAGACTGGGTGTCTGAAAGATGCATGTCTGCATATGCACAGGCACACATGCACAGTGAATTATTCATTAAAATATGAGGTTATGGTAATCTCATGGGGATTCCTGGACAGAAGTGTTCCATTTTTAAATGTTTGTCCTTGAATTTAGGTTTTTAACCTTTCCAGACTCACATTAAAGCTTCTATGTTTTTTCCATCTTTTTTTGTTTTTCCTAAAATTTGTTTTCCATTCTAAAAATGTCACCATGTACTCCATATTTTCAAAATCACCTCAACCTTAACTAAATGTATGTCACTCAATAAAAACCGCTTACTATTAGGAGAGAGTAGCTCATTAAAAAAGAAAAAAACTGTCATTACTTCCTCCTTATTTTGTAAAAGAAAACATTTAAACCATAATAACCAAAGAAAACATAAGCAACAAAGCACTAATGATAAGAAATCAGTTCCAAAGCCTCCAGCACTAAATATCTTATTGTCCATGTACCTCTGTCTTTATTCTCTCACTACAATAGTGAGGCCTCTGAAGGTGGCACTCTGATTGGCTGTGACATCACCCAATAGGAGAGACCAACGTACAGATGTGACTTGATGTAAACGTGTTTTTCTGCTGTAAAATTGGGTATGTTAGCATCGGAGTTAATGGGTATTACATCTTAGTCAACTTATTATGGTGTGTTGTACCTGCAGACTTAAGAAGTATGACTTATAAAAACAGATTTTTGAGTGAGATGTTCAGAAGTGACAATTGAATGTAAAAACAGGTGGTTACATATGGAGGAAAATCGCTGTTGGCTTAGGTTAAAAATCAACCAACATCCATATCTCCACTTGACTCTTGATATGCCAGACTAATGTTTTACTGAAATTAATTACTTTTTTAAAGTAACTTGCCCAATACTGCTAATAAACTTTGCAGTTATCTCATATGACCTCGCTCTCACCATTTTTTCTTGCCTTCTTGCTGTCTTTGTATCTTGGAGGTAGATTAAAAAGGACTCTGTTCCCCCACATCTGAAGGGTTTAAATGGATATTGATCCATGTGTCTTGGAGCTGTTCACACACATAACAGCTAATGTGGAGAGAGAGGACATCGGAAAAGGTCCTTTCCACCAAATGAAAGCTATAATTCTTATTATTTCCTTCTGAGTCTCAATATGAAATCCGATAACACATTAGGCCTTAGTATCACTGTGTCCAAACAGAGGTGACACTGTGCAGTATCTTCATGACACAATGCACAAATAATGTATACCAAGAAGTACATTTGTTGGAAGCAAACCGTTTTTGTTTCAAATATATTTAGCTGGATCAGATGGCTGCCATGTATACATTAATGATTAAAGGTATCTGGCTGACTTCATCACATCAAGAGCTGCTCTTCATGCACAAAGATTCTGAATGTTTTTTTTTTCAAGGTCATGGTTATTTTTGTATCTATATATATTTTATAGTTTTAGTCCCTCTGTAGATCACTGAGAATGCAGTAGACCTACCAAATGTACTCCAATAACAGATGTGGACATAGCTCTATTTACATTTGAGGTGTGCACACCTACATGTTGACATAGAGTGATCATTTCCCCACTAGACACTGACTGAGTGACACAATTTTGTTATAAATAGCAAAAATCCAGTTAATATTTAGGATCCATTAAAGCGATGCCACTTGTTTCCCATTGGTTGTAAAGAAAAATCATATTGTATTCAAGTCTATATGAAAATGTCCTATGTTTAAGTGACTAAATACTTGATCAGATTTTCTTTATTCCCCATACGATTCATGTTCTGCATACAGACCCGACTCTCAGCTCAGAGTAGTCGTGCACCATTAACCCACTGTGATGTCTCCCACAGCAACACTAAGCCTGGGACAGTTTTATGGTAAGCTGCTGCATTAGTATGCTGATAGAGCAGCTGACTGAGGACACAAGACAAATGGACTGAGAGAAATCAGTTCAATACACTGAAAGAGGAGTGAAGGGAGGTGAAATTGTTGAGCGAAAAGTTTGGGTCATAATGAAGTTAAGTGTATTTTTTGGGGGTGTTTTTACATGAATGAATACGATTGCTCTCTGTTATCAGTTTTCCTATCTTTTTGCACGTGTCCCATTACAGTGGTAGGAGCACACTGTTCACTCTGACTCTGTTTCACTTTCTCTCCTTGCTTGTTTTGTCCTTGCCTCTTTCAGACTGAGACAGAATGACATCATAGAGTTGGCAGTAAAGCACTGTGTCAAATTACTAGGAGACTGGTCCCCCAGACATCAACCTCCACCGTGATATTAGCTGTTTTCATGTTTTTCTCCAACACAAATTTACCATTTACAGATGCTTTGTAGATATACAGTAGAGGAATGGCATCCACTAGCCTTGAGGATAAGCTCTGGCTCTTTAGTTGCTTCATTTGTTGCTGTGTTTTCCCATGAATCTCTGCCCATATACCTGGTCTGGAGGAGCTAGTGTACAGTCTATCAGAACCTAAAGTGAAAACAGCTCCCAGTTGCTGCTGAAAACACTCTGAGTTTATTATCTTGGTTTTCTGGTTCAGTCTCAGCATCCTCATCAAAGAGGCAAAAAATATCTCCATAGAGGTGATTGTACGGGTCTATACATATGGTGTGTTATACGCATCAAAACTTGCATTCTGCTACATTTATGTTGTTGCTGACATCAGATGCGTTAGGACACACTTCCATAAATCGATCCAGTAAATTCACTTGCTACTCAAGTGTTTGAAACGAGACATCAAAACGGCATATGGTGCAGTTCTTGTGTTTGTCTGTTTTTTAATTGTAGTAATCAATATTTTAAAGAGGTAGATATCTTATATATTATTTCACCAGATATTAATCCCAGGTTGTGTAATCGTATTATTTTTCATTTGTACTTTTGCACATGATTTTTGAATGATTGAGATCTACTTGCTCACATACTCTCCAACATTGCCGATCTGCTGCAATATTTGCTTTTTGAGAAATATTTGGGGTGTGGTCAAAAATCAATGAGATGTTTTCATCCAAAGGCTCTGTTCTGTTCCAGGCATTTGGCCAGGCCTACTCTACCCAGCGTAAAGTGGCAGAGGATGGGGAGACCAATGAGGAGACACTGCTGCAGGAGTCTGCCAGCAAAGAAGCTTACTACATGGGCCGCCTCCTGGAGCTTCAGGCAGAACTGAAGCACAGCCGGGCCACAGCCTCCAACACCCAGGCTGACAATGAGCATCTGAGCACTGTGCTGCAGGAGCTAAGAGAGGTACAGTAAAGCATTTGGGGGATAGTTGTGTCATTTTCATGTCACCTCATTTTGTGACGTATGTTTTATGGGGCATTTCCCTATGCTTGAGATTAAAAAAAGTAGAAATCAATCAATCAATAAATGCAAACTAACCAGAAGGTGTCATTTCAAACAAGGAAAGAACAGGAAGGGGGAATGCAGGTTTAGCTCCTTTTGTTCTCTCTCAGCAGAGTAATGAGATGTTGGAGCTGCAGCGCAGCCGGATGAGAGAGGAGATCAGGGAGTACAAGTTTCGAGAGTCACGGTTACTCCAGGACTACACTGAGCTGGAGGAGGAGAACATTTCTCTGCAGAAACTGGTGTCAACACTGAAACAGAATCAGGTACAGACAATTCAGACACCGAATTCAGAATCATATCATCTGCTACGTCACAGGATTATAATTCTACTGACATTAAATGATTATACAGTGGCATTGTAGGTACACAGCTAGTGTTGATATTATTTACAATAACAACATTTTGAAGCGTAACATAATTCAGCCTACCTTGGAAAGTAGAAATGTGCAGTGCCTTGATGTAACTTTGTTATGATTTGGCGCTATACAAATAAATCTGATTTGATTTGATTTGATTTACTATATGATTATTGTGTTTCCCCTTAGACATTTCATGGACGTATCTTTCTTTTTTATTTCCTTTAACACTTTAATTTTAAAATGCATTTAAAAATCACTTTGAAATGATTTGGCTTGATGATTCGTTGTGTTTTCATCTTGACATGAAATTAAGTTTCTGACTGATGAAAATGTTGCCTGGTGATTCAGCAAGCAAGTTATACATCCACCAACAGTTTTGTCTTAATATTTTTCAATTTGGACATCCGCAATATAACATGTTAATGATTTCCGATATAAAAGCAATACAACTATTTTGCTTTTGTATTTTCAGGGACGGGGAACAGTCACAAAGATATTTAATGCCACAATGTTGAGAATTAGAAAATTTCACACCAACACCATCCACATCATTTCAGCCAAGATGAAATATACAGGAAGAGAAAACAAGTTGAAAGGCAATATATAATGAAAACAATTTTTTTCTTATAGCTGAGGCTAAAGTAATGCACAAGATTTACATGAAGCCAACTGTTGTTCCATCCTCTGTCTCTGGTCTAGGTAGAGTATGAAGGACTGAAGCATGAGATCAAGGTACTGGAGGAGGAAACAGAGCTCCTCCACACCCAGTTAAAAGATGCACTGAGATTGAAGGAGATCTCACATGGTCAGCTGGAGGAGGCTCTGGAGTCTCTGAAGAGTGAGCGTGAACAGAAGAACCACCTGCGTAGGGAGCTGGTCCACCACCTCAGCATGTGTGATGTGGCTTACACCGGCAGTGCCCACTTGACATTCACCTCTGCCCCGCCAAGTGGCACCGCGACCCCAACAACTCTGCTCTCCCCAAGCACAGAAGAACAGACAAGGTGATGTTGCACACATGAAATGATAAGCGGAAATTTATTTTTGTGACTCTTGCAAATAGTCAACACTGTCTTAGGCTAAATGTATTTATATCTGAATAATCTGTTTTACCAAAGATGTTTTGACTTAAGTTACTAAAACCTTCAACTTATTTTCTCCCATACTTCTATAGCATTTATTTTCAATCACAAATGACTAAGTAAATAGCGAATGCTACACATACAGGAGGAAATAGTGAATCTGTGGGGGGATTCTTTTCAGGAGTGGATAAGGAAAAACAGCAGCAGTAGAATCCTTTTAACACTCAAAGGTAACTAGACCACTGCATTTAAGTGTCAACTGACTGATATAAGCCATTGGCTTCTGAACTGTCCTTTTGAGGCTTACATCATTCTATGGGATTGCAGTTTTTGAAGGCTTGCATTTAGCTACTGCACTTAGCTGAGGGAGGAAGGCGATGAATTATGACCAGAGGGGGCAGATAAGGACATGAGACTGATTTGGAAAGTCATGTGCCCAAACCTTTTTACCTCTGGAAGGTATAGAGTATTGGTGGCTGATGGCCACCACCTTTTCACTGGAAAAGGAGGCAAAGATACTGGTGAGAGGTTTGGTAGTGGGAGATACTTCTGATCCTATCATTGGAAAAACACAGTTAAGAGTGACTGATGATCACCAAGCATTATTGCACCATTTTCCTTCAGCAGCTCTGAGATGGTATTACTCATCCATGAGTGAGGAAGGTTAGAGCAAGTAGGTTTGGTGGATAGTGGTCATAGAGAGGCATAGGGCCATAGCAGAGCAGGGAAATTCTTTGGTATCCTGGACCTCCAATAAGGAGAAACTGCTGGTAGAAGGTGAGGCTAAGGTGAGCACTGAGGACAAGTCGGTGTGAGACAAATCAAACCCCTTAACAAAAGAAATAGTGGTCATAGAGGTGCAAAGGTCTGACTGTGACAGTCTGTGGCACAATTTGGACTCAGATTGAGGTCAAGTACTGTACCAGTTTTGTGACTGGGAGGGCGGATATGTTTCAACTCAAAGTGTATGATGGACAGGGATGATCTTGAATTGTCTAAACTGAGGTTCACATCACAGAAGATGAGTATTGGACAGTAATTGTCAGGAATATAAGACAGTGTGACTATATCAGTCACAAAACCACCTTTTTGTCCTGGTGGATGGTAGACAGCATAGAGAGCGGTTACCATGTCAGCATGTTATGCCAATGTGAAGTGTTTGCCAGGTGAGTGAGCTGTCCCACTTCCTCCCCTGGTGTGATGGAAGGGACAATGTGCCGTTATTTGAAAAGTGCAGCTGAGTAACAGTGTTTTGGTCTGGGTCTCAGTGTGCACAAGAAGTTCAAGCTGATTAGCATAGATAGCTGATAAGTATGGGTTTTGTACACTTCCTGAAAGTTCATTTATGGGCTTTAAAGGTCTACTCTACCCTTATCTGCCAGATGTAATGGCCACCTCCAGGGCGGAGAAGGAGCAGGGACAGCTGCAGGGCCAATGGCCAGGGCCAATGGAGAGTGCCGAGGTCTGGGTCGAAAAACCGAGGGCAAATCAGCACTGGACCTCTACAGTGAGATGAACTTGACTGAGATCCAGAAGCTCAAACAGCATATCATGACAGTGAGTGGGTTTTTTCATCACTTCTGCAAAACAGAGGCTTGAATCACAGCATGACGGTGTTGAAAACAAAGTGAACAGGCAATGTAATCACTATGTGGAGCCTCTGTACAGTTTCTGGGGGAGCAGTGTCCAAAATCCAAAAATGATTCCAAAATTCCAAAATTTGATGGACATTTTTTCTGTGATAATCAGACAAACACACATTCTTTAATATTATTGTTTTCTAACAGCAGTAGAATCTAGCAGCTGACTTACAAATTTGAATAATTGAATGGAAAGCCATGCCGACCTGCAGTATCCCCACTGCATAAAGCCCTTTGTCACTTACATTTTCTACTTCCTCCACACACCCACACTTTTCTTTTTCCAGCTTTTTTTCTCATGCATTTTCAAACTTAGTGAATGAGTTAATGCTCAAATCACCACAAAGCTCGATATAGTGTGTATATGCACTTGGTGTACATGTGTATGTGTGTGTGAGTGCTTCTGTATCAGTTCCTTCTGGTGTAATCTCATCCATCTCTGCTGTCTGCTGCCTTTTTGGTAGGCTGGGCTGCAGGAAGAGCTTATTTATATCTCTGCTGATACACAAGACTATTGAGCAGGTCCCAGCAGATCAGAGGTTTTCATTGCTGCTCCTGCTGTTGCTCATTTTATATTAATGAATCCCCTTTTGTGTGACAGTTTATTTCCTTCCAACCAGTAGAATTTCAATCCAGTTACTATCAGGTGATGTGTATGGGAAAACAAATTTGACAATGTCTGGTGTAGTTTTTATGTTTCTGTATATGTAAAAAAAATTCTAGTCCAAGTTGTTAAAGTGATGTGCTTTTGTGTTAAATGTTGTGTCACAGTCAAACATATCATACTTTGTGTTTAGGCCAAAATCATACAGTGCATAAGTATATACACTGAGCAGCCATTAATTTGTGCAGGTAATTGTTCTTCCTGCATGAGACTCCACCTTCCACACCTCCACTGGTGCCTCCTTTGGTTAGCTGCAGGGTATCAGCTGGGGACCACCGCTCATTGATGTCTCACCTCTTAACCCACAACATATCCCAGTGAACAGGGATACTACCTCCAGCTAACTTTCTTTAGGAGCTGCTTGCACCCCTTGTCTGGTCCCACAATTTTGCAATCTGGCCCCTTGAAGCCCCAAGTCCCCGAGCAGATGCATTGTTGTGGCTCCAACAAAGCGTCTTGCTCCCACCTCCACCAAGTAGAGCCTCACGTTCCATTCTCCGTCCCTATGCTCCATGACCAGGTCTGCGTATTTTACTCTATTCCTTTCAGGAGCCTAAACCCATCCTCCCATGGCAGTGTGAGCTTGATAAGTGCAAATCTTCCAGTTATCCTTTGATAACATTATGACTTGCCTAATTTGGTGAAGTGCCTCCTTTTTCCACCAAAGGGGTCTTGACCCATCAAGAGCTGGACTCCTTTAGATGTCAGAAGAAGCAGAAGTAGTGGCACCCAGCCCAAGATATTAGCATTAGGTCCTTTAAGTCCTGGAAGTTGTGCTGTGAAGCCTCCTCGGATCTGAACTTGTTGGTACAGCTCATCCCACAGATGCTGGATTAGCTTGAGATCTGGAGAACTTGGAGCCAGGTCAACACCTCCAACTTGTCATTGTTCCTTTGTTCCTCAACCCATTCCTGAGCCGTTGTTACAGTGTGGCAGGGAGCATTATCCTGCTGAAAGACCAAACTGTATCCAAATTCCCCACATGTATTGGAAGTCTGATCCATGGAGGCTCCAACTCACAACTTGCAGGACTTAAAAGATTTGCTTATAAAATCTTGTTCCAGATACCACAGCTCACCTTCAGAGATCTCAAGGAGTCTACACCTCAATGGGTCAGGGGTTATATTTGTATGTATTTCTATAGCAGGTACCCGATACAGTTACCTCAGCACAACACCTTTTGTGTATCCTTGAGGCCTAAAAAAGTTTTTTCTTATAAAACAACAACAAAGACAAATTTGGTTAGTTTCACCCCTTACTCAAACTTCAGTTAGGAGCCCCCCCCCACCCTCCACCTCCTGCTTTCTGTATGTGTTTTGGTGCGTTTAACAATGATCAGTGATGATGCCGTGAAGTCAGCAGGTAAATACCAGTGTCATTACCATCTACACCTCGCATACATGTGATCCTTCTACGCATCTCATTTCACCTGTTCTTCAGCAGGTTTGCATTGTTGTTTGGTTGCATCACACTCTGCATTTGGGAATTAATACATATCATCCACATGTTTCCCCCTCTAGGTGGAACGTGAGAAAGTAACCCTGATGACAACCCTTCAGGAGTCCCAGACTCAGCTCCAACACACCCAGGGGGCCCTGACTGAACAGTATGAAAAGGCCCTTCGCCTTAGCCAGAAAGTAACTGCCCTCCGCCGTGCACATCACACCGCGCACAGCAGTATCCTTCCTCAGGTCAATCCGGAGGCACTGATGGAGCTAGGCAAAGACGAGGAGGAGGCTGGAGAGGGAGTAACTGAGGACAATAAGAGTGAGACATTGAACAAAAGTCAAGTGTTTTCATACCAAACACCAGGTCTGGAGATCCTACAGTGCAAGTACCGTGTGGCTGTGACAGAGGTGGTGGAGTTAAAGGCAGAGGTGAAAGGGCTCCGTGAAAGGCTGGCTCAGCATGGGGAGGGAGCAGGGGAGGATAAGCCAAAGAGGAACAATCAGCTCCAGAAGATGGAGAGGCAGATCGCCTTATTGGAGAAGAGCTGTCGGGAGGGACGTGAGAAGGTAACCATGGTAATTGCCTCTGTTTGTATACATAGACAAATACATAGATAAATGAAGCCTCCCCTCTTCCCTCAGATTTCTAGTTTGGAGTTGGAGTTGCAAGCAGCTCAGTCAGCAGCCAATGAGAGCCAGGGAGCTTTGATTGCAGCTCAAGATGAGTTGGTGATGCTGAGTGAGGAACTTGCACAGCTCTACCATCATGTCTGTCTGTGCAACAATGAGACGCCCAACCGAGTCATGCTGGACTACTACAGGTCTGACTTTTATTTTGTCAATGGGAAACGCATGAAGGTTTCTCAGAATTACAGAGATTCATAGATAAAATCTAAATTTATTTCACATCCAGAATTTTGGATTATCATGTCTGATTGTTAATTTAAAATTAGTCCTGCTCCAGGTTTACTATTTTCATGCAAAGAAAGGAGATGGATTGGCTTTCATTTATAGAAGTGACAAGCACAAATGCTGAAATAGACAGGCAAATTAGTATCATCCAGATCATCCAGAGAAAACAATGCAAATGAATAAAGAAGGTTTTTTGTAGTTGTAGTATTAATTATCCTTCCTTTTCAGTTTGAGTGATTCTGAAAAACAAGTGGAAGTAATTCACTTGTATCTATTCAGTCTATTGTCCTCTGAATTTCTCTTCTTTAATATAATTTGAAGATCAGCTGCAGCTTCACTGACAGAACTTTTTGTCAATGCATGTGCTGGGCCTTTTTTTTTTTTTTTTTTTTGGCGAATTATAGTCTTGTCTATCCACGCTCTTGGCTTCTCAGAGATCCCTCCTTTTACCTTTCATCTTCTTTTGTGCCAAAAATCTCTCTGGTCCATGAACTGACCAGCTGCTGTAGATTGAGAATTCAGATGCAGTTCGCTTAAAACTGACAGAAGACATCAAATTTGTCCTCTCTCAGTTTAAAAGTCTTCCCTGAACTTCATTCACATGTTCCACAAGCTTTGCTTGCACTGCATAATGTTGCCTACACTAGTGCTCATGAGCTATGAACCGATATGGCAGCAGCTTTATGTTGGTTTTTAGTCAGGAAACAGCTGAGTTCTCCCCCCCAAGCCTAAGGCTCTGCTTACATGTTCGCTTTTTGCCTTTGAAGCTGATTCATAGTGATGCTATATGATATTTCATTTGGACTGTGCACTCGTGCATTTGATAGACCAATGCCTGACCAATGCCTGATGACTTTGGGCTGTACTGGTGGAAAACATGCAGCTCAAACACAGTGGACTTAATCAAGATGCAAAGCGGTGCTTGCCTTGAATGTGCCAAAAGTATCCTTGTCTGGAACTAGTGTTACACTGGGAATTGGGATAAAACCAAACATCACCCTCCAAGGTGCAATTAAGAGAAGTTTCATAGAAATTCGGAGGACAATTTTGAAAAGGCCGATCCAGGTCACTCAAAACATATTTGGACATTTATGATCACACTGGCATCAGAGTATTAATAGTACAAGAAAGGACAAGAAAGGCTCAAACACATTCAATCCTCGAATTAACTGCTGCAGATACCTCTAATGTGTCAAAGGCGGAGTTGATGAGTTGATGGATTCACTCTGTTTCTTCTTGTAGACAAGGTAGAGGGCTCCGGGGCCTGAGTGCCAGTCTCAAAGCCATGTCCTCAGACAACAGCAAAGTTCTCCTCACACCACGCCTTTCCAGGCGGCTTGCCGCTGTTGCTTCGACAACCTCAACTCCTGGGGAGTCGCGGAGCCCCTCGGATTCTCCGTCCAAAGAGCCCCTGTCTAGGGAGAGTGGAGGGGAGGAGAAGGATGGTGAAAGGGAGAGCCTCCAGGTGCCATCTGAGCAGAGCTTAATGGCCTGTACACCTCCTACCCGGTCACCCAGTATCAGTGCCTCTTCATCTTCATCGTCATCATCATCGCCTGCCATGGAGCCAGCTGGTGAACTGCGCAAGGAGCCCATGAATATCTACAATCTCAATGCCATAATCAGAGACCAGGTAGAGTGTATTGCTTGTGTTGGTGTTTGGAGAATTCCCTTTGTCTTTACCTTACTCTCTCTTCACAGTCATCTTCAACAACCACAAAAGGATAATTTTTCATTTTCTATCGTTAACCTCACTCAGCTCTCTCTCTTTTTTCATCTCTAATACTTGATGCCTTTCTACAAGTCTTTTTTCATATTTTAGCTTGTTTTTTTCAGCTGTTTACCATAATTCCTTTTCCTTTTCCTCCTTTCCTCTCCTCTCTTCCATTAGCCCACAGTTCCAACTCTCTCTCTTTAGCCAAATTCAGCTCTCCTTTTCCTTACCATATGTCCCTTCACCTCTCCTCTCCTCCCCCAGGTGAAGCACCTCCAGAGAGCAGTAGACAGGTCTTTGCAACTGTCCAGACAGAGAGCAGCAGCCCGAGAACTAGCTCCTCTTCTGGACAGGGACAAGGAAAGCTGCATGGAGGAGATCTTAAAGCTCAAGTCTCTGCTCAGCACCAAAAGAGAGCAAATAGCCACCCTAAGATTGGTGCTCAAAGCTAATAAACAGGTACAGAAGTGGCAGACATGGAATTAATGGATTAATAGAAATAAGGAGCCAGTGGTGTGACAGTGTAATACAATTGCAGAGGGAAAAAAAAAATCACGATATAGCTACACTACAGGAAATACATGTTCTATAGGCTAGAACATTTCCCAAAAATTTAGGAGTATGTATGATTGAAGACTCCTTTATACAATGTGATTTTCAGCTGCCGGGCAAAAAGTTAACAATATTTTTTGTTAGCAACATCAGAATATGGCATTAAATGATGCAGAATGTGTTTGATAAAATAATAAAAAAGTTCTGTGTAAAAAGAAATCATCTTTGCTCAAAATCTCCAATCAATCTCTCCATCCACCTGAGCTTCTAATGTTAATGTTTCCAATAGGGAAATGAATATGCACTGGCATTACTTGCAGCTGACAATATATTGATGTTTTCCCCATGAAAACAAGGTTCTTACTTATCAGAATCTTGGCATTATTATTTTCTTGTGCATGTACTGTATATTGCAAACCAAATATTTGCACAACCATGTTAAGAGGCAAAGGCTAAATTCAAAAACCATGAATCCAACACAACCCCCAGTCCTAGGTTAATGATGATACCTTTAAGGAAATAGGTCAGCACTTAATGAACTAAGCAGCCTACACAGGCTCAAATGACTGTCTTGAACTTTTCTTTCCAAGGCAAATGTGACACATCAATACAGATCCTAGAGTCAGATGCTGTGATCCATCAAAAAATACCCACTAGCGGATATAACGGTTCTGATGACTTTCACTTGCTGTAGATTTTTAGAAATTGCAAATTATGCTCTTGCTTACTGCACTAAAGATGAACTTGAACAACATATCTGGACAGTGAATCTATTTGTATCATCAAAGGAAGAGTGATGTGAAGTAGAAATGTAAGTGGAAACTGAATGTAAATTAGTAAAGTAAGTAAAGTGTGTGTGTGTTTCATCCAGACGGCAGAGGTGGCTTTGGCCAACCTTAAGAGTAAGTATGAAGCAGAGAAGTCCATGGTGACTGACACCATGATGAAGCTTAGGAACGAGCTGAAGGCACTGAAGGAGGATGCAGCCACTTTCTCATCTCTGCGAGCCATGTTTGCTACCAGGTCAGACACCAAACACAGCCACAATAAGTATAACACAATAAAGATCCCTCTACTTATTAATGCATTAATGTTGAAATTCTCCTATCAATATTTCAGTACCTGTAAATGAAATGGTCTCCCATTCAATTGACATTTTGGAAAATATGCTTACTGACTTAAATGTTTTTAGAGTTAGAGAAGATTAATGGTATTCTCGGGGCATCATCTATTCTGGTCAGAGTAACATCTTTGAGACCGTCTCTTTCATTTTGTTTCTTGTTTAATGAATTGAAACCTTGCTCTCATCAGGTGTGATGAGTATGTGACTCAGCTAGATGAGATGCAGAGACAGCTGGCTGCAGCAGAGGATGAGAAGAAGACTCTGAACTCCCTCCTTCGGATGGCCATCCAGCAGAAACTGGCCCTTACCCAGCGCCTGGAGGATTTGGCTTTTGATCAAGAGCAGACCCACCGCACCCGTATCGGCAGGCTGACTCGTGGAAAGACTAGCAACCCCAAAGTAAGTGCCCCGCCCTCGGCTTTGGCCTCCGACTCAACCCAAGGCTCCATTTCAGCTTTGTCCTCTGGCAGCGTCCCTGTTTCTGGCCTTACTAGTCCTACATCTATTGTTCCTGATGATCCCACTGTGCCCCTTAGCCCATCCATGGTGGGTGCAGCTGCTGCAGCTCTGGCTTCAGCTTTTACCTCCCCTACCTCACGCATATCTCCTTGCAGTCAGTCATCACCAGTGGCCACCTCACCGTCTAACCCTATAGTGCCAGAGTGCCCGCCATCTTTGGAGGCCCCGTCCACTCTCTCGGCGAGGACCCCACCCTCAACCCCTCAGAGGCTGGCTCACTCTCAGTGGACCCTGGGAGTGCGAACATTTGTGGGTGACTCCCACAGTTTCAATGTTAACATCTCTCCAACTCTGCCCCGTGCCATGGGCCTTTCAAGGCACTACACACAGACCTCTCCCCCATCCACCACCACCACCAGGCCCACCCAGCCAGGATCGGCCCCCTCTTCTCCCTACCAGTCCCCTAATCTTGGGGTCAGGCGGTCCACATGGAGCCCATCACCTCGAACTCGGCCCCTTTCTAGCCTGACACGCTCCTCTGTCCTCTACACTCCTTCCTCATCTTTACCTTGCTCCTCCTTCAACTCCCCTTCTTCTTCCCATAGCTATTCCTCATCCTATTACAGCTCCTCTCCTGCTTTTACTCCCTCTAGCTCCTACCTCACCTCTACCACGGGCACCTCCTACAGCCATTCCACCCACTACACACCCCTGTATCCCAGATACTACAGTTCTTATCGGCCCCGCCACTGATCCTCCTTAGTATAAATCCTTTTCCATAACCATTTTCAGTCATTCCGATCAGGCTCCTTATTGAAACTCAAAACTGCAACTTCCATCATGCCTCTCTTTTTTTCACCTAAGACATTGGGGCCTCACAGAGAGGAGAACTGAGGGGTTTGTTGTTTCCCAGTCATTGTTTTCCTGTGCCTAAGCTTTGGCCAATGGGTTCTGAATGTTCATTGACTTTCCTCAGGGATTTGACATAAGGAGCACAAGCGCCTTCCTTTTATTCTGAGACTGCTGATTTGTCCACAGGAGGGTGTTAAAAGGAAACTTTTTAACTGGAATTTTTAGTGTTTAGGTTCTCAAGGTTGTGACCACACATGCATGAAGTGAGTCATTCTGATATTGACTGGAGACTTGACTTTCATGAGGGCCATGATGCACTAAATAATGTCCTTTAGATTCATTGTAATATCCACTCTGTGTTAAATAGCACTGTCTCATATACTGCATACTTTTGGATGCTTAAGGATTCAGTATGGTTTAAATGAACTAAGTTCTCAAAGTGTTGTCCAAACATGTCTAAAGTAAACAGTGTTTAAATTTTGGATGTGGATAAGGCGCGACAAGCTCGTCATCGTCAAGATGGGTTTCTGTTTCCAACATTGGTGCATCTGAGTTTCTTGCCAAGGGTTGCTGCCATTTTTCCAACTTAAAGTTTAGCAGTTGTCCCTCATTAGCACCGCCCAGTGGTTTGTTCTTACAGCCATGTACACAGCTATGCATGTTATCGTTTTGATGCCCTTATTCTGCAGATGTCCTTCCCCTTCCATATGAAAAATGTATCTAGTAGAGGTGTAGGCTGGAGAGAGGGCTGTGAAGGAGAAGGAGAAGGAGGAGTGGCAAGCACTGGAACATGGCATCTGGAACAGCTTGGGCTTGCAGGTTGGGGTGTGTCTCAGCAGTCCGGGCTGCTTCCTCCTCATGTTTCATTAGGACATAGGCACAAGTATATCTACTATTAAAAGCATTGATTAATCATGAGACAGAAAAGAAAAACACTTTATGGGAATTTCTCAATAAGCCTGTGATGTATCATAAGTTGTTCTTGATAAAGCAATTTGGCACATTTTCAATTCAAAACTTTTTGAATTGAAATAAGACAACAAAACCTTGTGATCAAAACATTGTGTAATCATGTGACCACTTTCTCTAATGTCTATGTCTGCACTTTGACATGAAGAGGAAGTGATCAAAGACACACCTGCAGAGCTGACTAACTATTACACCAATGATGTAGCATCCTCTTGTGCCTCTGAGGTAATCTGCAGAGTTTTGTCCAGCAATACTGAATGAATGTATTCAGGTTATATGAAGGTTCGTTAATGGCATTACACCAAACTCAGGGAATGTTAAACACCTCATTTGATCCAGAATCACCAAACCAAAATGAGTAGGAACATCACAATATTCTTTTCTTGCAAGAATAGACCTCCCAGGTTAAATAAAACCCAAGGTTTGAGTTTGGTTCAAGGTGATCAATTAGAAGGAGCACTTGCTTTACATCTTACAATAGAAAACCAATGTTATCGAGGTTTCATCTAGGTGTCCAGTACCAAGATGAGTCTCAGGTGTGGAAAGAATAGGAAAACTGTAGCAGTTGTTAGCCATTACTCATTGTACAAGATGTCACCATATATAAAAGGGCTAAGGAAGCAAAAGCATAAAGTTAGTTAGTAACGCCCAGTTAATTGAAAAAAAAAAAAAAATCCACTGGTTCCTTTGTTACTCTTTCCAATGAATTGTCAATTTGATTGGTGACAGAAAATTCTCTATCATCCCTGAGTGGGATGTAAAACAATCGGGTGGGCATAAACACTTTCACTGGCACCAAAGGTCTTGAACTTATCTTGGTACTCGAGTCGCAATTGATGTTGGTCTTCTTGTTTGAACTGAGAT
Source organism: Remorina albescens (assembly GCA_034769265.1). Classification (NCBI taxonomy): domain Eukaryota; kingdom Metazoa; phylum Chordata; class Actinopteri; order Carangiformes; family Echeneidae; genus Remorina; species Remorina albescens. The sequence goes on along the minus strand of CM068484.1, from coordinate 15,715,769 downwards.
GACAACAATCTTTCTTTAAATATACATTCATTGTTGACAAACACATACCATATCTAAGGTCCCACCAGTTCAGCACACGATACCGCACCCCCTGTGTCTTTGTGTGCCTTATAGAGCTGTTATACAGTACCACATAGTGTAGCCAACTGACATATACCCACTCTGGCTGATTGTCTTTTTCTGGATGTAAAACCTTTTAATATACACACTTTATTTTTCTTTTCCACATTTGCACCTCAGGCAAAAGTGCTATTTTTTATTTATTTTTAAATATATTTGATTTTTTTTTATTTGTTTGTTTGTTAATCTAAATTGTTCTCACTTTGGTGGAAAATTACTAATTAGTTGTCAGAGAATACTTGTCACTGTCAGAGGATATATTTTGTCTGGTAGCTGTCCTGACAGCCATGTCCCCTTCAACCACACTTTCCCTTTTCCTCCTCTCCATCTCTGGAACTTTTAAATTGCAATCATTTTCTTTCTTACAGCTTTTCACTGCTGTCCTGCCCAATACTGTAAATGGATGCATGTTCATGCCTACAAGAAAAACATTTCTAAATATGCAACATGGGGAAAAATCACATTTGACAGGCACCTTTACTTTTTAGAGTTGATTGGCCGCATTGCTCAACCTAGAGCCTTTAATGTTTTTTCCTACCAAAACCATCTTTGTCTGCTAAATGATTTTTAAGATGCAAATGGTAGTACTGCTTTATCAGTCTTTTCTTAATTGTACATTTTGAAAGAGGTATCAGCATAGATTGTGTTGGGATTGAATGTTCACCCTTCCCTTATCTATAGTACAGTAATAGTCGGCACTAGTGCTGACTCAAGTCAATGGGACATCCACACAACTTCCATTACAGGACCAAACTGGTGTTTCAGTTGTTTACACAATCAGTGCAGATTATGTACTTTTCTTCTGGTCACTTGCTAAAGAGAGCTGTTCGATTTTAAATTGTTTTTCATTTGTCTCAGTAACTTGTTTTCACTCATTTCACACAATGTGAAGAGATCTGATCGAGAATCCTTATGTCTCATATACAGTTAGTAAACCCTGCATCCCATACATTTTCACTTCCACACCAATTATGTACCTGGAAAAATAATCCTTGAGTCAATTGTTCATTTACCTTTGCCTCTTGTGGCTGAAAGCCACAGTGTATTACAGCAATTATGTTGAATAAAATGGTTATCACCCACAGTGTATTTGGGGAGCCATTTCTTCTAAGGAAAATTAATAAATTTTTTTCATGTCACACTACTAAACATTTTATAATATGATAATATCTTACCTCATATTGTAAGTTGCTATTATTGTGTGGTAAGTGTCCTTATTTAAGTTATGAGATGCTAATTGGTCTAAAATGGCCGCAATTCACAGGAGATAATGACACAGACAATAATTCCAGTACTGATCTTATTTCCACAGAGTAGAAAAATAAAAATTATTCGCAAGTTGAGAGGTTGGAAAAACTAAAATGTAAAAGCCTACGTTAGGACTGTGACAATTATCGGCAGAAATGTCTATGGTTTTTATAAAATGGGGCCACAGTAACTTATTGATAAAAACTAACACAACCTTACTCATGTGGAATTGCTTTAATTGGATGAATTTATTTAAAAAAAGACAATACCTCAAGCGGGTTATTTTCATTCAGGCACACATTGTTTTGGTTGGTTTAACTAAGCTGTGCTGCAGGATTATCACTGAAGTAGACTAAATTTATTACCATTTACTATGGTTTATTTACTTTCATTCACATCTCATCTAAATGGAGAGAAGTGGACTCAGCATGAAGGAATATTAGGATGTGGTGTTGGTGTTATCTGTATTTTGGCTGAGGTTAAAGAAGGAACCCAATGTGATCTCCTCTCTGTGATGCCCTCTCTCGGTCAAACAGACAACAGCACATTTACTCACTGACACACAAACACCTCCTATCTGACCAAATAAATTTCTTATAGGTCAGTTTAATAACTAAAAGTCTGTCAAATGTTGTTTTCTGCCCCATGATTGGAAACCAGTTTCATTCATATGCTTTTTCAGAGGAATCTCTGTGGACCTGATTTGAGGTTTAGTGGCTAGCTTTGCTTCATTTTGATTGGTATACTGATATCTTCAGCCATCTGGACTGAATGATAAAGTTAAATATTATCCATGGATTATACAAATGTTACTTAGGCTCAAAGCCAGATTTTACAATATATAAGAAATTTGTTCAGTCAAACATTTAAGTATTTTCCGTATAATACTCTGCTGTTGATAGTAGGTGGCAGAACCAAAGAAGAGCAGGTCTTCAAAATACAAGTTGGAGAAAAACAGCATAAAAAGGTAGTTCCAACAAAAATGTGGCAGTTGCTCTTCCTCTCCAGTTTGACAGTCAAATATCTTCTAAAGCATAATTTTTAAAAGGCAGCTATACTTACCAGATAACCAAGAGACTTTTGCAAATCAAGGCTACACCATTGACATGTGAACAGTGAACAATATCTGTGCTAGGCATCTTCTGTGTCCTGGTCTATTGATGGGAGAAACAAGTGTTAACATTCAAAAGTATCACATAGTGCCAAATCTTGTAAACAATGAATTGAAAATAAATCTCGTGGCCATGCGTGTTGTACATAGAATAAAAGTAACAAAGCTTGGCTAAAAGAACACAAAAAATCTGTCTTACTCAACAGAGTACAAATATTAGTCTGCCATCTTGTAGTTGTGCTCTTCAGGAGGTGACACATTATACTTTGGAGGTTCAGAAAACCACGGTGAAATGTATCTCACAGCTTTTGTTGGAACATTTAAAAAAACCTCTGAAACTCATAACAAATAGTAAAAATCAATATATAACATATTCTAAACTTGCTCGGCCATGCAAACTGTAGCTACTCCTCTGAGCCTACGACCTTTGCAGGCTGACCTGAGGTAGCTGAGATATTAGCGAGCTGGCTGTGGTCAGTCCAAATGTGTGAGGAGGAAAGGAATCGCTGAATGTTGTGGACCTTTAACCTCCTAAGTCCCTGCATCCTCATATGAGCACATTACATTTTGCATTCTCTGTGCCAGTATACTATTTTGCTTAACTTAACCTCATTTGTGGACACTTGTGTCTATCATCTTGTGGTTGCCAAAGCACATTTCACTGATCAGTGGTACAATCAAGATCACCAACTATTCCCATCAACATTCATACCAAATCAAAGAATTTGATCTCAGGAGGTTAAGACACAAGGGTATCATTTTAAAAGTTCTGATTGATGTCATAAGGAATAATGAGACATTATCTTTCCCTTTTCAGAAATCCAGATGAAAGAAACATGAGATTGGTTAAAAAACTGAGCTGAATAGTATCTAAGGTGTCAACAGGTCTTCTTCATCAGGGCACCAGCTCCCTAATAACATGCTTGAAATCACTTACTGATGCAGTATTATGCCTAACTTTCACTTGTGTGGAGAAACAGGCACATCAGTTCAAGGAAGAACAACTTAAAACTGCGACAGCAGATCGGAGGAGCTCCAGTTAAACTTATCAAGCCAGTTCCTGCAGTTAAAATAAAGTCATTTCCAAGAAATGCCTGTGTTGCTAGAATTCCTTAACTCATGCATACTGTAGGCAAAACCTCTGAGCTAAGTGCAGACATAGACTGTTAAATGTCATACCACTGAATGTGTCCTATGCCTGTTTGTTTTCTGACCACTTTATATGCATGTGTAAATACCAAGTATTTTGCAGCTTTAATTGTACAATGTTATGTAAATATTATTCAAAATATCTATGAATTAATACTCTGTGTCTTGTATTTTGTCATCTGGTGGTTGATAATCACATCTATATTCTTCCACAAGTGGAATATTTTATTTGTAGCTTTATCATATATAGCATATTTAGGTTATATAGTCCTTCAACATAACAATATCTCATCTCACTCTCCATCAAAATGCTTAGTGAAAACAGACCTTAGCCATACTGATGTCAGGTAAGTGTTGGGGCCTTAAATTCCTTCCTTGGACAACCTTTATTATTGAAAGTGCTTACAGATATGCCATTGTTTTGTGTCCATCTAACAGTTTCAGTTTCTTGCAGATTGTCACTAGTCTTCTGCCACAGTGCCATTCCTTGTACCCTCCCCGCAGCTGAGGGTTGTTGCTCAGCTTTGTTGACAGGTAACAGCAACATCACTTTCACAAACATACAGTCACCTGCCAAGTCTAGCGGCAAGTTATTAATTGCCCTCTCCAAATACTCCCACTAAAGTCACAAATTGTGCTAGTTCTTTGCTTAAAGAAACCCAAGTAATTAAACCAATATTTAAATTTTGTATTTAAGGACTTCATTTTATAATGAAAAGGGATAGAGGAATAATGTTAAACAATTGTATGAGAATGGTGGACTAAAGGAGCTTATATTTAGGACCCATTTGGGTGTGTTAAATGAGGCTTTTAAAAAAGTCTCACCATTTCACATACTGTTCATTACCTATGTGTATCTACCCATAAGGATAGTTAAGGTGGTATACATGTGGGGTGCTTGTAAATCACACTGTTGGTTTTACAATTTTTAACATACAGACAGTGGGATAATAGTGACAATCATGTTAGTCTCTTGGTGAGTCACCTACCACTTTGTTCCAGGCTGAGTAGTCTGAACTATTGGTTTTATTGCCACCAAATCTGAATGAAAATAAACATTTGTCGTACCTAGAGGATAAATCCTAATGACTTTTGTCTGACCTCTAGCGCCACTATGATTGGTCAGGTTAAATGAACCTCCAACTATTGAAGAGGTTGCCATGAAATTCAGAAAGACGTTCATATCATCTTGTGCCATAATCAGGTTAGATTTTTCAATATATCCAAAGTAAAATGGTGAAGATTATGGCTGCTTCCAATTAGCTTAGTCACCATTGTACACAAATACAGGCCCATAAATCCTGTGGCCAAACTATAGACTCACCTGTTTTCTGTTTTTAGTTACCATCAGTGTCTACTGATGGTATGTGGGGTAATGATTAGGCAGGTAAATAAATCCATCCATTGATTAGCTGTACTGCTTGACCTTTGAGGGTTGCCCAGTTGGATGACAGTAGGTTCATGAATTTAATAGGGTTGACATTTAGAAAGAAGCATCCATTCTCATTCATTTTCACAACTTTGGGCAAGTTTGAGTCACCAAACCACCTAACCTGTATGTCTTTGGACTGTTGGAGGAAGCTGGAGTACCCGCAGAGACCCGACACAGACCCTCTGCTGTGAGCCAGCACTGCTAACCACTGCACAACCGTGAAGCATATGGAAGTGTATTGATGACAGAAGCATCGGGGGATATGCTGATCATATGTAACTCAAACTACATAAGAATATGGGTGATAGGGGTTTCCTTTGATTCCTCTTCTTCCGTCTCTAATAAAGCAGAAATACCAGTAAAATATTTTTGATGATTAAGTTTACATTTTCTTAATTTTTTTTTAAGCAGCTCCCATAATATTCCTTTGTTACATGTGCAGGCCAAGCCATGCCCTGTTACCTGGTAGGCTGCCATTCGTTATATCCACACTGGACACCTATGTGTAACATTTGAGCTTCACCATGATCTGTGTCCTTTGTTCTCAGTGTGTGGATGAATGTTCCTTGATTCACCTCCAGTGCATGTGTTGATGAGTTTCAAAATGTGATTCTGTGTATTACAAACAAAAAGTAAGTTAGCCCTTTAAAAAAATATGTGCCACCATCTGTTTCATTTTTCAATACAGTAATCCCTCGCTATATCGACGTTCACTTTTCATGGTCTCAGTGCATCACAGATTTTTAAAAATATTCAAAGTAAATTAATATCACGGTTCCCTCGGTACATCGCGGGTTTCTGCGGCCGATCGAAATTTGGCTTAGTCTTCCCAGATGATTTCGTACATGCCACACTATTGGCCAATAGAGGAGACATGACCAATGAGAGCACGCTGTTCAGTATCCTGGGTGCTGATTGGCTTACTGACCGCAGCCTCAGTTCCCAGCATCCTCGCTTTCATCATCCCACGCCGCTCAGTTTTCTTCCTACGCACATGTCCACTACATCACTCAGCATCTTTATTTGTGTTTAAGAGTGTAGAAAAGGTTTATAAGAGTATGTGAAGGCTTTATAAAAGCTTTAATATATAAAAATAATAAAAAAATATACATTACAATACCCTGATGAATCACTTTAGCCAATCCTGTTTCTACTTCACGGATTTTCACCTATCGCGGGGCGTTCTGGAACGTAACACCCGCGATAGTCGAGGGATTACTGTACTTCAAAGATTACACATTTTTTAACCTTTAGTGTGAAGCATTACAGTGTTTTATTATAGTTTTTTCAGATGAAATCACCTGAAAGAGAAGCACAATTTGAAAAAAAGCATTCCAAAACCTGTTTTGTGTGATGTTAGCGTTAACTTGCTACACAGTTCTACAGGACCAACTTGCCTCTTTGTTTTGTTGACAACCTCGGATCCACCGACAACAGTGAGCTCTGTTCTTTCCCTGCACTCACATGAGGATTTGGTATTGCCTTATTAGTGAACTTTAGTTGACTTTGGGCTCTAAAATCTGGATCCCTCAATCTCAAATCGGGCTTTTAAAGCTCTGATCAGGCTCTGGGCTGAAGCTATTTAAGGGAATTCAGGGGGATCATTTAGGACAGCTGTAAATGGGGAAGACTACTCACCTCATGACACAGCACACACTTCAATCCTGCAATAATTTTAAGTTCCACTTGTCTCTGAAGATCCAGCTGAATGCTTGAAGTGATAAAAAAGGAAAAGATTTGATACCCCTGATTTACTGAGTGTAATTGCCCTGGACCTCATATAAAGTGCTCCTGTGAATAACAGTTGAATGAACATGAATCTCCAATATTTCTCTTTTTAATAAAAGTCTACCTTTCAAATGAGAAATAAACTGCACATACTGACACATGCTGTTTCTGTTGTGTTGCATTGTCCAAAAAACAGACGTCACATCTATGAAGTCACAGGTTTCTCAAAGAAATCACAAGGAAGTACAAGGAATGTTCTTTTGTAACTCAGGGAAAGGATTCTTTACGTGGCATAGCAGCAGGAGCATGATTCTGATTAGCAGGGCTTGAAGTAAAGCAAACAAAATGCCTGTATTCACCTATGCATAGACACTAGGAAATGTCACAGGTTTGATATTTATTAATTTTCTCAAAGAATCGTTTGCCAAATTTTTACTTTGATCTTAATTTGACAAGATATATCTCTGCAATAAATGAACTCATATGTCTTTAGATCGGCAGCAGAGTTACTCCATACCTATGGGAGGAGGTATATGTTTGTCTTACTGTCAAACTGGCTTCATGAACCCTCGAAACACACAACCAACAGACACAGATCCATACAAAAGTGAGTTAGTAAAAAAATATATAATTAAAAGATGAGTTAGCTGTCAGGTGTTAATGTAATCTCAGTAAGAGGCAGTTTTTGTCACTGAAGGCTTTTATCACATACCTGTATGCAAATACCCATCTGCCCCTTATACACGCCACAATAGCGGTAACAAGTCTTTACAAGTCCTTAAACACTCCCTTATGGTAACTTCCGCAGATGTTACCATATTAGTCATTGCCCCATAAAGGGTTTAGGGTTTAGTTCCAATCTCACCCGTTACAGTGATGGCAGAGAGGATATAGTTGGAGCAGTGGAGATGCAGTGGAAATTTCTATGGCGTCACGATAACATATTGAGGCAGTTGGCGGATGGTGTGGAACAGGCATGTAAAAAATAGAGACAACAACGGTTGGACAGACTCCACTTTGTCCAGTTTATGAGGTCAAGAGAGAGTGCTGCAGCAGGAGGACCAAGGAACAAAGGGATCCTGGCCTTAGATAATGACTGGGAGTAGACCTAAAAAAGCGGCTCAATTTCCCAAGAGGAATTAGCCCAGACCAGTCTCAGACCAGATATTGTTCTCTGGTCTAGAAGTACCAAACAGGTGGTGCACAAGGAGCTGTCAGTACCCTGAGAAGAGAGGATGGAAGAGGCACATTAGTTAAAGAAATATCAAGCCCTGATCCTTGTGAGCCAATAAAATGGATAGAAGGCCTGGAACTTACCTGTGGAGGTCAGCTCCAGGGGTTTTGCCGGGCAGTCACTGTGGAGAGCCCTTGGGCTTCCGAGGATTGAAGGGGTGGCAAGAAAGCAGCTGATAGGTAATGTAATCAAGCAGGCTGAAACAGCATCCTGGTGGATCTGGATACAGCAGGAGGTGCGGTGGAAGAGACAACAGCTGAAGGGATGGCTTAGAGTTGGCTGGTGGTCAGTGGGGGCAGATCGAGGACGCTGGAGCTGCTGTCGAGCACCCTGAGGTGCTGTGGGCTTAAATCAACAAAACACCAGTCAACAGGGGTGCCCACCTGAAGACCTGTTGTATTTACCCAACTGTCTTTCCCAGTGGAGTCTCGGCGGTGTCTTGAGGAAGGAAGGAAAGAAGAAAGCGATACTGGTGGCCCACAGATGGCACAGAGTGGGGTACCTGTAAAGGTGGGCCATGTGTCATGTCCTGTCGTACTTTGCAATTCTATAATGGGGAAAATATAGTATTCTGTCTGTTTCAATTCATATTTATATTCAAAACATGGTTAGTTTTAATCTGTTTGATAAATGTTCTTCCTGTTTGGCCCACGACTTAAAGTGTGCTTTACGTTTTGGCCCCTTGTGTGATTGAAGGCAGAGTAGCAATGGAGTAATGGACCCTCGCACGGCTTTGTAACTCGGAGGCCCCTGGACTTGCCCCCACCCAAATGCCTTAAACTTGAAATGTTTTGTTGTGAGTGGTGAGTGTGTAATGTACTGTGAGTGTCCACTGTGTGGTGCCAGAGAGCACCCATCAAGTTTACAACATGTGGAATGAAGCTGACTTCCTATGTCCAGTGGGTGGTGCTCTGAGTCTGACTCAATATTGATACACAGACATGTTCAGGGCAGCACTGATCGTGTGTGGTGAATTTAGACCTGATTGAACAATGTATGCTGGAGTAATAAAAATGTCCTTTTTATTTCCTTTTTAAACCTGGAGAAGCCTCAAAATCTCACTGCACAGCCACACCAAGCAGGTAGGACAGAAGTAAATGATTTGATAGTTTTACATCTTCATGGTGTTGCGGTGATACTGAGCGAATATGAAGTCATTTGGATGAAAACTGTAGGAGGTGTTTGTTAAAGTACGATCCATGGAAATCGCCCAAATTGGCCAAAAATCTAAAAATGGCTGACTTCCTGTTGGAATGAAGGTGTGGATCCATAAGACTTTTTTGTGCGGCTCATGTGTACCAATTTTCGTTCATGTACGTCAATCTTGAGTGAGGGCCTCAAAAAAAAAAAAAAAAAAAAATTGGAGCTGTGGAGCCATTTTTTGATGTACATTTCTGCAACCAATGAAATATTGAAATTTCATGCAGTCCTGACATGCTGTCCAAATTTCCTGAGTTTTGGAGCGGCCCTCATTTGTCTGCCACCTAAATCTCACCTACATCACTCTTCACCCACCACACACATTGCGTTACATTAATTTCTCACAGGCACATTTAGATATACACAACCTACATCCAACATGAGATTCGTGGCCGAGATGCACCACACGGGGGGGCAATTTGTGGGGGCTTCCGGATTCCCCACCCCACCTGTGGGCCAGCTGGTCATAGTCAACTCCCTTGTGCTTTCAAAGATCACCCATACTTTAATAGTCCATGACCTTTATATTCATTCGTATTCCCATTGAAAGCCGTGAGGTTGAGCCTCATACAGGGCACAAGTTTTGATCCATTTACAGGCTAGTTGCTTTGCAATTTGTTGAGGATTTAATGTTTTTGTCTCCCCCTTCCAACCATTTCCCTCTGTTCTTCCTCCATCTTGCAATGTCTAGTTTGCATTATCTATCATTGTGCATTTTCTAATGTGTAAGTTTAAAAGCATTTGTCATTGTGTCAGGAACACAGGGACCTGTAGACACAAATGCAGGCAGGCAGACGGAGTTCAGTTCTCAGGGTCTTTAATACGCTCCAAGGGTCAAAACCAGTAAGGCAGTCAAAAACAGGCAGAGGTACAAAATCAGTAGGCTAAAGCTCGGAAATCAGGGGGCAGGAAGTAAACAAGGAGACGAGACTATTAAAATAAAACAGGAAACTGAAAATGAACACAGAGATGAGCCTACAAAATAAAACAGAAGATTGACACATGACGGACCCTGACAGTACCCCCCCCCCAATGGCCGACTCCTGGCAGCCCAGGACCCTGAGGATTGCGTCGGTGGATCTCCACAATGAAGCGAAGGTCCAGGACATCCCGAGAGGGGACCCACAAGTGTTCCTCCGGTCCATAGCCCTCCCAATCCACCAGGTACTACTAGCCCCAGCCCTGTCGAACATCCAACAACTTTCCTGACAGTGTAGACAGTTTCACCGGCGATAAGACGGGGAGGGGGCAGTAGGGGCCTGGCTGCAGGGACGAGTGGGCTCTCCTTGACAGGTTTGATCCGGCTGACGTGGAAGGTTGGGTGTATGCAGTTGGACCTGGGAAGTTTCTACTTAACAGCAGAGTCATTAATGATTTTTTGAGATAGGATATGGTCCCGTGTACCTGGGTGTGAGCTTACAGGATGGATGGTGGAAGGGAAGATCTTTCGTTGAGAGCCACACTCTTTGTCTGGGGCGATATGCTGGGGCGGGGCGGTGTTGGTGGACAGCCACTCTCTAATAGGCGGCAGAGGTTCGGAGAAGGGTCCGGCGGGCGTGAATCCACAGGCCTCAACACCAGCGGACCATAACAGCAGCAGCGGGGACCTTGACTTCTCTCTCTAGGGCTGCGAAAAGGGGAGGCTGATAGCCGAACACCACCTGGAATGGGGTGAGACCTCTCGAGGTGGAGGGAAGGGTGTTGTGGGCGTATTCGACCCACAGCAGCATCTTGGTCCACGAGGAGGGGTTATCTGAGGAGAGGCAGCGGAGTCTGGTCTCCAAGTCCTGGTTTAGCCTCTCTGTCTGGCTGTTGGTGGTATCCAGAGGAGAGGCTCCTGGAGGCTCCAATCAGTTGGCAGATACCTCTCCCAGATTGAGCCACGAACTGCGGCCCCCAGTCAGACAGTATATTCCTGGGAAAACAAAAGGTCCTGAAAATGTTCTGAAGTAGTAGTTCATCAGTTTGTTTGGCAGATGGTAGTTTGGGTGAGGGAATTAATTTAACCATTTAAAAAAAATCTGTCAACAACGGTGAAGATGACTGTGTTACCTTCGGTTGGATGGAGGCCGGTCATGAAGTCCATGGAGGTCTGACTCACGGGCAGAGGGTGGAGGAGACCTGCAGGAGGAGCATGGGAACTCCTCTGCTGAGAGCAGACAGGACAGGCAGCTGCATATTCTGACACATCACCCTTGGCATTAGCCCACCAGAACCACTCCAACACTCTGAAAAGGGTTCGGCGGTTGTCGGGATGCCTTGCTCTCATGAACCCACTTAATGACCTCCCCCTGGAGGGAAGGGGGAATGAAAAGCCTGTTCATGGGGGTCTGGGGGTGCTGGTGTAGTCCGGAGAGTCTCCATAACTTTGCCTTCGATACTCCAGGTGAAGGCTCCCATGATGCAGGTTTCAGGGAGGATGGGTTCTGGGTCTGAAGTCTCATATTCAGGTGCATGCATGTGTGACAGGACGTTGGACTTGGTGTTCTTGCTACATGGGCGATATGACAGGGTGAAATTAAACCGAGAAAAGAAGAGTCCCCACCTGGCTTAACGGGCATTGAGCCTCTTGGCACTTTTCAGATATTCTAGGTTTCGGTGGCCTGTCCACACAAGGAATGGTTGGGCCGCCCCCTCTAGCCAGTGCCTCCACTCTTCCAACGCCACCTTCACAGCCAACAGCTCCTGGTCCCCCACCAAGTAGTTTATCTCCTCCTGAGATAATTTCCGGGAGAGAAAAGCACAGGGTTGGATCCTATTATCCATACCCAATCTCTGGGACAATACGGCTCCCACCCCAGAGCTGGAGGTATCCACTTCCATGACGAATTGTTGATCGGCTGCGGGCAGGGTGAGAATCGGGGCTGATGTGAAGAGTTTCTTCGGGCGCTGGAACACATCCTTGGAGGGCTGAGACCAGTGAAACCTGGGGGAGGTTAAGGTACTTAAAGGGGCAGCCACTGAGCTGAAGTTTCTGATGAATTTGTGATAGAAATTGGCAAAACCGAGAAAACGTTGCACCTCCTTTCGGGAGGTGGGGGTTAGCTAACCTACCACGGCCTGGACTTTTTCTGGGTCTCCAGGTGATCGTGAGATCACATACCCCAGAAACGACTCTTTTTCCCTGTGGAATTCTTATTTTTCGGCTTTGACAAATAGTTCATTTTCTAGCAGTCTTTTCAAAACTTCTCGTACTGACCGGACATGAGACTCTTCATCTGGGGGAAAAAATAAGAATGTCATCCAGGTAGACAAAAACCGTTTGGTTCAGGAGGTCCCTTAGGACATCGTTAACTAAAGCCTGGAAAACTGCAGGGGCATTGGTCAGCCCAAAGGGCATGCCTAAATACTCAGTGACCTAGGGGTGTATTGAAAGCTGTTTTCCATTCATCCCCGTCCCGGATGTGAACTAAATGATGCGCATTCCACAGGTCCAGCTTAGTGAATATTTTTGCGCCTTTGAGAACGTCAAAAACAGAAAAAATTAGTGGGAGGGGGTAACTGTTCATTATAGTAATGTTGTTGAGTGGGGAGTAGTCAATGCACAGCCTTAGACTCTTATCCTTCTTTTCAACAGAGAAGAAGCCAGCCCCGGCTAGAGAGGACGATGGCCGAAAGTCCTGCAGCAAGAGAGTCGTTTATGTAGTCCTCCATCGCCTTTTTCACCTCTCATAGTTTGTGATAAGAGGCTGGGATGCCAGTCAGGTCAGGGGAGTCTTTCGGCTCTGTTTCACTGGAGGGGTTAGAGTCTTGAGTATGGAAACAGTTTTGGTAGCATTCTTTTTTCTCTCCATGTCCATCGGGGAAACACATCTGGATGGGGGAGGTCTGGTGTGTGACGGTGGCCATAAGCCTGCCATCAAGAGCTGTGGCATGGAGAGCAATGGTCAGCGGCTCTTTCGTGGCGCCTAGACTCTGGGCTAGGCTGGAGTCCAATAGTTTAGAGTCTGTTCCTGAATCTATTAGCGCTAAACCATGCAGAGTAGAAGAAGCAGTGGTCAGCTTTACTTTGGTTAATTGTCTCCGAGTCTTAGCTCTACGAATGGTAGCACTCACCAGGGATCTCAAGTGTGGGGCAGGCGAGGTAATGTCCCAACTGAGCCCAGTAGAGTCACAGACCCTCCATCATCCGACGATGACACTCGGCTGGGGTGAGGCGGGTGCGCCCAACCTCTATAGGTTCAGGAACAGCATTGGGAGGGGAGCCACTCCAGGGAACTGGTGCTTGGGGAGCTGGGCCGAGCTGGAACGGCTCCCTGATGGGACGACTTCTCTGCATTTCAGTCAGTCTCTTGTCAATGCGGGAGGCCAGGGCAATCAGAGCATCCAGCTCCACTGGTAGGTCCAGAGGAGTGAGGTAGTCCGTCAGGGTCTCAGAAAGACCGGAAAAGAGGGCGTCCACCAGGGCCGGCTGGTTCCAGCCACTGTTGGCAGCTAGCGTGTGGAACTCTATGGCATAGTCCATAACGGACCGTCTTCCTTGCTTAATAGAGTGTAGAGCTGTGGCAGCGTCTATAGTGGGGAGAGTAGAGTGGAAGATGAGCTTGAAGCTGTTGTTACGACCCCAAAAAGAAACGAACTAGGGGAACAAAGGGGGGGTAACAATTAAAAGAAACAAAAAGCCAGGAAGCCAAGAGGCAAACCAAGGATCTACTGTCACAGGAATTTATTCAATGAAATCAAACAAAGATGAAAATGACTTTAGACAAAACAAGGCTGGTCCAAAACGACCCACACGCGCGCACGCACAGCAACCCACTGGCGGCTGAATGACCCACTGGCCACAGCAAAGCACCCAGCAGGAGCTTAAATACCACAGCTGATCAATCAATCAGCTGAGCGGCGGAGGCGATCAGCTGATTGAGGAGGAAGAGGGGAGAAAGGGCAGCACCTGGCAAAAAAAAGAGAAGACAAAAACAACACAACAAGCAGCACATACCAAGGCCCGTAACACCCCCACCCATAAGAATAAACCCCACCCTTAGCTAATACCACCTACACTAGTTACAGTTTCACACTAATACTGATCCTTCAGTAATATACTACCACCTTATATGTAGAAAAAAAAACAAAACAAAAAAAAAAACAACAAAAAACAAAACAAACTAATACTGACCTTACAGTAATACACTATCTAGTAGTGATGAGGAATTTAAGTGCCCCACCCAGAGGGATAGCCTTACCCACGGGACAGCATGTCAGCTACTAGATTATCGGCCCCCTTCTTGTGCTTAATGTCAATGTTGTAGCGCAGGGCTTGGAGTGCCCAGCGCATCAAACGCTGGTTGATTTTATACATTTGTGTCAGAAACATGAGACGGTTATGATCTGTATACACCGTAACTGGTACAGAAGTAGAGCCAACATAAACTTCAAAATGTTGTAAAGCAAGGAGCATGGCCAGGGTCTCTTTTTCGATTGTCGAACAGTTCAGCTGGTGCTTCTTAAACTTCACAGAGAAGTAGCAGACAGGGTGGCACACTTCGCCCACACCATCCTACAACAGCACCGCTCCAGCTCCTGTGGCACTAGCGTCCACCTCCAACTTGAAAGGCCAGGAGAAATCGGGTGCAGCTAGCACCGGAGCACTACAGAGGAGGGACTTGGCAGCAGTGAAGGCATGGGCGCAGTCATCGTTCCAGACAAAAGGAATAGCTGGGCTACACAGTTTGGTCAGCGGAGCGACCACCATGGAGAAGTTTATGCAGAAACACCGATAGTAGCCTGCCATGCCCAGAAAACGTCTGAGTTTGCACAGGGTGTTAGGGGTCGGGAGAGCTAGCGCAACCTCAACCTTAGCAGTCACAGGACGAACCTGCCCATGGCCAATCTGTTTCCCCAACTAGCTCTCTGTAGTTTTACCAAACTCACATTTGGCTAGGTTCAAGGTCAATGAGGCATCGGCCAGCCACTGGAACACATCCTTCAAGCTGGAAATGTGACTCAACCAGTCCTTGGAATAAATCACAACGTCGTCCAAGTAGACACTACAGTTTGGCACATTACCTAGCACACGCAGCATGAGGCGCTGAAAAGTAGCTGAGGCATTTCTCATGCTGAACGCCATGATGGTGTACTGCATAAAGGCATCAGGGGCGACGAACGCAGAGATGTCAGATGCACGCGTAGTTAAAGGAACCTGCCAGTACCCCTTAAGCAGATCTAGCTTGGTGATATACATTGCAGGACCCACACTGTCTATACAGTCATCCATGTGAGGTAGGGGGAAAGAATCAGGCACTGTAACTACATTCACCTTACGGTAATCTGTACAAAACTGGGGGGCTCCATCCGATTTTGGAGCCAGCAAGCAAGGAGAACTCCAGGGACTGCAGCTAGGTCGGGCAAGAGCGTGTTCAGCTAAGTAGGCAACCTCTTTTTTTTTTTTTTCTTTTTTAAATCAGCTCCCTTCTATCAATAGGACAGCGGTACACCTGCTGCTTGATGGGCATATGATCACCTACATCAATGTAATGCTCTATCACATGGGTGCGGGATGGCACATCACCATACAAAGTGGGATAGGCAGTGAAGAGGTCGAGCACATCCTGACAGCGAGTTGGAGAAAGACAGGACAAATGTTGCTCGGCACTAGACAGGAACTCAGTTCGACAACCAGCCAGATTGCTGTGCATCAGAGGGGGCAGCCAAATCAGTCATGGTTGTTACACACACAAGCTAAGGAGTCGCAGTAACAGTGGTCTCAGGGGAACTTTTAAGCGCTTCCTGGATAACCTCTCGTGAGTGGTACGCCTTGACCATATCAATGTGGCACAAACGGGTCTTCTTCTGGTGCTCGGATGACATAATCGGTGTCAGAGAGTCTGCTCTCCACTACATAGGGACCTGTAAAATGAGCAGTAAGAGAGGACCCAGGGTTTGGTAGCAAAACCAATACCTTATCACCTGGCTGGAACTGTCGCTCAACGGCCCTCTGGTCAAATCGCCACTTCATGCAACCCTGAGAGGAGGAGAGAGCCTCTTTTACCATCCAAGAGGTGAGATGTAGCCGCTCTCTACACTTAGACACAAAATCCTGAATGTTAGCTTGTCTCAGAGAACTGCACACTAACTGTTGCTTCAGAACGGCTAACAGGCCTCGCACATTGTAGCCAAACACAAGCTCTGCTGGGCTGCCTCAGGAAAAAAAGTGGAGACACACATCACTGTTAATAGGAACTGGTTACCAGCCTTGGTTCGGGCTAGCGGACCCACGCAGTCAACCATCACATGTTCGAAGGCCTCACCAACGGCCGAAACAGGATGAAGAGCAGGGGGCACAGGCTGATTTGGTTTCCCCACAATCTGGCAAGTGCTCCAGGTCTTACAGAAACTCACCACATCAGCCTTCAAACCAGGCCAGAAAAAATGTCTGAGGACTCGTGGTCAGGTCACCTTGGTGTAACTAAAACCTACCACCAAGGGTTCATGAGCCAGTTTTAACACATAGTGGCAACAATCAACAGGAACTACCTGGTGGACCACACCCCAATCCTGGCCTAGCTCCACTGCTGCACTGCCTGACTGTGAAATCCACCTGTGCATCAGAACCCCATTATCAAAGAAATATGGCTGCTTGGATGTACACTCACTGGGGTCCTTCACAGCGGTAGCCATACAGCTAGTTAGGGCTGAGTCTGTTTTCTGAGCAGCAATGAGAGCCTCACGATGCAGCAGGACAGGAACAGGAAGAGGAGGAACAGACTCCGTCACCATTTCAGGTTTCCTGAAACCACAGTCTGCTGAACCACCACCAGAGGGCAGCTCATCCTGAGTGAGAGCAGCTACAAACAGGGAATCTGTTAAATCAACCTCCTGGGCCTGCTCCCGGGCCCTAGCTCTAGTTAGCACACTAACTGCAAAAACATCAGGATGCTCTTTGGCTAACTCGTCATGATCAGATGCTAGAATAGTGTCAGCAACAACCTCAGGAACAGGATAAACTTTACCACCGGCTATGTCATTACTCATGATGAAGTCAATTCCATCAATGGGAAAAGCGGACACCCACAGGAAAGTAACCGGTAGCCAGACCAGACTGCACATGGATGCGGTGCAGAGGTGCGGGGATGAAACCCATCTCAGTTCCCCTAACCACTGCACTGGTGTTGGACTCTGTACCAGATGGCAGCACACTGGAAAAAATGAGGGACTGTGAACAGGCAGTATCATGCAGCGCAATCACTAGGCGTTGGTCCTCAGCTTGTCCTGTAAGAGACACCAAACAGTCAAACATGAAACCCCTGACACTACGGCCTCATCTGATAGAGGTTTTAGTAAGCCCCATGCCCTTTGACGATTTGGTAGCAGGCCCCTGTTTACACTTCCAGGCAACACAATCTGCAATCAAATGACCTGACTTGTGGCAATAGAAACATTGCCTTTCAGCTTTGGAAGCGGAGGAAACTGCAGCACCTGTCACCTGCGAACCACCAGTCTTATAAGAAACCTCACGAGGGGACTCGCGTTTGGCCAACACACCCCTGTGTGTGAGCGCAAACTCATCTGCCAAGGTGGCAGCCTGCTGCAAGGTGGATACCTTTTGCTCATTCAGGTACACAGCAGTACGCTCAGAGACACAGCTTTTGAACTCCAACAACATCCGTTCCCGTACATAGGCAAAGTCATCAGCCCCCCCCACCACCACCACCGGTCGCAAATAATGCCCTTTTCTCTGGCGAAATCTGTGGGTCTGATTGGGCGCTTTGCGAAGACTGCGAAAACGCTGTCTATATGCCTCAGGTACCAGTTCATATGTCCGCAGAATAGCGCACTTAACCTTATCATAGTTAAGACCATCCTCCACAGACAAGGAAGAACAGGCCTCCTGAGCTCTGCCTGTCAAATTACACTGCAGCAGAATAACCCACACATCCACTGGCCGGCGCAAAGCAGCGGCAATACGCTAAAATGCGCCGAAATAAGTTTCTATCGCTGCCTCACGGAATACAGGTACCAATGAAATGTGTTTGCTCACGTAAAAAGCGACAGGGTTAGGCTGTGTCAGGTTGAGTTACAGGCACAGGCTGCTGAGGCTCAACCTAACCCTAACAGCTGTGTCTGCCTCCAACTTTTTCAAATCAATTTCCCTCCGAAACTGAAACTCACGTCATGCTCACGTTCCTCTTTTTCTAACTGCAGGTGAGCCAAACGGACTTTGAGTCTGGCGTCCACCTTACAGCCTGGAGATGACTCAGCAGAAAAAGGGATGAAATGTGGTAAAGTGACCGGCTTCTCAGTCGTGCTTCCCTTTCCCACAGTAGGAGTAATAGGCTGCTCGGCCATTTCTCCCGCTGGAGAACCAACACGGCCCTCAAAAGACTCCTGGCGACCCTCACCCGGGGAGTCTGCGGCCTCAACCATGGAGTGATCATCACCAGACACCGGCAAGCTAAAAACCCCTCTGCTGACCAACTCACTCAAAAGAACCGCTTTAAGCTCAGCCTTAACAAGGGAACTAGAAACCGGAACACCATAATGCTCCACTAGCCATCGGAGATCACTTAGTTTACATTTATCAAACGCAACCAGTGAAGGAGCAGACACAAATGCCTGTCAGAGGCCACACACAAAACAGGACAAACTTCCCCAAATCCTACCTAACACAAACTTCACCTACCTCCATCTTCTGGGGTGTGCCGGGCTCGAGGCGTATTACAGGCAACACATCAGCGGCCGAAATACCAGCCCCCGTCGGAGATCAATGTCCCCGCCTGGTGTTAACTCCGAAAATAAAAAAGGCAAAATAACAAAAGAGCACCCGATGGAAAGGCTGATTACAATTCAGCCCAGCTGGGCACTCACCTGTCTAGTCTGGAGAAGCTGCCACTGACATCACTGCAGGCTGAAGGCACACAGACACCAACACACACCACGGGAGACACCGGAGCCAAGAGGAAAAAAAAAAAAAAAAAAAAGACAGCAGCCACAGCACTAACAACAAAAAACCGTACAACTGCGGATAAACTATCCCGGACGACTCGTGGTGGTGGTGATGACTCACCATCATCACCACCACAGCAGTCAAATAAAGACATAATACACATTTCATTTGGTCTTCTTTATTTCCTACAAATACAAGAGCTAGTTTAGTTAATGTTCCAATAGTTAACATATTTAACATAATTAACCTGTGACCATGCACCCACCTCTAACTTGGGCTCCAGTATTTCCATTTCTAGATCTGCCCTCCTAATCTGGCAGTCAAGTACTGCACTTTGTTGGTTTTTTTGGGATTTTTTTCAGCAGGTGAATTATGTAAATCTTTTACTGGTAACTGGGAACACATGAGGACATTAAATTATACAGTTGCACATGAATTCCACAGAATGAACCTCTGATGTTTACTGAAATTCCATCTCTGTGTCAATATGTGCAGTGGAAGTTGAGGGACCCTCCTGCTGCTGCCCAGTCATGCCCTGTTAAAAAGGATGAGAATGTGTTAATACTTAAGTGTAGGCTAAATGTCACAATGTTAAAAAATGTGAATGGGAAGAGAACTATGTCATAACCCGGCCCACAGGCCATGACAAATGACAGGGAAATGATGAGTGCATAAAAAAATAAGTTGTTTATTACAGCATAAAGTATTCAAAATAAAGGCAAACATGGGATGTGTGTGTCAGCTACATCAGTAGTGTAAGTGTGGATGGAGTGTATGTTTGAGGTGCAGTGTTGTAAGTGTGGAAAACATAAGAGATAGAGGACGAATCTGGCGCTGACTGGGAATATTAAGCCACTGCCACAGGTGCTCCCAATCTGGCTGTCTGCATCAATCAGAAAGAGCAGAGGCTAGAGCAATCAGGCCAACCTACAGACTATGCAGGGGCCGTCACAACTATCAGTAACATATCAAGATGTTACCTCTATAGGCCTTTCTGGATCCCCCTCGGTAAAGGCAGCAGACACAGTTTCCTTGTGCTCTTCATCCTAGATGAGTGATATGTTTCAGTATACTTAAACTACCATTTGGCAAAATCTTTGGAGTATTGCCTACTTACAGTTACAAGGTCTGTTGTGGCATGAGGGGTCTCCACCAGGCAGATAACACAATCAGAATCTGTTGGGACAAAAGAAAAAAAGATATATAGGCCTAGGCATATTACATTTTATGAAGGAACTTGTGTTTTGGGGGTGGGCTCAGAGGATGAGCTCCCTCCAGGGATTCTGTCAGCCACTGGCCTTCCTAAATTCTGGATTAGGGCCAGCTCCTCTGCATCCTTTAGAGGTGGCGGTGCTGGGCCACCATCTGCCTTCTTTCTGTTGGCTAAGTAGAAGTCTGTGGTAGTTCAGATAGGCTTAATTATTTAACAGAACATGATATAGATGAGAAGACATTTATGTGTGTGAAAACAGCATTATGTTGGGGATAAAACAACTGCACAGTCAAACAGCCAATTAATATTTACTTTCCAATGTAAACATGATCAAAATGAGGTACCCCCACGAGATTATGCCAACGTCTTACTTGTTTGAACAAAGTTTGTTTCATCCTAAACTGCTGCCAAATGTGCCTCTCCCTCAAGGGACTCCACTTAAATGAAATAAATTAATAGGCTACCATTCAAGCAGTTTTACCCTGTAATATTATTGTGATTGCAAAGGACTACACTTAAACTTTCGCATTGACCCAAGCAGCAATGTTCTCCTACGCCGTCTCCCTCTCTTTTGCAGCTGCGTTGCACTTCTTTCTAAACACATTTTCAAACTCGCCATATGAGTACAGTAAGATGTCCAATTCTAGTGTGGTGAAAAACACAGCCCTCTTCCCCATTGCCATGGTGACTTTTCGAATGGGGGCTCCATTGATGCTGTCTTTTTATAGTTGTGGTGCACGCGCTTAATTCCAGGTGAAACTACTCTGAGTTGATCAAACTAACTCAAATCAGCTGTTCTGGAACCAGAAAAAAACTCAGAGTTTCCTATTTCAGAGTAGATTAACTCAGAGTTCAGGGTTAGACTCAGAGTTTGTTGAACCTGCTTTGTGAAACGGACCCCAGGAGTCTGTGGTCAGTGAGAAAAACTACAAAATAAAGTGAGAACACTTGTACCACAAAATTTGTGGGGTATACTCTTTAAACTTGTTTACATGAAGGAGTAATAAATCATAGAAATAAATCAGGAAAGTACTGTGGAAGCTGTTCATTTATTATATATTATTTTATTATACAAGACACTGATTGACCCTGAATCAAATGTGCTGGTGGATTCAGTATTTGACAAGATATTAAGACATCAGTGAAGATAAATATCATAAAAAAGGTGGCCATTCCCATGCAAACAATAATAAAAAATATTGATGTATCAGCCTCAGGAACAATTTCATGAAGTTAAAATGTGGAACACATAAGATCACACCAAAAGTATTTTCCTTCAATTCAGAAACACAGCCATTTAAAACATCAAATGTCCCAGAGAGACAGACTGTCTTTATGGAATAATCTTCAACAGTCATAGAGATTGACATGTCAGTTATATTGATGTTGATGTCAACATATAAATGAGTTGTCTGGCCCCACTAACCTCTGGTTCTTCCATTCTCTAGTCTGTATGTATAGTTTGTGGTAACCTAATCAAGAAGAAATGTATGCACAAAAACCTTCATAAAGTTTCAAATTATCGTATAGTAACAGAGTTAGCAGAATCATTTTCAACTCACTGAGCTGAACTATTAAGTTTGCCAAGGAATCTGTTAGTCCCCTTTACAAATAGATTGTGTTTTATTACCAGTATGAGCATCCTTCATAATGTGGTACCAACTTTGGCACATTCAACAAGTCACCATAATGTTTTCCACCATGATGCTTGCAGATAGCATACTGATGCTCTGCAATCAGAGGTGTGACTTTCCATCACAGTCTTGGAGTCTGTCCTGACAAAATAATTCTCTCAAGCTCCTCGCAACAAGACGTGCAATTATTGGCTTCAACTCTGACTGACTGAAACCACAAACACTCTAGTTTTCAGGAGTTTACCTGCTTTAACATCTCTCAGAATACACAGACTTGTCTGCACAGCACAGAGCTGTTAAACCAGAAACACAATAGCTACACTTCACTTCAGTGAGCTGGAGCTACAAAGTTAGTTTTAAAAACACACAATCACGAGATGCTGCCAAAAAAAGCAGTGCAAATAATTGAATTCAATTGGTACACTGCTCAAAAAAATAAAGGGAACACTTAAACAACACAATGTAACTCCAAGTCAGTCACACTTCTGTGAAATCAAACTGTCCATTTAGGAAGCAACACTGATTGACAATCAATTTCACATGCTGTTGTGCAAATGGAATAGACAACAGGTGGAAATTGTAGGCAATTAGCAAGACACCCCCAATAAAGGAGTGGTTCTGCAGGTGGTGACCACAGACCACTTCACAGTTCCTATGCTTTCTGGCTGATGTTTTGGTCACTTTTGAATGCTGGCGGTGCTTTCACTCTAGAGGTAGCATGAGCCAGAGTCTACAACCCACACAAGTGGCTCAGGTAGTGCAGCTCATCCAGGATGGCACATCAATGTGAGCTGTGGCAAGAAGGTTTGTTGTGTCTGTCAGCGTAGTGTCCAGAGCATGGAGGCGCTAACAGGAGACCTGTAGGAGGGCACAACCCAGCAGCAGGGCCGCTACCTCTGCCTTTGAGCAAGGAGTAACAGGAGGAGCACTGCCAGAGCCCTGCAAAATGACCTCCAGCAGGCCACAAATGTGCATGTGTCTGCTCAAACGGTCAGAAACTCCATGAGGGTGGTATGAGGGCCCGACGTCCACAGGTGGGGGTTGTGCTTACAGCCCAACACCGTGCAGGACGTTTGGCATTTGCCAGAGAACACCAAGATTGGGAAAGCAGGTTCACACTGAGCACATGTGACAGACATGACAGAGTCAGGAGACGCGATGGAGAACGTTCTGCTGCCTGCAACATCCTCCAGCACGACCGGTTTGGCAGTCGGTCAGTAATGGTGTGGGGTGGCATTTCTTTGGGGGGCCGCACAGCCCTCCATGTGCTCGCCAGAGGTAGCCTGACTGCCATTAAGTACCGAGATGAGATCCTCAGACCCATTGTGAGACCATATGCTGGTGCGGTTGGCCCTGGGTTCCTCCTAATGCAAGACAATGCTAGACCTCATGTGGCTGGAGTGTGTCAGCAGTTCCTGCAAGACGAAGGCATTGATGATATGGACTGGCCCGCCCGTTCCCCAGACCTGAATCCAATTGAGCACATCTGGGACATCATGTCTCGTTCCATCCACCAACGCCACGTTGCACCACAGACTGTCCAGGAGTTGGCGGATGCTTTAGTCCAGGTCTGGGAGGAGATCCCTCAGGAGACCATCCGCCACCTCATCAGGAGCATGCCCAGGCGTTGTAGGGAGGTCATACGGGCACGTGGAGGCCACACACACACTACTGAGCCTCATTTTGACTTGTTTTAAGGGCATTACATCAAAGTTGGATCAGCCTGTAGTGTGTTTTTCCACTTTAATTTTGAGCGTGACTCCAAATCCAGACCTCCATGGGTTAATAAATTAGATTTCCATTGATAATTTTTGTTTGATTTTGTTGTCAGTACATTCAACTATGTAAAGAACAAATATTTCATTCATTCAGATCTAGGATGTGTTATTTTAGTGTTCCCTTTATTTTTTTGAGCAATGTACATCTCCTCCTCCTTTCCATAATAAGATTTTTTTTTATTTTTTTTTTTTAAATGTATGTAAAGTCTTGTTGAGATTAATAATCTCTTTTACAAGAGAGTCCTGGCCAAGATAGGCAGCAGCATAGACAAAGTTTCATAAGAACTATTAAACAAGACAGCTAAAAAAACAAACAAAAACCAAACACATCACAAAATAGAAATAAAATCAACAACAATCAAAGCATCTATAGCTAGATGTACTTGCTTCTAAGCCTTTCAAAAGAACCTTCAAAGCAAGAAGTGACACCACATCCGGTAATTTCAAAAATTTCTGCAACTCATTCCAAGCAAAAGGAGCAACATAGCTGAAGGGCCTACTACCTAGTTCTGTGCGAACCCTAGGTACAGACAATAGAAATAAGTCCTGGGTTATGACTCCCAGTGCTTTTTTGAAGGACATACTTCCCTAAAGAAGATGGAAACAGGCCAATAATGGCCTTATAAACAAGGGCATGCCAGTGATAGAGTCTATGGGTGGACAGAGCAGACCATCCGACCCAGGCATACAAAGAGCAATGGTGAGTACGAGATCTAAAATTTGTAATGAATCTCAGTGCTCTATGGTAGACAGTATCCAATATATGAAGACATTGAGCAGATGCATTCATATATAGAACAACGCTGTAGTCAAGCACAGACATAAAAGTGGTGGCAACAAGCCTCTTTTTGGCTTCAAATGAAAAACAGGCCTTTTTTCTAAAATCAAAACTCAATTTTAGTTTCAACTTTTTAACAAGTTGCTGAATATGAGGCTTAAAGAAGAGTGAATCATTAATTAGGAATCCAAGATAATTAAATTGTGATACTGATTCAATTTCAGAACCCTGAAAAGTAGTAATGGACAGGAAATTCACTGGCTTGGATTATCCCTCAGAAAACGTCATGACGTTTCGTTTTGTCAGCGTTTAAAAGAAGCTTCAGGCTAAACAGGGTACATTGCACAGTATTAAAAGCAAGCTGTAGCTGACAGAGTGCTTGGTTTAACAATAAATAAATCACAGTGTCATCTGCATAAAAATGATAATTTACCTCAGCAACATTTTGACAAACACAATCGGTATAGATAATAAAAAGTAAAGGCTCAAGGACCGAGCTCTGCGGCACACCATTTTTAATATTAAGAAGGCTGGAGGTGACACCTTTGACCTGCACACACTGTGTTCTATCTGATAAATAATGTTCAAACCACAAGACAGTCTGTTTTGAGATGCCAATGTTCACAAGCCTTTGAATAAGAATGACATGATCGACTGTGTCGAAAGCCTTAGACAGATGAAGAAAGAGGGCTGCACAGTGTTGATTCTTATCTAAGGTTTCGATGAAGTCATTTACTACCTTTAAGGCTGCTGAAACTGTGCTGTTTCTTCCTAAAACCCAGTTGGAAGTTTGACAAACAGTTATTTGTTGAAAAAAATTTTTAGTTGTTGAATCACAAGGGATTCCAGTACCTTCATCAGGGCAGACAATTTAGAGATGGGCCGGTAGTTGTTCAGAATACTAGGGTCACCACCTTTTAACAGAGGGGGAACAAAAGCAGACTTCCATATAATCGGAATTTTGTTTGTGAACAAGGAAAGATTAAAAAGTTTTGTTTAAAGGTTCAGCAATAAAATCAGCTGCTAACTTTAAAAAGTAAACTTCAAGATGATCAGGACCCCCAGATTTCCTAAAATCTAAGGATTTCAATGCATTATGTACCTCAGACACTGTGAGAGGCTTAAAACAAAAGGTTTCACCTTGAGATGGACATCTGGACTAATAGCAGTAAACAACTAGTAGCTGACATAGACCCAGCACTAACAGAGTCGAACAAGGAACCAGAGGAAATGAAATGCTCATTAAAACAATCAACGATTTTTGCCTTGTCATAGATTTTATAAGAGCCCTTGACAATACAAGATGGAAGCTCTAGTTCATTGATGGTTCCAGCTAAGGATTCAATAGTTTTCCAGAATTTTAAGGGGTTATTTACATTTTTTGAAGTTTCAGAGAGAAAATGTAGCTTTTCTAATTGCAACAGTGCATAAATTGCTCAGTCGCCTAAAAAGCAGCCAATCTGACTCTAGAGTCATTTTCCTACCTTTAGACCATGCCACATTACACTCATGTAGCAAATTAGATAGGTCAGTGGAAAACCAGGCATTATTTCGGCCTTTTACCCTGTACTTTCTGAGAGGAGCATGCTTGTCAACAATTTAAATAAAGCCATTATGAAAGAAATTCCAGGCAACTTCGACATCAGCAATGAGATTAATTCTCTCCAAATCATAGAGAAACAGACCACGAAAAAACCCTTGCTCCACAAAATGTTTCATGTCATGCTTTATGATAATGCACGGTTTAGTTTTAGGAATTTTAGTATTTCTTACTGTAGCAACAACACAGTGGTTACTAATGTCATTTGGAAATACTGAGGCAGCTGTGTATTTGCAAGGAGCATTAGTTAAGATCAGGTCAATAAGTGATGATTTTTCCGGACATTTAAGATTATGTCTGGTGGGACTGTCAACAATTTGGAAGGGATTTAGTGACTCACAGTAAGCTTTAAGGTCATCAGATACAGGTTGAAGCCAGTTCCATATAAGCTGTATTAAGGAAGGTAGAGTACCATTGACAGCTGAAGGTGTCCTATAACAACCAATGGCCTCAAGATCAAGAGCCAAACATTCAAATTGTTTACTCTGGGACAGAGTGAAGCACATTAACATGAAATTTACTTCTGGTATAAATTGCGACCCAACCAACCCTTTTGGGTCGGTCAGTCCTATATATGTCATAGCCATCAGTGCTAACATCCTTGTCCGGAACAGACTTGCGCAGCCAAGTTTCTGAAATGACAATAACATCCGCTTCAGTTCAGAGTGCCCAAATTCGAAGTATATCCATTTTAGCAATCATACTCCATGAATTCAAGTGAATAAAAACCAAGACCTGTCCTTGGTTTAAAATCAGCAGGAGTGTCAAAATTTATGTCTGGACCTGGGTTAGGTTGCACATTTCCAGAGATCAGTAGCAATAGAACTATCAAAAGAACTGCTTAAATGGTTTAACGGACAAATCCTTCCTAACAGGTCTAAAGACCACTTAAAGAAACAGTAAAGTTGTCTTGTAAAGACATGACACTGATGAGATTAACCAAAACCATTCTATCAGAGGGTAAGAACAAAGGCTGGGGTGAGGGTTTGCTGACATCTGACGGCCAGCTAGTAGTACGCATTCCCCAACAAGGAGCAATCAGTTTTGAGCATACAATACATGAATTTTCAGCCCCATATGGGCTTCCCCTAAAGTCACTCAGAGATAACAAGTAAAGAACAGTCAGGAGTAGCGCCATTATGAGTTTCGAAACCGGAAATAGGCTACAAAAGTTAATAATCAAATAGTTCTACCGATTTACACAAGGCAGGAGGACATCCAGGTCAGTGCAGCAAAAACCAGTCCGAAATGTCTGATAGCAGGCCACAGGCTGCAGTGCAGGGTAGATGGATCGTGCCTCAGGCTGCATAGCAGGGTGGAGCAGCAGCAGCAGTAGGCCTCAGTGCTGGATGGTTAGGCCCCAGGGAACAGGAGCAGCAGTAGGCCTCAACGCTGGCTGGACAGGCCCAGGATGCAGCAGCAGCAGTAGCAGTATGCCTCTGAGCTGGATGGAAAGGGCCCAGGGAACAGCAGCAGCAGCAGGCCTCAGTGCTGGATGGCTAGGCCCCAGGGAACAACAATGCTGAATAAACACCTCGGGTAGATGGAAGAACCAAGACCACTAAAGATCTAGTTAAGTTTCCAGGAAGCTGCAGCAGATCTGGGCTGAGGGCAAGCCCCACTGCAAAGAAGCTGGATGACTAAACCAGCCACAGTTGAAAGTGCAGAGACAACGCAGCAGCCCACAGCAAGCACACAGCTCCCAAAAAAAGGAGAAATTGTCCACAGTCCTCAGAGCAAAAAGTTGGTAAAAGAATAAAACATTGCTTAAAGGCTTGAAAATGCAATAAAAACCAATAAAAACCCAATAAAAAATACTGTTAAGACAAACACTGAACAGAGAAATCAGACATGCTGCTATCTTGGATCAGTTTTTAACAGTTTTTTGTTTGTTGTATGTAAGATGTATGTTTAACCAGTGATTGGGATCTTTTTTTTTCATACAGGCATAATATTAACATACCAATAATGTAAGTGAAGAAAATAATTAAAGTTTCGGTGCTTATTGCAAGCAGAGGACTTTGGACTGTAAGCATCAGTTCTCTTTCAGGACCTGAGATTCTGCTTAAACAACTCCTCCTGCAGCCTTGCCAGAGCCATCATTGGATCCTCTTTGAAAGGTGCTTCATGCTGGGAGGAGATTTTGGAGATGTAGCCTTGATCAGATCCACTGTTTGGACCCTTGTTTCCAGTGGATTCCAGTACCTCGACATTCTCCATTTCTACTGGGAGGGAGTGGCTGACTCCAGATGTGGGGTGGTGTTCACTCTGCATGTTTGCACATGAGTATTCTGTAGACTGTGAGTCAAGTGAGCGCTGTAAAACCAAGTGTCTCAGGTCGAAATGAGAAGAGAGTGGGCTTTTAGGCATTAATAAGCCTTCTTCATCGTCCTCAGTGGGAATTTTATATGGTGGCTCTTCCTGAAGGGAGAAAAAGTTCTCTGTTGGTGTTGGTGGCTTGTTCAAAACAGGTTCAACTCTGTAGAGGGGTTCTGAACTGGGGCTGTGATGATAAAGGTTATCTGTTAAGATATGATCCAGATTTGATGGATACTGATGTCTGCGCTCATGGTTAACTATCGGTGTAAGTTCCACTGCTGAAGACAATTCATTTTGTGGGTTCAGTTCAGGTGTAATTACATGAACACTGTTGCAATTTTTAGTGACTTCTACCTCATTGATGTGGACAGGGGGGCCATCTCTGATTACAGGAACAAACTCTAATACTGGAGGGATCTGCAGGTCATGAATGAGCAGGTTGGCCTCAGTCATGACTTCCTCCTCACTGTGCAGACACTCCTTCTCAAACCAATCAGGATTTTCCAACTGGTAGGCCTGGAAAATTTCAATGGCATTCTTCAGGTCGCTGCCTGAGTTACAGTTGAAGTATTCCTCTCCGCCGATGCCCTTGATGTGGTTCACCAGACCCGGCTGATACTTTTCAACATCAGCGATGCGGAAATACAGCTCTTCAAAATGCTTCATGAGCTTGTACTTTACTGCAATGTCAAAAACTGATGGTATGTCTTGTTCACTGCTGATGTCATCAAAATAAGCCACAATGTACTTCCCCAGCATGCCTGCCTGGTGCATGTCTGGTAGGAATAGGTGGAGAAAGGGTGTGACCATGTCATCTGTAGGGGATAGAATGTCCTCCTTCAGTGTAACTCGGCCTTGACCGCACAAAGCTCTCCACTTTGCCTGGACACCTTTTGAGCACAGCACCAGAATTTTGTCAGATGGATTTTTAAGCTGTTGTCGTTGCCACTCAAGCCAGCGGACTCGACCAACCATGCCAACTGATGTCGAGTCTAGTAAATCGACTACAACATTAGTGCCACACTTGATCTGAAGGAAGGCACATAATTTAAGCACTACATCCCTGTAGAGGTAGTGGTCATGGGAGTAGATGACCAACACTTTGGGAGTTTGTATGATCTGCCGTTGATTCTCTCCTCCCACATTGTCTTGAGTCACACCAACTTTGTCTGAAAGTGCAAATGAACACAGATCAACAGGAAGTTAGCCATTAGTAGAGAAACATTTTTCACATGAAATAAGAAGAGTTAGAACTCAATGGCGCTAGGACCGAAAATGCATTGTGTTTCTGACTAACCTTTATTCCTGCAGAGGACAAACATAACAACTGCCATCACTACAGACATAAGCACCACTCCAATGATGACAAATATATACGAAAGATCATCCGGGGAATCTGGTTGAGTTACTGTGAGAAGCAGAATACAGTTACAGTTACAGTTAATAAGTTTTTACAGCATTAACTGTTCTTAGTATGTCACAACTATATATGCCTCAATTTCTCCTTAAGACATCCCATAATGTCTTTTTTAGGTCACGTTAGTTGTGATGGCGCCTTGGATTTGCAAAGTTGATTATTTGATTGGTACGAATGTTGGATTATCTACCATTAATTTCTTGCAGACATGGCCCCCGTGGTTTTGTCTAAATTAATTACTATTGATTCCTCTACCACAATCAGCAGATCAAGTTAAATGTCTTCCACCGAGCATCCAATCTGAGCCATGTTTATTAGGCCCCAAAATAAGCCTTGATCAACCGACTATAGTCAGCCTATTTTGGTGTTAGCAGAGCTACCTTAGAGTAAGAGGGTTCTGGGTTTGAACACTAAATTTTGTAATAGTTAAAGGTCAAGGTGCCTGTGTATTCATGCTGTACTATGGAGATAAAGCCCTAAAATTTGGCAAAAATGCTCATGTGGACTGGATAGTTCTTGGCCATAAACCTATTTCACAGCATCTGCTTACCCTCACATCATAAAGGTACAATTGTAGCTTAATTTATAACCAAATGCCTGCAAAGCTGGTTCTGTTTACTGTCAAGGTTAAGTAAACAAATTAAGAGGAAGTAGTGATACTGATATTCCATTAGCTGACAATATACCTTGGCAAACATCCAGAGTTGCACTTCGGCGTTCACAGTCCTGGCCACATTGCGGGAAAAGTGGTTTGATCTGCAGTGAAGAATTAAGTCATGTTAGGTCTACATGAAGGTCAAAGATGATCAAACATCACTAAGCAGAACAGATGTGAAAAGATTTACCTGAACGTTAAACTTGCAGCAGGACCTAGGCCACTTATCAAGGCTAATTGTTACAGTCACAGTTGTGTGATTGCCCTGGAGAGAGGAGTTTTTCAAATAAATTGTTTCATTATTACCATGCAACATTTAAAGGTCCCATATTTTACACTTTTTTGGTGTTGGTGTGGATATTCATAAGAAGATCTATATTTCACTGTTAGAGTGAAACTAAAATTAGGCAAAGTAAATAATATAATGGAACGACATGCACTTAAGTAGTTTGTAATAGACCCTTTTCACAGTGACATCAGACAACTTCCGTTTTGAAGTGAAGCAGGGTATCGCTACATCCAGTTTGAGCCTTTTAAACTGAAGATGTGGGAACGTAAGGTAAGATTGAGACGATAATATTTCTCTTGTAGTGTTTATCATCTTCATTTCCCTTGGTATCGTTGGCGATTGTTGCCATTACGTAGCTGTCTTGACGTGGGAAAGTAATGTAAAGATATGCATGCTAACCGGCAGGCTAACAGGCAGCAACTTCAGCTATAGACTTAATATGATAACGCGATGCAGCCAGGCAGTATCATATGCATGGGTGGGGATTACACCACCTAATATTCTGTCAATTTACTGTACAGGATGTCCACCTATCATAAATCTGATGTGGATATAATTAATCTTTTTTCTCTCCCAGTTATCCTTGTGTCCATCTCTCAACAGCATACTATCCATCATCCTGACAGAATATTAAGTGGTGTAATCCCCACCCATGCGTACGATACTGCCTGGCTGCATCGCCTTATTATATTAAGTCTATAGCTGAAGTTGCTGCTTGTTAGCATGCATATATTTACGTTACTTTCCCACGTCAAAGCAGCTGCATAACGGCAATGATCGCTAACGATACCAGGGGAAATGAAGATGATAAACACTACAACAGAGATATTATAGTCTCAATCTTACCTTTAGAAAATACACTGAGTTTCGTTGAGCGCTGTTTTACGTTCCCATATCTTCAGTTTAAAAGGCTCAAAACCGGATGTAGCGATACCCTGCTTCGCTGCAAAACGGAAGTTGTCTGACATCATGTGAAAAGGGTCTATTATAATGAGCAGTCTTGTTCACATTCAGCAGAAACATGCTGCAAAAACAGAACAGTTTCCCACACTAAAAAGAAAAAATATGGTAAAAACTAGGCTAACTTACAAAATAGACACACAGGATATTGTAATGAGCTCCAGTTCTCATATTCTGGGTCACATCACTGAAAAGGAAACTGCAATCTTCTGCTGTTTGAGAAAGCATACTGTACAAATACTCTTCCACTACAGAAAAATGCTCAATATGATGTGACCTTACCTTGTATACACGGTCTACATGTTGTTCAAAAGAGGGACACTGAACAATAACCATGTACTCCTGGCAAAGTTCATCAGGATTGAAGCTGACTGCCAAAGCAGAACTTCCCCTGACTGGAGAGCTCTCAGCCAGACTGATGTTTGGTTTCCACAGACTTCCTATGGCACAGCAGCAAGACATCATGTTAATAAGGCTTTGTGTGATTTATTGTGAATGTTAATGAATGTTAATGTTTTGTGTTTGTTCTTATTTTTCAGTTTTTATGTCTATTTGTATGCTGTCATGGTTGGTTGTAGCCAGGCAGCCCCCTCTCGGGGCTGCTTGGTTGCGCTGCGCTACACCACATTAGGCACTTGCCTGGTGTGGTGTGGCGTGGTGTAGTGTGGCTGAACGGTCCTGATATGGCTAGGTTGGTTGTTGCTTCTGTCTCTTGTCAGTTTTTAAGATTCTACACTAGAACATGTAGTTCTAACTATAGCCTAGATCATCAATGCCCATCAAGGGACTGGTGTTGGAAATTAGCTTTCGCTATAAACACATATACGGTACATTGGACAATGCTCACGTAATTGTCAGTGTTTCTCTGTACTTCTCCCTTACAAATAAACTAATAAATAAAATTAAATAAGTTACTGGACTCCACACTATCAGTTACTCACCTCTCTCTATGCAAAACTGGGTCATCTGCATTTTGGAATCATGACAATCTGAGTAAAAAAAACATCAGAGAATTTCATCAAAGTCAAGACAAAAGAGGACTGAGAACAAAGTGATGATGAAACTAAATGTCATTAGTTTGCTTATTACACCTGAAACAAATCTGCCCTTTAGTTGCATGAATGGATCATATCACTCTGGAGTCTTGGTATTAAAATAGTGTTCATTTACTCTGCAAATCAAACTTTTCCAAAATACAAATTGCTTCTTGTTGTGTTTCTCAAACCGCCTGAGAGTGTCCACATAGTCTGCTGAGTAGTGCGGGCTATTTTTTGTCTTCAACATTAATGCATCATATTAATGTATGGGTGAAGCTAACAGTTACCTATCAGTTAGTCTGCTCTGGGATTGAGCTAAATGTTTTATTTGTTCTACTCAATCCACAACAACAGCAACAACAACAAAAAAGTGCTGGGTTTGACTTCAACTCACCAGGAACAGCCACGGCAGCACTGACGTCGTAGCTGCTGTGATGCAATTCAGGTTTGGGGATATTGAATACAGAGACCCGATAGTGCTGACCAGGGTCCAATACCACCATGTTAGTTGAGAACGACCACTGAAAACACAAAACAGCCTGATAAATTTTCACAGAGGCTATCCAAATAAGTTGGGTGTTCTGTCTAATGTTGATCTGATGTATTGCTTTAAAAAGTTGATCTGCTAATCTCAGTACAGTTTGATATTTATATACAAAGTGCATTGATCAGAATTGTCAAAATAGTGAGTTTGGAATAATGTCCTGGAAGTTAGCTATGAAACTTTGTCATATTTTTAAATATCAGATACTGTTTTATTTACATTATTAATTAACAAATAATAATAGCATAAAATTGTAGTCAGGAAGTGAAAAATAACAACTTTATCCAACCTATGAGGCCATCAAATTTGAATCTAATCTAAAAATTTTGAACAGGTGACTTTGAACCACCAACCTTTTCCCCTGATGGGCTTCTCATGAAGAGTGGGTCTTTGAGAGAATATCGGACACAAAAGTTCTGGTTGGTAGACATCATCAGAACATGAAGCTCAGTGGCCTTCAGATAACGGATGCTGCCTATAGAGACACATGGTCTGGCTGTTTTGTCCAACATTTACAACAGTAACAATAAAACTTTTGACTAGGGTGAGTCTTTATCGGAATCTGATTAGATGGGCTGCTTTGTTGTGTTTTACATTGATTTAGTGTTATGTTCCAGAAATAAGGGACAATATTTTTACTTTCCCTTATTTGTGGGGAATAGAATAAATCCCAACAGTGACATATTCACTGATCGTTGTTCTCTGTTTATCACATTATTTTAATGTGTAATGATGTGACAGCAGACTGACTCACCATCATCCTTTATCTTCCAGCTAGCAACCAGTACGGGCTGCAGGCGCCCTCGCTCATCCTGCCTGGTGTCCACAGACACCTGTAGCTCATCTGGACTGCTGGGAGTGTAGACAGCTACATTCAGCCAGCCCTTGTCCATGCAGTTACCTGCACACACACACATTCAAGAGAGCTGGGAAACATCAAAAAGACATCACATCGTACTTTTTCATGTCCAAACAATCATGCCTAGATTTACAGTCAGCTGCCAATTAAACAGTTGGCCTCTCCTACTGGAATTTTGACTTTTGATTCAGAAACAACTCCAGTTTCACAAAACAGAGTTCAATTTCAAGATGTATGACTAATTGTATATAATGAGTATTACACCCCAAAACTCATCTATAATTGTGAACGTGAGGGTGACAGAATACAGAATAATTTTTCTCTTTCAACATGTGCTAAAACAAACAGAAAAATAACAATAAGGGATTAGCAGTGTTTACTTACTCGTAGTGACTGTACAGTTCAAATCCTGTGGCAGGGAGAGAAAGGAAAATAACTGTCATATCATTAATGTTTTACCAGACCTGGGGGACAAGGCATTTTCTTTTGCTGCCCCCTCCCCTTTGGGAAGCTCTATGACTCCACCAATACAGCTCCTTTCAAATCATTACTTGTAACTAACCTTTGCAGAGCTGCTTTTAACATGTGATTAATGACTAACCTTGTGTGTCACATATTTGGCTGTATAGTTTGTTTTTTTTTTATTTCAAAGTCTAAAGTGAGGCATATTTCAGTAGCATGAAGAGAAGCCCATACATTAAATGTATTTTTGTTATGGATGTTTTTGTTGTTATTATTATTTTTTATTATTGTTGTTGTAAGTATTATTATCATTATTATTTATATTGTCAATGTGGTAAATGGATACTTTTTCCTCCACACTGATTTTGATGTATCATCAAAATTTTCATTTGCCCATTAAACAGGCAACTCACTTTCTAAAGCTTCAAATGGCATTTAAAAGAAAAGTGAAAAAAAAATATTTTTCTTTCAAACTGCATACTGACAAATACATTCTATGCTGAGACTTAATCATCAATAAAAAAAAAATTATATTTGACAATTAGCACTTCTGCTTTGACCTACCTACTTTGTGATGTCAAGTGCATAATTTTTAACTCACAAATTGCAGCCTGCTTTGACTTTGGATTCTGTTCAGAAAGATCAACAACAAAAATAACCACAATCTCTAAAAGTTTCAATGCTGTCAAATACAGCACAAAAATTGTAATCCAAAACTTTGATTATTATAGACTAGAGATGATTTCATAAGTATAATGTGCTATAAAATTAAACGTATCGGTAATTATAATATTAATTATTTGTAGTAATTCATTAAATTATTAATAATATCGATATTAACTGAAGGTATTACAGTACTATGGTGTTTTGAAGTGATATAGTGCTGTTGAATATACCTCAAATTGCTTAACAGTGGTTTAATTCAAAACACCATAATCACACTGCAATAACTATAAATATAAAGGGATCTGTTAACAACGTGTGTCCTTCTTTAAGTAATACTAGAAATAGACAAGAATTATTGAACTAGTAGCATGTAGTTTGAAAACACAGTAACAATATATGAGAATAATCTGGAATTCATTCAGTGAATGAAGACCAATAGAACAGTCTTACACCCTATCTGCACTGACATCACACCACTTGAACATTTACAAGCGAGAAAAAAATGTTTAAATTGTTGGACTATACTTTCGGCACTGTCTACAGACCTTCAGTCAGAACAACCACAGTCTATATAAATAAAAAGTTCAGACACCGGCGCTTACCTGCCGAGGGCAGCTGAGGGGTGGCCATTTTAAAACGCTCACTGCGGATGACAGTGGCGCACACAATACAACCAAAACCCGAAGAAGAAACATCCCGGATACAATGTCACGCTCTCAGTCTGGATGTACCGAATCTCTGCGTTCAACCATTAGATTTTTTTAAATCAATCTATCTTAAACCAAAATCAAATAAAGCAAAGACATCCCGACTACGCTGCTGTCACTCCCGCTGACTTTGATTAATGAAAAACTTCCTGCTTAGCGGGGAAAGAACAGCCTCACTTTACAGTAAATTACCTCATGATGCCTTCATGATGCATGGGATTAAAGGACACTCTGGTCGTTGCTGTTAATCATCACAGTCCAACTCTCATTGGTGGAAGGACATTAAACTTAACACAAACTTAAACTTCAATAAATCACGGTTCGAATTACAGGGTGCGGCTTCCTTAAAGCTTGTAAGTAAAAACTATTCATGATGATTCATGATTCATATTACTTGTGATTCATGACACAAGTTCAGAGTTTATGCCTGGAAGAAACTTGTAATGCGATCTCAGATACCCGTAAAGTTGACGGAGATTAGCTCTACACTCACACAATATGGTATAATATTTAAATCTGAGACTGCCGAGTAGCAAAACGCATATAACCTATATGCTTATTATTATACGTCTATGATTTTTCCTATACACTGTGAATGCACCTTGAGTCCTTCTTCCTGCTATGTGAGCTCATTTGCACACCTTCAAACAAATAATTTCCTGCTTGGTCGTGTCCCGTGACAATAAACATGATGTGGTCCCTGGTGCATTGTGGCATATTTACCACCAGAGGGCGCAAAAGATTGAACTTCAGCGGTTGGATTCTTAGACACCAATGAAGTCAATGGACACAATGATCCAGTTAACTTAGTCAAATTTCACGCTATCACTCTCAGACAAATAAAGATAACTCTTTAGAGTTATTTATATTTTTTGCAGCTTTGTTGTGACCACCTCTGCAGCTTCTGAGGAAAGCTGCTGATCCATGCTGGTTTAAAAAGGTTTCTATTCAGTGCAGAGAAATACAGTTTTTCACCTTAGTAACATAATCATCATCGACCAAAAGCATATATTTGGCCTCTTTTTACAGGTCAAACTATGGCATACGCCTATAAGGA
Organism: Remorina albescens; assembly: GCA_034769265.1. Classification (NCBI taxonomy): domain Eukaryota; kingdom Metazoa; phylum Chordata; class Actinopteri; order Carangiformes; family Echeneidae; genus Remorina; species Remorina albescens. Next base: position 15,678,689 of record CM068484.1, on the reverse strand, counting down.
AAACCTCAAGACTAAATGTAATGCAGCTTGATAGTATAATGTTACCTTTATTACTTGAATTTCTGTGTCTTTGCTGCCTTGCTGGGCTTGTGACTGGAATGATGTTGGTCAGATTCCTGGAATCAAAAGGCAGTGGCCCTTACAATATGAAAGTGCTCTTAAGAAAGCACTTTTATCTGCAGCCGCATAACACATTTAAATATCTGCACATGTGCCATTAAAATAAATATACATATGTGAAAGTTATTTATCCATCCCAGGTACTACATTAAACAGTTTAGAATGGAAACCCTGATCCCCCCCAACTGGTGTCTCGGGTGAGGGCGGCTTAAACCTTGGACAGTTCTATATGTTTATATTAAATATAATATCTATTATCCACATTTTATGTAAAAATATATGCATACCAAAGAATTGAGGATTAAAAACAATTTCTTGTTTGGGCTAACCTTGGTCCTATAACACTGCTTATTTATTGGGTGTACACCTCCAGGGAAGTCATTAACTTTACAATTGATGGTGAAACCAGATTGTTCCATAAACTGATTGTAAGTGACTAGAGACATTACAGTCATTCACAAGAACTGTCAGACTAGTCACTATGTCAGCATAAGATTTAGAACACAATCTACTTACGTCCATAAAACATTGCCTCAGATCATGTTGGGTAAGGGTTCCATCTTTTAACCCTAACTCCCACATGCTGTATGATATACAATTTATATATGTAAATTATTCAGATGAGCTAGCAGAAGCGTGTGCAGCCAGGCTGGAACGGGTGGAGAAAAGTGTCAGGTGTGATGTGTGATAGAAGAGTTTCAGCTAAAATGAAAGGAAAGGTGTACAAAACTGTGGTGAGACCAGCGATGTTGTTTGGTCTAGAGACAGTGTCACTGAGGAAAAGACAGGAGGCAGAGCTGGAGGTAGCAGAGATGAAGATGCTGAGGTTCTCTTTGGGAGTGACCAGGTTGGAAAGGGTCAGGAATGAGTACATCAGAGGGACAGCACATGTTAGAGGTTTTGGAGATAAAGTCAGAGAGGCCAGACTGAGATGGTTCGGACATGTCCAGAGGAGAGATAGTGAATATATTGGTAGAAGGATGCTGAGTTTTGAACCGCCAGGCAGGAGGACTAGAGGAAGACCAAAGAGGAGGTTTATAGATGTAGTGAAAGAGGACATGAAGGTGGTTGGTGTGAGAGAAGAGGATGCAGAAGACAGGCTTAGATGGAGGCAACTGATTTGTTGTGGCGACCCCTGAAGGGAAAAGCCGAAAGGAGAAGAAGAAGAAGAAGAAGAAGATTCAGATGAGCTAGCATGTAAAGACAGTTTTTTCTTGTCAGCATCTATTTTCTCGTTTATGTGGCTTGTTTGCTTGGAACGTTCAGTAGCTGACAGTGTTAATGATTTAACTAAACTGATTAGCTCCCAGTACTATCAAGGTTTTAGGTTTATTTAGCCGTTCCCTTATCAATGTATGGTTAAATAAAATTAATCCTTTGGCACATCATAAAACTGCCATTGGAACCTGAGTCCATCATGGTGTTGATTGATTATTTTAGTCATCACACATCTTGTTTTACATAAAAACACCCTATAGGATGTTAACAGGGTTAAAAATTTGTTTTTCAGGAATGAACTGACTAAGTGTTGATGCTGTGGAGTGAAGGATTTCAGCTGGGCCCACTTTAAAATTTGATCTAAATTAAGTGCTTTAAATTGGAGTCACTCTTGGCTTGTGTCCTACATGCTGGGCTTCTGATTAGTGATACCTTCATGCTCCCAGAACTCGGGTGAGTACAGTGTTGTCAAAACGTGGATGAAATGATGGATCGAACTATGGAAATAAAACTTACATTACTGAACTTGATCTATTTCTTTGCGTTCTTTTGTCACCCTCATTAACCAAGCATCACCAAATCAAAGAAAAGTAATCCCTCATTTATTATCATGTCCAATATTGACACTTTGACAAGACAGTTTAATCTGCCTTGGTTGAATTAAAGCGGCCCCAGCCTGTAGAGACAGAACTGTGGTATGGTACCTGCATTCAGAAACAAAGCCAACCGATAGTGAGTGAAAGATGAGTAACAGTCATGGATCAGTGTGCTGATGCCGCGTTGTGGAGATCGGAACTGCAGAAAGCTGTTGACTGCTATCAAATGAAAAATGTGTGCCTGCTTTTTTTGATGGGGGTTCCCTCATAAATCCAGGTGTGTGCAGATATTTCTGCCATTCACATAGAGATTAGAAATACCTGGGATAAGATAAAGATTGTTTTTACGACAGGTAGGAATGTAGGGAGTCAGTGACAACATGTGGTGGCATTGGAAAATACAGGAGCTACTGATTTCTGCTAAATATTTGACAGGATCCCTGAGCACAGACCACTGACATAACTGAACTAGAACCACAGCTTGATTAGCTGTCACATGTCACCATAAACTGTGTCCAGACAGGATGAAAACATTTGTGTCTTGGCTGCTGTGCTCCATTCCTGTTACTTGTGTCTTGCGGTTGAAGGTTACTATAGTGCTAACAAGCAGAACTTTTACACAAATACACAAATAACTATCTAATTAAAAATACAAAACACAGCAACCCCACTCAAATGCTCATGACAAAATCGCTCAGTTTTTCTTGAAACAGCATCATTGATGAAGTCCCTTGAGTAAAGAAGTCCCTCAGCATAAAAACTAACCTCGCTTCAATTTAGTTTTTTAAACCTTTAACCCTCGCAACAACCAAAACAGCAGAACCAGATGACGTATATCAAATAGGCAAAGATACATGGGGCAAAGCTATGCACAACTTTATCATCAAGAACTCACTGTTTTGTGACCAACTATTGCAATAATTAGGAAGTAAGATAAAATTAGATGGGGGGAATGAAGTATATCAAGTGTGCTAACTCCCATCTCCATCAACAAGAAAAGAAATATTCAACATACCTAGAAGTATGCAAATACTGTGGCCATAGTGTCCTTGGGTTTGATTCAAGTCAGAGCACTTTGAGGTTTGTCCTCTTTCATTATCTTTAGTTACATGCTCTGCTTTGTGTGTAATAGGGGTTTATGAAAACAGGGGTACACCTGTTTTCATAAGAGACGTACTTAATAACTTTGGCTGTTTTATTTTTGTTTTCAAAGGGCTGATATTACTGCAGAAAAATTGCATTCTCCTCTTAAATCATTTGGGCTCTGGTGCAAAATTACGAGCTCTCCATTACTATTTATACTAAAAGTCAAATTGGTGACTACTGCTTTACTGTACATCTCTCTAGCTACAGGACATCTGCAAGACAGGCATACCTCATACTAAGAATAGCAGTGAAGTTCGCCTGCCATCCCTCAGAGCTGACTCATGTCTGCAGCTCTCAGCCTTGACTTGTTCTCCCCACTGCAAAGCTAAACAGCAGCTAATCAGGATGGAAAAATTGAGATTAGGACGAAAATACCTGCAGAGCATTAATAGGATAAAGGCCACACTGCCACTTCCAAGGAGCTTGTTCATGGAACCACAGTTGGTAAAATTATCAATGGGATGGATAATTTGGGTTATTTGATGTGGATTTATGGGGTATAGTCATCAGTAGCAGTATCTCTCTTTAAAAGTCAATTAACTTCAAATGTACTTTCACTTTTCAGCCACACATATTTGCTCCTCCAGTGATTATAAGCTCTCCTGTTGTGTGCTCACAAGAGCTCTTGTCCTTGGCTGCTTTCATGAGTAAAACCACCTACCACACAGCAATGAGACTGCATCAATGATTAAATCCATCCAAGACACATAAAGTAATAACATGAAAAGAAACCCTAATCCCTCTGTATTGCCCCTTCCGTTTATAGTCAGCAAAGTTTTTCTTTGTTTTAATATTTTGCGATTTAAATTTCACATGTCATAATTTAGCAATAAAATACATCAAATTTAATATCACACTGCATTAGCATGTTCTAAAATATTCATATATTTTTATACTTGTGTGACCCGATTTCGACATTGACGTCCTGATTACCTAACAGCTGTTAGGACACCTTCAGGAAGTCACTGATAACACTTTAGCTTCTTCTTTCAATGCAAGACCACCAAACACAAGTAAAATTAAAATGGAAGAGGCTGCTGTTAAAATAATTCATCATATGCCATAAGAGACACAATTGCTGAGAAAATTCATAATCCAACAGAGCGTCACAGAAGAAACTGCTCATACTAAAAGAAATAAACTCATATCTCTGCACTGCCTACATGCTTCCATTCACTGTAATGATGCAGAGAATAATCAACAACCATCATTAAATATTGCATTAAGATACGACAAGCCATGGCAACATGTTTCTGTAGGAAACTTATTCTGAAAAGCTGATGTGGTATACAGTGAAAGTCCCAGAGGATTTTACAACTTAAATGGTCCTTTGGGGCTCAGCCAATCTCTAATGCTGAACACATTCCTTTGACAGACAACCTGCTGGTTTTAAATTCTGCCTCAGACAGTAATAAAGTAGAAATAATTTACATAAAGAAGCTGCTGATTTATATTGTGTGATAAGATGTATAATAGCCAGTTTACATGGCAGTGATAATGTAATCTTTCATCTGTCATATTGGCCCCCCTCAGAGTGATTCATAATATTTTTATTAGCAGGCGGGTGAATGTCTGAGAGACTACTGCAATCTGCTCAGAACACTCAGCTTAAATCATAAGAAGCTCTAGTTTATCTTTATTTAAACTGAGGGAGTGGTGTGGCAGAAAGAGGTGGAAAAAGAGGAATCAGATGGTCGAGACACAGGTGTCAGATGGGGAATCTCTTTATTCACATCGACTACCTCCCCTACCAGCATTCCCCGTCATTTCTTCTTTTAACTTTAGTAGTTTAGTCATGGCCGTTGTGAATGATCCATCAGCATTTGTGTTATTTGGGATGCAAGTACAACAATATTTTATGAACATTTGACAAACACCTGTCGATTCTGCCATGCTACTGTGGTAGTCACATGCAACTGTTCCCCCAATGCTCTAAACATTTCACTGCTGTAGTTAGTGTACTTCTGTTGGTTATAGTAAATGTAATTTATCCAGGCTATATTCTTATTAATTGTAATGCAGGGCAATATAGACTCTAATCCTGCTCTCTTCTCATTTTGTGCCTTAAATTCATCGAGAATTCCTGTTGGCAGTCCTATCGCGTCTAACTGTATTCCTTCGCCCAGAGTAACCTGTCGCTTTGACTTTTGAGGTTGATCTGACTCAATTTCCTGCTTGACTATTTAATTCACTCCTTCATACATAACTACCATTGGAATTCACAGTCTAACTAAAGCACATAATGCTATCCACCTTGATGGGAGAACATTATGCAACACATCCAAAAACTGTCAGCTACAGCATTGGTCTGCTCGCTTAACAGGTGCAGAATTGGACAGTGTCACAGTCTTGGTTCAGTGACACTAGATTCTCAAACCATACAGTCTGGGTAATAAATTGAGGTTTTATCTGTGACTCTGGAAACCACAACAGCACCCAGGTGACATTACAGTTAACAGTTGTATTCCCCACCATTATACCTTGAGAATCATTCAGGAAACCTCCGCTGTCAAAAGACTCATAGTCTCGTGTATAGTCAACTTTGTAATCGTCAATGGTCAACTGTGATGTGAGCATGATAAACTCTTCACACTGCTCTTCGAACCTACACTTTGGGCCTTTATCTAAATAAGTATGGTTTCGCCTGGATTCGTACAGAAATCGGCACCAGACCCCACACATTGGGCTTCTAAACAACGGGCTCACTTCTTCCTGTGGTTTAAACTTTCCCTCAGTACATTGTTGTCGTTGATGTCGTGCACAATCTTTAAATGTATGTTTCTCTGGAATCACCATGGGAATTATATCAGGGGACTCAGTGCATACTAAACACTCATTACTAGTCATTCTTCTAGTTGTACTTTACCCATTTATACCACCCATTATAATTAGCAGCCTCCCAACTTTCTCAACACACTCTTATGTCTTGGCTGAGGAGCATTCCATTGCTTCCTTTGTCGAAGCAACTGGTCTAGATCAGCTTGATCATAGTCCTGGCTATAGTCGTCATATACATCTTGCTCATCCTCCTTTGTCTTATCTGGGGTTGGAGTGATTTCTTCAACCTAAATACTTTTAACTGTTGGCTTAGTGGTAACTGTACAGAAAGTAGTTACTATTTTCTCAGTCATAACTATTGGTTTTGTCATTAATACGGTCGCAGGGATCATTGTCTTATTGGCTTTTACTGTTGTTGTGGTTGCAACTGTAGTCACTTCCTCTAACTTAACATCACTTGGTATGGTCTGGGGTGTCTCCCATGCCCATGCAGTGTACATGTCTTGTCTAACTCATGTCTTAGCGTGTTTTTCACTTGTAACGGTTGGTGTACCGTGAACCTGGTGTAGGAAATCTGGTATGGGCCCTAGCACTATCTGGATGGATGTTTGTTTTTGCATCATACTCATCTGAGTCATTGAGAGGGGCTCCTTTCATGGCCTGATGCTCTCCTTCCGGCGTCCTACAGTTGCTTGGAACTTCTTGGGCCTGGCAGGGGCTGGTTGGCACTGGCTTTATCTGTCCCAGATTGCCTAGTGACATCAACAGGAGAGTGCTTGTCACTAGTTTTCACCACACATTCATTTTCCTCATCGTTCTCTGTCAGTTTTATACTGCCCTTTTCTTCTTTCGGAACTTTTTTGGTGCAGTAATTCAGGTGATACCATATTTTGCTTCCTTCCACCTGGACAGCCGTTGGTATTGCTCTTACAACTTTGTAAGGTCCTTTGCGCCTAGGTTTGTGCCACTTTCGTTGGAAGACTTTCACGTACACCTGAATTCCTGGCACCACTGGTTGGGCTGGATCCTGGTCCTGGTTGACCTCTCAGGCTATAAGTATATAGATCTATGGATAGCAGTTAGTTGTTTCATATATGCTTTTAGCTCATCTTGCAATTGCTCAAGTGATGGTCCCTTATAAGGACTTCTTAGTTGTGGTGCAGGCATAGGTCTACCAGTGAGCATTTCATCTGGTGTTAGATGTGTACTTCTGTGTGCCTGCATTCGATAACTTATTAGTGCTATTGGCAAAGTGTCAACCCAGTTCAGTTTAGTAGATGCACATATCTTATTCAGCTTTGCTTTTAAGGTACCGTTGATTCTTGCAACCATTCCTTGACTTTGTGGATGATAGACAGCTCCTAATCTCTGTTTACTCTTTAACTGCTGCAAAATGCCCTTTGCAACTTTTTCCACAAATACTTTGCAATTGTCTGAGCTGATTTCTGACAGAATGCCAAAACATGGGACGACTTCTATAATTAGGAATTTGATGACTGTTCCTGCTCCTAGATCTTTTGATGGAGTCACTTCCACACATCTGCTGAACCTGTCAATGACTACTAACATGTATCTTTTTCCATGGGCTGGTTTTATCATGTCAACATAATCAGTCACTAGGTGTTTGTATGGACCTTCTAGAACTGGAATGTGTCCCACAGGTGTCGTTATTGTTTTTCTCACATTGTTTTGAGCACACTCTTCAAACTGGTTCAGCACTTCGTCCACCATGGCTTGCATGTATGGTGACCAGTATCCCTGTTGTTTTATTTTCCTTAACACCTCCCCCCTGGCACAGTTTGTTGTTTATTGTTGTTTGGGATCCCCATTAGCTACAGCATGGGTGCAGCTATTCTTCCTGGGGTCTGTCCACATTTTAAAATAGTACAGTTCTTAAGATAACACAATAAGAAAAAAATTAAATAAGAAAATATATACAAAATAAAATACTCAGCAAATAACAATCTGCCCTAAACAAAGCCAAACTAAGAAAGTAAAACAACAAAAATATCACATAAAACAAAAATAAATCAAGACTTTGCGACAGTTTGGAGTCTGTCTGAGGTTGTCAAATCCCCTCCAAAAAAATCTGAAAAACAATTAGAGTCCATTTCATTTTTTGTCACAAGCTTCAGGAGAAATCTACTTTAATACAGATAGAAATACATTCAACTGTCAGGACTAACTATGTTTCAGTTCCCAGCACATCACACAATCAATGTCAGCTAGCTGCTTATTTAAATAATTAATTTTTATATTCTATAATTATCATTCATACTTATTCAAAAGATGTTGCTTAACTAATCGTTTGAATGTTCTTTTGCTGTTTGTTTGTGTGATGTGCTTAGGGAATGAGTTCCACTCGTGCATGGCTCTGTACACAACAGTTCTTTTACCAGCATTAGACTTTACTGTTGGCAATGCAAAATATCCTCCAGCTGCATGTCGGGTGATGTATTTATGATAATCATAGCTGTAACATAGTTCTTGATATAATGCACGAGGAGCCTTCATTATAGACACATTTCTAATGAATAACAATAATGAATAGAGTAATCTCACTAATCCTGAGCCAACCCCAATTCTTATGCATTTTAACAACACTTGTCATGCGATTACATTCAAGAACAATGCATGCAGCTCTGTTTTGTATTTTTTGTAGTTTTGCAATCATATCTGCAGTTGCATTTGCCCATACTGTAGGGCAATAGTCAAAATTTGATATAATTAAGGCCTGAATTACTAATTTAGTTGCTTTTGGAGTTAAACATGTCCTGTACCTTCTTATGACAGAAATACCCATTTTATTAACTATCTTATTTATATGTGATTTCCATGACAATTTTTCATCAATGACTATTCCCAGCAGCTTGGTCTCCTGCGCCTGCTTTATACTACCCTGTTTTATTTTAAGGTTTAACTGTGGGTAATTCCTGATGTTAAAGTATGAACCAAATATAATGCAATTAGATTTTGATGCATTCAAAACCAGTGTGTTACAAATTACCCAATCTTCCACTGCTCTTAATTCCTCCATTAAAATGGTATTTAACTCATAAGCTATAGATGCGGAAGAATATATGGTCATGTCATCCACATACATGGCTATACTGGATCTATTCAAAATTAGTGGCAAATCATTTGTAAAAATTGTGAACAATAATGGCCCTAAGCAACTCCCTTGCGGCACTCCACATGTTATGGCTCACACAACAGAGAAGCAACCATTAAAATAAACTGTTTGCATCCTGTCAGTAAGATAACTTTTAATCCAAGACAACGCGGACAAATCAAACCCATAACATTCCAATTTTTCCAGTAATATATTATAGTCAATTATATCAAAAGCTGCTGAGAAATGGAGCATAACAGCACCAACCATTTTCTTCTTATCAATTTCCCTGAGCCAGTCATCAGTCATTTGAGTTAGAGCCGTAGCGGTTGAGTGCCACTCTCTATATGTATGCTGAAAATCAGTTATTAGATCATTGCCTAACATATATCTCATACTTTGTTCATATATTATGCTTTCCATAAATTTACATAATACCGATAATATACTTATCGGGCGATTGTTTGCTCCTGAAAATGGCTGTTTCCTATTTTTAGGCAATGGCAATATTTTGGCTCTTTTCCATCTTAGTGGACGTGGACCATTGTCAAAGCTGGTGTTAATGATGTGGCAGATGGGAGGTGCAACAAACTTTGCAACTAGTTTCAAAACTTTACTGTCTAAATCATCAACACTGGGTGGTTTATCTTTGCTAGTACCTATAATGTTTTCAACTTTTTTTATGCATACCCTATCAAATTTAAAGTTACAATTTTTATTCTTCATAATTCTATCTTTTATCATTAGACTAGATGTGTGACTGTCATTAGCAATAAAGGGCAAGCTATTCTTTAATTTTTCAACCTTGCTTAAAAAATATGTATTAAAATAATTTGCTATATCATTAGGCTTTGTTAGGAAATTACCATCTACTTCCAAGAATGATGGTGCATCCTGACTATTTCTGCCCAGTAGGTTGTTCAGTATTTTCCATACTTTTTTGCCGTCATCATTATTATTATTAATTGTGTTTGCTTAATATAATTTCTTTTAAGTCTATTTAGCTTAGTATGGATGGTTTCATATATTCTTTAGTCTCATTATCTAACCATGGTGAGTGAATATTTTTAACTGTGAGTTTCTTGAGAGGCGCATGTTTGTCAATTACAGCATTAATGATTTCCTCAAACCTGGCCAGAGCTTCATATGGATTATTTTCCCTTAGAACATTCTCCCAGTTCAATTTCTTTACTTCGTCAATAAAATTTTCCTCATTAAACATTTTATATGATCTCCTCATTATCACTTTGGGTCCAGGTTTGTTAATTTTTGCTTTCCTGACAACTGCAATAAGTTGTGATCACTACACCCAGTTGGGACCGATACTGATTTTAGACAAAGTTCTGGAGCATTCATAAATATATGATCAATGCAGGTAGAGGTTGTTATCCCATCATACTTATAACTTGTCCAAGTAGGCTTATTTATCAATTGATGAAAACCACAAGTATTAGTCGCTGTTAGCAATTTGTTTTTTGTGAACAACTGTTAGAAAACCAGTCTATGTTGAACTCTTCTGTTAAATATATTTCAAAACTCATAACACTGATATCTTCAATCATTCGACAGATTTCATCAAGGTATATGCTATCAGCATTTGGAGGTCTGTAACAACAACCTACCAGCATAGGTTTGAGATGAGGCAAATGAATTTGTATCCATATTGTTTCTAACTCATAACACATCAGATCCTTTCTTATTTTCACAGGAATGTGTTCTTGACTGAAAAATGCAACTCCTCCTCCATGTGAATTTCTATCCCTTCTAAAGATGTTGTACCCTTGAATGCTTAAGGCACTGTCATCGAATGTAGAGTCCAAATGTGTCTCAGATATTGCCAATACATGTATATTATCATTATTGAGAATTTCTGTTATTTCATGTATCTTGTTCCTAATGCTATTAATATTTATGTGTGCAATTTTAAACCTTTTCTACGTAATCTATATTGCTTAACAGAATTTTCAGCCATGTGAAGTGAGAATATCCAAGAGAGAGAGTCCTAAAAAAAATAACAGCCCTATTTATCATTTTACTGCTTCGGTGTACTGCTTTGTGGGTGGATGATAGGTTTATCGTGTCTCAAAAAGGCAATGTCTCCTCTCATTTTAGGAATAAGTTCTTTCCTTTTCAGTCTCACTGCATCTGTGTAGTCCTCATTTATGAAGATTTTTGTTCCTTTGAGGTTCTTTGCTCTCTGGAGAACAGCAGTTCTCACCTTATATCTCGTAAACTGTACCACTGTTGGTCTGAGTCCTTCACCCATTGTAGGTTTCGCTGTGCGATGGGCTCTTTCCAACTCTATCTCCCTCTGCAGCTGCAATTTCTCCACAAAGATCCTTTTCACCTTCTCCCCTGAGTAAGTCCAGGTTTCCCCAGGTGATTCTGGTATAAATCAAATCAAATCAAATCAGATTTATTTGTATAGCGCCAAATCATAACAAAGTTACATCAAGGCACTTTACATATAGAGCAGGTCTAGACCAAACTCTTTATAAAATTATTTAAAGAGACCCAACAGATCCCCCGATGAGCAAGCACTTGGCGACAGTGGCAAGGAAAAACTTCCTTTAAGAGGCAGAAACCTCGGGCAGAACCAGGCTCAGGGGGGGCGGCCATCTGCCTCGACCGATTGGGTTGAGAGAGGGAGAGAGAGAGAGAGAGAGAGGCACAAGGGGAGGGGGGGGGGGGGCAAAGTTGGGTAGAGTAGGGAAGGAAAGAGAGCAGGAGGAGGGGATATTCAAACAGGTGTAGGCAGGAACATGATGCTGCATGAGGTTGGTAGGAATGATGCTGTATGGAATTCTTGAAGATGTGGGAGCAGCAGGCATTGCAGGAACATGGGATGGTGATGATTCATCACCTGCAGGATGAGGACAGGGAGAGAGAGGAGAGGAGCTGGGGGAGACGGAGACTTCGGGAAAACATGGTTAGTAAATGCAATGCACATGCTTGGAACTGAGAGAAACTGGGATTTCGGAGAAGCAGGTTGTTGGTATGACGGCGCATGCGAGGGGGGGAGAGAGAGAGGGAGAGGGAAGAGGAAGAGGGGGAGAGAGAGACAGGGAGAGGGAAGAGGGAGAGGGGCAGAGAGAGAGAGAGAGAGAGAGAGAGGGGAAAGGGAGAGGGAGAGAGAGAGAGAGGTGCTCAGTCCTTCCCCCAGCAGTCTAGGCCTGTAGCAGCATAGCTAAAGAGTAAATGAACTTTAACTTTTTAACTATAAGCTCTGTCATACAGAAAAGTTTTAAGCCTGGTCTTGAAAATTGCTAAAGAGTCTGCCCCCCGGACCGATACTGGAAGTTGGTTCCATAGAAGAGGAGCCTGATAACTGAAAGATCTGCCTCCTGATTTACTCTTGGAGACTCTAGGAACCACAAGTAAACCTCCATCTAGAGAGTGGAGTGGCCTACTAGGACAGTAAGGAACTATGAGCTCTCTGAGGTATGACGGAGCTTGGCCAGTAAGAGCTTTATATGTTAACAGAAGGATTTTAAATTCTATTCTGGATTTTACCGGCAGCCAATGAAGAGCAGCTAACACAGGAGAGATGTGATCCCTTTTTCTAGTTCCTGTTAATATTCGTGCAGCAGCATTCTGAATCAACTGAAGGCCTTTCAGAGATTTGTTTGGACATCCAGATAATAATGAGTTACAGTAGTCCAGCCTAGAAGTTACGAATGCGTGGACTAGTTTTTCTGCATCCTCTTGAGAGAGGATATTTCTGATTTTCCTAATGTTTCTCAGGTGGAAGAAAGCTGCCCTACTGACTTGTTTTATGTGAGGGACAAAGGACATGTCCTGGTCAAAGGTTACTCCAAGGTTTTTTACAGTGGAGTTGGAAGCCAAAGTAATGCCATCCAGACAGATTAGATGATTAGATAGGGTTTCTCTAAGGTGCTTAGGGCCGAGTACAATAACTTCAGTTTTGTCAGAATTTAGAAGTAAAAAATTATGGGTCATCCAGACTTTTATGTCTTCAAGACATGTCTGCAGTCTGACTATCTGACTAACTTCATTTGGCTTCATTGATAAATACAGCTGAGTGTCGTCTGCATAACAGTGGAAATTGATGCTGTGTTTCCTGATAATGTTGCCTAAAGGAAGCAGATAAAGAGTGAAGAGGATTGGTCCAAGCACTGAACCCTGTGGGACTCCATAACTGGCTATAGTGCTTGAGGAGGAGCTATTGTTAACATGTACAAACTGATATCTATCCGATAAATAGGATTTGAACCACCTTAGAGCAGTTCCTTTAATGCCAATTTCATGTTCCAGTCTCTGTAATAAAATATTGTGATCAATGGTGTCAAATGCAGCACTGAGATCTAAGAGGAGAAGTATGGAGGCTGATCCATTGTCTGAAGCCATTAGAATATCATTGGAGACTTTAATCAGCGCTGTTTCTGTGCTGTGGTGAGCTCTAAATCCTGACTGAAACTCTTCAAGCAAACCGTTCCTATGCAGATGGTCGTGTAATTGGTTTGCTACTGCTTTCTCAATGATTTTAGAAATGAAGGGAAGGTTTGATATGGGTCTATAATTGGCCAAAACATCTGGATCAAGATTCGGCTTTTTAAGCAGGGGTTTGATGACTGCGGTCTTAAGAGTCTGAGGTACATAACCCAAAGATAAGGTCAAATTAATGAGATCTAGAATGAAGGGCTCAATTAAGTAGAAAATGTCTTTAAAGAGGCTGGTCGGCACTGGGTCTAATAGACAGGTTGATGGTCTAGATGATGAGACTATAGAAGCTAGCTCTGAGAGATTCAGAGATGAGAATGATTCCAGATGTAAAATAGGCGTTGCAGTTGATTCAGGAGTTGCTGTATTCAGTAGATTACTGTCTAATGTAGGTAAGAGCTGTTGAATTCTGTCTCTGATTGTTATGATTTTATTTGTAAAAAAGCCAATAAAATCATTGCTGCTGAGAGCTAAGGGGATCACTGGTTCTATTGAACTATGACTCTCTGTCAGCCTGGCTACAGTGCTGAAGAGAAACCTGGGGTTGTTCTTGTTTTTTTCTATTAGTGCTGAATAATATGATCTTCTAGCACTGCGGAGAGCTTTTTTATACGTTTTTAAGCTTTCTTTCCAGGCTCGGTGAGACTCTTCCGAGTTGCTGGAACGCCAATTTCTTTCTAATTTCCGTGTCATCTGCTTTAAGGCACTAATTTGAGAGTTATACCACGGCGCCAGCCTCCTCTGTTTTATTACTTTCTTTTTGAGAGGGGCAGCATCATCCAGATTTGAACACAGTGTGGCCATAGTGCTAGTCACAAGGTCATCAACCTGTGTATGGGAGAAATCCTCATTTGAATTTAGATATGGCATTGCTGCAAATGATGACTGAATGTTCTCTTTAAATTTAGCCACAGCGTCTTCAGATAAACATCTTCTATAGCCAAATTTATTCCTCGATGCTGTGCAGTCAGTTAAAGTAAACTCAAATGTAATGAGGTAATGGTCGGTCAAAAGACAGTTTTGAGGAAAAATTGTTAACTTGTCAATTTCAATGCCATATGTTAGAACAAGATCAAGGATATGATTAAAGCAGTGAGTTGGTTCATTCACGTGCTGGGAAAAGCCAATTGAGTCTAGTAATGAAAGAAACCCAGAACTAAGGCTGTCACTTTCTACATCTACATGAATATTGAAATCTCCCACTATAATGATTTTATCTGTACTAAGTACTAATTCTGATATAAACTCAGAAAACTCTGATAGGAATTCTGAGTATGGACCAGGTGGACGGTATACTGTAACTAACAGAACTGGTTTTTCAACTTTCCAGTTTGAGTGGGAAAGACTAAGAGTGAGGCTTTCAAAAGACCTACAGCCAGATTTTGGTCTAGGGTTGATTAATAAGCTTGACTGAAATATCACACCCACTCCCCCTCCTCGACCTATGGTACGAGGGACATGAAAATTAACATGAGTGGGGGGTGTGGCTTCATTAATACTAACATACTCATCCTGCTGCAGCCAGGTTTCAGTTATACAAAATAAATCAATACGATGATCAGTTATAAGATCACTGACTAATAGAGATTTTGATGATAGTGATCGAATATTCAACAGTCCACATTTAACTGCAGTATTATTTGAGACCAAATTTGTGGCTGTTGTGATTTCTATTAAGTTTTTGTTTTTAGCTCCTCTTCTGTTTAATCTAGGTTTAGTAACTTTTCTAAATTTAGGTGGTCGGGGGACAGACATAGTTTCTATAGACCTAGACATAGACAGAGACTCTATTCTATTCTCGGCAGGGAATAGAATAGAGTCTCTGTCTGTGCCACAACCTGGCCTAAACACCTCACCCTGTTTGTTCACTTCCAATGGTCTCCCCTCAACCACACACCACTTCTCTGTCATCCATGCACTTACATCCAGCCTTGCAGATCACTTCTATTAAACCATTGAAGAAGAAAAGAACAGCCGAAGAAGAAAGTTTCTTCCAAGTTTTTATAGAACACAGAAACCAATATGGCAAGTAACATAGAATATACACTGCTCAAAAAAATAAAGGGAACACTTAAAAAACACAATGTAACTCCAAGTCAGTCACACTTCTGTGAAATCAAACTGTCCACTTAGGAAGCAACACTGATTGACAATCAATTTCACATGCTGTTGTGCAAATGGAATAGACAACAGGTGGAAATTATAGGCAATTAGCAAGACACCCCCAATAAAGGAGTGGTTCTGCAGGTGGTGACCACAGACCACTTCACAGTTCCTATGCTTTCTGGCTGATGTTTTGGTCACTTTTAAATGCTGGCGGTGCTTTCACTCTAGTGGTAGCATGAGACGGAGTCTACAACCCACACAATTGGCTCAGGTAGTGCAGCTCATCCAGGATGGCACATCAATGTGAGCTGTGGCAAGAAGGTTTGCTGTGTCTGTCAGTGTAGTGTCCAGAGCGTGGAGGCGCTAACAGGAGACAGGCCAGTACATCAGGAGACGTGGAGGAGGCCGTAGGAGGGCAACAACCCAGCAGCAGGACCGCTACCTCTGCCTTTGTGCAAGGAGGAACAGGAGGAGCACTGCCAGAGCCCTGCAAAATGACCTCCAGCAGGCCACAAATGTGCATGTGTCTGCTCAAACGGTCAGAAACAGTCTCCATGAGGGTGGTATGAGGGCCCGACTACCACAGGTGGGGGTTGTGCTTACAGCCCAACACCGTGCAGGACGTTTGGCATTTGCCAGAGAACACCAAGATTGGCAAATTCGCCACTGGCGCCCTGTGCTCTTCACAGATGAAAGCAGGTTCACACTGAGCACATGTGACAGACGTGACAGAGTCAGGAGACGCCGTGGAGAATGTTCTGCTGCCTGCAACATCCTCCAGGATGACCGGTTTGGCAGTGGGTCAGTAATGGTGTGTGGTGGCATTTCTTTGGAGGACTGCCAAACACGTTGCACCACAGACTGTCCAGGAGGTGGCAGATGCTTTAGTCCAGGTCTGGGAGGAGATCCCTCAGGAGACCATCTGCCACCTCATCAGGAGCATGCCCAGGCGTTGTAGGGAGGTCATACGGGCACGTGGAGGCCACACACACACTACTGAGCCTCATTTTGACTTGTTTTAAGGGCATTACATCAAAGTTGGATCAGCCTGTAGTGTGTTTTTCCACTTTAATTTTGAGCGTGACTCAAAATCCAGACCTCCATGGGTTAATAAATTTGATTCCCATTGATAATTTTTGTGTGATTTTGTTGTAAGCACATTCAACTATGTAAAGAACAAAGTATTTAATAAGAATATTTCATTCATTCAGATCTAGGATGTGTTATTTTAGTGTTCCCTTTATTTTTTTTGAGCAGTGTATTTGGAGCCATTGGATGGTCCTCAGGGGCAAGTCTTCATGCATGCCTTGAAGGCCGAGCTCCCGGGCAGCAGCTGACAAGAGCATGGTCCTTACGGAGCCATCATCCAGGATGGGGTAGGTGTTTAGGGTGCGATTGCCATAATGGAGGAGCACTCTGACAACTTTCAGTAAGACTTGATTGTCCTCTGGTGGTCGATTGACATAAAGAACCTCAGTGGTGGAACTCACCAATGTCAGGGTCAGTTAGTCTTTTGTTAGGGTCAGTTTAGTTTTTGTTTCCACTTCCTGTTTTATTTTGATAGTTTAATCTCCCCTTGTGTTGTCTGTTTACTTTCTCCCTTTGTTCTCTTTCCTGCCCTTGACTATTACCTTCATGTGTTTCACCTGTGTCTTGTATCCCCCCCCAATCGTGTGTATTCAAGCTGTGCTCTCCTTTCCCTCCCTTGCCAGATCATCTTTTCTGTTCTACCAGAAAGTCATCCAGTATTTTCCCTTTTGTATTACTCAGTGTTTCCGTGTTTTGACCAGTTTTGGATTTTTGGATTTCGAGCCTGCCTTATGTCTCTGTACCCTCACCTGATTCTTACTGACTACCTGGTAATTGCTTTGGACTGGAATAAACGGCTCTTGATCGCACCTTCCCTGTGTGACTCTGCTCTGTGGGTCCTGCTAGCCCTCGTGGTCGTGATAACAAAGCAGCACTCCTCCTTGGCCGCTACAGGTCTTGGTGGTCTCTCGTTGACTTCATGTAGGACCTGTAGATGTTTCCCTTGGCACAGGCCGCAGGGCTTCTTTAGGTTACATCAGGCTGCTTGGTGCAGCCTCGCACAGCGCCAGCACCTATTGTTAGTCTGTACCCACTCTGTTAATTGTTCTTTGGATAACTTTGTAACCACTGTACACTGGCTGAGGAAGTGGTCTTCATTCTCACAGAAAGGGCAGTAAGGCTTGGCTCTCCCATTCTGCCCCTTGAAGCCTCCCGTTGATGCGTTGTCATCTTTAATGCCTTTAGATCCATGCAGGACAGTGACAGAGCGTCTGCCCTGACAGCCCTCGGGCCTGAATGCTTGCTTCTCCTTAGCCCCCTTGATGATGTCTGCTGTCTCCATCAAAATCCTGACACCAGGATTCATACTGTAGCCATTGAGCGAGATCGAGCAAGGTGGGGACAGTCCTTGGCTCCTTGACTGGAACTATGGAAGTCTGCTCATTGCTCTGGGGGCCAACTAGCGACTGCACATGGAGGGTGAACTGCTCAAAGGCTGCATTGTCCCCACGGCGAACATCAGGCGAGTCCAGAACACTGGCTATTTTCTTGAGGGCTATGTGATGTGGCTGGCCGTATTTCTCATTGAGGGCTGACATAGTGTCAGTACAGGGCGTGGGGGAGTTGAGGTAGGAATCTGCTATCAACTTTGCCTCTTCAAACTTCAAGTGGTCTACCAGAATTTGGTACTTGAATAGTTCATTCCTTTTGAAAGGTAAGAGATTCTCCAGAGCTATTTTCAAGCGTGCAAATTTTCATGGGTCACGGTGGCTGAAGTTGGGGATAGTAGGTCGTGGCCCCCTGTGGATTTGCTCAGTTGCCTCAGGCCAACCTCTTGGTATTCTGGGGCACTGTGAAAAGACTGGGAATCGCAGTGGCTGACTGGGTGTGGACACACTCACACCCCTCTCTTTCTGTGTGTGTGTGTGTGTGTGTGTGTTTACAGCTCTCGTTGTCAGATTCCACACCAGACGCTTCATCGGGGAGTATGCGTCCTCCTTGGGTAAAACCTCTGCATGCTTCCTCAGTGTAACAGATTGGGACATCCTGACTGGGACATCTGACACATCAAGTCCACCCTGACACTGACTATTCTAACTACAATAATAATTTCGGGAACAGAGCACATTTTATTTCAGATTCATGTCTACACTGTATTTTTATGTTATTGATTTTAGATTCTGTTTCTTCTTATTTTATTTCTTATTACACCTTCTCTTTGTGATCTTCCTCTAAGGTTACAACACAGATGCATATAATTTCATCTCCTACTCAAACCTAAAACACATATTGGCCACTCAATTATTAGGAATTCAAAGCGACTGTAATATTTGTGTTTCAGTTAAGCCTCACAAATCTGCCAAGTACAGAAGCTGAGAAAGGTCGTATTAATCCTTTTTTTTAACCTTTGTTATCTCCAGATAACAAAAATAAGGGAGGATTCTACGCATGACTTGACAAAGAAGTAACATGCACAATACACAACTTTTATAGTATGTGATGAAAAGTGTTAGGTTCATTATGAAACTGTGGACAAGGTGATGACTGGTGAACTCTGTGGTGGATTTCTTTGGTACAAAGAAAGTAGTTTTGCTGCAAATTCTCATACATCATGGACATTAATCTGTCACAAAGACAGTTCCAACCTTATGAGCTGTACTCTAAATGTTTCAATCGAAAAAAAAAAATATTTTGGAATATGGTCCTGTTAAAGTCAAGTCAAATAGATCGATTCATAATAGTGTTTACTTTTCCTTTTATCTGGAAGTTCCCATTTTACTTCTGTTAACTGTAACTTCATTTGAAATACACTACTCAAAAAAATAAAGGGAACACTAAAATAACACATCCTAGATCTGAATAAATGAAATATTCTTATTAAATACTTTGTTCTTTACATAGTTGAATGTGCTGACAACAAAATCACACAAAAATTATCAATGGAAATCAAATTTATTAACCCATGGAGGTCTGGATTTGGAGTCACGCTCAAAATTAAAGTGGAAAAACACACTACAGTCTGATCAAACTTTGATGTAATGTCCTTAAAACAAGTCAAAATGAGGCTCAGTAGTGTGTGTGGCCTCCACGTGCTCGTATGACCTCCCTACAACGCCTGGGCATGCTCCTGATGAGGTGGCAGATGGTCTCCTGAGGGATCTCCTCCCAGACCTGGACTAAAGCATCCGCCAACTCCTGGACAGTCTCTGGTGCAACGTGGCGTTGGTGGATGGAACGAGACATGATGTCCCAGATGTGCTCAATTGGATTCAGGTCTGGGGAACGGGCGGGCCAGTCCATAGCATCAATGCCTTTGTCTTGCAGGAACTGCTGACACACTCCAGCCACATGAGGTCTAGCATTGTCTTGCATTAGGAGGAACCCAGGGCCAACTGCACCAGCATATGGTCTCACAATGGGTCTGAGGATCTCATCTCGGTACCTAATGGCAGTCAGGCTACCTCTGGTGAGCACATGGAGGGCTGTGCGGCCCCCCAAAGAAATGCCACCCCACACCATTACTGACCCACTGCCAAACCGATCATGCTGGAGGATGTTGCAGGCAGCAGAACGTTCTCCACGGCGTCTCCAGACTCTGTCATGTCTGTCACATGTGCTCAGTGTGAACCTGCTTTCATCTGTGAAGAGCACAGGGCGCCAGTGGCGAATTTGCCAATCTTGGTGTTCTCTGGCAAATGCCAAACGTCCTGCACAGTGTTGGGCTGTAAGCACAACCCCCACCTGTGGACGTCGGGCCCTCATACCACCCTCATGGAGTCTGTTTCTGACCGTTTGAGCAGACACATGCACATTTGTGGCCTGCTGGAGGTCATTTTGCAGGGCTCTGGCAGTGCTCCTCCTGTTCCTCCTTGCACAAAGGCAGAGGTAGCGGTCCTGCTGCTGGGTTGTTGCCCTCCTATGGCCTCCTCCACGTCTCCTGATGTACTGGCCTGTCTCCTGGTAGCGCCTCCATGCTCTGGACACTACGCTGACAGACACAGCAAACCTTCTTGCCACAGCTCGCATTGATGTGCCATCCTGGATGAGCTGCACTACCTGAGCCACTTGTGTGGGTTGTAGACTCCGTCTCATGCTACCACTAGAGTGAAAGCACCACCAGCATTCAAAAGTGACCAAAACATCAGCCAGAAAGCATAGGAACTGAGAAGTGGTCTGTGGTCACCACCTGCAGAACCACTCCTTTATTGGGTGTGTCTTGCTAATTGCCTATAATTTCCACCTGTTGTCTATTCTATTTGCACAATGTAGCCGCAAGGGGGTACAAGCCAGTGCCTTATTGTGCCGGTCCCAAGCCCGGATAAATACAGAGGGTTGTGTCAGGAAGGGCATCCGACGTAAAACTTTTGCCAAATCAAACATGCGAATCGAATCAATGACTTCCATACCGGATCGGTCGAGGCCCGGGTTAACAACGACCGCCATCGGTGCTGTTCACGTACAGGGTACCGGTGGAAATTGGACTACTGTTCGTCGAAGAAGTCGAAGAAGGAGAGGAGGAAGGTGTGTTCGTAGGAAGAGAGAGAAAAGGAACGGCAAGAGTCTAGGACTGAGAGTAGGGACTTTGAATGTTGGAACTATGACAGGGAAAGGTAGAGAGTTGGTTGACATGATGCAGAGGAGGAAGGTAGACATACCGTGTGTCCAGGAGACCAAGTGGAAAGGTAGCAAGGCTAGAAGTTTAGGAGCAGGGTTCAAGTTGTTCTATCATGGTGTAGATAGGAAGAGAAATGGAGTAGGAATTATCTTGAAGGAGGAGTTTGTTAGGAATGTTCTGGAGGTTAAAAGAGTATCAGATAGAGTAATGAGTATGAAGCTAGAAATCAAAGGTGTAATGTTCAATGTTGTTAGTGGGTATGCTCCACAGGTAGGATGTGAGCTGGAGGAGAAGGAGAAATTCTGGTTGGACCTTGATGAAGTGATGCAGAGCATCCCTAGAAGTGAGAGAGTTGTCATTGGTGCAGACTTCAATGGACACGTTGGTGCAGGAAACAGAGATGATGAGGAGGTGATGGGCAGGTTTGGTATCCAGGAGAGGAACGCAGAAGGACAGATGGTGGTTGACTTTGCAAAAAGGATGGAAATGGCTGTAGTGAATACTTTCTTCCAGAAGAGGCAGGAACATAGGGTGACTTATAAGAGTGGAGGCAGGAGTACACAGGTAGACTACATCTTGTGTAGACGGTGTAATCTGAAGGAGATCAGTGACTGCAAAGTAGTGGTAGGTGAGAGTGTATCCAGACAGCATAGGATGGTGGTGTGTAGGATGACTCTGTTGGTGAGTAAGATGAAGAGGGCAAAGACAGAGCAGAGGACTAAATGGTGGAAGCTGAAAAAGGAAGAGTGTTGTATGATTTTTAGGAAGGAGTTGAGACAGGCTCTGGATGGCCAGGAAGTGCTTCCAGTTGACTGGACAACTACAGCTAATGTGATCAGGGAGACAGGTAGGAGAGTATTTGGTGTGTCATCTGGAAGGAAAGTGGATAAGGAGACTTGGTGGTGGAATGAGGAGGTGCAGGAGTGTATACAGAGAAAGAGGTTAGCTAAGAAGAAGTGGGACACTGAGAGGACTGAAGAGAGTAGACAGGAGTACAGGGAGATGCAGCGTAAGGTGAAAGTAGAGGTGGCAAAGGCCAAACAAAGGGCTTACGATGACTTGTATGCTAGGTTGGACAGTAAGGAGGGAGAGACTGATCTATACAGGTTGGCAAGGCAGAGAGACAGAGATGGGAAGGACGTGCAGGCGGTTAGGGTGATTAAGGATAGAGATGAAAGTGTATTGACAGATGCCAATAGTGTGATGGGAAGATGGAAAGAGTACTTTGAAGAACTAATGAATGAGGAAAATGAGAGAGAACGAAGAGTAGAAGAGGTGACTGTTGTGGACCAGGAAGTAGCAAAGATTAGTAAGGATGAAGTGAGGAGGGCACTGAAGAGGATGAAGAGTGGAAAAGCACTCGGTCCTGATGATATACCTGTGGAGGTCTGGAAGTGTCTAGGAGAGGTAGCAGTAGAGTTTCTGACTGGGTTGTTCAACAGGATCTTAGATAGTGAGAAGATGCCTGAGGAATGGAGGAGAAGTGTGCTGGTGCCCATTTTTAAGAACAAGGGAGATGTACAGAGTTGTAGCAACTACAGAGGAATAAAGCTGATGAGCCATACAATGAAGTTATGGGACAGAGTAGTTGAAGCTAGACTAAGGGCAGAAGTGAGCATTTGTGAGCAGCAGTATGGTTTCATGCCAAAAAAGAGTACTACAGATGCAGTATTTGCTTTGAGGATGTTGATAGAGAAGTACAGAGAAGGTCAGAGGGAGCTGCATTGTGTCTTTGTAGATCTGGAGAAAGCTTATGACAGGGTGCCCAGAGAGGAACTGTGGTATTGTATGAGGAAGTCTGGAGTGGCAGAGAAGTATGTTAGAGTGGTGCAGGACATGTATGAGGACTGTAAGACAGTGGTGAGGTGTGCTGTAGGTGTGACAGAGGAGTTCAAGGTGGAGGTGGGACTGCATCAGGGATCAGCTCTGAGCCCCTTCTTGTTTGCTATGGTGATGGACAGGCTGACAGACGAGGTTAGACAGGAATCTCCATGGACTATGATGTTTGCAGATGACATTGTGATCTGTAGTGAGAGCAGGGAACAGGTGGAGGAGAAGCTAGAGTGGTGGAGGTTTGCCCTGGAAAGGAGAGGAATGAAGGTTAGCCGCAGCAAGACGGAGTATATGTGTGTGAATGAGAGGGACCCAAGAGGAAGAGTGAGGTTACAGGGAGAAGAGATAAAGAAGGTGCAAGATTTTAAGTACTTAGGGTCAACAGTCCAGAGCAATGGAGAGTGTGGAAAAGAGGTGAAGAAGCGTGTGCAGGCAGGCTGGAACGGGTGGAGAAAAGGGTCAGGTGTGATGTGTGATAGGAGAGTTTCAGCTAAGATGAAAGGAAAGGTGTACAAAACTGTGGTGAGACCAGCGATGTTGTTTGGTCTAGAGACAGTGTCACTGAGGAAAAGACAGGAGGCAGAGCTGGAGGTAGCAGAGATGAAGATGCTGAGGTTCTCTTTGGGAGTGACCAGGTTGGATAGGGTCAGGAATGAGTACGTCAGAGGGACAGCACATGTTAGAGGTTTTGGAGATAAAGTCAGAGAGGCCAGACTGAGATGGTTCGGACATGTCCAGAGGAGAGATAGTGAATATATTGGTAGAAGGATGCTGAGTTTTGAACTGCCAGGCAGGAGGCCTAGAGGAAGACCTAAGAGGAGGTTTATAGATGTAGTGAAAGAGGACATGAAGGTGGTTGGCGTGAGAGAAGAGGATGCAGAAGACAGGCTTAGATGGAGGCAACTGATTCGCTGTGGCGACCCCTGAAGGGAAAAGCCGAAAGGAGAAGAAGAAGAAGAAGAAGTCTATTCTATTTGCACAACAGCATGTGAAATTGATAGTCAATCAGTATTGCTTCCTAAGTGGACAGTTTGATTTCACAGAAGTGTAACTGACTTGGAGTTACATTGTGTTTTTAAGGGTTCCTTTTATTTTTCTGAGCAGTGTATATTCGTGTAGTGATATTTTGTCAAGTTTATTAGCCTCCAACTGGTCTGAGTATTATTCCATAATGACTCTAACGGAGAATGACTCTGTTAATCCTTGATAGTGGCTCAATGTGACATTGTCCTCCTGGGAGTAATCTAGT
Organism: Remorina albescens; assembly: GCA_034769265.1. Lineage (NCBI taxonomy): Eukaryota > Metazoa > Chordata > Actinopteri > Carangiformes > Echeneidae > Remorina > Remorina albescens. The sequence continues at coordinate 15,654,426 of CM068484.1, read as the reverse complement.
TTCATCTGAGTTTGTTCACTTTCAGCATGTCTCTGTTTGGCTTCTGACCAGGCCAACACTGCTAAGAGGAAATATTTCATACACCACCACTACATTTTCCTCCAGCAGCAGTTGGTGCCACTGTTCTTGGTTCTGGGAGCACAACACCATGACCATCCCTATAAACACTTGTCAGTTTATAGGGATAGTGAACTGACCAAGTGAGTGAGTTAGTGACATACCTGAGTATATGTTTGAGACACACCATAGGTGTGTAAGCATAAGCTCAGAAATGAGCTTCCTCAGAAGGGCAGCTGGCTTCTCCCTTAGAGATAGGGTGAGGAGCTCAGTTATCCGAGAGGAGCTCAGTTATCCGAGAGGAGCTCAGAGTAGAGCCACTGCTCCTTTGCACTGAGAGGAGCCAGTTGTCCCCAAAAGACTAAGATGAATTAGAATCAGTGTTCCTTACTTAAGATACTTTGGCTGACCTTTTTTGAAGATGCACATGTACAAGATAATTTTAGCGGCTTTTTGGACACAGGGCAGTTCTTGTTTAAGTGTTTGGGGAGTTTGTCAGTTGGGTTGTGCTGGTGGATGATGAGCTCAGTAATTGATGATCATCACAACATTCACCAATATCCGAATGTTAGTCAGTATATTATCATTTGTAGTACTAACTTAGCATTACATTTGTCCATTTAATGTTTTATTCAGTATATAACAGCCAATGAACACATCGCTTAGTATGGATCTTTATCTGCTTCTTATAGCAATTATGACAAGATATTACAAAAATGTTTAGTATTTTATCTGACTGGTTACACAAGTATAATCTGAAGTAATCTGAGTGGCAGAGACAGACAACCCAGGGGCTCTTTTCCTCAAACAGTATGAGATCAGCGTTCAGTATTGGCAGATACACAAGCTCAAGTCTCAGAGTCAGTATGAGGAAGGAAAAGTAGCATCAGATCTGTTGTAAATGACACAGTTTAGTGGAAATTTAGCTGTATTAAAAAATGCAGATAGCCGCCACTAGAATGGATGGATGGATGCAAATAGTTTATGACCTGGTCCATCTATGCCCTAGATCTGTCAGGACCTGTGTTTTGTGTTTTCTGTTTCCTGTGTTTTGTTTTGAAGGTCTTGTCTTCCCCTGTGTTGTCGTTCAGTTACTTCCCTTCCCTGATTACCCCAATGTGTTTCACCTGTGTCTTGTTATCTCCCTGTCTGTATATAAACCCTGTGTTCTTTCCCCTCGTTGCCAGTTCGTCTTGTCCTGCACAGTGTTCCAGCAGTATTTCCTCATGTCTAGTCCCAGTAGGTTTTTGATCAGTTTCTGTATTCCCAGTTCCACGATTATTGCCTGAGTGTCTGCCTGTACCTTCGCCTTGAGAGTTTTGATATTCCCGTATACCAACTTGGACTGTAATAAAGACCCTGAGTATTGCCACTACGTCTGCCCGTGCATTTGTGTCTGCCTGTTCTGTTTGGTTCGTGACAGAATGAACTGGCCACAAATGGACACAGCAGGGCAAGACTCTTTGCACGCTGCCTTCGAGGCGCAGAGGCATAGGATCCTGTGCAACGAGGATCAACTCGCTCAGGTGCACCAGGAGGTAGGGGAAGCCTCCAAGCGCAGCGAAGCTGCCTGTGCCAGTCTCTCTGCCCAGCTGAATTACGTGATCGGCCAGCTCCTCGGCTTGGAGAGTTCGGCTGCTCCACAACCCTCTCCCGGCGCCGCCAGTCCAGCCCCCACACCCCCTGTGCAACCCGAGGCGCAATTCTTCCACCTCTCCAGCCTGGAGAGGTTCTCCGGGGACTCCGGGGACTGTCGCCCCTTCCTCTCGCAGTGCGACCTGCAATTCAAGTTCCAGGCTTCCGCCTTCCCCTCTGACCGAGCCAAGATCGCCTATATAATCTCCTACCTCTCTGGAAGAGCAAAGGCATGGACGACCTCGGAATGGAGCCACGGCTCGGAGGTGTGTAACTCTCTTCCTCTGTTTTTGGAAACATTTAAACAAGTGTTCCATTCTGTGGTGCCAGGAGAGAGGCAGCCTGAGCCATGCACACACTCAGGCAGGGCCAACTCTCGGTGATGGACTACGCCATAGAGTTCCGGACTCTGGCGGCGGACAGCGGGTCGAACCACCCAGCGTTGGTGGATGCTTTCCACAACGGCCTGACGGAGGAATTAAAGGACCACCTAACCCCACTGGACCTTCCCTCGGGACTGGACAATTTCATCGCCCTGGTCGCTCGAATCGACAAGCGCTTGTCAGAGCACATACGGGACCGTCCCCGCCGGGACATCACACTTGCTTCTCGCTCCAGCAACCTGCCACCCCGCCGGTCCATCCGAGGCCTCCATGGGGGGGCTCTCCTCAGGCAACCACCCCGAACTTATGCAGATTGGGCACACTAGTCTGACCTCAGCTGAGCACTACCGCCGCCAGACGGAGGGGCGGTGCATCTACTGCGCCCAGAAGGGACACTTCATAGCCTCCTGCCCGGTGAAGGGTTCCCAACAGCCCCCGCGACCTCGGGTGAGGGCCTTTACCACGGACACACACGTTCAGAGACAATTTACCACAGTGATTCTGTCCACGCCTTCCACTGTCCAGTCCTAATAGATTCTGGTGCCGACACCAGCCTCCTAGACTACAACCTAGCAGACCAGTTGGGGCTAAAGCTGGAGCCCCTTCCTGAGCCATTGTCAGCCAGGCTGCTGAGCAGAGTCAAACATCAAACCTCCCCTCTAAGACTCAGCTTCCCGGACAACCACACTGAACTAATACCTTTCCATTTGTATCATTCCTCAGACCAACCGCTCATCCTAGGCTACCCCTGGCTGATAAAACACAACCCGCACATGAGGCACTGGTCAGGTAATGGGGTCGGGGGAAACCTGTCGTGACCGCTGCTGGGACCATAAGCCGGGCTCTGCTCCGGCAACCAGCCCGCCTGCTGGGAAGGGCATGGACATAGACTTAAAGGGGGTCCCTGGGTGTTACCACGATTTGAGGGAGGTATTTAGCAAGTCCAAGGCCACCTCTCTGCCCCCCCATCACAAATACGACTGCCCCATAGACTTATTGCCTGGCTCAGCTATTCCTAAGGGGAGACTTTGCTCCCTCTCAGCCCCATAACCAAAAGGCTACGGAGGAGTATATTAACAGCTCTCTCCAAGCAGGAATCATAAGACCCTCCTTGTCGCCTGCCGGAGCAGTCTTCTTCTTTGTAGAGAAAAAAGATAAAACCCTCAGACCATGCATAGATTACACTAGACTCAATAATATCATCATTAAGAACCGGTACCCTCTCCATCTCATCTCATCCACCTTCGACCTACTTAAAGGGTCCTCCATTTACACCAAACTCGACCTGCGCAACGCCTATCACCTGGTCCGCATAAGGGAGGGAGATGAGTGGAAGACTGCTTTCAACACTCACTTAGTACTCACTATGAGTACCTGGTGATGCCCTTTGGCTTAACCAACGCCCCCCCCCCCCCCCCCCCCCCGCTGTGATCCAGGCGTTGGTAAATGCTTGCCTTAGGGACCTGCTAAATGAGACTGTTCTTGTATACCTTGATGACATTTTGATTTTTTTCCCCTGATGCAGCTTCCCACATCAGGATGGTGAGGGAAGTGCTCCAGAGACTGCTGAAGCATGGACTATATGTCAAAGCTGAAAAATGCGAATTCCACCAGCC